>CAWUFW010001250.1:1638719-3012780 GCA_963921515.1 Calotriton arnoldi
GATAGCGTAGGGGTAAAAATTACTATTCCCACTCCAAAGAGTGCAACAGTAGGGAAAGTGTTGGATAGCGTAGGGGTAAAAATTACCATTCCCACTCCAAAGAGTGCAACAGTAGAGAAAGTGTTGGATAGCGTAGGGGTAAAAATTACTATTCCCACTCCAGTGAGTGCAACAGTAGGGAAAGTGTTGAATAGCGTAGGGGTAAAAATTACTATTCCCACTCCAAAGAGTGCAACAGTAGGGAAAGCGTTGGATAGCGTAGGGGCTAAAAATAACATACTTATAAATTAAATAATTTTTGTAATTAAATAATGATTTATTAATAAATTAACAATTAATTAATTAAAAATACCAATAAATTGAAATTAATAATTACTTTAATAACATTAAATTACTTCCCACCCTATTCCCCAATAAACACACAACCCAATCTGCATAAAATTCCACACAATTAATATAATGATCAATTAATCAATTAATAAAAATTAATTACCAATTAATACTTAATTAACAATAAATTAATTATCAATACCAATAAATAATAATTAATAAAAATTAACTGCCAATTAATAATTAATTAACAATAAATTAATCAATACCAATAAATAATAAATAATAAAAAGTAATTACCAATTAATAATTAATTAACAATCAATTAATTATCAATACCCAAAAATAAAAATTAATAATTACTTAATTACAATTAAATAACTTCCCACCCTATTCCCCTATAAACCCACAACCCGCTCAAATAATAAATTAATACAATTAATATAATTATCAATTAATCAATTAATAACAATTAATTACCAATTAATAATTAATTAACAATAAATTATTTATCAATACCAATAAATAAAAATTAATAATTACTTAATTACAATTAAATTACTTCCCACCCTATTCCCCTATAAACCCACAACCCGCTCCAATAATAAATTAATACAATTAATATATTTATCAATTTCTCAATTAATAAAAATTAATTAACAATTAATTAACAATAAATTAATTATCAATACCAATAAATAAATAATTACTTAATTACAATTAAATTACTTCCCACCCTATTCCCCTATAAACCCACAACCCACTACAGAACTAAAACGCAAAATTTAATTAAAAATAATTAATAATTCCTAAAAATTATTATTTAATTTACTATAATTAAATTACTTCCCACCCTATTCCCCTATAAACCCACAACCCGCTACGGTACTAAAATGCATAATTTACTTTAAAAAAAATTACTAACTTCTAAAAATTTTATACATATCTAAAAAAAACAGTAGAATACTTAACAAAAAATATAGAACACATACATATAAAATACATACTAAAATACATAACACTAATATAAACATCGATATTATTAACATCGATATTTTTGCTATCGATATTACTAACTTCGATATTAACAAAAACGATATTTCTTACCTTCAGGTCGATATTCTGGTCGTCTATATTCTTGATGTCGATATTCTTTCCCTACGATATTTAAAACTCGATATTAATGTAGGTCGATATTAAAAACTCGATATTATGTCTGTGCACCGTGTGTGACATCAACATAGTTTGAATTTTATGTTATGTGTACCACGGATGTCCAGCCATCTGTTATGTTTTTGTGTGTACTGTCATGGCTTTCACTTCTTTCATGTTTGTGACGGCTGATGAAGCGCCAAACCACAACATGCACATGACTACCATTGGAGACACTTTGACACTAAGGGGCCGATTCCGATTCGGGCCGGAAATCTCTCCAACCGAGCAGGACCCGGAGAGATTTCCGACCGAATCGCACCCTAGCAGTCCGACCGAACGAGTATGATGCGTTCGCATGCTATCGGACTCCCATTGAAGTCAATGGGAGCCAGTCATACAACGCGTACGCGGGCTCCCATTGACTCAATGGGTGCGAGGCGAACAAGGGCGCCCCCTACAGCGGGTACGCGTCGATGCGAATCGCGCCGTACATGCACAGGTAGGGGGGACCCATGGGTCCCCCCTGTGTGCGACTCACGCGGCTACGCGTACAGGGGGGTCTGACACGGACCCCCAAAGTGCGGCTCCGACTGCTCTTTCGAGCCGGACGGCGCGAGTCGGTCGGACTGCTCGCGGCGCGCATCGTACTTACCCGGCCAGGGAATGTCTCCATTGCGCGGTGCGAGTCGTGTCCGAGCGAGTCGGTTGGAGCGGTTGAGTCCCGCAAACGAGTCGGTCGGCGATTTCGCGTCCGCTCGCATCGTACTCGCTCGCCCGGACGCACGTCCGACTTGGTCGGGAAACAGGGCTCCGAATCGGATCCGGTAATGCCGAGTCCGATTCGGAGCCCTACCGGCCGAGATCGGAATCGACCCCTATGTATTGGAAGAGCGATCCTGCCGACATATTGAACCAAAAATACAATATTTTGGTTTACTATATGTTTTTATCATTTTTTCTTCTTTACTTTTTAGGTTGGACGATCATGTTTATCTACTACACCAGGTATTTTTTTCCTGGGGAATACCTTCACTGCACATGATGATTTAGGTTTGGGCTAGGGTTGCACCCTCCCCTTTTTTCTTAGGTCCTGAAGAAGCGCCCGGGATCCTTATTTGGGCCATAGGGCGAGAAACATGTCGACCTGATGGCACCCACATATTTGAGACATTACATCCCTACAGTAGTCCTGTCCCTTTCATAGGTTTTTTTTTACTCCTGTCGAGAGAATATCACCTTAAAATCCAATCTCGTATCTCTTAGTCAGTTTCATTTTCCCTCACTTGTACATACACTGTCACTCAACCCCACACATTTAGGACGCCCTCACACTTACACCACTCATCATACTGCAAAAAGTAAAAGATCTCTGCTAAAGCGACCCTTCGTGAACCCATAGGGCATTGCAGCGCCGGCCCTCTGAGGAGCACGCCTGATGATGAAGCATGACATTCCTTCAGATGTGTGAGGGCCCCAAGATATAATTTGTAAGATTCCCATTCCCTGTTTCGTCCCCCATCCTGTCCTGTTTTCTTTCTGATAGGAACAGTGCCTCCCCCATTTGTTAAATCATAAGGTATAACTGCCTGCTGTTAAGAGAAGCAAAGACAAAAGGTCTCAGCTCCAAAGCCCCAAGCTATTTGGTTTGCCAATGCTTTTTTTGTGTGGACATGCATGAAGACTCTTCCACATGTATGCAATGGCAATTTTGAAATGCATTTTCTGGCAAAGAAATGTGCCCTGGTGTCATAAAGAATACTCACATGTCATGAAGCGTGGATCATGACGAATGCATGCTCTTGCAATGTGACGCAAGCGCCAATTTTTAATTGACCAATCTAACATGGCTGATTGCATGTTAGACCACTAAAATAAATTATCTAAAAATAGATGATGCAGAGAGAAAGCAAATAAGAATCTGCAAAAAGCTACTACTCTACTTTATGAAGCAGAGTTTGATTTCAAGCAAGTAACCAGCCCAAGAGCTCCGCTGTGCATGAAATACATTGCTTTCTAAAATTTGAAGATGGCCACCACATCGTGTCTTGCAACGTGGCGTTGCATCGCCATGTTAGCATCCGTCTTGAAGGCTTAGAAAGAAATGTTTTCTATACTTTTGAGACAGCTGCCATGTTGCATCTTGCAACAGGGTGGCCATCCTGAAAGTATAGAAAACACTTTTCTATACTTTCAGAATGTCCATTTGCCTTGTTGGCTTTGCTAATCCCGGCTCATTGCAAAAGCATCTAGTACTGGCAAAGCCAATAGCAGCAGCCAGAATGGAGCAGGAGAGGGACAGAAGACAAGTACTGGGGCGCCAAGCAGGGAGGGTCGAGGAAGCAACATAGGTGGCAGGGGATCATTTGAAAAAAAAATGAGCCCCAGCAGGGTGGGAAGCAGCAACGGTCACAATGGATGAGTTGGGGGGTAGAAGCGATGTGAAGCAATGCGATGACCTAGTGGGTTGGGGAGAAGTTAATGTGAAAGGAAGAAACGGGGAAAATAAAAAATGCTCTCTGAATACAAGCAACATCAACCGTCGTACAGCTTATATATTCTTAGTAAAAACTTTGCCTATAATGTGGCCACATAACAGCAGTTGAAGGAAACAAGTCAACTAATCAGAACAATGGGATACCAATTTGCTCCTAGGCAAAACTAGCACATGACTAGGGAGGAAAGCCATTGCTTTAAAATGAGACATCTGAGATAGACTACAAAGCTATTCAATCGTGAGCAAGGAGTTGACCCAAGCCCACTTAATATTTCATGGAATCAATAGGTCTGGCCAATAGAGAACTAAAGCTTTCTGTGGTCAAGACCTAAAAAGAATAGTCTGCCCGCAGCTATACTGAGACAAATTGGGCACCTTCTGGTAAAAGGAAATGGGTGGCTAAGCAACAACAACAGAGGTGAACCTGAGTATGTCTTATTATCAAAAACAATGGTTGAGTTGGAAAATATTGCATTTCTATAAACATCAAATAGGTATGTATGGAAGTGACAAAAAAGGTTTTGGGGACAAAGTTATCAGTCACCTAAATACATTAGTATAAAGAATACACACCATATGTACCAAAAACTGTCGCGTTGATCCGTTTTGAGAGGATGTCGCGTTACAGCCAGAGCTACTGACTTTGGAACCGAGGAACCAGGTTTGAGTCTCAGCATCTGCAGAACATCCTGTGATTCTGGGCAAATCACTTAATCGCCCCATGTCTCAAAAAAAAAAGAAAAGTGTTACTTATGTAAGGTAACTGATGCTCATGTAAAGTGTGCCAATACCTTCGGGTTGAGTTCACACCGTATATTTAAAAAAAAACCTGCAAAACTGTTCTGGATTACTTACACAGAGAAAGTAAATACCGGTTTTCGATGCAGTGCTTGAGTGCTTATGATGTTTAGTGTAAATTTATTTGAATTAAATAAACATATACAACCAAGCGAGCTGGTGACAGCATGTTAATAGAATACAGGGCAAATTATTTCAGCTTTTTAATGTAGACCCAATACTGATTTCAGTCATTGTGGGTGCAAACACACGTTTGGGCCTATTGCAGTTTTTTTGTACCTCTTGCAGTGATGATGCTTTCCACTGGCAACAAGACTTAATGGAATTATTTTTATTTTCCCAATTTACTTCTTGGCGATTACTGACTGGTAACACCATAAGGGACTTTCAGCCCTCGGCCTTTCAGAAAATTGCTGATCCATTTTAGTCCACAAGCAGTCTTGCCTGATAAAGTTTAGCTATCCTGATGATGAGCCAATAGGGTTGAAACCACATTTGGGTTTACAACTAAAAAGATGGAATAATTTGTCCCTTTTCAGTTAGCATCCTCTTACCTCACCGCTTGTTTGTATATAGCTTGTTGTGGAGTCTTCAAAATGTATGACTATGCATCATATGTGTAGTGCGAACCCACATTTCCCTGTTTACGGCTGTAGCACATGCTCCCATAGGGAAATGTGAGTATGTGACCGCACCATGTACGGTCGCATCATAATTAGGCGGTCGGGACTGGTGACCCGTATCCGCAACGGAGTCGGGCGGACGCAACTCCACCCGACATCCTAATATACCCCATTGTAGAGAATCATAAAACATTCCTGGCCTTGTGTGTTTTAATCTGGTTCTCATGTAAAGAGTTCTAATGCCCTTGGTCCGTGTTTGCACTATATAAAAAAAAACGCAATAACATTATTTACTAATTTGGGAAAACGCCAGAAAAATAGACTAGAATGCCTATAAATAACACTGACTCGCAGAAGTACTAAATATTAAAGATTCTGCACCCTTCGCAAACTCGACAAAATGGCGCACAATGCCGCTACTTTAATCTAAATTATGAAAGCCCACAAGCTAATGCACAGGAAAGCCGACAAAAACGAAGGTGGTCAGTGCTTAAAAAGTTCAACATTAAATAAATGTGCAAAAGACGATACGCTTCTTCTGTTCAAAGGAATGAATGAAATGCACTCTGTGAATAGAAGTAAACATATTCCCAGCAGCGAGGAGCAATCTGAACAGTAGGCGGAATAGCTCAAATATTTCATAACTGAAGCCAAGCCACATGCATACTCTCTTCAATACTGTATGTATGTGAAAGGAAGAATTTGGATCCAGACATACTAAAAAAATAATGAATTTCTTGTACTACACTTTTATAATTATTACACCGCTGAATATGCTACTCATTTTACCAGCTTCTGAAGATGAAAGCTTGCAGAAGTCCCTCTGGGACTTAAACCTAGCAGATGATTTCCAAGGTTAATAGGGACAGTTGTTCAATCCGCGCAGCTGTTTCTATCACGAGAACATTCTCGTGCAAACAAAAAATGTGTGAAATTAAGAGCACAGGGCAACAATTGTACGCACCTTGACGGGAGTGTAATTGATAGGACTGCCGGCATTATGAGCCAACAGGATATGAAAAGGAACAACTTTTTAAAGATGAAACATGTTATTTGATTTTCAAGTAAGAGAAAAATAACATACAAATATCCCTTAAAGTGATTGGGCATGACTTGTTCTGTTCGTTCTTCACGTGTTCCGCTCAGGGATACTACTTCAGCAGATTCATTTATTTAGGAAGGACAGGTCCCTGCACAAATGAAAATAAAGAAAATAAAACCTGGGGGTTCAGCCAATATGCTGTTCTGAGTTGAACTTCCTTGATCTGAGATCGATAACCGCTTTAATGTCCCTTGCTCACTTTGCCACTGGATTCAAGATAGCCTGGCTGATGAGGGTTTCAAACCCGAAACTGGTCCCAGGATGCTTGTTTCCGGTCCAGGAAGACATGGCTTGGCAGTTCGGGCTGGACTGTTCCCATGAGGCACAGGGTCAGACTGATTTGCATATGGCCATGTCTGAACTGGGGTGGTGGAGTGAGCTAAAGAATGATGATGGATTAAACCCAGATCAGTTGACTGGGGGTGAGTGTTTGATTTGCTCTAACGCTCCGTCCATCATCCCTTTTGGTATCGCTTTGTTCGCCCTAAGTTGGCAGGGTATGCCCAGACGTGGGTCCCTTGCTCACTTTGCCACTGGATTCAAGATAGCCTGGCTGATGAGGGTTTTGAACCCGAAACCGGTCCCAGGATGCTTGTTTCCGGTCCAGGGAAGACATGGCTTGGAAGTTCGGGCTGGACTGTTCCCATGAGGCACAGGGTCAGACTGATTTGCATATGGCCATGTCTGAACTGGGGTGGTGGAGTGAGCTAAAGAAGGATGATGGATTAAACCCAGATCAGTTGACTGGGGGTGAGTGTTTGATTTGCTCTAACGCTCCGTCCATCATCCCTTTTGGTATCGCTTTGTTCGCCCTAAGTTGGCAGGGTATGCCCAGACGTGGGTCCCTTGCTCACTTTGCCACTGGATTCAAGATAGCCTGGCTGATGAGGGTTTTGAACCCGAAACCGGTCCCAGGATGCTTGTTTCCGGTCCAGGGAAGACATGGCTTGGCAGTTCGGGCTGGACTGTTCCCATGAGGCACAGGGTCAGACTGATTTGCATATGGCCATGTCTGAACTGGGGTGGTGGAGTGAGCTAAAGAATGATGATGGATTAAACCCAGATCAGTTGACTGGGGGTGAGTGTTTGATTTGCTCTAACGCTCCGTCCATCATCCCTTTTGGTATCGCTTTGTTCGCCCTAAGTTGGCAGGGTATGCCCAGACGTGGGTCCCTTGCTCACTTTGCCACTGGATTCAAGATAGCCTGGCTGATGAGGGTTTTGAACCCGAAACCGGTCCTAGGATGCTTGTTTCCGGTCCAGGGAAGACATGGCTTGGCAGTTCGGGCTGGACTGTTTCCATGAGGCACAGGGTCAGACTGATTTGCATATGGCCATGTCTGAACTGGGGTGGTGGAGTGAGCTAAAGAATGATGATGGATTAAACCCAGATCAGTTGACTGGGGGTGAGTGTTTGATTTGCTCTAACGCTCCGTCCATCATCCCTTTTGGTATCCCTTAAAGTGATTGGGCATGACTTGTTCTGTTCGTTCTTCACGTGTTCCGCTCAGGGATACTACTTCAGCAGTTCATTTATTTAGGAAGGACAAGTCCCTGCACAAATGAAAATAAAGAAAATAAAACCTGGGGGTTCAGCCAATATGCTGCTCTGAGTTGAACTTCCTTGATCTGAGATCGATAACCGCTTTAATGTCCACTGGGGTGAAGAAAAAGCCGTCCGCCGGAACGTACGCCCACCGGAAGTGATGCAGTGCCAAGAAATGGTTCGCTACACAATACTCTATAAATGTATTTCAACATGTATTCATACTGTCAGTTCTTCACATGTTTATAATCTGAATATAATCACAAAAATGAGTCCCCTCTCTAAAGCACCCTTCAAGAATCACACATCTTTTTTAATGTCACATATGCTTTCGAGTGACCTCGAAGGATCCATCCATTTTAGGTATTGCTACAGGCGGGACCCCTACAAATAGCCAAAGCACTTTTCAGATTCAAAGGTAATATAATATTCATTCAGTGTGCAAAGTCCCGCTCAGGTCGGGGATAGGAGCCCAGAACCTAAGAATGTCGAGTGATGCAAAACTTTTTGGCTAACAGGCCCGGCTCCAGGAACTTTTATTTGGGTGGGCCAAGGGTGCATTCGGGTGGGCCACTGCGGGCCCGATTTGTCGCTTATATGTCCAGCCAGGCCTGCTTCTGGGCCCTCCTTTATCTCTTCTTAGTCTTACAAGGCCCAGTAAAATGCACTCCTTTCCAAATCTCTTTCTAAATGTTATCACTCTCAAAAGGTGTTTTTTTCCCATGTAATGTCCCTTTGATGGGAAGAGGAGGTTTCTAAGTTGGGAGTATCAGGCAAGTGACACTACTCAGGCTCCCTCTGTGCAAGCCTTCAGGGAGAATCCTTCTTCATTACTACCTCCACCTCACCCCTGACTCTGCAGCGCACTCCCTTACAGGCTTCATTGTTCACTTTTCTACCACCCATCTCCAGTGCACCTTATCTCACAGCTGACCTTGGGCCCCAGCCCCATATCAGCCACCATGCGGTTCCTCTTTCATTATTCCCGATAAAAAACATTAGTAAAATCACCTTCAAATTAGAAACATTGAATATAGCAGTAAATGTAATTAGCATGCACTTTGAAGTATGCTCCACAGTTTTCCTAATCACCCAACTGTTAATTAAATAAACAAAAACAGAAAGGCCATGACAGGGCCGGCTTTATTGCTGGTGCCAAAGTCTTTTTAGGCGCCCCACCAATGACTTCTTTATCCATAGATGTCTTTACTACCACCCTCCATCAGTGCCCTTCATCTCTCCGTAGCCCCTCCCCCTCATGACCTCCTCCTCAGACTCCCTCAGTACCACCCTCCACCAGTGTCCCTCATCTCTCCGTAGCTCCCCCCACCCCATGACCTCCTCCTCGGATTCCCTCACTGCCACCCTGCACTAGTGCCCCTCATTTCTCCGTAGCCCCCCACCCCATGACCTCCACCTCAGATTCCCTCACTGCCACCCTCCACTAGTGCCCCTCATCTCTCCGTAGTCCCCCCACCCCATGACCTCCTCCTCAGATTCCCTCACTGCCACCCTCCACCAGTGCCCCTCATCGCTCCATAGCCCCTCCCCCATGACCTCCTTCCTTGGATTCCCTCACTGCCACCCTCCACTAGTGCCCCTCATCTCTCTGTAGTTCCCCCCACCCCACCCCATGACCTCCTCCTCCGCTTCCCTCATTGCCACCCTCCAACAGTGCCCCTCATCTCTCCGTAGCCCCTCCCCCTCATGACCTCCTCTTCCGATTCCCTCATTGCCACCCTGGCCCAGTCCCCTCATCTCTCCGTAGTTCCCCCCCTCCACCCCATGACCAACTCCTTGGATTCCCTCATTCCCACCCTCCACCAATGCCCCTCATCGCTCCGTAGCCCTTCCCCCAATGAGCTTCTCCTCGGATACCCTTTCTGCCACCCTCCACCAGCGGCCATCATCTCTCCGTAGCCACTCCCCCAATGACCTCCTTCTTGGATTCCCTCACTGCCACCCTCCACCAGTGCGCCTCATCTCTCCGTAGCTCCACCCCCACCCCATGACCTCCTCCTCTGATTCCCTCACTGCCAACCGCCACTAGTGCCCCTCATCTCTCAGTAGCTCCACCTCCACCCCATGACCTCCTCCTCTGATTTCCTCACTGCCACCCTCCACTAGTGCCCCTCATTTCTCCGTAGCCCCCCCACCCTATGACCTCCTCCTCGGATTCCCTCACTGCCACCTTCCACTAGTCCCTACGCCGACGACACCCAGCTGATCCTCTCCCTCACCAAAGACCCTCACACCGCCAAAGCCCACCTCCACGAAGGAATGAAGGCCGTCGCCGAATGGATGAGGACCAGCCGCCTGAAGCTGAACTCGGACAAGACGGAGGTCCTCATCCTTGGTTCCAACCCTTCAGCCTGGGACGACTCCTGGTGGCCAACATCACTGGGAACAGCCCCGCCACCCACCGACCACATACGCAACCTAGGGGTCATCCTCGACCCCACCCTCTCCATGACTAAGCAGGTCAACGCCGTTTCCTCATCCTGCTTCAACATCCTCCGAATGCTCCGCAGGATCTTCAAGTGGATCCCCACCGAAACAAGAAAAACAGTCACCCAGGCCCTCGTCACCAGCAGGCTGGACTACGGAAACGCCCTCTACGCAGGAACGACGGCTAAGCTCCTGAGACGGCTGCAACGCATCCAGAACGCCTCTGCACGTCTTATCCTCGACATCCCCTGACGCAGCCACATCACACCCCACCTGAGAGACCTGCACTGGCTCCCTGTCAACAAGAGGATAACCTTCAAGCTCCTCACCCACGCACACAAAGCACTCCACAACTCCGGACCAGCCTACCTCAACAGACGACTCAGCTTCTACACCCCCACCCGCCAGCTCCGCTCGACCAGCCTCGCCCTCGCCGCATCCGGAAAACGACCGCCGGCGGCAGATCCTTCTCCCACCTCGCCGCCAAGACCTGGAACACCCTCCCCACCAACCTCCGACAGACCCAAGACCTACTGGCCTTCAGAAGACTCCTCAAGACCTGGCTCTTCGATCAGTAGCAGCACCACCCCCCTCTTCCCCCAGCGCCTTGAGACCCTCGCGGGTATGTAGTGCGCTTTATAAGTGACATGATTGATTGATTGATTGATCTCTCCGTAGTTCCCCCCCACCCCATGACCTCCTCCTCAGATTCCCTCACTGCCACCCTCCACCAGTGCCCCTCATCCCTCCATAGCCCCTCCCCCATGACCTCCTCCTCGGATTCCCTCCCTGCCACCCTCCACTAGTGCCCCTCATCTCTCCGTAGCTCCACCCCTCACTGCCACCCTCCACTAGTGCCCCTCATCTCTCCGTAGCTCCACCCCAACCCCAAGAACTCCTCCTCAGATTCCCTCACTGCTACCCTCCACTAGTGCCCCTCATCGTTCCCCCCCCCACCCCATGACCTCCTCCTCGGCTTCCCTCACTGCCATCCTCCATTAGTGTCCCTCATCTCTCTGTAGTTCCCCCCACCCCATGACCTCCTCCTCAGATTCCCTCACTGCCACCCTCCACCAGTGCCCCTCATCCCTCTATAGCCCCTCCTCACATGACCTCCTCCTTGGATTCCCTCACTGCCACCCTCCACTAGTGCCCCTCATCTCTCCGTAGCTCCACCCCATGACCTCCTCCTCGGATTCCCTTATTTCCAACCTCCACTAGTGCCCCTCATCTCTCCATAGTACCCCCCACCCCATGACCTCCTTCTCGGATTCCCTCATTGCCACCCTCCTCCAGTCCCCTCATCTCTCCGTAGCTCCCCCACTCCACCCCATGACCAACTCCTCGGATTCCCTCATTGCCACCCTCCACCAGTGCCCCCCATCGCTCCATAGCCCCTCCCCCATGACCTCCTCCTCGGATTCCCTCACTACCACCCTCCACCAGCGGCCACCATCTCTCCGTAGCCCCTCCCCCAATGACCTCTATCTCGGATTCCCTCTCTGCCACCCTCCACCAGCGGCCATCATCTCTCCATAGCCCCTCTCTTATATGCATTTCATTTGTTGTATAGCACTACTCATATCAGTGTAGGGTGTCACAGTACTTTGCATCACGCACACATTATACAGGGACAATAAATCAGTCTACGGGGAATGTCACAAAGCCAATGAGGATTGCAAGGTGTAGAAATCACATGTCATCCATACTGGTTCGCAATATATTTTACGAGGGTTTGGTCTGGAGAAGCACAAACTCAGGATTTAAAGAGTACTCCAGTGGTTGGGAGTTGGCTTTACTGATAAAAATGTATAACTGCCCAAACAAACTCTTTTTAGCAACATTAGAATAATGAAAGACTGGAGAAGTTCTATGTCACAACACAAGAAAGCGAAGTTTGTATGCAGCTCTTTAATGACAGTTCATAGGTCACTGTCCTATGTTAGGATAGTAACTTCTGAACTGCAAGTAACACAAGGATCTCTGTGACAAAGGCAGTAACCCACTGAGCTATCCACATAAAATTCGGTTTATCTGCATTTAAAAACTACCAACAGACAAATGATTGCTCTCCAGCAGGATCATAAATCACCAGTTATCTGAACATTTTTTATTGTTGTACATCGGTGGTAGATTCACTGCGAGGGCCAAGGCTCATGTTTGGGTGGGCCAGGCTCATGTTTGGGTGGGCCTGGCCCACCCGGCCCACCCACTAGAACCGGGCCTGTTGGCTAACCCACAGTTTGACCTCTATTTTATCCCAAACCTCGAATCATGGCCTATTGCAGGTTCAATACTTGAGGAAGAAAAAAATGAATCTGTTTGAGTAGCGAGAAAACAGAAATCCCACCCATAAGTCCTTTCATTCCAGCTTTCCTCTGAATGATTTGGCATGAGACACTGGGCCCTCGTATACTCCCTGTGGAAAAGGTAGGTAAGCTGGGTGTGTTTTTGACAGTTATCTCTCATTTGGGAAACCTCCTTAACCATGCAGTCAAAACAATGAACTGCCCTTAGAACGCAGTCACTACCCTGACTGCGACGTTACCACGCGTTCCTTTACCATGCAAGTTGTTACATCAACTTGCTTTAGGGAACGTGGTGTTGGACTTTTCTTGGATATAAGTCCAATATCTTCCCTACTGAAACACCCACTGGAGTTGGAATAGTAATTTATACTATTCCAAAGTCCAGCACCCCCTAAAGCAAGTCGTTGTAACAACTTGCGTGATAAAGGAAAGCGTAGTAAAGTCACAGTCGGGGTAGTGACTGCGTTGTAAAGGCATGCGTGGTTCCGTCATACATCCCTCTCATTTACCTCAAGCAAATTCAATCTTTAAATCAGCTTTCCAGCGAACACCCATTTGCACCAAAAGCTGTCCTAATCATTACCTTGGTTATATCCTGCCTGCATTATTACAATACACTCTGCACTATTCTCCCAAATAAACCACTCTTAAAATGGGGGCGGAGCTTGCTTGGCCTGAAGATGGCTGCCTTCAACATCTTACAAAATCCTTTGCCATTGCTGCCATAAATAGTTCCGAGTTGCTGCCCTATGCGCCTCTCGTACTGGTGCCCCGGCTGCTGCTGAAATTTCCAGGGACAACAGCACCGGGGTGCTCACTGAGGCCTGCTACTGCCTGCCACGCGTCCGTGTTAGATTACAGGCCATGGGGCCTGGTGCGGAGGACTGCTCAGCTATGGCCCTTCCCTGTATCTGTTCAGAGCCTACAGTGCCGGGAAGGGGGCTCTGCATCATTGCTGTGCAGCCCCCGAGAGAGGACAGCATACTTGTTACCGGGGGCCGTCTGAACCATCTGGATGGACGGTGGCTGGCCGGGTCCCTTACCACAGAGGGTGCCTGGTCGTTAGTGACTGGTTTCCTGGACCGTGTTGGTCACGGAGGCTCGTCCTGTCTCCCGGCCTCTCTGCTGTGTGGTGATATTGAGGTGAGAGGCTATCTGATGCCCAGGGGGATACCTGCCACAGAAGCTACATCGCCGTATAGGGCCTACCTCATACCAGAGGCATGGGATGTCAGGGGGTTTAATGATAGGCGGAAAATCCATAAGGTGGTATTGTAT
The DNA here is from genome assembly GCA_963921515.1 of Calotriton arnoldi. Taxonomy (NCBI): domain Eukaryota; kingdom Metazoa; phylum Chordata; class Amphibia; order Caudata; family Salamandridae; genus Calotriton; species Calotriton arnoldi. Next base: position 1,652,803 of record CAWUFW010001250.1, read on the forward strand.
TTGCAGCATCATCAGATAGATGCTGCTATATTGCAAGAAACACACTTGGCCCCCGATAGCGGGCTGCTCATGCAGAGGCATATGAGGGGAGTTTGCCATGCTGCTGGTTTCACTGCGCAAGCACACTTTGTCTTTATTTTGGCCCTGTGTGATTCTGGAATTGAGTTGCAGGAAGTTTATGTGGACCCTGGGGATTGTTTTGTGGGGGTGCATTGCCATAAGGAGCACTTTGCTGCATTACTAGTAGGGGTATATGGCCCCAAATAGGATGGCCCACAGTTTTACTACACACTGCATGCCAAGCTAGCCCACTATGATGACCTGCCTCAGATATGTGGTGGCGATTTTGATTGCGTCTAATTTCCTGATTTAGTTTGCTCTCGGGATCTGCCTCGGGGGTCCTTGGCTGCGACACATGCTACAGCAGCGGTGGCTGAGTGCTGTGGCCTGGTAGATGTGTAGCGCTGATGCTCTCTGTGGGGCATGGAGTATACCCATTACTCCACTGTCCACGACATACATACAAGCATCGACTACTGGCTTATATCACACAGCTTGTTGTCCAGGATCAAACGGTGTGACCATCTACCATAAACATACTCTGAACATTCCCCGGTACTGATTGTCCACATCCTTGTGCATTCTCCTGGTGCTTCCCTCAGTACTCATTGACTGATTCAGTATTCTGCAAGGAACCAGCCCAGGTGAGTGACAAACATTTACATCCAATTTATACTCAGTACATACATTTTCCACTCTCTGGGAAGCCTTTAAGGCTTATATTCGCGGAGTTACCATCTCAAAACATGCTGGCATACTTCCCTCGATTCGGGGCTGCCTGGCGTGGTTGGAGGTGGATCTAGCTGATCTAGAGTGTACTCACAGGGAGACAGCGGAGCAGAAACTACTGGGTGATATCAGAACCAAACTAGATGAATATAACGAGCTGGCTCAGAGCGAAGACACACATTTAGGCAGGTATGCTACGGTGCGAATCTACGGTGAAGGTGAACGGCTAGGCGCCACTCTGGCAGCCCTAATTTGACCTAGCCGCAAGGACAGTGAAGTACTAACTATTAAAGATGAACAGGGTGTGCCTCTTCATTGGGCCGATCAGGTGTCGGATCGGTTCCGCTGTTACTATTCCAACCTCTACACCTCCTGAATTGCGCATGATGAACAGGCCACAATTGAATGCCTATCTCATATTACTATGAAGTGGCTGACAGTGGCACATAGGGAGTGGCTCAGGGCGCCACTCCGCCCCTCAGAAATCATTGCAGCACTGAAAGATATGCCAAGTCTGAAGGCGCTTGGCATGGATGGGCTGATGGTGGCCTTCTACAAGGCCTACCAAGACAATCTCGGGCCTCATCTGGTCAGCCTTTTTGAGGAGATGATACAGGATGGACATATGCCCCCAACTATGAGCGAGGGCTTACTAGTCACCCTGCTCAAGCTGGGTAAGCCAGCTGACCACTGCTCGTCTATCAGCCGATGTCACTCTTAAATACGGATACAAAGATCTTTGTGAAGATTTTGGCTAACCACCTAGCACCTCTGCTCCGAGGGACTGTAGGACCTGAGCAGTCTGGCTTTTTATCTGGCCGGTCTCTCATGTACAATCTTCATACCCTCTTTGGTGCAATCTCCCACATTGATCCCGTTGTGCACGCCACAGTGATTTTTTTAAATGCTGAGAAAGCATTTGACTCTGTTGAGTGAGGGGTTTATGCTCTCTGTGCTGCATCATGTGGGGGTGGATGATATTTTCCTGAAACTGGACAAGGTCCTCCACACAGAGCCGATGGTGCAGATCCGTGTTAACAGTCGTATGTTGGCCCCCAATACACATTACGAGAGGCACGTGCCTGGGTTGCCCCTTGTCCCTACTGCTCCATGCACTTGTCGCGTAGCCTCTGGCTTGTGCGCTATGGGAGTATCATGCTCATCGCGGATTTGCTTCCCACATTATAATCTAATGGTGTTCGCTTACACGGACGATACGCTCTTGTACGTTTGAATCCCTGAACATAACCTCTCGCCAGTCTTCAGGGAGGTCGTCCTTTTGGCGGGCATTCCAGATTACGAATCAATTTGGGCAAATCTCTTATATTTCCCCTCACTGCTACCTCAACATCTATACAACGGGAGTACCTGTTCAAGTGGACAACGGAACCAGGGTTCTATTTGGGCATTCAGATTCACATGCACCTGGAGGTAGTGATGCGGGAGAATTCCGGGAAGGCGGTACATCGTCTGACAGAAACAATAGATCATTGGATTCACCTGCCCCTCTCTCTCTGTTGCCGCATAGTCATCATGAAGATTGTGCTGCTACTTCGATTTTTGTTCTTTGTTTGCGAACATCCCAATGCTGCTGCGGCTAGATGGTGCACTAGCGGAACCATTGGAGCTACCAGCTCTAACATACTTATTGCAGGTGTCGTCGCCACACCGGGTGATCGCTACATTGCATGCCTTCTCGCAGGAGGTCCAGCGACCAGGCATCACCAAGGCTCACCACAACTGGCAAGAGGACTTAGATATAGTCATCAGTGACAAACAGTGGGCTGACTGTTGCTCTGTAGTTCGCACTGTATCTCTGAATGGCTGCCATCAACTTTTGCAGTTCAAGTACCTTAATCAAGTACATTATATCCCAGGTTGGCTATTTCAATATGGCTTACTTCATGATTTCCACTGTCCATGCTTCGGGCGGATGATGCTGGCTTTGCACATATAGCGTGGCACTGCCCTGCGAGGGGCGGCGTTGAGACGGGGTAAAGGCTTCTGTTTAAAATGTTGCATGCCAATACACGAAAGGACGTTGTATGCTGGCCCCCAGGGTTGACTGCGTGGAAAGCATGTATATTTGTAATGGAAATGGCTGTATTGTTGTATTCCGCTTTAGGTGTCCGTATATAGGTTTTCCTGAATCATGTCCTTATATAGGCACAATTCGCATTGCCCTTATATAGGCATAGAATCCCAGTCCTTATTTAGGCATTAACCGTGCACTCCAAATACAGGCATGGTCACCGACATCCGTCCACCCTAACGTCACAACGAGTTCTTAGAAACCAGACCCTTAAGCTTCGGGAGTTCCCTAGCACAGGACTATTCATTTCTCCAAGAACTCATCTATTATGTATGAACCGTTATACCTTAAGGCAGAGGTCTTCAAACTTTTGTAAGTTGAGCCCCCCCAGCTGAATTTTTTTAGATGTTGGGCCCCCCCACCACCTGACATAAATTTCTGGAATCTGGTACACTACATAATCGACCGCCACGCGCATATCACGGGCCATATCCGGCAAATAATGTTCAACACAATATGAGTGTTTAGTAAACTGCAGGTTTGTGAGTGGGTGTGGTGAAATGACAGAGGCTTATTACACAGCTCAAAACACAATTTTTCAAGATAAAATGTGCGTAAATTGTTTTTACTAGGATGCTTTGTTTTACACATGACATAGATTAATAATAACACCACCAACATAAATGTGATGGGTGTGCCGGTTTTTAGCCACATAGACTGTCAATTTGTGGATGGATTTTTGCTACTGCCATCCTCAGGTTGTGCTCCACATCCAGTCTTGAACGGTACTTAGTCTTTAATACCGCAAGTGCTGAGAACCCAATCTCACATAAATAGGACGAGCTGAAAGGCAAAAGAGTTTTGATAGCAGTTTCTTTCAAAGCTGAATATTCTGCAGACATTTTCAGCCAAAACATTGACTGTAAGGGAGACAGTGTTATTAGATTTTTCAAGCACTCCCTAGCTCAGAGTTGGTACACGAGAAACAATTCTTCTCTGGAGACCATTAACAAACGTTTTAGGCAGCATTATAATGGGATAATTGCCCACCAACCAGTTAGGGATCCGAAGACAAAGGTGAAAGTCCACAGAGAGGGCGCTGAACGAACACCTAATTGAGAATTCCTTAGTGGTACGATAAGTTGCTTGCCTGAAGCAGTTGGGGTTTAGGACACGTCGGGCTTATGTTTAAAAAAATAGAACTGATAATGAATGAATGATGTTGCCTATTTTACTTCAGAGCAATGTTGTCTGACAAACTTTGTGGTGGCAGAGACATGTTAAGGATTGTGGGTGCCCTGGGCCAATACTATTTTGGGGGCCCCTGTTCAGAACAACTTTGAGATTAAATGATTCACTTTCAGCTCTGCCATACCCTCTTTAGCCAGGCTACTAACGGTGCACAGGCGCTATGGTCGAAATTCTAAAAGTGTTTACATCTAATATTCAGAGATAGTGGTGTGTGTTTTTCACTGTTGTAACAAAACAGCAGCCCACTAATTTTACAGCAAATAATATCTGTCATATTCTCCAATTTCTCATATGTGAGGACCCGTTTTGATCTAAAATAAACTTTTTTATGGTTGTTGCATGAAACAAAAACATTTCTCTGCAAATAGTAATAGACTCTCTCACATCAATCACATTAATAAGAAATGAAACAAAACGGTATTTACAAGAATGTGTTTAGGAATTATTCCAGGCCATCAGGGCAAAAACAGAGCTGCCTCTATCAAGTGGCCCCCTGAAAGGCTGGATTGCAGTACATGTATATGTGTCCTTTTGTAATTTAGGATGAAAACCTTGATGGGGCACGACATGCCCATACGTGTGTACAGGGGCGCCACTAGACCCGAACTTCGGGTGGGGGCTATCACTCCCAGCCAGGGCTGGCCCTAGCACTGGTAGCACACAGTGGAACGGTCTGTTTTGGCGCCCCCTGCCCCATTTCCTCCTTCTCCATGAATTTCCTCACTACCACTCACCAACAATGCACCTCATCTCTCTATAGCACCTTTCTGGCAAACATTTCATTTTTTTATAGCACTACTCATAGGTTACTCACACTCAGTTCTTTGATCTGCATGGTACACGTTCTTTGTAGCACGCACATTAAACCTCTGCGCTGTGTGGATGGCAGGAGTACCCATGTGAGTGCAGGGTGAGCCATGCAACAGTGTGAGAGTAGGGTAAGAGGAGTGACTGCAGGGTAAGTGAGGTGACCATATGAATTTGGGTGCGGATGTAAGTGCAGAGTGGGACGAATTAATGTATGGTTAGTGATGGTCTTATTTGAGTGAGATTGCAGATTGAGCAGTAAGGGGGACATGTGAGTGAAGTGTTGCATGAGTGCAGGGTGAGTAGTATTCTTGTGTGACTACAGGGTGAGGTACAGGGTGAACAGCGCAAGTGCATTGTGAGTGCAGAGTGATCACTGTGAGTACAGGGTAAGCGGGTGAATGGTGTGAGTGCATCGGGATCAGTGTGAGGGCATTGTGATCACTGTGAGTGCAGGGTGAGCGTGAAAGTGAAGGGCGAAAATGAGGAACGAGTTGTCTGAATGCAGGGTGCATTCCCAGACACTTGAAGTAACTCAGCAGGTTATTGACGGCAGCGTAGGGTTTCAGACATGTTAAACTATTGCTATTATGGCATTAACCAGGGATCAGGGTGGAGGAAATAAATGTGCTGATCTTACAACAAACTTCCAGTTTTATGATTAGGGTTGCCAGCTCATTATTTTGATGTCCCAGGCAGTACAAAAATAAGCAGTCACCTAAAGCTGTATTGTCAGCACTTGTCTGTGCGTACTTTGAACAGCAAATATAAATAGTAGCACTTTTAATTGTGTTCTAGGGCTGCCCGAATGATCCATGACTGATAATAAAATGGAACAAAGACAGAAAAGTCACATTACAAATGTATACATACTTCTTTATAAGCATATTTAGTGTCAAGACAATCAATTTGCAGGCTGTTTAAACAACACATGGCTGGCTGGCATTTTTCTTTTGGCAACTTGAAGCCCTGTGGTCGTTGCGGGCGCCTGCCTGTGTAAATTTAAAAGAAACTTTGTCTCCTTTCTGCTAAGAGCTAACCCTCCCAGGACGGGGTTAAACTGGTAGAGTTGAAATGCTTCAGCTGCAGTGGGAGGCAGGATGTTTCCTCTGCTAAAACTGAAAGAAAGGAACAGGCAGTCATTTCAGCTGCAGTGGGAGGCAAGGAGTCTCCTCTGCTATGAAATCGAACGTGAAGGAACAGGACTGTCTGTTCGTTTGCTTTCGGTTTTAGCAGAGGAGACCCTGCCTCCCACTGCAGCTGAAGCATTTCAGCTCTACTTATTAACCCCCTCCTGGGAAGGTTAACTGTTAGCTCTTTACATGACAAAAGCACGGGCACGTCGTGCCTTATCTATTTCATCTCCCTCCCCCCTCCAACCCTCTGTTACCGGAGCTCTACAATAAACAATTCCCATTTGAAATGGGTGAAGACTTACGAAGTTGCGACGCGGGACAGTAAAAGACCAACAAAGGGAAGATCTTAGTGCGGAGTGCGCACCCCCCCTGAGATGGTTTCGCGCCCCCCTGAGGGGGCGCGCCCCACAGATTGAAGAACTCTGCCTTAAGGGTTCATTCCTGACGTCTTCCTCTGTCCGACTTCACATTCCGATGCACCTATCAGGTATAAATATACCTTCCCTCGCCCAAGCAAGTTAGAGGAGACCTCGACTTCAGAGGAGCCCATATCCCGGCCTGACGCACTGAGAAGACGCTGTCATTCCTGCACGCAGACGAATCCAGCTTCCAGTGTTCTGACTCCCTTCGCGGGGTGTTAGAGTTCCAGATCCGGCAAGAGATTCCCACCTCTCTCATTCTCAAGGTATGGAGCTGACTAGAACCTAGAGGGACTCTTGGCATACTTGGCGTACTAGACTTAACATACTCTTAGTATACCATACTAGAGAATACTCCACCTACTTCTACCTTTCCCTACACCTAGACTAGGTTAGGTACATTGGGGTAGAACTAGCTTAGAGACGCATCGTATGAGTACTCGCATTTTTAGCTCATGTTATTTATGTACGTGAATATATGCTAAAAGATAATGCTAGCGCAGTATTATTTATTTCTACTGCTTACGCTGTACATTTTATATCCATGCTTCCCGCCTCTTGCTCAATTAAAAAAGACATGACCAAATCACACTAGCACTGATGCCTCACTATTACTACCCCGTAAAAGAAAGATCAAACTTTAAACCTCAATCTTGCCCACAACATGTTACTAGGCTGCTCCCAAGCCTACCTTGCCAAGTTTTTTTCCTTTACCCACGGCATTCGAGCGCTTTATAAATATCTTACTTACTTACTTACCCTGCAACCAAAAGTCTAAAGTCTGCCCATAGAAATCTACTGGTAATACGAAAACAAGGCACACAAAAATTGAAGGAAGATCTCATCACTTCCATGTGGAACTCACTACCACTACAGCTTAGTCTTAAAGATGATATTTCAAACTTAGGGTCTGATTGCGATCTTGGTGGTGGTTTTGATACTTCAGAACAAAAGTGACAGATATCCGATCTGCCATATTACAATTCCATTATATCCTATGGAACGTGTAATACGGTGGACGGGATATCCGTCATGTTTGTGACGGAGTATCCCACCCGCCAAGATTACAAACGTGACGGATATCCGATCCACCGTATTACAATTCCATTATATCCTAAGGAACTTGTAATAAGCTGGACCGGATATCCGTCACGTTTGTGACGGAGTATCCCATCCGCCAAGATCGTAATCAGGCCCTTACTAGGTCGTTGAATATTCGCCTCTTCTACCTGGGATATTATTTGTGCAGCACAAAATGCTGTATCGAAAAAATAAGATGCCTGTTCCTTGATCCAGCAATCTTACAGTCAAATGCTTTAGACCCTCATTTGCCTTCAACTCTCCGGTCTTCTCTGGACTTGCTGGATTTTCTCCACGGCATTGTCAACCTACTGAGACATACATCAGTGAGGGTCCTCGCCAATAGATTTCACCCTTGTGCTGTCTGATTGGCTCGCTCTTTAACCTCCAGGATAATTTCCCTTTTTATATCAATCCATATCACTTAGCTGTTTCTGGCTATCTTAAGGTGCTATGTAGCACTTTACAAAACCCTACTAAAATAAAATAAAACATGCAAAAAATGAGAGGTGTAAGAAAATGAGTCAATATGCCTTGATAACAGTGGATGTCTGCGTAACACTAGTTTATTACGCTCTTTGAGAATGGCCACCTGTTTAAAGATGGGTCTTTTTTTAACATGAAAGCAAGAAATAGTCTATCCATGCATTTGAAAACCTACAAATAAAATAGGACAATTAGCATACACAGACAGTGATTTGGTGAATTAGCAATATTTTGGGGTCCACAAAAAGTGACGAAGGAAATGAACAGCTGTACTTAAAAGTCCTCACTCTTCAGCCGTGCTACCTTTACAGTGACTGAGCTTAAACTAAACAGAGAGGAAACAAGCCTACGTATTTTAAGCCCATTACTGCCCATGTGAACATTTAGGAAAACAAAAAATTGATGGTTGAAATGCTTGAATTAATTTTCCTCACACTGGGGAAAACAGTAACCAGCCACATGAAAATCAGTCTTGTTCCTGCTCCTGGCTGATTGCTCTCTGAAATGGCTTGGTGGGCAAAATAATGATGGACTGAAGTGCTTTCCTGGGTAATTAACAGTGGCTGAGATTAAAATCAAGTATTCCACCCTTAACTTTTTTTGTTTTCCTCAGTGCAATGCCCTAAGGTGATGAGTATGCCCCAGTAGCGGCTGCTACCGGACCCGGGTGGTCGGGCGGGTGGGGAGGGGGGAGGGAGAGACGACAAAAAGAGAAAAGAGTAAAAACCCTTAACTGTAACGGCCGGCCGCCACCTCTCCTCCGTCCTCCGTCATCTTCCTTCTCTTCCTGCAGTCTCAGCAGGCAGCAGGAAGCACCTAGGCTCCCAAGCTCCTCACCAGACTGTGTAATGCAGCCTGGTGGGGAAGATGCAAAGTGTGCAGGACTGTTTAGGGCCAGCCAAGGAGTCTGGCGCACTTAGAGTGTAAGCCACTCCTCCCCCTGCTCTGGCCAGCCCCGCCCGACCCGATAGCCACTGATGAAATAGGAAAACGAAAGTGATAATAATAATAGTCATTATCATTTTATTTTTCCTTTTGTTCAGTGGGGTGACACTCCTCCTCCTTAGCGGAGGAGCCGCCACTGGTCTGCCGGGACGTGCTAAAGGTTATCTAGGATATTTTGATTCTGGACCTGGCAGTTCGGGCTGGACTTTTCCTATTGGAGCAGTACCAACGCTGATTTGCCTATGGCTGGTTCACCTCTGAAGGGACATGGTGGGTAAAAAAACACAATGGACTGGAATGCGACCCAAGTATTTACCAGTGGTTGAGAATAAGTCAAGCATTCCATCTGTCACTTTTTTTTTTCCTCAGTCTCGTCACTTTTTTTTCTCCTCAGTGCGACATCATTAGTGCAACGGGGATGCACAGACATGGAGTGCATACCCACTGCACTACTAGCTGTACGCTTTTGACAAGCCCCAGGTAATTACCAGTGGCTGACATTAATTCAAGCATCCCACCAATTACTTTTATGCTTTCCTTATGTGAATATTTAATATGAATACATTTCCTATTTCTTTGTAGGCAGATGGCCATTTTGTTCATTATTGACTTTTTTCATGATAACATGGGCTGATTCACAATGTGGTTATTTGTTTTATTGGTTTAACAAAATGTCAACCCTCGAAAACAGCCATTTTCTATTTAAAAAAAGAAGAATGTGTTTACAAAAATAACTGTGTGAGGCAGAACAAACCAAGCTATGGCATATAGCTTGGTTTGTGATTCATTTGAAAGGGATAGACAACATAGGCGGGAACATCATGTTTGCTCTGTGACTTAGGATATCTGCTTTCCAACCAGGAGATGGGATGCACTGCTTCAAAAAAGACGTTCTCAAGTGTTTCTGGAAGAACATATAGTTTGGCTGCACACTCGAGAGCATTCAAATGCATCCTACCCTGTACTCCAGGGGACCTGCCACCATTTTCCAAGACCTTAAACGTCAATTGGTAATTGCAGTATGGGAAATGATATGGGGTCCTGGTGGAAGGTAATTTCTGTAGGCATCCTGGGCTTTTGTTCTAGAAGGGCTTGTGTATGGTGCAGGGCTTTGAATTTCAACGCTTTGAATAGATTTTATCCTGTACTCCTCTTGAAAGCAGTGAGCTGTTTATAAGGCAGGTGCCAAATGAACTTCTGTTTTTTCATACCCAGACACAGTTTGTCTGCCTAGCTAGAAGGCCTTGTCTGAAGGCAACAAAGAAGGTCTCTAGATCCAAGACATAACAGGGTATTCACTGTTAACCCTGCTTAACTTGCCTGCTACTGTAGTGAGTAGTTCTCCCCAGTGGAAAAACAGGGGCTTGAGGTTCACTTCTATCCAGAGCAAAGGCAATGGACAGTCCTGTCCAGAATTTCTTCCCTGTAGAAAGGAACCCGAAGTGGAGCCATCGATGAACATAAATGATTTTAATACTAAAGACAAAATGGATAAGTGTAGGAAAAGGATTTACCTACCCCAGAGCTATGTAGAATTAAGTATAGGTATATTCTCGGAGAGAAACATGCTTTAAAGACGAGTATTCACTTATTTGCCTCATGCAGGAGTGTATATCGTTGTACTGATGCTGTGCCACATTTGCAGTTGTGGTGTTAAGAGACAATGCTTTTAATATTTCCATTTATTCGCTGTGGAAGGGAATGTGTAGCTGATCACAGATGTACTGCACAAGTGCTAACTTAGGGGCTCATTAGGATGGCGGAAAGACCGCCACCGCCGGGCCGGCGATGGCGGTCCTTCCGCCATCGCACTGGATTTTCCCACCGCCCAATTAGGATGGCGGTGGGTACCGAGGCGGATGGAAAGTCCGTCTGCCACTTCACCACCAAAGGCAATCGGTCCGATGGCCTGGTGGGCGGTGCAGGGTGCCCTAATGGTGGCGGTGCCTAGCAGGCACAGTCCACCAAATTAGGATATGTGTTTAAACCGGACTTTCCATGGCGGCGGTGCCGCCATGGAAAGGCTGGCGGGGATTGGGTTTGGGGGCCCATTGCAGGCCCCCTCTGTGTGGGGGAGGGTGGTTGTGCACTGGGGGGGTACCCATGGTACCCCCCTGCATTGCCCTGCACAAAGTGGCAGGCACCGCATGGTGCCTGCCACGTAGTGCAGGGAAATGCACTACGTGGCATTTTCACATTGCGAACGGTGCTGCAGCCAGCAGCACCGTCCGCAATGTTCAGGGCCCAGGATGCGCCCGCCATAGTGGCGGGCACATCCTAATTCACTTGGCGGGACCGCCGCCTTACCGGCGGGCGGTCCCAGCACCGCAACGATGGCAGGCGGACTGATGTCCGCCCGCCTTCGTGGGGAGCCCCTTAGTAGCTAGGTTCTGTCTTGTTTGCCAGTCGACAGCATCAGGTCTACTGTGTCTCAGTGTATGAATGCCATGCATATGTGCAAAGCAATGGGTCTTGAAGCAATTTATTGAATACTTTTCTGAAAAAAATAGTTGTGATATTTCACCACACACTGCCTCTTGAAATTAAACTTTTAGTAGAACTATAACACTGGCAACAGCTCTTCAAGTTAAAGCACTATTATTGTGTATTATATGGCTTACTTTTTTCACTAATACATCACTTGATTGGTGTTTAGTGGTAAAATCCAGACACGAAAAAACAGTACATAATGGACCCCCAACCTGCATCAGATTAAAAAAATAGAAATAAACATTCAATCAACTCACCCCTTTTTTCTTCATCTTCTTGAACCTTAAGGTCCCCTGTCACTTGCAACCTTCGTATATATATGTTTGATAATATTAAATAGGCTTTGGTGCAATATCGTCCATGTTTTTGTACCCAATGGTCGATTGTGTGTGTGATTCACTTAACATCAGTGTGTTAGGTCTGCAACTCACGTTTCAAAATAAAAGACCAATTGCTTTTCATTGTTTCATGCAAACAGATTTATGGTTTTGTGTGTGCAAAATTTTCATGTTTTTAGTTATACATTGCTTAAGTTAAAAGGAAATTTTACATTTGCGTTCTGAATATTAACAATAACTGCAACTATTAGCTTTGTAGGATCAGCTTGCAGCCCGCGTCCTGATATGCTGAAGAAACACGATCCACCAGCCACAGCAACAGATTTTGCAGAGATCTTCTGGAACACAGCCCGCAAAATGAGTGACAAGTCCCCTGAAGCTTGTTGCCATGAACCTGTAGCTTACATGAAAGGAAAAAGCATTTTTGAACAGTTACTATATCTAGATATAAACCGCAGGGTCGGATTCTCCATAAGGACTCTGGGGCTGCGCCCCCTGAAATTATTCCCTTCACATGCCTGTACAAATATTAAATAGATCAATTTATTTAGAGATACGATTGTATCTCTAAACAAATCGATGTATTTAAGTCTGGGGTGTGTGTCCCAGGCTGCCTGCCCCACCTCGCTCTGAATCAGGAGACTGAAGCCAGGCAGTAAATAAACTTTCTGAACTGTGATGCACAACACAGGGCTAACTGTTCTAAAGCCCTTCATAATGAATCATTGCCATTGTAGTCTATGGCAGTATTCTCTATAGGCCAGTGACGCTGTCAGCGTCCTGGTTTGGGGCGTTGGAGTCTCCGTCCCTGCGTGAGAGCAGCCGTCCTTCATTCATAGGCATAGATTCCCTCCTTTTCTCATTCGTCACAGTAGGAGTAGATGCAAGCACCGTGCACGTGTGTTTTGGTGCCTTGTTCTCGGTAATGGTAAGTGTTAGAATCCTAATCTTCTGTTATACATATTTTGCTGAGACCCCTCGTCATACTAACCTCCCCCATTGTGACACCCCAGGCCCTGGCTCAATTAGAAGTGGAGCTGCAACATTTATACCCTGTGAAATGGATGCAAAATATGAGAAGGCCACTGCTCTTGTTCCCTTGTGAAGTTGATCCAAATATCTGAGTCAAGAGTAAAGCAGTTATCTGCTGTATGACATTAAAACTGGCTCGATCTTCATGCCCTTAACAACATTAATGCCAAAAACATGGATTGATTTATGAACAATGAGTGTTAAAAACATTAGGCAATGTATGTCAGTGATTTAGTTCTTGTGAAGGGGGCGTGTGTTTATGAGGGTCTTTTAGTGAGAGCTCTGATGCTGAAGCCAAAGCAAAGTGCCTGTCAGTGAGTTGGCCTCTCTGCAGAACAATGGTCATGTATTCCAGTTGTAATTGCAATTTTGTGAAAATGTGTGTGAAGGCGGTGCACAGATGGCAAAATATTTACAGTGCAAAAGCAAAAGTAAATATATTGCTTAAATGTAAGTGAGTGCAGTGTATGTTTGAACGTGATGAAGTGAGGAAGATGCATGCAAGGAAGTGCATTTGGGGAAGAGTGAAAAGAGGGTGCTGAAGAGGAATGAGAGGTGGTTGAAGATGTGCAGATCTTTTTTTTCAATTTTTTCTTCTGGAGGAGGATCCAGCCTGGACCCTACATTTGTCCATTAAGCTTGCCTGCATCACTCACTACATAAAAGTCATACCAAAGTTTTATGCTCACCACTTTCAAATGTCACCAGCCGCCACTGATAAACCGACTCCTTTGGCTTATACAGTAATAACAATTTACTTGAAAAATCTTTGCACACCTATGTAGAGGACAGCTGAAACTAAAGGCTGAACCTATGTCTCTCTCCCCAGAGTGGTAAGGACTATGCCCTGTTACTGAGGACAAAGACCTGCTTCAACCTGAAGCAATGACGAAGGCCTGGGCTGAGGCAACCTTGCTCAATTGAGCCTTGAGACTCTAAGTCAAAGGCAATCACTGTGCTTCAGTGAGGACCTTCAATTCATGGATCTACCTAGAGAATAGAGATTAATACCAGCTGTCCAGACCAATCTGAAGCTTTCCCTGCACATAAAGAGTGAAGAACTTCCTCTTCTCCCCCACTCTGCATTGCATAGTGGCATATGTGCTGCAGCCCAAATGGCCATTCTGTGATCAGCAATGCCTAAGGTCTGTATGAGATACTGTGACCTTTGTCATGCATCCCCAGTTGGCAACTGCAATCCGTTAACCCGTTGATGTGCTCCTGTGCTGAGAAAGTCATTGCTCTCAATCGCTGCAGATCTCAAGCTAACGACGGCTGTCAGATTCTGTACACAGCATTGATCAGAGGCACAGGTGCTCTTGAACAGCTTTGATTCATGTAGCTACATTCGAACCAAGACATAATTGAGCCCTTATGCAGTGATCAGCGAGCAGTTGATGATTCTCCCCAAGCGAGACAACCACATTTAGTAACAAACTGTTTCTTGGACTTATGTCTATTTACTAGACACTGAGCCTGATTTATAGTCCAGAGTACAGATTGTACTCCATCAGTAGGTGATAAAGTAAAATACTGGTGAATTTCAGTGGTTTTGTTAGTTCAAAACGGTATGTTTTAAATGGCATTTTCATCTATGATGGCTTCTTAATCTTTCTTTTTTTCAGTGACTACACACACACACACATATCCAAGCACACTAGCCCTGCTCAGCTCCTTTAATTTTCCACTTTTCCTACATCATAGTATTTCCTCTGCTCCTACGCCACAGCCTCAGGATTTCCTGGCACACTCTGCTACTCCATACAACACCCCAGGGGGCTGAGTAATCCAACCAGGTACATACACGCTGCCACATGTGGATGCAGAAGGGTGCTCTACAGAGGTGAAATGATGGTGAAAAGGACAGGGCAAACATAATGAGTAGATAATGAACACTCTTTTCATCCTCATAGCCACGGTCCCCATGGTCTCCTCCTTTTGGCCATGTTTTTATTATGTTCGGACATTAAGGGGAGTAGATCAAGACCTCTGTGCTGGTTCAGGCTTTTGCCAAAACTCTGCTGATAAAATTCCACATTTGGAGCAGTGGCAAATGTTACACCTTTTTTGCATGGTTCCTACCCTTACCATTGCATCAACCACACTTTGTTGAAGACTTGCTTGAACCCCGTCTATCACTGAAACTGAACTTCATAGTCACAGTTTACTGGCCACCACAAGAACTCAACAATCTTTTACTGCTGCCCCAACATGCAGCCCTTTAAAGAACATCAATACATCACAAAGTAAAAGAATGTTAAGAATACATAAAAATACAGAGCATGCAGATATCCTCCTCTTTTAGGCTGCGACAAAAAACAGGAAACAACCTCTTCCTCCGCTGACTAACTTTACAAAGCATTATCTGAAAGAAACCATAGAAACTCGAAATTAACATACAACCATATAATAAGGGGTCAATGCAGAAATCGCTAAACATTAAATTCAATCTTAATTATTACAAAAAATGTCTTCAAATTTTTCAATAACATTTCTTCGAATCTATTATACTCACCATTTCTTAAATCCTCTCCTTAAGGGTGAGGAGGGTGGGATAATGTTTGCCTCGGTTGTCTTTAATGAAATCGAGATTATCTACGCATGTAAATTTGAAAATCGCCATTTCATTATAAGACCGGAGGCTACCATTATGCATGTTTAAAGCCATCCAATACCACACAACTTACATGCTCCACAGGTCTTAGATAGAACGTTGCAAAAGTATTTGCATTCGACCAATCTGCTGACTTTAAAATCTCAGGTAAAGATCCACCAGCCCAAAAAAACCTTACTGGCCATTGTGCCCCTCGAAGAATGGGCACCAAACCTCGAAAGGTTCACACCTGCATCATTCATAACCATGCATACCCATCTCTCTAAAGTAACAGTTGATACTGCTTTGTATGGTTTAACATATGACAACATTAACTGATCTACACCATGCACCCTAAACTCCAGAATCTTGCTCTCATAAGTTCTCATACAACTCACCATGCACAACGTTTCACAATCATTAAAAAAAAGGATAAAAAACGGATTCAGACATAGGGGTCGATTACGAGTTCGGTCGGAAAGGCTGTGAATCAGATTCGGGTCTGCCGTATCTGATTTGGAACCCGTCGTTCCGACCAATTGGGAAAGCTGTCCGAACGACTGATTACAATGTTCGGAAAGCGTTCGGACTTTCCGAGTCGGTTCAGAATGGCATTCGGAGGAACCGAGTCATTCGGAACCGACTCGTAAAGGTCAACGGTCCGCGTTTCCGACTGAGCGATTACGATGTCAGATTCGGGCAGCCTTTCCAAATTGGTTCTTCTAACACGGATCGGCTGTCGGAATCTGACTTTGGGGGCCCGTAGCAGGCCCCCCTTCACCTGGAGCCTTCCGAATGGGGCCTGTGGGGGTACCTAAGGGACCCCTCTTTGCAACTATGCACAGTGTAGCAGGCACCATGGGGTGCCCGCCACAAGGTGCACGATTTTCCCCACCCACCCCTTTCTTCAATGGGAGCCTGTGTATTCGGTCGGAACACTGGCTCCCATTGAAGTCAATGGGAGTCCAACCGAATCGTATTCGGAACAATCGTAATCGGTCGGTCGGACTTCCCAAATCCGATTCGGTCGGAAACCATTCCGAGACTGACCCCTAGGAACCAAACTTGTGACCTCCAATAGGAAGTCACCAGAATGATGTTGCTGGCTTTCAACCTCACCTTTCTCAGAACACTTTGAATCATGGAAAAAGGGCGAAATCCATAACTTCCCTTCCTTCCCCAGTCCTGCAGGAAAGCATCTACTGCTGCTGCCTCCGGGTCTGACTGAAATACCTGGCAACCTGGAAGGTCAACCTGCTCTCATACAGATCTACCTGAACTGGGCCCCATATCTCCTGAATCTGACTGAAAACAACTGGGTTTAACTTCCAATCACTGGAGTCTCTGAGATATCTGGAGTTTCAATCTGCTCTTTCATTCTGTAGGCCTGGAATAAACTCCGCTCTCAACATAATCTTGTGATCCCAACAAAAGTACCAAATTTGTTTCGCTAGTTTGCTAGAGCTTTTGACCTTGCACCACCTAAACGGTTTATATAAGCGACTGCTGTGTAATTGTCTAACCGAATCAGCATGACAGAGTTTGCCAATAACTCCCTTAAGCTCTTCAAGGCATTCAAACCTCCTAATATCTCTAAGCAAAATATACAGAGTTCCTGTTCCTCCCTGGGCCATCTTCCACTTGTTTCCAAATCGTGCAAACGTGCCCCCAGCCCAAATTGCTGGTGTCTGATTCTAAGGTTACTCCAGGCACATTCCTGAAAATAGACTTGCCATTCCAAGCTTTGCGATTCCTCGACCACCAGTCTAGGTCCTTTCGTGTGTCCACTGAAATGGGAAGGGAATCCCCCTACCAGAAGGCTTTCCTTAATCCCCAAGCCATCAACCTCTGGAGGCCCTGTAGTGTAAGGGGCTGGGAGAAATCGCCTGAATGGTGGATGAGAGAAGTCCCAAAACTCTTGCAAGATCTTTTAAGAACACCATCTCTTTCAGTAGCACTGCCCTCACCTTCTTTTTATTTTTGTCACCTTCTTCTCAGGTAGAATCAATAAAGAAGGATAAAAACAAATGGAATTAGAACAATTATGTGTAACATTCACTGAACCCGCTATAGGACGTCCTACATCATGCATAGTTGTATGACCACATATAGACAAATACCATATAAAAAATATTGCAACCCTTAACCCCTTCGCTGCTAGGCCTTTTCCCCCCCTGTGCTAAGCCTTTTTTTGGTTATTTGGGGTAGTTTGCGCTTAGGCCTCTGTAACATTTTGATCACATAAGGTATCCACGCCAAATTTGTGTCCTTTTCTTCCAACATCATGGGAATTTTAAAGGTACCCAGGAGAAGACCCAGAAATTAGCCAAAATACAGTTAAATTCTTTTTTGGGGGAAAAAATGGGAAAAAAGAGCTGCAGAAGAGAGCGTCTGGTTTTTCCCCTGCAAATGGTATCAACAGAGGGTTTGTGGTGCTGAAATCACCATTTTCCCAACTTTTAGGGACTGACAGACTTTTGTCAGAAACCCAACATTTTGTACATAGTTTTGCCATTTTACTGTGACATAGCCTATTTTTGCTATTTTTTGTGCTTTCAACCTCCTTTCAGTTAATGGTAGAAATGGGTATGAAAGCAATAATGGATCCTGGAAAGCTATACATTTCAGAAAAGTAGATAAAATTCTCAATTCAGCAAGGGGTCATTTGTATAGATCCTTCAAGTTTTTTTTATACAAACTAACAGCTGAAAATAGGAAAAATTGAAAGTGAGTTGAAAAAAAGCCATTTGTGCCAACGTTTTCACCTGTAAATTCTTCTATGTAAGACAGAGTTTTGAAAGCAATAAACTGTTACATCTGCTGGACCCTTCTGATTGTGGGGATATATAGGACTTGTAGGTTCACCAAGAACACTGAGCCAAACACTGAGCAGCGTCTTGCAATGGTTTTTTATTGTGTCCCGGGTATATAGCAATTCATTTGGGAAAATAAAAACAGTGAAAAATCGGTATGAAAGTCACCTATGTATTGCCAAAATGGGAACAAAATACAGAGTTTAGAAACAGTAGCTATTTGCACATCTCCAAAATTGTGGATACCCACACTAGCATGTGAATTTTAGGACATTTTTCAAAGTGACTTCTTTTTTACACATTGTCTTACATTTGGAAGGCAGAAATGCATCGAAAGTCAAAAGGTAATAACAGTTGCTCTACAATTCTGTGTTCCCCTAAGTCTCCTGATCAAAATGGTACCTCATTTGTGTGGGTAGGCCTAGTGCAGGAAACGGCCCAAAATGCAACGTGGACACTCCACATTTTTGCAGTAAAAACAGACCCTTTTTCTGCAAAGTGCCTAGCTGTGGATTTTGAACCTTAGCCAGCCGGCACCCAGGAAAACCTAGCAAACCTATACATTTTTGAAAACTAGACACCCAGAGAAATCTAGGATGGGGTGACTTGAGTGGCTCTCACCAGGTTCTGTTACCCAAAATCCCTTGCAAACCTCAAACTTTGTCAAAAAAACACATTTTCCTCACATTTCTGTGATGGAAAGTTCTGGAATCTGCTTGAGTCCACAAAACTCCACCCACCCGCATTCCCCAAAGTCTTCCAATAAAAAAGGCACCTCACTTGTGTGGGTAGGCCTAGTGCCCATGACCGAAAACGGCCCAAAACGCAACATGGACACACCACATTTTTACAGTGAAAACTGACCCTTTTTTTGCAAAGTGCCTAGCTGTAGATTTTGAGCCCTAGCTCTGCCGGCACTTTAGGAAACTTAGCAAACCTATACATTTTTGAAAACTAGACACCCAGGGAAATACAGGATGGGGTGACTTGTGTGGCTCTCACCAGGTTCTGTTACCCAGAATCCCTTGCAAACCTCAAACTTTGTAAAAAAAAACACACACATTTTACTCACATTTCTGTGATGGAAAGTTCTGGAATCTGCGTGGATCCACAAAATTCCACCCACCCCGCATTTTCCAAAGTCTTCCGATAAAAATAGTTCCTCACTTGTGTGGGTAGGCCTCGTGCCCACCACAAGAAACGGCCCAAAATGCAACGTGGACACACCACATTTTTACAGTGAGAATTGACCCTTTTTTTGAAAGGGCCTAGCAGTAGATTTTGAACCCTAGCTCTGCCGGCACCTAGGGAAACCTAGCAAACCTATATATTTTCAAAAACTAGACACCCAGAGAAATCTAGGATGGGGTGACTTGAGTGGCTCTCACCAGGTTCTGTTACCCAAAATCCCTTGCAAACCTCAAACTTTGTCAAAAAAACACATTTTCCTCACATTTCTGTGATGGAAAGTTCTAAAATCTGTGTGGATCCACAAAAATCCACCCACCCCGCATTCCCCAAAGTCATCCAATAAAAAAGGTAACTCACTTGTTTGGGTAGGCCTAGTGCCCGCGACAGGAAACGGCCTAAAACGCAACATGGACACACCAAATTTTTCAGTGAAAACTGACCTTTTTTTTGCAAAGTGCCTAGCTGTAGATTTTGAACCCTAGATCTGCGGGCACCTAGGGAAACCTAGAAAACCTATACATTTTTGAAAACTAGACACCCAGGCAAATACAGGATGGGGTGACTTGTGTGGCTCTCACCAGGTTCTGTTACCCAGAATCCCTTGCAAACCTCAAACTTTGTTAAAAAAAACACATTTTACTCACATTTCTGTGATGAAAAGTTCTGGAATCTGCATGGATCAACAAAATTCCACCCACTCCGCAATCCCCAAAGTCTTCCAATAAAAATGATACCTCACTTCTGTGGGTAGGCCTAGTGCCCGCGACAGGAAGTGGCCCAAAACACAACGTGGACACACCACAATTTTACAATGAAAACTGCCCCTTTTTTTGCAAAGTGCCTAGCTGTAGATTTTGAACCCTAGCTCTGAGGGCACCTAGGGAAACCAAGCAAACATATACATTTTTGAAAACTAGACACCCAGGGGAATCCAGGATAGGGTGACTTGTGTGGTTCTCACCAGGTTCTCTTCCCCAGAATCCCTTGTAAACCTCAAACTTTGTAAAAACAAAAACACATTTTACTCACATTTCTGTGATGGAAAGTTCTGGAATCTGCGTGGATCCACAAAATTCCATCCACCCTGCATTCTCCAAAGTCTTCTGATAAAAATAGTTCCTCACTTGTGTGGGTAGACCTCATGCCCGCGACAGGAAACGGCCCAAAACGCAACGTGGACACACCACAATTTTACAGTGAAAACTGACCCTTTTTTTGCAAAGTGCCTAGCTGTAGATTTTGAACCCTAGCTCTGCCGGCACCTAGGTAAACCTAGCAAACCTATACATTTTTTAAAGCTAGACACCCAGGGGAATCCAGTATGGGGTGACTTGGGTGACTCCCACCAGGTTCTATTACCCACAATCCCTTGCAAACCTCAAACTTTGTAAAAATAAAAACATTTTCCTCACATTTCTGTGATGGAAAGTTCTGGAATCTGCGTGGATCCACAAAGCTCCACCTACTCCACATTCCCCAAAGTCTTCCAATAAAAAAGGTACCTCACTTGTGTGGGTAGGCCTAGTGCCCGCGACAGGAAACGGCCTAAAACGCAACATGGACACATCACCTTTTTACAGTGAAAACTGAACTTTTTTTTGCAAAGTGCCTAGCTGTAGATTTTGAACCCTAGATCTGCCGGCACCTAGGGAAACCTAGCAAACCTATATATTTTTTAAAGCTAGACACCCAGGGAAATACAGGATAGGGAGACTTGTGTGGCTCTCACCAGGTTATGTTACACAGAATCCCTTGCAAACCTCAAACTTTGTCAAAAAAACCCACATCTTCCTCACATTTCTGTGATGGAAAGTTCTGGAATCTGCATGGATCCACAAAATTCCACCCACTAAGCAATCCCCAAAGTCTTCCAATAAAAATGATACCTCATTTGTGTGGGTAGGCCTAGTGCCCGCAACAGGAAACGGCACAAAATGCAATGTGGACACCACAATTTTACAGTGAAAACTGCCCCTTTTTTTGCAAAGTGCCTAGCTGTAGATTTTGAATCCTAGCTCTGCCGGCACTTGGGGAAACTTGGTAAACCTATACATTTTTGAAAACTAGACACCCAGGGAAATACATGATAGGGTCACTTGTGTGGCTCTCACCAGGTTCTGTTACCCAGAATCCCTTGCAAACCTCAAACTTTGTAAAAAAACAAAACACATTTTACTCACATTTCTGTGATGGAAAGTTCTGGAATCTGCGTGGATCCACAAAATTCCACCCACCCCGCATTCTCCAAAGTCTTCCGATAAAAATAGTTCCTCACTTGTGTGGGTAGACCTCGTGCCCATGAGAGGAAATGACGCAAAATGCAACGTGGACACACCACATTTTTACAGTGAAAACTGACCCTTTTTTTGCAAAGTGCCTAGCAGTAGATTGTAAACCCTAGCTCTGCCGGCACCTAGGGAAACCTAGCAAACCTATACATATTTGAAAACTAGACACCCTGGGAAATACAGGATAGGGTGACTTGTGTGGTTATGTTACCCAGAATCCCTTGCAAACCGCAAACTTTGTAAAAAGAAACCACATTTTCCTCACATTTCTTTGATGGAAAGTTCTGGAATCTGCGTGGATCCACAAAATTCCACCCACCCCGCATTTCCCAAAGTTTTCCAATAAAAAAGGTACCTCACTTGTGTGGGTAGGCCTAGTGCCTGCAACAGGAAACGGCCTAAAACGCAACATGGACACACCACATTTTTACAGTGAAAACTGACCTTTTTTTTGCAAAGTGCCTAGCTGTAGATTTTGAACCCTAGATCTGCCGGCACCTAGGGAAACCTAGCAAACCTATACATTTGTTAAAACTAGACACGCAGGGAAATACATGATAGGGTCACTTGTGTGGCTCTCACCAGGTTATGTTACCCAGAATCCCTTGCAAACCTCAAATTTTGTAAAAAAAACATATTTTACTCACATTTCTGTGATGGAAAGTTCTGGAATCTGCATGGATCCATAAAATTACACCCACCCCGCATTCTCCAAAGTCTTCAGATAAAAATAGTTCCTCACTTGTGTGGGTAGACCTCATGCCCACGACAGGAAACGGCCCAAAACGCAACATGGACATACCACATTTTACAGTGCAAACTGACCCTTTTTTTGCAAAGTGCCCAGCAGTAGATTTTGAACCCTAGCTCTGCCGGCACCTAGGGAAACCTAGCAAACCTATACATATTTGAAAACTAGACACCTAGGGAAATACAGGATAGGGTGACTTGTG
Source organism: Calotriton arnoldi (assembly GCA_963921515.1). Taxonomy (NCBI): domain Eukaryota; kingdom Metazoa; phylum Chordata; class Amphibia; order Caudata; family Salamandridae; genus Calotriton; species Calotriton arnoldi. The sequence continues at coordinate 1,675,446 of CAWUFW010001250.1, forward strand.
TGGCTCTCACCAGGTTATGGCACCCAGAATCCCTTGCAAACCGCAAACTTTGTCAAAAAACCCCACATTTTCCTCACATTTCGGTGATGGAAATTTCCGGAATCTGCGTGGATCCACAGAATTCCATCCACCCCGCATTCTCCAAAGTCTTCTGATAAAAATAGTTCCTCACTTGTATGGGTAGGCCTAGTGCCCATGGTAGGAAACGGCCCAAACCTCAACGTGGATACACCACAATTTTACAGTGAAAACTGGCCCTTTTTTTGCAAAGTGCCTAGCAGTAGATTTTGAACCCTAGCTCTCCCGGCACTTGGGGAAACCTAGCAAACCTATACATTTTTGAAAACTAGACACCCAGGGAAATACAGGATGGGGTGACTTGTGTGGCTCTCACCAGGTTCTGTTACCCAGAATCCCTTGCAAACCTCAAACTTTGTAAAAAAAAAAACACACATTTTACTCACATTTCTGTGATGGAAAGTTCTGGAATCTGCGTGGATCCACAAAATTCCACCCACCCCGCATTTTCCAAAGTCTTCCGATAAAAATAGTTCCTCACTTGTGTGGGTAGGCCTCGTGCCCACCACAAGAAACGGCCCAAAATGCAACGTGGACACACCACATTTTTACAGTGAGAATTGACCCTTTTTTTGAAAGGGCCTAGCAGTAGATTTTGAACCCTAGATCTGCCGGCACCTAGGGAAACCTAGCAAACCTATACATTTTTTAAAACTAGACACCCAGGGAAATACAGGATAGGGAGACTTGTGTGGCTCTCACCAGGTTATGTTACCCAGAATCCCTTGCAAACCTCAAACTTTGTCAAAAAAACTCACATCTTCCTCACATTTCTGTGATGGAAAGTTCTGGAATCTGCATGGATCCACAAAATTCCACCCACTCCGCAATCCCCAAATCCTCCAATAAAAATGATACCTCATTTGTGTGCGTAGGCCTAGTGCCCGCGACAGGAAACGGCCCAAAATGCAACGTGGACACACCACAATTTTATAATGAAAACTGCCCCTTTTTTGCAAAGTGCCTAGCTGTAGATTTTGAATCCTAGCTCTGCCGGCACTTGGGGAAACTTAGTAAACCTATACATTTTTGAAAACTAGACAGCCAGGGAAATACATGATGGGGTGACTTCTGTGGCTCTCACCAGGTTCTGTTACCAGAATCCATTGCAAACCTCACACTTTGTAAAAAAAAAAAAACATTTTACTCACATTTCTTTGATGGAAAGTTCTGGAATCTGCGTGGATCCACAAAATTACACCCACCCCGCATTCTCCAAAGTCTTCAGATAAAAATAGTTCCTCACTTGTGTGGGTAGACCTCATTCCCAAGACAGGAAACGGCCCAAAATGCAACATGGACACACGACATTTTACACTGAAAACTGACCCTTTTTTGCAAAGTGCCTAGCAGTAGATTTTGAACCCTAGCTCTGCCGGCACCTAGGGAAACCTAGCAAACCTATACATATTTGAAAACTAGACACCCAGGGAAATACAGGATAGGGTGACTTGTGTGGCTCTCACCAGGTTATGTTACCCAGAATCCCTTGCAAACCGCAAACTTTGTCAAAAAAACCCACATTTTCCTCACATTTCTGTGATGGAAATTTCTGGAATCTGCGTGGATCCACAAAATTCCACCTACTCCGAAATCCCCAAAGCCTTCCAATAAAAATGATACCTCACTTGTGTGGGTAGGCCTAGTGCCCGCAACAGGAAAGGGCCCAAAACGCAACGTGGACACACCACAATTTTACAGTGAAACCTGCCCCTTTTTTTGCAAGGTGCCTAACTGTAGATTTTGAACCCTAGCTCTGCCGGCACTTGGGGAAACTTAGTAAACCTATACATTTTTGAAAACTAGACACCCTGGGAAATACAGGATAGGGTGACTTGTGTGGCTCTCACCAGGCTCTGTTACCCAGAATCCCTTGCAAACCTCAAACTTTGTAAAAAAACAAAACACATTTTACTCACATTTCTGTGATGGAAAGTTCTGGAATCTGCGTGGATCCACAAAATTCCACCCACCCCGCATTCTCCAAAGTCTTCCGATAAAAATAGTTCCTCACTTGTGTGGGTAGACCTCGTGCCCATGAGAGGAAATGACCCAAAATGCAACGTGGACACACCACATTTTTACAGTGAAAACTGACCCTTTTTTTGCAAAGTGCCTAGCAGTAGATTTTGAACCCTAGCTCTGCCGGCACCTAGGGAAACCTACCAAACCTATACATATTTGAAAACTAGACACCCTGGGAAATACAGGATAGGGTGACTTGTGAGGCTCTCCCCAGGTTATGTTACCCAGAATCCCTTGCAAACCGCAAACTTTGTAAAAAGAAACCACATTTTCCTCATATTTCTTTGATGGAAAGTTCTGGAATCTGCGTGGATCCACAAAATTCCACCCTCCCCGCATTTCCCAAAGTTTTCCAATAAAAAAGGTACCTCACTTGTGTGGGTAGGCCTAGTGCCTGCAACAGGAAACGGCCTAAAACGCAACATGGACACACCACAATTTTACAGTGCAAACTGACCTTTTTTTTGCAAAGTGCCTAGCTGTAGATTTTGAACCCTAGATCTGCCGGCACCTAGGGAAACCTAGCAAACCTATACATTTGTTAAAACTAGACATGCAGGGAAATACAGGATAGGGTCACTTGTGTGGCTCTCTCCAGGTTATGTTACCCAGAATCCCTTGCAAACCTCAAATTTTGTAAAAAAACCATATTTTTACTCACATTTCTGTGATGGAAAGTTCTGAAATCTGCGTGGATCCATAAAATTACACCCACCCCGCATTCTCCAAAGTCTTACGATAAAAATAGTTCCTCACTTGTGTGAGTAGACCTCATGCCCACAACAGGAAACGGCCCAAAACGCAACATGGACATACCACATTTTACAGTGAAAACTGACCCTTTTTTTGCAAAGTGCCTAGCAGTAGATTTTGAACCCTAGCTCTGCCGGCACCTAGGGAAACCTAGCAAACCTATACATTTTTTAAAACTAGACACCCAGGGAAATACAGGATAGGGTGACTTGTGTGGCTCTCACCAGGTTATGTTACCCAGAATCCCTTGCAAACCTCAAACTTTGTAAAAGAAAACACATTTTCCTCACATTTCTGTGATGGAAAGTTCTGGAATCTGTGTGGATCCACAAAATTCCACCCACTCCGCAACCCCCAAAGTCTTCCAATAAAAATGATACCTCACTTGTGTGGGTAGGCCTAGTGCCCGCGACAGGAAAGGGCCCAAAACGCAACGTGGACACACCACATTTTTACAGTGAAAACTGACCCTTTTTTTGCAAAGTGCCTAGCAGTAGATTTTGAACCCTAGCTCTGCCGGCACCTAGGGAAACCTACCAAACCTATACATATTTGAAAACTAGACACCCTGGGAAATACAGGATAGGGTGACTTGTGTGGCTCTCCCCAGGTTATGTTACCCAGAATCCCTTGCAAACCGCAAACTTTGTAAAAAGAAACCACATTTTCCTCACATTTCTTTGATGGAAAGTTCTGGAATCTGCGTGGATCCACAAAATTCCACCCACCCCGCATTCCCCATGTCTTCCTATAAAAATGATACCTCACTTGTATGGGTAGGCCTAGTGCCCGCGACAGGAAATGCCCAAAACGCAACATGGACACATCATATTTTTACAGTGAAAACTGACCCTTTTTTGGCAAAGTGCCTAGCTGTAGATTTTGAACCCTAGCTCTGCCGGCACCTAGGAAAACCTAGCAAACCTATACATTTTTTAAAACTAGACACCCAGGGGAATCCAGGATGGGGTGACTTGTGTGACTCCCACCAGGTTCTGTTACCCACAATCCCTTGCAAACCTCAAACTTTGTAAAAATAAAAACACATTTTCCTCACATTTCTGTGATGAAAAGTTCTGGAATCTGCGTGGATCCACAAAGCTCCACCCACTCCGCAATCCCCAAAGTCTTCCAATAAAAATGATACCTCACTTCTGTGGGTAGGCCTAGTGCCCGCGACAGGAAATGGCCCAAAACACAACGTGGACGCACCACATTTTTACAGTGAAAACTGACCCTTTTTTTTGCAAAGTGCCTAGCTGTAGATTTTGAACCCTAGATCTGCCGGCACCTAGGGAAACCTAGCAAACCTATACATTTTTTAAAACTAGACACCCAGGGAAATACAGGATAGGGAGACTTCTGTGGCTCTCACCAGGTTATGTTACCCAGAATCCCTTGCAAACCTCAAACTTTGTAAAAATAAAACACATCTTCCTCACATTTCTGTGATGGAAAGTTCTGGAATCTGCATGGATCCACAAAATTCCACCCACTCCGCAATCCCCAAAGTCTTCCAATAAAAATGATACCTCATTTGTGTGGGTAGGCCTAGTGCCCGCGACAGTAAACGGCCCAAAATGCAACGTGGACACACCACAATTTTACAGTGAAAACTGCCCCTTTTTTTGCAAAGTGCCTAGCTGTAGATTTTGAATCCTAGCACTGCCGGCACTTGGGGAAACCTAGCAAACCTATACATTTTTTTAAACTAGACACCCAGGGAAATACAGGATAGGGAGACTTCTGTGGCTCTCACCAGGTTGTGTTACCCAGAATCCCTTGCAAACCTCAAACTTTGTAAAAATAAAACACATCTTCCTCACATTTCTGTGATGGAAAGTTCTGGAATCTGCATGGATCCACAAAATTCCACCCACTCCGCAATCCCCAAAGTCTTCCAATAAAAATGATACCTCATTTGTGTGGGTAGGCCTAGTGCCCGCGACAGGAAACGGCCCAAAACGCAACGAGAACACACCACAATTTTACAGTGAAAACTGACACTTTTTTTGCAAAGTGCCTAGCTGTAGATTTTGAACCCTAGCTCTGCCGGCACTTGGGGAAACTTAGTAAACCTATACATTTTTGAAAACTAGACACCCAGGCAAATACAGGATGGGGTGACTTGTGTGGCTCTCACCAGGTTCTGTTACCCAGAATCCCTTGCAAACCTCAAACTTTGTTAAAAAAAACACATTTTACTCACATTTCTGTGATGAAAAGTTCTGGAATCTGCGTAGATCAACAAAATTCCACCCACTCCGCAATCCCCAAAGTCTTCCAATAAAAATGATACCTCACTTCTGTGGGTAGGCCTAGTGCCCGCGACAGGAAATGGCCCAAAACACAACATGGACACACCACAATTTTACAATGAAAACTGACCCTTTTTTTGCAAAGTGCCTAGCTGTAGATTTTGAACCCTAGCTCTGACGGCAACTAAGGAAACCAAGCAAACCTATACATTTTTTAAAACTAGACACCCAGGGGAATCCAAGATAGGCTGACTTGTGTGGTTCTCACCAGGTTCTCTTCCCCAGAATCCCTTGTAAACCTCAAACTTTGTAAAAATAAAACACATTTTCCTCACATTTCTGTGATGGAAAGTTCTGGAATCTGCGTGGATCCACAAAATTCCACCCACCCCGCATTCCCCATGTGTTCCTTTAAAAATTATACCTCACTTGTTTGGGTAGGCCTAGTGCCCGCGACAGAAAATGCCCAAAACGCAACATGGACACACCATATTTTTACAGTGAAAACTGACCCTTTTTTGGCAAAGTGCCTAGCTGTAGATTTTGAACCCTAGCTCTGCCGGCACCTAGGAAAACCTAGCAAACCTATACATTTTTGAAAGCTAGACACCCAGGGGAATCCAGGATGGGGTGACTTGTGTGACTCCCACCAGGTTCTGTTACCCACAATCCCTTGCAAACCTCAAACTTTGTAAAAATAAAAACACATTTTCCTCACATTTCTGTGATGGAAAGTTCTGGAATCTGCGTGGATCCACAAAGCTCCACCTACTCCACATTCCCCAAAGTCTTCCAATAAAAAAGGTACCTCACTTGTGTGGGTAGGCTAGTGCCTGCGACAGGAAACGGCCTAAAACGCAACATGGACACACCACATGATTACAGTGAAAACTGACCTTTTTTTGCAAAGGGCCTAGCTGTAGATTTTGAACCCTAGATCTGCCGGCACCTAGGGAAACCTAGCAAACCTATACATTTTTTAAAACTAGACACCCAGGGAAATACAGGATAGGGAGACTTGTGTGGCTCTCACTAGGTTATGTTACCCAGAATCCCTTGCAAACCTCAAACTTTGTCAAGAAAACCCACATCTTCCTCACATTTCGGTGATGGAAAGTTCTGGAATCTGCATGGATCCACAAAATTCCACCCACTCCACAATCCCCAAAGTCTTCCAATAAAAATGATACCTCATTTGTGTGGGTAGGCCTTGTGCCCGCGACAGGAAACGGCCCAAAATGCAACGTGGACACACCACAATTTTACAGTGAAAACTGCCTCTTTTTTTGCAAAGTGCCTAGCTGTAGATTTTGAATCCTAGCTCTGCCGGCACTTGGGGAAACTTAGTAAACCTATACATTTTTGAAAACTAGACACCCAGGGAAATACAGGATGGGGTGACTTGTGTGGCTCTCACCAGGTTCTGTTACCAGAATCGAGTGCAAACCTCAAACTTTGTAAAAAAAACAAAAAACACATTTTACTCACATTTCTTTGAAGGAAAGTTCTGGAATCTGCGTGGATCCACAAAATTCCACTCACCCCGCATTCTCCAAAGTCTTCCGATAAAAATAGTTCCTCAATTGTTGTGGTAGACCTCGTGCCCATGACAGGAAATGACCCAAAATGCAACGTGGACACACCACATTTTTACAGTGAAAATTGACCCTTTTTTTGCAATGTGCCTAGCAGTAGATTTTGAACCCTAGCTCTGCCGGCACCTAGGGAAACCTAGCAAACCTATACATATTTGAAAACTATACACCCTGATAAATACAGGATAGTGTGACTTGTGTGGCTCTCACCAGGTTATGTTACCCAGAATCCCTTGCAAACCGCAAACTTTGTAAAAAGAAACCACATTCTCCTCACATTTCTGTGATGGAAAGTTCTGGAATCTGCGTGGATCCACAAAATTCCATCCACCCCGCATTCTCCAAAGTCTTCTGATAAAAAAGGTACCTCACTTGTGTGGGTAGGCCTAGTGCCCGTGACAGGAAACGGCCTAAAACGCAACATGGACACACCACATTTTTACAGTGAAAACTGACCTTTTTTTTGCAAAGTGCCTAGCTGTAGATTTTGAACCCTAGATCTGCCGGCACCTAGGGAAACCTAGCAAACCTATACATTTTTTAAAACTAGACACGCAGGGAAATACAGGATAGGGTCACTTGTGTGGCTCTCACCAGGTTATGTTACTCAGAATCCCTTCCAAACCTCAGATTTTGTAAAAAAAAAAACACATTTTACTCACATTTCTGTGATGGAAAGTTCTGGAATCTGCGTGGATCCATAAAATGACACCCACCCCGCATTCTCCAAAGTCTTCAGATAAAAATAGTTCCTCACTTGTGTGGGTAGACCTCATGCCCACGACAGGAAACGGCCCAAAACGCAACATGGACACACCACATTTTACAGTGAAAACTGACCCTTTTTTTGCAAAGTGCCTAGCAGTAGATTTTGAACCCTAGCTCTGCCGGCACCTAGGGAAACCTAGCAAACCTATACATATTTGAAAGCTAGACACCCAGGGAAATACAGGATAGGGTGACTTGTGTGGCTCTCACCAGGTTATGTTACCCAGAATCCCTTGCAAACCGCAAACTTTGTCAAAAAAACCCACATGTTCCTCACATTTCTGTGATGGAAATTTCTGGAATGTGCGTGGATCCACAAAATTCCACCTACTCCACAATCCCCAAAGTCTTCCAATAAAAATGATACCTCACTTGTGCGGGTAGGCCTAGTACCCGCGAAAGGAAATGGCCCAAAACGCAACATGGACACACCACATTTTACAGTGAAAACTGCCCCTTTTTTTGCAAAGTGCCTAACTGTAGATTTTGAACCCTAGCTCTGCCGGCACTTGGGGAAACTTAGTAAACCTATACATTTTTGAAAACTAGACACCCAGGGAAATACAGGATGGGGTGACTTGTGTGGCTTTCACTAGGTTCTGTTACCCAGAATCCCTTGCAAACCTCAAACTTTGTCAAAAAAACACATTTACCTTACATTTCTGTGATGGAAAGTTCTGGAATCTACGTGGATCCACAAAATTCCACCCACCCTGCATTATCCAAAGTCTTCCGATGAAAATAGTTCCTCACTTGTGTGGGTAGACCTCGTGCCCACGACAGGAAACTGCCCAAAATGCAACGTGGATACACCACATTTTTACAGTGAAAACTGACCCTTTTTTTGCAAAGTGCCTAGCAGTAGATTTTGAACCCTAGCTCTGCCGGCACCTAGGGAAACCTAGCAAACCTATATATTTTCAAAAACTAGACACCCAGGGAAATCCAGGATGGGGTGACTTGTGTGGCTTTCACTAGGTTCTGTTACCCAGAATCCCTTGCAAACCTCAAACTTTGTCAATTAAACACATTTTCCTTACATTTCTGTGATGGAAAGTTCTGGAATCTGTGTGGATCCACAAAATTACACCCACCCCGCATTTCCCAAAGTCTTCAGATAAAAATAGTTCCTCACTTGTGTGGGTAGACCTCATGCCCACGACAGGAAACGGCCCAAAACGCAACATTTTACAGTGAAAACTGACCCTTTTTTTGCAAAGTGCCTAGCAGTAGATCTTGAACCCTAGCTCTGCCGGCACCTAGGGAAACCTAGCAAACCTATACATATTTGAAAACTAGACACCCAGGGAAATACAGGATAGGGTGACTTGTGTGGCTCTCACCAGGTTATGTTACCCAGAATGCCTTGCAAACCGCAAACTTTGTCAAAAAAACCCACATTTTCCTCACATTTCTGTCTTGGAAATTTCTGGAATCTGCGTGGATCCACAAAATTCCATGTACTCCGCAATCCCCAAAGTCTTCCAATAAAAATGATACCTCACTTGTGTGGGTAGGCCTACTGCCCGCGACAGGAAAGGGCCCAAAACGCAACGTGGACACACCTCAATTTTACAGTGAAAACTGCCCCTTTTTTTGCAAAGTGCCTGGCTGTAGATTTTGAACCCTAGCTCTGCCGGCACCAAGGGAAACCTAGCAAACCTATATATTTTCGAAGACTAGACACCCAGGGAAATCCACGATGGGGTGACTTGTGTGGCTCTCACCAGGTTCTGTTACCCAGAATCCCTTGCAAACCTCAAACTTTGTCAAAAAAACACATTTTCCTTACATTTCTGTGATGGAAAGTTCTGGAATGTGTGTGGATCCACAAAATTCCATGCACCCCGCATTTCCCAAAATCTTCCAATAAAAAAGGTACCTCACTTGTGTGAGTAGGCCTAGTGCCCGTGACAGGAAACGGCCTAAAACGCAACATGGACACACCACATTTTTACATTGAAAACTGACCTTTTTTTTGCAAAGTGCCTAGCTGTAGATTTTGAACCCTAGATCTGCTGGCACCTAGGGAAACCTAGCAAACCTATACATTTTTTAAAACTAGACACCCAGGGAAATGCAGGATAGGGTCACTTGTGTGGCTCTCACCAGGTTATGTTACACAGAATCCCTTGCAAACCTCACATTTTGTAAAAAAACCCACATTTTACTCATATTTCTGAGATGGAATGTTCTGGAATCTGCGTGGATCAACAAAATTCCACCCACTCCGCAATCCCCAAAGTCTTCCAATAAAAATGATACCTCATTTGTGTGGGTAGGCCTAGTGCCCGCGACCGGAAATGGCCCAAAACGCAACGTGGACACACCACAATTTTACAATTAATACTGCCCCTTTTTTTGCAAAGTGCCTAACTGTAGATTTTGAACCCTAGCTCTGAGGGCACCTAGGGAAACCAAGCAAACTCATACATTTTTGAAAACTAGACACCCAGGGGAATCCAGGATTGGTTGACTTGTGTGGCTCTCACCAGGTTCTGTACCCCAGAATCCCTTGTAAACCTCAAACTTTGTTAAAAAAATATATATATTTTCCTCACGGTTCTGTGATGAAAAGTTGTGGAATCTGCGTGGATGCACAAAATTCCAGCCACCCCGCATTCCCCATGTCTTCCTATAAAAATTATACCTCACTTGTGTGGTTAGGCCTAGTGTCCGTGACAGGAAATGCCCAAAACGCAACGTGGACACACCACATTTTTACAGTGAAAACTGACCCTTTCTTGGCAAAGTTCCTAGCTGTAGATTTTGAACCCTAGCTCTGCCGACACCTAGGAAAACCTAGCAAACTATACATTTTTTAAAACTAGACACCCAGGGGAATCCAGGATGGGGTGACTTGTGTGGCTCTCACCAGGTTCTGTTACCTACAATCCCTTGCAAACCTGAAACTTTGTAAAAAATAAAACACATTTTCCTCACATTTCTGTGATGGAAAGTTCTGGAATCTGCATGGATCCACAAAGCTTCACCCACCGCACATTCCCCATGTCTTCCTATAAAAATGAAACCTCACTTGTGTGGGTAGGCCTAGTGCCCACGACAGGAAATGCCCAAAACGCAACATGGACACACCACATTTTTACAGTGAAAACTGACCCTTTCTTGGCAAAGTGCCTAGCTGTAGGTTTTGAACCCTAGCTCTGCCGGCACCTAGGAAAATCTAGCAAACCTATACATTTTTTAAAACTAGACACCCAGGGGAATCCAGGATGGGGTAACTTGTGTGGCTCTCACCAGGTTCTGTTACCCAGAATCCCTTGTAAACCTCAAAGTATGTAAAACAAATATTTTCCTCACATTTCTGTGATGAAAAGTTCTGGAATCTGCGTGGATCCACAAAATTCCACACACCCTGCATTCCCCAAAGTCTTCCAATAAAAATGATACCTCACTTGTGTGGGTAGGCCTAGTGCCCGTGACAGGAAACGCCCAAAACGCAACGTGGACACACCACATTTTTACAGTGAAAACTCACCCTGTCTTGGCATAGTGCCTAGCTGTAGATTTTGAACCCTAGCTTTGCCGGAACTTCAGAAAACCTAGCAAACCTATACATTTTTGAAAACTAGACACCCAGGGGAATCCAGGATGGGGTGACTTGTGTGGCTCTCACCAGGTCCTGTTACCCAGAATCCTTCTTAAACCTCAAACTTTGTCAAAAACCACCACGTTTTCTTCACATTTCCGAGATGGAAAGTTCTGGAATCTGCGTGGATCCACAAAATTCCACCGACTCTGCATTCCCCATAGCCTTCAGATAAAAATGGTACCTCACTTGTGTGGGTAGGCCTAGTGCCCGCGACAGGAAACGCCCAAAACGCAATGTGGACACACCACATTTTTACAGTGAAAACTGACCCTTTTTTGGCAAAGTGCCTAGCTGTAGATTTTGAACACTCGCTCTGCCGGCACCTAGGGAAACCTAACAAACCTAAACATTTTTGAAAACTAGACACCCAGGGGTATCCAGTATGGGGTGACTTGTGTGGCTCTCACCAGGCTCTGTTACCCAGAATCCCATGCAAACCTCAAACCTTGTCTAAAAACCCCACATTTTCCTCACATTTCTGTGATGGAAAGTTCTGGAATCTGCATGGATCCACAAAATTCCACCCACTCCGCATTCCCCAAAGTCTTCCGATAAAAAATGGTACCTCACTTGAGTGGGTAGGCCTAGTGCCCGCGACAGGAAACGGCCCAAAACGCAATATGGACACACCACATTTTTACAGGGAAAAATGCCCCTTTTTTGCAAAGTGCCTAGCTGTAGAATTTGAACCCTAGCTCTGCCAGCACCTAAGGAAACCTAGCAAACCTATACATTTTTGAAATCTAGACACCCAGGGAAATCCAGGATGGGGTGACTTGTGTGGCTCCCACCAGGTTCTGTTACCCATAATCCCTTGCAAACCTCAAACTTAGTAAACAAAAACACATTTTCCTCCCATTTCTGTGATGGAAAGTTCTGGAATCTGTGTGGATCCACAAAATTCCACCCACTGCGCATTCCCCAAAGTCTTTTGGTAAAAATGGTACCTCACTTGTGTGGGTAGGCCTAGTGCCCGCGACAGGAAACGGCCCAAAACGCAAAGTGGACACACCACATTTTTACTGTGAAAACGGACCCCTTTTTTGCAAAGTGCCTAGCATTAGATTTTGAACCCTAGCTCTGCCGGCACCTAGGGAAACCTAGCAAACCTATACATGTTTGAAAACTAGACACCCAGGGAAATCCATGATGGGGTGACTTGTGTGGCTCTCACCAGGTTCTGTTACCCAGAAACCCTTGTAAAACTCAAACTTAGTAAACAAAAACACATTTTCCTCCCATTTCTGTGATGGAAAGTTCTGGAATCTGCGTGGATCCACAAAATTCCACACACCCCACATTCCCCAAAGTCTTCCAATAAAAATGATACCTCACTTGTGTGGGTAGGCCTAGTGCTCGTGACAGGAAACGCCCAAAACGCAACGTGGACAACCACATTTTTACAGTGAAAACTGACCCTTTCTTGCCAAAGTGCCTAGCTGTAGATTTTGAACCCTAGCTCTGCCGGCACCTAGGGATACCTAACAAACCTATACATTTTTTAAAACTAGACACCCAGGGGAATCCAGGATGGGGTGACTTGTGTGGCTTTCACCAGGTCCTGTTACCCAGAATACTTCGCAAACCTCAAACTTTGTCAAAAAAAAACACATTTCCGAGATGGAAAGTTCTGGAATCTGCATGGATCCACAAAATTCCACCCACTCCGCATTCCCCAAAGTCTTCAGATACAAATGGTACCTCACTTATGTGGGTAGGCCTAGTGCCCGCGACAGGAAACAGCCCAAAACGCAACGTGGACACACCACATTTCTACAGTGAAAACTGACCCTTTTTTGGAAAAGTGCCTAGCTGTAGATTTTGAACCCTAGCTCTGCCGGCACCTAGGGATACCTAACAAACCTATACATTTTTTAAAACTAGACATCCCGGGGAATCCAGGATGGGGTGACTTGTGTGGCTCTCACTAGGTTCTGTTACCCAGACTCCCTTGCAAACCTCAAACCTTGTCAAAAAACCCCACATTTTCCTCACATTTCTGTGATGGAAAGTTCTGGAATCTGCATGGATCCACAAAATTCCACCCACTCCGCATTCCCCAAAGTACTCCGATACAAATGGTAGCTCACTTGTAAGGGTAGGCCTAGTGCCCGCGACAGGAAACGACCCAAAACGCAACGTGGACACACCCCATTTCTACAGTGAAAACTGACCCTTTTTTGGCAAAGTGCCTAGCTGTAGATTTTGAACCCTAGCTGTGCCGGCACCTAGGGAAACCTAACAAACCTATACATTTTTTTTAAACTAGACACCCCGGGGAATCCAGGATGGGGTGACTTGTGTGGCTCTCACTAGGTCTGTCACCCAGAATCCCTTGCAAACCTCAAACTTTGTAACAAAAAACACATTTCCTCACATTTCTGTGATGGAAAGTTCTGGAATCTGCATGGATCCACAAACTTCCACCCACCCCGCAGTCTCCAAAGTCTCCCGATAAAAATGGTACCTCACTCGTGTGGGTGGGTCAAGTACCCGCGACAGGCAAGGGCCCAAAACGTATTGTGGAGTCATCAAAATTACCTATCACAAAACAACCTGGTTTTGCAAAGGGGGGCACCTGAGTTTTTGGCCCCAGGCTCAGCGGCCATCTAGGGAAACCTACCAAACCCACACATTTCTGAAAACTAGACACCCTGGGTAGTCCAGTGAGACATGGCTTGCATGGATCCCCCAATGTTTCCCTACCCAGAATCCCCTGCAAATCTCAAATTTAGCTTAAAAAAAATCAAATTTTCAACACATTTCTGTGATGGAAAGTTCTGGAATCTGCGTTCGTCCACAAACTTCCACCCACCCGCATTCTCCAAAGTCTACCGATAAAAATGGTACCTCACTTGTGTGGGTAGGCATAGTTGCTGCAACAGGAAATGGCCCAAATTGTACTGGTTTTGCGGGGGGCACCTGGTTTTTTGACCCCGGGCTTGCAGCCATCTAGGGACACCTACCAAACCCACACATTTCTGAAAACTAGACACCCTGGGGAGTCCAGTGAGGTAGACCTGGGGGAATGCTAGGTGGTAGGAAATTTGTGTCAGCCCAGTGATCCCACATCTTTCCCACACAGAAAAGTTAGGAAAATGTGATTTTTTTCAGCTGAATATGAGGTTTGGAGGGGATTTTGGGTTGGGAAACGTTGGGGATCCATGCAAGCCATACCTCACTGGACTCCCCAGGGTGTCTAGTTTTCAGAAATGTGTGGGATTGGTAGGTTTCCCTAGGTGGCTGCTGAGCCCAGGGCCAAAAACCCCCCCTTGCAAAACCAGATTGTTTTATGATAGGTAATTTTGATGTCTGCACAATATACGTTTTGGGCCCTTGCCTGTCGTGGGTACTTGACCCACCCACAAGAGTGAGGTACCATTTTTATCGGGAGACTTTGGAGAATGCGGGGTGGGTGAAAGTTTGTGGACCCACGCAGATTCCAGTACTTTCCATCACAAAAATGTGGGGAAAATATGTTTTGTTTTTACAAAGTTTGAGGTTTGCAAGGGATTCCTGGTAACAGAACATGGTGATAGCCACACAACTCACCCCATCCTGGATTCCGCTGCATGTCTAGTTTTCAAAAATGTATAGGTTTGCTAGGTTTCCCTAGGTGCCGGCAGAGCTAGGGTTCAAACTCTACAGCTAGGCACTTTGCAAAAAAAGGGTCAGTTTTCACTGTAAAAATGTGGTGTGTCCACGTTGCGTTTTGAGCCATTTCCTGTCATGGGTAGTAGGCCTGCCCAAACAAGTGAGGTACCATTGTTATCAGGAGACTTTGGGGAATGCTGGGTGGGTGGAAGTTTATGGCTCTGTGCAGAATCTAGAACTTTCCATCACAGAAATGTGAGGAAAATGTGTTTTTTTTTTTTACAAAGTTTGAGTTTGCAAGGGATTCTGGGTAACCGAACCTAGTGAGAGCCACACAAGTCACCACATCCTGGATTCCCCTGGGTGTCTAGTTTTCAAAAATGTATAGGTTTGCTAGGTTTCCCTAGGTGCCGGCAGAGCTAGGGTTCAAAATCTACAGCTAGGTACTTTGCAAAAAAAGGGTCAGTTTTCCTTGAAAAATTGTGGTGTGTCCACGTTGCGTTTTGGGCCATTTGCTGTCGCAAGTGAGGTACCATTTTTATCGGGAGACTTTGGGGAATGCTGGGTGGGTGGAAGTTTATGGCTCTGTGCAGAATCTAGAACTTTCCATCACAGAAATGTGAGGAAAATGTGTTTGTTTTTTTACAAAGTTTGAGTTTGCAAGGGATTCTGGGTAACAGAACCTAGTGAGAGCCACACAAGTCACCACATCCTGGATTCCCCTGGGTGTCTAGTTTCCAAAAATGTATAGGTTTGCTAGGTTTCCTTGGGTGCCGGCTGCGCTAGTACCCAAGATCCACAGGTAGGCAAATTCTGAAAAAAAGTCAGTGCCTAGTGGGTTTTCTGCCGCTCTGGGGAGGGGGTATTGCCCCGATATGCCCCTAATGGGGGGGGGGGGGGGGCAGAAAGACTGTTGCTATTGTGGCTATTGTGGGGTGGGGGCATTGGGATGCCCATTTTGGGCAGCCCCCACCCCTACGTAAAAAAAAGCCAGCATCATCGCTGACGCCTAAAGGGCTCTCTGCCCCCCGGGGGGCAGATCAGGGTCTGATTCCCCCATCTGCCTCCTGGGGGGGGTCAGAAAGACTATGGCATTTTTTGGGCGGGTGGGGGCATTGGCATACCTATTCTGGGCAGCCCCCACCCCTGAATTTTGGGAAAAAAAGTATCCCCGGTGCCTAGTGGGCTTACTGCTCCCGAGGGGGCAGAAAAGGGGCTATTGACCCCGTCTCCTCCCGGAGGGGGGCAGAAGGTCTGCAGCATTGTTTTGGGAGAGGGGGCATTGGCATGCCCATTCTGGGCAGCCCCCATCCCTATGTATAAAAAAGAAAAATCTCTGGTGCCTTGTGGGCTTTCTGCCCCTCGGGGAGCAGATCAGGGGCTACTGCCCCCATTTGCCTCCTGGGGGGGCAGAAAGACTATGGCATTTTTTTTGGGGGGGTGAGGGCATTGACATGCCCATTCTGGGCAGCTTCCACCCCGAACTTTGGAGAAAAAAAAATCCCTGGTGCCTAGTGGGCTTTCTGTTCCTCCGGGGGGGGGGCAGATATGGGGCTATTGCCCCATCTGCCTCCCAGGAGGGGCAGAAAGACTGTAGCATTTTTTGGGGGTGGGGGCATTGGTATGCCCATTCTGGGCAGCCCCCACTCCTGGCCTATAAAAAAATAATCCCTGGCGTCTAGGGTGCTTTCTGCCCCCGGGGGGGGGCAAATTGGGGGCTACTGCCACCATCTGCCTCCCAGGGGGAGCAGAAAGACGGTCTGTGTCAAAATATTATGGGGGGAGCAAAGGCCCTTGCCCAAGGGCCTCTCCCCTCTCCCTGGTGGCTAGTGGGTAGATCCCTGCTTGGGGATCGCCCTAGCAGGGATCTACTAGGGAAGGGTACCATTGGACCTATCCAACAATACCTCTCCCAAGTGTTTCTGTGCTCGGGAGGCTGAGATAGCCCCACGAGCACCGAAACATTGAAACTGAAACTAAGTTTCAGTTTTGTTTTCAATGTAATGACGACAGAGCGCCATGCGCACGATCGTCATTACATTGAAAATAAGAAACAGCTTCAGGAGGTTGGGGAAGCTCTTCCCCACCTCCCGAGGACCTAAAAAAAAAAAGGAAATCCCTCTGCTGTTTGCAGCAGAGGGATTTAGTGCGCCTGTGCACATGACGGAATGGTTCCGTCATGAGCACAGGAGCACTGGTGCTCATGACGGAATGGTTCCGTCATGAGCACAGGAGCACTGGTGCTCATGACGGAACCATTCTGTCATGAGCACCGAAAGAGTAAACAGTAAATACACAAATATTAATGACAAAAACACTGTGGAAAATAACATCTAGAATACAACAACTTCGTAAACAAAAATAAAGAAATAGCACAATTTGCCCACACCTTAAAACTAAGGAAACATAACAATAAACACAAATATCAAAATATTGAACAGAAAATCGATAATTCTAAATAAAACGCCAGGATATTACAATAAATATAAAAACACATATAAAAATAAGTCAAAATAAAATTAATATACATAAAAAGAATGAAAATACACTAATTAGGGTTTACCATAAATTGCGCAAAAATAATAAAAAAAATCAAACTAGCCTCCAAACAACCTTTCAAATTAAACTCAAAAAAGTTAACAAATAGAAATGCTTTTCTAATTAACAAACAATATAAAAGACCACAAAAATGTTCAACTAAATGCTTCCTAAAATGAATTACAGTCGGGCAGCATCACTCTGCCAGATTGTAAACCTACAAAGAAGACTGCAACACTTCAATAGACCATTAAATGCTACAAACAAAGGAGGTTTAACTATAAATGAAAGATAACAGAAATAATAAATAACTAAAAAGTATGGCAAAATAACATATAGTCAAAACTCTGCTATATATTCATATTTCAAAAAAACAGGTACATCCTGCTGAAAGGAAAAATAAATAAAGACTTTGACAACAAATTCTACGAAATACAAAAAAATACCACCTTGAAATTAAGTATTATAATCAAAGCACAAAATTAAAATAAAAATAAAAATAACCATTTAACAAATTTTAAAAATAAAATAAAACAAAGAAACCCCTTACTAAATTTAACAATAACAAATAAACCAGCACAACTAACAAATTGTTTTTCTCAAACTACAACAAATGAAATCTGTGCCAAAAAGAACACCTAACAGACCTGCAAAGCAAAAATCTACAACTAAAACAAAGTAATGACAACATCCAGAATCCAAGTTAAAATGTCAACCTGCAATGTAAAAATGTTAACATAAATATAACATCACATATTGTTTTAAAAAAAATAATGTATCTATCCTGACTTAAAAATCCAAGATAAAATGTCAGAAACCATAAAAATACATCAAATTCCAAAAGGTAGGCTGTTATTAAATTATAGAGGATATACTTATAGTAAGACAAGTACTACCAGTAACAAAACACACTGGAAATCTACCAAATATTATCCAAATGCATGGCATGGCAGGGCTACCAGTAAAAATAAAATAGTTGAAAGAGTTAGAGAAAACAACCCTCCCCCTAATATTACTGAAATAGAAGTCTGAAATATTTAATAGGCCACTAAATGGGGCCAGTAAGAGCTCACAAAAGCCAACAGGAATGATACTTAAAAATATTATACCAAGAACTTTCGGCGGTCCTTAGGCACTGAGTGGACTTGACTCCGCGCTCTGCCCTCTTGGGGCTGGTGGAGGAGTTTGGGGCCCCCGGGCAGAGCGTACCTTTATTGGGGTGGCCTGCCTTGTAGCTAAAATGGATGTGGCATGCGCTTGGAGGCAACCAACGCCCCCCTCAATTTCGAGTTGGCTTAAAGGAGTTGATTAGTGTGCCCAGCTTGAGAAACCTATATACACGGCATGTGGACGTCCCCACAGACATGACAGGGTTTGGGGGAAATGGCGTTTATTTTATGGTTTACCTATGCAAGGTGATGGATGCAGCCAGCTGGGACAAAGATAATACCTTCACTGTTATGTTGTACACACCATGTGTTGTATATCTTGATGGGTGTACCAGATGTGGAATTTCAATAAAATAAATAAAATTGGTTTATAAAAAAGAAAATAATATACCAAACATTCCAGAAGAAGCAATAGGCCAACTCCTTTACAATCCACCCTTAACACCTTCGCTGCGATCGGAATTCCGCTCAGGTGCTGGACATTCCGATCGCGGGTGTGGTAGTGACGAGCTCAGCTCGCCATGCGCACACGCCCACCGCGCAGCATGACGAGCTGAGCTCGTCATGAGCATCGAAGAGGTTAAAAAAGTAATTGCTAGAACATGTAGAAAGTCAGGCAAATACCTGTAGCACCTAAAAAATATGAAGATATAAACGGACCCCAACACTTGCTAATCACATATAAAAATCACAACTTTTTAGTACATGACAATCTCAATAACGATAAAAGAATAATAATTTATGCTACGAATAACAATTTACTAACTTAACACAATGTAACACATGGATGATGGAGGACACTTTTAAGTCATGCCCTCCACCATTTAGTCAAATATACATAATACATGGTCAATATCAGAATGCAAGCATCCCAATATGAAACATTAAACTAACAACTATAACCCATAAATAATTAATCATAGACTTTGAACAGGCAATGTTTTTGATAATACTTAAGATCTACCCAAACATTCCAGTTCACGGTTGCTACCACCACTTTAACCAGAGTACATGGAGGCATCTACAAAAAACTAGCATGACCACAGAATATGCAACCAAGCTAGAATTTGTAAATGAAATATAAAGGCAGATAGCTTTAGCTTTCATCCCTGTAAGAGAATTCACTAAACTCTATGATATGTTAATTGAATCCCCCTATTATCAGCAAAATGAAACCCAACTACCTCCACTAATGGTTTATTTTAAGGGTATTTGGGTTGGTCGCCTGCACCGATCTGGCCACAGATACCAACCCAACTATTACGTTCCTTAGTAGAATGTCTACAACAGCACAATTCCTTTCAATGAACACTTGAAAGTGATAGAGATCTGGACTCGGCATGTGTGATATGCCAGCTGCCCCAAGGTCGCCTGTTAAGTCATGTCTCTCCTGTGGTCCTAACCGTCCAGCACAAGGAACCCCCACTTCCCACGTTTTTTCTTCCCCACATAAGTCTTGCACCCTTCAGGCTTCGTAAACCCATGCGCTTCACTTACAAGGGTCACTGGTTTAAGTGTAGCCTTTATTAACAATTGTCATTCTCTTTAACAGGGCGCTTTGTTTTGTTACACATGTACAAGCCATGTGAAGCACAATGACAATTTCCTCAAGCATTTGATGCCTCGTGCAACTCGTGCATAACCACGCCCCCTAGTGGGCAGAGCAAGCCCATTGAGCAGCAACGGCCGCAAGCAGGTATAAAAAGAAGCCCAAACTGACGCCTTCTGCTTGGGTTCTTTCTCCTGCTCTTGCTGGTGTCTTTCTCCACCAGCGATTCACTTACCAGTCCAGTTGGAGCCTCGCCCGGATCTGTCGTCCCACTGCTGCTGATTCCTGTATCGGAACCTTCCAGCCCCGTCCCGGAGCTTCGATCCTACAAAACAAAAGACGAAACAGATAAGTGGTATTCCCGCGTAGAAGTGCACCACTCGCCGCATTAGGTACTACTAAACCTGGCATACTTACTTGTTGCGTGAACGTGCACTGCTTGCCGCATTAAGTACTACTAAACCTGGCATACTTACTTGTTGCATGAACGTGCACTGCTTGCCGCATCACTTACTATGAAGCCTTACCTGTTGCTAGGACATGCACCGCTTGCCATATTATTTACTACTAAAAACTGGCATACTTTATGTGCTACATTGATTACTAAAGTATAGCATACACATCTAGCACCTTTGTTTATTGCGTGGACGCGCACTGCTCGCTCATTGTTTTTCCATTCAAGTATCAGAATACTTAGGCCCACATTATGATGTCGGTCGGACCGCAACCGACAGCTTGTAGGTTGCAGTCCAACCGACATCTAGTGCTGATCCAAACAATCCAAAAAATAGTCTTGGGTGTAACACCCACCATCTGGCATGGGCTGTGTGGGAAACAGGGATTTGGGTGGGGGGCTGTATTAATACTAAGGTATTAACTTTAATACCCGAGTATTCATTTTAAATCAATTAATACATAATTGTACATTAAAAAAAGATGTTTAGCATGGTGAGATGTAAAACCTATTTAATATTTAAATAAACTGTAAACAAATAACACACATTTATATTTATTGAAATCATTTTTTAAAAGAGATCAAACGTATACATATAACTTTGTTTATTTAAAATAATATTTAATAGTGCTTTAAAATTTTGGAAACATTTCTAAAAATATTACATAGTTTAAATTAGTTTTCAAAAATAAATTCCTTCCAAAAACTTTTTACTAACATATTGTAAACAATTTTTAAAAGTACTTTCCCATGTTTTTTCATTGAGTTCCATGGGAGAAATGTTCCTTTTTTCCTTTTTCCTTTTTCCTTTCAGGGTTCACGTATGCGGCAGTGGCGGCTCCTCGAGGGAGTGCTGCGGGGCGGTGAGGCAAGGCAGTGGAGGTGCAGGGTGGGGGGTAGTAAACTCAGGCACACGGCAGAACGTAGTTAAGTAAATAAATAAAAAACGAATTACATTGCGCGCTGCAACGCCAAATCGGCGATGCAGCTCGCGCAATGTAATTCGTTTTATTTATTTATTTAACTCCATTCGGCTGTATGCTGGAGTTTACTACCCCCACCCTGCCCCTCCCCCGCCCCGC
This sequence comes from Calotriton arnoldi, assembly GCA_963921515.1. Taxonomy (NCBI): domain Eukaryota; kingdom Metazoa; phylum Chordata; class Amphibia; order Caudata; family Salamandridae; genus Calotriton; species Calotriton arnoldi. The sequence continues at coordinate 1,696,922 of CAWUFW010001250.1, forward strand.
CTCACCGCCACGCAGCACTCCCTCGAGGAGCCGCCACTGGTATGCAGTTGTGCGTTTGTTTCTACCGTCGGTGGAGTGGTGCGGTCAAGATCGGAAGCAATGAAGAGCTGCGGTCAGGTAAGATAAATGTAATTTATTAAACAGAGATTATGGGTGGCATACTTTATTGTAAGGATGGAGGAGGGAGGTAGGTGTGTGCATGTTAGTAGTAAGATGTATATTTTGAATGATTTAACCACTTTTTCATTCCTATGCAGCTAGCGGTTGTAGGCCCACGTCACGTTGATTGTTTTTTGGGGTTTTTTTGTTTAAAAAACTCATTTAAGAAGGAATAGGGTTTCTTTTAAACCAAAATGGAAAAACAGCAAATTTTTTTAAACAGTTTTTATTTAAAACTTATTATACAGTATTCGCAGCACTGAAAACCCGTGGGAGTAAGTACGAAATGGATGCCATGGAGGGGCTATTGGATTTTTGGCCATATTTAGAATTTTGCTTTGTGTAAACAAAACATTTTGACTGTGTGCACCAGTGGATTTTTGGATTTTCAGACATTGCTTCGAAGGATATGGATCGAATACTATCGTCCGGACAGAGGATTGGATAGATGGATTTGTTGTTGCTTTTATTTCAGGATTTTTTTGGGGGGTTTGCATTTATTTTTTTAGACTACACAATAATTTTTCCAACAGTTGTTTTGTTGGAAAATATGGCTATGCCAATCTGTGTCTTTTTTGTTAGTTACAATGGGATTTGGGAACCTTCATGGAATATGGGCTGGTTACTCTTGGTGATGAGTGGTTGTTTATAAATGACCATGAGTTGAAGAAAGAAGACAACTTCAGTTAAGAAGCCCAATATTACTTTAATTAAAAAAAATTATTTAAAAAATGGCAAACTAAGGGGCTCATTAGGATGGCGGTCGGAAAACCATTCCCACCGCCGTGGTAGCGGAAATTAACCGTCTGCATGTACCGCGGGAAAACCGGCGGTCAGATTAGGATGAACCGCCAGAGTAATCCCACCGCGGCGGGCGGATTCCACGAAAGTCCGCCGGGAGCGTGCGGAGCAGGTGAAAATCCATCCGCGGCGGTTGGATTTGATACGGAAAGACCCAAAACTGCCGCACGGCCAGCGGATTGACCGCACATGAAATTAGGATACGATTGCGGTGACAGCGGAACGATCAGCCGTTTACGACCGCCGCGATCGCAACTATTGATGAATGGGAGAGCGGGCGGAAGGGCTGTTGTATTCCGACCGCCGCGGTCGCTCCGGAAGAGTAATGGCGGTCGAAAGCAAACACACAACAAGGCTACCAAGTGTGGCAATGAATCTGGCTCAGCCTCAAAAAACACCTAACACACCCCAATGACACATCCCCATGGCAACTAAAAAATACAAATCCCAGGTCAACCCACACAACACACCTGACATGAATACTCCATTTTGACCCACCCACATAGCTGAGTATAAAACCAGCCCCTTCTCTGCCCAGAATCCTTTGCACTACTCCACAACTGAAGGGCCCAACCACACAGCACAAAGGAGAGGCAAATCTGCACACATCACACCATCACAACTACACACATCACCACCTTCACACCTGCACCTTTAACCCATTTGCACATCACACACCATGTCACAGAAGAAAATGCCCAAATTCACTGACAATGGGTTGTCAGTGATGTTAGGTGAGGTAATCAGAGTAGAACCACATTTGTTTGGAAACCTGGTCCAACAGACACCATTAGCCACCAAAAATCAAATGTCGAATGTGGGCAAGGATAGTCCACAAGGTCAATGCAGTAGGGACCATCCCGCGCTCCCAGAAGGAGATCAGGAAGAGGTGGAATGACCTCAAGACCAAGGTGAAAGAGCGTAACAACAAGAACCGTAAGCTGGCTCAGATGACTGGCGGTGGCCCTCCCCTTCCACTACGAACATTCACCCAATGGGAGGAGAAGGTGCTTGCCATACTGCATCCAGAGAGTCTCACAGGAATAGCCGGGGGATTGGAGGCTGGTGAGTACCAACAAATGGCTATCATCACACTGCTATGTACTGTCTTGCACAACTACAAAGCGACACCTCCTAGGCCCAAATGTACCCATGTGCACCACACTCTCCCCAACACATGTCTCACATATCCAACATTTACTCCCTCTGATTCACCCCAAAGGTAGCTAGCAATATTTCCATGGGGGCATGTGTACAGGCAGCCAGCACTACAACTCCCACCAGGCACCCTAGTCCCAAAGCTGAGCAGGATGTAACACTCCACCCCACACCCACAGCCATGTGTCAGCCATTGCATTGCTCTCCACAAACTTACAGGTAGGTAGCCATCTTAACAGGGAGGGGTGTTTGTGGGTGGGAAGCCTGCAATACAATTCCCACCAGGCCCCCTTGTCCCAAAGCTCAGCAGGATGGAGCACTTCCCCCCCAGCCAGAAGCATGTGTCAGCCATTGCATTGCTCACTTCAAACTCACAGGTAGGTAGCCATCTTAACAGGGAGGGGTGTTTGTGGGTGGGAAGCCTGCCCTACAACTCCCACCAGGCCCCCTTGTCCCACAGCTCAGCAGGATGGAGCACTCCCCCTACCCAGAAGCATGTGGCAGCCATTGCATTGCTCTCATCAAACTAACAGGTAGGTAGCCATCTTAACAGGGAGGGGTGTTTGTGGGTGTGAAGCCTGCACTACAACTCCCACCAGGCCCCCTTGTCCCAAAGCTCAGCAGGATGGAGCACTTCCCCCCCAGCCAGAAGCATGTGTCAGCCATTGCATTGCTCACTTCAAACTCACAGGTAGGTAGCCATCTTAACAGGGAGGGGTGTTTGTGGGTGGGAAGCCTGCACTACAACTCCCACCAGGCCCCCTTGTCCCAAAGCTCAGCAGGATCGTACACCCCCCACACCCAGAACCATGTGGCAGCAATTCCCCTCAACTGTGTCACAGAACAGGTAGGTAGACAGTGCATGCACCCTGTCATTCCTCTCAAAAACCCAACTTGGCATAGATCCAATAGCCACTTCCAGTGTACAGACAGCTAAGCGTATGTAACTGTCACAGAAATTAAAGTTTGACTCACCAAGTCACATGTTGATGAAATTCAGGGCACAATCATGCACAGCACTGAATGCTATGTGTAAGTGCCATGGTGGCAGAGCATCAAGGCCCATATGAACACAAAACATGGATGGTCAGTTGGTAAAGGAAAGTAAAGTACATGATATGACAAAGGTATGCATAAGATTACAATGGCCAGTTCTTGCTCAGATGTAACGTCTTCCATGCAGAGCAAACCAAAAAGACACATCACATAAAGTTGATGTGCTGCAAGTCGTTAGATGACGACATGTCCTTGTAATCCAACAATCTGTACATGGAACATGGTATCTATTGACATGTCACACCATGGACACGTAATGTAGGTACCTCCACATCATGTCATGATGCGCAGTACCTTGCAGCCATACAAAGTGATATCAATGTAAACTGTGTGGTGTATCACATGTAACATCCAAACATCTAACACCAAGCTTGTGGGGTGCACTTCAATGACCATTTCACCTCTGTTCAACAGGAGATCAACAATTGACTGCTGCAGAAGACAACACCGACCTGCAGAGCCAGTCTCTACCCTCGGAACATGGACTCTCGGATGCAGACTCCCTACGTTTCTCGGATGAGAAGCCCGAACCTGGCCCATCCGGACTGCCAGGGTGCACCACGTCCCAGACCCCCACTGTCCCCACCACCACTACCTCAGCAACAACAACCGCGCTGATCCCTGCTGCAACGACCTGTGCGGCCTCAACCACCATCACCAGTGCTGCCTGCAGCACTCTCCCTGCCTCAGTGGATACCAACACCATCACACAATCAGAGGAGGGCAGGGAGAGTCTGCGGGTGCGTCGAGTGGCAACGCCACAGGTCCGGGACAGCAGGGCAGGTGGGAGGGCAACTGGGGGACAAATTCGAAGGGACACTGGGACCGAAGCCCTGGTCAACATCGCCAGAGTCCTTGGGGCATACGAACAAACCCAGGGACACATGGGCCAGGTTCTGGAAGAAGTGCATGGGCTCCGCCTGCTGCTGAGGTCCATGGACACACGTATGGGCCAAATCGTGGACCTCATGGGCCAGCTTGTTGGTGTTCTGAGGGACAGTCATGCGGCCCAAAGGACAGCTCAACCCCCCTCCAGTGGCCCGCAGGATGATACTCCCACCACCTCAGCTGCGGCCACAGAGAGGGGTGAGCTGCAACAGGATGACTCCTCAGCCTGCAGCAGTGGCCCCCCCTGGAAAATGCAAAAGGGGCCATCTGAGAAACACCACGGGAGGATCACGTGGCAAAGCACCAGCCTAACGCAAGTCAAAGAGCCAGCCATGATGGCACCTCTGTTCACCTTGACATTGACTTTGTTGACTATCCTTACCCACACTGCCATGTTGATGGCAGGTGTCTGTTGGACTGTGTCATCACATCAATGTGGTGACTACTCTATTGTCTCGTTTACCAACACTGACAACTCATTAATTCACTTTGCACCATTTTTTTTAAACATCACTTGTCTGTCACAAACACTCTTTGTAAATAAACACTCTTTACACACCTATGTTTTTGTGTCAGCTCCATGTTTATCACAGTATGTACAATGTTGACTCTGATTCCAATGTACCAGAAGCTCTGATTGTGACGAGGCATTGAGAAGCTGAAGGTACCTAAAAAGACACAAGAGAACGACATCTACTTGTCAGGTGATGGCATCACAGCCAGTACACAACACTAGTCATCAAGGTACACAAACCAGCACACATTACAATCAGAAACAATATCAACATAGACATCATGTGGCTGGTCATGACTACACTGTGCCACAAACATCAGCCATCAGCACAGAGCCAACAACAGGCAGCAGTCAAAAAGCTCCCCTGGGCCTTTTCACTACCATCAAAGACAGCAGACAATGGCACTGTTGTACAATGTCACTCACACTCAAGGGAAGTAGCGGTTGATGAGCTGTTGACGCAGGTCGACACCTTCCTCCTCTCCACTATCCTCGTCACTGGACATGTGTGGGTTTGCAGGCGGGGGCATCTGCTGCTCATCATCGTCCAGGAGCAGGGGGATCTCTTTGCGCAAGGCCAGGTTGTGGAGCATGCAACTACGATCTGACACACCTTTTGGGGAGAGTGGAGTAGTGCACCTCCGCTCTTGTCCAGACACCGGAATCCAGACTTCAGAAGACCAAAAGTACGCTCCACCACACGACGTGTCCTCCCATGGGCATCATTGTAGCGGACTTCACCCGGGGTCCTGGGATTCCTCAGTGGGCTCAGCAACAAAGGCCGGTTGGGATATGCAGAGTCACCTAGGTGTGAGATACACAGACCAATTTTGTAATATAACTGTAGCTGAGGACAGCATGTCACACATACAGCACACTACTTGACTCTGCGTACTCACCCACAATCCACGCACGCTCCGGATGCAGATGTGCCATTAGCTGTGGTACGATACGGTTACGCAGTATGTACGAGTCATGTGCTGATCCTGGAAATCTGGCACAGACATGGGAGATTATCATATCCGCTTGGCATACCACTTGCACATTAATGGAATGGAAATGCTTCCTGTTCCTCTATATGTGCTCACGTGCCTGTGGTGGAACCAGGCCAACATGTGTGCAGTCAATGGCGCCAACAACATTAGGGATGTGGGCAAGGTCATAAAAATCACCCTTCACAGCTGCCAATTCATGTCTCCTGGGAAAATGGATGTAGCTGTCCTTGTATGTCATCATAGCGGATAGGACATCACGTAGCACCATGCTGAACATTGGTTGAGACATCCCACCTGTGCTGGACACGTGTACTGGAACGAACCAGTTGCAAAGAAATGCAGGGCCGCCATCACCTTACATGTTGGTGTCAAAGCAGTCGGATAGGTTCTGCGAGGCATCAGATGGGGCTCCAACTGACCACATAGCTCTTGAAGGGTAGGTTAATCCAAACGGAATTTCCGTATGATGTCCTCATCCTCCATGTCCGCCAGCAATGTGAATGGACGATGCACATTTGGTCGCCTCCAACATAAGATAAAAGGGGACACATGTCAATTCAATTCCCCTATGAGATGTGTCCAACATCTTACGTTTTGACTGACACAGCGCCAACAATGACTGGCCTGAAACAACAGCTTACAGGACAAGTCACATGCAGAGACACCTTGATCTAAAGTAGTTGTACATGTGTTCAGTATGTACATAGTGAGTACCCCCAAACAGATTTAGACTATGTGAATATAAAATGGTACATTTCGACATCTTGTGTCACCAGCCCTGAGAGTAGTTGACACAGCACATGTCTGAAACAGCAACACTGCTGGCTTCTACGTAGCTGCTGTACCAGCCACACCTTCTTGCGTGAGTCGGACAGGGCACACATTAACAACACAATGAGCACAGTGTGTGCATAAAGATCAAGTATCAACATGAGTTCAGCAATCTACACAGTGAAATAGGCACATTATGTAGTCAGTCCATCATTACTGTGGGTTGCTTAGCCATCTCACACATTGACATGTTTACATATTTGAGAGTCCATCACACAACATATCTGTGTACATGCACAACAACATCATAAGTGACATGTGAGGGAGTACATGTCAATGCATGTAATCCTGTGCACTGACATGGCATGTGTAGTCATCAGTGAGTTAAATGTCACACTAGCATTGAATTTAACTATCTGGTGGCATGATTCATAGTAAGTGTCTACTGTTCAATGATGAGAACTGGCCATTGCCATTGCTACAGCATGATGTGTCCATAGGTGCCGTGAGTGTGAACCGCCACCGCAATCACGGTCATTGGTTCCAATTTAAAAATGCCAATTCGCGGTAGCGACCGCCTGGGCCCCGCGGTGTGACACCGCCAATGTCCATGTCCTTTCAGCCAATGGGAACCGCGATCGCGGTAGTGAAATACACTTTAGAAAATCGCGGTAGGTGTGCTCCGCCACCGCAATCACGGTCATTGGCACCAATTTAAAAAAGCCAAGCCGCGGTAGGGACCGCCTGGGCCCCGCGGTGTGACACCCCCAATGCCCATGCCCTTTCAGCCAATGGGAACCGCGATCGCGAAAGTGAAATACACTTTAGAAAATTGCGGTAGGCTTGCTCCGCCACCGCAATCACGGTCATTGGCACCAATTTAAAAAAGCCAATCTGCGGTAGCGACCGCCTGGGCCCCGCGGTGTGACACTGCCAATGCCCATGCCTTTTCAGCCAATGGGAACCGCGATCGCGGTAGTGAAATACACTTTAGAAAACCGCGGTAGGCGTGCTCCGCTACCGCAATCAAGGTCATTGGCACCAATTTAAAAAAGCCAATCTGCGGTAGCGACCGCCTGGGCCCCGCGGTGTGACACCGCCAATGCCCATGCTCTTTCAGCCAATGGGAACCGCGATCGCGGTAGTGAAATGCACTTTTGACACCCGTGGTAGGCGTGCTCCGCTACCACGGGCCCGGTCATTGGGTACAATTGAAAGATGCACGATTGCAGTAGTGACTGCCTGGGCCCCGCGGTGTGACACCGCCAATGCCCATGCCCTTTCAGCCAATGGGAACCGCGATCGCAGTATTGAAATACACTTTTGAAACCCACGGTTGGCGTGCTCCGCTACCGCGGGCCCGGTCAGTGGGTACAATTGAAAGATACACGATTGCGGTAACGACCGCCTGTGCCCCGCGGTGTGACACTGCCAATGCCCATGCCCTTTCAGCCAATGGGAACCGCGATCGCAGTAGTGAAATACACTTTGGAAAATCGCTGTAGGAGTGCACCGCCACCGCGGTCCCGGTCATTGGTTACATTTGAAAAAAGCTGACCAGGAACACCAATTGCAGCAGCTGAGTACCACTGAAACAACCCCAGGGGGCTATATATGTCTGGGAGAGAGCCACACACTTCCACTGCTGCCTGCCATTCTTCATCCCCAACTGCTGCTGTTCCTGTCTCCTGGACCCAGTGATGGCGAGAACTGAGAACATCAGGGCCCATCCCTTCACCACAGAGGAGCTGGAGGTCCTGGTGGACGAGGTGCTTTCACAGTATGGGAGGCTATATGGTGCTCCTGATGTAATGGTAAGTGTTTCAGAGTGAAAGTTTGAGAGTGCAAAGAGTGCTCACATAATGTTGCTCTGCTGTAGTATGTGCCTGTGAGTGCAAGTTAATGTGCATGCATCCTCATTTTTGATACACCATGCTCCATACATGGCCTAGTAAATATTGCACTTGAGTATTTGGGGCGGATGGCAACATGGACATTTCTACAGCCCTTCTCCAGCAATTACAATACAAATGTTGGTCTGAGACTGGGTAATGTGATTGTGTGATACACTGCCTAGCATGCTGACTTCAGGCAAATGGGGTGTGTAGCCTTATTTCCACAGATCCATGGCTGCATTTAAGTATGGGAGGGACATGCAGTGTTTTTGCAGCCATACAGTGACACTGCTGGTTCAGACAGTGGAAGTCTGAACAAACATTGCCTGTGTTAATGGATGTCATAGTCCATGAGGTTTCAACATGCTCATTTGTGACATTACAAATGTGTTTCATCCAGAGGGTACTGAAGGATGTGTGTGCAATTTTCATATTGCCCCCATGGATATGTATGCATGATGCACAAGATTGAAATGCCTGAGTGTAACACTCTCGGTGGAAATTCACCTATGTCACATCAGATTAATGTACTTAGGAAATATCATCCTTCCATTGTTTTCATTATGTGTTCTGACTCGCTGTTTGCCCTCTCATATTGTACATGCATGTGAATGTTCTGATGGCCCATGTTTAGCCTCAGTGTGAGTGCCCCTGGCCTGCACAGATACTGCCCAATTTGATAAGGACCCATCAGTAAATGGACAGAGTGAAACATATGTGTTGTTTGCCACCCTATTTCTCAATGAGCTATCTTAGGCCTGAGGATTGCACAAGACAGACCTTGTGAGAAGAGTGTGAAAATGTAAGATCATGTCCCTAAATGTGACCTCCATGACACAGGTAGCCATTCACAGGCCAAGGACATTGAGGGGTGTGTAGTGTTGGACACAGTGAGTCTGCCCCGACACATCATTTCCAATGTATTGTATGTGTTGCTCACTCACATAGTGCATCACAGATGAGGGCCTTCTTCACATTGCTTTCTGTGCTGGCATTCTGCATGTGTATGAGATGGCCATGTACTGTGTCCATCATCATATCTGCATACATTTCTATGAGATTATCTGATGCAAATGTACTACGTGTCATGCTGTATGGCGTCTGCTCAACATTTCTGTATTGGTGTACTATGTTTTTGCATGCTCCTGTACTGACACACAGTGGTACATAACACAGTGTCACTGAAACTTCCTCTTCTTGTCTCCCATGCCTGCAGCTTAAAGTCCGCCAGCGTAAGGCCTTATGGAGGACCATTGCACGCAAAGTGCGGCTTTGGGTGTCTCCAACCGACGGCACACACACTGTCACAAGAGGTGGGATGACATCTGCCGGCTGAGCAAAAACGTGGCAGAGATGACGCTGGGGATGCTCCCTCGGACTGGAAGGTTGGCGCGCAGGAGCATGACACCACTAATGGCCTGCATCTTGGCAGTGACACAGCCAGAGCTGGATGGACGTTTGAGGGCCCATCAGCAGCAAGTTGGGGGTGAGTATTCTGCGAAGGGTGACTTTGGGTGTGAGTGACTGCATGTATCCCAACCCTAAGCCAGTGCGGAGCTCTGTGATGTTTCTAGTGTGATGCAATGGCTTCTAAGTGGCCCCTGTGTTGAGTGCAGCTGTCATGCATTTTCGCTACATGTACTTTCTCATGTGTTTAATACAATGGCCCTTGACATTGCAAGATGAGCTGTGGCCTTATGACATCTGCTGCATTATGGGTGTCATAGACATCACCGGGCAGTGAACAGCAGTGTGCATCATCTTAGTGTGCTTTCGTAGATGTGTGCAGTGCCTGACTTGGAAATTGTGAGAACTATACATCTGACACCAATGTGCAACGGTCGTTGTGCTTCAAAGCACAACATGGTGGATATCAGTAGCTCATGGCCATTGTAAGAGGACATTTTGGAGTCACTATCTGTGTTGTTCCCTTAAAGTGACTCCATATGTGACTGAGACAACATGTTGAGATGTATATCTATCTCACCTACAGGCACGTAGGTATGCTTACAGAGCTCAGTATGTTAGGTTACAAGGAGGCACGGGCCAGCTATTTGGCTGTGTCAACACCACATGGGTCATTAATGTCAACTATGCATGTTTCTATGCATCTTCTGAGTTTTGCATTAAGGTTGCACATGCAGACTGCACAGGGTGGTGGGCAACATGGGGGTGTCATATTCTAGTTTTGTGCTTTGCTTGCATATGATGTTTGTGAGTATGGCACTATACTGAACCTACGTCTCTGTCTATTGCAGCATCTACAGAGGGCACAGAAGGACAGGGGACGGACACCAGTGGTGAAGCTTCTGGCACGACTGCTACACATGAGCTCACTGACACTGATGTGACCAGTGCCTCGGAGGGGGACAGGAGTGCCCTGGAAGAATCACGCCTAGAAACACCAACCTCAACATTATCTGACTCCAGCAGTGACTCCTCGATGTTGGCGGGCAATGGGTGTTCGAAATCTGCCTCTTCTTCCACCACACATCATCCAGTGCCCACCCTCCCGGCTACTAACATCGGGCAATGGGAGTTCGAAATCTGCCTCTTCTTCCACCACACATCATCCAGTGCCCACTCTCCCGGCTACTACCACTAGTGCTGTCTGTGCCCGCGGCCCTAGGAAGGGTAGAGTGTCTTTCCCCCCAGGCACCGCTGCCCCTGCCCCTGTCTCCCCTGCTGCCCTCAGTGTGGAGGCAGTGGACCTTTTGCGCCAGCTGTGTGTGGGTCAGGCTGCTCTCCTGAATCCCTTCCAGGATCATGACAAGAAGCTGGCACAGGTAGTTGCCTTCATGGAGGGCATTCATTCTGACGTGGGTGGGCTACACAGAACTGTCCAGTCTTTGTCCTCCACAGTGACGGCAGCCATTCAGCTGTCACAGGCTCCCAGGCCAGCTCCAGTCCCTTCAGCAACCACCCTGCCAGTGACACCACAGCCCTCAGGTGCCAAGTACTCCACACGCAGCACACAACAGCAGCACTCCAAGTGGCCCAGAGCACAGACACCATCCCCAAAACAAAAAACAGACACACAGGAGCGCAAAGGCAAAAGCCCTTCACGTGACACTCAGGGGCATCAGGCCAAGAAGCAGGCCTCAAGCTCACATTCATCCAAATCACCCCATCCAAGGACACTCCCTTCCCCACACCTGCTCCCAAAGACAAACAAACAGTTGCCCTGTCTGCTGTGAAGCTGGTGCCTGCAAAGAGTCAGCACAAACAGCTCTCTAAGGCAGATTCACCCACAACGTCAACTCCCACCTACACCCCTGTGAAGCTGGAGAGCAAAGTGGGGGGTTTACCTGGACAACAGGGGATGGAGGGGAAAGGCAAGGCCACCCCAAGCGTACCACCAGATCCAGCAAATCCCCACAGGGAGGGGCACCTGATACACCTTTGGTGGAGAGTGAGGCTGTTGTGCCCACCCCACTTCCCACGCCTGCCAAGACAATTCTTGCTTATTGAATCCCCAAGAAGTGGAGACCCAGCCCTCCACATTCACCCTCACACACTGTGTCTCACGGCAGCATATCTCCGCCTCCCCGTGCCACCATGCCACCCGGTCCAAGCAGCCCTCAGGCTCCCACAGCCACTGATGCCTCTACCTCAGCTGGTCCTCTCTCTCCCAGGTTCAGTCCTCCAACTGGCCCCGACAATCAGCCACCTCCCAGTTCAACTGACAGCTAAGTCTGAGGCAAAGTCCCCCTCCCAAACCCATCTCTCCCACAGCGGTGCCTGGACTGCCCATTTGTATCCCCGGAGCTGTGGTGATTCCCAAGGCAGTGTACGGTGTTACCCATTCCCTGTGCAGTTTCTCATGCACACATGTACATACTTTGACCTATGGACTGGCCAATGGCCTTGCTGTTTGTCACTTTGGACGCCCATTCCCTGTGCAGTTTCTCATGCACACATGTACTTACTTTGAACTATGGACTGGCCAATGGCTTTGCTGTTTTCTACCTTTGATGCCTATCTGTGTATTATGTAATAAAGACAGTTACTCCTGTTGTCTGCTTTGTCAATGTCCTTGCTAAATAAAAGGTTTTATGTATGGGTATGGTTTCATGTGACACATGCTCTGTATGCCACTTTAACATTACCAATTGCTTGTTTTACATTTTCAGAGTTTGCCAGAGGTGACAGGCACTTTAGTTCTTCTTGACTCTGAGGCTTGAGGGTGCAATGATGGTTGTTTGTGATGATCTACTGTTATCCTAATCATTCTATGGTCAGGTTTGCTAAATTGTACACATGTCATGTTATGATGCAATACCACAATAGAGGTGAATTCTATCCACAGGATTACTTGCGGACTGGCCAGGGTCCATCATATCTATGTGATCTTTCTTGATGTGTGAACAGCAGTGTTGATGTGTGGTCATCTTGTGTAGGCCTGTCTTCCTAGTCACATGGGTACATTTGAATATGTGAACTTGAGTGGTCATACAGTGTGAATGGGCTGTCATTGTCAGTAGTGTTGATGTGTGTGTGTGCCCCTGCAATGCCAACTGCACACATGTATGATCCAGGTAATGAGTGCCTGTTTGTTTCAATTGTCAGCCATGTGCTTCAGATTGTGGGCACATGTAGGAGTTGTAGGTTGGGCACTGTGCAGTGTGTTGTTGTGTCCTTGCACTCCTGGGCGACACCTACTTGTTGTCGCTGCCAGTTGTGAGTATGCAGAGTGTGTGACTGCCAAGTCTGTGTTGTGTTTTGTTGATCAGCCATGTGTCTTGTTACTGTTTGTGCTCACTGTGCAGACCTGCTCAGCCACACTGACATTATTTCTGAGTTTTCTCATGCATTACTGTCACTTGACCCATTTTTGGCTCCAGTATGGTATGTGGTAGGTGGAGTCATGCCATCCCCTATATGTGGTTCTGATGCCTACACATTGTGAGTAACTCCTCTAGGTGTTTGTGTACTATACACTCCTCACCTGTCCACTATGAAGTACACACCACTTCAATCTCATGTCTTCCACCCCATGGCTTGCCAGTGTGTGAGCCTCCCCACCACTTCATAGTGTGACACTATACTGTGGGAGGATGATCCGTGTACAGGACCAATGTGCCACTCAGGACAGTTTCACAATTAGTTATGTGTTATTTTCTTCTACTATTTTGCAGTCATGGTTGCTCATGTGCAGTGCATATGTTTGAGCAGCACAGTCCTCTAGTCATGTTGTTTGCATCTGGGTTTCCCTGAGTTGTGCATCTGTGGGTTATGGGTAAGCTGTATGTGTGTTTGCTGAGGTACTGCTACCCTTCCTGAGTGTGATGTTATCTGTGTGCTGTGATGATTTGTGTTGTGGGAGTTCATGGTGTGGCACTCAGATATGTGTGCTACTGGTTTGGTTGGTGTGCACACACTGCTTGGTGTGCATGCAGTGCTGTCAGTGTATGTTGCCTTGTACTTGCCTGGTGTGCATCCCCCTGATGTCCAGCTGAGTTTGCTATGTGATGGATTGGTATGTGCATCTGTTGTGTTTTTGTTGTAGATGTATGCAGTGTTTGGCCTGTGTTGGCTCTTTCTACTGACAGATGCTATGTGTGTGTGATGTTCTATTTGCATTACATTGTGTGCGAATAGTTTGTGCATTGTGATATATTCAGATGTGTGTTGCAAATGTAGTGTGCATTACTTGTGTGTCTGTCACATGCAGCAAGGTGGATTCCTGTACATGAGCTTGTTTTGAGTGCACAATGATGGTTTGTCCTCCTATTTTTGGCCTGTCACTTGTCAGGATTGTGCATGTGCATGCTTGTGGTACTCTATGACACCATGTGCACTTGATGACTGGTGTGGTGTCTCTGTCTGTGTTAGCTGATTTGTCCCCTTGATCCCAGTTAGTGTTCATGATTGTCTTTTGATGATGCAATTCTTGTTTGTGTTGGGGTATGGTGTCTGTGCATTGGTCCAGAGTGACAAGGTTGTGTATTCCTGTTCTGTCTGGGGTCACATTGCCTTTCCACTGTTTGGCTGCACATGTCTGGGCTTGTTGGACTTTTGTGGATGTTGTTTGTGAGCTTTGTGTTTGGCTATTGTTTTTGTGTCAGCATTGGTTCAGGCATCCCTGAGTGTGAGTCTGATATTTATGGATGCACCACATGGAGTGTGATTGGTTGTCAGTGAACTCACAGGAAATCATTTGCACCATTATGTGTGTTTCTCACAGGTGTTGAGTGTTGCAGGTGTGAGGTGGGTAGAGGAGGGGTATGTGTGAAGGTCCTACTTGTGTTTGACAGTCAGGGAGTGTGACAATGAGCCATGTGTGTTGTGCTGATGACATACACATATCAAGTAAGTTGACATAGATGTGTGGCTGGTCACTGTATGACTTCTGACACTTCCTATCATTCATGTGCCTATGCATGGCTTGCCGTGATGTATCCCTGAGTTGTTGCACTGAGGTCACTTTGGTTTAATTTCACTCACTGTGCCACCCATGTCTGATTTGATGGCCTAAGGGTGGTGTGATATGTTTATTCGCGTGCATGTGATGTACACATGCTATGTGGCTTGCTCCATGGTTTTCCAGCACTGTCCACTTCACTTTTGGCTGGCCCATTTATTGTCCTCCATTGCTGCTGACCTATGGTATGAGTATGTGGCTGGGTGTCAGTGTGGGGTGTTTGTGAGTGACTTGACAGGCAGTGTGTACAGTTTAGTGGATGTTCATATGCAGTGTGAGTCTTCATTTTGTAATTATACTCAGTTTGCTTCACATGAGTGGAAGGTAGGTGTGAGAAGGAGGGTTGTCCAGCCCCATAGCTTCTGTGCAGGGTGTTCCTCTTCACCCCCACTCAATCTCCTTTGTCCTTTGATGTGTGAGGTGCGAGGTCGGGCTCCACCTGGCTGATTAATTGTGCAGGGGGGCAAAGGAGGTGCACACAGCATGTGCCCAAATGGGTGTATGATGCGTAGTATGGGAAGGGTGAAGGTGGGGCCCTGTGACTATGGCCAGACTGACCATGCCTGGCGCAGGCCCTGCCTACTACATTGTGCGCAGGTTTTCCTGCGTCTTCACCGCTGCAGTGACTTTCCTGGGACATTGCAGTGATTTCGCAGTTGATGGGTGACCCAGATGCGGAGGGGTGGGTTTCTAACAGGTAGGACATGCGTGGGTACACTGGGGAATATGTTCCTGTCCCCACCAGAGTGTCTGATGTGGACAGGAACTGTATGTCAGCACAGGAGTTGTGTGTTGTGGTTGTATGCGGAGTTGTGTATTTGCGTATCTGCGGCGTAGTCCACGACGGTGTATTATTTGCTGATAGTGGATGAGGTACAGCAGCGGAAAGGCTTGAAGAGCTGGATCCATAGCAGTCAGGACCGGGTGGAGGGGACCGGGAGTCGGGTTTCGCTCTCCGCTGTCGTGCTTCCGCCGTCTCCGGGTGGCTGGATTCTCCGCTGCGGTGTGATGGGCTTTTTGCGGCATCGTGATTTGTACGGCAGACGGGACGTCATTCCGCACGGCGGTGTGTCTCTATTGGCTCCCTCCGCAGTGGTGGCATGCGGAAATTTCTGGCAGTTCATGTAACTCCGCAGCGGACGGAAAATGGGCTATGTTTGCCCATCGTAATATGGCGGGTGCGTGGACCGCCGCTGGAGTGCGGGAAGGACATTTTCCGCCAGCACCGCGGATGTGCCTCCGCCCGCCATCGTAATCAGCCCCTAATTTCTTTAAAAAATGCAAAACAGGCAAGTAAGATAGAATAGGTGTTAGTCTTTGTTAGAAATGTAGTATGTGTGCAATATTGTCTAGGATAGTCTGAAGCCACCATCAACGAAAATTGTTGAATTTGATCCAATAGTCGCTCGGACATTTCTTTTGTTCTTTTTGAAACATGTGGGTTCAGACTACCTGTCAATGATTGCACTATTCTCATTTCTTGGAAACTTTGCTCCTTCCTCAAAATTTCTAAGAAATTATAAAAGTTTGGGTGAGGTTTTCCGATTGATTTGTTGAAGGAGTTGTGCCATCCCTCTATGGCATTATTAGTCTTTGCACATTCATCTAAGCAGGTCATGTGAGAGTTCCACCATTCAACAGGGAGCCTTGGCTTCCTCCTGCGACACGACTTGCTTAGATGGCTGTAAACAGGCAAAATACACATAGAAGGTTAGCAGTAAAATAGATTATATGAATACATAAGCAAGTCAAACAATCACTTGCTAATACCACAATGGCCAATCCATGTGTCCTCAAAGTAATTTAGTAAGGGAACCAACTTGTCATCGTTTGTTGTAAAATACTCAGATTCAGTAATTGATGTGATGTTTTGGGGATTTTTCTCTAACAGGCCTGTGAAAAGTGAAAAAAACATCCTTGAATTTGGGTATCGGAATATAATTGGAATAATGGTGTTAATCATGGGTAATTCAAAATCAATTATCACTTTTCTAGGGCTTTTATTGAGTGTTTTCGATTTTACCACTATTAAAAATTCAGTGTATGTTGAGAATTGCTTATCAGGGAGTAAACAGTACACTAAAGGAACTATAGTGTTATTGATATTGGTGTAAATAGTGTATATTTGGGTGAATTGATAGGGTGTGGATTTAAAAGGTCCCATCCATCATCCAAATATCACTATTCTCCCAAATTACAAGGTTATGGGGTGTGCTAAAGATTAGTATCCTTTTCTAAGGGTTTTTGTTGTCATGCAAAAGAAAAGTTTCATTAGTGAAGGTTACAGTAAGTTCAGGGGAATGTTAATGTCTGAGTACGTCTGGGGTGTTACTCATTGCGGGTTACTTGCCTGTTTTTTTCTTTCTATAATTCTGCAGAGATTAGGAATTGTGGGCATACAACTTGCTATATGCATAGGAATGTTTTGGGATACCTCTCTCAAAACTGAGCAACAGGGTTCATTGGTCCATTGCAAAGGCAGAGTGGTTATGCTCAGTGTTTTTTTTAACAATGTCACCAAGAGTAACCGTTCTGTTTGTGCAATGGGATGCATAATACTGTACACACCTCCAATGATTCCTGGGCTCAGTTAGTCTCTCCTTACAATAAAGATATCCACTGTACTTTAGCAGTTGATTGCCTCTATTAGATCTGATGTAGGTTGCCTCTCTTCCTAGTGCCATATTGTATTTGTCTGTATAACAGGGTAGAAAAAGTATTTTTGTGTTAGAGTGTTTACAAATAGAAATGTTTATTAGTTAAAACCTGTAAAGAAAATGTGGTTATTATTTTTTGACTGCTTACTGACTTTTCTAAGAACATGTTCTTTATTCTATTGCTCGACTTTGCTAACTATGATTTTGCACTGTGATTTGTAGTTGACACCTGTGAAAAGAAAGACAGGTTTTTAAAATTGTTAATGTCTGTGTTTTTACCTTTGTAAGTTTCTTTGGTCTTTTGGTGGTTCAGGTCTTCTTCTAGTAGATATTGTAGAGTTGGATTACTCCCTTCTGGGGGTGGTTAGGTTAGCCTGTAAGGAAAAGTTGACATAAATAGAGATATCCAAATTGATTTCTATCTACAGAACCACCTTTTTAAAAAATGTTTGCTTTCTCTTTTTTAAACTGATCGTTGTTTGTGGTTTTTTTGTGGGCGCTTGAGAGACATTTTTGGTTTGTTTGAGTTCAAAAAGTAGGTTTTGCAAACATTTTACCTCTCAAGGTCTTTCTCTTTTTGTACAAGGGCTGGTGTTGATGGATTTGAGTCCAGATGATGTTTTTGTTAGGTCCTTTTTGATGGGTAAATTGCAAGTCCTGTGAAAAAAATGACAATGTCTGTATGTTTTACTGTAAATGCATTACATTCCATGGTCTACAACTGACAAACACCTTCTCTCAGGCCAGTACCCGGTGGAGTCGAAATAGTAATTTTGCCCCCCACCAATGAAAAGCACATTCCCTTAGGCCAGCACCAAGGTGGAGTTGAAATAGTAATTTTGCCCCCACCACTGACCAGCACCTTCCCTGAGGCCAGCACCCAGTGGAGTTGGAATAGTAATTTTGCCCCCACCACTGACCAGCATCTTCCCTGAGGCAGCACCCGGTGGAGTTAGAACAGTAATTTTGCCCGACACCACTGACCAGCACGTTCCTTGAGTCCAGCACCCAGTGGTGTTGGAATAGTAATTTTGCCCCCCACCACTGACCAGCACCTTCCCTGAAGTAAAGTTTTCTTTTTTTTTTGTTAAAAAAAATAATTAAATTCAAACTTACAGTGGTTTGCCTCCAGGTAATGTACTTCAATTATAAGGCTGTTGTTTTATGTTCAAAATCTGTGAAGTTATAAGATATTTAAAATTAATGTTAGGTTTGGAAATTATTGGTGTTCTTCTTAAGTGTGTTTTATGTTTATGTTTCACTTACTTGAGTCAATAGGTGGCAGAGTCTGTCTAGGAAACTGTTGTTTTTTTCCTCACACCTCAGCAGCGTGTGGTCACCAGGGAAGTCAGTGTACCACTGAGCACAAAATGGTGGTCGGCTAAATTTATACGTTTTTTTAGGGGTTGATGAACATTTAAAAGAAAATATGTTCTGGAATGTATTTCTTCGCGTGATTCAGAGTCTGATAGAATGTATATTTATTATGTTTTGTGAAAAAAGAGCGCTCTTTTCATTACTTTTTAGAATGACAGCCATTTTGTGTACAGCTTGGCTGTTCTGGTAGAGTGAAAATACCAGTTGTGTTGTATTTGGAATGCACATGTTGCTTTTCCTATTGCTAGTATCGTTTTTTTTAAATATGTAATTTTACTGCTTTTTAAGAGTACTTAATATCGGGAAATGTTTTACAATTTTGACGTTTACGTTCTATAAATATTTATTTATTTTTTTAAGTATTTTTGGGTGGTATTACAACCATATTTGATTGGTTTAGTAACATACGTTGTAATAGCATGCGTATGGTGCAAAGGTGCCTGCGTTGGCGCTCGGCAGCCCATTGTGCGCCGGCGCAGGTGAAAAGGACATGAATGCGCCATATCTGAGAGATACAGTGCATTCCTGCCCTTTGCTTTTGCGTAGGACAGTGCAGCAGGAAGGCCTGCGGTGCTGCCCTACGGCAAAAACTAATAAATGAGGCCCAATGTATTTGTGGTGGGAGACCCCCCCCACACCACTAACTTACCTTTAACGCGTGGTAAAGGCATGCATTCAAAAGACATACACATGGTAAAAACATGAATGGAAAAAAATGAGTGGTAAAGGCACAACGTGGTAAAGACCTCGTTGTAAAGGCTGTTTTCCCCATGCACCCAACCTCCACACTGACCTATGGACGAGGTCCAGGTCACCCACAAGCAGTACTAACGGTGAGTGGTCTGAGAGCCCTCTGGGAAATATGTATGCTCCTGTTGTGGCAGACTGGTTTGCTGCCGGCAAGAAGAACAAATCTATGCGCAATCTGGTTTTATGAGCGGCAGAGATATATGTATATACCCACCTTCTGAGGGTGCCACACATGCCCAACATCACACATCCGAGGCCCAGGAAGCCTGCAGTGACTCCCTCTTCTGTGCTTGTGGGGAATTCCTAGCGCAGTCAGCATAGGGGACCATTACTGTGTTAAAATCCCTGCCCATGATGTTAAAGCCAAAGGGAAGTCCAATTACGACATCTTGCATAATGCTAAGGTCTCGCCCACCAACTTTGGGGCAATATAAACGCTCAGGAAGTTGTGGGTCTGTCCTGCAATCACCCCCTGTGCCCACACATATCTCACCTGTGGTTCGTAGGCCGTACGTATCTCCACTATCAGCAGCTAACTGTATAAAAAGATAGTCAGCCCTCCTGAGCCCCTAATAAACCCTGCATGAAACACCCTGTCATAACCAAACCTGGTCAACAGATACACAGCTGGTGCCCTGCAAATCAGGGACATCTTAAGGATTTTGGGGCCCCTGGGCCAAACATATTTTGGGGGCCCCTGTTCGCATTAACTATGAATTCACTGTCCATTTTCAGCTCATTCACACCCTTGTTATGCCACACAATATTGAATTATACATTCGAAATGTACAAAACAGTAAAAGAAAAAAGACAAATGAGGTGTAATTACTTACATGAACTTGTATAGTGATTATGTTAGTTGAATCCACACCTGAAGACAAATTAAGATAAGTGGGGTCCATTGGTTGTGCTAGGCCACTCTCTCCTAATAGGTATCTCAATCACTCTAAGTATTGTATATGACAATATTGAAGTAAGCCAGAGTGACGTTGTCCAATTTTCTTGCAAAATTCTGTATCCACCTGGCTAGGTTTCAATCAATGTCTAGTTTCAAGATATTATTTTTCATTCATTTCAGTCCGAAGTATAGAACTTTCTATGCAGTTACTATTTCCATTGCTGTTCTTTTACCTTCCTTCTATTGTTAACATTGGTTCTTTCTTTCCTCTGTGATGCTCAGAACATCAACTTTAACATTTTACTGGTGAGTTTCAGCTTGCTTTCAAAGCATTGACAATGTTAATTCTCGGATGAGCTTTCAGAGCTATAGGGCATGGGCCAACAGAATACAGTAATAAGTACAGAAAAGCATTGATGTTAAACTTCTTCAATATTTTCTGTGCAGCAGGTGGCTATTTGCATGATATCATATACATCATGGTGCATAGGTTAAACAGCACATGATTGAGCAATTATCCTTGTTGGACAGTCATTTACCTCATCTTGTTTCTCCGCAAATCTTGTTGTCCATGCCTGACCTGTGCAGCAATGGTGTTGTACAGTTCCATTTTCATGTTGAGAAAGTGAACATTAATGCTGCTGGTTTTGGAAGTTTTGTTGAAGGCAATGTTTGCTGCCTGTATCAAAGACTTGAATTAAGTGTCAATGATAGGTAGAAAGTTATAGGCCTTCGTGAACTGCTGACAATTTTATGAAGCTCAGGTGGACCCTGTTTTTGATTTAACATTTTTTCAGGTCCACTCAGTCTTGGAGATGCCTACAATGATTTTCCATTAGTGTGAATAAAACCCATAGGTTTGTACTTTGATGAGTTATACCAAAAACGCTTACTTATAAGTTCAATAACATTATTGCGCAATTATGCTGACAATTTGGCTTCTTTTGCAAAGGACTCAAATATCTTCTTTAAGGTCAGCGGCCATAATGTTTTGAATTGTTTCTCGCAATGGCTGACTTGTTGACCCAAGTGCTATGCCATTTTTTAGGTTATTCATTGCCTCACTGGTGATTCCTACTAGAGATTTGGACATGCTGTGCTACATCCATGCTGTTTTCCTGAACGATCAGGCCCTCTTTGTTTTTTTTATAGTTGGAGAAGGATGGAATAGGCA
Source organism: Calotriton arnoldi (assembly GCA_963921515.1). Classification (NCBI taxonomy): domain Eukaryota; kingdom Metazoa; phylum Chordata; class Amphibia; order Caudata; family Salamandridae; genus Calotriton; species Calotriton arnoldi. The sequence continues at coordinate 1,718,439 of CAWUFW010001250.1, forward strand.
AGATTGAGTACAAGAACTCTATTCTGTTGGCTTGAATTTTGGCAATGCTGTTTGCCACATAGCTTGCGTTTTTGGTATTCTTTCGCAAACATTATTCAAAGTGATTTTGTTCTTGTGACTTCTTCCCATTTGTCAGTTTTTCTTGTCGTATAATGCCAAATGCTATTAATGCACAATTTGCTGTGCAATCAGAGCATCTATGGGTATTTTAACTGCAGGTTAGGTAGTAGAAGTTAAACGCCTCCATTGAGAAAATGGAAAGTAAATGTGTTTCTATGAATATTTACTTCAAGCCACTGAATACCCAAAATGTTACTATGTGTTTCTTCAAAATAAAGCTTCTAAGTAGACTCTTGTAACATCTCTGTGCAATATTAGGCACCTGTGAGACACTACTTTTGAAAGTATGCATCTCTTTCTGGATTTGCTAGCAGCAAACTCATTTACCAGATCAGCAAATTGTATTCCTTGGAGCATTTTTGACTCAATACTCAGCAGAGCCAGAGAACTGAGTCTGGCTTGTGGCATTCGATTATGTAGCTAATTTTCTATGAGCTTCAACTTTGAAAAGGACCTTTCACCACTACAGTTTGTGACCATGATCAACAAGAATATTTGCAGTGCAATTTCAATGTTAGGGAAAGTGTTCTCTAGTTTGCCAGTTTTTATTTTCCTGTAAAGACAAGACATTAACATTGTTTCTTTTTTCTGTACTGGATAATGTTTGAACTGCTGGCATTCCTTGATGAGAACAAATTTGTTCAGGTCTTTATAGTACAAAGAGGCAAGCTTATCAGTGGTGTTCATGTTTTTTAATTCCATAAATAAGCCAAACCGATTATTTAGGTCTCTATATGCTTCACTTCACTGTGTTAAACCATCAATCAGAGCATCTATGATCGGTAAGTACGCTTCTACCTTAAATTTGTTTTGTCCTTCAAGTACAGTGTCACTAGAGGGTCCTTCAAAGTGAGTTTGTCTACTGCTTTGTTGTTTTGTACTCTTTCCATAGTCTCTGTAATGAGTATCAGGAGCTTTTGGCATTGCCTTGCATTCCTAGTCATCAAATTGGTCTCTCAACTCTTGGACATAAGACTTCAAAGACTGGACAATGTTGACAGCAACAGATAGGTTAACATCTTTTTGTACAGTCTTGCTTATTTCGTTGGAATGCATCAATATGTCATTCCAAAGAACGGTCAAAAAAATGGTTTCCATCTTGCCCATTTTTTTAAGGAGACTAAGTTCATCATATATTGTGTCTTTTGACTGAATGTGATCATTTGTCAGTGAATCAAGAGCAGCTTTAATTCTTTCATAGCCACCACACAATGCATTGACGGCATCTGCATGAGCTGACCATCAAGTATCAGACAAGTGTTTAACAACCTTTTGATCTGGGTCTACAGAATTAAGCAGCACATCCCAACAATTAGTAGAAGTAGCAAAAAAGGTGTACAGATTTTAAACAAAGTCAAAAAAAGAAACAGCCTGCATGCTGTAATCAGCAGCTTTTACACCCACCAGGTTCAAGAAATGCCCTGCACATGGTACATAAACAGCAAATGTATTGATCTCTTTCAGTCCTGCCTGTAAGCCCAAATACAGACCAGACATATTTGATGCATTATCATATGACTGACCATTGTAAGCTGATAATGGAATACTGGCCCTGTCTAGGTAGTTCACTACAACATCAGTAAGATACTCTGCCCCATGACTATGAATGGAGATAAATTCCAAAAACCGCTCCTTTTGTACATGACCCTTTACATACCTCACTGTGAATGTCAATTGATCGATGTGACACACATCTGGAGTGGATTCTACACTGAGAGAATAATATTTTGCTTCTTTTATTTCTGATATGATTGCAGAGAAAACTTTATTGCTCATTAATGTGATACAGTCTTCACAAATTGTTGCTGATAGGTATGAGGGATTGCCATTTCAAACATTTCTATATTTCCTGATGTGCTCTTCAAGAATTGGATCAAATTGGCTTAGAAGTTCTAGAATCCCCAAATAATTTCCATTCTGCAGTGATTCTATCATCTGGTTTTCTCCTCTGAATACTTATACAACAAAAGACCTGGCTTTTAAAGGGGTAGAACATTTTTTAACAGAGGAAAGGCTTGTATCGTGGGGTATCTACCTCCACCCAGTATCTGGCAATCTGTCCAGTTTAGGCCAGTCCTAGATCCCCCAACCATTGAAATTTCCTAAAATGAACTGCATCAAGACAATCCGCAAACACATACCCTTAACCACAAGATGTGAGTATAGGACACCTACAAAAATAAGTGAAAGAGTGAGAAAGCACATCACGTACGCAACACCAGGGAGGCTACCGGCAGGTTCTCACCAGCATGCCCACGTTTGTCATCATCGGTTACTTACTCACTGAAAAAACAAAAATTGTGTCCAGTAAGAAGACAGAAAGAGTGGAAGACTACCTCCAAAACAGAAAAAAACCCGTGATTTATACAGGGCAGTGTATCCCTTCAATTAAAATTGAGATAAGACTCACAGTTAGATTTGCCCTCTTTATTCACATCGTGAGCTTACTCAAATTAAAAGCACTGCATGTTGCAAACCTTGTCAAAGTAGGCCAACATGTTTCATTGCCTTTGCCTTGTCGTGGCAATTTCGTCAGGGCGCGAGGTTTACTATTCGCCTCACTGGACAAGTGACTTTGTGATGCGGATTGGCTAATAAACAGATACACAAACAGAACAACAGTTCTTAGTTAAAAACGACCAACCAGATACAATATCCCTCAATTTATCTACAGATATAGTTAAGCGCACAGCCTTGATCGTACTCGATCTGTATTTACCGGTTGGGAGCCAAGGGCACATGTACCAGCTTCCACCATGCCAAGCGGCTGTATTTGTCACAATTACCCCTATTTCGAAGCACTTCTGTTGCTTTTATTGTACCTGTGGAGACATATACAGTATTCAAAAGTGTAATCGCTAAACTATATCACACCAATCATTCTGAAGTAGGCAGACTCTGTCTTAAGTCCTCTCGGTATATGGGCTAATCGTGTAACTCATGAACCACTCCTGTGCTGGAATATATGCACCCCTCCACATTCATCCACTTAATCTCTCCTAAAAATGCTCATCCGTGCCACTATATATCCATTTCAGCTTTCAGTGATACTGCGACTGCCCAAATTTCTATGCTTTCATCCTCCATATTCAAGGCTCATTTTACTTTAACCAAAACAGCCCCCATTTCTCGTTCTAATCTCATCTGAGCGGTTTCAAGCCCTCCGCCCGACTTTGGCATATCGTAACTTAGGACAATTTACCAAAGTGCACAATATTACAGCTAAGGAGTGAATACGGGCTACTTCGTGAGCTATCAAATTGCCGTTCCCGATGCATAGTTCAAAAAACCCCGAGTCCACACTCTTACCGCATCGACGCGTCTGGAGAGCGTTATCTCATACCAGCTTCACACTAGAAAAGCCGCCTGGTTATTTAAACAGACCGGGTAGCTCACACTCACGTCACGTCACCCACATGACCAATCTGTTGAGTCTGGCCGGTTTCCACCCCATAGCGGGCGCCATCTTGGAATGTGCACCTATAGTTCTATCTGTTCCTACAGAATACTGATTTAGTGTCGCACAATCTTTTAAGTCTCATAGTGCTCCAGCCACTGGTTTGTTCTTATTTATATTTTTTATTTTCAAAACATCATGTGCCATCAATAGTGGTGAATTTGGGGGGCGTGGCTAGCCGACAACCAAGATGGCCGCACGGGGATAGAGCTCCGGTCGGCCGCCGGCTAATTCCCAAACTACATCCGCCAAATTAATCCGTTTGCCCGCAACTTATGTAGTCACGGAAGCGCAATGAGCCACGGATTAATTTAATCTGATTCTGAGGCAGATAGAACACTGATCGCTGACGTCGGAACCATTGCAGCAGACGACCGCGAGAAGAGGGCAGGCCCGGCCGTGACGCTGTCCGGCCTTTCTACCTCCGGAGTACGTGTTGGTGTCCATCGACCCTGGGGGGGCGCCTGCTGCAATCGGGTCCCCGCGGCAGACAACTGTGACCGCTGGTAGACTCCTACCTGATGCGGGGTCCTGCGCGCACCGCTCCGGACTGCTGGTGAGCCTTAACGACCCCGATTACTGACGCTGGACCCTTGCGGCGGGCAGCCGCGAGGAAAGGGCGGGCCTGGCCGTGACGCCATGCGGCTTTGCTGCCTCCGGATCCAGAGATCGTCGGCCTTGAGAGACGCCTGTGGCGGCCGGACTCCACGGCTGTCAGCTGTTGCCGCTGGTCCGCTTTGGCCTGGCCCGAAGTTCGGCACACACTGTTCCGGCCTGCCGGCGTGCTGCTAGGGCCCGGGGTGCCTTGCTTATTGCACCCGGGCCGAATTTGAAGCAGCAGTCTCCACGGCCCTTGTGATTTGGCTCCAGAGTGTACCCTACCGGGCCCTGAGGTCATTGTTGAAGCCCGTGAGCCTTTTTTTCCCCCCTCCCCACCTCTCTCTTGTGTATGGTGGCTTGGCTCTATTGGAAATCAGGGGCCCTGTGTGATTAGAAGGAGGAGGGACGCCTCCGGGCCTCCCTTGTGTGCCGGAACCCCGACGACATTGACCCCTGACGACGACCTCGGGCCCGCCTCACCAGCTGCCATTTTGGACAATGTATAATCCGGAGCCGGAGGAGAGAGGGCCTAACAGGTCAGTCCTAATCCACATACGGCTTGCTCCGCCTGGCCCCTGACACTCCCAGGGCCTGATATTTTTGATCGGGGAGGAGGATTGAGACGCGATGGCAGCAGCGAGGTGCCCCAAACCATCCACCTTACACAAACTATCGAAGTTTGCCCATGCCAAATCGGATGAAGCCGAGGGGAGGCAGGCTGATGCGGAGGCAAAGCAACAATCGGACGATCTGGGCCCGACACTGGCGGACATAATGGATGCGGTCCAGGGGGTTCGTACGGCGCTGGTGCTTAAAATTGACACTGTCGCCATTGATGTTAACCTGATTCGTGTTGATCTACGGAATATGGGGGACCGAGTCAAGACAAACGAAGGCTCCATTGCCACACTTACTACCTCCACAAAGCACCTGGATTCGGTGGTCAAACAATTGCAGGCCCAGACGATTGATTTTGAAGCCCGGCTTGAGGATTACGAAGGGTGCGCAAGAAGAAACAACGTACGCATCTTGGGAGTTCCGGAACGGGCGGAGGGGCAGACCGCCGACCTGTTCGTTGAAGATCTGATCCAAAATCATTTGCAACCGCGATCCCTCTCCAAATATTTTTCCGTCGAACGCGCCCACAAAGTGCCTGGAGGCCCTCCGAAGCCGGGGGCTCCACCTCGCCCCATCCTGGCGCGAATCTTCAACTTTCGTGACCGAGATATCATCCTACAGGCAGCACGGAGTGGTCCCCCACTGAACATTGAGAATTCCAGCATCACCTTCTTTCCGGATTTCACCTACAAGGTACAGCAGCGACGTCGTTCTTTTCTGGATGTAAAGCGGGCTCTCAGGGGACACAATCTGAAATATGCCATGCTCTTCCCTGCGAAGCTACGTGTGCAGGCGGACGGCAAGTCGCTCTTCTTCCAGTCCCCAGAGGAGGTCTGGGACTGGCTGGAGGGGTAGCGTTCATCCGCAGTTCGGGACGGTGCTTCCCGGGATCACCCCCATGAATCCGAGCGCCCACGAGGGAAGATTGCCTGAACTTATGCGGTACAGGTATTGGGGGGTGTACCTCGGACTGGGGTTCACTCTTTGTGTTGATGGCTTGCTACGATATTAACTGTGCTCCGCCTGGCCGCGCTCCTTAGTGGTGATGGATGCGGATCCTCCGCTACTTAAATATAGGTCAACGTATAATGAACCTCCTATAACTGAACATTCCAGAATATTGGTTTCATGGGGGACAGGCGGGCTTTTTGAAGGGGAGGAGATGGGGGACATGTTACTTGGTGTGATTGGGGTTCCGGACTTCCGCCATGGGTGCTTCCGGATTCTTTGAGATCTATTTTGGGCAACTATGATGTTTTGTCTGGGGGGAAGAGGGTCGAATCTTGGGACACGTTGGTTGTGTAGCGTTTCCCCTTTACTTGGTTTTCTTTATGGGTATCCAAGCGCTCTGCAAATTGGGGTGGTGGGCAGTTCTGAGTCCACGTTGCAGGGAGGCAGGGTGGGGTGGGTTCCAGGGTGTTTTATTCAGGGTCTGTTTTGTTTTTTGTTTCAGTTTTTGAGCAATCTATTCACGATGATTATGCACACTTGTAAGGTAGTTCTTCCTATGCATATTGGATTCATTTACACATATTTGATATGTATCTTTTGGTGTATTATTGTGGTTTCGGCCCGATGGGAGATGGGGGCCCTGTTCGGCGATCCAAATGAGTGATTCTCCTGTAGTCTCTCCCTCCCTGGGCCGACTAAAAATACTCTCCTGGAATGTGAACAGACTGGGCGATCGGATAAAAAGGGGGCTAGTCTTGCAGTACCTGAAACGCCATTCCCCAGACCTTGTACTTCTTCAAGAAACACACATCCCTGGCACTACGTACAAAGCATTGAACCGCTGGGGTTACAAACTACTTGTGCACACAGGATACACTAGAGGGTCTAGGGGGGTGGGCATCATGGTGCGCTCCTCCCTTCCCTTTCAGGTTAAGACACTCACACACGATCCAGCTGGTCGATTTGTCACAGTCTCGGGAGACTGGGAAGGCCGCTCTCTCAATGTGACGTCATTATACATACCCCCCAAACTCCATTCCTCTACCCTGACCGCTCTGGGCCCTAAGATGTTGCACTTACCAGAGGGGGACACTCTGCTGGGGGGTGATTGTAACACCGCCCTGGAGGGGGAATTAGATCGTTTGCCGCCCCGGCGAACGGAACCACAAGGGAAACTTGTGTCAGACTTTTTAACGGCCCTGGGGCTAATTGACACATGGCGCACACTCCACCCCTCGGACCGGCAATATACCTTCCTTTCTGGGGTCCATGGAAGCATATCGCGTATTGATTATCTCTTCTGCCAGGCCTTTCAACTTTCCATGTTCAATGACATAACCTTTTTACCTAGGGGCATTTCCGACCACTCCCCGATCCTGGCCTATTATGGGGGTGTTCCTTCCCGTTCTCGTGGTGAGATGGCCCTCAATCCATGGTATCTTCGAGTCCCGGAGATACGAGACAAACTGATAAAGGCCACATCGGATTATTTCTCAGAAAATGAGGGCTCCGTTAACTCGGATGTAACGCTGTGGTAGGCATGTAAGACGGTGGTTCGAGGGTGTGGGGTAGCGGCGGTGACAGGCCATAAAAAAGAGAAACGTAAGCGGCTAGAAGATATAGAACTGGAGGTGGCGGATCTTGAACACAGCCTCATCGCGTCCGACTCACCGGACACTGCCCACAGGCTTGCAGTGAAACAGAGGGAATATCACGATATAGCTAGAGAGGCGGCCCAAGCGCTCTACCGCTCTACTCAATACCGGGTCTACGAAATAGGAGACAAGGCCAGTAAATTGTTGGCGTGGCTGGATAAGCGAGAAACCGCCAGCAGGTGGGTGGCAGAAATTGTGGCTCCTGACGGAGTGAGGCGAAGTGACCGGGATGGAATTGCAGAGCTTTTTGCTAACCATTTTGAGAGCCTCTACGTCCCTACGTCCACTTCCACACAGGAAAAGGCCGCCGATTTACTTTCAACCCTCCCTCTACCGAGGTTAGACCCTCAGGATGTAGCAGACCTTGACGCCCCCACTTGATCCGGAGGAAGTGTCCAAGGCTATTGGGGCACTGCGCTCTGGGAAGCCCATGGGTCCTAGTGGCCTCCCGATTGAGCTATACAAAGTGGTCTCATCGACACTGGCTCCATACCTAGTACGATTGTATGACGAAAGTGCAGAACAGGGGAGTTTGCCAGAGACTCAGCGACTGGCTAATATCGCTGTCATACACAAAGAGGGGAAACCCTGAGATCAATGCAGTTCCTATCGACCAATCTCCCTCCTTGACCCAGAGGTCAAGATCCTAGCTAAACTCTTGGCCCTTCGCCTATCGCCCCACCTCCATAAATTGGTACACCCGGATCAATCCGGTTTTATGCCGACAAAAAACACGGCGCTTAACCTCCGTCGCATCTTTGGGGTGTTGGGCAGGGCCTCCACCATACAAGAAGACGCAGTGATCGTGTCCTTGGACGCTAAAATGGCGTTTGACATGATGGAGTGGCCCTTTTTATTTGCCTCTCTGGAAAGATACGGCTTTGGCCCACGCTTTATGGCCTGGGTGCATTTATTGTATACCAAACCTTTGGCCCGAGTTTCTGTTAATGGTGGCAGATCGACAATTTTTGAGCTGGGGAAGGGCACGAGGCAGGGCTGCCCCCTGTCGCCGTTGCTCTTCGCTCTGGCGCTGGAGCCCTTGGCGGTGTGGATTAGAGGAGACCCATCTATCCGTGGGCTGAACTGGGCCCCAGATTGGTCGGATAGAATATCACTTTACGCTGCTGATATTCTTTTATATCTGGCCAAACCTCGGTTTTCGCTCCATGTAGTGCTCCACATTCTGGCCCTTTATCGGAAATACTCGGGCTATACCATCAACTGGGACAAGTCCTTGGTATATGTCCTTAGCGGAGATCCCCCACGGCTTCCTCCGGGTTGTACGGCCAGTATTGTTACGGATGGCCTCCACTATTTGGGTATTTATGCCAAAAGGAACTCGGATGTCTTCTCTAGAAGAAATCTCCTCCCTCCCCTGCAACGCCTCCGGGCAGACGTGCAGCATTGGAGGACGCTGCCTCTCACCCTACTTGGTAGAGCTGCCCTCTTCATAATGATGGCGCTTCCCCGCCTTTTTATACGCCCTACAAAATACACCTTACCCTATCCCACCACAATATTTTTTAACGATTGATTCCGAGGTTCGCTCACTGCTATGGGATGGCGGCACTCCCCGCATTGCCTTAACAAAACTTTTACGTAGTTGGTACGATGGTGGTATTGCACTCCCTGCAATCAAAACTTATTACTGGGCCTCGCAATTGGTGGCCCTTAATCACTGGGCCCACCGTCCCACCACGGACCCAGCGTATAGAATGGATCTGTTCAATATGGCGGCCGGCAACTATATGAGAGCGCTATATGGAGGGCCCAAGCACTTACCATTATTTCTGCCCACTTCTACCACGGTCTCACTCTGGCATACGGCCACTGCCGCGTTAGGTTGGAAGGGTAAAATCTCGCGAGCTACTCCGCTGCTGGAATCCTATCATCTGGGGATGCTGTCGAGTCTACCCGGTTTTGATAAATGGGATTTAATTGGCCTTTCAGCGGTGGGGGACATGTGGGTGGGGGGTGCGGTGGTTCCATTCAATGACTTAAGGGCGAAATATCAACTGCACGAAGGGGAGACATTCCGTTATCTACAAGCACGCAGTGCGCTAAATAAAGCCATCCCCAAGGGCTCCGATTTGCCCGTTTCATCACCTCTAGAGGACCGACTCCTTGACGACTATCTCCCAGACAAGGCCATTTCCCTAACTTACCGCAAGATAATTAACAACTTACCGGAACCACTTGACAAACTCCGTATGAAATGGGTTGACGATCTAGGGGACATGCCGGACGAGGACTGGAGGGAGGCCTTGGCATCTCCCAGGGAGGTAACCCCGCTTATACAACTTAAAGTCCTTCATAGGGCATATTACACCTCCACGGCTCTAGTCAAAATGGTTTTAATTACCTCCCCACTCTGTCCTCGTGACTGCGGCTCCTTGGGTACCTTCCTACATCAGTGGTGGGACTGTCTGATTCTCCAACACTATTGGACTGAGGTTCTATCTACCATGTCCCGAATATGTCAGAAATTGATAGTTCCCTCCCCTAGGCTCTGTCTCCTGAACATTTGGGATGCCACCGATCTTAACCGTATCGAACAACTGTGGGTCTCCTTAGGCTGTATGGTTGCAAAACGAAATATTGCCAGAACATGGAAGGGGGGAGTAATACCAAAACGCTCAGACTGGGCTGGGGACATGGACTGGTGCATGCAGGCCGAAAGGGTGATATATGAAAGTAGAGGCTGCCCAGGCAAATGGACAAAGATGTGGGGCACTTGGAACGAAGATAGAGGATTTCTATGTACCCCCTTTACTGCTGACGCCACATACAATGTGGACAGGGAGTCACCTTAAAGATGATTGTCATTGTGTGCTCGTATTGTCACTGTTGTAATTTATTTTCATTTTTTAGTCGTATATGTGATATGTTTATCCTAGAGGATGTGCTAATCCTGGAGATTGCTCCTTTTTAGTTTGTTTTCTTTGCTGTAATGTTGGTTTATGTTTTCTTAATAAAAAAGATTTATAAAAAAAAAAAATAGTGGTGAATTTAACACAACGGTTCAGCCATATATATTGAATACATTATTTAAGTATACTCCAGACATATATCCATAAGTCCAGAGAAAGACCTTCCAGTTAAAATCACTGTCTCGTTTTCATTTATTTTTCAAATTATTTATTTGTTTTGAAAAAATCTTGTGTCATCAGTGATAGTAAATCTTAAAACATACTTCTCTCAATCATATACTTGCTATTTTGTTTCAGCACATTCCAGACTCATATCCATAAGTCCGCACAACAACCATCGCTGAGACCTCGGAACGCAACAGATGTTCCTAAGTGAGTGGGGACAACATTTCTCATTACATCTCTATCTACTAACTTTGTTCCACTCAATGGAATCATTTAAACCCTGTTGGTCCGCTTTCTCGGAAAAAATCCAACGCGCTTCTTTTACTGCCAGTGTCCTGTCCAGACAATCATTGCCAGCTGTTACCCGTTCCAACACCACCCACTTTAGTGCTCGATAGTCATGTTTTTGTTCGCAAAAATGCTGCACCAAACGTGTGGTCAATTTGCCTGTTTTAATGGTACTCAGGTGCTCCTGGATACGAACCTTAATCTTGCGGGACGTTAAACCGATGTAATGGAGTCCGCATTGACATGTGAGTCTATATATCACATTCACTGTGTTACAGTTGGAGAACTTATTTAGGTGCCACATCTTGCCACTCCTCAACTGTACAGTACTGGTTTTCTCAGTCAGTTCACATACAGAACGACTCCCACAAGGGTAGTGTCCAGCCGGCATCGTTGTCATTTTCGGTTTTTGCAAAGGTCGCGTATGCACCAACTTATCTTTTAAATTGCACGCACGTCTAAATGCGAATCTGGGCTGTGGCATTTTAAAATCAGCAGTGGACAGCAATGGCCAATGTTTCCTCATGGCTTGACAAATTTTAGAAGCCAAGGGGTCAAACGTCATGACAACTGGCAGGCAATCACCAGATTGTCTAACATTCCTTTCTAAAAGAGCCTCACGTGGTGTATTACGGGCTCTTTTGCGTGCTCTGTTAACTACCCTTTTAGGCTATGCTCTCTGTATCAGTTTGTCTGCAAGATCTTCAGATTGCTGTGTGAAGGCATTTACGGTGGAACAGTTTCTACGGAATCTTAAAAACTGACCTACGGGCAAATTATGCCGTAATGCCCTGGGGTGGAAAGACTGATAGTGTAGTAACGAGTTCCTGTCTGTCACCTTTTGATGCACCACCGTGCAGAGTTTGTTATCCAACACTGAAATGTCCAGATCCAGGTAAACTGCTCGTTCGTTACTTTTTGTCCAAGTGAATTTCAGACAGGCATCTAGCCCGTTCAGCCATTCCAAAAACTCAAGGAGGAGGCTTTCCTCACCAGTCCATATACACAGCACATCGTCAATATACCTCTTCCAGAGACCAATATGTCTCTGGAAGGGGTTTGACGGATGGTACAGATAGTGCTCTTCAAACTGGCCCACATAAATGCAGGCCAGACTGGGCGCAAAAGTTGCGCCCATCGATGTTCCGGACACTTGTAGGTACAAGTTGTTCTTATAGCAAAAGTAATTACATGTCAGAGCCAGTTCAATACACTGGAGCACAAAAGATTGAGGGGTGTCATAAAACCATTGTTGTCTACCCAGGGCTCGCGCTGCTGCCACCAGCGTTGCCTCTTGGGGTATACTAGTATACAATGACTCAATGTCTATTGTAACTAGAAACTGTTGTGTGGGATCGAATTCCAGATCGTTAAGAATGTTGAGAATGTCTGTGGTGTCCTGTACATATGAAGGTTGTTTCAGTACAGATTCCCTCAAGAAGAAGTCCGCAAACCGGGACAGTGGTTCAAGGACAGAAGAAATCCCAGACACTATCGGGCGCCCGGGGGGCAGTCGCTGTGCCTTGTGTACCTTCGGCAATATATAAAAAGCCGGAGTTCTTGGTTTGATGTTGATCAAGAAATCGGCCTCCTTACTTGTGATCCATTTTTTGTCCTTGGCTTCTGCCACCATCGTTTTGATCAAATCTTGAAGATCATTCAAGGGATCTCTGGAGAGAGGATGATAGTTCTTACGTTCTCCCAACAGTCTCAGAACCTCAGCGTCATAGTCAGTAGTATTCAAAACAACTATCGCACCGCCTTTATCGGCAGATTTAATAATCATGGAGTCATTGTCTTGTAGTCTTTTTACTGCCTCCCAGTCATCACGACTCATGTTGTTAAACGTGCCCCGTTTATCAAGTTGTTCCAATTTGGAGATTTCCTCCAAGACCTTCTGTTCAAACACCAGTACCTCCGGTCCTACTGAAGAACTAGGTGGGCAAAACTGGGAAGGTCGGTGCAAATTAGTTGAGAATAAGGAAGGGGGTTCAGACTCCTTGTTAGCAAAATATTTTTTGAGTTTGATCTTTCTCATTGTTTCATGGAACTCTGTTCTGCATTTAAAGGAAACGTGTCGTGGGGTAGGGACATAACCCAGTCCTTTATTGAGGACCCTTAATTCATTAGATGTCAACTGAAAATCTGACAAATTCATCACTATATTCTTTACAAAGGGGTCCTGCCCCGACTGCTGGTTATGCGTGGTGAGTACGCTGGCCATGGCTGTCCTTGGTTCTGCTGGGCACGGCCTCTGCCCCTCTGTCCTCCCCCTCTGTTGCCCCTCTGAGTCTGCCCTAAAAAAGAGCGCAACAAAGCCCCTAAGTCTTCGTTAGATTTAGCCTGTGGATCAAATCTCACCCTGCCCTGATTGGACGACTGTGCAAGTTCTTCCTCCTCACTAGAGAGGTTATCGAAAGTCCAATTTTGAGACGTTCTTCTCTGCTGTTGTCGGCCACCTCTTTGGTAGCTCAATTGAGGTGCTTGATCACTCCCCTACTGGTAATGCTTATCTTCTACATAGGGAAAGGCCCATTCATGGGTGTACCTCTCAAGATTTCTTTTTAGGCCCTTTATTTTCTGATTCACCATGTAGTTTTTATAATCTGCCAAATCCCCTTGGATTCGCAGCAGTTGCTCCTTCGTGTCAGTGATGGTTGTGTCCTTTTTTTAGAGTTTCTTCTAGTTCTAACATTTCTGCCAACAGTTCGTCACTCAACCTCTTGGCCGTATTTATAATCAAAATTAGCCAGTCTCTCGTACATTTATTGGCAATATAGCTCCAATCCAACCTAAATTTTTTGTCTTCTAAAAAGATTCTCGGTTCAATTCTCACTAAAAGGCTGGCTGGGGCGGCACCAGCACGAAGGTACTCTGTCATCAGAGCCCCATGGAGGGCCACCCTGACCTGACGCTTTTTGGTGTTACTCAGTCTTTCCCATTCCTCTCTTGCTGAGTTTGTGTTGGTCAGGGGGGAATCAGGGAACAATGATGGACCCGATGGGATTGCAGCGATTTGATCGTCAGAAAACGCTAAGCAATTCCTGTCCATCCCTTGTCTAAAAAAATCTATTGTGAGAATGCTCCGCAGGCAAATACAAGCAAAAACAGAACGTTAAACAGGCTGTGAGGAACACCTATCTGGTTGGTGCAGTGTAAGATAAAAATCCAGAATTTGCTAACAAGCTCCACGGCTGAGCCGCCGTTCACAAATTTTCACAACAAGGAGCTTTAGAGGGAGAAATCAAGCCAGGTCGCCCTCCACTCATCAATCACTTATACAACAAAAGACCTGGCTTTTAAAGGGGTAGAACATTTTTTAACAGAGGAAAGGCTTGTATCGTGGGGGTATCTACCTCCACCCAGTATCTGGCAATCTGTCCAGTTTAGGCCAGTCCTAGATCCCCCAACCATTCAAATTTCCTAAAATGAACTGCATCAAGACAATCCGCAAACACATACCCTTAACCACAAGATGTGAGTATAGGACACTTACAAAAATAAGTGAAAGAGTGAGAAAGCACCTCACATACGCAACACCAGGGAGGCTACCGGCAGGTTCTCACCAGCATGCCCACGTTTGTCATCATCGGTTACTTACTCACTGAAAAAACAAAAATTGTGTCCAGTAAGAAGACAGAAGAGTGGAAGAGAAAAATTGACTACCTCCAAAACAGAAAAAACCCTGTGATTTATACAGGGCAGTGTATCCCTTCAATTAAAATTGAGATAAGACTCACAGTTAGATTTGCCCTCTTTATTCACAATCGTGAGCTTACTCAAATTAAAAGCACTGCATGTTGCAAACCTTGTCAAAGTAGGCCAACATGTTTCATTGCCTTTGCCTTGTCGTGGCAATTTCGTCAGGGCGCGAGGTTTACTATTCGCCTCACTGGACAAGTGACTTTGTGATGCGGATTGGCAAATAAACAGATACACAAACAGAACAACAGTTCTTAGTTAAAAACGACCAACCAGATACAATATCCCTCAATTTATCTACAGATATAGTGAAGCGCACAGCCTTGATCGTACTTGATCTGTATTTACCAGTTGGGAGCCAAGGGCACATGTACCAGCTTCCACCATGCCAAGCGGGTCTGTATTTGTCACAATTACCCCTATTTCGAAGCACTTCTGTTGCTTTTATTGTACCTGTGGAGACATATACAGTATTCAAAAGTGTAATCGCTAAACTACATCACACCAATCATTCTGAAGTAGGCAGACTCTGTCTTAAGTCCTCTCGGTATATGGGCTAATCGTGTCACTCATGAACCACTCATGTGCTGGAAGATATGCACCCCTCCACATTCATCCACTTAATCTCTCCTAAAAATGCTCATCCGTGCCGCTATATATCCATTTCAGCTTTCAGTGATACTGCGACTGCCCAAATTTCTATGCTTTCATCCTCCATATTCAAGGCTCATTTTACTTTAACCAAAACAGCCCCCATTTCTCATTCTAATCTCATCTGAGCGGTTTCAAGCACTCCGCCCGACTTCGGCATATCGTAACTTAGGACAATTTACCAAAGTTCACAATATTACAGCTAAGGAGCGAATACAGGCTACTTCGTGAGCTATCAAATTGCCATTCCCGATGCACAGTGCAAAAAACCCAGAGTCCACACTCTTACCGCATCTACGCGTCTGGAGAGCGTTATCTCATACCAGCTTCACACTAGAAAAGCCGCTGGGTTATTTAAACAGACCGGGTTGCTCACACTCACGTCACGTCACCCACGTGACCAATCTGTTGAGCCTGGCCGGTTTCCACCTCATAGCGGGCGCCATCTTGGAATGTGCACCTATAGTTCTATCTGCTCCTACAGAATACTGATTTAGTGTCGCACAATCTTTTATGTCTCATAGTGCTCCAGCCACTGGTTTGTTCTTATTTATATTTTTTATTTTCAAAACATCATGTGCCATCAATAGTGGTGAATTTAACACAACGGTTCAGCCATATATATTGAATACATTATTTAAGTATACTCCAGACATATATCCATAAGTCCAGAGAAAGACCTTCCAGTTAAAATCACTGTCTCGTTTCCATTTATTTTTCAAATTATTTATTTGTTTTGAAAAAATCTTGTGTCATCAGTGATAGTAAATCTTAAAACATACTTCTCTCACTCATATTCTTGCTATTTTGTTTCAGCACATTCCAGACTCATATCCATAAGTCTGCACAACAACAACCATCGCTGAGACCTCGGAACGCAACAGATGTTCCTAAGTGAGTGGGGACAACATTTCTCATTACATCTCTATCTACTAACTTTGTTCCACTCAATGGAATCATTTAATCCCTGTTGGTCCGCTTTCTCGGAAAAAATCCAATGCGCTTCTTTTACTGCCAGTGTCCTGTCCAGACAATCATTGCCAGCTGTTACCCGTTCCAACACCACCCACTTTAGTGCTCGATAGTCATGTTTTTGTTCGCAAAAATGCTGCACCAAACGTGTGGTCAATTTGGCTGTTTTAATGGTACTCAGGTGCTCCTGGATACGAACCTTAATCTTGCGGGACGTTAGACCGATGTAATGGAGTCCGCATTGACATGTGAGTCTATATATCACATTCACTGTGTTACAGTTGGAGAACTTATTTAGGTGCCACATCTTGCCACTCCTCAACTGTACAGTAGTGGTTTTCTCAGTCAGTTCACATACAGAACAACTCCCACAAGGGTAGTGTCCAGCAGGCATCGTTGTCATTTTCGGTTTTTGCAAAGGTCGCGTATGCACCAACTTATCTTTTAAATTGCACGCACGTCTAAATGCGAATCTGGGCTGTGGCATTTTAAAATCAGCAGTGGACAGCAATGGCCAATGTTTCCTCATGGCTTGACAAATTTTAGAAGCCAAGGGGTCAAACGTCATGACAACTGGCAGGCAATCACCAGATTGTCTAACATTCCTTTCTAAAAGAGCCTCACGTGGTGTATTACGGGCTCTTTTGCGTGCTCTGTTAACTACCCTTTTAGGGTATGCTCTCTGTATCAGTTTGTCTGCAAGATCTTCAGATTGCTGTGTGAAGGCATTTACGGTGGAATAGTTTCTACGGTATCTTAAAAACTGACCTACGGGCAAATTATCCCATAATGCCCTGAGGTGGAAAGGCTGATAGTGTAGTAACGAGTTCCTGTCTGTCACCTTTTGACAGGCCAGACTGGGCGCAAAAGTTGCGCCCATCGATGTTCCGGACACTTGTTGTTCTTATAGCAAAAGTAATTACGTGTCAGAGCCAGTTCAATACACTGGAGCACAAAAGATTTAGGGTTGTCATAAAACCATTCTTGTCTACCCAGGGCTCGCGCTGCTGCCACCAGCGTTGCCTCTTGAGGTATACTAGTATACAATGACTCAATGTCTATTGTAACTAGAAACTGTTGTGTGGGATCGAATTCCAGATCGTTAAGAATGTTGAGAATGTCCGTGGTGTCCTGTACATATGAAGGTTGTTTCAGTACAGATTCCCTCAAAGAAGAAGTCCGCAAACTGGGACAGTGGTTCAAGGACAGACGAAATCCCAGACACTATCGGGCGCCCGGGGGGCAGTCGCTGTGCCGTGTGTACCTTCGGCAATAAATAAAAAGCCGGAGTTCTTGGTTTGATGTTGATCAAGAAATCGGCCTCCTTACTTGTGATCCATTTTTTGTCCTTGGCTTCTGCCACCATCGTTTTGATCAAATCTTGAAGATCATTCAAGGGATCTCTGGAGAGAGGATGATAGTTCTTACGTTCTCCCAACAGTCTCAGAACCTCAGCGTCATAGTCAGTAGTATTCAAAACAACTATCGCACCGCCTTTATCGGCAGATTTAATAGTTATGGAGTCATTGTCTTGTAGTCTTTTTACTGCCTCCCAGTCATCACGACTCATGTTGTTAAACTTGCCCCGTTTATCAAGTTGTTCCAATTTGGAGATTTCCTCCAAGACCTTCTGTTCAAACACCAGTACCTCCGGTCCTACTGAAGAACTAGGTGGGCAAAACTGGGAAGATCGGTGCAAATTAGTCGAGAATAAGGAAGGGGGTTCAGACTCCTTGTTAGCAAAATATTTTTTGAGTTTGATCTTTCTCATTGTTTCATGGAACTCTGTTCTGCATTTAAAGGAATCGTGTCGTGGGGTAGGGACATAACCCAGTCCTTTATTGAGGACCCTTAATTCATTAGATGTAAACTGATAATCTGACAAGTTCATCACTATATTCTTTACAAAGGGGTCCTGCCCCGACTGCGGGTTATGCGTGGTGAGTACGTTGGCCATGGCTGTCCTTGGTTCTGCCGGGCACGGCCTCTGCCCATCTGTCCTCCCCCTCTGTTGCCCCTCTGAGTCTGTCCTAAAAAAGAGCGCAACAAAGCCCCTAAGTCTTCGTTAGATTTAGCCTGTGGATCAAATCTCACCCTGCCCTGATTGGACGACTGTGCAAGTTCTTCCTCCTCACTAGAGGTGTTATCGAAAGTCCAATTTTGAGGCGTTCTTCTCTGCTGTTGTCGGCCACCTCTTTGGTAGCTCAATTGAGGTGCTTGATCACTCCCCTGCTGGTAATGCTTATCTTCTACATAGGGAAAGGCCCATTCATGGGTGTACCTCTCAAGATTTCTTTTTAGGCCCTTTATTTTCTGATTCACCATGTAGTTTTTATAATCTGCCAAATCCCCTTGGATTTGCAGCAGTTGATCCTTCGTGTCAGTGATGGTTGTGTCCTTTTTTAGAGTTTCTTCTAGTTCTAAAATTTCTGCCAACAGCTCGTCACTCAACCTCTTGGCCGTATTTATAATCAAAATTAGCCAGTCTCTCGTACATTTCTTGGCAATATAGCTCCAATCCAACCTAAATTTTTTGTCTTCTAAAAAGATTCTCGGTTCAATTCTCACTAAAAGGCTGGCTGGGGCGGCACCAGCACGAAGGTTACTCTGTCATCAGAGCCCCATGGAGGGCCACCCTGACCTGACGCTTTTTGGTGTTACTCAGTCTTTCCCATTCCTCTCTTGCTGAGTTTGTGTTGGTCAGGGAGGAATCAGGGAACAATGATGGACCCGATAGGATTGCAGCGATTTGTTCATCAGAAAATGCTAAGCAATTCCTGTCCATCCCTTGCCTAAAAAATCTATTGTGAGAATGCTCCACAGGCAAATACAAGCAAAAAAAGAACGTTAAACAGGCTGTGAGGAACACCTATCTGGTTGGTGCAGTGTAAGATTAAATCCAGAATTTGCTAACAAGCTCTCACGGCTGAGCCGCCGTTCACATATTTTCACAACAAGGAGCTTTAGAGGGAGAAATCAAGCCAGGTCGCCCTCCACTCATCAATCTGAGTGCCATAACTTTTGCTGCTAAAAATGTAACAATTGGTACAATTCTTTTGAGCACACCCTGCCAGTATATTTGTTCATGTTTTATCTGTTCCTCTAATTCAGATTAAATTTTACCAACTTCTTTTTGATGGGTGGTGTATCCTAACATGCATTTTTGATGCTCAGTACAAGCTTCATCTTGAGAAATACGACGTGCTGCCTACTTCCAGTCATTAAAACCAGTTCTAGTGAATGCAGAATCTGTGCTAGAAAACAAATGACATGCAAAACAGTACATTGTTTCTTGTGAAGGAGAATGTAATAGCCATGTACAAATTTCCCATTTTGCAGTTGCTACTTGAAAGGAGCATCTGATAAAGTTTGCTTGTGTTTCTTTGCTCCCATTTGATAAACATGGGCAGAAATGGAAAAATCACTATTTCAATTTTGACTGGTTGAAGGTCCTCTTTGAACCCAAAATGATCGTAATCCACTTGCTATAGGATTTCATAAGGCAGGATCTGTTGCATAGCTCACTGCTGTTGGTTGCGGTATTCGTAAACATTGGCTGTCATCTGTTATCATACTCTGAGAAACATTTCTGGGCATAGTTTGTAAATCTATAATTTTAGAGGAAGTGGAAGCAGATACACCCACAGTATATTCTTTTACTGGCTCATTAGCATCAAGATAATCTCTTTCTTACTGTGACTGCACCGCATTGTCAGTACAAGATTTCGATTGTACTGGAAAAAAATGAAGTTACTTTTTGCCTTTTCGTAGCTCCACTTACATATGAACGCCTCATTTTGTGCAGTGGGCCATTTATCAGATTATATAAAGATTGAAAAACATATGTGCTCATGAGCTGAGGAAGTAAGAAAGCAGTACATTGTTAATTGTTCTTTATATTGGTAACCATTTGTTCATTATACTATTGCAAACTATGATGTGGGGCATACAAATATGTTAACTAAATCCATAAGCCTGAACAAACATGCTAGACCTGCTAGACCTACTAGATCAAGGTGTAAAATAAGTATGTTTCAAATTTACAGTCTCTATTAGCAAGGTGATGGGGGGTTGGGGCACAAAGTAACTAGCTAGCATTCAGTTAGTAGTGCAACTTCATTAACATTACTCAAATTTCTTTTACTTAGGGAGCAATTGAAACATATTACTTTTCTTTGTGTGACTTCTTTTGTTTTTGGGCAACTTTAATTGTTTACATGGAGACAGGGCAGGTTTATGATTCATTAAAAATTATATTTGCAGACATCTTAGTAGGTATACATTTATTTTGGGCACACCATCCTAATATTCACAGCGAGTCAATTTCTAATAGGAGTTGAATTTCCAAATTAGCTATGTACTGCAACATAAAATTAAAGAAGACTTAAATACAGGCAGCTCAACTAGCTATTAAATTACGCAAAGCATGTCCTTTGTCTAGACTACTGTATGCCTACAGTTCTTGGTAAATACAGCGTCTATCATTATTTCAATTATGTGCTTGAGAGGAATAAATTAGTAAATCATTTGGGATCAATTATATATGATTCATACATCATGGACGTCATTTAGGGGTCACCAGGGATCGCAACTGCGAACCCTGTCTTTCTCTTTGTGAACCCTGGCACTGGCTTTGTGATTCCTGGCCTCAGAGGTGGCAACATCAGTGCCAGGAACACAGTGGCAGCTCGCCCTTATGGACCTCAGTTAGGGCTCCACTCTTTGTTTTCTGTCAATTTTTTTATTACACTAATAATGAATTCACTATTAGTGTAATACAACATGGAGTACAATTCGCTGAAATAGGAACTTTCCTGGCAACTGAGGTAAGTAAAGAAAATGCTTTTAAATGCATGTTGAATGCATGCTCCCAGGTGAGAGTGTGTTTACGTGAGAGAGTGTGCGTAAGTGTGAATGTGTGTTTATGTGTAAGCATTTTGTGTGTGAGTGAAGGTAAAGGTCAAAGGACGTGTGATGTCACTTCCACTACCCCAGGCATTTTGATGAATTGACGTTCATGTTGTACATCAAACTAATTTCAAGCATATATTGTGCTGTAATAAACTAAATGCATTTCCTGTACAGATAGTCACCATTTTCATGAATAGTTTTTCAGGCCCCTCCGCCCACCACCTTAGTCCAGCCATCACATTTTGCTGCTGCTGCTGCGCCCCCTGGGTGCTTCCCTTATTATAGCAGACAGATCTTTCCATCGGCTGGCAACAATTTGGGTAAAAGAATGACTGATACTTAGCATGTGTCACTCCTCTGGGTATGCACTACTGAGCTGCTGGTGAAATGGTCTGTCCAGGAGTATGCAACAAACCTGCCTGTCTGCCACTGTCTGACCTGAGAGTTGTGTCTCCATCTCAATGCCCTTAGGGAGAATACAAGTAAATTAGTCTCAGATTAGGAGGCACTGGAATCTGTAGCAGTATTGGGCATATCACTAAATGGCAGTAAAACTGTCAGTAGTAGTTTGTTTCATTTGTCAACAGTAAATTGCACATTGCTTGATATTAACACCATACTGCAACATACAAAGTATTTTCCTTGATACCAGTGGTAGTCAATAAATAAAATTTTGCCATAATAAATTAAAATATCACAACAGATTTTACTGCTGACAAATTCAAATACAGCTGCAGATTCGGTTTACCTGATAAGGCCAAGAGCTGCAATACATTCACTATCCAGTGACAGTCTGTAACCTCCATGCAACTTTCTGCAAATGTATACTAATATTTTGTTAAGCTACATACTGCCTCTATGAAGGTGTGAGGTTCTTCTCAAATGCTTTTATGTTAAGTAAATGTAGGTTAGTTATCTTGATCCATGCAGTGCTCCATTTAACTGTCCTCTGCAGACACTAAAAATGGTGGCAATCATAGGCACAACAGATGCAGCACACCTGTGAATTTTGAGATGGCTGCATTCCAGACACTACAGAAGGCAAAAGGTCACAGGCACCATAGATAGATGGCTACACACCCAGGTACTAAAAATGGTTGCACCCACGGCAGTTAAGTTATTAGCTTTAATTTAATCAATTGTTTTTCAATTAACAAAATTCAGCACATAGTTAGGTTATACATCAGTTGGGTTTTTTAAATGATTGCCATATCTGTTGTGATGCCAGAATACTGAAAGTTCAAAAACAGACACAAAATAAACCTTAGTTTTAATGACAGTGGTGTGTCTGACAAGTACTTTGTGTTCTCAAGTGTTAGGTAAAGATTTTTAAAAGTACATCAGAATAACACCATAAGTGCCAAGCTGGCACCACATAAAGAGGTTGGGCCACAATGCACCGGAGAGCCTGGGTGTGTGTTACACTCTTTATTTTATACAAAAGGTAGAGATCTACCTCAGACTCAAATGAGTGACTTTGTCTCATAACCTAATTTCTCATCTGATAAACCATGAGAGCTCACTTCTGTAGCGTAAAATGCACAACTGGCATATTGTTTGCTGAAGTTAAATGCACAAACCAATACTTTTAGCATTATTCTAAGTTGCCACTGATGCTGCATGTCTGGTCAAAGATCAGGCCGTGTGTCCATGCCCCACTTCTCATGGCTGAAGACCATGAACAACAGGAGGTTGTAGCCCATGGCAGTTTGGGCAGGAGCCTGCCCAAAGGCCAGGTCTTGACCCCAACCCCCTGAGCTCAGCTGATTCCTATGTGCAGCACTGAATGGGTACATGACAGATGTATGACGTGCATCACATAAAACACAGAAATTTACTAAAAAAAACAAAGTTAAAGGTTACTTATGGTTCAGCGAATGGAAACTGTTAAAACAACTGAAATGCACCAAAGTATGCGAAGCACACAATGCGTGCCCTAACTCAAGTCACACACTATGGTTTTCTCTTGGTAGACTGATGTTTTTTCCTTTAAAATCCCAAAGGGGTACACTGAGCATGGTGGGTGGTACACCATATGGTGTGCATTGTATGCCCTACATACCACAACTAGCCAAATTGAGAAGTTTCACATATTTTCATTAGCTGACCCACTACTACAGTGAAATTTGTTTTGTTTCTTCTCTCGCTCTTTCTCTCTCTACACATACACTCACCCACACTAGTTCTGTGCATTCTGTGCAGATTTAGATTACACTTCCACTTCTGAGTACTTCAAAGTTTCTGCTAAGTGCAGATACTGTCAGGTACTGAGTCCCCGCACTTCTTTAATTTAGAAGGGTGAGTTCTTACACTCCTCAGCAGACTGCCAATGCTCTTAATGGGAGAGTACGTTCACATGTAAGGATCAAACTGGTACTCTGATAAAAATGAGTACCTACACTTTCATATTTCCATTTGAAGCACTTAAGTGGTCTCAAAATTCCAAATAGGGCTGGTAACAGTTACTGGCCACATCTGGAATTCTCAGTAGGAATTACAAAGTCTGTGGAAACTCTGTCATGTTTCCCGAGGGTTTTAGCTGCACCAAGCAGCTAAAATAGTTGGGGCTATGGGGGCGATGAGGAATTTCTGGGGGAATCAAATCCAGAATTACCAATTTCCCCAGTAATTCCTCATTAATCGGGCTTCTACCTGGAATCACTATTAATTCCACACCTTCACAATTACCAGGACCCTGGTATCTATATCTTTTGAGGTGCAGAATTAACATCCCTGCAGCAGTTATTTGTAATGGGGCTCTAAGTAAATGTTTAAGCATATAGTAAAGTTGGCCTCACATCGAGTATGAGAAGTTTGTAATACACTGGCTGGCTGACACAGTGTAAAATGTAAATTTAAAAAAAAATACAATTTCTATCAGAACAGAATAACAAAATTTATATTTTGTAAAATCGGCCTAACGATGAAGGCAGTAAACGTGAGAAATTGTGTGTTACATGCTTATTGGAGTCAGGTAAACACTAAAAAAAAAGAAAAATTATATACGAGTTAGTACTCAGTATTAATCGTCCTCAATTTCTAGATATTACAGATCCTCAATTTCATAACTAAAAACATGTGCAGGTATGAACTATATACAAGTTAATGCCATATATTAATGATCCTCAATTTCATGGCTAGAATTGTATGCAAAAGTACTAATGTGCTTGTCACTAAGACAATGATAATATCCAAAGTCGACATAGCGCTAATGGCATTAAGACATGTAATGTAATATATGGCATGGTTGTTGATATCTAGATAATTAATCATCCTCAAAATCCTAGCTATAATCATGCACTATGGTTCCATACTGAGCCTTTATAACCACCACCAGAATACCAAATGTGCAAAGTATGCGGATGCGATGTAGCGGTCATATGCTGAGAGACACTAAAGTGAGCGCTATTTGTTTGATTTTTGTAGCAATGTGCTAACTTTTTGCAAAACTCTGGCAGCCCTGCATGAAATCTGGAGCGACTGGCTATTTAGTAATGACATTACAGCCGGTCGCCATGATCTAATTTGGAGAGAGCAGAATGCACGAAGTAAATAATGCCGTCTCAAATTATTCACAGCTTGGCAAATGCACAAAAAGTGTATGAGTGTTTCTTCCACCTGATCACAAAGTCTGCACTGCGTTGTTGACCATGTTTGTTTCCAAGTTGGGACCTGATCTTTTGAACTAAAAGCACCCAGTCGAATCAAAAGTAGCAAGTGCTGGACTTATGTGTTGGACAAGGTACGGCTGTGGTGCTTGGATCTCATATGTAGATAAAACCATCCAGCCGTGTTTTTTCTTTGCTAGAGCAACTTTGTCCATTAGCCAAGCTTTTTGTTTTGCAGCGTTGTTAACTATTTTTTTTAATGAGGTGAAGCTATAATTAGTGACCCAGGCATCATGCACATTGAGCATTGTTAGAGCTTGTTTGAGTACTGTTTGCCAGTCTTTCTTTCCTTTCGGCTGGCTTTTCAATTCTGTCCAGCAGTGCCCAAGCAAGGTTTCCTCTTGGCTGCTTTTAATTTCCAACACATTTTTATTATTGCCGCTTGCCTTACCGGATGTTGATTTAATAGCCCAAATTCCAAGCAAACTTGTGCTTGGGATGTAAACTGCGTAATCCGAAAGATTTGTTTGAATAGGACCGATTGTTGGAGATTCAAAAAGTTAGCATCTTGGCCTTTAAATAATTCGGAACCATAAGTAAGGGTTGGAAGGAATTTGGCAGCAACCACTTTTAGTAGATGGCAATTCGATCGACACTTTAATTTCAATTTTAGTGTATTTAATGCAAATCGTAATTTATTTGCTTGTGCTCTTCTATTAATTAGGTGATTCTTGAGTGTAAATCTTGAATCAACCACCACTCCCAGATATTTGTAGGAGGCACATTCCTCTATGATGTTTCCTGCTGCATACCACTTATGTTTTTTCTGTTGGGCCCGGTATTTGCTGAGAAACAGATGACCTTGGTTTTGTTGTAGTTTAGCGGCAGACCGAGCGCCTTAGTATATTCCAACAGCTTCGTGATCAGGCGCTGCAGACCTACTGGGGTCTGGCTGCATAGGACAATATCGTCTGCATACTGCAAGCTTCTAAGTTGGCGGTGGGCTATCTTTGGAGGGTCACTTTGGACTTCTGATAGCCTCTTGTCTAAATCTGCAGTAAAGATGTTAAAAAGACTAGGAGCTAGCACGCATCCTTGCTTTAAACCAACTTGCGTTGGAATCCTTGCTGTGGTTCTTTCTCCATTTCCTTGTTTTATCTGAACCCAGGTAGATGTATACAAGTTAACTATAGCCCGTAGTAGCAGTGGTGGAATGCCCCATTTTGCCATCTTTTGCCACAAGAGATTTCTGGGTACCATGTCGAACGCTGCTTTTAGGTCAACAAAGCACGTATACGATTTGATGGATTTTCGCTTTGCTTTTTCGACTAGGAGATTCAATGCACACTATAATGGTGATTGCATGACCGAAAAAAATAATGAAAAGATCGATGACAGATCTTCATATGCACACCTATGTTGAAATACAGAGAGTCTGTGGCACACGCATGTAGAGTTAAATAGAAAAATAAATATAACAGGCAGATCGATAGGCAGATTGACAAATCCTTATAGGCAGAAACATGCAAGGGAATCAGACAGCATAGCTTGGTGGAAAGTGAGAAAAATATAGACTGGTAGAGAAAAAACACCAGCAGCTCTACAAACAAGCAATGAAAGTGACACTATTGTATTATAATATGAGATAAACACAGAGACAGATTGTGATTCAGACTGTTAATAGTCAGAGAAAGGACCACAGAAGGATAGACAAGCAGATTAGTTTCCTACTTCACGGACCACCAAGAACATGTTTGTCAACTGGGTTCGACCCACAACTTCGTTTTATATGCATTTCATATATCCACAACTGAAAATGCTGTGAGCAATAAAAGATATGTGCCAATTATCAAATAGTGGGTTTATTTAAAGTTTACACCTTTAACTTGGCTGTTATACGTACCTCTGCAGTTTTTCTGGATTTAGAGTTCTGTCACTGTGCCCATTTAGATTGATGGTGTCAAGTCCAACCCCACCTGTCTAAAAAGGTCCGGAGAGTCACTGCATATGTCTCCAGGGCAATATTTAAAGTAGCAAAGGTTGCCTCTTATTTTCTAGATGAGGTGTCAAGGTAATTATTCTCGTAACTCCACCGTCACGGAGTTTAGCCACCTCTCAGAAACACTACGGCTGAAGGAGAACAGCAGAAAAAACTGACAGCATTACACTGCCTGGGTACTCACCTTTTTTTGAAGGGGGGCTTGGCCCCAACTAAGCACAGAGTAATTACTGCTCAGTGTGTACTCCGCCTGCAGCTCCTCTTCACTGGCGATGTGACCTGACGAGTTCCGGCGCACAGGGCCGAACTGGGAAGCCAAAGGGCCCAGGCAATTTTCTCGGATCGGACCCTGCCTGGCCCCGGGAGGCTGGGATTGATTTTACAACACTGCTACAAAACCGGCCCCCAGTAACAAAACCAGCCCCCACTGCTGAAAAACCGGCACAGACCCTTCCAACCTCCCGGGCAAACACCTGATGCACGGTATGGCCAGGCCACCCCTGCCGGTGCGCGGTGCCTCACAAGAAAACACGCAGCAAATAAATAATTTTTTTACTGCAGTTACTGTCCAGACTGAAAAAGGCACGTGTGATTGAGCCGGGCATGCGCTGATAACAGATGTATTCAGACGTTTAGTGCGTGTGACGTGCCCAGCTCAACCACAAAATGACTTTTCAGTCCGAAATGGTTTTCTTACCTGGAGAGGGCTGAAACAGGCAAAAATGCTGAACTGGACTGGTTGGTTCAAGAAAAATACAGTATTGGTAAAGCACAAAATGCATTGTGCTTACATTGATTAGTATCTGGGACTTTACAAGGGGGCCCCTTCGAAGGTAGGGGCCCTGGGCCAAAGCCCACTTTGTCCCTGCCTTAAAACGTCTCTGCTGCAAATGGGTCTCCTGAATCATTAATACATTGGGTTTCAGCTGTTTCATCAGGCCAAAGACAGCCCCTCGCTTAATGCGGTCTAGGAGGCCATTCACATTCCATGTCATAATCCATTGGGGAGATGTCCTCACCAAGTCGATGGATCAGGCCTGTCTATCTTGGCCCCGGCAATTCGTCCATCTGCGCAGATCCACCACATCTTTTCTGACAGTCCCGGTTCCTACCAGGCCGGATCTGGACTGAACTTCTCTCTGCACCTGCACCTCCATATAAACTACCACATCCAACACCCTCCAAATCCCCCCTCCCCATACTTCCACCCCTAAAGCATCTGTCACCCTTAACATGAATAACACTGAACAAGCGTTACAACTGTGGCAACCATTGTATCCTCCAACCCCCTGGCTCAAGCAAAACAGTACTAGGATCAGTCGTTGCTGGCAGTTCTGAATCTCGTAATGTCGTTATCAAACAAACCGATTGGGCCCTCACCTAGGGCGGCCCATAGGCCCATTACCAATATCAGATCTCAGATCCATCGCTTGGGCAGCCTGCGTTAGATGCCGCTGTTCTGGCTCCTGCCTGATACCTGTGGCACTTCTGGGGTCGAGACGGGTTGGCCCATGTTTCCACGTCGCTCTTACTCTGAGCCTGAGTAGGCAGAGAGTCACCACGGAGCGTGGCGTTTCCTGCATTGGCCTCTCTCTGTATTCCACACCGCAGTCACCCTCTAGGCAACTCACCTTGTCAACGATCCAATTACCCCCAGGTAGGCAGCGTATTACTGTGCAGCAGTCTCTGCTCTGTCACCCACTCCCACGCTGCTTCCGGGGTATCAAAAAAGTATGATTTAGACTCATAAATGATGCAGAGCCCCTCCAGGAATAAGAGCATATAGTGTAGGTTCAGCACAGGAGATTGCTGTTTGACTTCTTCAAACGATTTACTTTGCTGCTTTACTCGGCGCATATCATCTGGAAACACAAGGATCCTGGAGGATTGATACCAGACATCCCCACTGTCCCTCACCACCCTCAGTATTGCATCTCTATCTCTGTAATTTAGTACTCTGACTATCATTGGGCATGATGAGGCACAAGGCAGGGGCTTTGACGTCAGGGAGTGATATGCTCGCACAAGGACAAAACAAGTGGAGAGTTTGTCTGTCAGCAGCCATGTGTGAATCCACTGTTCCATAAACTCCTCAGGTGCAGCCCCCTCTGTTTCCTCAGGCAGCCTATGAATCGCAGATTGTTCCTACGTATGTGATTTTCCACATCCTCCGCACGATCCCCCAGGTTACGGGAGGCCCAGGTCAGATGAGCCACCTCCACCTTCAGACTCGTCACTGAGTCATCCAGGTCCGATATATGCCCTTCTATCCCCGGGCACTCTGTCCACCGTGCTCCAAAATTCTTGTCTCAGGAGCACCACGGTAATTCACACTTCCCCTATTTTGGTCTGCAGGGCAGTTTCGGATGCCTGTATCACCTGCAAAATGTCCACCGCATCTGGGGTCTCTGAGCACTGGGTAGGCACTTCCCAACCCGCTCCACTTTTGCCCGTCTGATGTGGGGAGACTGCGTACTTATCAATTCATGTTTGTGCCTGTGCAGGTGGGGGGCCATCCCAGCCCATGATAAGCAGCTGCGTGTGCAGCAACTCCAATCGCGGGTCACCACCGATTACTTTTCCGGTGTTCTAGGCAATTCCTCTGCAGTTCAATGGAGCCAAGCTCCCCCATAGCAGGTAAGTGGCCCCATACACCAGGCCACCAACGGCCCAAATTCTAAAAAAAATGGACAGATCTCATTCTCAGGATCCAGTGACCCGGGGCTGGTCCCCTTGCCAGGCGTGACACTGTTCCAAGGCTGGCTCAGGCCCCTATGCTTCTTGGCATGGGGAGTAGCACTGACCCACCAGCCCCAGGGGCCACATGAGCAGTTAGGCTGTGAGTCCTTCTCTGTGACTGGGTAGAGCTGGGGGGAGTGCAATGGGCTATTCCTTATCATACACATAGCTTCCCCAGTGGGGTGCCCTTCCCTGGTGCAGAGAATCATACTCCATAGGCGCGCACTTCTGGCTCACTTTAATCGTGGGTGATTCTCCTCCACTTTTTGTTGCTATCTGGCCAGAGCGCTGCACCGCTATCCCCCTTTCAGCTGACAAGTCATACGACTCGGCAATTCAGTCTCCCCAATGCCAGTTCATCTGTGTGGCCCCCAGGCACTCACGAACTGTGCCACTGGGCGGAGGGGACCCCTTGATTGGTTGCCTGCCTCTCACGCGTCCATTCCGAGGCTGCCGCTCACTCTGGCAACCTGCCGGCCGCCTTCTTGGGTGCCGCTACCGGCCCATCCAGCAATCAGCGCACTACAACTGGGGGCCTTTCGGGCAGTCGCACAGTCTCCTGGGAAGAGGCTATCAAATTTAGTATTCCCACTTCAAACTTAACCACATTAGGGAAAGTGTTGGTCTTTGAGAGGGGTCAGATTTACTATTCCAACTCCAAACTTCACAATATTGGGGAAAGTGTTGGACTTTGGGGTGTTCAGATTTGCTATTCCCACTCCAAACTTAACCACATTGGGGAAAGTGTTGGGTTTTGTGGGGGGTAAGATTTACTATTTCAACTCCAAACCTAACTTCATTAAGGAAAGTGTTGGACATTGAGGGTGTGGGAGTAAATTTACTATTTACACTTCAAACTTAATTGCACTGGGATAACTGTTGGGCTTTAGTGTGGGGTTTAAGATTTACTATTCTCATTGAAAACTTAAGCACAATAGGGAAGTGCTGGACTTTGGTGAGGAGAGGGGGGGAAGTCCAGATATACTATTACAACTCCAAACTTCAACACACTGGGGGAAATGTTGGATTTTGGAGGGGTCAAAAAGTTTATTCCAACTCAAAACCTAACAACATGCAGGCAAGGGCTGTAATTTAAAATTTCAAAATTACCTTCACCCACAAAATAATAATAAACATAATACTAACAAAATGCATTACAGAAATACACTTTAATTTAAAAAGAAGTAAATCACCCAACATAAAACACTAAGGGGCTCATTTGGATGTCAGTTGGAAAGCCTCCGACCGACATCCATAGTTTAAAGTCCGATCGCCAAATAACAATGGAGGCAGTCGGAGTTTAAACCGGCTGGCTTCCGATGGGCTCAAGGAGCCCGTCGGCCAGTCGGAAACTGCCACATAATCTCTTAAAATGTCGGTTTCCGACAGGCTTTCCATGTCGGGCTTTCCGACATGAAAAGCCTGTCATAAAGTGACTTATGGGACCCTAGCAGGGCTTCATTCCTCAGCGGCCTCCGGTTGTTGGCCTGGGGGGCACCTATGGTGCCCCCCCCTATAAATCCCTGCACAATATTAAAACAAAATGTAAAAAAGTAAAGAACATTACATACAAACGTTTTTCATAATTAAACAAATTAAAAAAATTAAAATGTAATTTAAAAAAATAATTTATTATAAAAATAATTGAACAATTTATAAAAATGTAACACAACTACAAGTTTAAACATAACCATCTTAGAAAAGTTTAAATTACTCCCCAACCTATTCCACTATAAATCCATTATCCTGCTCTATACATTTAAGTGAAAAAATACAAACATTTTAAAGGCAAATTCAGTATAGTAAAACACAAAATGCACAAAAGACACTTTAAAAAAGATATAAATTACAATGGTATAACACGTAACAATATTTTTAACAACTATATTAAAAAATACTAAAGAAATTAAGAAATAATCTGAACTGTGATATTCTGACCAAATCATTTTTGACATTATGATATTTAAGACAATATTTATGTCTCAAAACATTCTTTCCATATTTGTCAGAACACCACCCTGCACGCACTCTTTCAGCCAACATACCACATGCATAGCCATTTGTGACAATTTGTCACAGTGCACTTTAGTGCACCAACTAGCCAGCAGAACACTTGTATACCAGAAAAATTTGAGCAGTGGCATAGATTTCCTTGCCATGCAAGGACTTTACCAGAGCATAACGAATCTAAGACTGAACTTGTGGAGAACATTTCATTATGTATTCAAAATAAGAAGCTGGTGTTTTTCAGAACATGACATGCTCAAATTGGGAAGCCCAGTTTATTCTCAGAAAATGGCCTGGTGATATTTTGGGAATGCAGTGTAATTTCAGACACTGAAATGCCTAAGTTTGGGGATAAAAACTTGATTTACGAAACGAAGAGCTAGTATGAATGGAAAAATGTTTTTAAAGGAAAGGATTAACTGATATTTGGGTACAGTGAGTCATAATAAAGGGGTTAAGTATAGAGTAAAATGTATAGATAATTCCAGAATTTTCCTAGGCATATGCAAGCGTTTGGGTTTAGGAAAACAGGCATACCAAACATGAAAGAGGATAAAAACAAGTGTGAACGTTCTGACAGGGTCATCTCGCCCAAGAATCTAAATGAAATGTTCCTAATTACCCTACGGCCCTCTACAGGTGGCCCGTTGTTTGGTGTAATATTTATTTCACCAGATAAAACCCGACTCCTCAAGGATTTAATTTATCGAGTATAATATTTATCAGCTATTACAAGTTTTTGGGGGGATAACATGGAGCTTTTGATGCTTAAGGCGCCAAAAGCCATATGGTCCGGTAATTAGCGGGACTTTTTCCTATGTAAATTCAGGCAGGCTTGACCGGCTGAAATTTACCTGGGAAAATTGCTGGGGTGCAGTTTCAGCGCAGGCGTAAGGCTAGTTATCACATGTATGGAGTTTTTCGGGCGACTGATAATGATGGACTAAGGGGGAGATTTGCAAAAAAGGGACGCAACGCAGCCCCCCGCGAGGCTGCGTTGCATTGCGCAACAGGGAGGGAGCAGGAGAGCGCCATATCTTCAGAAATATGGCTCTCTCCTTCCCTTTCCCTTGCGCCGGCGCTGATTTCAGCGGCCGTGCGCCATGCACCTTAGCACCATAGCCTAGGGTGTGTGCAGGAGTCTAGCATAGGTTTAGTACAGGAAGGGTACCCTTCTTGTAAGAAATACTATGCCTAGACACAATGGAATGCCTTTCCCTCTGCATGCGTGCTGCACAGTGTAGCACGCGTGCAAAATCAGAAAAGCACGGAGAAATGAAAGCATTTCTCCTGTTAGCACCTCCTTTGAAGGGGCGTTAACTTTTGGCACAAAACCATGTCTACAAATCTTTATAAATATGGTTTTGCGTCAAAAGGCATGGGTGGTTGCATGGGAACGGCCATCCATGTTCCACACATGTAACGCCCCCTCAGCGCTAAGAAAGGCAAAGTAGTGCGCTACTTTGAGGGTGCTTTCCAGCGCAAAACAAGTTTTGCATTGGAAAGTAAATACCAAAAAAACCATTTCGCGCTGGTTCGTGTCACTTTTGTGATGCTGACCCAGCGCAAAATGTTTGTAAATCTCCCCCTAAGAGTCGCTGGCTACTCACATAAGTAAATCACTAATTTAGTGAATGAGCCGCATAGACTCCACTCACCCAGCACTAATCGGATCATACAAGGGATTATGGCTGAAGAAGCCAAGGAGCATTTGATGACATTCCCACATTTGGATGCGGCTCTGAAAAGAGTTTCTTTCCTGAGTTTTATGTGCATTTCCCAGCAGACCTCGATGATTGGATAAACCAGCCCTGCATATAACCAACGGTGAACAAAGCGGCCTATGTTAAAGGAATTCAGAAAATATTTGAGACGAGTATAGAACAGATTTCTCGACAAATACCCAGTGAGGTGGAATTTGAATACACAGTGCCATATATCTCGATTACCTCCGTTATTTACAGTACATCGGTGTAATAGAAATAGTGCCAGCCAATGAAATGAAAAGAAAAGAAATCTCCTGGAGGAACTTTATGTCTGCTGAATTTTACAAAATATATGCTTGTTACTTCACTTTATGTTGTCCGTCTTTAGCTACACAGAAACATTTGTTTCAGGTGTTAAATCGTTTGTGACACAGCCTTCACTGGAGATGGCTGCAGTATCCCCGACTGATTTATTGACACATGGTCTAGATTACTTTGTAAATTGTATTAGGCCTGGGAATATGCAACAATTTGAAAAGCTTCTCATAAACCTTCTGCAGACATACTCAAGCATCAGAAACCTAGCACCGACACTCAGGGCCGGCTTTAACGTTGGTGGCGCCCGGTGCCACAATCTTTTTGGGTGCCCCTCCCACCCCACCCCCATATTACCTCCTCCATGGATTCCCACACTACCACCTGCTAAAAGCGCCCCTCATCTCTCCATAACCCCTCTCTCAAATACATTTAATTTGATTTAAAGCGCTGGTAAAGGCTGGCTTTACTAATCCACTCAGCTATCCCCACAAAATACAGATCTGTTCTTTACAGCAGGCATATTAACCCCCTGCGCTACATTATGGCGAGTTACAACTGCAACTAGACAAAACTTCCATCTCTCTCTCTCTAGTAGGAACATTAATAACAAGAGTGATCATGACATTTTTTATTGCTGCCTGAAAGCTGGACTCACAAGGAACTCTGCATCAGGAGTTTTTAAGTTGTATGTTATCGCTAAACATAGTGCCCTACCTGAGGTCAGTGCCCCCCCCTCTTCCAGGTCAGCACCCAGTGCATCCGCACTCGTCGCACTGCCCTAAAGCTGACCCTGCCCACACTCACAGACTCTCCATGTAGGGGGGTTCCACCAGCTTGGGAAGCCCACATAACACTCAGTCGCCCGGATCCCAGACACTATCAGCAGGTCAGAGCCATATTAGCATTTATGTCATGGATTTCAGGAATCTAAGTTGCGCGTCAATGTATTTTTCATTGGGGCTACGTTTTTATATTTATTTATTTTTAGATATATGCATTTATTTTTTCAATGCATACATTTGTAAATTATTATATATGGTGACATCCTAAATACAAGCGCCTGGATACCCTCTCGGGTGATTAGTGCGCTATACAAATCAATATAACATAACATAACACAAGGCCAAAGGCTTGGGGTTGTTGGGGTTTGCAAATGTTGCCCCAATGCCAAGATGGCAATAGGAGGCCATATTATATATTTTGATTGTTATGTATTTTACATGTTTATTCTGAGATGGTTAAGTTGAAAAGGGTGTTTTTAAAACAGGGAAATGATGACCGAAAATGTTAAATGAAATACTGAAGTATGCCCTTTGGTTTTCTGAATTAAAAAGAAGAGAACAATACATAGTTACTAGTTAAGAATCTAGAATTTTCATAAGTAAGTAATTTCTTCCTGTTGAAAGGAGAGATTGTTGGAGGTGTTCTCTTACACCTAATGTTATACGGTTCCCACTAGAAAATCTAGGACTGCGTATTAGGACAACAGAACTTCAGAGTGCAGAGACTGAGTCCATCTACACCATCAGAGACAGTTGGCCCAACTCCCAGCTAGCTCACAGTGCCTCACCGAAACTCCTAGCCCTTCTGGGGTGATTTTGGCAACCTCGAACCTAACACTCTGATCCCCAAGGGATTCGTGGAAACAGATCTTACCCCCTTTGTTGTTTACTCGTGTATGCCCTCTGTAAACATATGAAAGATACAAAGAAAATTTTCAATAAATTTTTCGAATCAATCGTAACCTTGCATAGAAAGAAAGAGCTGCAACAATTAGGCAGATAAAACAAAGCAATATAATCAGCATTCCGAACATAATGAAAAGTATGAACAGGCCAACGATGGCAGTCTGATTTCTATGTATATATCCCTACCTAGCTCTACCCCTATTCTGAGAGAACAGTGGGCATACCCTCTGCCTGATCTCTTAGGTTAACCTGAGATGCGATACCTTGATAACTTGGTCTGGAGTTGGATTGGCAATCCCTCTCTGCAGGATCAGGATGGAAGATCAGCATTAGCAGAGCTGCATGTCAAACACAGAATTCATTCCAGGACCATCGTGGCAAGAGTGTCCCTTCTGACCCGTTAAGGAACAGTGCACTATTTATATAATAAAACTACTGAGTTAGAGATACAGCTCTGATGTAATGATGTGTCTAGATGTTAGAAGCTGTCTCTGAGCAGACAACACAAGCACTAGGATATCTTGCTCTGTTGCTTAGCCTTGAGCGAAGTGTACTGATTATGTCGCAGGAAAGGCTTTCTAAAAACAAGCAGCATGTACAGCGTTTCGTAGAATAATATCATGCAAGTAAAGTAATATAGCAAAAGCGAAGTCTGCAAAAATGTGCAAAATATAAAACTAAAAAGGACAACCAAAGTGGGTTTAAGAGGGCTTCACCACACTAACAACGGGCACTGATTGAAACTAGAATGTTTTGGCTTTGTTCACCTTTAAGATTACATTATTGATAAATCAATGAACAATGACAAATGCCACTAGAATCCTGCAAATCTTTAGCTGCAACATTTATTCTATAATTATGTATTTATTGCACTTGGCAAACAATTTGCCACATAATTTGCAGATGTGTAACCTAAATGGATCACAGTAATTCTGCCAGAGAAAAGTGCAGAATAATGCACATAATTAACATTTTCTTGCCATGTAATTTAGAAAACCCTGTTGCATAATTTGGTCCTACATTGCAGCATAATCCTAGTGGCCCTAACAATTGTGCAGCTCTGCAGAGTGGTTTTGGACCTGTTATTATTATGCTGAACCCTATGTTTCACAGGGACCCTTGAAATATTTATCATATTTCACATGCTCCTGTGAAATACAGCTTTTAATACTATTGTAGTTTTATGCAACTGCATGTACTGGGCACAGACAAGTGTTTTCGCCTCAAATGATTGCAAACACTATTTTTCTATTGTGACATGCATGCTGTGAGGATAACATTCGCATATCAAAATTGGATATACAAATTCTCAATTTTTGGAGGTGCCTAAAGCTTTAATCCTAAATCCAACATTTTACAATTCTAAACAAAGTTTAAGGCAGTACTTCTTTAAGTTGATGCAAAAGGGACAAAGGAAGATAAAATGCACACACATACTTTTTTTTAGTTATGAGGAGGCAATCTAGACATAAAAATGAAGAGCAGTAAGTATCTAAAATGATAGTAAAATAAAGATTTCTCATTTGCTAGTAAGTCATCTGGTCACAATATTTATTGTCCCAGAAACAGTTTTATGACAAATATAAACCAGTCCTAAAGATATCTTAGGAGTAGCTTTTAGATGATCCTGTAGATTTAGCCTAAAATATTAATTTGATAGTAAAAATGTTTTCCTTATTTGGAAGACTGGACAGCCCAAACGTCTTCAGGGCAATGTATGATAAAGGGGCCGATTCCGATCTCGGCCGGTAGGGCTCCGAATCGGATTCGGCTTAACCGGATCCGATTCGGAGCCCTATTTCCCGACCGATTC
Organism: Calotriton arnoldi; assembly: GCA_963921515.1. NCBI lineage: Eukaryota > Metazoa > Chordata > Amphibia > Caudata > Salamandridae > Calotriton > Calotriton arnoldi. The sequence continues at coordinate 1,755,337 of CAWUFW010001250.1, forward strand.
GTACGCGCGTCCGGCCGAGCGAGTACGATGCAAAATCGCCGACCGACTCGTTCGGGCATCCCAACCGCTCCGACCGACTCGTTCCCCGGTCGGACCGCACCGACCGACTCGCTCGGACACGACTCGCACCGCGCAATGGAGACGTTCCCCGGCCGGGTAAGTACGATGCGTGCCGCGAGCAGTCCGACCGACACGCGCCGTCCGGCTCGAAAGAGCAGTCGGAGCCGTACTTCGGGGGTCCGTGTCGGACCCCCCTGTACGCGTAGCCGCGCGAGTCGCACACAGGGGGGACCCATGGGTCCCCCCTACCTGTGCATGTACGGCGCGAGTCGCTCCGCCGCGTACCCGCTGTAGGGGCGCCCCTGTCCGCTCTCGCACCCATTGAGTCAATGGGAGCCCGCGTACGCGTTGTACGACCGGCTCCCATTGACTTCACTGGAGTCCGACCGAACCGAGTCCGATAGCATACGGACGCATCGTACTCGTTCGGTCGGGCTGCACGGGTCCGATTCGGTCGGAAATCTCTCCGGGTCCGGCTCGGTCGGAGAGATTTCCGGCCCGAATCGGAATCGGCCCCAAAGTGTTATTAACATACAAATGTCATGGGACATGCAGCATAAACGCTGTTTCACTCACTTGCAATGAAGAGAAACATTTAGATTGGGCCATAAATTAGCCCAAAATAAAATAGGTTTTATTGAAGTTCTATAGAAGGTATGCCTAACACCCAATTTCCTACGAACTCAGATCAAAGGGATTGATCTTTTAAGACTACAGACCACCTCACTAAATCATTTTGTGGTTGATAGGGGGGCAAATTGGAGTAACCAAATACTTTAATGCCACAAAGAGCATCTGCCGCTGTCTTTGACTAAAGGGGCAGGGAGTTGGCCGTTAACAAGTTTTGAACCCAGGGCAGCCACAACATGGGAGGTGTACCACAGAATCTGGGCACTCTTTGCTACATCAGTGTCCTAGGTTCCTTTCCTACTGAACCTTACTCCAAAATAATAAAACTCATTTACAGCTTGAAGAATACCACCAAGTTTAAAAGATTTCTTGGCAAAATATTTATTGCCCACAACAACGATCTTGCATTTTGCCATCTTTGTTTCCATTTTGTTTAATTCACAATATAACTTGAAGGTAGCCAACCATTTATGCAATCAATTTAGCATCCAGGCTAATAAAAAAAACATTGTTACCACATAGCAGGCGTGACAGTGGAAGGCTATTATCGATTGGACAATCGCTATCAACATGTCTAAGAGAGGCTTATAGGTTGTTGATACCAAGGTTAAAAAGAGAAGGAACCAACCTACGTCTTTGATGGACCCCCCTTTCTAGCCTCAAAATGTTCTGTTGTTTCCCCATTAGTTCCAATGCGAACAGCTGTAGTGTTCCAAGAATGTCGCAGTAAAATGGAGTTGATTGAACCGCCAATGAGCTTTACAGGATAAGAGCACCTCCACAAGAAGGATGCAGTATCAACCATGTTGTTTTTAACCAGTTTGGCATGAATTGCATTTTTTGTCTAATCTCTGAGGAGTCATTTTAATCTTGTGATTGTCTGTGTTTTTTTACAGGAAGACTCTCAGCTACAGAAGCAGTAAGAGACAACCTGGTAGTGGTTAAACCATAGTTGAGATCAGCTATCAAGGTGAGTAATACTAAATTGTGAAACGTTTATTGTATCGTAGTATAAGTGTGAGTGACAAAGCCCACTGGGGCGTAATTTAATAGTGGAGCAGATTTTGTTATCTACCAGGACACTTGGTTCCACCAGTTTCATCTCCCAGCGATGAAACGCTGACAGTATAATTATGAGATAAAGTTCTATAATAATTGATAAGATTGTGGCGAGATTAGAGGCACAACAAAAATAATTAATTGGAACTATTGACATTGAACTATGTGGCAGCCAGTTTATTCATGATTGTTAATGAATTAGCAAGTGCTGTTGTATTAGTCACTTACAATGGAGAGTATATTATTTGTTATTTACCATTTGTCATTTTATTATTTGCTTTTATGATTGACAATAGATTATGGAGCATAATGTAGTAACCACTACAAAATGGCCACCGTATCGGGCATATTTACTAGAGTCCTTTTTCCTTTTCATTTCTTTATTGTTTTGATTGAAAAACAAAAGCGTAAAAAACTGCATTTTGTAACATGGTCAACATCATGATCAAGGTGCGCGGTCGCACCGAAACGCAATGCCATTTGTGCTACTGCCTATTTGCAAATAAATATACGATTACCGCACCGGAGTCCTGCGGGCTCCTTCTTTTGTGTTAAAGGAACCGTTTGAACTTTATTCAGAACAGCGCACAGCAAAGCGCTGTACTATATGGCACCACCGGCGTTCAGACAGCCGGAAGGAAACTTGCTGACCCCAGGAGAATATATATATATATATACACATATATATATATATATATACACATACATATATACATATATATATATATATATTCACTGAAAAAAAACAAAGGTTACAGGGTTTGTTATAGAAGTTAGGCTCAGATTTCACTCGTACAAAACCAGTGATATTCAACAGTTATAGTAATTTGAGATGTCAACAGTGATTTCACTGACCATGTCATGAGTGATGTAATATGTGAGGTCATAAGCAGTGCATTGTGGGGGCATAAGTTATAGTTAGCTCAGCTAACCCTAACCCTAACTATAACGTCCCTGTAACCTTTGGTTTCTTTAGTGAATATATATATATATATATATATATATTGACAACAAAACCCCAACACGGTCCCGAATATACGAACCAAGGTCTCCACGGCACAGAGGGAATCCACAATCAGGTTTTTAAAGATATTTTATTTATTTTCTTATCCACACCATTCGTGCAAACGTGCAAAAGGACGGTCAGGTTTCATAGACGTTATAGTTAGTTGGACATTTCATTCGTACAAAACCAGAGAAATTTGTCCGTTATAGTTAGTTGAGCTAACTATAACTCGCCCCCCCTGCAATGCACTGCTGATGATGTCACATATTACATCACTCATGACATGGTCAGTGACATCACTGATGACATCACTGATGACATCTCAAATGACACCGGGGCCTGGCCAGCCTTTCTTTTTTCTTTTTTCTTTTGGAGGGGGGCCAAGTGGCCTTCCTCCTGAGGCCAATTATTGCCCCAGGGACCCCATCCCTGGCCTTACTTTGGGGACCGTGGGGGGAGCCCCAATGCCCTCGCGGTCCCAGCCGGCTCCCCGCCTCGTGCGGAAGCCGGCATTGCTTTTGGACAAGGGGAGCTGCTGACATGCAGCTCCCCTTGTCCAAAAGCAATCTGCTTCGCTTCATGGAAGCGAGAGCAGGTTTCCTGCTCTCACTTCCATGAAGCGAAGCAGGAGTTTGCTATGACAGGGCAGGAGCCGATCTCCCGCCCTGCCATAGCAAACTGCAATGTCCCAGGGGTGGGCACCCTGGGACATTACTGGAGCCAGCACTGGGGGTGGCGGTCCCCAGTGCCATGGAGGGCTTGTGGCCCCTTCCCAATGTAAACATAGCCCCGGGAGGTGGTGGTCCCTGGCGCAGTGTGGGGAGGGGCAGGAGCCCCCCCACACTTCTTTAAATGTTTTGGAGCCCCAGGAGGGTGCGGTCCCTGGGCTGCGGGGGGCCCCCGTGGGTCCCCGCTACATAAATTTGGATTGCCCCCGGGACCTGGCCCACCCGGGGGCTTAAGGAAAACGAAGCGCAGGAGCCCGCGCTTTGTTTTTTAAAAAAACTTTCTACCGGATACACGCACCCAGCGCGACTCTGGCGGTTTTTAAAAAAAAAAAAATGCTTTTTTTGGGCCAGGGGTTCCCTGTGGGACCCCCTGAGCAGGCCTAGGGGGTCAGGGTATTTCTACCCTGCCCCCTTTTCTTGTTTTTTATCTATTTTTTACTGTTTTCTTGTGACTCGGTTTTACCGAGTCACAAGATGGCTGCCAAAACTTCTTGGTTTGAAGTGTTGGCCGCCAATCAGAATCAAGCTCGTGCTCGGGAGGGTTCGCGGATCCACCGCAGTCACTAGATATATAATCAATTTTAAATATTAATTTCTCAGGAACTACTGAACGGATTTAAACCATTTAAAGCAAAGAGTGTACTTTGTACCAAGAGCTACCTCTCTGCCAAATTTGGTGTAATTCCGTTCAGCAGTTCGGGCTGTAGCTGCGACAAAAGTTTCCTATCAAAATAAACATGGAGAATATGCGTTTTGGGACCCCCTTTTTTCTCGGCCCCTGCTTGACGAATCACCCCGAAACTTTCAAGACAGGAGCTGACCGGAGCGCTCCATTAGTTTTGAAAATTTCACGAAGATTCGTCAAACGGCACCAGAGATATTGGAAAATCAAAAAACGCTTTTCCTATGGAAACTAGGTCCTAACTATAACTACCTACTGGCGACCGCCAGTAGGTTATATATATATATATATATATATATATATAACCTACTGGCGGTCGCCAGTAGGTAGTTATAGTTAGGACCTATTTTCCATAGGAAATTCACAACATTCTATTCCCAATAACTTTGGCGCCGGTCGACGAATCTTCGCGAAATTTTCAAAACTCGTGGGGCGCTCCGGTCCGCTCCTATCTTGAAAGTTTCGGGGTGATTTGGCAAGCAGGGGCCGAGAAAAAAGGGGGTCCCAAAACGTGTTTTCTCCATGTTATTTTCTATAGGAAACTTTAGACAAAGCTACAGCCCGACTGCTGAACGGAATTACACCAAATTTTGCAAAAGGTAGCCCTTGGTTCAGAAAGAGCCCTTTTTGTTAAATGGTGTAAATCCGTTCAGTAGTTGCTGAGAAATTCAAAAAATAAGAGTCAAAAAATCAATTTCCCATAGGGAACTTTGTGCAAGGCTACAGCGGAAACTACTGAACGGATGTACCCCAAATTTGGCATAATGGTACTGCTTGGCTCAGAAAGCGACCTTTTCAAAAATGGTGTAAATCTGTTCAGTAGTTTGTTAAATATTAAAGGAAAAAGAACTTTATATATCTGGGCGGAGCCTAACCACACATGTCATCGTGAGATCTGATTGGCTGTCAGCACTTCATCCAAGAAGTGTTGGCAGCCATCTTGGGACCAATATACATGATAGCATCCCAATGGAATGCATTGTAGTGAATAGAAGATTTTGAGGGTCACCAAAAGGAGAACTATAAAGGGTGATAACAGACTTTAATTACATTAGAATTCATTTGTTGATGGTACCATACTAATTTTAGGAATTGTGGTGTGTTCTAGGGTGATTTTACTCTGTGAAAAACCTTCTGCTGGGATTTCATGAATCATGTTTGAGAGAAAACAATTTTCTCATGCTTGTCCCACAGAGGTTTGGAAGGTGCTCCAGAAGCTAAAATGAGAGCATATTTTCTGTAAATTCACATTATCTTTCTCAGTCATGTGAGAATGAAGTCTGACATTCTCAGTAAAACATGTAAATCCAACAAAGGCAGAGACTGTCAGTTGATTCCTTTGTGTTCTACTGCAGCTTCCCAGAGTGTTCTTAAGAACAACTAGAGCGCTAACAACCTTACCTATGACAAAAGTATGGCACACCTGAAGCCATCTTGATTGGAATAAACTGGTAACACTTAAAACATTTAATTTAAAAAGGAACAAAATGATGGGGTTCATTTTGTCTTAGAAATTATGGTTAGTGCTGTAGAAAGAAAAATTAGGACAAGTTTTAAGTGAGATCTCAAATATCTTCCTGTTATATTTCAACAGGAGCAGCCTGCCAGTTGATTCCTTTGTGTTCTACTGCAGCTTCCCAGAGTGTTCTAAAGAACAACTAGAGCGCTAACAGTCTTATTTATGACAAAAGTATGGCACACCTGAAGCCATCTTGATTGGAATAAACTGGTAACACTTAAAACATTTAATTTAAAAAGGAACAAAATGATGGGGTTCATTTTGTCATAAAAATTATGGTTAGTGCTGTAGAAAGAAAAATTAGGACATGTTTTAAGTGAGATCTCAAATATCTTCCTGGTATATTTCAACAGGAGCAGCCTGCAAGTTGATTCCTTTGTGTTCTACTGCAGCTTCCCAGAGTGTTCTAAAGAACAACTAGAGCGCTAACAGTCTTATTTATGAAAAAATTATGGCACACCTGAAGCCATCTTGATTGGAATAAACCGGTAACACTTAAAACATTTAATTTAAAAAGGAAAAAAATGAGGGGGTTCATTTTGGCATAGAAATTATGGTTAGTTCTGCAGAAAGAAAAATTAGGACATGTTTTAAGAGAGATCTCAAATCCTCTTCTATTTCATTAGAAAATTCTGACATGCAGACTGAAACAATCACTTTCAATACCAGCAGTAGACTTTCAGTTAACTCCCTGGTGAGCAGTAGCTTTACTACAGTGATCTAATGAGCAACTAGAGTGCTAACATTCTGAATTTATGGCAAATGTGTGACACATCTGAATGCCTTCTTGATGGAATCAAAGTAAAAAACTGAAAGCATTTCCTACTGAGGAGACTGAAGTAAATGAGGAAATTAGGAAACTTCATAACAAATAAGTATCCCAAGATGGCCACCAGAGAAAAAAGAGCCCAAATGTAGCACAAATATCACCCACATGTAGCCCACATATAGCCCAATGACAGAAGTGTGGAAAACACTTTTTATTATTATTTTTTTTGCAGTTTTATATAGTGCAGACTGGTCAGGTATTGGAGCGTTGCATCTTACTTGGACCCCTTATTGCGTATTTTGCACGAAGTACATGAGATTGATCTTGCGAAACATTGAACTTTACTATTCTGTTAACCTGAAGTTGCTCTGAACCGGGCTTTGTAATACCCGTTTTTACCTACTGGTTTTAATTAATTCTCACTGTATTGTATTAAGAAAGAGGATTTACTGTTTTTATGTACACTTTTATGATCTATGTTTCTAAATCAGATCGAATAAAGTTTAATGAATGTAATTGAAGTCTCCCAAGATGGCCACCAGAGAAAAATGAGCCCAAATGTAGCACAAATATCACCCAGATGTAGCCCACGTATAGCCCAATGACAGAAGTGTGGAAAACACTTTTTATCCTTTGTTTTTTTGCAGTTTTAGATAGTGCAGGCTGGTCAGATATTGGAGTGCTTTACATGAGCATTGGTTACATCATACAAGGACAAACTCATTTTGGTTGTAGGCATGGGGAGATGAAGTGATTTGACCAGAATCACAGAATGACGAGCTGAAGCAGAAACTCCAACTTGGTAACACCACATTTTCTCCCTAAGCGTAACATTTAATCAAGTGGTCAACTGGATAAAAAACATAGAGATAACAAATAATTCAAAAGTGCTTTGTCGCTATTTGAGAACTGCTTGGCTCAGAAAGCAACCTTTTTAAAAATGGTGTAAATCCGTTCGGTAGTTGCTGAGAAATTGTAAAAAAACAAATATCGATATCTAGAGGCGCGGTGGATCCGCGAACCCTCCCGACCACGAGCTTCATTTTAATTGGCTGCCAACACTCCAAACCAGGAAGTGTTGGCAGTCATCTTGTGACTCGGTAGAACCGAGTCACAAGAAAACAGGGAAACAAAGGTGAAAAAGAAGAAAAGGAGGCAGGGTAGAAACACCCTGACCCCCTAGGCCTGCTCAGGGGGTCCCACAAGGACCCCCAGGGCCAAAAAAAGCATTTTGTTAAAAAAAATTGGCGAAATTCGCGCTAGGGTCGCGAATCCCGCCGAAATGTAAAAAAAAATGAAGCGCGGGATACCGCGCTTCATTTAATTGAGATCCCCGGGTGGGCCAGGTCCCGGGGGCATTGCCAACAAATATATGCAGGGCCCGCGGGGGCCCCCGCAGCCCCGGGGACCGCCACCTCCCGGGGCTTGTTTCTTTTATGTTTGGGGGCCTCCAAGGCCCCCCAAGCCCCGGGGACCGCCACCGCCAGGGCTTTTATCAAATAGGGACCCTCAGGATTCAAGGGGAATTAATCCTCCAACTTACCCTGAGCACTACTGATGCAGTCCAGCCATCGCCCTGTCACTACCCATGCACTCCTCCAATCAACCAGCGAGCACCATGTACTTATCCAATCACTCCGCCAAAACACAAGCACTTATAAATTCACCATCCACTCTCCTTGCAGTACTCTAATCATCCAGTCAGTACCCATGTACTCATCCAATGACCCAGGCACTAACTCATGGCAAATACAGAGGAAGTCATGCTAATCACAGGGGTACCCCAACGCATAGTGTTCCCTAGTGTATGTAGGTGTTTTCACTGTATTCTAAGTGTCTTTTACCACCAGAGACAGAGTCAGTTACCACCAGTACCCATCAGCAAAAAGTTGGGGGCACAGGAGTACTTTCTACTCCTCTGTTGGTTCTTTCTGCACATCTCTTCCTTCTTCTTGCACTTTTCTTCGTCTTTCTGGACTTCTGTTGCCTCTTTCTGCATTTGTCTTCCTTCTTTCTGCGCTTTTCTTCTTCTTTCTTCACATGTCCTACCTCTGTAGGCATAGTTAGAAACTAGCATTTAAAAAACCTTTGAAATTCACTTAAAAACCATAGGTTTCAGGCATGTTATAGTTAGAAATTAGCATTCAAAAAACCTTTGAAATTCACTGAAAAAACCATAGGTTTCAGGCACGTTATAGTTAGAAATTAGCATTTAAAAAACCTTAGAAATTCACTGAAAAAACCATAGGTTTTAGGGAAATTTATAGTTAGTTGGACATTTCACTCGTACAAAACCAGAGAAATTCCCCCATTATAGTTAGTTCAGCTAACTATAACTCGCGCCCCCGCAATGCACTGCTGATGACGTCACATATGACATCACTCATGACATGGTCAGTGACATCACTGATGACATCTCAAATGACATCACTGATGACATCATCCATGTGATAATTTGATGCATCTTCTCACACCCTAATGTAACCTTTGATACACCAACTCTAAATAACAGACTGCCATTCTCAAAACCATAGACACTCCAGCAGCAATAACTTCATACCCACTCACTGATTCTTAGGTCTAAACACATATCCACTCACTCACCCGTACAGTCACTCATACTTACAATCACTCAGTACAGGACTATCATATGCACTCATACGCCTATATAGACACTCACACACCACCACTCTTCCATAGAGGTACTCACACACCTAGTCAGTCATGCAAATAATTAATCACACTCCCATTTACTCACCTATACAGTTATACACACACCAGCTCACTTACTCATACAAATACTAGGACATTCTTACGCTCTTATACAATCACTGATACAAGCACACACTCATCCATACAGTCACTCTCATAATCACACACTCTCACTTATAGCTATTTATATATTCCAACACACATATATACTGCCTTTCACATATGTAGTTACTCACACATGTACCACTGAGATATACATTCACTCACTAACACACCCATACACACACTCACACACCCATACAGTCCATCACAGATGCACTCTTGAAACCATGCACCCAGTGAATCACCCACTCACACATCTATACACAGAGTCGCACACACCCCACCCATACAAACACTCAGGCATCCATACAGATACTCAGACAACCAATCAATAACCCATATAGACACTCATGTAGCTATTCACAAACCCATGCAGCCGCTTACACACCAACAGACAGACGGATACAGACATTCTCACAGTTTAGTCACTAACCCGTGCATTCAGTAAGATACATTTAATCACACACTTATAGAGTCAGTCACACACCTACTAAATCATCCATTCAGACACTTATACACCCACTCATTCTTCAATACGCCTTTCCCTATATATATTAAACATATTTAAACTTTACAGAAACACACAGTCACTAGATGATGTCATCAGTGATGTCATCAGTGATGTCATTTGAGATGTCATCAGTGATGTCACTGACCATGTCATGAGTGATGTCATATGTGACGTCATCAGCAGTGCATTGCGGGGCGCGAGTTATAGTTAGCTGAACTAACTATAACGGGGGAATTTCTCTGGTTTTGTACGAGTGAAATGTCCAACTAACTATAACTTTCCCTAAAACCTATGGTTTTTTCAGGGAATTTCTAAGGTTTTTTAAATGCTAATTTCTAACTATAACGTGCCTGAAACCTATGGTTTTTTTCAGTGAATATATATATATATAATATATATATATATATATATATATATATATACATATACATATATTACCTACTGTAGTCACCAATAGGTAGTTATAGTTAGGACCTAGTTTCCATAGGAAAAGCATTTTTTGACTTGGCTATAACTTTGGCATTGTTTAACCAATCTTTATGAAATCTTCCCCCAAAAAGTGTCAACGTAGTTTCTGGTTCTCATGAAAAGTTTGGGGGTGATCTGGGCAGTGGGGACCGAGAAATAGGGGCGTGAAAAAAGGGCGTGTTTGTAATGTTAATTTCCATAGGAAGGCGTTGTCGAACCTATAGCCCGAACCGCTGGACGGAATTACACCAAATTTGGCAGAAAGGTAGATGTTGTTATGCCGATTGTGCTTTTTGTTATGGTGCATATCCGTCCAGTAGTTCTTGAGAAATTTAAGCTAAAATTATAGATATATCTCTGGCTGCGGATATTTCGCTGTGCTTTCGTGATTAGTTGCGGATGCACTCGCCAACGGGTGTGCTCTGACTGGCTGGACGCAACCTGAACAGAAAGTTGGGCCACCATTTTATCGTTTTGGAGTGGTTCCCGTGCCTGAAAATTTGTAGGAAAGCTAATATAAGGGGTCAGGGTGGCGATACTCTGACCCAATGTTTGAGAAATGGATGTGACACAAGTTATGTGTCTAAAATTGTTTTTTTTATCACGGACGATATTCGCGATGATGCCATGATCACCAGCGTAGCCCCCTGTGTACTGTCACGGGGTCATCTCAAATATCGCGACATCCTCGCGAATATATAGGTGGAAATACAAAAAAAATCACTCCATCATTAATACGCATTGTTATTGAGATATTGAGATTGTGATTAATGTTTTTATAGAGTTATTTAGATAGTGAGTTATCTAATGGTGTAATGGTTAGAATTAATTATATTTATAATTTTTGAATGTGGTGGTTGCTATTGAATTCCTGCTTTTGTTTTCCGCTTTCGCAACATAACCACGGATATCGTGATGACCAACATTATTGAGATTTCCGGCCTCACCGCGAAAACAGAAAATATGTTCTAGAGATGGTTGTTCTAGATACACTAGAAAAACATGAGTTTGAAGTGTACAGTAATAAACCCCTAGTGTGTAAAATACTGTAATATGTGTGCTTATATGTGTTTTTTACTTTATGGAAAAGGTGGGATCATCGCGGTTAACGGCGACATCGTGACATCCTGAATAACCGCGAAATGGGAAAAAAGGTCTTAAAGATGCATTTTAAAGAAACTTAGTACCAAAACATGAGTTTAAACATGTTTAAAGAAGCATGCATATAGTTATTTGTGTCTAGCGCAATCTTTTCAAAGGACTTTTTAAATTAATACTTTTGGATGTGCTGTTGGCCGTTGAATATCTGCTTTTGTTTTCCGTTCTCGCAACGTTTCCGCGACCATCGCAATGTCGTCCCAAAGTTTTCCAAATACTAAAAAAAAGGATCTTTTTAAAGAAAATTAACAATATTTTGGGTACTAGGGTGGCTCTGGCACGAGCCTTTGTGTTGGTTGTGTGTATATGACAGCTACATATAAGACCGGATGCAGAGTTTCAGGTTACTTAGAAACACTGTGTTGCCTTCATCTGTAAAGTGCACTCCATCATTTCTAAAAAAATCGCATGCATGTCAAAACGCAGATTGTTGTTATAGATACAGTCCACGCGATGGTCACTGAGGAATGCAGACACAGTTTTATTAACATGTTTCCTGGCTTAGTCAATCTGTAGACAGAATTGATTTGACCACTTCCATTTCTGTCTTTGGCATATATTAGAGTACACCAAGACAGTGTGAGGGAAAAGCGACATCATTTGTGCTAAGGTATCTTTCATTAGGATTTTCAGCCCTACCCCAGTCAATGTGCCTAGGTCATTGCCACCACAGTGTACAATCATGAGGTGAAGGGCTCTGCAATCCACAATGTATTTAACCAAAGCCAGCAACTGATGAAACTTTAACCATCTCTGGCCAAACCAAGTAATCTCCGCATTTTGCAAACCCAAGTCCCTGGCAATGCCTCTGTTTTTTGCAGCCTCTTTAGCCCAATAGAAATAACTGCGGCTCACAATTCACACTCTAAGCATTTTGAAGTGAAGGAGCAATAGCAGTCAGGAGAAGGTTGAAGCTGAATAAGTTAGTTTTACAAATGAAAAGAAGCAGTTAAAATGGAGGTTTAAAAAAAAAGATATATTTAATTGGATGCTGTCAGCATGAAAGTGAATAAAATTACGTAGTGTGTTGGATGCCTTAGCAAGAAGTACAATTTCTGGCTGTTGTTTAAAAAAAGAACTATATTACAGACATGGATATGCTTTTTAATCTGTGGAGTAAACCACACCTGCTGTATCTCATTTGGAAGTAGCATGTTCCTTCTAGAATTTTCTGTGAACTTGTGACCTACTAAGCTAAGAGTGTATTGGGGGGAAGGGTGTTAAAGAGACAGAACTTTAAAAAAGTTGAGGCGTTATGACACAATTTAAGTAATTGCAAACTTTAATTTCCAACTCAGGACTATGTAATAAACTGTTGTTCAGTATTTAAATATAAAAAACTGAAGCTAAATATCGGTTTGTACTCCTGTTTTTTTCACAATTTCCCCACGATGATCGCGAAAACATTGCGACAATGCGGAGACAGGAACCTCGTTTTGAAAGAGAGGGGAAGGGTTAACAGATGCTAACCATTCACAAGTGGAGATGCAGTAGTCTAAAATGAAAGACATGATTTCATTTGCTGCCTTTCTCATGATCATAGAGTGGACAGTTGAAGAGGTTGCCATTTTATAGTTGCTTTCTAAGAGTGGTGTAGCATTCTTGTGCTTAGTTTTTACAAATCTTAACAGTGTCAAAACTATCCAGAAAGAGCTAAAACAACAATATAATCTACAAACTCAATTTACCGGTATGTATATAACTTTTTAATTATTTAAAAAATGTACATTAGAAATGAAGATGTATCTTAACCTAACGGCTAGGGTACGCCCCACCCGTTCACTAAACTCATGACAGTGCTCTTTTTTTGCCAAATAAGTTTCCGCTGCTTTCACAGCAATACGCTCCCCTGCTTCAGCCTTTTTATAGCCAGCTGGAATATGATTTCTTCTGTAGGACTACCTGTATTAACAGCCATAGCAAGTGCCTCTTCTAGTTTAAGTAGGTTGTCTCTTACCACCTCTTCTTGTTGAGCCTCTTTCTTTTGCCGGAACTTACTATAACTGGCTGTTTCCTCTAACCCCGGCTTTAAAAGCATCCCAAACAAACCCTACACTTGTGCTCCCTTGATTAAAATCCCAAAATTCCCGAATCCAACCCTTCATATGAGAAACATATTCTGAATCATATAAAAGCCTCCGTTCAAAAGTCCATACACGGGTTTGCCTGGCCCCCTATAAAGCTAACTGTTAGGACTAAGGGGTTATGATCCGAAAGTATCCTGGGTAACTTCTCAACCCTGGAATTCACAATAACCTGATGTGATACTAAAAAATAATCAAGTCGAGAAATGACCTTATGCGGTGCCGAAAAGTAAGTACTGCCCAAATCATTAGGTTTCAGATAAGACCAGACATCCAAAAGGCCATTATTTATAATCAGGTTAGTCAAAGCAGATCCGACCCTTTTTTCCTACCAACATATCTACTTCCTGGGAGCCCCCAGTGTACCCCCAACCCATTAATATTAAAATCCCTGCATACAATTATAGGAGTTGACCATATTGCAAGATCAGTATCCAAAAATTCAAAGACATCCGGGTCTTCCCCGTTGATCCATAAACAGAGCATATAGTAATTTTTTCCGCACCAACTGAGCACTCAACAATCGCCCATCGTCCCCATTGATCTGCAGCTTTTTTAATAACCTTATGTCGTTTCTACGAGTCATGATGGCAACCCCTCTTGTTCGAGTGCCCTGAGACGTGTTTACCATAAGATTATATCCTAACTGCTCCATAATACGGCTTCTATTACCTTCAATGTGAGTCTCTTGGAGACAGAGAATATCAATACTCAAGGATTTAAACAAAATTGCTGCCCTCTGCCTCTTATTTGAGTCATTTAATCCACTAATATTAATTGTGCCTATTCGTAAACTCATACTGTTGTGTTTCCAAGCTTCCTACCTAAAACCCCTACCCTACCACTTCTTAGTATCTCCAAACTACATATAGATCTTACTAACCTTCTTTTAGATATTTTTTAACTCCACATACCAACCTCATCAACATGCCTCACAAAATGTATATACCTGCTTTGTGCTGAAACCGTGCCCCCCACACCCTCAATCTACCCCCCACCCCCTTACACCCCCTTACAGGCAGATAGGTCAGACATGACCTATATATGGCAGCTGAGCTCTCGACTTAGACCGCACCGACCCCCACCCCCACCCCTCTTTATTAAATCATGACTTACCCAAATTTATCCAACCAGATTGATAAATCTAAGCCTTATAGCATCTTACTACTTCTTATGAACCCAACTGTCAGTCACCTGTCAGTCAAAGGAAAATTTAGCATACATATACAAAAATCCCGTCAAACCTTAATCAGCAGCAGCAGTAGCACCACCCTTTTGCAAGAGAGAGCATGCCCCCCTCTGCCCTCTGGTTTCTTTTAATTCAGTGAGGTACTCTTGAGCCTTGATCTCAGAAAAAAACATTCTAACTCTCCCTTTAGTGATGACTTTTAGCCGTGCAGGAAATAGCAGAAATGCTTCACAACCCTCCCCCTGAAACGAAGTTATCATCTGCCGTAAACGCCACCTTCGTTCTACAGTCATATGGCAAAAGTCAGGCCGAGCGAAGAAGGTGTGTTCCCCAAAAGACCTCTTTGAATCGGGTCTAGCCCTATCTATTATTGCCTGTCTTAATAAAAAGTTGCCCACAAAGATAAGAATGGCTCTAGGGCGCTCCCCTTGATCTTTAGGCTGAGCTCTTCTGAACATTGGGAAGCGGTGAGCCCGCTGAATTTCCGTCTCCTAGTTCCAGTGGGCAAGATCAGGAAAGGCACCCTTCAACAGCATAGTAACGAAGGCCATGATGTTCTCCCCTTCAACACTTTCCTCCAAACCAAGCAGCCGCACATTATTGCGGCGCTGCCGATTTTCAAATTCTTCGAGCTTCCAACATACATCCATCGACTGTTTTTCCTGAGACACCTGGAAAGCCTGTAATTTATCAACCTGTGTCTCTACATTAGCCGTTCTTTCCTCTACTTGAGTGACTCGTGCAGTTGTATCAACGCATATTTTGTTCATCTTGCGGATTGCCCCCTGTAGATTTTTAGTAGCCTGTGAAGCTCTTCTGCTCTCCTGTCTTGCTTCCCCTGCATCTGCTTGAGAGTAGTGTACAGCAACTCAAGGGTGGGGGAGGGAGCGACTGCTTCAGGATTAAGGGGAGCATCATTGCCACTTTGTATTTCGGTTCCTGTATCTGGGCCATGGGCTATACCAAAAGACAGTGTTGCAGCCGAGTAGTCCCATTCAAGTTTGCGAGTAATTAAATCCGTTGATTTAGACTTTAATTTGGTCTTAGCCCAGCGTTTTGAATTATTAGACCTACTGCGTTGTGTCATCTGGGTCGCAGAAGATTCATCGGAGTCTGTTTCCTCTGAGGTTATCAACACGCTAGGCACAGATGATTCAGAATCGTCATGTAGCGAAAAAAACTTATCACCTTCTGGGGATAGCAGAGGAGCACTTAGCCACGATGGATCTTGGTTTTTCCGACCCCGTAATGTACTGCTGATGTTACTCCCTTGAGTCTCCACCACTGCCACCTGCACCAGAGACTGTGCCATTTCAGATATGACAGGATGAGAATCTACCTGAGAGTCCTTCTGTACAGGGCACGTATTCAAAAGTGGGGGGACTCCACCATCACCATTATCCTTATCTGTGGCATTGTCTTTGCCGATAAGGCTAGCAGACTCCGTAGCCAGCCCGGTACCAATAGGCGCAGCAGAATCTGATTCCGATCCTGCGACCGCCTCTGCCCGAATATTGAAAGTATGGATGTCTGCTGGCAGCGAACCCCCCTCATTAAGCCGGGTGTTGACTAAGTGCCCGCCATCGCATAAAGCAACTGCTTCCCCCAGGCTGTTTGGCTCCTTACCCTTATCCTGGCCATAAGACCCGGGCACGTCGTTCAGCACATCAGTCATTACTGGCCCCAGAGAAAAATCAACTAGTTGTGGCAGGGGACTACATTGCCCAGAATCCATCTGTCTGGCATCAGCCGAGCTGGTTACATCCACAGTTGTATCGGTGCCCCTCTGGGCTTTCCGCCCCCCGCAGTACTCGGAATGTCCAGGGCAGCTTGTGCAGTCATGGCTCCAGAGTCAGCAGTGATTAAGGCTGTTGTCGCCCGGAACGCCTCCGCAACTGTTTGCTGCCGCATACTTCCATCTCCCCGGCGGCCACACGGAGCGAGTACCGGCAGCCACGCCGGTCTCCTTTGACTTCAAATCCTTAGCCACCTTGTTCGATTTCAGGGCCATACTGCACCACAGCTGTAAGCCGGCTCCGAGGAGGAGCCGCGGGAGCCGCCGAAAAACCGCGTTGATCCGTGACCTCCAAGCAGTCAGCCGACGACCTGCAAAGCTCCACTCGCGAGCCTCAAGCCCCAATACAAGCAAACGATACGTCCAACCATCCATCAAGAGAGAGGAAGGGGAAGAGAGAGCCGGCACTGGCCCTCACAGCGGTCACTCAGCGGCCCTAGCCGTTAGGTTAAGACAAAAGGCCTCTTTAGGAGAAATTTCAGAAATATATGATGCTGATCGGAGCTTAATCACTGATCGTTCTGGGATACGGGAGACGTTCCATCAATTCTATCAACAGCTTTATAGTAAAGAATTATCAGAGACACCGACGATAATGCGAGAATATTTAGAGAAGATACCTATTCAGCGGGTTGAGGCTTTAGACAGGGAGGCCCTCGAGGAAATCTTAACACAAGAGGAAATATTGACCTCTTTGTAAAATTTGCCATCTAATAAGGCTGCGGGACCCGACCAGATCCCTCTTGAGTTTTACAAAACTTTTATGGATATAATTAGTTCGGATTTGATCGAGGTTATAAGGTTAGCCCAACGAGGAGGATCAACACCAGAGTCATGGGCGGGAGCAGATATTGTAATATTCCTGAAAAAGGGCAAACCACCGAGAGAGCCAGGCTCCTATCGGCCTATCACGCTTATTAATAGCGATGTTAAGATTTTTTCTAAGGCTATGGCCACAAGGTTAAATAATATTGTCTGCAAAACTATACACCCCGGCCAACACGGGTTTATAGCAGGCCGTGGAACGACGCAGCATGTGCGCCGAGTAATTACACTTTTCGATGCCACAGAGGTCTCAGGGGACCCTATGGCTGCTCTGCTGCTCGATGCGGAAAAAGCCTTTGATAGGGTCTCCTGGGATTTCTTATGGGAGACGCTGAAATGGTTCGGCTTGGGGTGTGGTTTTGTTAAAGCCATACAGATATTATATAAGGCACCTACAGCCCGAATAAGGGTGAATGGCGGATACACGTCCTCTTTGATTATCGAGCGAGGGACCCGGCAGGGGTGTCCATGTTCACCTCTGCTTTTTGCCATATATATTGATCCATTAATACGTTTATTTGAGGCTAACAATGAAATTCTCCCCATTGTTTGTCATGGCCTGGAATCTAAAGTCTTCGCTTATGCGGATGACGTGGCTATCATTGCGGCAAATCCCCTTACTGCACTAAGGGCTGTAGAGCAAGTCTCACAAGAATTCGGCAAACTCTCTGGGTATGCATTGAATAGATCCAAAACCCAAATTCTTAAAAACAGGCATGTTATTATAGATGACCCTCGAGTTGCAGAATCTGCAGTTTATTTGGGAATTACGATAACGGCAGATTTGGGGAAAATTGTAGGGAGAAATATTTATCCAATTATAAACAAAGCTAGATCTGACTTTGATAGAATTAACAATCTGCATTTATCTTTAGTTGGTCGTTGTAATGTGGTGAAGATGATGTCTTTACCAAAAATCCTTTATCTGTTCAGGGCAATACCCTTGGAGTTTGATAGACATTGGTTTATAACCCTAGAGAATATTGTTAATCGATTTATATGGGCACAGGGGAAAACAAGGAGGGCTCTTAGATTTATGTCGTTACCTCGGGAGCGAGGGGGGTTTGCTCTTCCGGATTTTAGGCTTTATTATTGGTCGGCCGCCCTTCAATATATGAGTATATTGTTTGGTACACCTCCGGGGGATCCTGATGAAATAGGACTCCCCGATGTATATAAGTTATTGCTAGGGGATCATGCCGAGAATTGTTTTATGAAATTCAGCGAGCCCAGTTACTACAAAAAGACAAAATTTAAGACGCTGGTGGCTGCTTTTAAAATCTGGGTAGCCTTGAAAAAAAGTTTGGTCTAGGAAGGCTTAATTATTATACCCAGTTATATAAAAACCCTATGTTTCCAGAAGTCTTTTCAGATATGATAATGGCAGAATGGTCAGAGAAAGGGATTCGGATGGCCGGGGATCTAATACAGAATGATGGCTTCCGCCAATTTATGGATATACAGCTGGAGTTTGGACTGGATAGTAATAATTTTTTTTAATATTTGCAGCTACGTAGTTTTTCTATAAAAAAAGGGGGGCTCAAGGGTTTCTCTAGGAATAAAGTTATAGATACCATAAGGAGTAAACCGAAGGGATTTATTGGAGTCCTGTATACTGAATTAATTATAACAAAATTGGATGATTTGGGTAAGCATGCGGGAAAATGGCAGGTACGGGTGGGGGTAGAACCTGAGCGGTTCTTTGAATCCCTGGAATTAGGCCAGGTATCCTTTTGCTCTGCTGGGCTACAAACGCAACATTACAAGACTATCTTTGCTCTTTATTACACCCCAGCAAGAATTTCACAATGGGGTGGATCAGTTGGGATTACATGCTCACGGTGTGGCTTATTAGCTGCTGACCTGGTACATATGTTCGCGGCTTGTCCACGTTTGGAAAAATTGTTAGAATCCATTATGCAATTTTTAGATTTATCATTAGGGTTGAAAGTTAAGCTTACTCCCGCTTTGATTTTATTGGGAGTTAGCTGTGGCGAGCAGCAAAACCCGGCATATCAATTTCTTTTTGTGGCAATGGCGGTTGTGCGGTTAAGTATTGCCTCGGCCTGGCTGGACACTCAACCCCCCACATTTCAACAGTGGTTATCACGGTTACTTTCACTATTCACCATTGAAAGAGCTATCTACGAGAGAAAGGGGAAAAGGGCTAGAGGGTTGGGGCTCAGCATATGGTCACCCCTGGCACGGTGGAAGGAATCTTAATTAGATTTATGATAAAATAATCTATCGGTGGAATTTATTGGCTTTTTTTTGCTTTAAATTGGCGATTATATATATTATAATATGATTTGATTTGCTGCGGTGCGATATGGATATGTTTGTTTCTGTAATGTTGACTTATTATAATTTTCTGCCAGATTGTTGTGATATTGGTTCACGCCTCATTGTTTACTGTGTCTTATGCTTTTGTGCTGATCATTTTAAAAAAATAAAAAGAATTAAAAAAAAAAAAGAAATGAAGCTGTATATGGGAGTTTGATTGAAAGGAGTATCACACTGATGTGAAAACAAATTTCAGATGAACTGCATCTGACAGAGGGTGTGTGTTTAAGATGTTAGTACTGTTGAACGTTACCATGAGTAATGCCTTTAAAAATGACAATGTTTTAAATGTCTAAGCATCATGTGCAGAACAGATCTATGTTATTTGCATTCTGGGAACTGGAGTAATTTTAGTCACATTATTGTATAGGAGTAGTGTAGTCATGAATACATGAATGTTTGTCAATGTGGTTTTTGACTTATATGACCGGTTTGCATATGTTTAGATGGTGAGATATGTTTTTTCTGGTTGCAGATAGTAATATGTACGATGAGACTGTTGAGTTTGCAGAGAACTATATATTTTTCGAAAGATGACCTTAAGGTGTATATCTATTATAAAATCACACATATGTTTACATGGTGATCTATGTTCTTCAAAGCTGTTGAAAATTTCATGTATATAGTGAGGGTGGTGAATTTCTTTCAAAATGCTCTGTCTAAAATTGGGGAGGGTTAATACTGCAGAATGTCTTTTGAGTGTTTGTGTGCTAGCTTCACTTGACATGTAACGTTCCTTTGAGAAATGCTGAATTTATGTTTTAAAGACACAAGAAATATTTGTAAAATGATGTAGGTATGCCATAAAGAAAAGGTTTTGCGCTTTCAAAAGGTGAGAATTGTTGTTTTCAGTTTTAGAAACTTACTGATGCAAATGCATTCTGAGTAACAGAGCAATGTATACTCTTAGAGAGGCATGTACGCAATTATATATTAAGTGAGATATCTAGACTTATTCAATCACCCAGGTACTACTCATGCACTCTACCAATCACACAGGCACTAATTATGTACTCATTGACCTATGCAGGCAACTCCCATGCATTCATCCAATCACCCAGATAGAAGCAATATTGTTATGTGAATACACAGGCACTAACTATGCAGATATGGAATCACTGATGTAGTTCCTACATATTGAGGGAATCATGCAGGGACTACATATATTCTGAGGGAATCACCTATGCAATCATCTAATCATCCAGGGTGTATTGTTGTACTCAACCAGAAACACATGTATTTACAAATTTTAGTGAGGAATATGCATTCTTTTAGAACCATGTGAATTATATATATAACCTGTCACACACTGTTTGCATGTACTCGGAAGAACTAGTGATCTATATGCTGTGATACAGATTAATGTGCAGATTCTTATATGCAGTGTTTCTCAAACTTTAAATCTGACACATCTAAGTAGAAAAGTATTGAAACACTAAATCTACCAGTGACACAGTGGTACAGAGGCACAAAAATAGGTGTGATGTTGTGTTTTCGGATTTACAGTATTGAGCCACTGTATACTTTTACGCTTTGGTTGATGTTTATTCGAAAAATCAGTACAAAAGGGATGAAGTGGTCTTTTAGCGTGTATAAGTGAGAACTGACATATGGTGCAGCTGGGTTGTAGGAGAGGGTGCTATAATATTAAAAGGTAAGTAATAAATTAAGTTTTGTGTTTTGGTTTGGGATTGGTACATTGAAGTAAGTGTGTGTAGTTATGTAGGTAGGTTGATTTGTAGATTTAAAACTGCAACATAACATAAAAACTGTTTTTCTACTATTAAGACAGAATGCTTACACAAGCTTGGAGTAAAAAGGAATAGAAGCAACTACAGAACCTATGCAGAACTGAGACACAAAAGGGGCAAAACGAAGAAAAAGTAGTGAAAGAAAAAAGAGATACTGTTAAGAGATCAAAGTCATTTCTTAAAAATATATGTTGACATTTCCAAAGATTATGAAATAATGAAAATAAAATTCAGACTACGAGAAAGAATAGCAGTGGACAAAATCTATATAACAGGAGCAGGAAAGAATGTAAGAAAGATGGACACACCTTAACCAGGAAACAGAAGCACTTTAAGGAAATCAGAGTCAGGATGATTCGTAGTAGAGTAGTTATAAATCTACTGAGAAATATGAAGAAGTATAGAAGAAGGAGCGAGGCACTGAAACAGAAAGAACGAGTTGGGAGAGTAGTTGATAAGCCTTTCCTTTGAAGAGGAAGCTTTTCATTTTGATTATAAATAGAATGAAGACTCTTGACAAAATGGTATTGTGCATGAGGAGACAAATCCAGAAAAAAAGATTAGTGAATAGAAGTAACTTTTGTACAGTTTTTGGTGGAGAATGCATACATAGTTCTAGTACAGAGTCTTTCTTTAATGAAGAAAGCTATCTCCAGGACAATAGATTAGTTCATGCTATTGATTATGGAGGATGATGTTATAAAATGAAGAATGGCACTCTTATAGCGAAAGAGGTGATGGTATCTACAAATGTAGAGCAAGTTATAGGAGAACAGGTACAAGGAAGGCAGTCAGGCGCCTTTGTAGAAATTAAATTGTAGTAGTGTTTGTTGTATTAGACAGCAATCCATTGATATATTAAGGAAATTTCTGCATATCTTTCCAAGGTGAAGTTTAAAACACAAAATAAGTACATTACAAGGATTGGATCCTTGCAAGATTAGAAAGCATACAAATTTGCAGGGACACTCACTAGCTTGTTTATCAAATAAAGTGTGCCAAAGCACCTTTCATCATTTCAAGATGTTAATTGTATACCACTCAACAATGCGAACTTTAGTTAGGAGGCTGTACTGTGTGAAAACTCCTGCTTATGTTTAGGAGCAATGAATGGAGCACTTTTGTATAGTACTGTGGCAGATGTAGAAAAGGTTTGTGATGATGTGCAGTATCATTTCTTTGGTCCTCAGCAGGATTCTAGGGAAAATGAAGAGTTGTTAAGAGGAGGAGTTGTAGAACAGGACACAGATATTACAGTTGATAGCTTTGAGGGGGATTACAAAATTTAACACAGTGTGGTCTCAAAAACCACAGTATGTTTGCATATGTTGTCGACGCACTCACTAGCAGATTTAACCACAGACTATTGACTTGTGTTTAAAAAGTGAAAAAGTAAATAATGATAACTGGCAAAAGTTAGCTGTGTATTTATTTGTAGAGGAGCGCTTTGACTTGTCCATACAGCAAGTTATATGTAAGTAGTGTTACAATAAATTAAAAGTTAATAAAATGAACAACACATAGATATTACATTTCCATTTTGTAAGATAATAAAATGCCTGCTAACGTAGAAAAACTATGAATGGCCAAAAATAAAAAAAACATAAAAATGTATGATTCTTAGCAGCATTGCGAAGGGCTGTTATGGACTGCTCTCCAGCACTCACTACAACTCCACAATCCATGCAGTATGATGTCATCCGTGACAACTGTGGAGCCACATCTGGAGGTTGACAATGGACCTCTGAAGGGACTCTGTCCTAGTGTTGTTGTGGCTGGTATTGAAGTTCAGGGTCCTTCAACCTTGCGTTGCCTTCTTGCTGCTTTTACACTTTTGCTTTTTAACACTGCCATATATATCAATTAGATAAAGTCAAAAACTTTGTAATAACCGACAGGTGTTTTACTTACAAAAGAATTGGTTGTTTAAATATGTGTTATTCTACCCCCTCCTACACCTAAGGTAGAATCTACAAACTCTGCTGTACATCGCACCGTACCCAATTATAGTACTGTGAGTTGCCATGAGGAGGCGTATTTAAGAATGTATTAGAAAACTCTGCACAACCTAGAAATGTATTACTTTTTAATATAGAACAAATGTACACAGTTCTTACGATGATATATTCTAATGTTTTCTTCTTTTTATCCAAATTGCATTGCATTATTTTTTTATGTGCTTTTATGGCCTGTACGGTTGAAATACAGTTTTTTGACTGACTGACTGACTTTTGCTTTGGTATGTTTTTAGATAGTAAAGCATGGACGTAGTCCTGGAAAAATATTTTTTATTTGTACCTCTTGACAATGTCTGGTGACATATTGTGCATTTTCCAAATCTGCTTACTATGAACTACTCTTAAAGAAAGTTCAAGACAGATAGATAACTGAACGTGTTCTTCTTATTGTTTCAGTTGAAAGTGTATTATCCAATGATATTCCTTTATTTCCAGGTGACATGATTTTCTGTTTTGTTTTTTAAATGTTTCTGGTATTTTTTTAAAGTTGTTAAAATGTATTGTTGGTTTAATGGTTGGAGAAATTTTCTATGTTAGGTTTTAAGATGATAGAACATGGATGTCATCCCACATGAATATTTTTTGTTCATCCCTCTCAAGTGGGTCTTTTCACAGAGTGTGCATTGCACTACTTTTGGAGCAGTTTTTAATTCCTGTTTAGTCTGGGTAAGAATGGGTAGTTTGATGGTTTTTTGTACGTATGTTCTATTTGTGAGTTCAGATGTTGAAGGTTATTTTTTTTTTTATTGTTTTTGTTAAATGTGTTGTTAAAATAAAGTTAAACAATTATGTTACTAAACAGCTAGACTCAAACTTTGTGTAAAATATGTTTATATATCCGTTTTACATTTTGTCATTTGCATTTGTGGCTACTGATATCATTGCAACCTCCGGTGTTGCTGTGTAGAAGGAAAATGCATTTTTGATATAGTTATTTCTACAAATGAATACAAAGGGGAAAGTTAAATTAGTATCTTACTAAATAGCTACATTAAAACTTTATGTAACATAAGTCTACATATGTGTTTTACACTTTGCCAAAAACACCCGGTATTCGCAGTTTGTCCTTGGCAATTGCACTCATAGAATCACACAGGCACTACCTGTGGAATCATATGGGACGTCCTTTCTCCACCACTCTGCAAACGTGTCTCCTGGCACTAGTTGGAGGATGAAGTCACCTTGGCTATTAAGGGTCGTTGGGGGTCAAATACCCGTCCTGTTACCTCCAGCAAGTCCCACACTGTGAATTTCCTAAGAGGTCTTCGGAGGCCATGCCCCCTTTCTCCACCACTCTGCAGATGCGTCTCCTGGCACACTACTTGTTGGGGAATGAAGTTCTCTTGGATGCTAAGGGACCTTGGGGACCAAGAAGCCCTCCTGGTACTTTCTGTAAGTCTTACACAGTGGGATTACTGAGAGCTGGTCAGAGGCCCCACCCCCTTTCCCCACCATTCTACAAACACCATTGCTACTTAAAAAAACATGGAAATTTACTGAAAAAAACAAAGGTTACAGGGACGTTATAGTTAGGAATGAGCATGTAAAAATCCTTAGGAATTCACTGGAAAAAACAAAGGTTACAGGGACATTATAGTTAGGAATTAGCATTCAAAAAACCTTATAAATTCAGTGAAAAAAACAAAGTTTACAGGGACGTTATAGTTAAGCTGACATTTCACTCGTACAAAACCAGAGAAATTCAGCAGTTATAGTTAGCTGAGCTAACAATGACTCACGCCCCCACAATGCACTGCTTATGACCTCACATATTACATCACTCATGACATGGTCAGTGACATCACTGATGACATCTCAAATGACATCACTGATGACATCATCCACAGAATCTCTGATGCACCCACTCATACCCCAATATAACCTTTCATACACCCACTTCATCTTCTACACTTGCATTCTCAAAAATATTGACACACCCATACCAGTACTTACAGACCCACTCACTGATTCATAGGTCTACACACACATCCACTCAGTTACCCATACAGCCACTCATACACCAAATCACCCTCTAATACAGCCACTGATATATCCAGTCATACAGCCACTCACACACAGTCAGTCACTCATAGAGCTACTCACACACCTACTCACTCACCTATAGAGTCAATCACACAGACATTTACTCACCTATACAGTTATACACACACCCACTCATTTATTCATTCAGATACTAACACATACTCACTCACCTATACAGTCACTGACACAAGCACACACTCACCCATACCGCCACTCTCGCAATCACTCAGTCACACATACACTCACTCATATACTCCAACACTCACCTATACTGCCTTTCACATATGCAGTTTTTCACCCATATACCACTGACACATCCATTCACTCACCGATACAGCAATACACACACTCACTCACCCATACAGCCCCTTACATACACATTCACTAACCAATAGAGTCACTGAATCACACACTCACTCATCCATGCAAGCAGTTACACATACCCTCACCCACCCACACAGACAGACATTGAGACACCCACATACATACTCAGACAACCAATCACTCACCCATACAGAAACTCATGTACCCACTCACACACCTATACAGCTACTTAGACACCAACTGACAGATACAGACATTCACACAATAAGTCACTCACCCATACATTCACTGAGACACCTAATCACTCACTTATACAGTCAGACATGCACCCACTGAATTATCCATACAGGCACTCATGCATACACTGATTCACCAAAACACCTTGCTATATATATTTAACACTCATAAACATTTTAAAAACACTCACAGTCACTGGATGATGCCATCAGTGATGTCATCAGTGATGTCTTAATGGATGTCACTGACCAGGTCATGAGTGGTGTAATATGTGAAGTCATAAGCAGTGCATTGTGGGAGCACGAGTTGTAGTTTGCTCAGCTAACTATAACTGCTGAATTTCTCTGATTTTGCACAAGTGAAATGCAAGCCTAACTATAACATCCCTGCAACCTTGGGCTTCTCCAGTGAATATTTTTATATATATCCACACTTGAATTTGCCCCTTCTGAAGCCCTGGGCCCGTAGAAAGGTGGTGCGCTGTGCCAGCGGAGCCTGCTGGTCAAATTATAATGCACAACAGTCAAGGAAAACGGACACACAGGCTGGTCACAATTCAGTGCTGGGTTTATTCAATCTAGTAACGCGTTTTGACTATGGACATTCTTGTTCACACACAGATTGAAAAGTATGACCTCATTACATATCCTGAACAGACATAAATGACGGACTCATCTAAGTAAATCAAGCAGAACCCTGCAAATAGTGATGGCCATCTTATGACATGTAACAAGTACAATGCAGAGACGCCTCGACAATACGATTACATTCGATAATAAGCCATGCATGTTAAAGCAAAAGCATGCCACAAATCAAAGACACACATAATGAAGGCCGCTCATGTCATCCAATTTCCCAATTGGTATATACTCTCAGGAAAGTAAAAAGAAGAACATCACACAAAGATCTGAAATAATGAAAGTGCTGTGGGACTCAGAGATGACAGCATCCCAGAATCCAGTAGTGGGACAAGTGCCTCAAGACAGGCCAGTAGTGAAATGCTGATGGAACCCACAAAGGGAAAAAATACTAAAATATAATGAAAATAAAATAAATTAAAATAAATCGTGGATCAGAGTGGGACCGGAAAGCGGGCTTAAAGTGTGACTTTAATGAAGCGCCCAACAAAAAAATTAAAAAGTGAAAAAGCCATTGTCTCACTGGCCCACGAGGAACAGCAAACGGGCTACCAAGTGACAGACAGACAAGTTTAAAATGTGTACAGGTCAAGATAGATGAAAGTGTCCTGTGTCGCACTGTGCCATGAGGATCGATAGAAAGCTGCATAGTGACTCACAAGGTAACTCCAGGGTAAGGATATCCACTGGAGAATCTCCCCCTGGGGGGGTTGGAAAGAGCAGGCTTGGTCCGCTGTGCCACGGAGGTCAGTGGAAAATGTGAGTGGCTCCACTAGTAAGTCTCAGGTAGAAATACCAGGGGTCTGTCTCCACTAAAAACATAGTGAACAATGTGGCCGACAGGCAGGAGGGAGTGGGATGGCATCCATAGGGGAAACAGCCCAAGGAAAGGGGGCAAGAGACCTTGAAAGGAGAGGCAAGAGAGATGAAGGGTTAAGCCCAGAGCACAGAATCAGAACGAGGTACGTGATAAACATGTCACATGACAATGGACCAAAGACGACAAACACAATGCAAAAAGAAACCATATTGTGTTAAATAACATGAAAGAAGTAAAAGACTTCTTATCTCATAGATGATTAACACCCGTAGACTGAGTTCATGAAGAAAAGGGTAGGGAGCCTGTACAGATGTCCCTAACCAATGGTGGGGCCCTTCCTTTCCTTCTGGAATAAAAATATAAACACAAAAAGTTAAAATCACGAATCATACATGTTACACTGTAAATCAGATAACTGGAAGAAAAAACGGTATTAGTGAGACAGAGAAATGCTGGTTTTACAGAGCATTGCAAGGATAGATCAATTGGGCAAGTGAGACAAGGGTACAGGTGCTAACACCGTACACAGAGGCAACCACATAATCCGTAAACTGTAAAAAGTAAAATGTAGGGGATGGCAGATTACTCCTCATGGAGGTGTATACCAAGTTCCTCATCCAGGTTGTGGCCCCCGGGCTTTTGGTCTCCAGGTCCAGTATATATTTTGACTCTCGCTCGCGTAACTTCAATACTCTATTGCCTCCTCTGGGACCAGCATGTATCAGCTCAATCACAAAGTATCTGAGAAGGGAACTGTTGGACAAGTGGTAATCTTGAAAGTGTCTAGCTATAGGATAATGTTCGTCTTTGTTGTTGATGCCACGCATGTGTTCCAATACTCTCTTTTCAACCATGAAGGTCATGCTGCCAATGTATCTAAGGTTAGCCATGCATGCAAGAACATAAATGTAACTGTTACGACAGGCTTTGCAGTGGCCACATGGAAAAAAACTTTGCAGTTGTGTTCTTTGCATTGATGAGTGATGGTAATATCTCCATGCACCAAGATGTCCCTCAGAGTACGTCCTTTTCTATATGTAACTCAAGGTCTATTGTGTAGAGTGTGGCCAATGATAGGATCACTGATCAATATGTCCCAATTTTTTTTGAGGATCTTATGTATCCCTTGGGAATTGGCATTGTACGTGTGTATGACCCTGGTTTCACTGGAAAGGTTTCGGGTTCATCTGTGGCACGTTCAGTCAAGGTGTGAGCTCTATTCACCTTGCTGAGTTTAGATATGGCTTTCTTGAGGACCCACTGTAAGTAACCTCGTTCCCTGAATCTAGGAACCTTGTTTTCTTCTTCAGCGAGGTTAGCCTCCTCCGTGTTGCAGTTTCATTTTGCTCTCAGGAGTTCCCCGTATGGAATACTCCATTTTAAATTATCCGGGTGGCTGCTGAGAGCATGAAGGAGGCTGTCCCCTGCAGTGGATTTCCGAAAAAGTTTGGTATGGTAGTTTAGTCAATTATCTCCACTCTGACATTGATGAAATTGATGGTTTTCCTACTCATATTGTGTGAAAGTTTGAGATTAAGGTTATTGTGATTAAGTTTGTTACTGAATGTTATGGCACTGTCTTCAGTGCCCTTCTAGATTATGAACAGGTCATCGATGTAGGGCAGCCATAAGGCCACCCATCAGGATATGAGGCACTCACCTCATCTCCCTTGTGACTGTCTAGAGTGAATGACCAAAACAGGCCCCTGCCAGTCTAAAGCAGACGTTGATTGGAGTCAGGCTGTGAAGCACAAAGAGTCACAAGCACATAGAAATGCCCACTTTCTAAAAGTTTCATAAAAGAGGAAACTAAATGTTCTAAAAAAAGTATAGAATCATGGTCAAATAAACATAAAGGCCAATGTAATCAGTAATTGGTCTGAGTCTGTTTAAGAAGAGAACAGCATTAAAAGTGACAGCTAGATAAAATTCTTTTTCTCACTTTCTAAAAGTGGCATTTTGAAAATAGTAGTAAAAAAACCACTTTCAACAAAAAGCAGGATTTATCGCCACTATTCCAAACATACCAAACATGGCAACACTACTCCTTTCAGAGCAGAAATTACCACTGAACACCTATCAGGGAATTCCCAATGAAAACCTATGAAAAAAGCAGGCCTCACAGCAGTGAGAAACCAAACGGCTGTTTGGCAGTGCCAGGACATGCCACACAACAAAGGCACATGTCCTCCCTTTTACCTACACATCACCCTGCCCGTAGTGCTACCTAGGGCCTACCTTAGGGGTGACCAATATGTACTAAAAGGGGATTTCCAGGCTTGGCAATTAACTTTAAATGCCAAGTCGCTGTGGCAGTAAATGGCGCACGCGGGACCTGCAGTTGGAGAGGCAGGTTTGAAAGGCTACTTCTGTGGGTGGTGCAAGCAGCGCAGGAGGCCCACTAGTAGCATTTAATTTACAGGCCCTGGGTATATAGGATGCCAATGTACAAAGGACTTACAGGTAAATTAAATATGCCAAACAGGTGTAGGCCAATCATACCAAGTTTACAGGAGAGAGCACATGCAGTTTAACACTGAATAGCAGTGGTAAAGTGCCCAGAGTCCTAAAGCTAACAAAAACAAGCCAGAAAAAGTACAGGAGGAAGGCAAAAAGTGTGGGGATGACTCTGCAAAAAGGGCCAGGTCCAACAACTACAAATAGGATGTGCACCAAATGAAGCAAAAAAAACGACCTTGAGTAAGGTTTGACGTAATTCCGTTCAGTTATTTTTTTCAGTATCAAGGAGCACAGATTCGAATGGGATTTAAATGGGAAATGTCACTTTTGGGACCTCCTGTTTTTTGCCCCACTTGATGGATCTGCATGAAACATGCCATGAAAAGCCCAAAGTGGATGGTCTTTTTTTTTTTTTAGCAAAATTTGAATGGTGTCAGCATTATTAAGAAAACACAAAATGCAGTTTTAATCGAAATATACATAACACACACCTTCTCCATGCACTAGTTATACCCTTGCACAGCACATCACTAACACCATGTGAAATGATAGCATTGATCACAACACTTATGACATCACAAATCAGATTATTTGTGAGAACACAGTGCATGGTAGAGTGACGAGCTATAGTTAATGTAGTGTGGCGAGTGAGGTGACAACACTGTGGGGTCGAATCCGATTCGGGCCGGAAAAAATACCGACCAACTCGGTACGGGAATTTAGTCCGATTGACTTGGACCGGCGCCGTACGACCCGGGTAGTACGATGAAATGCATGTGAAATCCGACCGACTCGGACGGAATACAAAACGACCGAGCCGGACAAAAACAAGCCATCCGGCCGGGAAATCACGCGAAACGAACCGACCGACACGCACCCGGATTGAACCCGAACGAAACATACCCGCGAACTCCGACCCGCGTAGTACGATGCTGTGCGTGCAAAACACGACCGACTCGCCCGTAGCACAAGCCGTACGATCGACACGCATACAAAACCCAGCCGAAGCAACCCAATACTCCGCGACCGACTCGTACGCCGCATATGAAACCTAGCTGACACACAGCGGGAACGAGTCGGACAAGATCGCACCAGACAACTGCAGCGTCCTACTCGGACACAAGAACGACTCCTACATGCACCAAAAACACCAAGGAATTTTTTTTTTTTTTTTTAAAAAGGGCCAAACAAGCAACCACAAAGCCAATAAATACAGGGAGGAAAAAAAAATGGAACAAGGACACACCTCCAACTCCACCTACATAAAGGCCACAAATCCCTACCATGATCCTTTGCAAATTCCACTGACCTGCCAGCCCAGAACACCATCACACAACAACCACAGACACACTCACAGCTCATACATCACACAAGCCACTCACCATTACCACACTTACAAATAGCACCCTCACACACACCCAGCTAAACCTACACTCACACCCCCCCACTTGCACACACACACACACACACACATCAATCACCACCACCACCCATCACCATGCCTCTAAAGAAGAACCACAAGTTCCTAGATTGTGAATTGGAAGTCCTGGTAGACGAGATACTCAGGGTAGAGCCACAGTTGTTTGGTACATTGGTACAACAGACCCCCATGTCGCAGAAAACCAAGATGTGGGCGAGGATTGTCGACAGGGTGAACGCACAATCACCATGTTTGCGCACAAAGGAAGACATCCAGAACAGGTGGTATGATGTGCGCAGGAGGGTCCGGGACCTACTCAAAAAGGACTACCTCCTCAGCCAGCACACCAGCAGTGGCCCTCCTGCAAAACCAGTATACCTCAGGCCCTGGGAGGAGAAGGTGCGGGCCATCCTACCACCAGTGAGTGTATACGGACTAACAGACATCCCAGAGCCTGGTGAGTACACAACTAATATACACAATATGGTGTGACAACACACACACATCACAGTCAAGGGGACAGGCAAACCATACACCCTTAGCAAATACACAGCAACCAAAAGATATCCATCCCAAGATGTGAATGATAGTCAGACAAACACAATACCTGCCATCTCATAGTGATATGCAACTGTGTCATGACATGTACAAACTTAACAACAAATACAGCAAGGCAGTGGCACAAATAGAACCAACAAACACTCCCAGATATTTACCCACCACTAGAACACCACCTCACAGGGAAGCTCACTGAAAGGAAGGAATTCTGTGTATGCTGGTGAAGTTAGTGAAGCCAATAGCATGATGGGAGTGGTAGTCACAGATATTGGTCACACCCACAATTGGCCCATCAACACCACTCTGAACCATGCTCACATCACAGGGAGTGGAAAACAACTGACAAGATGGCTGACACTGGCTACTGCTGGGGGGAGCACAAGGCCCTGCTGGGAACTGGGCACCAACAAACAACAGGACCACACTGTCAGCCATCTTGCCATTGCTGTCACACTCACACACAGTGAAGTCCACTCAAAAGGAAGGAAGTATGGGCATGCTGGGAAGGGGGTGGAGGCAATAGCAGGATGGGAGTTGTAGGCACAGATACTGGTCAGCCTCACAATTGGTCCATCAACACCACTCTGAACCTTGCCCACATCACAGGGAGTGGAAAAGGACTCACAAGATGGCTGACACTGGCAACTGCTGGGGGAGCACAAGGCCCTGCTGGGAACTGGGCACCAACAAACAACAGGACCACACTGTCAGCCATCTTGCCATTGCTCTCACACTCACACACAGTGAAGTCCACTCAAAAGGAAGGAAGTATGGGCATGCTGGGAAGGGGGTGGAGGCAATAGCATGATGGGAGTGGTAGTCACAGCTCAACATCCCCCACCCACATGGCCCAGCAAGCTCACACTGAAGCATGCACACCTCACAGGCAGTGAAAAGCCACTTCAAAGATGTCTGACACTGGCCTCAGCTGTGGGGAGCACAAGGCCCTGCTGGGAACTGGGCACCAACAAACAACAGGACAACACTGTCAGCCATCCTGTCAGCACAGGCACACTACCCCACAGGGAAGCAGAGTCAAAAGGAAGGAAGGATGGGCATGCTGGGAAGGGGGATGGAGGCAATAGCAGGATGGGAGTTGTAGGCACAGATACTGGTCAGCCTCACAATTGGCCCATCAACACCACTCTGAACCATGCTCACAACACAGGGAGTGGAAAAGGACTCACAAGATGGCTTACACTGGCTACTGCTGGGGGGAGCACAAGGCCCTGCTGGGAACTGTGCAACAACCAACAGCAGGACACCACTGACTGACATCCTGAAAGACAACTTGCACTCCCTGCAATGGAAGCACGCTTCATGGTGGGATATCTGGCTGGGTGGGAAGGAGGACTCACAGCACTGACCATAGTTACAAGCACCTCCCCTCACACCCCCCTTCAACACTAACTCCACATAACCCACCGGGGAGAATGCAATGCCTCACATCCTAACTGAAGATCCCACAAAGAACCACCACCCTGGGTTATGCTGTGTGAAGCACAGGGACACTCTTGGGACTTGTAGCCAAACAACTGCCAGGACAACACTCCCAGCCATCCTGTCAGCACAGGCACCCCACCCCACAGGGTAGCAGAGTCAAAAGGAAGGAAGGATGGGCATGCTGGGAAGGGGGATGGAGGCAATAGCAGGATGGGAGTTGTAGGCACAGATACTGGTCAGCCTCACAATTGGCCCATCAACACCACTCTGAACCATGCTCACATCACAGGGAGTGGAAGAGGACTGACAAGATGGCTGACACTGGCTACTGCTGTGGGGAGCACAAGGCCCTGCTGGGAACTGTGCACCAACAAACAGCACAACACCACTGCCTGACATCCTGAAAGACAACTTGCACTCCCTGCAATGGAAGCACGCCTCATGGTGGGATAACTGGGCTGGGGGGAGAAGGAGGCCTGGATGGCAACCAAATACCACCAATGCTGGTCATGCACACACCTCAACATTCACATTGACATGCCACAGGTTGGCAGGACAATGTGCTACACCAATATCACTCTCTGACTGTCACAATTTAGGAGAATGCTATGTCCTGGCCCACATCCAGAGGTACAGTCACAACTGTCAGGTGTTTGAACAATTGATGCCAGTAGAAACATAACATACAATCTGTGTCTCTCCCCAAAACAGGTGATGAGGAGGAGTCCCTGTCCCAGGCTCCGGGGAACACTGAGCTCACTGGTGTGGATCAGCCTCTGCACTCCTCGGATGGCGAAGAACCAGCTGGACCCTCCGGTGTGAGTCATCATGCAGCACCAGCAGGACCAACATCTGCACCCCCTGCACCCACCCCTCCAACAACTGCCAACACACAGGCCACCCCTGCCAACACGGACAGACCAAGGACCACAGATGACAACAGCGCAGGGACCTAGGCCCAAACTGGAGCTGGTGACAACGAGCCCAGGAATAACACCCAAGTGGGCCCACGGTCACCTGTGCGTGCCACCGCAGGTCCTGCACGTGTTGCCAGGGGTGGTGGGAGGGGTGGTAGACATAGGTCGCTCTTTGCAGAGGGGTCTGGACTGCATGATGACCCACAACTGGCACGCATCGCGGATGCGTACCAGACTAGCACCGGAGAGGTCAGCCAGGTAGTGGGGATCCTCAAGGACATACAACAGCAGCAGGCTGTCCATCATGCCCGCTTGGACTCCCACATGTCCCGTGTCGAGACACACATGTCTGGAATGGAGTCCAAGTGGGACACATTGGAACAACTGACAGCGGTGCATAGGGACATACTGACATGCCTCCGCCAGATCAGCACCAAAATGGCCTCACCTCCCTGTGTGCCCACAACATCTGCTGCTGAAACAACTGCACATGCCACAGGGAAGGAGGAGGACTCTGGCAGAGAGTCCCCTGCACCGCCGCAGCCTGCACCTGAGGGTCCCCCCCCCCCCAAGAAGAGGGGCCGTCCGAGGAGGCCAAACTGAGAGGCCGATGGCCATCTACATCCCCCAGGAAGCCAACACCTGTTCTGGAACTTTTCCTCTGTGTGCAAACTGCACGCCCTGTCGAAGCCAACCCAACTCGCCCACATGACATGGTGAGCTCTAGTTGACCAAATTTATCAGATGACTGTGGAATTTACTCTGGACATTTCAGCTACCAAGACTTCCAAATCACATGGGAACTTTGGATTCCAATTTCTATGTACAGCACCCACCATCCTGTGCACCATCCTCACACCTGTATGTAAATAAACTCACCAATACACCATATCTGCCTCTGTTGTGATTCCAACGTGCTCGCTGTCATGGAGATGGTGATCAGAAAAATGAAACTGTGCATGCTAACTGCTACAGCAAGTCCAACACCGTCATATCAGTCATGGCGACGTGACACATATGAGGGAGACACACCACTAGGGCCACACAACACATACCCACCAGGGCCATCAGACTCATCACCTATACTGATGTTGCAACGAAATACAGTGGAATGCACAGACACGCCACCTATTCACAGTCAGTGTCAACTAGACTACAGGTGCAGTAAGCAAATGTCAGTCAGATGTGTGACTACAGACAACGCACATCCCAAAGTGAAGCACAGGTTTATTACACATTTGCAACATGTTGTTTCCACTACAAATGCAAGCTAATCCAACCTGGCTGTGGCCACAAAGTCAAACAGTGCAGAAGATAGAAAGTCCAGGGGTGTGTGGCACATCACCTGTAGGGAAACGACTGCTTCCACCTTGAAGGTTGAATCATGGATTCGGGGGATCCAAGTTGATCAAACAACTCCGGCAGCACCCTGTGAAGGACAGACATGACACACAGTCAAAACCACTGAAGAACAGCACAGAACGGCAATACTCATGTCTAATACATGTCACGAGATAACTACACAAAACCAAGTTAGCATGTCAACACTGTTGGGCAGTACAGACCACCTGCAAGGACACATCGCTACACGCATCCAGTCAAGTAGCACATGGCCAAACTGAAACAGCACCAGAGCACCACACACACATATCATGCAAACTCAAATCATTGACATTACAACCCTCTGGAGACTCACATTCAGCTGAAGAAGTTGGTGATGAGCTGTGTGCGGACATCACCATCATCATCATCTTCACTGGCATCGTGACCCAGGCCAGGATCTTCCACAGGTGGCGGACGTTGGTCATCGTCATCCAGGATGAGAGGCAACTCCTTCCGCACTGCCAGGTTGTGTGGCATGCAGCAGACGATGACAATCTTGCACACCTTTGCTGGGGCATATGGGAGGGCCCCTCCTGTCTTGTCCAGGCAGCGGAAGCGGCTCTTCAGGAGACCAAAGGTCCGCTCAATCACCCTCCTTGTCCGACCATGTGCCTCATTGTAGCGCATCTAGGCTGGTGTCACAGGGTTCCTGAGGGGTGTCAGCAACCACAGCATGTTGGGGTATCCCGAGTCACCTACAGACAGACAATTGCACATTAGCCGATTTGAAAATGTGTGCGGAAAACAACATAGCAGAACACACACAATGGTACAAAGTCAGTACACACCAACAAGCCAGGCACGCTGGTTCCGCATCTGTGACATCATCCTCGGGATGCGACTACTCCTCATCACGTAGGCATCGTGTGCCGAACCAGGGAAACAGGCACACACAAGTGTGATGGTCATATCTGCAAGACATACCAACAGAGCATTGATTGAATGGTAATGTTTACGGTTCCGGTATGCCTGCTCATGTGCCTGTGGTGGTATCAAAGCCACATGTGTCCCATCAATGGAGCCAATTACATGTGGCATCCTCCCCAGGGCATAAAAGTGACTCTTGACGTCAGTGAGTGGTTGACATGTTGGGAAATAGATGTACTGGTTCAGGTATCTCAACATTGCCCCCAAAACATCGCGTAGCACACGGCTGAACATAGTCTGTGACATCCCACCAGTAGTTGCCACAGTGTGTTGAAAGGTACCGGTGGCAAAGAAGTGTAGGGCTGCCATCACCTTCACCTTGGGGGTCAGCGCTGTAGGATACGGCCGGCCAGGCTGCAAATGTGGGTCCAACCGCACTGCCAAATCCTCAATCAGCTGCCTGGTGAAGCGGTACCGTCGGATGCAGTCACGTTCCACCATCGTTGCCAGGTCTGGGAATGGTCGATGGACAGCAGGAGCCCTGCAGTGCATAGGTGAAGAAAGCA
Organism: Calotriton arnoldi; assembly: GCA_963921515.1. Classification (NCBI taxonomy): domain Eukaryota; kingdom Metazoa; phylum Chordata; class Amphibia; order Caudata; family Salamandridae; genus Calotriton; species Calotriton arnoldi. The sequence continues at coordinate 1,792,422 of CAWUFW010001250.1, forward strand.
AGATTGTCAGTCACCCCACCTATGTGCAGTTCACCATACTCAATTTCACATGATACATCATTTACAAACACAAGTACTTGATGTGTGTGTCGTTCTGTTTGGACATATATGGCACCTACATGGACATCATCTAACATCTCTGTTCAAAAAGTGTTGACAACAGGTTCCAGGGTGTGCTATGGGAAACCATTAGGCTGTGTCACAGTACCCATTTACTGCTCTCACGTTCCACACACATACCACAGTGACATGTCTGGACAGATGCTCCACAGGCATCACAGCTCATTGACAGGTAGATTACCAGGGACCCTGTCTTGCCACATGGACACTGGCATGACATGGCGTATCATGTACACGTCAGGAAAACAAACATGACACCCACAGGTAGTGGCCCCTGTAGCCTCTGCAGGACAGACATGGACGTCTGTGACACACACACACACAACATCAAAGTTCATGCACAAACCACGTGGATGTGGAGACTGTCTCCCATTGTGCACATGGAGTCAGAGACATGTGAAACACAACATGCACACAGACTGCGGAGGGACATCACTATTGTGGCAATGGGCCACCCTGTGACGTACATGCCTTACCACATGTGAGCCTGGGGGTATGTGACATGTCATACACATACACAACCTGGAAATGTGACCATGACACATGCTCAGAAATGAAAAGTTGCACACCACAGTGGTCAGGTGCACAACACACAAAGGACCCTGTCCCCATGAACACGTGCACAGCCTGGGTGTGTCTGCCCCCAAGTGCCACCCCAAAAACCACATGTTCACCCCATACACAGATAAGGTTATACTGCCACACATGCCTTAGATACAGTGTGGACTGGGTGTGGTGTTGTAGGTGTGCCCCTGAGTCCCTGGAAAGTAAATGTGGCTGGCATAGGTTCACCAGTGACCAGCATGGTGACATATGCGTGTGACCTGTCCAGGGATGCGTTGTAGAGCAATGGACCGATCGGTGTGCCCGCACGGCCCATTGCATTGTATGTGAGCGGGTACGCGTTGTATCCCGGGTACGCGTTGTACAGCAATGGACCGATCGGTGTGCCCGCATGGCCCATTGCATTGTATGTGAGCGGGTACGCTTTGTATCCCGGGTACGCGTTGTACAGCAATGGACCGATCGGTGTGCCCGCACGGCCCATTGCATTGTATGTGAGCGGGTACGCATTGTATCCCGGGTACGCGTTGTACAGCAATGGACCGATCGGTGTGCCCGCACGGCCCATTGCATTGTATGTGAACGGTGCACGCGTTGTATCCCGGGTACGCGTTGTACAGCAATGGACCGATCGGTGTGCCCGCACGGCCCATTGCATTGTATGTGAGCGGGTACGCGTTGTATCCCGAGTGCGCGTTGTACAGCAATGGACCGATCGGTGTGCCCGCACGGCCCATTGCATTGTATGTGAGCGGGTACGCGTTGTATCCCGGGTACGCGTTGTACAGCAATGGACCGATCGGTGCGCACGCATTGGCTGGGGCCTGGCATGGCAACGGACGCGTTTTCGTGGCTCCAACGAGTCTGATGCAGGGAATTCAGTTGGCCAGCCACAACAATGTTGCTAAATCATGGAAGTAATGATTTTGAAGATTTGAATGATGCTGTGGGCGTGTATTAGTGCTGCTATTTCATGGATTGGTCAGATTCAGAAGATGCAAACGACTTGGACCTATCACTTTGGACACATGGGACTGTATCTGCCTCTGCAGCACACATATAATGCTGCCTGTTCCCCTGAGAGCTCACTTGCCTGCACTACATGCTCCAGGACGACATCTGCCAACTACACTGCTGCTGTCTCTGCATCCTCTGGCTACTGCAATGGCACGTACTGTGGATAGAGCCCCGGCCTTCAGCCTTGAGGAGAACCAGGCCCTGCTGGACAGCCTCCTTCCACAGTACAGCAAGCTGTATGGGAAACCAGGGGAGCAGGTGAGTGTGCTTTCCACTGCCTTACCAATTGTGCATGTTGTCTGAGTAGCAGGATTTACAGTGTGCACACCACTGGCTAGCATGCTCACTGAGTAGTTGTCACACCCCAAAGTGTGTAGTTACATGCACTGAACAGGTACAGTGCAGTTACAGTGCATTCCAACAAGGTTTACTCCCCATGCAATTATACCATGTAGTAGACTGCTGGCAAACTGTTCATAGCCATTGTTGCACTGCTTATGTACATCAGATGCCCCTGTGATTGAGACATGTATATCCAACTGTGTGATGCACGGATATGTTGCATGTGTAGTAATGGCCTTCTCACTTTGTCATCCTCACAGGTTGATGCCCACCAGAAGCAGGAAATCTGGCTGACCATCGCCCGGGAAGTAAGATCCGTGGGGGTCTACATGCGCAGGATCCGCAACTGCCAGAAGAGGTGGCAGGACCTTCGTGGCTGGACCCGGAGGATCGCAAGGGTCCAGCTGAAGCTGTCGCCTCCTCGCAGGAGGGGCGGACACCGGACCCTGACCCCCCACATGCTCCGGATCCTGGCGGTGGTCTTCCCTGACCTGGATGGGCAGCTGAAGGCCAGACAGCAGCAAGGAGGGGGTGAGTCCATGACTGCACTGTGCACTTTGTCTGACATGCTATGTGCCCTCCTCTGGCCTGGTGAAACTTCCACTGAACATCAGTCATGTGGTCCAGGACCCATGTCCCTGATTTGTAACATGCCCACTTCTCCTCTGATACGCATATGTGTGTCCCTTACAGTCAGGGAATTGTGTCACTTGGGGACTGTGTCATAGCATTTAGCTTTGCTCAAGGTGGGGGACAGCATTTGTTCCCGTGACTATGTTGTGGTATTCATGGGTGGGTCAATTGCTTACACAATGCCTGAGTTCTGACATGTAATCTGGGTGTAACTTTGATATGTGGTCCACTTGCTGATCTGAATCACCACATGTTCCTGGGGAACTTGGCACACACCCATGCTGCCGGTGGGAACAATGTTTGGGCCTCAGGAGTATGTGTATCAAGTGTGTCACACGTGCTTAGCCACCTGCCTACTGTCCAGGACTCATCCCTCTTACAGGTGGGGCTGGACAGTCCTGCCTACTCCAGGGCATACAATACACTCTGTACTCCCACTCCCGTGTACCATCTGGCATGTTGTGATCAGTGAAATGTTCTCTCAGGTGTCTGCCTCTGTGTCATTGTGCTGTGACCTTGTTGTCAGGACTACTGGTATGTTTTTCGGTTAGGGGTCAGCATGCCAGCGGAGATGTGACCATGATAGACAATACTTCTTTGATGTATGGGTTTCTGATCACTTGACTGTGCACACAGGTGCATGCGACTGTGACTTTCAGGCAGGGCACATCGAGGAGAGGAGGAGCACAGACATAGGTGTAACAGCGGAGACTGCATCGTGGATCACGCTGGACCAATTGCGGTCTTCCGCCCTCACCCTCCTATGGGGCACTGATTCCCAAGTTTAGGGTACTAAATATAAAGGCCATTTCTCAGTGGGTTGTGATCACGTCACCCCCCACACAGTGGATGTCCTCTCACCATAATTGTGCGCTGGACCAATTGCGGTCTTCCGCCCTCACCCTCCTATGGGGCACTGATTCCCAAGTTTAGGGTACTAAATATAAAGGCCATTTCTCAGTGGGTTGTGATCACGTCACCCCCACACAGTGGATGTCCTCTCACCATAATTGTGGTAAGAGCGGAGCCCTTCAGATTACTATTTAGGTCCTGATGAATGCCGCGGACCCTATTGGGCCTCTTGGCAGAAACATGTTGACCATATTGACCATATTGATGTCGGTTTAGGGATAATAAAATCCCCAGTTTACCGATCACTTTATATTTTTAATACCATGCAGATGCCGGTAGATAATAAATTAATTTGACATCTGGAATGGTTTTTAAATTCACTTTTTTTTTTTTTTTTTTTATAAGGGCCCCCACTTAGTTTAGAAGTGCATCCCTGTCGTCAGGTGTATGCCCGCCCTCTATCAAACCAAGTTTTTAGAGGGCGAGGACTGGTCTATGATGAAGCATGACACCAGGTGGTGTGTGAGACCAGTCCTTCACTTTTTGTGAGACACCTTCACTCACCTATTTAGATACATTGCACGTAGACTAGTATACTGGGAGTAGCTCTTTTGTGGTTATACATTGTTGCTGGAGGCTGCTGACTCCCAGTACCCCGTGCCTCTTGTTCCCTTATCCCAGGTATACTCTGGGTACTGTGGTTACACATAAGCTGTTTCTCATTCACAGCACACTGTGAGGTGCTCATGTTCAGAAAGTTGTGTTTCATGTCCCCCATATGTCCAATTGGTATGACGTGGACAAATAGTAGTTCTGATGATGTGGTTTATGGGGGCTGGACATGTGCACTTGTCAGTTACATAACTTGCATTCCCCATGTCCTAGGATTGTGACACAGTGCAGACTGTTGTTGGCTGGCTGCCATGGCCATGTGACTGGAGACAGTGATGTATGACTTTGCACGCATGCCTGTGTCATGGCATTAAACTTCCTAAGACTGATCCTGCAGGGGAGTGACATGTGCAACATGCACCCCATTGTGGCATTGACTATCCGGACATGGGTGCATCATGGTGTCTGGTGCTGGTATGCATCACATGCATTTATATTAAGACTCTGGCCATCCCTTCATCCGGACACCTGCACTGACTCAGTGGCAAGAGATGTGTTGTGTGCATGTTCACATACTGCACCGTGTTCCCTGCAATGTCCAACAACTGTGTAGGTGGTGCATGTGTCCACACTGGGGTCTTAACATCAGACAGGCACCAGACAGATGTGTGCAAGTGCAGGAGGGGTGTGAGTCACATGGTTGACCATCAGACTGACAATTGGCTTCCCCGAATCTGTGTGAGGACTTTAGGCAATGTTCAACTAAAGATGCCAGGGCTTGCTCTGTGATGTGCTGAATTTACTGTGGTGTGTGCGGTCAGTGCAGGTGACTGATGTTTGTCTGTTTCCCTAATTGTTTGCAGATACATCCACGGCCACAGGAGGGGACAGCTCCACGGACCAGGAGGAGCAGCGGAGCCAGACTGGGTCAGCGTCCGACGAGTGGTCAGAGGGACCCAGTGGCACGGAGGGCGAGGGAAGCCACACCGAGGAGTCCTCAGCACCATCCACCTCAGCTGAGGACCACAGCAGCTCGGAGGATGACTCCCTTGTGGAGGCGGGTGTCAGCAGCCACCACACCCCAGCTAGTCTGTCTGGCCCCACCACCACCACCACCACCACCACCGCCCTCCCATTGGCTCCCATTCCTGAGGTCTGTGGAGGCTCCCGTGGTGAGGAGTCTGTGTACCTCCTTCTGCAGCTCCATGTAGGGCAGACAGCAATGCTGACTGTACTCCATGCACACACCACTCTGTTGACACAGCTGGTGTCGTTCATGGAGGGCATCTCAACGGGTATGTCTGCCCTACAGAGGAGCAATAGGTCCATGGACTCCTCCCTGACGGCAGCAGTGTCCCTCCTCCAACAGTCCCTCACCCCTCCCACCTCTGCCCCATCCACACTTCCTACCACCCTACTTGTCCAAAGCACATGCACACCTGCACATTCACCCAAGCACACAGACACGAGCAGCACAGACACACCCAAGAGAAAGGCAAGACGTGCACACAAGCATCCTCAGGGGACTGATACCACAGACACAGGGGATGGGGAACACACACACACACAGGCATCCACATTCACTCCGCAGTCCTCCAAATCCACTCCCTCCAAGACCCCTTCCCTTGCCTCGCCTGCTACCCCACCTACACAGAAGATCTTCCTGTGTGACCTCGGCCTCTTCCCCTCCGATCCTGCTGATCCAGCATACCGGGGGAAGAGGAAGTCCACCCACACAGAGGGGAGTGCCCCTCGCCCCCGGACACCCTCTCCCAGGCGCAGGCAGACACAGGACCCCATTAGGAAGTCCCCCCAGACCAGGAAGAGCAAGACCCCACCACCACCACCACCACCACCATGCAGCTCCACCACCCAGTCTCTCTCCTCCATCCCCCAGGCCACCACTCCACAGGTTCCCCCGCCACACCCTGCCCCAGGTTCCCCCACACACCGATACCGCATCCCCAGACTGCTTAGGCCCTCCCCCCCTGCCACTTGCTCTTCCACCCCCAACCTAGACGCTCTGCCTGTTAGTGGCACTGGTGTGGGGACCGGGTCCCCCCCCTTTGTCCTGCCCACCTCATCTGCCCTCCCTTCCACTTCCTTGGAGTTATGCACTGCAGTGGAGTCCACAACCACCCCGTCTGACTCGGGCACTGCAGTGGGGACCCAGTCCACTTCATCAGACCAGCCCACTGCAGTGGGTGCAGCACCCACACCAACTGACTTGTGTAGCACGGTGGTGCTGGCCCCCGCTGAGTCAGACACCTCCACTGCAGTTGCCGGTGACACTCCTGCACCCACCACCCCTTCACTGCCTCACTCTGCCATCCCCTGATCCTGTCCCTGCGGTGCCTGGCCTGCCGCTTGTATGCCCCTCCAAGGGGGATGTCCCCTGTCCCTAACAGTGCAGGCAAGCAATGGGTGACCAGTTGACACTTATCACCCTGTTGGGACTGTGTTTTTGGACTGGCCATTGGCCTTAGTTTCTTTTGGACTTCGGATTTTTCATTTTTATTTGCTGAATAAAGCCTCTTTTTGTTTAATTTAGGATTTTCTTTCGATGTACATGATGTAGATGAGTAGCATCCTGCATTTGCAGTTGTAATAGTGTTCAGATCAGGAAAATGAAGTGTTGCTGTGATGGACTCCATGTGGTCCATTGCATATGTGTCCTGTTGTAGTGTGGATCTATGGCATCCTTTGCTGCAGTCTGAGGGTGTGATGTTCAGCAATTGACAGAGGGATGTACGTTTAGCATTTGTAAATGAACATCTTTGTCTTCCACTGATGCACATCTGGTGGGCTTACCACTCTTCAATGTTCCAATTTCCCTGACTGTGTGCCCATCTCCACTGGACATGCAGTTTTGCACATCAATGTTGAAAGACTCATCTGTGTATACAGTACAACTGGATTGCCACGTGTTTTGGGTGTATGCAGATGACTGACGTGACACTCCCGTACCCAGGCTGATGTGAGCAGAGGCTTCTGTGTGTTGTAGTTGTTGACTCACTGACAGAGTGTCCTGCTGACATGTTTGAGTCATGCACAGACAAGGTTTGGCACAGCGGACCTTCCACAGGAGTGAAGTGCCCTCATGGCAGTCTGTAATCCGGTGACATTGCGTGTGTCCGTGTTGTGTGTTGTGTGAGTATGTCTGTGCATGTTCCCTTCCCTTTTCATACACAGGCTGTGTCCCTAGGGATGTTCCTGTTTGTGATGCTTGCAGAGTTGGTCTGTGTTCATCCAGCATCTTGGACCTGGTTTCACCGTGATGTGGGTGCATGGCAAAATAATGTTCATGAGGTTGTCATCCCAGGTTGTCTTTGTTGTCAGGGCTGGGGATGTGGGCAAACGCTGATGGGACACATTCAGGATTCCCCTTGGCACTTGTTGTTTACACAAGTAATGTGATTTAGAGTTTGTGTTAGCTTTCAGTGATTGTGACACGTTGTGTGTGTGACTGCTGCCACTCCTCTGGGTCAGAGCTGCAATGTTGGAAGTTGTGTACGTGTGTTCTTTGTGTGTCACCTTGGCTTCTTCGTTGGTGTGTGACTATGTCCAGGATCCCATTGTTTGTGGTGGATTTCACATCATGCGCATGTACGGCGTACTATGCTGTGTGTCAGACATTGACGAGTCATGTTGACTGGGCATGTGTGATGGGTTTCTGCACCTTAGTTCCCCCCACCACCCCTGGGATTGTCATGGGTGCATGAGCAATGTCACCAGTCCATGAGCTTCACTGCTGCACATTGGTGGAGATCAGGGTGTGTGGTGTTGAGTGTGCAAATGTGAGTTGTTGCACGGCTAGACCCCTACCTCCATATTGGCCTTGGCTGGCAGGCCGTGCTGATTGATTGGAGCTTGTGTAGGTGTGATGGTAGTTTGTTGCTCAGGACACATGGCTGTGGTTCACAGTGTGAACGACATCTACCTTTGTCATCACAGTGGGATTGTCATGCAGACTAGTGTCAGCACAATGTGGGGTCCCTGGGGGTAGTGCTGTGGTGGGTCTGTCTCTTGCTGTGTTAGTTGCTGTTCCTACAAGTTTGTGTGGCATGTGTAATTTGGGCTCCCTCTCATCTAACAATGCCTGATTGCCCACATAGGGGAATCCAATCCATGAGTTACTTTTGTGTGGCACTGTATACACATCTGTGTAATTAGGATTCAGGCCTCCTCATGTGTTGTGTGGTTGCCTGGGGACACTGGCACACCCCCCATCACCTGTTGTGTTTGATATGCAGTGTGAGTCTGCCTGTTTGTGTTTGTGCATTTGCACCACTGCATTGGCATTTCTGTTGTGTGCCATTGGCTGTATGTAGTTTGGTGGCTTTCCCCTGCTCTCCCTGGGACTCCTAGGTCATCAGTCAGCACAATGATCATGGTTTGTATGTCCCATTGATGCCATGGTATGGTATTTGTTCACCTGACATCGACAGTCTCCACAGGATATCAACATTTGTGTGTCCATTGGTGCAGATATGTGGGTCAGCATTATGATGGTCACTTCTGTCATTGTGTTATTTGTGAATGTTGACAATGTGGTCCCCCATGTGTGATGTTTGTATGCACATGGCCAAAACGATGTTTCTGTGACACTGCACTGTTTGCCTCGCACAATCTATGTTGCTATGGGACACATGCACTACTATGCCACTGATGTTTTAGTTGTTGTGTGACCAGGATTCATCCATACAGTTTGGCTTTGGCAGCTTTTACCATGCCTACACTTACCTTTTGGTGACTGTGGTGATGGGGCTTTAGGCCCCATTGCCACACTGTTCAAAAGGTGCATCAGCCATGGACCCCACACTTACCTTTTGGTGACTGTGGTGATGGGGCTTTAGGCCCCATTGCCACACTGTTCAAAAGGTGCATCAGCCATGGACCCCACACTTCCCTTTTGGTGACTGTGGTGATGGGGCTTTAGGCCCCATTGCCACACTGTTCAAAAGGTGCATCAGATATGGACCCCACACTTCCCTTTTGGTGACTGTGGTGATGGGGCTTTAGGCCCCATTGCCACACTGTTCAAAAGGTGCATCAGCCATGGACCCCACACTTCCCTTTTGGTGACTGTGGTGATGGGGCTTTAGGCCCCATTGCCACACTGTTCAAAAGGTGCATCAGATATGGACCCCACACTTCCCTTTTGGTGACTGTGGTGATGGGGCTTTAGGCCCCATTGCCACACTGTTCAAAAGGTGCATCAGATATGGACCCCACACTTCCCTTTTGGTGACTGTGGTGATGGGGCTTTAGGCCCCATTGCCACACTGTTCAAAAGGTGCATCAGCCATGGACCCCACACTTCCCTTTTGGTGACTGTGGTGATGGGGCTTTAGGCCCCATTGCCACACTGTTCAAAAGGTGCATCAGATATGGACCCCACACTTCCCTTTTGGTGACTGTGGTGATGGGGCTTTAGGCCCCATTGCCACACTGTTCAAAAGGTGCATCAGATATGGACCCCACACTTCCCTTTTGGTGACTGTGGTGATGGGGCTTTAGGCCCCATTGCCACACTGTTCAAAAGGTGCATCAGCTATGGACCCCACACTTACCTTTTGGTGACTGTGGTGATGGGGCTTTAGGCCCCATGGACCCCACACTTACCTTTTGGTGACTGTGGTGATGGGGTGTTCCACCCCATTGCCACAGTGGCCATGGTCGGCTTGCATTGTGGAGGCCACCCACATTTATGTGTGACACATGTGATAGTGGGTCACATTGTATGTTCAATGTCATGTTCTGTGTTGTAGGCATTTGACACAGACTACACATGCTTGTCATGGTGTTTGGGTGGATGTAATTTTCTGTGATTCCTCATGTGGGAGTATGCTGGTTGGGTCATGCATTACCCGTCCTATGAATAGGGGTGGTGGTTGTGCTAGGCATCCAGGCCCCCATGAGTAGGGGTGGTGGTAGTGGTAGGCATCCAGGCCCCCATGAGTAGGGGTGGTGGTAGTGACAGGCATCCAGCCCCCCATGAGTGGGGATGGTAGTAGTGATAGGCATCCAGGCCCCCCTGGGTAGGGGTGGTGGTGGTGGCAGGCATCCAGCCCCCCAAGAGTGGGGATGGTAGTAGTGATAGGCATCCAGCCCCCCATGAGTAGGGGTGGTGGTAGTGGTAGGCATCCAGGCCCCCATGAGTAGGGGTGGTGGTAGTGGTAGGCATCCAGGCCCCCATGAGTAGGGGTGGTGGTAGTGGTAGGCATCCAGGCCCCCATGAGTAGGGGTGGTGGTAGTGGTAGGCATCCAGGCCCCCATGAGTAGGGGTGGTGGTAGTGACAGGCATCCAGCCCCCCATGAGTAGGGGTGGTGGTAGTGCTAGGCATCCAGCCCCCCATGAGTAGGGGTGGTGGTAGTGATAGGCATCCAGGCCCCCATGAGTGGGGATGGTAGTAGTGACAGGCATCCAGGCCCCCATGAGTGGGGATGGTAGTAGTGATAGGCATCCAGCCCCCCATGAGTGGGGATGGTAGTAGTGATAGGCATCCAGGCCCCCCTGGGTAGGGGTGGTGGTGGTGGCAGGCATCCAGCCCCCCATGAGTGGGGATGGTAATAGTGATAGGCATCCAGGCCCCCATGAGTAGGGGTGGTGGTAGTGACAGGCATCCAGCCCCCCATGAGTAGGGGTGGTGGTAGTGGTAGGCATCCAGCCCCCCATGAGTAGGGGTGGTGGTAGTGGTAGGCATCTAGGCCCCCATGAGTAGGGGTGGTGGTAGTGCTAGGCATCCATCCCCCCATGAGTGGGGATGGTAGTAGTGATTGGCATCCAGCCCCCCATGAGTAGGGGTGGTGGTAGTGGTTGGCATCCATCCCCCTAAGGGTGGGGATGGTAGTAGTGATGGGCATCCAGCCCCCCATGAGTAGGGGTGGTGGTAGTGGTAGGCATCCAGGACCCCCTGAGTAGGGGTGGTGGTAGTGATAGGCATCCAGCCCCCCATGACTGGGGATGGTAGTAGTGATAGGCATCCAGGCCCCCCTGGGTAGGGGTGGTGGTGGTGGCAGGCATCCAGCCCCCCCATGAGTGGGGATGGTCGTAGTGATAGGCATCCAGCCCCCCATGAGTAGGGGTGGTGGTAGTGGTAGGCATCCAGGCCCCCATGAGTAGGGGTGGTTGTAGTGGTAGGCATCCAGCCCCCCATGAGTGGGGATGGTAGTAGTGATAGGCATCCAGCCCCCCATGAGTAGGGGTGGTGGTAGTGATAGGCATCCAGGCCCCCATGAGTAGGGGTGGTGGTAGTGGTAGGCATCCAGGCCCCCATGAGTAGGGGTGGTGGTAGTGATAGGCATCCAGCCCCCCATGAGTGGGGATGGTAGTAGTGATAGGCATCCAGCCCCCCATGAGTAGGGGTGGTGGTAGGCATCCAGGCCCCCATGAGTAGGGGTGGTGGTAGTGATAGGCATCCAGCCCCCCATGAGTGGGGATGGTAGTAGTGATAGGCATCCAGCCCCCCATGAGTAGGGGTGGTGGTAGTGATAGGCATCCAGGCCCCCATGAGTAGGGGTGGTGGTAGTGGTAGGCATCCAGGCCCCCATGAGTAGGGGTGGTGGTAGTGACAGGCATCCAGCCCCCCATGAGTAGGGGTGGTGGTAGTGCTAGGCATCCAGCCCCCCATGAGTAGGGGTGGTGGTAGTGATAGGCATCCAGCCCCCTAAGGGTGGGGATGGTAGTAGTGACAGGCATCCATCCCCCCATGAGTTGGGGTGGTGGTAGTGGTAGGCATCCAGGCCCCCCTGAGTAGGGGTGGTGGTAGTGATAGGCATCCAGCCCCCCATTAGTGGGGATGGTAGTAGTGACAGGCATCCAACCCCCCATTAGTAGGGGTGGTGGTAGTGATAGGCATCCAGGCCCCCATGAGTAGGGGTGGTGGTAGTGATAGGCATCCTGGCCCCCATGAGTAGGGGTGGTGGTAGTGGCAGGCATCCAGCCCCCCATGAGTGGGGATGGTAGTAGTGATAGGCATCCAGGCCCCCCTGAGTAGGGGTGGTGGTAGTGGCAGGCATCCAGGCCCCTATGGGTGTGTATGGCATTGGTGATGCCCATCCCACCCCTATGATTGTGCTGTTGCTAGTGTACGTCATTTGTGCATCCCTATGTGTGTGTGACATATTTTGGGTACGTGTAGTTAGTTTGTATTGTTGGTGTTTCACTTACCGTCTGCGCCGTACGCGTCCGAACCGGTCCCGGTAATAGATGTAGAGTATAGGTAGGACCTGCGCGATGGGATTCATGGTTGGGTCGTCTCGTTCGGGTTTCTCGTGTCTTCGACTCGTACTCGTCGCTGGCTTGTTCGTCTCGTAGCCGTGGATCGTCTTGTTGCGCGAAACGGAGCTTATGTACGGCTCTCCCGGATGCTGAAACGTGCCGGACGTAGCGACGGGTTCGGCGCGTACGGAGCGCGCACCGTACTAGTCCGGCCGGAAGGTGCTGTGTATTTGGGTCTGTGCGGCTCGAATCGGCGTTTACGGATCCGGCTCGGGCGAGGAAGAGGAGCTGGTTTGGGTGAGTACGGCTAGCTCGGGAAATGGGTTGTTATGCGCATCGTACTTGTTCGTCCGGACGGGTGTTCGAGTCGGTCGGAAAACACGCATTCGGCTGGTATTTTTTCCGGACGAATACTGTTAGGTGCGCTTCTGGCCGACATCGGAATCGACCCCTATGTATGGAGATGCTCGTTTTATATTCATTTGAAGGTTTGCATAAATTATAGGTATAAGTATAAGTTTAAAATGTGTGTAGTTTAAAGCTTTTTTTGTATAGAACAAAAAAAATAGTTACATTAATTTAAAGGTGGTTCATAAATTATAAATTTAAGGTATAGCTATAACTTTAGCATTTCTAATGTTTGTGTAGTTTAGTTTTGGTTTGTATAGAAAGAATATTAAAGTTTTCCTAACTATAACAAAGGTTTAACCTTTGTTTTTTTCATTGAATTTGAATGTTTTTTTTAATAAAAGTATGTTCGAATTGTAGAGTACAGTGTCCTCAAGTGTAGTGTCGTAGAGTGGAGTAGAGTGGAATGGCATAGTGTACAGTGGACTAACGTGTCATAGAGTGCAGTGACATGTTGTATAGTACAGTTGCGTGGAGTGCACTAGAGTGGACAGGTGAGCCTAGAGTCAGGTAAGGTATTATAAATTAGGGTGGCATGTTGCACAGTACAGTGGAGTGGTGTGCTGCAGAGTTTTGGAAAGTGTCATAGAGGGGAGTAGAGAGTTGTACAGTCTAGTGGAGGTTCAACACTGTCAAAAACTGTGTCCCCCCTAAAGATGTATAGGTAAAAGCAATGTTTTGTTAAAATAACCCTCACCCACCTAAAGGTCCCTGGGTGGCATGCTTCATCATCAGGTGCTTCCCGCCCCGCTGCGGGATGGGGCGTGCTACAACCGACAGAGACGTGGGAGCACTTAGAAGTGAAATGATACTATGTGTAATGTGAGAGTGGAGGGGTCAGAGTGAATAGTGTGTGATTAAAAAATACCTGGCTATGTGGAAACTAGAATGTAATACTCCTTCTAGCTGGTATTGTTAAAAATGGGGGGTGGAGGATGTATGCTATGATGGGCTACTACCTCCTTAGTCTACATGTTGCGAAGCCATCCCCCTGGCTTCTCATCAGGACCAAAAGAATGATCCCTACACCACTCTAAACAGAAAACAACAATGTGGTCTGCCTAATCAATTTTGCAGAATTTCAGTGCACATTCATAACATGCACTATATACTGTACCCAGTTGGTATAGTCTCAAGTTTATCTGGAATGATAAAGAAACAACATTGTTAAATGCAGTAATATAATAATTGCAGGACCACATGACCAAACTTGTGGAAGGTCTAAGTAGTGATATATTTTTCGGATCACTGACAGAATATCCACGAGAGGAATATCGACCTACACAAATATCGTGTTCAAAATATCTATGTCAAGAATATTGACATCCTATCTTTACAATGGTAAGTACAAAAATATCGAAACAAAAATATCGTTGTTAAAAATATCGTTGTTCAAAATATCGTTTTTTAAAAATCTCTAATAAATCATTTTAAATAAATTAAATAATACATATAATTATTAAAAACATAGGGGGTCATTATGATGGCGAGCGGATTGCCCCCGCCGGGCCGGTGGTAGTCACCGCCAGCCCGGCGGGGGTGATCCGCCCGCCATCCAGACAGCAAAGACCCCCCCCGCCATATTATGATGGCTGGGGGGTCCGCGGCGGACGGAAAGACCGTCCGCCGCTTTTCCGCCGGTCGACTCGTCGACCGGCGGAAAACAAGGATAATATGGTGGCGGTGTCTCCAAGACACCGCCATCCATATTATGATGACTGCGGAGTGCAGCCTTTCCATGGCGGCGTCATACGGTCTTTGTATATGGGGGCCCGTTGCGGGCCCCCACGGTGTTGAGGGGGTGGGGGGTGCACATGGGGGGTACCTATGGTACCCCCCTGCATATGTATGCACAAGGTGGCAGGCACCGCACGGTGCCTGTCACGTTGTGCATGCACATGCACGACGTGCATTCACAGCATTGTGGCGGGCGGTGCGGTGAGCACCGCCCGCCACAATGCTGTGAATAGGGCTTGCCACGGTGGCAGTGGCATCCTAATAGCATGTGCGGGACCGCCGCACCCCTTGCGGACGATCCCGCATTCCGCTGCGGTCCGCCCGCCATCGTAATGTTGCCCATAGTTAGAATTATTAAAAAAAAATTAAAATTATAAATAATAAATGTAATGTAAAAAAATATTAAACATACATATATAAAAAGTAGTATATATATATTTACTTAATAATATTAATAAATAATGTTATAATAAATTATAAAATGTTAGAAACATAATACAGATTATAAATACATATATATATATATATACATACACCTGTAACATAAACATAAAAATAAAATATATATATAATAAATTAAAATATTAAAATAATTTTTTAATTTTAAAACAACATTTTACACTACATTAACTGAAACAGTAGGGAAAATGTTGGATAGCGTAGGGGATAAAATACTATTCCCACTCCAGGAAGTGCAAGAGTAGGGAAAGTGTTCGATAGCGGAGGGAATAAAATTACTATTCCCACTCCAGTAGTGCAACAGTAGGGAAAGTGTTGGATAGCGGAGGGGATAAAATTACTATTCCCACTGCAGCATAGCGTAGGGGAATAATTTACTATTCCCACTCCAGAGAGTGCAACAGTAGGGAAAGTGTTGGATAGCGTAGGGGATAAAATTACTATTCCCACTCCAACGAGTGCAACAGTAGGAAAAGTGTTGGATAGCGGAGGTGATAAAATTACTATTTCCACTCCAGACAGTGCAACAGTAGGGAAAGTATTGGATAGCGGAGGGAATAAAATTACTATTCCGACTCCAGCGAGTGCAACAATAGAGAAAGTGTTGGATAGCGGAGTGGATAAAATTACTACTCCCACTCCAGATAGTGCAACAGTAGGGAAATTGTTGGATAGCGGAGGAGATAAAATTACTATTCCCACTCCAGAAAGTGCAACAGTATGAAAAGTGTTGGATAGCGGAGGGGTAAAAATTACTATTCCCACTCCAACAAGTGCAACAGTATGAAAGTGTTAGATAGCGGAGGGAAATAATTTACTATTCCCACTCCAGCAAGTACAACAGTAGGGAAAGTGTTGGATAGCGGAGGGGAATAATTTACTATTCCCACTCCAGGGAGTACAACAGTAGGGAAAGTGTTGGATAGCGGAGGGAATAAAATTACTATGCCCACTCCAGCGAGTGCAACAGTAGGGAAAGTGTTGGATAGCGGAGGGGATAAAATTACTCTTCCCACTCCAGCGAGTGCAACAGTAGGGAAAGTTTTGGATAGCGGAGGGGTTAAAATTTCTATTCCCACTCCATCAAGTGCAACAGTAGGAAAGTGTTGGATAGCGGAGGGGAATAATTTACTATTCCCACTCCAGGGAGTGCAACAGTAGGGAAAGTGTTTGATAGCGGAGGGGATAAAATTACTATTCCCACTCCAGCGAGTGCAACAGTAGGGAAAGTGTTGGATAGCAGAGGGGATAAAATTACTATTCCCACTCCAGCGAGTGCAACAGTAGGGAAAGTGTTGGATAGCGGAGGGGATAAAATTACTATTCCCACTCCAGCAAGTGCAACAGTAGGGAAAGTGTTGGATAGCGGAGGGGAATAATTTACTATTCCCACTCCAGCTAAATAATGAACATTAATTAACAAATAATTAACTAATTAAAAATAATTTGCTCCGACCATATTCCCCAATAAATAACCCCACCAATGTTGTAAAACATAAAACAAATAACATAATAAATTAACAATTAATTAATTAACTAATAACAATTAACAAGCAAATTAAAAACAATAAGTAATAAATTAATTCACAGAATTAACACTATTAAATAAATAATATATAAAAAATATTTAAAAAATATTAAAATGTAATTACTTCCCACCCTACTCCCCTATCATCCCACAACATGCTCTTAAAAAAAAGGCACAATTAACATAATTAATTAATTATTAATGACCAATGTATAACTAATTAATAACACATTAATAACCACATTTAACAATATAAAATATTAAATACATAAATATTAATTAATTAAAAATATTAATTAATTAATTATAATTAATTTACTTCCCACCCTATTCCCCTATAAACCCACTACCTGCTCCTAAAAAAATGATATAATTAACATATTAACCAATTAATTATTAATAATTAATAACCAATTAATAACTAATTAATAAGACTTTAATTATCACAATTAACAATATAAAATATTAAATACGTAAATATTAATTAATTAAAAATATTAATTAATTAATTATAATTAAATTACTTCCCACCCTATTCCCTTATAAACCCACAACCCGCTACGGAACTAAAACGCAAAATGTAATTTAAAAAAAATTAATAACTTCTAACAATTATTAATAAATGTATTCTAATTAATTTACTTCCCACCCTATTCCCCTATAAACCCACAACCCGCTACGGAACTAAAATACACAAAAATTAATTAACATAAAATTAATTACTTCTAAAAATTTCACACATACATTAAAAAAATAAGCTGTACTTATACAAAATAATTACATCACATACTTTAAACACACATAGTAAAATACAAAACACTAAAATAAATGTCGATATTATTAACAACGATATTTTTACTAATGATATTACTAACTTCGATATTAAAAAAACGATATTTCTTACCTTCATGTCTATATTCTGGTCAACGATATTCTTGCATGTCGATCTTGTGCCACCTCGATATTAAAAACTCGATATTCTGGCACATCGATATTCCAACATCGATATTCTGTCTGTGCACCATATTTTTCACTAGGTGCACGACCGCTTACAACTTAAGTGTGTGCTGTGCTGCCCTTGAGAGTGACATACAGTACAATACTAGACATAACAACAAGAAACATAAAACACACACTCTATATTCAATTGTTTTGCTGGTATACAGATCCATGTCTTAGAATCCTGTGAACTCCTCGTTGTTTTTAAAATGCGGGTGAAATACATCGCGATGTCTCTACAAAATAAGTTGTTTTAAAAAGTAATATGGAAAAGCATTGTTAACATACACTATTATTACCACACTATAGCCCCATGAGCTATTTTCACGGGATGGGAGGAGCGCTTGTACTCACACACACTGTGGGAGATAGAGTGCATCCGAAATTAGGATCGTTGTAAAAGCGAATCATTGAAAGTGCTCGTTGTCTAGGGGGATCGGCTATGCCATACTTACTTTGTCAAAGCTGCTCTCTAGTAAATACCTCTCAGTGGCTCCGATGAACAGGGAATGAGTGTCAGGAGCCGGTATTAAGTAGTACCTTCCTTCCGCGTTTCGCGCGCGTTTGTTGTAAGAAGGCTGCAAAGTTAAATCAACCCAAAATGGCCGCCCGTAGTGGAACCTTCTCCACGTAGGCCTGGAGACTCCTAAGGATTGTGGTCTCTCACAGAAGCGGAAGCGCTAAACTATAAAAAATTACCGCCGTTAATGGAACTTCTTATTCCTAGAATGCGGACACTTCCGCATCCACGCGAGAATACCATTAGTGGTGGATGCTTAGGACAAGTTTTGCTCATGGGACTCAGTTTATCGGGTTCACAGTTTTCTCTCCCCCCCGGAGCAAGGTTGATGGCACCTCTTGCTAGCGACATGTGTCGTGCGTATTATGCCCATGTTGCTACACGGACCCAGTGAGACAGACTAAACGCTTGTTCATAGTGTCAGAGTGCCGCTCACTAGTTAGACCGTCTCATACGTGGCATCTTGTTGTTGTGTACATTGAGATACTGGGCCACGCTTGTACCTGCTCATGTGGTTGTCAGGACCCAGACCTTAGATTTATTGTATGCCTTAGGTGGTGACTTTAGTATACTCATTTTACTTAACAAAAAACTTTATGTATGAATATTGCACTCTCATGTGGTTGTCAGGACCTAGACCTTGTATGCCTTAGGTGGTGACTTAGCATACTCATATTACTTTACACAAAACCTTTCGTAAGGTTATTGCGCTGTCATTATTGTCAGATGGCCGCTCATTATATCGGGGAAACGGAAATTTCGTTATCTGAGTTGTCCCCATGGGATGTCGTTAAGTCCTGTGACATGTGTTCCCAGACGAAACACCCAGCGTTGATCTTTCTCAAATAGTGTCACCTCGTTGTTCACCTGTTCTAAGACTGTCCAATGTATGTCATGTATGGTGTGATTTACCTCCAAGTAATGTGATGACATTTTGGTGGTTGTTTTTTTGCATTTGATATTACTCTTGTGCTCACAGATGCGGGTTTTTACTGGGCGTGTTGTCATCCCGATGTAGTGCATATCGCACGGGCAGGTAATCATATATATTACATTCCTACGGTTGCAATTCGTGAAGCGGCGTTGTTCCCACTCTGTACTGTTGTTGAACGTAATGTCTCTGCTCTTTCTAGTCAAGTGACACACGCTACAGTGGCCGCATGGGTGGTGACCCCTTATGGACGGGTGCAAGGTAGTTGTTAACTCTGTTTGGGTGGTTATGCGTGGTCTCGTGTGGACCACCATGTCCAGCAGACTTTTTCCTGTCTTGTGCAAAAACATGGGTTTAGGTAGGTTGAGGTAACGGCAGTTGAGTACGCGCCAGTGTTTGTTGATTATCTTGGCGACTTGGTTAGAGCCAGTATTGAATGTGGTGATACATATTGGTCTCTCTTCTTTTGGTTTTTCTAGTGCAGGTTCCAAAAGGGCGTCCTTGTTGTTATTTTTAGCTCATTTGAAAGCTTTGTCCACTATTTTTGATGGGTAATTCCGTTTCTCCAATCTCTTGCGTAGGTCTGCCGCCTGTTCCTCGAAGTCTTTCACTTTAGAGCAATTCCTTCTTAGACGCAGGAATTGTCCATATGGGAGATTGTCCCGTAGGTGCCACGGATGAAAACTATCATATAGGAGGAGACCGTTTTTTGCTGTGGTTTTGAAGTGTGCCGTGGTTCTCAGAGTGCCATCCTTAGGGAAAATGTTTAGGTCCAGAAACACCAGTTCTGTGTTTGAGATGGTGCAGGTAAATTTCAGATATTGGTTCTGGCAGTTCAGCCAGGTCATGAATCTGTTGGCAGTTTAATGTCTCCATTCCAGATGACGAACACATCATCAATATATCGTTTCCATATACTGATGTGTTATTGGAAAGGGTTGGTTGGGTGTAGGATCTTGTGTGTTTCTAGATGGTAGACATATAGGCCGGCTACACTAGGGCCAACGCTGCCCATGCTGGCCCCGTGCTTCTGGAGGTACAGTGTGTCTTCATATTGGAAAAAATTCCTGGTAAGTGCTAAGTTACAGCAGTCAATTACTATGTTGCGGGGGGGGTCTGGTATTCCCAGTCAATGCAACAAAACAAAACATTGTGTTTCTCTATACATCTTTAGGGGACACACAGTTCTTGACACGGTTGAACGGACCTAGGAAGGATACTATTATTTTGTTTACTATGGTGGATTCTTTTTGGTTTTTCATGACACACAGAGGAGGGTGAGTCCACCACTTTCTCAACCTCTTCACTCCCTCTCTTGTTTATTAATACTGTTTGGACAGCGTGCAGCTGTGGGAGTTTGCTCATTGTATTTTAAGGGTAAGGCCTGCCCTCCTTTTTGAATTCGTAGTTTTTTTACACAAGCCTTGATCTTACGGCTGTGAGATCATTGCACACTCTCTATTATGGCAGAGATTACAGGTCTCACCTTCTCTAATGAGGAAGTTGAAAGAATCCTAGCTACCATCAGTCCTTTTGAAGGACTGAACTCTTCAGAACCCAGCCCTGACAATAATGACTGGGATGAACTAACCATGCTCAGAAGGACCCAGATTAAGACAGCGTTACAGTCTCTTGATGACCGGATATTTGAGGGCAAATGCGGCCCCTCAGGGACTAATAGTAAAAAATGAGCCATTTATCTTCCAGCAGGATAAGGCGTTCAAAAAAGATTGGTCTTTAATTTCCTGGCACTGCATCCGGGATTGGCTAATACTAATAATAAAAACTGCCACCCGCATTGCCCAGGAATTAAAGATCGAGATCCAATCCATAGAGGTACGCCTAAAAAGCTACCAACCACTGAGTTTTTTCAAAAAAAGTCTAGAAGATCTGAACCAAACAATGAATGAGTATGAAACATCTTTAAAACAAAGTAAATACACCAAATTAAAGAAGTACACAGGTCGATTCAGCTATGAGAAAGTATATCCCTACACACAGGAGGATTACGTAGCATTATCTACCCACCAGGACTTGAACACAGACGGGGACTCGTCAGACACAGGGTCCAACAGCTCGGGCTCAAGCAGGAATAGTGGATCAAGGTACCAAGGAAATAGAGGCCAGGGCAGGAGAGCCCATTATAGAGGACAACGGGGGTGGGGTCCCTACCAAGGACCACCTTTATACCCACCCTACCCGTATGGCCCACCAGTGACACCAGGCCCACCTGGGCCCTATAACCATTGGAACTTCCCGCAACAGGAATTCCCCTACTACGAACAGAACCCTTTTTTAGGGTCTCGCCCGGGGGCCCGAAGGGGACGGAATCGGAAAGGAAATCAAGTCCATTGGGCAATGACAGAAGAAGAAGCAGCAGGAGTCTCGACCAGGAGCATGCCAGGGGCATTGAGCAATTAACCGACCACCAGCAGAAAGACCACTTAGTGGTGAATCTGACAGATCAAGAGTTGACATCAGCACAAACCAGCATTCTGGAGAAGGGTTTGGGCTTTGTACCAACTGAAAAACTCAACAAATTCAAACTTTGCAAGGAAATGAATGAATTTATGAGGAAACTCAAACTCAGACTCTTTTTCAGTGGAAAAGAACCACAGAACAGAGAAGAGGATGATACATGCCTCAGAGTGAAATCAACTTTCACACCCCCAATACTACGTTGCCCGTAGCGTTACTTGCCTTTGAGAAAGCAGTGATGCGAGAAATAGAGGACATTGACCCGGACACCAACTGTGTTTTTCACAACACGACAAGAGAAGAGAAGCAAGCCATTAAAGAACTGGCTAAATACAGCAATCTGATCATCAAGGCAGCGGATAAAGGGGGGAGCAATCGTGATCCAGACTTCAGAGGCATACGATCAGGAATGCCACCGACTATTGCAAGACCGGAGGAATTACGAAGTCTTGCGGAATGACCCAACTGAATCACTGAGAGTCCAGATTGCCAACATGGTAGAGGAAGCACTCGCACACGACTGGATCTCGGCAAAGGAAGGGGAGTTTCTCACCAACAAATCTCCCAGAATCCCATATTTTTACATGATCCCGAAAATTCATAAGGATCTGAATAAACCACATGGTCGTCCAATAGTATCAGGCATAGCATCTATTCTGGAGCCCTTGTCCAGATTTGCAGACGCCTTCCTTCGCCCTCTAGTACAAAGGACTAACACATACCTTAAGGACACCAAAGATGTGTTGAGGCTCTTACAAGATATGGAGTTTGACCCAACAAAGGAATTGATGATGGGACTGGACGTGGAAAGCCTCTACACGAGTCTTCCCCATGACGAAACCCTTAACATCATAGAGGACGTCCTGTTTGGGATTGACTGGGAATACCAGACCCCCCACAACATAGTAATGGACTGCTGTAACTTAGCACTTACCAGGAATTTTTTCCAATATGAAGACACACTGTACCTCCAGAAGCATTGGACCAGCATGGGCAGCACATTCGCCCCAGTGTAGCCGGCCTATATGTCTACCATCTAGAAACACACAAGATCCTGCACACAACCAACCCTTTCCAACAACACATCAGGATATGGAAACGATATATTGATGATGTGTTCGTCATCTGGAATGGAGACATTGAAACTGCCAACAGATTCATGTCCTGGCTGAACTGCCAGAACGAATACCTGAAATTTACCTGCACCATCTCAAACACAGAACTGGTGTTTCTGGACCTAAACATTTTCCCTAAGGATGGCACTCTGAGAACCACGACACACTTCAAAACCACAGCAAAAAACTGTCTCCTCCTATATGATAGTTTTCATCCGCGGCACCTACGGGACAATCTCCCATATGGACAATTCCTGTGTCTAAGAAGGAATTGCTCTGAAGTGAAAGACTTCAAGGAACAGGCGGCAGACCTACGCAAGAGATTGGAGAAACGGGATTACCCATCAAAAATAGTGGAAAAAGCTTTCAAACAATCTAGAAATAAAAACAGGGAAGCCCTTTTGGAACCTGCACCAGAAAAACCAAAAGAAGACAGACCAATATGTATCACCACATTCAATACTGGCTCTAACCAAGTTGCCAAGATCGTCAACAAACACTGGCGCGTACTCAACTGCGGTCACCTCAACCTACCTAAACCCATGTTTTCGCACAAGAGAGGAAAAAGTCTGTGGGACATGGTGGTCCACACATGACCACGCATAACCACCCAAACAGAGTTAACAACTACCTTGCACCCGTCTATAAGGGGTCACCACCCATACGGCCACTGTAGCGTGTGCCACTTGACTAGAAAGAGCAGAGACATTACGTTCAACAACAGTACAGAGTGGGAACAACGCCGCTTCACGAATTGCAACAGTAGGAATGTAATATATATGATTACCTGCCCGTGCGACATACACTACATCGGGATGACAACACGCCCAGTAAAAACCTGCATCTGTGATCCCAAGAGCAATATCAAATGCAAAAAAACAACCACCAAAATGTCATTACATTACTTGGAGGTAAATCACACCATACATGACATACATTGGACAGTCATAGAACAGGTGAACAACGAGGTGACACTATTTGAGAAAGAACAACGCTGGGTGTTTCGTCTGGGAATACATGTCACAGGACTTAACGACGACATCCAATGGGGACAACTCAGATAACAAAATATCCGTTTCCCCGATATAATGAGCGGCCATCTGACAATAATGACAGCGCAATAACCTTATGAAAGGTTTTGTGTAAAGTAATATGAGTATGCTAAGTCACCACCTAAGGCATACAAGGTCTAGGTCCTGACAACCACATGAGAGTGCAATATTCTTATGTAAAGATTTTTGTTAAGTAAAATGAATATACTAAAGTCACCACCTAAAGCATACAATAAATCCAAGGTCTGGGTCCTGACAACCACATGAGCAGGTACACGCGTGGCCCAGCATCCCAATGTACACAACAACAAGATGCCACGTATGAGAGGGTCTAACTAGTGAGTGGCACTCTGACACTATGAAAAATCGTTTAGTCTGTCTCACTGGGTCCATGTAGCAACATGGGCATAATACGCATGATACATGTCGCTAGCAAGAGGTGCCATCAACCTTGCTCCGGGGGGGGAGAAAAAACTGTGAACCCGATAAACTGAGTCCCATGAGCAAAACTTGTCCTAGGCATCCCCCACTAATGGTATACTTGCGTGGATGCGGAAGTGTCCGCATTCTAGGAATAAGAAGTTCCATTAATGGCGGAAATTTTTAATAGGTTAGCGCTTCAGCTTCTGTGAGAGACCACAATTCTTAGGGGTCCCACCAGTAGCGGCTCCTGGAGGGAGTGGTGCGGGGCGGTGGGGCGGGGGTGGGGCAGGGTGGGGGTAGTAAACCACGGAATACGGCCGAACTGAGGTAAGTACATAAATAAATAAACAAAACGAATTACATTGCGCATGCTGCAACGCCAAATGACGATGCAGCGTGCGCAATGTAATTTGTTTTGTTTATTTATTTATGTACTTACCTCCGTTCGGCCGTATTCCGTGGTTTACTACCCCCCACCCTGACCCTCCCCCGCCCCGCCTCACCGCCCGCACCACTCCCTCCAGGAGCCACTACTGGGTCCCACTCAAACACGGAAGTAACCAGGCCTACGTGGAGAAGGTTCCACTACGGGCGGCCATTTTGGGGTGATTTAACGTCGCAGCCTTCTTACAACAAACGCGCGCGAAACGTGGAAGGAAGGTACTTCTTAATACCGGCTCCTGACACTCATTCCCTGTTCATCGGAGCCACAGAGAGGTATTTACTAGGGTGAGAGAGCAGCTTTGACAAAGTAAGTATGGCATAGCCGATCCCCCTAGACAACGAGCACTTTCAATGATTCGCTTTTACAACAATCCTAATTTCGGATGCACTCTATCTCCCACAGTGTGTGACTACAAGCGCTCCTCCCCTCCCGTGAAAATAGCTGATAGGGCTATAGTGTGGTAATAATAATGTATGTTAACAATGCTTTTCATATTACTTTTTAAACACCTTATTTTGTAGAGACATTGAGATGTATTTCACCCGCATTTTAAAAACAACGAAGAGTTCACAGGATTCTAAGACATGGATCTGTTTACCAGCAAAACAATTGAATATAGAGTGTGTGTTTTATGTTTCATGTTGGTATGTCTAGTATTGGACTGTGTGTCACTCTCAAGGGCAGCACGGCACACACTTAAGTTGTAAGCGGTCGTGCACCTAGTGAAAAATATATCACTACTGAGACCTTCCACAAGTTTGGTGATGTGGTCCTGCAATTATTATATTACTGCATTTAACAATGTTGTTTCTTTATGCTTCCAGATAAACTTAAGAGACTATAGCAACTGGGTACAGTACATAGTGCATGTTATGAATGTGCACTGAAATTCTGCAAAATTGATTAGGCAGACCACATTGTTGTTTTCTGTTTAGAGTGGTGTAGGGATCATTCTTTTGGTCCTGATGAGAAGGCAGGGGGATTGCTTCGAAACATGTAGACTAAGGAGGTAGTAGCCCATCATAGCATACATCCTCGACCCCCCATTTTTAACAATACCAGCTAGAAGGAGTATTAAATTCTAGTTTCCACATAGCCAGGTATTTTTTAATCATACACTATTCACTCTGACCCCTCCACTCTCACATTACACATAGTATCATTTCACTTCTAAGTGCTCCCACGTCTCCGTCGATTGTAGCACGCCCCGTTCCGCAGCGGGGCGGGAAGAACCCGATGATGAAGCATGCCACCAAGGGACCTTTTGGTGGGTGAGGGTTATTTTAACAAAACATTGTGTTTCCCTATACATCTTTAGGGGACACACAGTTCTTGACAGTGTTGAACTGACCTAGGAAGGATACTATTATTTTGTTTACTATGGTGGATTCTTTTTGGTTTTTCATGACACACAGAGGAGGGTGAGTCCACCACTTTCTCAATCTCTTCACTCCCTCTCTTGTTTATTAATACAGTCTAGTGGAGGGGCTGAGAGTAGTGTGGTATAGTGGCAAAGGGCATAGTAGAGTCTTGTAGAGTGGAGTTGCATAGATTGAAGTAGAATGTGGTAGAATGGATAGGTGCACAGTGGAAAGTTGTACAGTGCCATAGAGTGGGGTAAAGTGTTGTGCAGTGGAGTGGTGTCCAGTGAAGTGGAATAGAGTAGATTGATATATAATATTGTGGAGTGGAGTGTCGTCCTGTGGAGTAGAGTGGCCTGGCGTAGCATACAGTGGAGTATTGTGTTGTAGAGTGGTGTGTGGTAAAGTGGACTGGACTGGCGTGTTGTAGAGTGTCAGAAACTGTCATAGAGTGAAGTAAAGTAGAGTGCCACAGAGTGGATTATGGCGTTGTATGGTGGAATGTCATGAAGTAGAGTAGAGTGTGGTACAGTATGGTAGAGTGGATTGGTATAAACTGTCGTAGAGTTGAGTGAAATAGAGTAGGGTACAGTGGAGTGGCATAGAGCCCAGTAGTGGAGTAGAGTGGAGTAGTGTCTCATAGAGTAGAATTTAGTAAAGTAGGGTGGAGCAGCGTAGAAGGAGTTTGCATAGAGTGGACTGTCGTGTCGTACAGTGGTAAAGAGTAAAGTAGAGTGCTGTACACTAGCACTGACAGGAGTACATTATTGTACAGTGTAGTGCTACAGAGTGGAGTACAGTGCAGTGAAG
Organism: Calotriton arnoldi; assembly: GCA_963921515.1. Classification (NCBI taxonomy): domain Eukaryota; kingdom Metazoa; phylum Chordata; class Amphibia; order Caudata; family Salamandridae; genus Calotriton; species Calotriton arnoldi. The sequence goes on from CAWUFW010001250.1 coordinate 1,819,052, forward strand.
TGACGGGGCATAGACCGATGTTAAGTGGAATAAAGTTTTTTATTTTTAATATAGGATTGCATTTTAGGTGCAACAGAAGACATACTTTTGAAGGATCTATCAAGGACTTTATCCATTATAACATTAAACTCTCCTGCCACAATAACTGGTCATAATACCCCACCAGGGTATAATTACAGTCACATATTCGTAAGTTAGTGATCATACATCTACCTTACTTGTCTGAAACACTACCCTTAGTAGTTGGGTCCAGCTGTTTTTTTAATCAGGATGGCCACCCCTTTCATGCTGCAGTTCTGGTTAGGGGTGGGTGATAAATTCTGCTCTGCCTGCAGAGTTGGCAGAGTTGTGGCCGCTGCGCGTTACGCATGTAATATGGAGTTCCAGGCAAAGTCTGCCAACTGACGAGTGGTGGACTTTTCTCGTGCATGGCTCGCCAGTGGTAAGTTGGCAAGCGAAGATTGCCATTCCTTAGAGCGATTTTCGGTCGCTAGGAGGGCACCCGACGAGATTCCTCAACGCAGGCAGTCGCGACTGTTCGGGTCAGAAAGCTGCTGTTCGAGTAGAAAATCTACTCAAGCAGCAGCAAAATCAACTCAAGAAGTAGGGTCCTCACGTGTGTCGCATGGTGACGGTCGCGCTGGTTTTTCAGCACGGAACTAGCTCCTGGCGCTAAACATCAGCGCAACATGCCTAATTCCGCCCGTTTGTGGAGCTCGGTAGAATCTCACAGAGTTTTCATGTAACTGCGGAATTCCATTGAGTGAAACCCCTAGTTCTGGTCAGTACAGACTATCTGCTGGATGCACCTTTTTGTCTTAAAATTAAATCTAGACACACTTTACTAGTTAAATGAGCTTCTTGTAAAATAATCATTTGTGCTTATGAGTCCCTTAAGTATTGCAGAATTCAAGCTCGTCTCTCCTTTGTATGCAACCCATTTATGTTCCATGACAGAATTTGTACTGCCACTGTTTCACCTCTAGCTTTCAAACCAATGTGTACACATTTTTTGGGGAATAGGCAGAATTAAAATACTTCATCTGTAATACCTGAGGTTCCCATGGATTTTTTCCCTTTTATGCTCCACACCCGGTGAACCCCCTCCATTCCCTGGAGAACCCTCATTGATTTCCTCATGGACTTTAAAGCCCTTTTGAGCACTCCTGGGATACTCTTAACACCAAGTGAGAAAAGAAACATAGAAAAAGAAAAAGAAATAAATTAAGTAAACGGCCTAATTCTAAATTAAGTAAACCACCTAATCCAAATTATATATCAACATAGAACATAGAAATAATACATATGTATGCTTATAACACAGCTACATCTATCCTACACAGAGTTACCCTTCTTGATAGTCTCAATCACCTCACCAGTCTCCTTATGATCTCTTAAGTTATGCATCTTATTGTTAAACATCACTCTAAGTGTAGCAGTAAATCTTAATTGGGTGGTTGCACCTAACTTTTTTAATTCTTCTAGTCGCTCCCCAACTCCAGAGTAGCCTGAGAGATATGGGATCTAACCTCAAAAGAAACCCCATTTGCCTTCAAACTTTTCTGCTTCAAAGCTTTTAATAAAATCTGTTCTTTTATTGGGTAGGTTTGGAAATGGAAAGGATCTTCCATGGTTTACTTTAGTTGGGGTTCTTTTTAAACAGATCTCAATGGACTGTTTGAATATCCCTGGCTATGTCTACCTCATTGTCTTCCATGTGAACTCCTGACTTTATCAAGGGTACAGCGAAGGATTTGAAGTCCTCCCATTCTACCGCATCTGGCACTTTAAAATTCTTAAGTTATTCCTTCTAGAGATGTTCTCCAATATTTCTAACCTCTCCTGATGCTCTCTGTATTTAAGTTTCAACTTCCAAATCGCTTCTTTGTTGTGAGCATCTGAGTAATTTAATTTCATTTCTGAATCCTCTGGGGCTTTAACGTTAAAAGAGTCTTTAGCGTCAGAGAGTCTAATTTTTTTCTCTAGACTCTCACATGTCCCTTGAACTTCTCTCTGATGTGTATCGGAGTTTGCAATTCTGTTTTTAATTTCAGTTGACATTGACAACAACATAGATTCAACTGTGGATGTAGGAGATGTTGCTGTAGGGGTTTTACCTTCCATCTGGATGGAAGTAGAAGCCTGCACTTGAACATCAACCTTAGCAGGTGCTCGCTTGGTGGCTGGGGTTGAAGCCCTGCAGTAGAAAATAATCGCTCCTCACCCTCTACCGCCTTTTCTTGTTGTCCTTCAACCTGCTGTCATCCATGTCCTCTAGTACCTGGTAACTATTGGCACTAGCTATCATTAAGTCCTCCACACTTGCCATTTCCTCAGTGCTGAGATGAAAACCTGTGACCCCACCTTCGGGCAACTAGGCCAGCTTCTGCCCTGGTATCTTCCTAGATTCTTTTAAATCGTCTGCCACTGTCTCGATTGCTGACCTCCTAGGGGCTATTGTTTCAGGCAAAACCTGTCCTTAGTGAGGGGGTTATTTTTAACTTCTGTTGATTAGAAGGATTCTTTCTAGTCTCTAAGCCCCTGAAACGCCCGTGTGGATTTGCACATGTAGATATTGATGTGGAGGTCACAATCACAACAAGAAGTTATTACTCTAGCTCGCCTCCCTCTGTTTTCTATTGTTGGGGCAAAGTGCCTGTTCCTCTTATCAGGCAACTTTAGAGCCCTACTTCAGCCCCTTGTGGGCTTGCCTTTGGTCCTTGACACCTCAAGAGAGCTCTGTCTCCTCATCCCAACTCTTTGAGTGTCACTCTGGCTTAACGTCTCGGGCTGTAAGAGGTTGGTGAGTAAAAAATACTAGCGTAGAATGAAATGGCATACAGTGGAGTAGCGTACAGTGGAATACCGTACAGTGGAATAGCGTATAGTGGAGTGGCGCAGAGTAGAGTTTTATGCAGTGCAGTGATGTAGAGTGGAGTGGCATACAGTGGAGTGGCGTAGACTGGAATTGTATACAGTAGAGTGCTGTGGAGAGGAGTGGCGTAGAGTAGAGCGACATATAGTGGACGTGGAGTGGTAAAGAGTGGAGTGGTGTGGAGTGGAATGGGGTAGAGTGTAACAGCATACAGTGGAGAAACATAGAGTGGAGCAGTGTACAGAGGAGTGAGGTAGAGTGTAGCTGCATTTGGTGGAATAGCGTAGAGTGTAATGGCATAGAGTGGAACAGCATAAAGTGGAGTGGCATACAGTGTAGTGGCGTGGAGTGGAATAGCATAGAGTGTAGTGTGTAGAGTGGAGTTGCGTACAGTAGAATAGTGTTGAGTGGAGTAGCATAAAGTGCAGTAGCATATAGTGGAGTGTTGTAGACTGGAGTGGCGTAGAGAGGAGTAGTGTACAGTGAAATAGAGTAAAGTGGAGAGGCTTACAGTGAAGTTGCATACCGTAGAATAACATAGAGTGGAGTGGCATACAGTAGAGTTGTGTATACAGGAATAGTATAGAGTGTAGTGGCATGGAGTGGCGTAGAGTGGCACACAGTAGAGTGGCGTACAGTGGAGTGTGGTAGAGTGCAGTGACATACAGTGGAATAATATACAATGGAGTAGCGTACAGTGGAATGTCATAGAGTGGAGTGGTGTAGAGTGGAATAGCTTACAGTAGAGTGGCGTATACTGGAGTAGTGTAGAGTGGCGTAGAGTGGAGTGACGTACAGTGTAGTGGCGTACAGTGGAAAAGCAGAGAGTGGAGTGCTGTGGAGAGGCATACAGTGGAATAGTGTACACTGGAGTGGGGTAGAGTGGAGTGGCACAGAGTGGAGAAGCACACTGTGGAATAGTGTGGAGTGGCATTGACTTGAGTGTGTACAATGGAATGGTGTAGAGTGGAGTGAGGTACAGTATAGTGATATACAGTGGAATAGCGTACACTGGAGTTGTGAAGAGTGTAATAGCATACACTGGAGTGGTGTAAAGTGTAGTAGCATACAGTGTTGTGACATACAGTGGAGTGGCGTAGAGTGGAGTGGCATAAAATGGAATAGCATACAGTGGACTGGTGTAGAGTGGCATAACATTGAGTGTAGTGGCATAGGGTGAAGTGATGTAAAATGGAGTGCCATATAGTGGAATCGTGTAGAGTGGAGTGACGTAGAGTGGAGTATCATTCAGTGGAATATCGCAGGGTGGAATGTTATTCAGTGGAATAGCGTAGAGTGTAGTATGTACATTGAAGTGGCGTAGAGTGGATTGGTGTACACTGGAGTGGCACAATGTGGACTGGCATAGTCTGAAATAGCCTAAAGTGTAGTGTTGTATAATAGAGTTGCCTACATTGGAATAGCGTAGAGTGGAGTAGAGTAGAATGGAGGGGTGTACAGTGGAGTGGCGTACACTGGAGTGTCATAGAATGGAGTTGCATAAAATGTAATAGTGTAGAGTGGAGTGGTGAAGAGTGGGGTAGAGTGGAGTGGCATACAGTGGATTAGTGTAGGGTGGAGTGGCGTATAGTATAGTGACATAAAGTGGAGTGGAAACAGATGTAGTGTGAAAGTAGGCAAATGTATATAGGTGAAATGTGGCAGAAATATAGATTATGAGGTGGAAATGGCAATTTTTGGTAGTAGGTGTAAATAGTGCAAGTGATAATAAAGTTATAAGTGTTAAAAATCTTAATGATATATTCTGATGTGGTATATGACGGTAACTTTGTGGTGTACCAAGGTAGATGCCAATGAAAAAAGGCACTATGTGATTGGGTAATAGCTGTCTTTACAAAAAGTAAAAGGCAGTTAAGTCGTTTTTAGCATACTTTCGTTGCATTTTGAGTTAGGGCCTTAGATATAGGAAAGCAGTAGGTTTTATTGTTGTTCCCTACCTATTACCACTTTATTAAGGTGGTAATGGAGAAATGTATTTATATTTTTACAAGAATTTACTGTGAAGCACCCTTTTTTTAAATAGCTCAGTAATTTGTAGGTATTACAGCTCGACGTGGATGGCACTGTGATAATTGTATGCTTAAAGACTTTGGTAGAAAAACAGACATTTGAGGTGAGCAGATTCAGAGGGCCTGATTCACAGAACTAACTTACGCCAAAAACGTAAAGTTAGTACTTTTTGGTATTCACAGAATACACTTACTCATTTTGGTATTCACAGAATGAACTTACTCATTTCGGTATTCACAGAAGTTAGTAGTCCAAATATTTAGGACTCCTAAATGCCTTCTGTGAATACCGAAAGTCTTAAATTTAGGATGTTTCTCAGTATAAGAGTAGTAAAGTTAGGAGTCCTAACTTTACTACTCCTAAACTGAGAAAAATCCTAACTTTAAGACTTTCGGTATTCACAGAAGGCATTTAGGAGTCCTAAAGTTAGGACTACTAACTTCTGTGAATACCGAAATGAGTAAGTTCATTCTGTGAATACCAAAATGAGTAAGTGTATTCTGTGAATACCAAAAAGTACTAACTTTACGTTTTGACGTAAGTTAGTTCTGTGAATCAGGCCCAGAGTGTCGGTGCTGTTGAAGTGTGCTCCAATAGGAGCTGCTCTCCACCTTGGGAACTACCAAGGGCCGTATTACAATAAGTGCCCCGGGGGCGCAACGAGCGTTTGCGCCCGCTTTGCGCGCCCCAGAGCACTTTGGTATTATAGAAGGGGGCGCAGACGCTTGTGCATCCCCATCTATAATACCGATAGCGCTGGCACCCTGAAAGCGCCAGCGCTACCTTCAGAGCGTGTTCCCTCATTTGCATAGGGGCGTGCCCTATGCAAATGAGGGGATTCCTTTGACTCCGCGCCCGTGCCATATTACAGTTGCGGGCGCGGAGTCAAAGCAGCCCTCAGGAGGCACACTGACAGTGCGCCATTTAAAAGGTGGCGCACTGTCAGTGCGTCTCCTGAGAGCAGCCCTCTGCAGGGGTAAAGGGGGTCCCATGGACCTCCCAGACAGCCCCTTGCAGGCGGGTGCAGTCACAGACTGCATCCGCCTGCAAGGGGATCTCTAATCCCATTTGAAAGTGCAGGCGGGTGCCGCCTGCACTGTGAAAACACGGAGCGGCTGCTCCGTGTTTTCACATGAATCCGCTGCCCCCAGGGCAGCGCGAGTTCGCGGCTGACCTGGGGGCAGCGCATGCAACATAATAGGGCGCATTGTGATTGTTTGCGCCCGGCGCTCCTTTTAAAAGGTGCGCCGGGCGCAAACAATCACAATGAATAATATGGCCCCTGGAGTTCACTGTTTACTTTTTTGCATAACTTATGCAGCACTCTAAGCCTGAAAGGGTATTGATGTACATGTATGTGTGCGCGCGCATTGTGTGCTTCTGGGTGCATACACTAAACAAAACCTATTGACTTTGCTGGAGCATGTTATTGTAGAAAAGAGATAAATAATGTGGTGGAAGATATATTATCTTCCTGATATTTCAAATGTTTATGTTTACTGTTGTTAAGTTTAATTAAAAATTAAAAATCTTAAGTTTTTTTTTTTTGCATCACGATATATAGAATAAAAAAACAAACCCAAATAACCCAACAACAACAATTTTGTGCCTGCACAATATGCTTTTTTGTGCCTACCTGTATAATGTGTCTCGCTATTAAGTCGTGGGCAGTACATTTGCACGTGTGCTGCTGTGCCTGTCGTGTTTGCATATGTATTGAGCACGAGAGCCAGGGAGTTCCCTCGGGAGCTGTAATGCAGCTCCTGGTTCTGCGGCTGCTGCACTTACTGCTAGTAAGAGGCTTGGCCGGCGGCATCCTGCGGATGATAGCGCCACGCTGCAAAACCGCCCTGGATTTACACACTTTATAAAGTGGAAGGGGGACAGGAAGCAGCCGAGGACGGCATCCAGTACATTTCTACTGCATCCTGACTGGGAATGAGACGGCGCTGCGATGTGCAAAATGTCGTTCAAGGTAAGCATGTTTGTTTTGCTTTTCAGCGCGTGCAGCCAATTGAATGAAAGGTACCATTCTTAGCAGTGTAGGCTAGAAGCACAGGCCTCGGTCTCGAGACAGCATGGGCTTTTAGTGAGCAGCAATCTATCCTACTTTATTTGTCAGGTTTTTTAGAGAACGGTTAATTTGTATGCTATTTGGGTTGTAAGGGGTTCTTATTCAAAATATGTTTCACATTCCAGTAGTGATGGAGCGGCGGACTAGAGTGCTATAATCACGTCCTGTATTAAGTGCTATAAATGAGGCTTATCCCTTACAAAACTATTCATCGTTTATACCTTTTCCAAAAACACAGCAGTGTGAAAGCAGAGATATGATGTTAGACTCAATAATTTGTCATGTAATATATGCACCTTCCTGATAAATGTTGACGTTGATCCCACTTTCCAGAACCCCCGAGTCTCTATATTAGCTACCTTATTTCTTGAAAGTGCTTGTCTCATTTTAATAATCGTATTACTAATTTAAATTGACTCTGGCATGCATGGTCAGTCTTTTTCAGTCTTTATTAAAATCTCTGCATTTACAATCGGCATTGCAAACAGACTATCTTAAATTTCAAAGCGTTTCCTAGTGGCAGCTGCATTCATTGACAGTAACATACAATGCTAATAATTATGGCCCGGATCACAAACCATTTTTGACTGTTGCTATTAAGATACTGTTTGCTCTAAAATCTTTTATTGCTGGATTATGAAGGTGGTAATGTGTGGCAAGAACGTTTGTGTATATTTGCTGTGCAGCATTCTGTTCTGTTGATGATGTGTTCAGTTTTTTGTGCTGCTGTCTTTTTGTGCTGCACTATTGTAATGTGATTTTGTGTTGATATACTGCAGTGTTTGTGTTGCATTCTGTTTGCTGTGATGTGCCATGTTATGTTTTAATTGTGGTGTTATGTTGCTTTGTGTATGCTGTTGTGTTTTGTTTAGTTGTTTATTTTAGATATGTCAACAAACAGTGCTATAATTCCAGATAAAAGCAGCACATCCTTTTAAAGTTCCTGTGACAAGCAACCATTTCCCATTTTCTAAGATGAGGAAATCGTGCTGCTTCTGCTCTTAAACCATTTAAGACACCAGTCAGCTCAAAGCTCTGGCTGCTATCAGAGCTCATTTTACACAATACTGCCTCAGATTAGTGTCTCACTGACACATCCTGCGGGAATTTTTCATCCATCTTGTTTCCACATCTCAAGGAAAAAAGAAGATGCTCTGTTAGTGAGTTTCTGTGATCCCTTACTATGGAAAAAGTCCATATCCCTCATGTCCTGTTAGTTGAAGGGGAGGAGACCTTATCATATTTAAGGTCTGTTCTAGAGTAGAATATTTTATAGAATATCATATAACAATGTAAAACTTGCATAAAAAAGTACACACAGACACACACACACTCTCTCACTCTCGCTCTGAGTCATCAGTAGCACTAGTGTTATGGATGAGTTCACTAGTTCAAAGAAAAATGTTTTTTTTTACTCTTTAGCAGTGACTGTGAAATCTGCATGAAGCATTTCTTGATGTATACATGCACCTAAATTCGACTTTGAAGGTTTTGAATGGGTTGCTCAAATGGGGGCAAACCATTTAGAAGTCCTCAAAAATAGCATTTCTCATTCAAACTCCCCAGGACAGAATGACACCAAACATGGACCTGAAATTTTAGATTAATCTATCTCACAGTCTTTGCTTAGTTTCTTGTAGCTCAGTCCAGTAGTGTTGCTCAGTGTGAGAAAGTGGATTATTAAATTGGGGTGGATGGATGTCCAACGCAAGTAATTAGTCACTACCATATTAGGTCCAGTTAAAGGTTTCAGAAATTTAAACTTCGGCTTAAACCCTGCTAGCTAATGCACAGAGGAGACAGGCTCAACTTAGAGAAAATGTGTGAAGCATTTAGAAGTAACAAAAGATTTAAATAATTGAAAGCACTGCACAATAAAAATCAAACTCCAATTTATAAAAGTAGAGAATAATGAGCACAATTACACCAAATTATAAAAATTCAATAAGAGGGAGACATGAATACTATACTAGAAGATGTAAGTAAAAATTGCTCCAAAAAGCATTATGTGCTAATGAAAGTCAACTGGTCGCAGTAGACCGGGGCCTAGGCATGTCTTAAGGCTGACCTTGAAGAAAAACAGATCAGATACGCAAACCAATTTCGACCAATTTCGTAGCGGGTTTTATCTTGGAACTTAGAGCCTCATTATGAGTCTGGAGGTCCTCGGACGTCCAGACTCGTGGTGGTGGCGGTCCACCACAACTGCCAGCGATATAAGATCCCTGGCGGTGTTGCAGCAGTCTTAAGGCCGCAATATGCTTGTCGGGGCCACTGCAGGCCCGCCAAGCTTATTATGAGTTTCCTCACCCCTACACTTTTTATGGCAGTGCGACCACCATGAAAAGTGTGGCGGTGAGGAAACAAAGGGGCGCTATAGGGCCCCCTTGTGCCTCTGCGCCATGGGGTGCATGCTGGGTATCACATGTTGTGCCTGTTCCGCCCCCACTCACCTGTAAACTAGTCACTGCAGGAACGAAGAATGTCCCGTTCCTCTCCCTGTGCCTTATCCACTCATGCCCAAAAGTAAAAAGACACAAGTAGAAAAACACACCGGGGGAAGGTGGGTAAACAAGGGAAAATAAAAGGATGTATGGACGGCCACTCCTATGCTCTTCTCTCTGGATAATGGTAGGACCCAGATAAGGCACGGGCGTCTTAGAAAAAGAGAAAAGAAAAAAGGTATAGAATCAATAACATGCAGTAAGAAACTAAAAAACCTTTTGCACAGCACCAGACATTTAATTATTTGCACAATTGTAGTGTTTTTCGTTTTGCTTACCCCTCTGTATATGAAGCTCTGTCCTTAATAGGCAATAGTAAACAAACAAGGTTCTTAGTCCCAGAAGAGTTGTAACCGAATAATGTATCCTGTTAATGTACACACTATTTGGAATGATCCCCCGATGTTCCTTGCGGATGGAAAAAACCTAGCAGGCAAAAAACCGCACCTCCTACACTCTCAACTAAGGGATCCCTTGCTATTGAAAGTAAAAACACAGGGCTTCGTGAAAAGAACCAAAACACGCATAACGAGGTGAATAAGGTAAAAAATATACCCGTGTGCAGGAAGCGGGAGAGGGAAACTGAAGCCCCGCTAAGCGCACAAGTCCATGATTCCAAAAGGGTGTTATTTCCTGGTAAAAATGCAAAACAATCCAAAATGAAAACGAGTTTTCCCAGAAGTACACCAGCGGAATAGACGAGGCGGGGGCAACAACGAAGAGAGCAGCGTGTAGCACCGAAACGCTGCCAGCGAGGTCCTTCCGGGGCGAGAACCGGGAAAGAAACCAAGCAAGGAGGTACATGTGGGCGGTGTTTAAATACCCGCCGGCCGCTCCCAGGTACTCCACTGCAGCTGTGCAAATGCTCCCAACACAGAAATGGAGGAAAGGCAACAGCAAACGCCAAGGGGCAGAGACGAAAGGTAAAACAGAACAGAACCCCTAAGGCGCTTGCTAACTACAAGACATAACAGTACTCCCTCTCAAAAGACCCCCGGCAGGACTGGGCTTAGAAGGGTGATGTGAATGAAACAAGCGCACCAAACGGGGAGCATGTACATAACTGGCAGGCTTCCAGGTACGCTCATCAGGGGTATAACCTTTCCAGTCTACTAGATAAAATAATCTACCCCTTCGTCTCCGGGAATCTAGAATGGCATTGACCTCGAACTCCTCATCAATAACCACAGGCGGGGTCAAGGCTTGAGTGGTGACTTTGTAGGGCTTCAGTAAGGAGGTATGGAATACAGGATGAATCCGATAGTCAGCAGGTAAATCCAGTTTCATAGCAACCGGATTCACCATCTGACAAATCTTAAACGGACCCACATAACGAGGCTGTAATTTCCTAGGACCCCCCAACCGCAAGTTCTTAGATGCTAGCCAAACCATATCTCTATCATTTATAAAAATTTCTCTATAGATGACTCCATACACTCCAAGGAGTTCCTTAAGAATACTATGCTTCTTATCAGGAACTGGATGAATAAAAATTAGCTAAAACTAAATTCTGCTAAAACCGAAATCATTATCCCTAACAATAAACTTCAAAATTGAACCCCCACTCATTGGCCCGAAGAATGACGACCGGCACCTGCCCCTAAGACCTTGAGTAAGAGCCTAGGTATTCACATTGACTCTGAACTCACCATGAACTCGCGATCGGGGCAGTCACCTCTGCCTGCTTCTTCCAACTTAGGAAACTGCGAAAAATCAGAAGGTTTTTCAGCAGGGAAGCCAGTATCATTGCCTTGATCCTATCCAAAATTGACTATGCAAATGCAGTCAACCTAGGCCTCCAGCGTAACCAGATACACCGCATACAGCTGATACAAAATCAGGCAGCAAGAATCACCTATCAACAAGGCAGACGCTGCCACGTTAAACCGCTGCTGAAGGAACTGCACTGGCTCCCTGTGGAGCAGCCCTCCATGTTTAAAACAGGTTGTATCCTGTTCAAACCATTCATGGTACTGGCCCTGAGTTAATTTCCTAAAAAATTCACAGATACTCCCCTACGCGCACGCTAAGATCCATGCACAAGAATCTACTGGTAGTACCAGGTTTCAGACGTAAACGCATGGGAGGATCGCGCTTTTCCTTTCAGGGACCCAAGTTCTGGAATGCCCTGCCCATGTCATTGAGATTAGAAACTGACCATCTGTGTTTCAGGAAAAAGCCGAAGACCTGGCTTTTTTTCGCAAGCTTACAGTTAGACCTGGCTTTCTCGTGCGTTGTCTCCAAGGATGAAATAAGGCATCATTCAGCGCCAAGAAACCTGTTGGTGAACGTGCGCTCTACAAATTCTCATTAACATAACATATCCCCAGGAGCATAGGAGGGAGCTGGGTAACGATGTCTGTCTGCCTTCACCTTAATGCTATTCTCAGCTACCAGTAGATGTTCTTGTGCCTTTTTCCAAATGTCAACCAAGGCATGACTCAAGGTGTTTACCGCTGGTACTCAACCCGAAGGCTGGATGGGTATAGCCTTGGGATGAAAACCCATTGAACAGAAAAAGGGGGTCATGCCCAAAGCCGAGTGTATACTGTTTTTATAAGCAAACTCGGCAATAGGAAGTTCCGTCACCCAACTACCTGACAAAGAGGACAGCAAACAAAGGATGTATTGTTCCATGGTCTGATTGGTACACTCCGTTTGCCCATCTGATTGTGGGTGGTAAGCTGAGGACAACCGGAGCTCCATTTTGACGTGGAACACAGTTCCCTCCAAAAGTCGGAGATGAACTGAGCTCCTCGATCTGTCACAATGGCAGCGGGAATACCATGCAATCGTAACACATGAGATATGAAAATATCAGCTAATTCCCTAGCTGTAGGCAATTTAGGCAGAGGTATGAAATGAGCAGTTTTGGTGAAAAGATCTACAACCACCAAAATCGTTGTGTACCCCGCTTCCTTGGGAAGATCTGTAACAAAATCCATACTAATAGTATGCCACGGAGACGGGGGTACTGGCAAAGGTTGTAAAAGACCTGCAGGAGGAGTGTGTGAAGCTTTGTTAATGGCGCACACAGGACACAATGACACAAAAACCTGTATATCATGCCCCAATGTATCCCACCAAAACTAACGAAGACAAAGCTCCCTTGTCTTAGTCATCCCAGGATGCCCCACCAACAGCATATTGGGAAGCATCTGCCTCCACATAAAATGGGAGTGCAGGATCTGGATGTTTAAGGATGGGAGCAGAAGTAAATTACTCCACCAATGTCTCCAAAGCAAGTTGGGCTGCAGAAGACCAGAAAAAGGGACCCCCTTTCTTCAATAAAACTTTCATATGAGTTATAATCTCCAAAAAATGGGATATAAAACGCCTATAAAAATTGGCAAATCCTAAAAGGACCTGAATATCCCTCACGCAAGTCGGAACTGGCCATGTAGTGATCGCCACAGTCTTTTTTGGGTCCATCTCAATTCCTTCAGTAGAAATGAGAAAACCCAAAAACTCCACACAAGAAACCCAAAACTTACATTTGTCCAATTTAACAAACAAATGATTTTAACGCAGTTTTTGCAACACCTGTGTCACATGGCGGTCATGTTCCGCATCATTTTTGGAAAAAATCAATATGTCGTCTATATAGACGATAACACTTACATCCAAATACTCTCATAACACTTTATTAATAAAAAACTGAAAAGCTGCAAGGGCATTACAAAGACCGAAAGGCATAACACAATACTCAAACAAACTAAACTTAGTCCGAAAAGCAGTCTTCCATTCATCCCCCTCACGGACACGAATGAGATGATATGCCCCACGCAGATCTAGTTTAGTGAAAACTGTGGCATGCTTCAATTGATCCAGTAACACCGGAATCAAAGGGAGCGGATATTTATTTTTTATTGTCACCTTATCGAGAGCTCTATAATCAATACAAGCGCGGAGATCCCCCTCTTTCTTTGGTATGAAAAAGAGGTGAGATGACACAGGAGAAGAGGACTGTCTGATAAACCCGGATGCCAACATTTCATACAAATAGGTCCACAAATGCTGCTCTTCTGGTTCAGAGAGAGCATAGATCTGACTACAAGGCAAAGTAGCCCCTGGAACCAAATCAATGCGGCAGTCAAAGCTCCGATGTGGTGGCAAAACACTAGCTTTGACAGTATCAAAAACATCGACGTACTCCAAATATTGATGAGGAATACAGGAACCCTCAGAGCAAGTACCCACTGCACAAATCAATGGAGAAACCCAATCTGTAGCCTCCTGATAATGCTGCAAACAATATTTGGAGTCCAGTGTAACAGTTGGTCTGGCCTAATCAATCTTCGGGTTATGTGATTGTAGCCATGGTACTCCAAGTATCACCCCAAAAGAGGGGCATCAATGAGGTCAAAACTAACAGTCTCAGAATGACCATTAACGCAGATCAAAAGGAGAGGTTCTGTTTGCTTCGTGATTAACCCTGATGACAAATCAGTACCATCAATTGTCCTACAGGTTCAGGTTGCTTTTTATATACACAAGGAACATTCAGTCTATCAGCCAATTGAATATCCATAAAGTTACCTGTGGCACCTGAATCAAGCAACACAGAAATAGTAGTTCTCTTGCTATTCGTAATCACCAAATTCACTGTGATGGTAAAAGGACGCGGTACCCTTTAAACAGAACTAGCGATATCATAAGGATTTGTGTTAACACCCTCTTCAAGGCATAATGATGTTACTTCCTGCTTCACAAAAGCCACTGATTTTCCTCAATGGTGTGCTTGAGGGCTTCACAGGACATACACGGGTATAATGACCACTCTTCCCACAATACAAACATAAATTATATGCCCGCCTCCTCTCCTTTTCCTCTCTCAACAAGGGACCCCGCACCCCACGTATCTGCATAGGTTCTGGCAGAGATTTTGACCCTACTTCTTCCTTCTGGTCCCCACGTACAACAATGACACGTGGTGCTTGAAAACAACTTTTTTCTCCCTTGCTTTTGGACAATCTATGTTTTAACTTAACCACCAGATCTATGAACTCCATACTACCCTCAGGCGGGTTTACAACCTGGGATACAATATCCTTTAACTCCTCACAGAGGCCCTGATAAAACAATGAAGTCCTTTTCTCTGAGGGCCAATATGTTTCCGAAACAAGACGGTTAAAAGAAGAGATGTTTTCCTTGTCTTAATTTTAGCAATTCAGCATCACTGGCTTGCATAAAAGCATGCTTAGCAAAACAAACTACGCATTTGCTCCTTGAAAGCTGAAAAATTATAAAGAATAGGGTCACCACTGTCCAGCACAGGGACAGACCACATTGCTGCCGTACCCGCTAAATAGGAAATCACAAATGCGACCTTTGCCGAATCATCAGGGAATGCTGTAGGTTTACACATAAAATGCAGATGGCATTGATTCATGAATATGCTAAACATATTACAGTCCCCCGAGAATCTTTCTGGAACAGCCAAAGGAACCAGAACTGGGGTAATAACCGTAATCGCAATGAGTAAACTACCACTGGTACTGGCACTGGTAGGTCTATCAAATTGAAAGGTCGCTGACTGTACTATAGGCACCTGTGTTTTTGGTATAGTCCCAGGACCCCTCCCCCAGGGATGTTCCCTCGCTTTATAGATGTTTATTTCCTGATGCATGCCTTCATTCTCTTGCCTCAATTCCCGTACTTCTGTCTGAATGTTGGAGAGAGCCATAACTAACTCCTGCATAGAAGGACCCACCCTCACACCCCACCCCCCTCCCCCCCCATCAAGGGGTATCCGATTAATTTCATCCTGGTCCATCCTCGTTCGGGCAGTGTATTATTCGTGGGCTTGGTTTTCTGTTCCACCCCCACTCACCTGTAAACCAGGCACTGCAGGAACGAAGAATGTCCCGTTCCTCTCCCTGTGCCTTATCCACTCATGCCCAAAAGTAAAAAGATACAAGTAGAAAAATGCACCGGGGGAAGGTGGGTAAACAAGGGAAAATAAAAGGATGTGTGGACGGCCACTCCTATGCTCTTCTCTCTGGATAATGTTAGTACCCAGATAAGGCACGGGCGTCTTAGAAAAAGAGAAAAGAAAAAAGGTATAGTATCAATAACATGCAGTAGGAAACGAAAAAACCTTTTGCACAGCACCAGACATTTGATTATTTGCACAATTGTAGTGTTTTTCGTTTTGCTTACCCCTCTATATATGAAGCTCTGTCCTTAGTAGGCAATAGTAAACGAACAAGGTTCTTCGTCCCAGAAGAGTTGTAACCAAATAACGTATCCCGTTAATGTCCACGCAATTTGGCGTGATCCTCCGAGGTTCCTTGCGGATAAAAAAAACCTAGCAGGCAAAAAACCGCACCTACTACACTCTCAACTAAGGGATCCCTTGCTATTGAAAGTAAAAACACAGGGCTTCGTGAAAAGAACCAAAACACGCATAACGAGGTGAATAAGGTAAAAAATATACCAGTTTCCAGGAAGCTTGAGAGGGAGAGGGAAACTGAAGCCCCGCTAAGCGCACAAGTCCATGATTCCAAAAGGGTGTTATCTCCTGGTAAAGATGCAAAACAATCCAAAATTCTGTCTATTCCACTGGTGTCCCAGAAGTACACCAGCGGAATAGACGGGGGGCAACAACAAAGAGAGCAGCTTGTAGCACCGAAACGCTGCCGGCGAAGTCCTTCCGGGGCGAGAACCGGGAAAGTAACCAAGCAAGGGCTATGTGTGGGAGGTGTTTGACCTCTTTGACGCGTGCGCAGTTCGGACGGCCCCTGGCCGTCCGACGCACACGAGCACCGTGACGTCGGACGGCCCCCGGCCGTCCGACGCATGGAAGAGGTTAAATACCCGCCTTCCGCTCCCAGGTACTCCACTGCAGCTGTGCAAATGCTCCCAACACAGAAATGGAGGAAAGGCAACAGCAAACTCCAAGGTGCAGAGACAAAAGGTAAAAAGGAAAACAGAACATAACCCCTAAGGCGCTTGCTAACTACAAGACATAACAGCATCCCCTTATTGCATGTATCCCAGTATCTGCAGGGCATGGACTGCAGCAGTCCATGCTGTGCAGGTACTGATTTTGACTTTCCCATGGTGGTGCCTATTTCATAGCTACCGCTGTGGGAATGCCAAAGAACTGCCTGCCAGACAGGAGAATACTCCTTATCTGGCGGGCGGTTTAACCACAGGTTTGGCAGTGCGGGAGATGGGCGGTTCCACTCCCGAACCGCCAAACTCGTAATGAGCCCCTTAGTCTTTGAAATGGAAGTCAAAGTCCTTCAGTGGGGCAAGTCAGCAGGTATGTTTGTGTTTTCACAAAGTCGGAGAAGCATTGGATGAGGTTCTGGTGAAACTGTTGATTTTATGGCATGACACAGAGGCCAACTTTATGCAAATCTCCTTTATTGCCACAGCTCAGCAGTAACAATGAAGAGAATATAGAACTTCAAAACAACATTCTAATACAGTAAATAGTCCATGAGCACGCAGCCATCTTCCTTCTTTGTTGCTGCTGCTCACAAAGATAGGTACCCTCATTTGAATCGTGCTTATTGTGTACGTATGGCCTTTTATGAATGAGTGTATGTGTCTGTATATCGCATGGCTGGGTCCTATTGACCCTGCCATGCGATTGTTCCTTGTTATTTTTGACTGAGAAATGGTTTTCTCTCTGTATTAACATGTTCTTGGCGTTTTAGCGTGTGTTCCTTTTGTGGGTCTCTAGCGAGCCTTCAGTGACCGTGCCCTTGGCCCCGGTGCTGCCCTGACACATCCGCACTATGGAAATGTAAATATTTCCCTCTTGCGACCTTTGAAAGCCCGGCCGCACTCCCGTTGCCTGGCAGCGCTCCAAGCGCAAAACAGGCATACGGGCTTGTGCGACCGCGCTGCTTACCGCAGCTTTGATTGGCGCCTCCCAGCTCCTGTCCCCTGCACTGCTCCAGCCTCACTGGACGGGCTCCCCTCGCCTTTCGGGGACACCTGCCACAACCCGTCTTCTCCCACCGCGGTGCGGTCTTCGCGCGCGTACCGCGGAGGGGAGAAATGATTAGAGGAAAGCCTGTAAGAGGCAACCACGCACGGCAAAGACGTGCGTGGTTGCCAAAGTAACAGCAAGCAACAATTTGGCAGTTGCTGCTGTATAATTGTTTTTTCTTCACCTGGAAAGAAATTCGACACGGACACACCCTCGATTCATTACTTATTAGGAAAATAGCATATTTCTCATACGCTCAACCCCTACATTAACCCTTGAAGGTTATAACCATATTTAATGAAATAATACCTTGCCTTTAAATCAAATAACAACTAAAAAAAAAAAAAGAAAAAGAGGAGACAAGCTGTTAGAGTTAAGGTGTATAAAAAAAAGAGGAAGGGGAATATAAATTTGATATTTTTTTTTCCCCCATAATGTCTCTCAACCCTGATCTTAACCTGGAAGGTAAGATTGAGGCAATGGTCACTAAGGCCATGGACAAAGTTATGGTCTCAATTGATGAGACCATTAGTAAAAAAATTGAAACGCTGTCAAGGGCATGGCCCTCTACCAGTACTGCGCATACTACTTATGCAAAAGAAGGGGCAGTAAAGGCCCCAAAGAAAAGAGCTGCACCAGAGCACCCTGTAAAAGCTGCAAAAAAGACAAGGAAAACAGGGAAAGCAGCACATTCACGCTTCTCAGGCGGTGATAAGAACGATGCCTTGGGCATCACAGGAGGGCAACAAACAGGCCCTGAGCTCCCTATACACCTTGACAGCGACGAACCGCAGTAGGCAGAGATAAATATCTCTTGTTCCTCAGAGTTTGATACGGACATTAAGGACCTGGGGGATAAAACTTTGGGAAGCTCTGAAGAGGCAAGCAAGGCCTCAGGCTCAAAAATGGGCATTATTGATCCCTTCGGGGAAGATATGTTTGATCCCCTTTAAATGTAACACCCCCATCTCCAGAATGGCTACCTTCCCAACATGTAGCAGACTACATTAGTTTCTGGCTGAGAAGGGAGATTCCAAAGGAGGTCAGATCTAGATTGAGGTCTGAATGCCCTCGTCCATCCCTTCCAAATAAGATTGCGATGACCCCCGAGCTTGACCCCAAGGTCGTTGCTTTCATAGCAAAGGGTGCGAAAGACCCTAGGAAGGGGATAGACAAGGGCCTAAGGTCATGTCAAGACTGTCTCTTGGACACTATTGGACCCCTAACAACATTTTTCGAGTTGGCTGAAAGTGCCTACATTGATGGAACACCTATAGACCCTAAAGAACTACGTGAGTGGGTCCAACGGACCATCTGCCTCCTTGGCAATGCCAACACTGCCATCTCTAATGAACGCAGGAAGGGCATTCTCCTCAAAATAGATCCAAAGCTAATAGAGTTGGCAAACAAGGAAGGAGGACCCACTTCACAGGGGCTCCTCTTTGTTAAAGATTTAATTCGCGACATGGCTAAGTATGTAGAGGCCTTTAGCTCGATTCAGAAATCGCAGCGTAATATTAAAAAAGTCTTTCAGGACAGAATTTTCGGAAGGGCCGGGAGAATGCGGGGTCGGTTCCCCGGCCATGGGCAGTCAAGCTCAAGACCCTTTCTGGGACGCAGATCAAAGTTCCAGCAATCATCTTTCTATGGAAACCAATCGTTCTTCCCATAAAGGCAGAGGAACCGCGGAAGACCATTCCTGGGCGAGAGAAGAAACAGAGGATTATCCACAGGTAGGAACATCGAAAGACCCTTCAGGTACCCCTATAAAAGTGGGAGGGAGACTAACCCTTTTCTCTGGGAACTGGACCATGATAACACAAGACCCGTGGGTTCTAGATACAGTCAAGGGTTACAAAATAGAATTCACGGATACCCCCATTCAATCAAAGAGACCTCGCGAGATAACCTTCTCTCAAGAACAGAGAAAACTAGTATCACAAGAAGTAAGGGATCTGTTAACAAAAGGGACTATAATAGAGAGCATGGAAATGGGCTTTGTCAGCAATATATTCCTTGTAGAAAAGAAAGACAAGGGACAGAGACCTGTCATAAACTTAAAGAGCCTAAACGAGTGGGTAACATACCACCACTTCAAGACGGAAGGGATACACCACCTAAGGGACGTCTTGAGAAAGGGAGACTGGTTAACACGTCTGGACTTAAAGGATGCCTACTTCACCATCCCGGTTTGGCCCCCACACAGGAAATTCCTCCAATTCTCATGGGAGGGAAAACTTTGGGAATTCTGCACCCTCCCCTTCGGTCTATCTTCAGCCCCTTGGTGCTTCACCAAGGTCTTGCGTCCAGTAGTAGCATGGCTAAGGTAAAGGGGCGTAAGACTAATAATATATCTGGACGATATCCTTATTATGGGTCAGTCCAAAGCGACAGTATCTCGTCATACAAATCTTACTATCCGCCTACTGGAACATTTAGGCTTTGTGATAAATGCAAAAAAGTCATGCATAATACCAAGCCAGGAAACTCAGTTTCTGGGTTTCATGGTGAACACAGTGACTGCAGAACTGAAATTACCAAGGGAAAAGATAAAGAAACTTCGCAAGGAACTCAGGAAGATGCTATCAATGGAAGTCTTTCCCTTGAGGCTCTTAGCCAGGATCCTGAGTCTCCTTTCCTCAACCATCCAAGCAATTTTCCCGGGCCCTCTACATTACAGGGCCCTCCAGAGACTCAAAGCGAAAGCTCTCAGGTCGACACTATCTTACTCACAAATGACATGCTTGGACCAAGACTCGAGGAAAGAGCTGTCATGGTGGCTAAAGAATGCAGAAGCTTGGAATGGCAGAGCCATCTTTGGGGGAGCTCCAGAGTTGGTAATAGTCAGATGCGAGTCTAGAAGGATGGGGTGCCACATGTGGTGACTCAGCAACAGGGGGTCGTTGGACACACAACGAGAAGGAACTACATATCAACTGCTTGGAACTACTAGCGGGTTCCTTTGCTGTTCGAAGTTTCACCCAGAATTCAGTGAAATGCTGTATAATGCTGCGCATGGACAATGTCTCTGCAGTGAAATACGTTAACAAGATGGGGGGACCACATTCAAAGGGTCTTACGGAGATAGCGAAAGGATTCTGGAGCTATTGCTTGAACAAGGGACTCTCCGTTACAGCGGAGCACATCCCTGGTTTGAACAATAGTGTAGCGGACTGGTTCTCCAGGAATTTCAAGGATTCCAGCAACTGGAAGTTAGACAGGGGAATATTCATGGCAATCCAAGACCAACGGGGTCCCTTCGGGACAGATATTTTCGCAGACAGGCTGAACACTCAGATGGAGAATTTTTTCAGCTGGAAGCCAAACCCTCAAGCAGCAGGGGTGGATGCCTTCCTCCAGGACTGGCAGGGCTTAAAGCCAGATGCCTTCCTGCCTTTTGTCATGCTTCCACGTCTTCTCTTACATGCTCGTTGGTACCTGCAGAGCATGGTGGTGATAACCCCTATTTGGAGGTCTCAGGCATGGTTTCCAGTCATCTTGGAGATGACCGTGGACTTTCCACTTCTAATACCTTCTTTCCGGCAAGTACTCCTGGGTCCAGATGGCGAATCGCACCCTCTCATAGACCAAGGTCTAATGGTTCTGACGGCCTGGAAGATTTCAGGTGACAATGGCAAATCCCAGGGCTTTTGCAGGATGCTTTCCAACTCATATCTGAGTCTTGGTCTTCTGGAACAAGGAAGGCATATCGACTGGCATGGAACAAATGGGTTTGCTGGTGTCTTCAACGACACTACGATCCTGTTTCAACTGATTTAGTTCATGTAGTAAACTTCCTATCGGAACTCTTTGCTTCTGGCCTAAGTTATAGAACTGTTAATGTCTATAGGTCAGCAATAGCTGCAGGACATTCCTTAGTCGATGGTGTCTCGTGGGACAAAACCTTTTAATAAGAAGATTGAGAAGCATGCAAGTTCTTAATCCTCCAACTCCGAAATATAAAGCCTTATGGGACGTAAGAAACATATTACAACTTATTTCTTCTTGGGGAGATAATCTTAACCTCTCTCTCAAGCGTATTTCCTATAAGCTTTCTGTGTTACATTGCTTGGTCTCTTTCAGACAAACCTCAGATGTTAAGGCATTAGATGTTACTAGCAGGGCTTATGGGCCTGTTTTTATCTTAAGAAAAGGACCAAAACTATGTCATCCTCTATCTTCTATCCTTTCTTTCCTCTGAATGAAAGTTTGTGTGTTGTCCAATGTCTAAAAGAGTATGAAAAGAGAACTGTAAGTCTGAGAGGAGTTGGAACTCAACTGTTGATCTCTCACAGATCTCCTCATAAAGCAGTTTCATCTCCCACGTTGCAAGGTGGGTCAAAGAAGTGATGAGTGAAAGTGGTGTCGATGTTTCTATTTTCGGTGCACACTCTCTTAGAGGCGCATCATCTTCTAAAGCTCTTATGTTAGGTGGAGGGCTCCAAGATATTCTAAGAGCCGCTGACTGGTCGAATGAGAGTATGTTTAATTTTTTTTACTTTAGACCAATCAATAATGTGATTGACAACGCACTTAGTTCACTTTAAACTTGCATAATGTTGGCCTCCATGTCATGCCATAAAATTTAGATTTTTCACAGCCTGGTGGGCAGACAATCTGGATTTTATTAAAGACACGGAGGCTAAGATTATCCCTCCACTTATTAACCCTCCCTAGGGGTTTTACATTTTTGACCTATTGTGTCTTTTTTTTCTTCCAGAATAAGATGTCTACGGTTGTTGAAAGGAGTGATTCGTTCGACGTCATAATTAAGGCTCCCTGTTTTCCGTTTTTACTGATTTTTACAGATAAATACAGACCGAAACCCATTTATTTTTCTGTCTGTATTTTTTTTTTAATGTGGATAAAAATGGAAATTGGGTTGTTTTTGAGTGATTTTAAATGCTGTCAATCATGACTGCCAGGCCAATAGCTGTGTAGATTGACAGGCAACAGGATTAAAAAAAGATAGGGATTTTAGTAAAGAGCCTTAAACAGCAGTAGTGTGTATATATCATTGAAACCTGTCAGGCGTTCAGGCACAAGTGCACATTAACTGGTTAAATAAATGCAGAAATATACACATTTCAGCTTCATTTTTTCACAAAACCTAAAATAGATATGGATAAATACAGTTAAAATTAGCAAAAAATAAATATGGATAAATACAGATGGAAATGACAAAAATATAAATACCATAAAACCGGGAGCCCTAGTCATAATTGAAGTTATGTTTTACTGAGTTCATTTCTTGTTCGCAGCATTTGGCAAAGAAGGAAGATGGCTGTGTGCTCATGGACTATATACTGTATTAGAATGTTGTTTTGAAGCTCTATATTCTCTTCATTGTTACTGCTGAGCTGTGGCAATAAAGGAGATTTGCATAATCTTAGCCTCCGTGTCTTTAATAAAATCCAGATTTTCTGCCCACCAGGATGTGAAAAATCTAAACTTTGGTGGGAAAAGATCACGGCAGGAAAATTTGAATTTCACACCCAGGGAAGTCCTCTCGCCAACTGGATACTTTTGGCTCCTCACAGTCAAGATTTTAACCTTTGGACTCAGGCACTTTTTTGGAGCTTGGATTGAGCTGTATCTGGCGAGGGGTCCACGAAGCCTAATACATTCTCGTCGAGGTCCCCCCTGAAATGGATTTGCTGCTGAATAGAAGCTCTGAGAGAGGAAAACCTGTTTCTTCAGCCCAGCAAGTTCATGCATTGGGCAAATCGAAGTCGCATGTTTGACCCGCTCCTCCGGAGGTTTTGAAGTTAAAACATTTTTTAAGTCCACAGATTTTCAGAGGTGATAGGAGATGTCCAATTAGGCACAGCCAAGGGTACCAGTACTTCAGAAACAGCACTCAGAGGTCAAGACTCACTCCACCAGAGGCCACCAACAGGGTTCATGTCCGGTCCAATTGGTACAGAGAAACGCCTCTGCAACCTGCTTTGGTCCTGTAGCTTACACAGGAAGCCAACCTTGAAGTCCACTTCTTTGCCCTGGGTATATAAATGGGAGCAGATCCAGCCCTTCAGGTCTCCTCACAGGACTCAAACAACAGGAGAAATCCTTCTTCTGTTCTTCCAAAGGTCTAGAGTGTTCTGAAGAACAGTCGTGGGGTTCCACATTTACCACAATTATGCCTGACACTGGCTTGTGGGTGGGGGTGACTCCTGGTCCCTCCCTCACCAATGGGGTGAAAGTTCCCTGAGTACACGCTGCCTACCTTTGCAGCAGTTCCTATCTGCCCTACTGCAAACAATCCCACTGTGCCTCTCACTGTCCAGATCCAAGATGGAGAAGCCCTTCTCCCTTTGTGCAGAGCCTTTGTGCCCGCCCAGAGGTGTGGCCAGGGCAAAAAGCAATCCACTCCTCTATGGTCACTCCAAACCAGTTTTGGGGCCATTCCCTCCCCCCCACTGTGTTTAGTGCCTGCCTGAGTGGTAGGATTAAAGGGGATTATTCAGTTGGCCCCTTAGAAGTAAATTAAGTTTCTGGTCCACCCCAACTGGCCCTCCTGACAGAGGAACAAAAGCACCTCCCCACACCCAAACCTTTGTCTGTGCTCTGGGGACAGTTTCCACATCTCATTAGGGGCTATTCACTGACTGGGCTACAGTTAGAGGGCTAATGCAAATTAGCGTATAGGACCTTCAGGCAAGCAAAAGGTAACTTTCTAAAAGTTACTTTTCCTTAATATTTCATAAAACCCTGACTTCACCATTGAGTTGGGATTTTAGTAAATATTAAAAATAGTTATTTAAGCATGTCTCTAGCTGGCCTTTAATTGGACATAGCAAAATTATTATTTAATATTGCCTCTCAGTGTTTCTCTGTGGGCCAGCCAGCCTTGTTACGATGAAAATAGCTTTTGAGGCTAGTCACTTTAATGACATGCTCACTTTAAATTTCTACATGTCACACTTTTAAATACCATGCACCCTGTCTTGTTGGCTGTAAGGCCTATGAAGTGATGACTTATTAACATTTAAAAGGACGGTTTTCTCTGGTCAAAAGGATTATTTTGACAGGTCCAGGATGCAGGTTTAAAACTGCTTGAGCCAAGCTACAGTGGGAGATCGGGGACATGTTTGCCTGGTCACTCTAGTGGATGGCACAGTAGTGCTGGATTCTGTAGGTGACATTTAATTTTCCAAGGCCTGGGTATATTATATGCATCTTATACTATGGCCTTGTAGGAAAGTTAAATATGCTGATTAGGAGTTAGCAAATTTCAAGCTTTTTTTAGGGGTCAGAGCACATGCACTAGAGCCTGATTAGCAGTGCTCGAGTGCACAGAATAAAAAAGAAAAACAGCAGCTTCAGTCCACAAAATAATAGGGATGACAATGCGAAAAGAGGTACTTTCTTACAGCCAACACACCATAATTATGATGGATCAAATGTGTTAGATGGAAAAAATCTTTATAGACCTCTGAAGACTAAGACATGGCTCACAGTACAAAGTAATTAAAGAAGAAAATGTAACGTTACAAGGTTACATCAAACAACTACAAAAAAGAATATTTCACCATAAATAATATATTCTGTCATATTGTGCTTTGGACTATATGTTAGTGATCATTCAGATCAAGGTAGGGTTTCTTTTAGCAGTATGATGTAATTTTCCTCAATAGAGCATTCATTCATGTATGTCAGCATTTCTGTGGATTCTATGGAGCCTTAGTTTACGTATATCAGCACTTCTGTGGATACTTTAATGTTTTTGGGTGTGGCAGTCTGTACCTGTTGTATCCTTGATTCCTACTGAAAAAAAGTAGTTTTTTCTTCATTTATGTCCTTTCTAGTTCTTTAACAGATAGTCTTAGTTATTAGGAAGATTTCATTACATTAATTCTTCAAAAAAGTACCATAAGAAGACGTACAGAGTGGGTAGACTTTGGGTGAACCCTACTAAGCTATTAGCCTTCATGTGTTTTGCATGGTTTGCCACTGATTGGTTGGGCAGTCCATAAAAGCCATGGTATTTCATGAATAGTTACATTGTCCCATTGGCCTTTAGTGATGAATACATCATTCAGTCTTTTTGAGTGCTACATGACAAGAAGCTTGTAACTCACAGTCACTGTGAGTTATTTGCAGAGTGTATTTTTTTGGTATTTTAATTGCTGATTTATAGGCTCTTTGATTAGGAAGTGGGTGCTCTTTGACTGTATTAGCTTGTCATAAAGACATAGGGGCCGATTCCGATTCAGGCCGGAAATCACTCCGGCCGAGCCGGACTCGGAGAGATTTCCGACCGAATCGGACTCTGGCAGTCCGACCGAACGAGTACGATGCGCACGCATGCAATCGGACTCGAGTCGGTCGGACTCCCATTGAAGTCAATGGGAGCCGGACGTACAACGCGTACGCGGGCTCCCATTGACTCAATGGGTGCGAGGCGAACAAGGGCGCCCCCTACAGCGGGTACGCGTCGATGCGTATCGCGCCGTACATGCACAGGTAGGGGGGACCCATGGGTCCCCCCTGTGTGCGACTCGCGCGGCTACGCGTACAGGGGGGTCCGACACGGACCCCCAAAGTCCGGCTCCGACAGCTCTTTCGAGCCGGACGGCGCAAGTCGGTCGGACTGCTCGCGGCGCGCATCGTACTTGCCCGGCCGGGGAACGTCTCCATTGCGCGGTGCGAGTCGTGTCCGTGCGAGTCGGTCGGAGCGGTTCGGACCCGCGTACGAGTCGGTCGGCGATTTCGCGTGCGCTCGCATCGTACTCGCTCGGCCGGACGCACGTACTGAATCGGTCGGAAAAGAGGGCTCCGAATCGGATCCGGTTAGCCGAATCCGATTCGGTGCCCTACCGGCCGAGATCGGAATCGGCCCCATAATGTTAATCCTTAATCACAATCACACTTGTGTGTTTTCTTTTACTGTCCTGACTTTCCTGTTATGATTACATGCCATTGATGTTCCTTTTTTTTGGTCATAAAGATTTAGCAAACATACTGCCCTTTTGCCAATTAGCAATATTTATTGTTAATTGAAAAGTAAAGACTTGCAAGTAAATAGGTGTTCTTTGAAATGCAGCAAAGATGCTTACCTTTTGTCTGTAGTCCACTGCTATTGCCACGTTGTTAGTTCCATCCCATTATAATTAACACCTTTTCACTAATACCTTGTAGTACATATCCCACTTTCCTATAGATAAAAAACTCTTTTTTACCTATTGACGTATATGCAGACATATTTGCCTTAATATAAAATACTTCTATACATAAACACCCTTTCTTTTATAACACTTTTCCATTACCTTTCAGATATTTACCATTTTTTAAATTTATTTTTAACGCATGGAACAATGTACACCCATAGTAGGCTTTGTCACTCGCTAGCTCAGCATGGATTACACTGTAATAATTCTATGCTTAAAAACTCTGCTAGAGAAAGAGACATTTGAGGTGAGCAGATTCAGAGTGTCCATGGAAAATGTATGTGACACTCTAAGCCTGAAAAGGTACTGTTTATATATATATATATATATATATATATATATATATATATATATATATATATATATATATATATATATATATATATTGAAACAAAACAAGGATAAATCTTGGTTATAGTTAGGAAAGCTTTTTTCCTCCGATACAAACCAAGCTTAAACTACGCAAACTATAGAAATAGCTTCTTGAAAAGATTGGCAGGTCTTCCGAAATCCTGCTGCTCCTATAATTGCCACTCTGAGCTAGATGTTCCCTATATCATGGACCGGGTCCGTACGGCTCCAATTTTGCTGTGGCACTTAGTCTGGAGGAAAGATTCATTAAAATTAACTAAAGACATCTTGATGGACTGTTTGAAGTTAGATGGGGTAGGCAAGATAAAGTGGCTCGAATATGTTAAGAGCACCTTGCATTCAATTGGTCTAATTAAACTATTTGAGGATCCGTCTACATGCTTGATGGTCTCAAGGAAGGATCTAAAGGGACAACTATTAAGCAAACTGGAAAGAGACAGATGGGAGTTAAACAGAAACAAGTATATGGTTAAACAATACCAACTGGCTCCTAGAATAGACAAAACTGCAAATTCATATCTGTCCTTTGTTACG
Source organism: Calotriton arnoldi (assembly GCA_963921515.1). NCBI lineage: Eukaryota > Metazoa > Chordata > Amphibia > Caudata > Salamandridae > Calotriton > Calotriton arnoldi. The sequence continues at coordinate 1,846,560 of CAWUFW010001250.1, forward strand.
AATCCTCAACATAGATTCGTATTATTGAGGTTTCGACTACAATATATTCCGCTTATGCTAGGATATCCTTCTAACACGTATTCTATTGATGCCCTTCCTGTTTGTCCACGCGATGTACAATCCACCCAATGCGATCTCCATTTTATATTCTTTTGTAAGATGTATATCGAGGAAAAGAAAAGATATATCATCTCGCTTATGCGTAGCCATGATTTTAGACAATGTCGCCCAGCTCTCTATTATCTACAGCTTTTGATTGATCCCTTAGCATGTTATTGTTTGGCTTCCTTCCTCTGGTCCGTTATAGGAAAGAGGAGACTTTATCCGTAGCCTTGGAATATAAGGAAATTGAGGGCTAGGCTGGCTTAAATGTGGATATACACATATGAATTGTTTCTTTTTAAACCTGTCTGATTTTTAAGCTTTTGAATATTTATTTGCTTTTTTATCCTATTCTGATTTTAACAAATGACTATTAATTGTATGTAGAATACTTTTACACAGTTGTTGCATCAGCGAAATAAAGTTTTGTTGACTGACTGACTTATAACTTAGAAATACTTAATCTTCTTAACTGTAGTACCCAAAAAGCATCATTTGGGCAACATAATGTATAATTCTGCCAAATTTAATGTAAAGCCATTCAGCGGTTTACGTGCTACGTCAAATATAATAGTATATGGAAAATACATTGGTGGAAAAACGTGTTTGGTGTCCCCCTATTATCTTTGCACCCCCTTAACGATTCACAATTTAGTTTTTACATCATCTCAAAATGCAGAAAATGCTAAAGGTCTGGAGAGTTTTGTGGTGATTCATCAAATGGGTGTAAAGTTTTTAGAGAGCTAAAATTTGAGGAATTCCTATCTCTGGGAATGCTAATTATAACTATAGAGGGGCAATCAGACTTAGTGGCCGATTCCGATCTCGGCCGGTAGGGCTCCGAATCGGATTCGGCATAACCGGATCCGATTCGGAGCCCTATTTCCCGACCGATTCGTACACGCGTCCGGACGAGCGAGTACGATGCGAAATCGCCGACCGACTCGTTCGGGCGTCCCAACCGCTCCGACCGACTCGTACCCGGGTCGAACCGCACCGACCGACTCGCTTGGACACGACTCGCACCGCGCAATGGAGACGTTCCCCGGCCGGGTAAGTACGATGCGCGCCGCGAGCAGTCCGACCGACACGTGCCGCCCGGCTCAAAAGAGCAGTCGGAGCCGTACTTCGGGGGTCCGTGTCGGACCCCCCTGTACGTGTAGCCACGCGAGTCGCACACAGGGGGGACCCATGGGTCCCCCCTACCTGTGCGTGTACGGCGCGAGTCGCTTCGCCGCGTACAGGCTGTAGGGGGCGCCCTTGTTCGCCTCGCACCCATTGAGGCAATGGGAGCCCGCGTACGCGTTGTACGACCGGGTCCCATTGACTTCAATGGGAGTCCGACCGACTCGAGTCCGATAGCATATGGACGCATCGTATTCGTTCGGTCGGGCTGCACGGGTCTGATTCGGTCGGAAATCTCTCCGGGTCCGGCTCGGTCGGAGAGATTTCCGGCCCGAATCGGAATCGGCCCCTTAATGTGATTTCTTTCTTTTTATCTACTGTATTTATTATATTTGTTTATTGGTTTGCACAATCATGTGACCATAAATTTATTTTACGTGTTCATGTAGTAATTCTTAAGCTTTACATATGCAGTCTAGTTTATTTTTTGGGCTTCCTTGCTACTTTTAGTAGGATTATGCTATATAACACGTATTCTATTGATGCCCTTCCTGTTTGTCCACGCGATTTACAATCCACCCAATGCGATCTCCATTTTATATTCTTTTGTAAGATGTATATCGAGGAAAAGAAAAGATATATCCTCTCGCTTATGCGTAGCCATGATTTTAGACAATGTCGCCCAGCTCTCTATTATCTACAGCTTTTGATTGATCCCTTAGTATGTTATTGTTTGGCTTCCTTCCTCTGGTCCGTTATAGGAAAGAGGAGACTTTATCTGTAGCCTTGGAATATAAGGAAATTGAGGGCTAGGCTGGCTTAAATGTGGATATACACATATGATTTGTTTCTTTTTTAAACCTGTCTGATTTTTAAACTTTTGAATATTTATTTGCTTTTTAATCCTATTCTGATTTTAACAAATGACTATTAATTGTATGTACAATACTTTTTACGCAGTTGTTGCATCAGCGAAATAAAGTTTTGTTGACTGACTGACTTATAACTTAGAAATACTTACTCTTCTTAACTGTAGTACCCAAAAAGCATCATTTGGGCAACATAATGTATAATTCTGCCAAATTTAATGTAAAGCCATTCAGCGGTTTACGTGCTACATCAAATATAATAGTATATGGAAAATACATTGGTGGAAAAACGTGTTTGGTGTCCCCCTATTATCTTTGCACCCCCTTAACGATTCACAATTTAGTTTTTACATCATCTCAAAATGCAGAAAATGCTAAAGGTCTGGAGAGTTTTGTGGTGATTCATCAAATGGGTGTAAAGTTTTTAGAGAGCTAAAATCTGAGGAATTCCTATCTTTGGGCATGCTAATTATAACTATAGAGGTGCAATCAGACTTAATGTGATTTCTTTCTTTTTATCTACTGTATTTATTATATTTGTTTATTGGTTTGCACAATCATGTGACCATAAATTTATTTTACGTGTTCATGTAGTAATTCTTAAGCTTTACATATGCAGTCTAGTTTATATTTTGGGCTTCCTTGCTACTTTTAGTAGGATTATGCTATATATGAAGCCCAAAGTCAATGAAAGACAATCATTATTTCAGTTATAAAAATTGAGAATAATATTTTTTTCTTAGTGGCCAATTATCATGTCCTCCAAAGAGTAGTTTGTGTAGCTCACTGCTAGGTCACTGTTTCATTTTGTTGTACAGGGGTACATAAGGGAAATGGTTTTTGTTTGGATTGTTCGGCACAGTTTTATTTTGTGAGCCAGGGAGCACACAACATATTCTATTTGTAATGTATTTGCTTAAAGGTTTCCATTAGCGTGTGACCATAAATTGATCTTTCAGCTGTTCATGTAGAATATCGGAAACTTTACATATTCAGTTTAGTTTATTTTTCGGGCTTCCTTTCTACTTTTTGTAGTATATCACTAAGGGGCTGATTTCGATGTCGGACGGACCTGAGTCCGTCTGAGATTGATCTGGAACTGGGACCGACCGACCTCCTGTGGGCGGTCCCAATCCAGCAATTAGGATGCGACCGAACATTGTTTGGTCGCAATCCTATTCTTTACAATGGGAGCATGCATTCCGACCGGAATGCATGCTCTCATTGTAAAGAGCTGAGGTGCAGTTCATCCCTGCACCCCATGGCAGGCACCTCAAGGTGCCTGCCACCGGGTGCATGCATCAACAGGGGGGCACCTACCCTCAGCCGTCATCCGGAGACCTTGCACCCATGGGAGCCCTGCTGGGGGCCCCCAAAATCGACTTCCCACAGCCTTTCTATGTCAGAAAGGCCAGCACAGAAAGGCTGTGGGAATCGCCATCGTAATCCCTCGGGCGGAAAGAGCCGCCCTTAGGATTACTGGCCCCTTTCCAAATGGCAGACGGGCTCTCCGAGCCCGTCGTAAGCCATTCGGAAATCCTGTTTGGATTTATTTCCGACCGACTCCATCAAAATGGGTCGGTCGGAAATGAATCCAAACAGGAGATTACGATGCCGTAGGAATGGCTCCGACCGAGGGTCAGAGCCGTTTCCTACGGCATCGTAATCGGCCCCTTAGTTGTTGACCCGTAGAACTTCATAACCACTTCATAACATCACTTGCAACAGCAAAAAGAATCATCTACCAAGTGTAATGTGCATTGCTGTGAAATTTCAATAAATCCGTTCAGCCGTTTTGCCTCTACATGAAATGCAAAAGTCTATGAAAAATTCATTGGAGTACAACTGTGTTTTGGGACCCCCATTTTGTCTTAGCAACCCCTCAAACGCTGCAAAACTTTCAATCCTTCATCAGTGTAACGGGTGCAATAGGTCTGCAAATTTCGCGAAGATTTGTCAAACGGATGCAAAGTTATTAAGGGACAAAAATCAGAGGAATTCCTATCTCTGATAACTCTAACTATAACTACAGAGTGGCTACATTGATATATAAAGATTGATAGAGATATTCATATATATGAAATTACATAACAATGATAAAAATAAAAAAAGAAACATGCTTCTTTTACAACCAATCTGTCAGTAGCATGTTAACAATTGCTGCAAGAAAAATAAAGCATTAGCCAAACAAATAAGCTTATATCCTTTTGAATTCTTTGCAATACATCAGATACTACTTTGCTGCCTATCCCACTTTAGTTGTTACCTTCAAAGTAATAGCACCTCAGTTCATGTGCATTGATTCACAGTATCCTTTACCCATTTTTGTAAACTTGTAGAATTCACTAATAACAAATTTGTCTGTATTGATTTTTCACTTGTTTATTTTCAACTTAACAGCTGTAACCAATACAGCACGGGTACAATCTCCAACTTCCTGCTTATAGCATTTAATTGCCCCACTAATTTATTCATTATTCTTGGATACCGTGTTTTGCCAAACAGTGTTCCATCAACAAAAAAAATTGCTTTCTCTGATTGTACACATTGAGCGAGGCATTTGAAGGCAGTTCAAAGAAAAGCATCTACTATGCTATATTTTTATTGTGTATACCTTTTAATGTCATCTCTTACAACACAAACTTCATGATCAGACCCCTTTTCATATTATTCATGTTTGAGGGTACAGCTTACCTCTGCTAATGCAGTCTCTTCACCAAAGGGGCCATAGTCACATCTCCCATACTGTTATAGGCCAAGATGGTGATTCATTTTGAGATTTTCATCCTAGGGCAACTGAGTGCACCAAATGCACACAAAATCACTTGTCAATTATCAAACTTTTCCCATAACAACAAGCCAGACCCTTTACTTTTCCAATGCTTGGCTTTTAAAGTGAATCACAGCTACTGGATTTGAGGAGTTAAGTAGTGCAGAATACAAAGTTTGAAAATATATTGTTTCTTGATTTGATAAGTGGTATCGATATGTAAAGTTGAATTTTATAGCCTTCTTTATGGTCTGTTCAGTTCATACACAATTATTTATATTTATTGGTGAGAATGCACATTGTTTGACCTAAATGTATCTTCAGTGTGACAAATGAATAATCAGGGCCGGACTGGCTACGGGGCGTTTTGTTGTGCTGCAGAGCTGGAGGCTGATTTCACTGCGGTGGGGGCTGATTTTGTTGATGGGGACCTGCGTGAGCTTTGAAATAAACAAAGCAAAACGAATGTTTTGAAGCTCACGCAGGTCCCCATCAACGAAATCAGCCCCCAGCTCGGCAGCACAACAAAACGCCCGGTAGCCAGTCCGGCCCTGTGAATAATCATAGGAATGATGTGTATTTGTTTGTCCTAACGTCAGAGTGAATGTATATTGTATATTGAATTGGTATTCGGACAAAATATCGAGTAAAAAATATTGAGATGCAGAAATACTGAGTTTTTAATATCGTGATCCACAAATATCGTGATGCAGGAATATCATTGACAAGAATATCGATTTTCTAAGGTAAGTAATATCGATATCAAAGATATCTATGTTAATATAATTTACAAAAATATCTATGTTAATATCTATGTTAACAATATCTATGTTGTTAATATTGTTTACAAAAATATAATTGTTAAATATATATCATTTTTTTAATTATTTTGACGTATTTTATTATTTAATTGTATATGTTATAAATAGTTTGTTTAATTATTGTTAATGGTTTTTAATATAGTTTGGACATTTTTAACAATTTTTTAATTTAATTGTTTATTGTAATTTTTAATGTCTTAGTGGGTTGTGGGTTTTGTAGGGGTATAGGGTGGAAAGTAATGTAATTATAATTATTTAATAATTACGTTTTTAATTATTATTAATTATTTAAGTAATAATGTAAATTGTGTAATTAATTTTGTAAGTTATGTATTCGGTTTGAGTTGTGGGATTTGTAGGGGTACAAGTTGAGAAGTAAATTTATTTTAATTAATTAATAATTAATTTAAATTCTTATTAATTATTTAATTGATAACTTACTATTTAAATTGTCTAGTTAAGATATTTTTTTACATTATATGTCAGGTCCAGGTTGTTGTGTTTTTAGGGTTATAGGGTGGGATGTTAATTAAGAAATGTTATTGATAATTACTTATTACCTTAATATTAATTATTTAATTGATAATTATGTTAAGTGTGAACTTATCATATTTGTTAAGTTATATTTTAGATGTGTGTTGTTTAGTTTGTAGAAGAATGGGCGGAAGTTATTTAAGTATTCATAAATAAAACCAATATTAATTTATTTTAATAAAATGTTTTATTATTTAATGTTAATCGTGTTATACTTTGTTTATTTCTATTACATTTTAATTGTTGGCTGTTATGTTTGTGGGAATATAGTGCAGAATTTTATTTATATTAATTATATTTGTGCTAATTGATAATAATTATTAAAACTGTAATATATGTTATTTTTTTAATTTTTGTTAAAATTAACATTTAATTTTTGTATTTAGAATTTTATATTTTGGGGTATTTAATAGAGTTGTTAAAATATGTTATTTGTTTGAAGTGGATTGCTCTCTTTGTACTGTACCAGTGAATAGAGTGGGAATAGTAAATTTGAACCCTTTTGAGTCTAACGCTTTCCCTACTGTTGAACCTACTGGAGTGGGAATAGTAAATTTTATCCCTTCTGAGTCCAACACTTTCCTTACTGTTGCACCGACTGGTGTGGGAGTAGCAATTTGTTTTGTTTTTTTAAATCATCTTTTTAAATTTATTGTTAGCATCAAAACAATCGTTGTTGTACACAGCGTGTCGCCTACAACCCTGACCGGGCCGGCCGCATATATATGCAAAATGTGTCAAAAGCAGTGTGTACACAGCAAGTCTCCTACAACCCCTTTGGGCCGGCTGCATTTATTCAACAGCTTCAGATGCCAAGGGCGGTCAACAGAAATATGTCTGCATACGTGAGGCGCATAGTAGATCTTTGCCTTGGTAAACAAAGATTATAGCACATGTATATTACTGCCATTGAGAGGAGTTACACAGCATTAAGAAGTAGATCTAAGCTTCACAGTAACCATATTAGCTGTCACCTTATCCATCATCTGCTAATGGAATTGTTATTGGTTCTTATGCATGTGGTATCAAGCAGCCTGTCGCGTGTTGACATCTAGGATAGTATTGTTATATGAGAACTAAAAACATCAAACAAACAATTTCTATACAGGTCGCAAGGCATTCCAAGTGTAAGGCTCGTAAGGGGGTCAATATTGCTCTATGTGAGGGGGGAGGGAATGGGTACCAGTGGCGCGCAGTGAACTCCATGACGGCTGAGAGGATTTATGCATCATTTGGATTCGAAAAGCTGGAGAGCTCTAAGTTTTGAGGGGCTGAAGCATGTAAATTCTGTACGCATAAGGTAGTGCATCAGTGGCTGCCATATATGCTGGAACTTCTTGTCCATGTTGACTAAGCTGTGAGACAGCCGTTCCATCACCAGGAGGCGCCACACCCTAGAGAACCACTGTGCCACGGAAGGGGGCAACGTTTGCTTCCATGCGCCTGCTATGAGTTGTCGCGCAGCCAGGAGTAAATGGCTTATAAGGGCCCAGTCGGCATGAGTCATTGCGGTTATGTCAGGGAGGCGTATGCTTAGAATAATCATGTGGAGTAGGTGCGGGAGTGGGAAGCCTATGATGCCCTTGATATGCCCCAAGACCTCCTTCCAGTATGAAACAATCACTTTGCATGACCACCATATATGGCAAGGTTCCCTCTTCTTTTCCAAAGCGCCAGTACACGCTAGGGACATTTCAATAAATGGTGGCCAAGAGGGCAGGCGTATAATACCATTGAAACATCAATTTGTATGCAGTCTCGCGTGAAGAGAGGCTGCGATAGGTTTTAGGGATGTCCCTCCAAAGTATTTCCCCCTGTTCGGTGGTTATTCCCCAAAGGGCAGCGTCCTGCCAGGCAGTTTGATATTTATGGGTACTACTCGGGGTCGAGTGTTGCAACACCTGGTAAGTTTTGGATATCAGCCCCTTAGTGCCATCAAAGGCCTGTACAACTTTGTCAAAAAGAGTGAAAAGGCAAACAGCCGCCCGTGAACCCCTGGGTGTAGTGCCCAATATTGCAGCTGAAGATATAGGAGCCGCGCAGTGGCTGGGAGTGTGAATTCGGTCCTACAATCTTCATAAGACTTCAAAAGGTCCTGTAGTGTCCGACAGTCCCCGTCGCTCCAATTACGAAATGAGGGTGCCGTTAGGCCTGGGGGGAAGTCACGGTTGCACGTGATGGGGGTTTTAGGGGACGGGAACGTGGTTAGCCCCCTCTTCAGGGCTATTCTATCCCAGATTTCCAATACCATCCTGGTCGGTGTAGCTACACATGCGCTGCACGGGAGGGCTCATTTAGGCAGCCAAGCAAGGTCCCACAGGGGCCGGCATGCCACTGCGGTCCATGTGTAACCAATGCTTTTCACTTTCGCGTCCTACCCACTCGGAGATGTATCTCAAATGCGCCACCCAGTAATATTCCTGAAAGTTTGGGCATGCCAGGCTCCCTTTGTCGCGTGGTCGCAGCAGTAGTGAGTGAGCTATGCGAGGTTGTTTACCATTCCATATAAAGGCATGCAAGTCCCTTTGACGGCGCTGTATATCCTCCTGTGGGATCGACGTGGGTAGTGTCTGGAATATATACAGAACCCTAAGAAGGATGTTCATTTGAATAGCTTTAACACTTCCTAGCCAGGAGATGTAGAGAGGCTTCCACCTCTGAAGGTCTGCCAGGATAGAACGACGAAGGGAGGACCAATTGGCACGGGACCATGAGGCAAGTGTGGGGGTGATATAGAGACAAAGGTACTTGATGGAGTTTGACGACCACTGAAAGGGGATTAAGTTCTGCAACGGTTTTACCTCTGGGGCCGAGATGTTGAGGTAGAGGACAGACAACTAAGACATGTTGATCTTAAAGCCAGATACGACCTCAAAGGCCTGCAAGCTTGCTACAACAGTAAGGACCGATATGTCTGGCTGGTACAGGGTGAGATGGAGGTCATCAGCGAACAGATTGATTTTATGCATCTGGCCGCCAAAGGGTATGCTTTTAATCTCATCTGAATCACGCACCCGGATGGCGAAGGGTTCCACTGCTAGCTCGAATAATGGGGGGAGAGCGGGCATCCCTGTCACGTGCCTCGGCGCAGAGATATCAAACTCGTGGCCCGTCTGTTCACTCGAATATAAGCTGTCGGCACTACGTATGAGGCCATGACTTTGGAGATGAAGTCCCGCCCAAGGCCTACATTATGCAGTACTGCTTGGAGATATGACCAGTCTACCCTGTCAAATGCCTTCTCCGCATCAAGCGAGAGAAGACAGGCCGGGATGTCTAGTCAGTGCGTCTTTTCTACCAAGTGGGCTATGTGCCGGACATTATCTATCCCCCTGTCGCTGGCGAATAAAACCCACCTGGTCGGGGCTAAGAAGGCCAGGGAGATACGGGTCGCAGCAGGAAGCTAGTATTTTAGTGAAAAGCTTACCTCTCCTGAGTCCAACGCTTTCCCTACTGTTGCACCTACTGGAGTGGGAATAGTAAATGTAACCCCTCCTGAGTCCAACGCTTTCCCTACTGTTGCACACACTGGAATGGGAATAGTAAATGTTGCCCTGCCTGAGTCCAACCCTTTCTCTACTGTTGCCCACAGTGGAGTGGGAATGGTAAATTTAACACCTCCTGAGTCCAATGCTTTCCCTACTGTTGCACCGACTGGTGTAGGAATAGTTAATTTAACCCCTCCTGAGTCCAACACTTTCCCTACTGTTCCACAGACTGGAGTGGGAATAGTAAATTTAACCCCTTCGGTGTCCAATGCTTTCCCTATTGTTGCACATACTGGAGTGTGAATAGTATATTTATTATTTTTGGAGTTTAATAGTTTTTTTAGTATTGTTTACATAATTATTATTATTATTATGTGTTTATGTATTTAATTATATATTTGTATATATATAAATGTATGCAATTTGTAACATATTTTTAGTAAAACATACTTTTATATATTGTTTACTGTTTCATGGATAACTAAATTAGAAATATTTTAAATTTTTTTGCAGTTTATTTGTTACATTTATTAATTATTCTAATATGTGTATGTAAATATATATATAATAGTTGTTATATTGGTATATTTAAAAAACATTAGATAATTAAAATATAGACTATAATTAATATTTTTTAACAATAGTTTTCTATTATATATGTGTATATAAATATGCACACATTCATATATATGTGTGTGTTTGTTTAAATACGTTTGTATATATATATATATATATATGTTTAAATATTACTTAAACATATTTAATATACCTTATATTATTGTTATATGTTAAAATATTTAATATTTACTGTTTTAACTATATAAATATTAAAAAACAATATTATTGTATATATTTTTTCGATATTAGTGTAAAACGATATTTTTTCCGATATTTTTGTACTTGCCATTATATGTATAGAAAAACTATATTTTTGTAATCAATATTTTTGACACAATATTTCTGTATCACTATATTTTGGGTTTCAATATTGTGTCACTGATTCATTGAAATAAAGTCAATTATGTGTGGCAGCTATTTGTAAGTGTGCTTAATACACAATTTGTACATTAATGAGAATGTTCCTACGCTAACCGGACATGCATTTGCACTGGTTTCATGACTAATGTGAACATGTTTCTATTTGGATTCTCACCAAGTATGACTTTCAGATTTTTTTACGCTCACTCAAATGATAAATATACTGATGCTTTGTCTAAACTCTGTTTTCTCAAAATCGTTTGAAACATATTTGACCATTGTTAAAGCATATTCATTTTCCAAGGGGATTCTGTTAAATTTAGCAGAATTTCATGTGGACAGCAATAGGCATTTTTAAAAAAAAATTATTTGCAAAGTTTTATATAGCGCTGGCTAGACCCGGAGGTATCGGAGCGCTTTACATGAGGATCAGTGAGTTACAGGTTCCATAATTACATAGACAGGTATAGACATAGGAGAAAAGAAGAAACATGAGATTAGTCAATAATGTGAGATTATTAGCGCGTACACACGTCTTATGGGGAGTGAAGAGGTAGAGGGGGAATGGTAAACGGGGGTAGGGAATGCAGGTAGGAAAACACAACGGGGAGGCGAGGAAAACGATGTCCAATGTCCGGCTGGGTAGGTGCCGGCCAAGGTGTGAACCAGAGCCAAACTCCTCTATAGCTGCATATGACAGCTCCACCGGGCATCAGCCAAAGTTGCTCGGGCACCGCGGTTTACATGAGGATCAGCGAGTTATAGGTTACAAAATTACATCAGTTACAGGAACGTAAGGAGAAAAACAGTGATTACACAGTAACAAGAGATATTAACGTATCAGCTGGAAAGGGGAGGTAGCCACAGGATCACGGAGGGAGGAGGTGGTGGAGGGAAGGAAACACAACGGGGAGACGAAGAAAAACTATGTCCAATGTCCGGCTGGGTAGGTGACGGCCGAGGGGGTGAACCAGAGCCAAACTCCTCTATAGCTGCCTAAACAGCTCCACCGGGCATCGGCCATGTTGCACAGTCTCCACGGTAAGTACAATATTCATGGTTTCCGCCCAGGGAGCCTCGTCATAGCTCCATCTGCTGCACCTGTCCCGTTGTTACTGGGAAACCCTGAGTGTAATTCAAACATCAAGCGGTGTTTGCTCCGTGGCGCTTGTCCAGCTGGTTCCTCAAGCCGTGCTGCAGCGCGTTCCATGCCTCCCTCAATAGTTCCTGTATTCCAGTGTGATCAAACAGTGAGGTGGGGAGATGTTTGGCAGGCTGACTCTCTTTCAAGGCAGGCTGTTTCTGGCAGAATATGGTAGGATCTGAGCCTCTCCAATCCGTTAAAGCTGGAGTGTAGTACAGTGATTTGAAAGGGATAGCTGTCAGAGCTAGAACCACTTTTAATTCTATAGCTAAAATAGCTATTGCATTACAGTGCTAAACATTACCTTGTTATCTATTCACCAAGAAACCCTTGAGAGTGTTTTAACACACTGATCTTGGGCTACATCAAAGGCACTACACTGGACTCCGCAGCCCAAGAAAGAGAAATACGTTCCTGAGGTTTCAATTTCCACATTGGCTGTTAAGGCAATTGAGGGTGTATGGCTTGGCTAGATGAGCTATATGTATTTTTACCATCACAATGGTGGTCTGTTATTGCATTATTGAATTTGTAAAGAGTGTCCTATCCATGATTATGCCGCAAAGTATTCCAATTTTAATCACAGGATGTCTTTTCAGGTTGTGTGGTTGGATGGATACTGGACATAGTACGTCTGATATGGGAGATAATAGATAAGGTTCAAAGACTTGTTGCAAACATGAAGAGGTGTATGTTGCTGTGCATAAGCATGAAGTGTTTCACAGAGTGTAAGAACAGTCATACTTGTGTAAACCTACTTACCAATCTGTTAGACATCTGCACCTTGTGATTATGGAGATGGAGATAGCCATGTTTTTAATGCTCTCTGGAACTGAAGGTAACTGTCAATTCTTCTTATGAATGCAATTAAGGAGTTTCAGAGATTTGCTGTATTGAAAGAGAAGGAGCTTCTGTCAGTTTATAAAGCTTTGAAGTTTTTGAAGGAAGGGTCAGTACGTAATGAATCCAGCTTTAAACACAAAAGTTTTGTTTGACGGGCAGGGAGAAGTTTTTGTTGAAGGAAGAGCCAGGCAGCTTCATTTTGGACTCGCAGTACCTTGTGAAGTAGTGACATAATTGCTCCAAGATATTGTCCACTGACATAGTGAAAATGGGAGGGTGGGGGAGTTATAACGTTACAGTTGCATGAACATTTTGTGGGAAGCTGAGATATGTGAAGATTCATCAAAAGTATCAAAGGTATCTTATCATCTTGAATTTTTGTTTGGTGGCTTGACTTACTTGTATTATAAGTAAAAGATTGGAGTCCGTGATCACCCCTCAGTTCCTCACTTCAGCTGAGTTTGATGGTGGGGATTCTACGTTTTGAGACTAAGGGGTCGATTCCGATTCGGGCCGGAAAAAGCACCGACCGACTCGGATCCGGAAAAAATACCGACCGACACGTACCAGTGGCGCCCGACACGCCAAGTACGATGCAAGCCGCGATAAATCCGACCGACACGTCAGGAAACCAAGCCGACCGACCGAGCCGCTCGGAAAATAGCAATCCGGCCGGAAAAACACGCGAATCCAACCGACCGACACGCACCCGGAACAAATCCGACCGAATCGTACCCGCCAACTCCAACCCGCAAAGTACGATGCAAGGCGCGAAAAACACGACCGAGTCGGACGGAGGACAAGCCGTACGACCGACACGCATACAAAACCGAGCCGAAACAACACAATACACCGCGACCGACGCGTACGCAGCATACAAAACTGCACAAACACAGCGTGAACGAAACGGAAAACACCGTACGAGACCAATGCAGGGTCCGACTCGGTCACAAGAACGTTTCCAACATACACAAACAGCACAAAGGAAAAATCACCCAAAAAAGGCCAAACAAGCAATTACCAAGCCAATAAATACTGGGGGGGTGGGGACAGAGAACAAAGACACACCCACAACTCCACCTATATAAAGGACACAAATCACTACCATGAGCCTTTGCAAATGCCATTTCACTGCCAGCACCCAAGAGAAAGCAACCACACCCCCACAGCTCACCCCTCACACAAGCCACACACCATCAGCACACCAACAAATACCTACCTCACATACACCCAGCAAAACACGCACTCACACACCCTCACCTGCACACCAACACACACATCACTCACCATCACCACCCATCACCATGCCCCCAAGAAGAATCCCAAGTTCCTAGATTGTGAATTGGAAGTCCTGGTAGACGAGATCCTCAGGGTGGAGCCACAGCTGTTTGGCACTCTGGTCCAACAGACCCCCATGTCGCAGAAAACCAAGATGTGGGAGAGGATCATCAACAGGGTGAACGCCCAATCATCATGTCGGCGCACAAAGACGGACATCCAGAACAGGTGGTATGACGTGCGCAGGAGGGTACGGGACCTGCTGAAGATAGACTACATCAACAGCCAACATACCGGCAGTGGCCCTCCTGCCAAGCCAATATACCTCAGGCCCTGGGAGGAGAAGGTGCGGGCCATCCTTCCGCCAGTGAGCGTATATGGACTAGAGAACATCCCAGAGCCTGGTGAGTACACAACAAATGTACACAATAAACTGCCACAAAACACACACATCACTGTCAAGGGGAGAGTCAAACCATGCACACATAGCAATTACACAGCAACTAGAACAGAATCATCCCAAAATGTGTATGTCAGTCAGATAAACACAACACATGCCATCAAAAAAGTCACATCCAACTGTGCCAACACATGTACAAACACAACCACAACTACAGCTAGGCAGTGGCACAAATAGAACTAACACACACATCCACACATGTAGCCACCACAACAACACCAACACACAGTGAAGACCACTCAAAGGAAGGAATTCTGTGTATGCTGGCCAAGTCAGTGTAGCCAATAGCATCATGGGAGTCGCAGTCACACATATTGCCCCCCACAACTGTCCCATCAACACCACCCTGAACCATGCTCACATCACAGGGAGTGGAGAAGGACTCACAAGATGGCTGACACTGGCTACTGCTGTGGGGAGCACAAGGCCCTGCTGCCAACTGTGCACCAACAAACAGCAGGACACCACTGACTGACATCCTGAGAGACAACTTACACTCCCTGCAATGCAAGCACGTTCCATGGTGGGATATCTGGCTGGCTGGGTGGGAAGGGGGACTTGCAGCACTGACTATAGTCACCAGCACCTCCCCTCACACCCCCCCAACACAAACTCCACAGTACCCACCTGGTAGAATGCAATGCCCTCCATCCTAACACAAGATCCCACAAAGCACCACCACCCTGGGTTATGTTGTGTGAAGCACAGGGACACTCTTGGGACTCTTAGCCAAACAACTGCCAGGACAACACTCCCAGCCATCCTGTCAGCACAGCCAGCCCACCCCACAGGGAAGCAGAGTCAAAAGGAAGGAAGCATGGGCATGCTGGGAAGGGGGTGGAGGCAATAGCATGATGGGAGTCGTAGTCACAGACATAGCTCACCCCCACAACTGTCCCATCAACACCACCCTGAACCATGCTCACATCACAGGGAGTGGAGAAGGACTCACAAGATGGCTGACACTGGCTACTGCTGTGGGGAGCACAAGGCCCTGCTGCCAACTGTGCACCAACAAACAGCAGGACACCACTGACTGACATCCTGAGAGACAACTTACACTCCCTGCAATGCAAGCACGTTCCATGGTGGGATAACTGACTGGGTGGGTGGGTGGGTGGGAAGGAGGTCTGGCTGTCAACCAAACACAATCAATGCAGACCATGTTCACACCCCAGAGAATACATAGAAATGCCCAAATAATGCAGGACAATGTGCCACACCAATATCAACCCCTGACTGTGACGACTTAGGACAATACAATGTACAGGCCCGCACCCCGAGG
Organism: Calotriton arnoldi; assembly: GCA_963921515.1. Taxonomy (NCBI): domain Eukaryota; kingdom Metazoa; phylum Chordata; class Amphibia; order Caudata; family Salamandridae; genus Calotriton; species Calotriton arnoldi. The sequence continues at coordinate 1,862,257 of CAWUFW010001250.1, forward strand.
CACAGTCACAACTGTCAGGTGTGTCAACCACTGATGCCTGCAGAAACATGACATACATTGTTTGTGTCTCCCAAAAACAGGTGATGATAGGGACACAGCAGCAGACGCTGAGGAGTCCCAGTCCCAGGCTCAAGAGGATGCCGAGCTCACTGGCGTCGTACAGCCTCTGTCCTCCTCGGACGATGAAGAACAACCTGGCACATCCGGTGCAAGTCAACATGCTGCACCAGCAGGACCACCAGCTGCAGCACCAGCAGGTCCACCAGCTGCACCCCTGCACCCACCCCTCCAACGACTGTCACCACGAATACCATCCCTGCCGACATGGACAGAATAAGGAACAACACCAGCGCAGTGACCCTGGACCAACCTGGGGCCATGGACACCACCACCACCACCAACCCCCAAGGTGGACCAGGGTTATCTGTGCGTGCAACTGCACACACTGCACATGTCAGCAGGGGTGGTGGGAGGGGTGGGAGACAGAGGTCGCTGCTTGCAGACGTTGCTGGTGTGCATGAAGACCCACAACTGGTACGCATAGCTGATGCGTACCAGTCCAGCACCGGAGAGCTCAGCCAGGTAGTGGGGCTCCTCAGAGACATCAAACAGCAGCAGGCTGCCCATCATGCCCGCTTGGACTCCCACATGTCCCAAGTGGAGTCACACATGTCACGTGTGGACTCCCACATGTCACGTGTGGACTCCCACATGACCCGCGTGGAGTCCAAGTGGGATGTACTACATGAGATGACGGCGGTGCACAGGGACATTTTACAATGCCTCCGCCAGATGAACAGCAACCAGTCCACACCTCCCTGTGTGCCAACAACATCTGGTACCGAACAAACTGCAACTGCCACAGGGAGGGAGGAGGACTCTGGCGGAGAGTCCCCTGCACCGCAGCAGCCTGCACTTGAGGGCCCCCCCCAAGAAGAGGGGTCGTCCGAGGAGGGGAAAGTGAGAGGCTGATGGCCAAGCGCAACTCCCAGGAAGCCTGAACCTGTTCTGGATTTTCGCCTTTGTGCACAGACTGTTCACCCTGTTGATGGCAACACTACTCCCACACATAGCATGGGGAGTACAAGTTGGAACAATGTGTCAGACAACTGTGGCCCCGATACTGGGGATCCTGTCTACCTGGACTTTCTATTCATCTAGGAACTTGGGATTGCAAGATTCATGTACAGCACAATCCATCCTATGCACTATTATCACAATAAACACACTAATACACCATACTTGCCTCTGTCGTGATTCCAACGTGGGTGCTGTTATGGGGATGATGAACTGCAAAATTACACAGTGTATGCGAACTGCAACAGCAAGGACAACACAGGCATGTGAGTACAGGCAACGTGACACATATGAGGGAGACACACCACCAGGGCTACACAACACATACACACCTAGGCCATCTGACTCATTGCCTACACTGATGTTGCCAGGGAAGACGGTGCAATGCACAGACACCACACCCATTCCCAGTTGTAGTCAAGTAGCCCACAGGTGCAGTAAGCAAATGGCACTCAAATGTGTGACCACAGACAACGCACATCACTAAGTGAAGCACAGGTTTATTACACAGTAGCAACATGCCGTAACCACTACAGATGCAAGGTAACCCCACCTGGTAGCGGGCACACAGTCAACAACTGTAGACAGAAGGAAGTCCATGGGTGTGGCGCACATCACCTGTAGGGACACAACAGCTACCAGCCTGGATGTGCAATCACGTCGTCGGTGGACACAGTTGACCAAACGAATCTGAAAGTACCCTGTGAAGGACAGAAATGACACACAGTCAAAAGCAATGCAGTACAGGACAGAACAGCAAAACTCATGCACAATACATGTTACAAGATACCCACCCAGAACCAAGTTAGCATGTCAACACTGTTGGGGAGTACAGCCCACCTGTCACCACACATCGCAACACACATCCTGTCAAGTAGCCCATGGACACACTCCAACAGCACCAGAGCACCACCCACACATCATGCCAACTCACATCATTCACATGACACCTCAGGATACTCACATTCAGCTAAAGAAGTTGGTGATGAGCTGTGTGCGGACATCACCATCACCATCATCATCATCATCGTCACTGGCATCGTGGTCCAGGCCAGGATCCTCCACAGGTGGCGGATGTTGGTCATCGTCATCCTGGATGAGAGGCAACTCCTTCCGCACTGCCAGGTTGTGGAGCATGCAGCAGACGATGATAATCTTGCACACTTTCGCAGGGGCATATGGGAGGGACCCTCCGGTCTTGTCCAGGCAGCGGAAGCGGCTCTTCAGGAGACCAAAGGTCCGCTCAATCACTCTCCTGGTCCGACCATGTGCCTCATTGTAGCGCATCTGGGCAGGTGTCACAGGGTTCCTGAGGGGTGTCAGCAACCACGGCATGTTGGGGTATCCCGAGTCACCTACGGACAGACAAGTGCACATCAGCTGACTTGGAAAAGTGGGCGGAATACTACAGATCAGATCACACACAATGGCACAAAGTCAGTACACACCGACAAGCCAGGCACGCTGGTTCTGCATCTGTGCCATCAACCTGGGGATGCGACTACTCCTCATCACAAAGGCATCGTGTGCTGAACCAGGGAAACGGGCACACACGTGTGTGATGGTCATGTCTGCAAGACACACCACCAGTGCATTGACCGAGTGGTAGTGCTTGCGGTTCCTGTAGGCCTGCTCCTGGGCCTGTGGTGGTACCAAAGCCACATGTGTCCCATCAATGGAGCCAATTACATGCGGCATCCTCCCCAGGGCATAAAAGTCACTCTTCACGTCAGTGAGTCGTCGCAGTCTAGGGAAATAGATGTACCGGTTCAGGAAGAGCAACATTGCCGCCAAAACATCGCGGAGCACACGGCTGAACATGGTCTGTGACATCCCACCAGCAGACGCCACAGTATGTTGGAAGGTACCGGTGGCAAAGAAGTGTAGGGCTGCCATCACCTTCACCTTGGGGGTCAGCGCTGTAGGATACGGCCGGCCAGGCTGCAAATGTGGGGACAACTGCACTGCAAAATCCTCAATCAGCTGCCTGGTGAAGCGGTACCGTCGGATGCTGTCCCGTTCCACCATCGTTGCCAGGTCTGGGAATGGCCGATGGACAGCAGGAGCCCTGCAGTGCAGAGGAGAAGTAAGCAAGATCGTCAGTCACCCCACATATGCGGCATTGAACACACTCAAGATCCCAACATACATCATCATGAGGCACAACTACATGAAGTGTGCAGTACCGGAACGACATTTATGGTACATACATGGCCAACATCTGTCAACACGGTCCTACAGGTGGCATCAATTTGTCCCAGGTTGGCCCATTGGATATCATGATGCTGTGTCACAGTCACCCCCCAGTGACATGTGAGGACAGATGTGCCCCAGGCACCACAGCTCAACGACAGGCACATTCCCAGGGACCCTGTAATGCCACATGGACACTGGCATCACCTGGAGTATCATGTGTACACCACAACAAAACAAACATGACCCCCACAGGTAGTGGCCACACTTGCCATGGCAGGAGAGCCATGGACGTCTGTGACACACACGCACAACATCAGAGTCCATGCACACACAACGTGGATGTGGAGACTGTCTCCCATTGTGCACATGAAATCAGAGACATTGTAAACACTACATGCACAAAGACTGTGGAGGGCCATCACTATTGTGCCACTGGGACACCCTGGCTCAAACATACCGTCCCACATGGGACTCACGGGGTATGTGACATGACATACACAAACACCACTGTGAAATGTGACCATGGCACATGCACAGATATGAACAGTTGCACATCACAGTGGTCACGTACACATAACACCCATGATCCTGTCCCCATGAACACGTGCACAGCCTGGGGGTGGCTGCCCACAGGTGACACCCACAGGACAACATGTACACCAACATACACACAATAGGAAATGCAGCCTTACATGCCTTATGATAAGGTTTGGACAGGCTGTCGTGATGTAGGTGTGCCCCTCACTCCCTGGGAGCTATCTGTGGCTGGCATATGTCCATCTGAGACAGGCATGCTGACATATGCCAGTCACATGTACAGTGATGCGTTGTACTGCAATGGACCGATCGGTGCCTCCGGCCGGCCCATTGCATTCAATGTGTGCGGGTACGCGTTGTACCCCTGTGCGCGTTGTACTGCAATGGACCGATCGGTGCCTCCGGCCGGCCCATTGCATTCAATGTGTGCGGGTACGCGTTGTACCCCTGTGCGCGTTGAACAGCAATGGACCGATCGGTGCCTCCGGCCGGCCCATTGCTTTCAATGTGTGCGGGTACGCGTTGTACCCCTGTGCGCGTTGTACTGCAATGGACCGATCGGTGCCTCCGGCCGGCCCATTGCATTCAATGTGTGCGGGCACGCGTTGTACCCCTGTGCGCGTTGAACAGCAATGGACCGATCGGTGCCTCCGGCCGGCCCATTGCTTTCAATGTGTGCGGGTACGCGTTGTACCCCTGTGCGCGTTGTACTGCAATGGACCGATCGGTGCCTCCGGCCGGCCCATTGCATTCAATGTGTGCGGGTACGCGTTGTACCCCTGTGCGCGTTGTACTGCAATGGACCGATCGGTGCCTCCGGCCGGCCCATTGCATTCAATGTGTGCGGGTACGCGTTGTACCCCTGTGCGCGTTGTACTGCAATGGACCGATCGGTGCCTCCGGCCGGCCCATTGCATTCAATGTGTGCGGGTACGCGTTGTACCCCTGTGCGCGTTGTACTGCAATGGACCGATCGGTGCCTCCGGCCGGCCCATTGCATTCAATGTGTGCGGGTACGCGTTGTACCCCTGTGCGCGTTGAACAGCAATGGACCGATCGGTGCCTCCGGCCGGCCCATTGCTTTCAATGTGTGCGGGTACGCGTTGTACCCCTGTGCGCGTTGTACCTCAATGGACCGATCGGTGCGCACCCATTGACAATGGGCTTGCCTGGCAACGGACGCGTTTTCGAATATTCGAACGAGTCGGTTGCTGGAAAATCAGTTGGTCACCCACAACAATGTTGCAAAATCATGTATGTCATGAAGTTGAAATTTTGAAGGATGCTGTGGGCGTGTTTTGGTGCTGCTATTCCATGGATTGGCCATATTCAGAAGATGCAAACGACTTGGACCTATCACTTTGGACACAAGGGACAGTATCTGCCTCTCCAGCACATATATATTGCTGCATGTTCCCCTGAGAGCCCACTTGCCTGCACTACATGCTCCAGGACGACATCTGCCACTGCACTGCTGCTGTCTCTGCCCCTCTGGACCCTGCAATGGCACGTACTGTGGAGAGAGCCCCAGCCTTCAGCCTTGAAGAGAACCAGGCCCTGCTGGACAGCCTACTTCCACAGTACAGCAAGCTGTATGGGACACCAGGGGAGCAGGTGAGTGTTCTGTGCACTGCCTTTCTGAATGTGCATTTTGTCTGACTAGCAAGGCTGAGAGTCAGCACACCACTGGCTAGCAGGCTCACTGAGTAGTTGTCACCCCCCATAGTGTGTAGTGACTTGCACTGGACAGGTATGGTGCAGTGACAGTGCTTCTGAACAGGGTTTTACTCCCCATGCTATGATACCATGTAGTGACTTCTGGAAAACTGTCCATGGGCAGCCGTGCACTGCCTGGGTACACCATGTGCCCCTGTGATTGCGACATGTATATGCAACTGTGTCATGCACGGATATGTTGCATGTGTAGTAATGTCCTTATCACTTTGTCATCCTGACAGGCTTCTGCCCATCGGAAGCATGAGATCTGGAAGGACATCGTCCGGGCTGTCCGGTCCGTGGGGGTCTACAAGCGCCGGATCCGCAACTGCCAAAAGAGGTGGCAGGACCTTCGGGGCTGGACCCGGAGGATTGCACGGGTCCAGCTGAAGCTGTCGCCTCCTCGCAGGAGGGGCGGAACACGGACCCTGACCCCCACATGCTCAGGATCCTGGCGGTGGTCTTTCCAGACCTGGATGGGCAGCTGAAGGCCAGAGAGCAGCAAGGAGGGGTGAGTCAAAGACTGCACTGTGTACTCTGTCTAACATGTTATGTGCCCTCCTCGGGCCAGGTTGAACTGCCACAGTACAGCAGTCATGTTGTCCAGGAGCCATGTCCCTCTATTGTGCACTGCCCACTCCTCATCTGATACCCAGGTGTGGCCCTTACATGCAGGGAATTCTGTCACTTAGGACTGTGTCCTTGCAGTTTGCTTGACTCAAGGTGGGAGACAGCATCTGTTTCCCTGACTCTGTGGTGGGCATCATGGGTGGGTCCATTGCTTACACAATGCCTGTATTCTGACATGTATTCAGCGTGTTACTTTGATCTGTGGTCCAATTGCTGAGCTGATCCACCACATGTGGCTGGGGTACCTGGCACACACCCATGCTGCGGGTGGGAACAATGTTTGGGCCCCAGGAGTATGTATATGACGTGTGTCACACATACTTAGCCAGTTGCCTACAGTCCAGGGCTCATCCCTCATTCATGTGGGGCTGGACAGTCATGCCTACTCCAGGCCATACAATACACTCTGTACTCCCACTCCCGTGTATCAGAGGACACATTGTGCACAGTGATTTGCCCCTCAGGTGTCTGCCTCTGTGTCAGTGTGCTGTGGATTAGTCGCCAGGACTGCTGTGGAGTTTCTTGGTAGGGGCTCAGCATGCCACTGGAGATGTGACCATAGGAGACGATACTTGTCTGACACCTATGTGTCTGATCAGCTGCCCATGCAGACTGGGGCATGTAAATGTGAAGTTCAGGCAGCTGTTCCCCATGCACAGCAGAGTGTGAGGGGCTCAGGTTCAGAGGGTAGTGTCACAGGTCTCCCATATGTCCAATAGGTATGACCTGGACAGATGAGGGTTAAGAGGATGTGTTGTGGGGGGATGTACATGTGCACTTGTGCAGCTCCAGGACTTGCATTCCCCATGACCTACTATTGTGACACAGTGCAGAGTGTTGTTGTCTGGCTGCAAAGTCATACATCACTGAGACAGTGATGTATGACTTTGCAGTCATGCCTCTGCCATGGCATGTGTCTACTGATTGGTGATCCTGCAGGGGAGTGACATGTGCTACATGCACACCATAGTGGCGCTGGCTATCAGGACATGGGTGCATCATGGTGTCTGTCGCTGGTATGCATCACATGCATTTCCTATTTGACTCTGGGCATCCCTTACATCCGTAAACCTGTACTGACTCAGTGGCAAGAGCTGTGATGTGTCCACACCGTGTCCTCTGCACTGTCCAACTACTGTGTACTTGGTGCATGTGTCAACACTGGGGTGTTGCAATCCAACAGACACCAGACAGATGGGTGCAAGGCCATGTGGGATGTGAGTGCCATGCTTGGCATCAGACTGACAATTGACTTCTCCTGTTCAATTAGTGCACTTTTAGCAATGCACAACTAATGATGCCAGGGCTTGCTCTGTGATGTGCTGTGCTCACAGTGGTGTGTGCGTTATGTGCAGGTGACTGATGTCTGTCTGTTTCCCCATTGTTTGCAGATACATCCACGGCCACGGAAGGGGACAGCTCCACGGACCAGGAGGAGCCGGAGAGCCAGACTGGGTCAGCAGCCGAGGAGTGGTCGGAGGGACCCAGTGGCACGGAGGGCGAGGGGAGCCACACCGAGGAGTCCTCAGCAGCATCCACCTCAGCTGAGGACCAGAGCAACTCGGAGGATGACTCCCTTGTGGAGGCGGGTGTCAGCAGCCACCACACCCCAGCTAGTGTTGCTGTCCCCGCCACCACCAGCACCACCACCGCCCTCCCATCGGCTCACATTCCCCAGGTCCGTGGAGGCTCCCATGTCCGGGAGCGTGTCTCCTTTGGGCCAGGCACCGCACCCCCTGCCCCTGTGTCCCCTGCTGCCCTGAGTGAGGAGTCTGTGTACCTCCTTCGCCAGCTCCATGTAGGGCAGACAGCCATGCTGAGTGTCCTCCATGCGCACACCGCGCTGTTGACTCAGCTGGTGTCGTTCATGGAGGGCATCTCATCGGGCATGTCTGACCTACAGAGGGGCAATAGGTCCATGGACTCCTCCCTGACGGCAGCAGTGTCCCTCCTCAAACGGTCCCTCACCCCTCCTGCCTCTGCTCCATCCACACTCCCCAGCACCTTACCCATCCCAGGCACACACACACTGGCACACACCAGCACACACACACCCAGCACACTGACACACACGCCAATGACAAAACGCACACGCACGCACATTCAGGGGACTGAAGCCAGACTCACAGGGGATGGGGCCCTGGAACACACACACGCATCCACATGCACTGCGCAGTCCTCAGTTCCCTCTCCCTCCAAAGCACCCTCCCTTGCCTCACCTGCAACCCCAAAGTCACAGCAGCTCTTCCTCTGTGACCTCGGCCTCTTCCCCACCGATGAAGCTGCTCCAGCATACCGGGGGAAGAGGAAGCCCACCCACACGGAGCAGAGTGCCCCTCGCCCCCGGACACCCTCCCCCAGGCGCAGACGGACTGAGGCCCCCACCCGCAAGTCCCCCGGAGTCCTAAGAGCAAGACCCCGCCACCGCCCTGCAGCTCAGGCACAAGGTCTCCGTCCTCCATCCCTCAGGCCCCCACTGCACAGGTGCCCCCACCACACCCTGCCCCAGGTTCCCCCACCCACAGATATACCATCCCCAAGAGGATCCGGCCTTCTCCCCCTGCCACTTGCTCTCCCAGCACCACACCCCCGCTGCGCTTGTCTGTGCCACTGATGTGGTGAGGGTGTCCTCCCCTCTGTCCAACCCACCTTGCCTGTTCCCCATTCTCCTCCCCTGGAGGTAGGCACTGCAGTGGAGTCCACTACCGCCCTGTCTGACTTGGGCACTGCAGTGGCGGACCTGTCCACCCCATCTGCAGGGTCCACTGCAGTTGTGCCGGCACCCACGACATCTGTGTCATGCCCCCAGTTGTGCCGGCACACACCATGTCAGACACCTCCACTGCAGTTGTCAGTGGCTCTCCAGCACCCACCACCCCTTCCCTGACTCCCCTGGTGAGCCCTGATCCTGTCCCTGCGGTGCCTGGCCTGCCCCCGGTTGCCCCTCCTAGTGGATTGTCCCTGGTATTGTGCAGGCATGCGTAGGGTGACATCTGCCAGTGTCACCCTGTTTGAACTTTGACAATGGACTGGCCATTGGCCTTTGCTCTAATTTTTCTGGACGTCGTTATGGCAATCAACACATATGCTGAATAAAGCAACTTTCTTTTCTCTAGTGCTCATGCTTCAGATGTACATGTTGTTGGTGCAGCTAACCATGCCCTTGCTGCAGTGATGGTGATATCTGGTCTCATGATTATGAAGTGTTACTGTGCAGGAACCCATGTGGTACAGGGGGAATGTGTCCTATCATGTGGTGTATCCATGTCATCAATAGCAGCATCTGAGGGTGTCATGTGTTCAGTATTTGGCAATGGGTTTCCTACTTACATTGGCAATTTCATATCTGTGGCTTCCACCCCTGCACATCTGTTGTGCCTGCCATCGTTGCATTTGTCTACTTCCCTGACCGTGTTGCCATCTCCAGTGGACATGCAGGTTTGGGCATCAATGGGGAGGGACTCATCCGTGTAGTCAGTGCAACATTGCTATACAAGTGTGTTGGATCTGTGCTGATGATTCCGTTGGCACATCCATGACCAGGCTGATGTGATGGGAGCCCTCATTTGGTGCTAATTGTTGATTGTGTGACCAAGTGCTCAGCTGACATGATGGGGCCCTACTGAGGCAACATATGGCACAGCTTTCCTCACACAGGAGTGGAGTCCCCTCATGGCAGTGTGTACACGTGTGACATTGCCTGCGCCCAAGGTGTGTGTTGTATGTGCATGTCTGTGTGTTCACTTCCATTCATCTGCGCATGCTGTGATCCCTAGTGTTGTACCTGTTTGTGATGCTTGCTGACTTGAGCTATGTTCCCCCAAAGTCTTCTCCCTGTGTTCTCTGTGATGTGGGTGCATGGCACATTACTGGTCATCAGGGTGTCACCCATAGGTGTGTTTGCTGTCAGGGCAGAGTTTGTGTGCAGACGCAGATGGGTCACAGTCAGGTTTCCCTTTGGCACTTGTTGTTTGCCCCTGTCATGTGATTTCCAGTTTGTGTTATCTTTCAGTGATTGTGACACGTTGTGTGTGTGACTGCTGGCACTCCTTAGGGTCCGGGCTGCAATGTTGGTTGTTGTCTATGTGTGTTCTTTGTGGGTGACCTTGGCTTCTTCATTGGTGTGTGACTGTGGCTGGGATCCCATTGGTCGGTGTGGTATTGCCGTCATGTCCATGTACAGCGTAGTGTGCAGTGTGTCAGACATTCAGGAGTCTTGTTGAGTGTCCATGTGTGATGTGTTTCTACACCTTGGTTCCCACCCACCACCCTGGAATAGTAATGGGTGCATGTGCAATGTCACCAGTGCATGTGTACTTCACTGCTGCACATTGTTGGAGGTCGAGGGGTGTGGTCTTGAGTGTGTGCAGATGAGAGTTGTTGCCCGGCTAGTCCCCTGCCTCCATGTTGGCCTTGGCTTACTGGCCATGCTGATTGATTTGTGCTTGTGTAGGTGTGATGGTAGTTTGTTGCTCAGGACACCTGACTGTGGTTCACAGTGTGAACGACATTTAGCTTTGTCATCACAGTGGTATTTTTATTCAGCCCAGGGTCACCACATTGTGGGGGCCCTGGGGGTGGTGCTGTGGTGTGTCTGTGACTTGCTGTGTCAGTTGTTGTTCCTACGTGCCTGTGTGACATGTGTGTTTTGTGCTCCCTCTCACCTGTCAATGCCTGCTTGCCCACATAGGGGATTTGGATCCATGAGTTACCTTAGTGTGGCAGTGTATGCACATCTGTATGATTGGTATTCAGCTCTCCTCATGTGTTGTGTTGTTGCCTGGGGACACTGGCACCCCCACCCCTCACCTGCTGTGTATGATGACAGTGTTGGTCTGCCTGTTTGTGTTTGTGCATCTGCACCACTGCATTGGCATATCTTGGGTGTGCCATTGGCTGTATGTTGTTTGGTGTGTTTCCCCTGCTGTCCCTGGGACTCCTAGGTCATCGGTCAGCACAGTGATCATGGTTTGTGTGTCCCATTGCTGCCATGGTATGGTATCTGTTCACCTCACATCTGCTGTCTCCACAGGGTATCTGCATTTGTGTGCCCATTGGTGCAAATATGTGGTTCTGCATTCTGATGGTCACTTCTGTCATTGTGTCATTGATGACTGTTGACGGTCTCAGCCACCATGGGTGTTGTTTGTCTGCACATGGCCAAAGGAATGTTTCATTTGCACTGCAGTATTTGGCTCCCCCAATTTATGTTGCAATGGGACACATACACTACTTTGCCACAGATGAGTTTTTGGTTCTGTGACCAGGAATGATCCATGCAGTTTGGCAGTTGCAGCTCTTTCTTTGTCAACAATTACCTTTTGGTCACTGTGATGATGAGGGTGTAGACCCCATTGCCACAATGGTCAAAATGTGCTTCAGCTATGGACCCCACACTTGCCTTTTGGTCACTGTGATGATGGGGGTTTAGACCCCATTGCCACAATGGTCAAAACTGTGCTTCAGCTATGGACCCCACACTTGCCTTTTGGTCACTGTGATGATGGGGGTTTAGACCCCATTGCCACAATGGTCAAAATGTGCTTCAGCTATGGACCCCACACTTGCCTTTTGGTCACTGTGATGATGGGGGTTTAGACCCCATTGCCACAATGGTCAAAATGTGCTTCAGCTATGGACCCCACACTTGCCTTTTGGTCACTGTGATGATGGGGGTTTAGGCCCCATTGCCACAATGGTCATGGGCTGCTTGCATTGTGGGTGCCACACACATATATGTGTGGCACATGTGCTAGGGGGTCACATTGTATGTTCAATGTCATGTTCGGTGTTGTAGGCATTTGACACAGCCTGCTCACACGCTTGTCATGGTGGTGGGGGGATGTCTTAATCTTGCATTCCCTAGGTTGTGGTGTGCTTGTTGTGTCATGCATTGTCCATCCTATGAGTGGGGGTGGTAGTAGTGGTAGGCATCCAGCCCCCCTGGCTAAGGGTGGTAGTAGTGGTGGGCATCCTGCCCCCTGGGTGAGGGTGGTAGTGGTGGTGGGCATCCTGCCCCCTGGGTGAGGGTGGTAGTAGTGGTGGGCATCCTGCCCCCCTGGCTAAGGGTGGTAGTAGTGGTGGGCATCCTGCCCCCTGGGTGAGGGTGGTAGTAGTGGTAGGCATCCTGCCCCCTGGGTGAGGGTGGTAGTAGTGGTGGGCATCCTGCCCCCTGGGTGAGGGTGGTAGTAGTGGTGGGCATCCTGCCCCCTGGGTGAGGGTGGTAGTAGTGGTAGGCATCCTGCCCCCCTGGTTGAGGGTGGTAGTAGTGGTAGGCATCCAGCCCCCCTGGCTAAGGGTGGTGGTAGGCATCCAGCCCCTGGCTAAGGGTGGTAGTAGTGGTGGGCATCCTGCCCCCTGGCTAAGGGTGGTAGTGGTGGGCATCTGGCACCCCCTGGCTAAGGGTGGTAGTAGTGGTGGGCATCCTGCCCCCTGGGTGAGGGTGGTAGTAGTGGTAGGCATCCTGCCCCCCTGGTTGAGGGTGGTAGTAGTGGTAGGCATCCAGCCCCCTGGCTAAGGGTGGTGGTGAGGCATCCAGCCCCCCTGGCTAAGGGTGGTAGTAGTGGTGGGCATCCTGCCCCCCTGGGTGAGGGTGGTAGTAGTGGTAGGCATCCTGCCCCCCTGGTTGAGGGTGGTAGTAGTGGTAGGCATCCAGCCCCCTGGCTAAGGGTGGTAGTAGTGGTGGGCATCCTGCCCCCTGGGTGAGGGTGGTAGTAGTGGTAGGCATCCTGCCCCCTGGGTGGGGGTGGTAGTAGTGGTAGGCATCCAGCCCCCTGGCTAAGGGTGGTAGTAGTGGTGGGCATCCTGCCCCCTGGCTAAGGGTGGTAGTGGTGGGCATCCTGGCCCCCCTGGCTAAGGGTGGTAGTAGTGGTGGGCATCCTGCCCCCTGGGTGAGGGTGGTAGTAGTGGTAGGCATCCTGCCCCCTGGTTGAGGGTGGTAGTAGTGGTAGGCATCCAGCCCCCTGGCTAAGGGTGGTGGTGGTAGGCATCCAGCCCCCTGGCTAAGGGTGGTAGTAGTGGTGGGCATCCTGCCCCCCTGGGTGAGGGTGGTAGTAGTGGTAGGCATCCTGCCCCCCTGGCTAAGGGTGGTGGTAGGCATCCAGCCCCCCTGGCTAAGGGTGGTAGTAGTGGTGGGCATCCTGCCCCCCTGGGTGAGGGTGGTAGTAGTGGTAGGCATCCTGCCCCCCTGGTTGAGGGTGGTAGTAGTGGTAGGCATCCAGCCCCCTGGCTAAGGGTGGTGGTAGGCATCCAGCCCCCCTGGCTAAGGGTGGTAGTAGTGGTGGGCATCCTGCCCCCTGGGTGAGGGTGGTAGTAGTGGTGGGCATCCTGCCCCCTGGCTAAGGGTGGTAGTAGTGGTGGGCATCCTGCCCCCTGGCTAAGGGTGGTAGTAGTGGTAGGCATCCTGCCCCCCTGGTTGAGGGTGGTAGTAGTGGTAGGCATCCAGCCCCCTGGCTAAGGGTGGTAGTAGTGGTGGGCATCCTGCCCCCTGGGTGAGGGTGGTAGTAGTGGTAGGCATCCTGCCCCCTGGCTAAGGGTGGTAGTAGTGGTGGGCATCCTGCCCCCCTGGGTGAGGGTGGTAGTAGTGGTGGGCATCCTGCCCCCCTGGGTGAGGGTGGTAGTAGTGGTAGGCATCCTGCCCCCTGGTTGAGGGTGGTAGTAGTGGTAGGCATCCAGCCCCCTGGCTAAGGGTGGTGGTAGGCATCCAGCCCCCCTGGCTAAGGGTGGTAGTAGTGGTGGGCATCCTGCCCCCTGGGTGAGGGTGGTAGTAGTGGTAGGCATCCTGCCCCCTGGTTGAGGGTGGTAGTAGTGGTAGGCATCCAGCCCCCTGGCTAAGGGTGGTAGTAGTGGTGGGCATCCTGCCCCCCCTGGGTGAGGGTGGTAGTAGTGGTAGGCATCCTGCCCCCTGGGTGGGGGTGGTAGTAGTGGTAGGCATCCAGCCCCCCTGGCTAAGGGTGGTGGTAGGCATCCAGCCCCCTGGCTAAGGGTGGTAGTAGTGGTGGGCATCCTGCCCCCTGGCTAAGGGTGGTAGTAGTGGTAGGCATCCTGCCCCCCTGGTTGAGGGTGGTAGTAGTGGTAGGCATCCAGCCCCCTGGCTAAGGGTGGTAGTAGTGGTGGGCATCCTGCCCCCCTGGGTGAGGGTGGTAGTAGTGGTAGGCATCCTGCCCCCTGGCTAAGGGTGGTAGTAGTGGTGGGCATCCTGCCCCCCTGGGTGAGGGTGGTAGTAGTGGTGGGCATCCTGCCCCCCTGGGTGAGGGTGGTAGTAGTGGTAGGCATCCTGCCCCCTGGGTGGGGGTGGTAGTAGTGGTAGGCATCCAGCCCCCTGGCTAAGGGTGGTAGTAGTGGTGGGCATCCTGCCCCTGGCTAAGGGTGGTAGTAGTGGTGGGCATCCTGCCCCCCTGGGTGAGGGTGGTAGTAGTGGTAGGCATCCTGCCCCCTGGCTAAGGGTGGTAGTAGTGGTGGGCATCCTGCCCTCCCTGGGTGAGGGTGGTAGTAGTGGTGGGCATCCTGCCCCCCTGGGTGAGGGTGGTAGTAGTGGTAGGCATCCTGCCCCCCTGGGTGGGGTGGTAGTAGTGGTAGGCATCCAGCCCCCCTGGCTAAGGGTGGTGGTAGGCATCCAGCCCCCCTGGCTAAGGGTGGTAGTAGTGGTGGGCATCCTGCCCCCTGGGTGAGGGTGGTAGTAGTGGTAGGCATCCTGCCCCCCTGGTTGAGGGTGGTTGTGGTGGTTGGCATCCAGCCCCCTGGGTTGGGGTGGTGGCGCGCATTCAGGCCCCTGTGTGCATATGTGGCATTGGTGATGGGCATCCCGCCCCTATGGTGCTGCTGTTGCTGGTGTAAGTATATTCAGATTCCCAGTGTATGTGTGTGATGTGTTGTGTACATGTTGTATGTGTTTTGTGGTTGGTGTCTGACTTACCTTCTGCGCCGTACGCGTCCGTGCCTGTTCCGGTAGTAGATGTAGAATATTGGTATGATCGGGACGAAGGGATTCATGGTTGGTTCGTGTCGTTCGTCCTTCTCGTTGCTTCGCGTCGTCCTCGTCGCTTGGCTTCGTCCTCGCCGCCTCGCGTCGTCCCCGTCGGTGCTGTGTTCGTCTCGTAGCCGTGGATCGTGTTGTGGCGCGATTCGGAGCTTATGTGCGCCTCTCCCGGATGCTTTGACGTGCCGTGCGTAGCGACGGGTTCGGCGCGTACGGAAAGCGCATCGTACTTGTCCGGCCGGACGGGGCTGCATTTTCCCTTCCGTGCGACTCGATTCGGCGTTTCCGGATTCGCCTCGGTCGGAGAACAGGACCTGGTTTGGGTGAGTACGGCTCGGCCGGGATTTTTGCTGTTGTGCGCATCGTACTTGCTCGTTCGGTGTACTGTACGGATCGGTCGGGAAACTGGCTTTCGCATGGCTTTTTTCCCGACCGAATAGTATTGGGTGCGCCTCCGACCGAGATCGGAATCGGCCCCTAAGTATACTTGAAATGTATGTTTCCTGTGCTTTGCTTTCCTGGCTGTATGTGTACTGCGTGTGCAAAATCAGTTGTTTGCCTTTCTCTGATAGGATGAGCATGGCTCTTTCTGCCACTCTGTCTGAAACTAGCATAATTTTAGAATTTTTGTGTCAAAAATGTTTATTATGTTAGCTAATTTAATTTGACAAAGGTTTCAAACGTTTAACACATTATACTTGCAAATGTGCTGTTGCCTTATATTGCACTTGATTTTCTTCTGTTTCTTTTTGATGTTGTCATGATTTGGGCTAAGTGAGCTTTTCTTTTATGTTAATGAGAAAATTTTTGTTTTGGTTACATCTTAGAAATCCATGTATTTTTAGCTTTGAGGGTGAAGGAGTTTTCACCAGGGGTTTAATATATGGGGGCTGTTGTATTTTTGTAACTTTTATTTTTACCTTACTTACTTCAAAAGTTCCTTTATCCAGGTTTACAAGTTTAGAGTTGTATTTTTCGGTGTACAGTGCTTCCTTTTTGCGGAAGTGTTTCTTTAGTATCTAAGGAGTAATATAGACATTAAAAGAGGGGGTTTAATCATTTATTTTTGTATTTGTGTCTTAAAATTGTGTTCGGTTACGTTGTAGTTCATTTAATTTTTAACTCACTTTTGAAGGTGCCTTATTATTTTGTTTAAATTTCTTCAGAGTTTTCTGTCTGCAGTCTCGCAGAATGTCATTTTCCTGGAGTTGTTAAGTTTTTCCTGTGAAAAATACTGAGGTGCTGTGCTTTTTTTATGGTGTCCACTTAATACATTATATTTGTATTGATTAGTTTGTTTTACAATACATTTTGGCTACTTAGACTGTAGTTTGATTTTTGTTTGGTTATTACCTTTCTCAGTGGATGCTAATTAGCGTTTCTGTTCCAATTTTAAACATGGGTATTTATCGCACTAATGTATTAATAATATATTTTAAATATAAAATGTATTTTTTTTTATTTATAGTTTTATTTTATTTATTTTAATGTGAGCTGTAATAGGAATTCCCTTGTAATAACATTTCTTTTTATAATGTGTTTATTTTTAATAGCAAATGGATTCTGAATAGATGCAAATACATGTTTGTTTATAGTTTTAAAGTATTATAATTTGTTTGTTCTTCATTTATTTATTGTTATTTTTTATATTTATTTAATTTCAAAAATCTGATTATGATTTACAATATTATTGTTTCCTTATTTATTGTGATATTTAGTCAGTATTGCATTTCAAAATATTTGATATTTACCCATATATTTAAATCGTAGACAATATTTTGTTTTTCAATATTTGTGTGTTCAATATTGTTAAATTTTGATATTTTTATCATCGATATTAGTGGGGGCATTTTTGGTTTCGTATAGGATGATGATATTTTTGTCATCATTATTATTTTGATGAAATTTCCGTGAGTCAATATTTTTTTCCGTGATATTCTGCCATGCAGACCTTTAGGTGCTGGTCCTTTTCTTGTGGCAAGGACATTTTATCATCATTCACACAGGCTACTAACTCTCCTTTTGACATTACATTTCATCTTGTGCAGGTTCTTCACAGTTCATCATACTGGTAAAGGTCCACTTACACAAACTTGAATTGCATGCCATAGCTAGTGTAATGTTTTGTGAAATGGTGTGTCCCTTATTCACACTCAGCCTATTGCGATCCTTTAAAATGTCTTCATTTAGGATCTTCAGTTACATCTCACTGAATGCATGTTTTCTTGGTTTAACTTGCATATGTGGACACTGCAGACACCTTGCTTCCAAGGGGGTTTCTGATTTATGCTGCAAGGTTGTGGCTGTGGATATTTTGGGTGTAGGTTTACTCCAGCTGCAGTTGCTTGAGTCTGCCTACTGAATTTGCATTTCTTGCTGTCCATGGCACATTTCACCTGCTGTCCAATTTCCTGTGGAGCAACCGTAAGCGGCTCATGAAATAGCCCATGTGGGCAGTAAGTTCCACATCATGTTTTAAAGTGACTAGTTTCACTCCATATTATAATGATGCAGTTGGTACTACTGTTTCTTCAATCAGTTAATCCTGTAACACCCTTTATATATACTCACAGGTACAAAAAAAATAAAAAATACATTGTTTACTATGATTGATCTGTATTTTGCCAGACAATATCCCTAAGTTTATAGCAGACTATAAATATGATTGTAAAACGGCATTGTGCAATTAAGGTTTGCACTGTTTTGGCCCCAGGTTTTAGCTCCTGATTTAGAGTTCCATCCTTCCTGCACAAAAACAATCCTCAGAGGCATTTTCTTCTTTCGAAGTTTACTGCAGAATACAACACACCTAGAAAGAGGAAACAACAAGGAGAAATAAAGATATTTCTCCTCCTTGCACCTCTGGTGGGGAGGCATACTATTTTGACGCATCCTCAGGTCTACAAATTTTGGTAAATCTGGGAAGGTGTCAGAATCCATGGGTAGATGCGTAGAAACAGCCATGCTCCACACATGGAATGCCTCCCTGTCGCAGAGTAATGCAAGGTACCTATTTGTGCAGCCTTGCATTACTCTACATTAATCAAGCCACTCAGGGCCATGCAAGTGGCTTTGCATTGCTTGATAAATCTCATTTAGGTTTTGTGTCACCCTTGCTTAATGCATGGGCGATGCAAAACGTTGATAAATATGCCTCTTATAATACAGATGCCAGAATTTGCACCTGGCAGCTTATTTATGAGAGCGCAGCATCACTTTTACACCACGTAAAGTGGTACATGCATGATGCAGAGCTCTTGTAAACATTTATGAAGCAACACAAAGCCACCTTGCATGGCTTTGAGTGGTCTCATAAATCATGAGTAAGGTGACGTAGCGCAAATCGCTCCATTGCCTTACTTTGCAACTGGGAGGCATTCCATGGGCGTTGTGGTGGGCTTTCCCACTCAACACCCATGGAATTTGATGCTGCCCCAGATTTACAAAGTGATGTAAACCTGGGGATCCGTCAAATCTGTACGCCTCCCGAGTTGAGGTGTAACGATGAGAAATATGTTAATTTCTCCTTGTTTTTCCCCTTTATATGTGTGCTGAATTCTGCATCACACATAGAAAGAGGAAAATGCCTCATAGGATTGTTTTTGTGCAGGAAGGTGCCCTTTCCTGCATAAAACAAATTGTGCCTGCAACAGAGGCACCTTTGCACCATGGTGCCGTGGTGCCTACATTCCTTAAATACGGTGCATTCCTGCTCTTTCACTTTGGGGTAGGCCAGCACAGCAAGGTGCCTTGATGCGCTGCCCTATGCCAAAATGTTATAAATGAGGCCCCAAGTTCGTGACAATCATCTCTAAATAAGGCCCTTTGTCTGCTGCATGACTCTGTGAAATTGGCAAATGTTTCAAGAAAGTAGGCTGAGGGCCTTATTATAAGTCTGGCTGGGCGAGAGTGGGACCACCCTGCTCCTGCATGCCAAACCCGTGTAGGACCAGCCCACCAGATCAGGCGTTTTCTTCTGTCTGACTGGCGGTTCTTTGGCATTCCCAGGGTGGTGCCTATTAAAATAGGCACCACAATGGGAATGTCAAAGGCAGTACCAGCAAGGCATGGACTGCTACAGTTGCCCCCCTGTGTGCAACCATATGGCGTGAGGCATCCACATGGCACATCCACATGGTGTGTGGCACATAGCGTGAGGTCCTGTAGGGCCTCCTATGTTTCCTCACCGCCACACTTTTCATGGTGGTCGCACCGCCATGGAAAGTGTGGTGATGAGGAAACTCGTAATATGCTTGCAGGGACAGCATCAGCCCCACCAAGCATATTGAGGCCTCAAGACCGACGTGCCACCGCAGCACCAGCACCTGGCAGTTGCAGTAGTCCCAATGCTGCCCGACCGCTCTGGTCCTGATAGGGCGGTTGGAAGACCACCACCGCTGAGCTCCCTCGAGTCAGGCGGTCCTTGGACTGCCAGACTTGTAATATGCCCCTAAGTTTCTAAGTCTGTGGCTCAGAAATTTTACTACCCAGATAGACTGCACACAGTAAGTATACGTGGACAAAGTTAAAACCGGTGGTACAGAGAGGTTTAGAGCAGTAACTTAACCCATCCTACAAGCAAACTCCCTATTTTTTCAACAAAAAATCGTTTTTCCTGTAATTATTATTTCTTCTCTCCGTCCCATATACACGTACACCTTCACAGAACAGTTATATCACCTGAGTAATGGCATGTCGGCTGCCTGTACAGCTTGCAATAGTTGAAGTGCTGGAGCATAGGTTTTTAGGATCTTCACATAAGTTAAATATTTGAATTCATTATAATGCATTTTAAATTCATATATATTAAAATTGGACTTAATAGCTAGTGCCCATACCGCCAAACCCAGATGATGCAAGATGTCTCCTCCCGTCAAAGAATACTTGCTCAGCGATGCTGGTCTTGATAAAGAGAAAAAAATAAAAAAGGAAATAATAATAAAGAACTAGAACAACAGGCAGACACGGGGTAAAAAAAGATTAGAAGGTGAAGAGGGGCAAGGAAGAATAGAAAAGGCAATAAAACAACTCTCTTAAAAAAAAACACACTTGTTCACTAAAAACGCAGGATCTTTCTCCAAACTCCTCTAAAAAGACAATGATCCCCTTATGCATACCCATGTCATGCAATGAAGTCACTGTACACTGAACAACACTAGCACAGTTTTTATACGTGAATACCAGTTCACAATCATTTTTTCCACATCAAGCAGTAGTGGCATTTCATATAATTGTCACACATATTTAAGAGTAATTTTGAAAAACAAATATAAAATCATCAACAAAAAATTATAAATGTATGCAGAATAAAGAACAAGGTTGATAAAGTTGCTTGTTTACGTAGTCAGATGAAACATGGCTGAACAGTTTTAGGCAAG
Organism: Calotriton arnoldi; assembly: GCA_963921515.1. Lineage (NCBI taxonomy): Eukaryota > Metazoa > Chordata > Amphibia > Caudata > Salamandridae > Calotriton > Calotriton arnoldi. Next base: position 1,882,768 of record CAWUFW010001250.1, read on the forward strand.
GGATCCCTATTATCACCAGTAATGGTACAGACAAGCTAACGTTCATATGGACTGCACCGAAAGTAGTAACCAGAGTAACAACCACCGTTTCGGAATTATTGTTTTGAAAAGAGATCAATGCAAAACAAAAGTATATTCCACAACTCTGGGGCCGATTCCGATTCAGGCCGGAAATCACTCCGACCGAGCCGGAGAGGTTTCCGACCGAATCGGACTCTGGCAGTCCGACCGAACGAGTACAATGCGCACGCATGCAATCGGACTCGAGTCGGTCGGACTCCCATTGAAGTCAATGGGAGCCGGACGTACAACGCGTACGCGGGCTCCCATTGACTCAATGGGTGCGAGGCGAACAAGGGCGCCCCCTACAGCGGGTACGCCTCAATGCGACTCGCGGCGTACATGCACAGGTAGGGGGGACCCATGGGTCCCCCCTGTGTGCGACTCGCGCGGCTACGCGTACAGGGGGGTCCGACACGGACCCCCAAAGTGCGGCTCCGACTGCTCTTTTGAGCCGGACGGCGCGAGTCTGTCGGACTGCTCGCGGCGCGCATCGTACTTACCCGGCCGGGGAATGTCTCCATTGCGCAGTGCGAGTCGTGTCCGTGCGAGTCGGTCGGAGCGCGTTGGACCCGCGAACAAGTCGGTCGGCGATTTCGCGTGCGCTCGCATCGTACTCGCTCGGCCGGACGCACGTACGAATCGGTCGGGAAAGAGGGTTCCGAATCGGATCCGGTTAAGCCGAATCCGATTCGGTGCCCTACCGGCCGAGATCGGAATCGGCCCCTCTGTGACTTTCACATGTCAGGATAATGTCTTTGCTACTGAAGTGCAAGAAACTCTGTCAAAGTGAGACTGCACATTGACGTCTCAGAAAAATGAGCGTTGATTCCAAAAGCAAAAAAAACAGCATTGTGGAAAAATACTGAATCTTATAAGTGTTGCAGAAGGAAGCTGCGCTTTGTGCCAATACATATGTTAATTTATTTTCTAAATTGCCACTACATAATGATTGTGTGGAATACAGATAAAGAAATAATGCGAAGTATTTTCTGCATCTATTAATCATAACAATGCTGATATGTGTACAAAAGGAACATTTATATCTATCTCTTTATCTACATGTTTATCTATATATTTATTTATAGATAGATAAATATTGTCACGCTGCTTGGGGTCAATTTGAAAAATAAGAATTTTTAAGTTATCTCTTTCAATCAAGACCAGGATGTCTACTTAAACTTGTTTCCTTTCAAATATATTCATATCTTCCTGTTTAGAAGCGACGTATAATTAATGTAGTGCTTGGCAAATGTCTTTTGAACGTTTTTGTCTCGTTTGTGTTTCAGATTAAATTAAAATAACTACTTGAAAAGCGCATTTACTACTCTGATATATTCTAAATTGAATAACAAATGTCCCTAGAACATGTATACTTTAATTATTAATATGTGTACCAAGTGTGTGGTTTAGCTATTAGGTAAGTAAACTAAATTACGTCAGCCAGAAAACTGCCCTTAACCTGGTCTTTATAGGCATTTAAACTTATCTATATCTACCTTTGTCGAAATTTACACAGCATTATGAATACAAAAAAGAATAATTCAAGCATTCTATCCTTCACTTGTTTGTGTTCTTCATTGTGACAGCCTAATTGCAACTGGGATTTCCAGACGTGGGTCCTGTGCTTACTGTGCCACTGGAACCAAGCTGCACCCCACTGAAGAGGCCCACCTAGGCCGAAACATGCATTGTGTGGGTTGTGTTCCTGTTCAGAGAGAACCTAAATTGGCAGTTCAGAATAGTCTGTTTGTATTGGAGCAGGACCATGACTGGTTTGCATATGGCTGGCTTCGATCTGAGGTTGCATGGTGGGCAAACAATAATGGACTGGGATATGTCATGGAGTAATTACCAAAGCTGAGATTGATCCAACCATTCCATCCGTCAAGTTTTTGAATTCTTCATTGTGATGCCCCAAGTGTGACCTGTATGTCCAGACATGGTTCCGAGCTCACTGTGCCCCTGGGACCAAGCTGCGCCTGACTGAAGAGTTCCAAATAGATTAAACCAGTCTTGGATTGCTTGTGTTCTGATTTAGAAAGGACCTGGCTTGGCATTTCTGACTGGACTGTTCATATTTGAGCAGGACCAAGGCTGATTTGTAAATGGCTGAGTCTAATCTGAAATGGTATAGTGGGAAAACAAATGATGGACTGGGATGCAACCTTGGGTAATGGTTGAGATTAATGCAAGTATTACATTCATCACCTTTTTAATATTTTTCAAACCTACTTGTATCTAATCGCCACCAAAGAGAGTCTTTTTGTGCTTAGCAGAAACAGAATCATAGACACATTAGTACATAAGATAATTAAATAATGATGCCCTAAATAATAAAACTGTAGGTTACATTGATGATATGTTCACCTCTACAGGTTATCATTGTTGGGAAGACTCCCTCCATCTGGACATCGGCCTGGTGTAATAGGTTCTATCCTAGTTCCGAAGGAAAAAGTCAAGAATCTGGGAGTTTGGCTCGACCCGATGCTATATTTGGAACTCCAGATAGCCGCTGTGGCAGGGAAGTGTTTTAACACCTTGAAAGCTCCAAGGAAAATATTTGATGTTCTTCCGCTCTCTGCCAGGAAAACCATTGTACAGGCATCAGTCACCTCGCAGTTAGACTACTGTCATGTCTTATATCTAGGGGCTACAAAAGAGAGACTCCAGAAATTACAGAGTATACAATGCTGCAGCCTGCTTAGTGTTAAATCTTTCGAGACGTGCTCCTGCGGGTCTAGCTTTGGTCACCCTACATTGGTTGCCACTCAGCGAGAGAATTTTATTCAAAGCCTGGGGCTTTTGCCAGAGAATTTTCAATGATTGGGGTGCATGATATCCGACCGTTTTGATGATTAGCTACCAATCAAGTTGCATTCTTAGATATTCAGGAACTAATCAGGCAGTAGTCCAGCGGATGAGGAAAGCCAGGTTGGGTGGTCACTCTTTTGCTTTTCTAGCAGCAAAAGCTTGAAATTCCCTACCTCTCCATCTGAGGATGGAACCATTGGAACTGCTGTTCCGAAAGAGGTTTAAAGCTGGTTATTCCAATCTGCTCAAGGGCATGTCTATAGGAGGCTATAACGGGTGAGGGTGGAGTTCTATTGATTCTGTGACCACTGATAGGGTTGACTTCAAGTTGTTGTTTCCCCTGGCTTTTCTCTCTGAGCAATGGGACATGCCGGCAGGCCTAACCACGTGCTTTACAAATGTGTTCATTATTATTATTATTATTATTATTATTATTATTATTATTATTATTATTATTATTATTAATAACATAGTTTGCTTTTCAAGGGCTGTATTCATAAAACCAGAAAATTACTGGTGGAGATTTATGCCTCTGCCTGAAGATTCAATTCCGTTTGTTTTTCCTGTTCTCAAACATTACTTCTGAGAATGTTATGTGACATTTTGTGAGCTCTCTTATTTCTCTCGTTGCAACGTTCTCCATAGTGGAGAGAGCTCTGTACAAAGATAATTGAGACTTCTGTGCAAATGCACTTTTTTTCTCTGTGGGATAAATATTTTCCTCTTGAAGAAAGCCTGCCCTTAACGCCACTAAATCTGAAAATCTGGAGGTGATCTGTTCCTCTTCTTATCCTGGAGTGAGAGTAGCTCCATTCCTTGGCTGGAGTAAATCTCTGGCGGTTTTCAAAGATTACAGTGGTAGAAGAATAGTTTGGAAATGGCAAGACACATACATGTTTGTGGGTGTTCCCTTGTGATTGTTCTCTTGGAATACTCCCTTCCAACCCCTCAGTGGGATTTATTATTGCAACTTTCTCCATACTCATAGTAGATACATGTTCAGTAGTACTGCATACACCCCTACTAGGATTCCCTTTGTGAAGTCATGGCAGGTGTAAAATAGATATGTTTTGTCATAAACCTATGTTTAAAACTGAATTTAAATGCATTTGTTAGTAGGACCCCAAAGGTTTAAAGTTGATGTCAAGCTTTACTTTGTTTTAGTAGCAAGATATCATATTGTGTGATTAAACCACAATGATGATAAAATAATATGGAAAAAGTATTGATATTGCCATGGAATGTGGTTGTTCAGTGGTTGTTTACTGGACTGTTCCTCTAGCATACTAAAATTACCTTGTGCCCATCAATCCAATTTTTTCAGCATAAGATAACCAGTGCTATACAGTGAAATATGTAGCAGCTGAGAATTTTTGTGCCCTCCCTTCAACAGCAACCCACACTTATGACCCCGATCAAAAAGGGAAAGGAAGCTGATAGGTTTTAATGCCCAATTGCAAATGAGCAATGAGACCATTAAAACCCATCACCCTATTTTTAATCAAACACAGGCAAAGAGAGCATCTGCCCGTGAGCACTCGTTGCTTGAAACCTGTGCTTTACATGCTCATTGAACATCAAAACCAGTCAAGAACCACAGTTAACTCCAGTATTCTAAGCATTATAGGTCATTGCTAGCTTAAATGAAAATGGTGGAGGGTGTCTTTTTAATACTCACGTGCATCTACAGGTTTGATGTATAAATGAGTAGAAAATTGCTGATCAGATGCAATCTGATATTCAACCAATAAATCATTTGAATGTTATCTCAAAAACACCAAACGTATCAGGGATTATTCACAAACTGCAGTTTGTAGTACATTTTGTAGTACTGCTAAAAAACATACTAGAAAATGCTATTGACAGACTTGCGTGTGGAGTTTATGCCTCTGGCTCTCCTATAGCTATATGTGCTGAGAGGTTGTATGACGGAACCCCGCATGCATTTACCCCACATGCCTTTATAATGCAGTCACTACCCCTACTGCAATGTTATCACGCTTTACTTTACCATACAAGTCATTAAAACTACTTGCTTTAGAAGGCGCTGGACTTTGGCATAGTATAAATTACTATTCCAACTCCAGTATATACAACAGTAGTGAAGGTGTTAGACTTAAAAATTCAACACCAGTCAAACAACGTGCCCCCTACAGCAAGTCATTGTAATGACTAGTAGGTTAAAGTAATGTGTGATAACGTCGCAGTTGGGGTAGTGACTGCATTGTAAAGGCTGGTCGTTGTTGAGACTGCGGGGTAAAGAATGTCTCCCCGTGCGGCGATCTCCTTACAAGTAGGTTTTAGTAGCAATTATGAAAGGACCCAGTGACTGGAAAATTATTAATAAAGGGGCAGCAGTTAGGGTGGAGTATAGAGGGAAAGGTTTAGGGTGGGTCAGGCAATATCAAACAAAACCTATATCGAATGATGACCTCTAAAATAGAAAGGGATGTAAAGTTATCGTAGGGCAATTTCTACAGACAACTTTTCTTAAAAACATGCTAAAAACAACTACTCCAAAGCTGCAATGATCAAAGCAGCACCAATGAAAAATCAACACGCTGGAAAACGTAAAATATAAAAAAAAGAACAAAACTTGAGCCTTGTAAAAATAACCCCACAATCCCCCCAAGTCTTAAAATCAAGTCTATCACCCCCCAAAAAACTTAAAAACTACAGTACTTACCTGCAAAATTTTGACATGAGTTCTTCCCAAGCCTCACATTGATTTAATATAGAAACTATGAAATAAATAGAAAAAACCCATTACCAGCATACACATTTTTAATTAAAATAGCAATATAATATACATTAAAAACAGACTGATTAAATGCATTTTGTTGTAATTTCACTGTTGTGAAATGTGAATATATTATTATTAAACAGTTGTAGTACAATTTTAAAATTGTTTGAAATATTTCATTTTATACTTTTATACTATTAAATGCATAAATATTTTTTATTAGTGAAATGGCAAGTTGAACATTAATTATAAAATTATAAAACATGTTTAAAATAGGTGTAACTTAACATAATGTATCAATAAACGTTTTCAAAACATGAACAAATATTTTATTACACATTTAATTTTTTATATGTAAATTTCATATTCTTTAAACCTTTTAAAATTGTTATTAATTAAAGGGTTAAGAACTGTTTACTAAATTCCTAAATAAGATTTTCTAAATGAAAAATTATTTTTATGTATGTTATATTTTAAATATCATAGCACATGCACTTTCCTTCTCATAGTAGTCCACTTTAGCTGTTTACCAGAATTCACTACACTTACACTGGGGGGCATTTTTATAATTATTGAACACAACGCAACACAGCCAGACACCTTGCTGTGCTGTACTGCATGAAAGCAAAAGACACACAATTGTTCTTTTTGCATTTGTCACCCCGAGTTGGACGGGTATGCCCAGACGTGGGTCCCGTGCTCTATATGCCACTGGAGTCAAGCTATCCTGGCTGATGAGGGGTGAAACCCCGAAACCGGTCTTAGGATGCTTGGTTCCAGTCCAGGGAGGACCTGGCCTGGCAGTTCGGGCTGGACTGTTCCCATTGGGCACAGGGTCAAGACTGATTTGCATATGGCTGGGTTCAAACTGGAATGGCATGGTGAGCAAGAAAACGATGGATTTAGGCCCAGATCTCTGTACTGGGGTGAATGTATGACATTGTTCTACATTCGGTCCATCAATTGTTCTTTATGCATTTGTCACCCCGAGTGGGATGGGTATGCCCAGACGTGGGTCCCCTGTTCTCCATGCCACTGGAGTCAAGCTATCCTGGCTGATGAGGGGTGAAACCCTGAAACCGGTCCTAGGATGCTTGGTTCCAGTCCAGGGAGGACCTGGCCTGGCAGTTCGGGATGGACTGTTCCCATTGGGCACAGGGTCAAGACTGATTTGCATATGGCTGGGTTCAAACTGGAATGGCAAGGTGAGCAAAAAAACGATGGATTTAAGCCCAGATCTCTGTACTGGGGTGAATGTATAACATTGTTCTGCATTCTGTCCATCAATTGTTCTTTTTGCATTTGTCACCCCGAGTGGGACGGGTATGCTTAGACGTGGGTCCCGTGCTTTCCATGCCACTGGAGTCAAGCTATCTGGGCTGATGAGGGGTGAATCCCCGAAACCGGTCCTAGGATGCTTGGTTCCAGTCCAGGGAGGACCTGGCCTGGCAGTTCGGGCTGGACTGTTCCCATTGGGCACAGGGTTAAGACTGATTTGCATATGGCTGGGTTCAAACTGGAATGGCATGGTGAGCAAGAAAACGATGGATTTAGGCCCAGATCTCTGTACTGGGGTGAATGTATGACATTGTTCTACATTCGGTCCATCAATTGTTCTTTATGCATTTGTCACCCCGAGTGGGACGGGTATGCCCAGACGTGGGTCCCCTGTTCTCCATGCCACTGGAGTCAAGCTATCCTGGCTGATGAGGGGTGAAACCCTGAAACCGGTCCTAGGATGCTTGTTTCCAGTCCAGGGAGGACCTGGCCTGGCAGTTCGGGATGGACTGTTCCCATTGGGCACAGGGTCAAGACTGATTTGCATATGGCTGGGTTCAAACTGGAATGGCATGGTGAGCAAAAAAACGATGGATTTAAGCCCAGATCTCTGTACTGGGGTGAATGTATAACATTGTTCTGCATTCTGTCCATCAATTGTTCTTTTTGCATTTGTCACCCCGAGTGGGACGGGTATGCTTAGACGTGGGTCCCGTGCTTTCCATGCCACTGGAGTCAAGCTATCTGGGCTGATGAGGGGTGAATCCCCGAAACCGGTCCTAGGATGCTTGGTTCCAGTCCAGGGAGGACCTGGCCTGGCAGTTCGGGCTGGACTGTTCCCATTGGGCACAGGGTTAAGACTGATTTGCATATGGCTTGGTTCAAACTGGAATGGCATGGTGAGCAAAAAAACGATGGATTTAAGCCCAGATCTCTGTACTGGGGTGAATGTATGACATTGTTCTGCATTCTGTCCATCAATTGTTCTTTTTGCAATTATCACCCCGAGTGGGACGGGTATGCCTAGACGTGGGTCCCGTGATCTCCATGCCACTGGAGTCAAGTGGGTCCCGTGCTCTCCATGCCACTGGAGTCAAGCTATGCTGGCTGATGAGGGGTGAAACCCCGAAACCGGTCCTAGGATGTTTGGTTCCAGTCCAGGGAGGACCTGGCCTGGCAGTTCGGGCTGGACTGTTCCCATTGGGCACAGGGTCAAGACTGATTTACATATGGCTGGGTTCAAACTGGTATGGCATGGTGAGCAAAACAACAATGGATTTAGGCCCAGATCTCTGTACTGGGGTGAATGTATGACATTGTTCTGCATTCTGTCCATCAATTTTTCTTTTTGTACTGCATTAAAGGGCACAAATGCATCTTATCTATCAAAATATGGCATGTTCCTACATGGGTGGATGCACGGGAACACCCATGCTCCACACAAAAATAAACTCCCGGAGGCATAATCATCAAGGGTTTTGCGTCCCCTTCCCTGGGGCAGAGTAACGCAAGGCAGTGACTTGTGCTGCCTTTAATTACTCCTGATTTACCAAACCATGCAGGGCCATCCAAGGTGGCCTTGCGTGGCTTGGTAAATCTCATTATAGGTTTTGCATGACCCTGCTCCCCCTTGCTTGGTGCAAGGGCGACGTAAAACCCTTGATAAATATGCACCAGGTTGTTAGCTTAGCACCAGAGGAACATTTTTGGTTCTCTGAGCACTTGAGTGCCATTCACCCTGTAAATGTCTTTCTGTCTCCTTAGCAACGTGACCTGGAAGGCAGAGATGCACTCACTGGCCCTCACAGCATGCATAAAGGTTCATTGATGGCAAAGGGTCATCGTGCATTCCGACCATGGTGGTGGGAATGTGTTAATGGGTGCATTTGTTAGTAAGGGTGGGCAGTGAACTCCACTCCGCCGGCAGAGTACACTGAGTTTTGGCGCTCCACACTCCGCTTGGACTGTGGAGTTTGCCCAAAAAACTAAGCCTGGGTGGAGCTCGCGGAGTTTCACTCCGCACCCAAAAACTTCACGAGATTCCACGGAGTTCTGTGCCCTGGCGGAGTCACGAGTTGATCTGGTTCCACTTGTGCATAGACACATTGTTCTTCTGCCTGGAAGCTGGCTGTTTCTGCGCTACTCCCCGGTGCACTACCTCCTCCACTGCCTGTGTCTAATACACTGCGGCTAACTTCCCTCTAGAAGTTTCACCTCACTGTAACGCATTGCTCACTCTGTTCCTGCTGAAGCTCACAACTCCCTCTCCGAGTCCAAGTCTTCCTGAACCTCCAAGTCCCTCTGGCACCCACTGGTTCTTCCCGTTGGCTGAGGCTCCTGAACTGCCCAGGCTTAGTTGTTAGGTCCTGCCTCAACCACCAGCATTAGCGTATGTTTATATTACAATCTAACTTGAGCAGTGTCTTCTTTACTAGGCAGTGTACCAATTTTTAGCAAAGAATGTAAGTAGTGCGATGCACAGTTTAGTACAGTTTCTATTCATTTTTGGGGTCTAGCAAGATACATAATACAAACAATGCGATGTAAATATTTTATAGCCTGTGCTGATAGATGTTTGTAAACATTAAAATGACACATTTTTGAGGCATAGAATGCAACATATGTTTGTTCTATAATGCATATTTTCATAGATCTTATAGTGAGTCTGGCCCTGTCCAATGAAACAAAGGGAATTTCTGTGGTGGCACGTGGGATGCTCACATCAGATGAGGGTGCTGTTAACAACTTTGGATGTTGATCCTGGCATGTATGGGAGAGTAGAAAGTCTTAAATACATAGTTCAGTTCTAGTCAGATAAGCTGTATTCGATTTCTCATTAAAATCATAAAAGTTTAAAATACAATACATAAAATCACCATTTAAAATAGCTAAAAAAGAAAACAATCAGCAGGTACAGATAAGTGAGAGGATAGGAAGTAAATTACTCCTCATGGACAGGGTTGTAAACATTCAATGTCTTCCTGTGATTAATCACAGCCCATACAAAACTTGACATAGTACTAAAAATATAAAGGGTAGGTATTGTTTGTAAAAACAAGTATGCAGGACGGCATTCTACAAAGTTTTGATTCTTCAGCATTGATAATATTAAACGTTGACTCCTGGCATTGTAGAATTTGCAGAAGAAAGCAATATGCATAGTACTTTGGGTTGATACATTGAGCCTCATTGCTATGGCAGTCGGACGAGAGTCCGACCGCCATCGTAGCAGGATGGAGACCGGCTGATAAGTACTCAGCGATTCCACCCACCATATTATGATTAGGCCACCACATAGGCAGTCGGAAACATGCCTTTGACTATTGTGGCGTGGGATGTGGCCCAAAAAAGGGTCGCAGCACAAGCCAGAGAAGTGAAAGGCATGTTTGCAAACATCCATGCACCGTGTGTCAGGCTCCATGTGTTGCCTGGCACACAGTGCATGGATGTTTGGGGGCAACACATGTGCCTCCCCAGCCACATAGCAGTGGCCCACAGGGGATGGGGCCCTGCTAGGGGCCCCCAAAGTCCCTTTCTGACAGCCTTTCCATGGCGATGGGGCCGCCATGAAAAGGCTGTGGGAAATGGACATTGTAATCCCTACGGCGTTGCCTGCGCAGGCACCACCTTCATTGTAGGGATTACTGTGCGACCACCTCCCCGATGGGGTCCTTGAGCCTGCCAGAGGCGGTAGTCTTCCTCCTGACCTCTGAGCTCCGACCGCCGGTATTGTATCCGGTAGTCGGACTGTTGCCCTAAATGTTAGGTGAACTGCCACCAACAGCCTGTACGGTGGTGGTCCACCCAACATTATAATGAGGGCCATTGTCTCAAGGACGTTTGACTAGGGTAGTAGACCAGTCATTTATAATAGGGAAGCTAGTCATATGGTGAAATATGTCCATTCTAAAATGAGTTAAAACAAACCTATGTTGGGCGTTATGTACTGATCTGAGGTATGGTTGCATGTCATACATGACCCACATCATTTGGTTATTTAGCATACTATGCTTCAATATTTCTGTGGATAATCTTAGATCCTCAAGCAGTGAGAGACATTCTTTTTTTAGTTCTTTTCTATTAATACATTCCAAAAATTCATGGTGATCAAAATTTTCTGGATGACCCAGATCACCGTAAAAATGTTTGATGTATTTCAGGAATGGGAAAAGGAGGGGAAAAGGAGCTTTAATACAATCTGCAATGCACTCACAGTTTAATCTGGTATACTCAGATGACCAGAGTAGAGCAGGCTAAATCTTGGCTGTGTCTGCTTGAAAGGGAACGCATAATTCGGAGTGTCATATGAATGAGGAACTGCTGTTAAGTACAGAAAGGAGGTGCCTTAAGAAAGCATTTTCCACCGTTTGTAAGTTTTGGCAATTCTGTGCCCACACACTACCACCCCATATAAGGAGGTGGACAAGCCCTTGGCTTTATAAATGATAAAAGTCTCTATAGGGAGCTTCTTGCCATGTTTCCTCTCAAAAAGGATCAGAATTGTGGTGGTTTTCATAAAATGAAGCTTTCCGGTATTATTAGTGTGTTTCCATGAACCATCCTTATCAAATAAAATGGTCAAATAGGAAAGGATGAGGTTAAACAAAACTTTGTGCCTCCAATCTTCATATCACTGCACTTCTGGGGCCTCCTCCTACACTTCTTTATAAAAGCTTTGCTTAAATTATCTAGCAAACCTAAGTCCGGCATATACTTAATAAAATTAGAAAGTAGCCACTGCAGTCCCAGTGCGGTATGAGCCATGAGCACGGCATTGTCCGCATAGAAAAGAGCTAGGAGCGGGCGATGGCCAATTGGTGGGAGATCTTTAAATTTTTTCCACTAAAACATTTCCCAGGCTATTAATATACAATGTAAACAGAAAGGGTGCGAGAACGCAACCCTGTCTGACCCTCCTCTCTGTATCAATGTCGTACCAACTCCACTGCGAAACTGCAGTCATGGCAAACAGCTTGAGACCGAAATGGAATTGTTTTAGCAAACCGAATCTTCCCAGCAGACAGAACATGAAAAAGAGACTGGGATTTCAGCAAATCAGGGTGTTGTGGCTGCTCTTGTATCATACACATCATCCTCACCATCTCCTCCACCAAGAAAAGTAAAGCTATCTTCCCCATTGTTTCCCAGCTCACTGAAGACGAAGGTTACATAGATTGGAACCCCCAAATCATATCATGGAAGACAGGGTAAAATGAAGGTTCCAGGAAGGATAGTAAGCAATGAGGAAAATGAAGTAGTCATTGTTAAGCATCAAGAGTAGCACTCAAGATGTGCAAATAACCTCAGTTTAGGCTGTGACTGTACTGTGACCATCTGGCAACATCTTCTCAAATTTCCAAAAACACAGCACCAGCAATCCATACCATGGACCCAGGCTATCATAAGCAAAAGCAAAGCCATCTTAGCTGCACCAGAAGATCATACTGCTTTGTCTCTATAGGAAAGCCGTCCTCTTCCTTTTCAGTTGGGCCAAGAAATGAGTACATTGTGGAATGCAGTTTGTCATGAGCTAGTGCAATGTGGGATGCCAATTGGACATCTTGATATCAGAGACCAATTGACCCATATGAAAAACAATCCTTCATTCCTATGGGAGCAGCACCTAAAAAAGATGGGTGTTGCTGAGATAGATGAGCCCAAAGTGATAGAAGGAGATGATACTGATTAAAAAGATGCAATAGAAAACCTTCTACTGCTAGATTACTTTCAGCACGAGCAGCAAGCACTGCTGGGAGCAAGGAAAAATGGGATATCGTGGCTCTCCATAACATACAAGCAGCATACCTACATGGAAGTCACTTAAGGTGCAATCTTAGGCTTTGACACAAACTGATAGCTGTGTTCAGCAATAGATGTACTATTCAACCAAACCAATAATCTGTCCCTTTTGTACAATGGGAAACTGACCAAAATGTTGGTGCCTGACTTCCTCTCATATTATTGGGAAGAATAAGAGGGGTTTGTACAATGTTTGGAGGCCCTTTGCCCAAAAAACGATTTCAAGCAGGTCTTATTTCACAATTGTCACTATGCCATAGCTGCAACATCAAGTGCTTTGAACTATGGGGCATCTATATGGAAATTGTGGCACAGGGCAACGCAGCAAGTCACCTTGCACCTTGCACCTGCACTGCATCACAGGAAAAGGGCAGGAATGTATTGTATTTATCCAATACAGCACATTCCTGTCCTCTTCCTTGTGCTAGAGCCATTTTGGCAGCCTAGCACCAACACAGGCACGCTAGGTCCCTAGGGGCCCCTCACGGCTAAAAGCAATTCTTGAATAAAATGTCACTGCAAATTCACAGTGAATCCGTGAATACGCTGTAAAACATAAAACAAAAAAGTGGGCTGCCTTGCTTCAAAAAATAAAAAACCCCAGGTGAGTTAGTGCCCGGGGTTGTGGCAGATTACATTTTATAGGGGGGGTAGTGTACAGCCCCACTCCTCGAGCCTCTGCGAGGCCCAGGGGACCCTATTTTCTGGGCTGTGTTGCTTGAAAGTGAAATACCTTTAAAAAACAAGAGATGAGAGGCTTTGGCAAAACAGGAACAGCTTGTTTAATTAAACAGAGCGGCAGGAGAACAGCTACAGGTGTAGGGTGTGAGGACTGTCTCAATTTACAGTCGGTCTGTGGCCTCTTTTTATACAGTTCATTGTATGCAATAAAGTATTTCCGGAGGTCCATGTATGGTAAGGAATGAAGTTGCTGCCTTTGGAGTCATAAATTAATTGTCTAATGGAAAGTGCATGTGGGCCTCAACCTTACGTAGACACAATGCGGCCAGTGGGTAACGTGTCCAGATGTCTGGCATAGGGAGCGCGTGATCACTGCGTGTGTTATGTCCTGATTGTCTATATGTTCCTAACTCATGTGGCATCTGACTTTATGGTGCTTTGGGGAGTGTACATACCCCTCTGGCCATGTGTGCTTTATTGGCGCCAATCTACCTGGACCATTGTGGTGTCACTGCTCCTATCTATGGGATTAATCTAGGATTTTCAGTTCATGTGTTTGTCTGCAGGATGTTTGCCACCCCACCTGTGACCTATCAATCAGTGAATTCGGGCCTAGGTCTCAGAGTCTGCCTGACTACTCATTTGCTAGTCAGGGTTGATGTGGAGTTCACAACAGGCAAATTCATTAATAAAAATTTGATTTTGTTGTCATACATGAATGTATCGTTTTTCACATTAGCATCCACTTTTTCCATATTAACATTATCCTCTCTAGTTGATTTGTCAACTACACTATCTGATTCATACCTTTCGACAGTTGCTTTATTGAAGGTATGCTGATTCTTATGATAGCACTCAACAATTACTACCTTCCAAGTTACTTCCATTTTACCCATTTTGAGGACTGCTTTTTTACAGCAGGTAATCCCCAATTGTACAGACCCACACAAAAATAGGAACACAATAAAAACTGGCAACAGTGATCTGCACAAGCCAGTGATCCACTGGGGAGCCAGGAGAAGCAATTCAAAAGCCACTCCTGCTTAGGGGCACCTCCCTCCTCACACATGTCTCTCTGCAAGTGGTGCAGTGCTTGGATGGCAAGTGTCAATGTCCCATTGTCTGCATCAATCTCTGGAATGAAGGTGCAGCAGACTGCACAGATCTTGGCACACACCCCAGTCCAAAACATATTGATGCTGCATTACCATGAGGTGAATTGCTCGCAGCTCTTTCTTCATTGAAATGAGGCCAAGCTCAGTGCTGTTCATCATTTTAAGCATTTCCCACCTGGTTATTTGTAACCAGCAGGTGCTGGCTTTTGTCTGCAGGGTGAAGAAGGGTGTCAACCCTCCTGCTGAAACTTGTATATCAGTAAACAGTCTGAATTCTTCGGGAATGTCATTGTACTGAGCCAGCCTAAAAAAGGTGCAGTTCTTTTCTTGTGAGCCTGGTGAAGCAAGGTTGTATTCTTCCTTAACAGGTGCTGGTATAAGTCAGATAGTTCTTCTCCAGGAATGACCATAGCTGGGTGTGTATGGTGACCAGGAAACAGACTCCACTCATCCACAGACGAGCTGAGAATAGGCAAACTTGCTGCACTGCTAGTAGAAATCCATCAGCGTGGAGGTGCCCCATTGCATATCTGGTATGTGCACTATCGTGCCGCAGTTAGCCTTCGTGCCATTGGAAGCATTCCTTTACCTCTGAAACAAAAGGAATACAGTTTAAGTTTCCATACAATTAGGGGTTGCCCCTTCCCTTCTAGCCAAGTGTATCCACCCACTTTGGTGTCGAAGATTTTCTGACAGGGGGTGATTATGCTCTCATTCAACCCTCCCAGCCTGCAACTGATTCCCCTTCCTATCCTCGAGCTGGGCTACCCTACACAGGAACTCAATGTCAGGGGTTCATTTGTCTTTGAAGAAGACTGCCCCAGATATGCTAAAGGCCACCCTCGGTCCACAGATGGATGCAGGAGCAGATGTGTTTGTGCATTGAGTTGGTGGTTTCGCTACTTCCAAGAATCTCTTCTTGAGAAGTCTCGGGCCAAACAGTATCATCCCCTATGGTGCCCTTTCTGCGCATCCTGTCTAGCTTGGCTTGAATGTCATTAGGTTCAGTAAAGAGGTATAGTGCTGCTGGGTTGGTTTCGTATCAGGTCAAATTTACTAGTACCCTGCGTGGTTCTACCCTGTTGTGTTGGATTTTGGCACTTATCTTGCATAGATAATGGTGGATAAGGCATTTTGCTTTCCTGGGGGCTGCCTCTTGGGATAAATAAAGCCTGTCTGAACCTACTGCATGCAGGATCAGTTAATAAGCGTAACATAACCAGGCGGATGTTTGGGAGCTGACTGCAGTCATGTGTTCGTAACATGTGTTGTGCAAGATGGCGCTGTGCAGTGCATGTGGGATGCTGGTGTTCTGCTGAATGTAATTGTAGGTGACATGGAAGGAGTCCCTATGCCAGCACTGTGATACCTTTTGAACTGTGATTCTATTTTACTTGGCAATTCTTTGGACGTGAATAGGTGCAGTAGCACCCATAATAGACAGAGGGTACATAACAAGGCAATAATACATAACTTGTCTCTTGACATTGAAGGTCTTCAAATGGGTCCCTTGGGAAACGTATGTGGTCCTCTTGTGGCTGTGATTTCTTTTATCCGTTCAAACAAAAAGTTTGTGGTTTTGGTTCATGAGGGGGTTCATCGTTGATGGCTTCAACTGCACATCAGAGAGATGGACCAACGCACTTCTTCACTCCACCTTGAAGGATTTTGGTGTGGCAATGATTACCTGGTAGGGCCCCTCAAACTTGGCTTGTTTCCACTTTCTTATAAAGTTACGGCTATACACTTCTTGTTTAGGTTGGGGTTTTTGACATGGTAGCTTGGGGGTGGTGCACTTGGAGGTTCTGTGGTTGACCTGTTTTAATACAAACCTAGCGGTTTTGATTAATTCTGAAACTTACACATGCAATTTGTCTCCTAGTTCTTGGGAGCTAACCTCAGAGCTTAACTGGGTACTAATGTTTTGGATGGGCATCCCCATCAATCTACCAGTCACAATCTGGTATGGAGTGAGATTGTGAAAACTGCTGCTAGGTGTTAGGTGCTAGTGCAAACAGTGGAGTCATTTCTTTTTGAGGCTGGCACAAATTGTATTTATTTTGTTTTTAACAAGCCATCGAGTCTCTCTGCGGTGTAGTTGCTTTGGGGGTGGTATACTGATGCTAATTTATGTGTTAATCCTAGCAGGGTACAGATATTGAAATGTTTTTCTCATTGTCTCACCAGATAATGTTTGGCACCCCCCACCGGGGTATTACTTCCCTAACCAGGAACGTTGCTACTGCCTTGGCGTCACAGTGCACACAAGGATCAGCCTCAATCCAACTGGAGTAAGGACAGACAACTACAATTAGATACCTGTATTTAGCACATCGATCAATTATATAGATGAAATCAATGTGTAATGCCTTAAAGGGTTCGGTTGGTCTAAGGATGTAAGCTATGACCTTGAGTGTAGGTTTTGGTGAATATAAATGGCAACCGGTGAACTCGTTCAGGTGCCCATTTACCGTATCCATAACATTGGGGATGAACCAGTCAATGCAGTTCCGCCAGTATGTTTTTTTTCTGTGTGTGTTGGGAGGTGCAATTAGAGCAGTGCTATGTTGGCTAGTCTTTGGGGCATGACTGGTTTTCGTGTTGGTGTATGCCAATATATGAGGTTGTGTGCAGTCTATGTGCAGGCTCTGGCTTCCCATAGCTCTTTCTCATGGGGTATTGCCATATCTTGCTGTACCCTCAGATATAGTTTTGCTGTTTCTGTGTAGGGCTTGCCATGAGGAGTGGGTTTTGTCTCTGATACTTGCTGAAGGGGGACATGTGTGTCTCCCCAATTGTTCCGTAAGCTGCCTTCTTTGCAAATTGATCGGCTAGCACATTTCCCCGTGATACAAAGTCCATGCCCCTGGTATGCATGGTGCATTTTACCACAGCCACGCATTCAGGCAGGGTTAATGCATCGATTAGTAACTCAAGGAGGTCCTTGTGCATGATGGGTGTACTGTCTGATTTCAGAAAGCCTCACCTTCTCCATCTCCCTATACTGGAATACACTGTGGTGGTAACATAGGCTGAATCTCAATAAATTGTTGCCGTCTTCCCTGTGATTTGGGAGAGGGTTTCAATTAATGCTGTTAACTCTACCACCTGTGCTGAGAGATGTGAAAGGAGAGTCAGCTGTGCCGTAACCTGCAGTGCTCCCAAAGGCGGGTGGCTACGAGTCATTACTGCTGCCGCCCTTGTATTTCTCACACCTGTCTGCTGGCCTATCACGGAAGACCCGTCCAAGAACAGTGCCTCACTGTCTGGGATGGGATCTTCTTCTGCCTGCCTGATCCCATCAGGGGTGTAAGTTGCATCTCCTCTCCCTCCTGAACCTTAAGGGCTAGGAAGGTGGCTGGGTTAACCAGGTGACACTATACTATTTTCAATGATGGTCTGGAGAGCATCAGCTCGTAACCCGAGACCTGTTGCGTACTCAGCATGCTCTTTCTCCTTTGTATGACTGCAAACACTGAATGTTCTGCATACAGTATCAGCGGTCCCCCCATTACAATGAAAGTGCTTTTATTGAAGGCAAAAGATGCTGCTGCCAGACCTTGTTTGTATGGGAAGGGACCCTGCATAACTGAATCTAAGTGCCAGCTGTAGTATGCAAGGGGTTTGTGTCCCAAGGGACCCTTCTGCGTTAATACTGCTGACATGATTCACCCGTCACTGTGGCTAAATAAAAATGACTCCTTATTATAGTTGGGCCTCCTTTTTCATGGCCTCGAGAAGGGGGGTGATAAGCGTGCCATAGTCAAAGATCCACAGTCGGATGTAATTGCAAAGTCCTAAAAACTTTTGCATATTTCTTTTTTGTTTGCAGTGGTGACATAGCCCTGATTGAGTTTTAATGCTTTGGGGTGACCCATCGACCAGCTGCCCAGATCAGTTGGCCTAAATAGTTAACCCCTGGCAGTACATACTGCATTTTCCTAGTCTCCACTTTGTAGCCCTTCAAGGCATGTGCAAGGAGGAGAAGTATCGTATCCTGGTGACATTTTTCTTCAGAGGGGCTGCATATCAAGATGTCATCCGTGTATTGTATCAGGGTGCTGTTCAACAGAAGTTAGGGAGATTGTTCCTTAGTTTTCGAATGAAGATACTTGGGGACAGCTGAACCCCTCGAAATGTAAATGCGGTCAGGTCCTGCCTTTGGTTTGCAGCAGGATGCTAAAGAATGTGTTTTTCAAGTCTATCACGGATGCGATTTTCCTCTGACTAGAGTGACAAAACATTTTGAAAACCCCAAACCCCTGCCCCATACATTGCCCTCGGGATGCATTGGGCATATATATCTTTAACAGGGGTGAAATGTTACCCTTAAGTGAGGGGCTAGAAAGATTCAAGCGGCAGGAAGTCACCTGTGGGTGCCAAGTGCCTAAGGAGTTAAAAATGATTCCCAGGTAAGTGAATTATCTGACTCTTTCCAAGGACTGCCTTTGATGATAAGTCTATTTAGGGTTTTTTTCCAGGCCGACGGGCCATGATTTGTGATTTGCTGTAGTTCGTGGTTAAGCGAAGGTTACTCAAGAAATAGGCAAAGGGGTCCACTAGCATGCATAAAGCATTGGGAGTACGAGCCAGTAGGACCATGTCGTCATCATATAACAATGCAGGTACCTGGACACCAGCAAGTTTGGGGGTATCGATGAGACTAGAGGTCAAGTATGGACAGAGACCATTTATATATGTAATAAACAATATGGGGGCTAATATGCATCCATGGCGGACACCGTGCTTCAAACGGAACTCTGGCGACATATCACCTTTAGAGCTCATGTGAACCTTGATTCTCAGGTCAGCATGTAGTTAGTACAAAAAATTAACTAAGGAAACCTCAATACTAAGTTCTAGTAACAATTACCATAGATTGTTCCTGTTTACAGAATCAAAAGCTTTTGACAGGTCCATGAACCCCAGATACAAGGGGCAGAGCTTTACCAAAGTGTGTTTATTTATAATTAAGCTCAGGTTTAGGCACTGCCTAGTTTTTTCCTAACCCACAACAGAACCCATTCTGAAAAGGACAAAGAATGTTATGCTCTGCAGCCCACTCTACAAGGCAGATATAAATCACTCTCCCTACGATTTTAACAGTGCTATCTATCAATGAGATAGGCCTATGACACTTAGGGGTCATGCAATCCCCTTTTTTAAGATGGGCACAATAGTTGATAAAAACCAGGATCATGGTGTGTGAATGTTAAGTGAGTTGTTAAAAGTATTTGTAATCAATAGCCCCTCATAATTCTTTATTACGTTTTACCAGATCGATCAGGATCCCATCAGCCCCGAGTGCCCTACCACCTGAGCAGTGGCGTATGGCCAGCTCCACCTCGGGCAGGGATATGATAAAAGTCGAGGAGCATGTTAGCTTCATTTTTATGGAGTAATCTAACTCTACACTCTCTTCTAGTAAATATAGGGTAGAAAAATGTGAGACCCAGTCCACCCCTAAGATGTTACAGCCGGGGGCTGTCACGAGCATTCCTTGTCCTAATGCGCTTCACAGTATTCCAGAAGGTGCTGCTATTGCCCCCCACCGCAGCTGTCTCCAACAACTCCCAATCTCATATGTGAAGGGCCTCCTTCCTGTTTTTAAGAGCAAATTGTATTGGCACATCAAGATGTCGTCCGTGTATTGTATCAGGGTGCTTTTCAACGGAAGTTAGGGAGATCGTTCCTCAGTTTTTGAATGAAGATACTTGGGGACTCACACTTCCCTAAGGGTAGCCTCTGGAATAACAGCTGAACCCCTGGGATGTAAATGCAATCAGGCACTGATTGTCGGATTGCAGGTGGATGCCAAAGAACGTGTTTTTTATGTCTATCACGGAAAAATAGCTTGTGTCAGCCAGTATGTTAGTTAAAATGATAGGTGGGTCTTGTACTACAGGGAATTCTGGTACCACAATGTCATTGAGGGAGCGCAGGTCCTTCACCAAGCACTACATTTATCCTTTGCTCTTTTTTACCAGGAAGATTGGATTGGCATATTGCAGCGGGATACACCCACGCGGAGGACCTCCTGATCAATTAGTGCCTGAATTGTGGGCACTATACTCTCATCAGCTTCCCTAGAGAGAGGGTATTGGCACTCTCTGGGTATGATATCTTTACAGGTTCAGCGGTATTAATGAGACCCATGTCATATGGCCCCTCTGCCCACAATTGCGGCAGCACTACTGACAATTCTTGCTCCTGCCACGTTGTCAGTACCGCCATGGGCAGCGGCGCCCTATTCGGCAGCTCTACCCTGACCTCAATCGAGTAAAGCAAAAATAATTTCTGAGGCATGTGGACACTTGCTGAACAGCTGGTCATCTGCTACCTCCCTTGCACTGAGGTCAGGTTTACCAAAGATGATACATGCCCACATCACGTTCACTTGGTCAGTGCCCAGCGAAATCCTGTAGTCAGGCCATATTTTTACTGACTCCAAGTGGAACAATAGTTCCTCCTGGGGCTCCCAGTAATGGTGTCCCTCCCGGTAGAACACAAATTCGTTGGGCAGCTGCAACTTATGTCCTAATAATTCCAGTGTGTCTGTGACAATCGTGAGGACTGTATTCATGAAGGCAGTCAGGTCAGTGGGTGTCACCCTCATTGGTCCATTTGTACAGTGGGGTAGTTTAAGGACATTAGTCTTAATGACGAAACCCCAGGGGTCGAACAGATCATCGTCCCATTGTCAGAGAAATGTATGGTCATGTTTAGTTTGGCCATTAAGTCTCTTCCCAAGAGATTAGTAGGGGAAGAGGGATTATATAGCAATTACCCCTTCACATGCCTGCCTCCCATGTTCAACTCAAGGGGTTTTGTGAAGGGAACCTTCATAATAGTACGAGAGAACCCCTGGGTGTCCATGGAGTCTTTGGATAGGGGGACAATCCCTTCTTTTAGGCATGACTTGGTCACCCCTGTGTCAATCAGGAAGCTGTAGGGTGTGTTGTTCCCTAGCACTGTTACGGTGGGTTCCTCCTTGGATCGACGCATGACTGATAAGATGGGGCATGTGTGGAAGTGTGGATGTTCCCCATCTACCAGATGTGGGACAGATCTTTGTTGCCCTTGCGTCTTATCTACTTCTGGAAACGGAGGAAGAGTTGTGACCATGTCCAGCCACTGGGAGTTTTCTCTACTTCTTTCTCAGGTCCTTCTGCTACATACTTCATCCATTCTGAACCTCTGCGGCAGTAGCCCCATTGGTGCGATCACCTTCTGAGCCCATACGACTACAGTTGTTCTACCCAGGGTCATTCATTCCCAGTTACTCTGCAGGGAATTTGCAGTGATGCCTGGACTCTGTGCCAGCTTCTCTCTGAACTCTCTTTCTCTCTTTCTTTCTTTATCTTGAGACTTTTCCCACTCCACGAGGCATTGCTCCATGTAGGGAAATTCCAATTTTCCCTTCCATATCTGATGTAATCCACCACTATAGCCAGGTTCTCTGGCTCAAATGATCCTCCACTATGCCTGGGCCATTTTGGTCCCTCCCCTCAGTCCAGTCTGCAAACAGGTTGCAAAACAGGTATAAATAAATAAAATGTAAATCCATATTTGTAAAGCGCGAACTGCTCACCCTTACAGGTCTCAAGGAGCTGGGGCCGTCGTGGAAATTAAGTGAGCTATTGCCCAGAGTCACATGGCACTGAGCTGAGCTGCCGCTGGAGCCAGGGACCTAACCGTGAGCCCTGTGCTCCGAAGTCAGCTGCCCTGGCCGCTGCACCACACCTCTCCAACGTGAGGTGTGCAAAGGTCTCACCTTCCTCTCTTGCTTATCTCTCCCTGGGGTTTAAATTCCCATCTTGGTGCACTCATGTTGAGCAGCGTGCATCCTCATCCTCAGTTCCTGAAGTACTGGGACTCCCTTCCTCACTCCAGCTTGCTGTGCCACTATCTAGAACCACCACAAATCTCCCTCTCACTTGTGTATGTTCGCTCAAACCAGTGGGACTGTGTGTTCTCCATGCTGCTGAGGTTTTATTAGTTGGACATGGTAGGCGGTGGGGGTTGAGCTTTTGGGGACTTTTTCAAGGGACTAGAGTTGCGCTGGAATTGTCTCGTCATGCCGGTTTGTTAATTTCTCATGCATGGGCCTAACTGTCCATCTTTTGGTGGGG
This sequence comes from Calotriton arnoldi, assembly GCA_963921515.1. Taxonomy (NCBI): domain Eukaryota; kingdom Metazoa; phylum Chordata; class Amphibia; order Caudata; family Salamandridae; genus Calotriton; species Calotriton arnoldi. Next base: position 1,905,390 of record CAWUFW010001250.1, read on the forward strand.
AGCCTGCCAGCTCCTACTATTGGTGGATTGGAATAGCCAAATGCAGGGGGAGCTGGTGTGAGCACCCCTATTCCTCCATATGATGGGGGAGGTGCTAACGCCTTGCTTTGGTAGATCAATCTGGACCTCCTAGCAGATGACCCATAACTCTAGTAATGCCTCTCTCCTGTCTTTCTTTTGGCCTGTGTATGTAGTTTGTATGTGTGTTCTAGTTTGTTTAATTGCTTTAGTGTCAAATGTTCCCTCCATAGGCCAGTGAAATCTGTGTGCCTTCGGTGTTTGCGTGCCATTCGTAGCAAAACATATTACGTTTCTTTACCTGTGTGGGGAACCTGGTTTCCATGTGTTTTAATGGGGAATCAATGATAACTCTGGTTAATTTGTGGACAAATATGTTATTCGATCTTTTTGGAGTCTTTGTTCTAATCATGGGGACAAACAAACTTGGTGTACTTTACAGTTTTACATACTATGAGCTCAGCACTATCTACAAATTCATCAACAATTCAATATGGACATTTCAAGAACACAGATGACAATGCATAAGAAGGGTTGCGACATAGATGAAAACGATGCAATGTAACAGTATCTACAGATTGTAAACTTTTCGGGAATTACAGTTTCTAATGAATAACAGCACCCTCATGTGAAGTACAAGAAACATAGGCGACAAAATATGAAACCATTGGACAATATCTGCATGATATCAACTATATGCAATTGGTAATAAAGAGCAGCAGCATAACATCATATGTACATTACCAATTCAACAAGAGCCTGACAGAAAAAAAATACTGCTTTGTCCAAAATCTCTTAGCCCGCTCCTAGCGCATGCTGTTCTGTGACCAGGGGAAGCTCTGCATGGAACACGGTACTAAGCGAGCTTGATAGCCTGACAATATGGGCTCCGGGACAAAGGTAATGGTAATAGATACCGAAAAAGGAATAACCAGAGAATCACAGGCCCCTCTTGACTGCACACAAGTTACACCTAGTTTCCTAGATCCAAATCTTTTTCCCTAAATGTCCGAATCACACTATCTATCACACCTAGGGGCCAAGCGTACCATCCGTGTCACATTCAGCGGTCCAAGCAGCCAACGCCTCCCACTCCTTTCAGATACCACCGGTGTTAAGAACCCAGTAGCTCTGAGAAACCCTTTTAGACTAAATAATATGAGTTTGAGATGCCAACTCCACCCTATCAGGATAGCTCTAACACAAAAATAATGTCCTGGGAGCCATTAAGGGCTATACAATAAAGTTTCACATTTCCTAGTGTGCTGACTATCGAAAAATGGTGACTTCATTGGGATCGCCTCTGAAGTTGCCTTGCAACTATTCAGCTAGGACTTATAAAATAGGTAATATGCCAGATTCTGTCAGTGGCAGGGTGCTCAGATTATTTTTTTATGCTTCTCCCTAGTCTGTCCTACGCCAAATGCTTTATCTTAGGTTCTGATGTAGTCTCTTGCCCTCTGTGATGGCTGCTTCAAGACAGACCTCCACACTGCAAATTCTACAGAACCTTTTTAAAAAAAAAAAATCTTTTTATTAAGTTTGTAGTTTTAAACCAAGAACAAGCTCAAGAAAACAAGCATAACATCTCATCACTTTTCTGGTGCATAATATGGGTAGCATTAAGATCACATTTAACAGACAGTGTATCAGTCTGGGTACCAGTATGATTGAGCACATCAACATAGGTCAATATTATTACAGCAGGCTTTGTCTCCCTCAGGGTTTCCCCCCCATCCATCCGTTTTCTACAAATACTTCCTTCTTTACAGTTTCTGGATTACAGGTGTTCCCTCCCCCAGTGGCCTGCGCCTTTGCATCCCCCTCCTCGGCCATCTCGCATACATGGGACTCCCCCCATTGGCCTCAGCCAGTGTCGTCCCATGTAATTGGTTGCTCTATCAAGTATATCTGTAAGGGGTCCCACAAGTCACGCGGCCGGGAGGTAGGCAGCATTAACTCCACATACTGGAGTAATTGTTCTTGGCAGAATATGAGATCACGCAGCCACTCCTTAAACTTGCTGGCCCGTCCTCTTGCCCATCTACAGGCTATTCTGCATTTGGCCAGCAGCAAGCTCAGCGAGGCATATTTTCTGATTGAGGCATCTAGTTCTTCTGTATATACTAACCGTGTCATGAGTGGAGTTTCTGGAATAGGAGAGCCGATCATCTGTCCCACAGCCTCTAGGACCTTTTGCCAGTATCCCCGAATAGGGTTACACTCCCATGCCAAGTGTAGGAAGCCGGCCCCTGCCCTACCGCACCTATAGCAGCAGTCATCCTCCCGCAACTGAAACCGGTGTAGCCAAGCAGGGGTATAGTATAGACGGTGCAAATATTTAAAGTGTATGATGCACAGTCTGCTGCTTGCCGATATGTTCCCGTCTGCTGGCAGCAATATTTCCACTGCTCATCACTAAGGGGGGTCCCCAAGCCCTCCTCCCAATGGGCCTGCAAATTCTGTCTCATCTCTGAGCTTACTGCCGGGGTAGTGCGGTAAACTCTGGAAACAAACAGTGATGCAGAGGAACTGATACATATACACTTCTATAGGGAAAAAACAAATTAGTCCCTATCAATGAGTCCTCAATCTCTACAATGATTTCCTTTACACAAAACCAATACACACTCCAAAAATGGTTGTTAACGCATATATTTTATCTGTTTTATGTCGCTGAACACACATAAAGATACATACAAAACATGTACATAAATACAAACATATACAAATAACCAATCCTTCCTACCCGTTGTCTTTACATACGGATGCTAAAAATAAACAAAGAACATAATTCAAAAACAGCAATCCGAGATAAAGGGAGGTAGTCCATTAAATGATCGAGGGAATCAATGAACCCTCCACTTGGTATGAGAAACGTGTAATCACAATCTTTTATGAATTATTCACAATCTGTCGGACTCCTCCATGATGAAATGTTGACGCGTTTTGGCCCATTCGTTCGAGCCTCATCAGGACAGGGAGACAAGAAATGGCAATGCTTACAAAAATTATTTAAACCGATCAATACCAAATGATATTGATAATAATTAAAAACACAGAACTAAATTGAGCATGACGAGACCACATCTTAATAGACCATATAGCCTCGGGTGCTAGACTAGGATACACCAACCGAAAAAATGTGTTAGAAAAGTGGATCAAGTGCAGAAAAAACACCGAGTAAAAACCAAGTCAAAAGCCCGCAAGTGACAACTTAAAATCAGAACCATATATTCACCATGTTCCACCACCAATATAAATTCAAAAGACTCAAATATACAGACCTAGGTCCTAACCGAGGGAGACTCAATCAAAAATTTACTCGTGAATCCAAGGGTTCTTCAATATGTTAAAAAAACAGTGGGAGCTCTTCTTAGGGACTTCCGTATTGTCACTAATTTTAAAAGACCAACGAAAAGTCAAAAATTACCCAATCAACGATAAGGAATATAAGTACTGGAACAGGCGGAAACTTACCTGGAAAACTATGGAGGAGTAAGCGTGGAGGTCCCTGCACACTACATGGAAAGATCCACTTCTATAGGGCAAATGTCCCATATGTAGAAGCTGTAAAAAAGCAAGAAAAGGCACAAATGAACCGATGCTCAATAAAGTTTGAAAGGATACAATAGAGGAATACTGGAAAATTCATGCAGCACACTTATTTCAGACATTGTGAAACGTCTTCAAAGCCACTCGTCCTGCACCGTGTGCTGTTAATTGAACAATGCGGTGGGTGGCTGCTTGAGTAGGAGCGTGCTCTCGGCGGCATCCTCCGTGCTCTCGGCGGCGTCCTCCAAATCGGAATGCCGATTACGTGAAGCCGAGGGACGCCCACCTACATACTAATGAGGGTGGAAAATAGACATAGAGTGCAGACTAAACGGTCCTCTACTTTGGATTCATTAAAAAAGAGAAAGCACCATTGGAGCACATAACTAAGCGGTAGACCGCTCCAGCTACAAAGAGGGCGGGCCTGACATCACAGAGGGAGGCATCCATTGCGATCAAGCCTCCCACTCTGTTGAAAGTAAAGAGAAAAATAATGTTGTGCCACTTCAAATTTGCAAAGTAGGGCCTGACACTATCGAGAGAGGGCTCCATTAAAGTCGAGCCCCTCACCCGAATTGTTATAATAAAAAATACGAAGCAAAACTCTAGAAGAAAAATCATGTGCCCGCATTTAAAAAGGTGGGCAACAACCCTCAAACTGAAAAGCGGAATAATAAAGAATAAAAGGAAAAGTAAAGACCACTTAAAAGAAAAGCCATAATACACTCCAGTGATCCTATCACCCGTCATGTCACCTGTGGTGAATGGTCTGAATACATATAAATGGAAAATTGGCTGTGCAATTAAAAAATTTAAAAAAACAAATACAAAGAATGAACCCACAGATATTTTACATATTTTACAAGCTCTGCAAACAGTGCAGTGATATTTAGCAAGGCAAGCAAATCATTTGTACAATACATCATAGTTGTTTTAACAATGGAGAAAATTATTACATACATAATCATCTTCGCCATGTGATTTAATCATGAACAAGCCGAGATACTGTGAGACCACACAGTAATCTCACAGTGGTCGGAATAAGATTAAGAAAAGATGGCTATCTCATGAAAAATTCTAAAGCATTCAACATGAACGACAGATGGATCATATCTACAGACAGCTCCTTCAAATCAAAGACCATAATTCATCATGGTCATTCAAACCTCGAACAACTGTATGATATTTTTCGATCAATCTGGCTTCTAACCTGTTAAGGAGGGGCTGCATGTTGTTTTTATTAGTATTCTGCACTACTATCAAAACAGACCACTGCATCTCATTTTCATTATGTTGCAATTGCTGATAGTGTTGTACCAGTGGAGCTCCCTGCGTGACACATTTTAATCTGGAGTTATGTTGCAGAATGGGAGACTTTACTGGTTGTCTTGTTTGACCTATATAAAACAGATCGCAGGGGCACTTCAAGAAAAAAATCATATTTTTGGTGTTGCAATTTGAAAAATTATTCTGAAAATGTTTGTAGCCATTGATCATGATATGTTTAGAATCAGCGGTCATCTGGCAGGCTGAGCAGTCATTACATTTAAGGTGGCCAACCACTGGAGGGAGTCCAAGCATTCTCCTCAGATCTTTTTGAGCCATTTGGGCAGGTTGTGCCGCTTTGACCAATTGTTGTCGCAAATTTCTTCCTTTACGGAAGGAAAACAATGGTTTAGGAATTCCTAAGTGACTAACCAATCTCCAATTTTGCAAATTATCTTTTTAATTTTTTTAGCCTTCGGATTATATGTAAGGACACAAGTCAGAGGATTCGATTGTGACCGTTGTTTAGGGATCTCTGGGCTGTCAAACGTGGGGTGGGGTTGGTATCAATAGGTCTATAGTGGGAGATGTTATTGAGCTGTCTCATGACTTCCTTGTCGTAATCCTCACTATCCCAAATCACAATCCCACCCACTTTATCTGCCGGTTTAATAACTATAGCAGAATTCTCTGTCAGATTTTTAAGGCTTGAATTTCAGCCCTTGTGCAGTTTGCGTTGTAAAAGGTTTTTTATCATTGAGGGTATCTATTTTTCTCAGAACTTGTTCTTTGAATGTCAAGATTTCATTGGTATAGTGGAACTTTCGGGACAGAAGGTGGATTTATTTCTTAATCCACTAACGTTGATTTATTCTTCATGATCACGTTCTGCAAAGAAGGATTTTAATCTGATCTTCCTTAAGAACTGTAAGACTTCTGTCTTAGTGTCCACCGGATTTTGAACTGTAATAGGGGCAAAAGATAGGCCCTTCTGTAACAAGTTGAGTTCAAGTCCCGTAAGGGTATATTTTGATAGGTTATAAATTTGAATGCATTCAGATCTATCTGGAAATGCCTCATGTGGTGTTCTCATTGCCTGTATACCCTCATCCTGGTCCTGAAGAACCCTTGTTCCTGATTTTGGTTTTGGCCTCTCCATTCGAAACCATTTTAACAATGAACTGGTGTATCCTTTCCTGAAAGATGACTTCTATCAGAATAACAACCCTAGCTCTTTAAATCTACAGTACAGAGGCCGCTCTCGTAGAAAGTTTATTACTTTCTCTGATACCTTATCAGCTTCTGATCAGGGATCATATAATACTTATCAGCCATACTTCCAGTACCCCAGGGCTATGGACAATTTCTCAGAATCCGAAGAAATTGCACGAACAAAGAAGACTACTTCGAAAATGCAGAAATCTTAAAAAATAAGCTTGTTGATCGAGGGTACCCGCGGAAGTTGGTAAAAACTGCCCTTAAAAGAGCTTGTATACCCCAAGAGAGGATCTATTAGTCCCGAAAGAACGGTCACAATCGAATCCTTTGACTTGTGTCCTTACATATAATCCGAAGGCTAACAAAAATAAAAAGATCATTTTGCTAAATTGGAGATTGGTTAGTCACTTAGGAATTCCTAAACCATTGTTTTTCTTCCGTAAAGGAAGAAATTTGCGACAACAATTGGTCAAAGCGGCACAACCTGCCCAAACGGTTAAAAAATATCTGAGGGGAATGCTTGGACTCCCTCCAGTGGTTGGCCACTTTAAATGTAATGACTGCGCAGCCTGCCAGATGACCGCTGGTTCTAAACATATCATGATCAATGGCTACAAACATTTTCAGAATAATTTTTCAAATTGCAGCACCAAAAATGTGATTTTTTTTCTTGAAGTGCCCCTGTGATCTGTTTTATATAGGTCAAACAAGACAATCAGTAAAGTCTTGCATCCTGCAACGTAAGTCCAGATTAAAATGTGTCACGCAGGGAGCTCCACTGGTACAACACTATCAGCAATTGCAACCTAATGAAAATGAGATGCAGTGGTCTGTTTTGATAGTAGTGCAGAATACTAATAAAAATAACATGCAGCCCCTCCTTAACAGGTTAGAAGCGAGAATGATTGAAAAATATCATACATTTGTTCGAGGTTTGAATGACCATGATGAATGATGGTCTTTGATTTGAAGGAGCTGTCTGTAGATATGATCCATCTGTCGTTCATGTTGAATGCTTTAGAATTTTTCATGAGATAGCCATCTTTTTCTTAATCTTATTCCGACCACTGTGAGATTACTGTGTGGTCTCACAGTATCTCGGCTTGTTCATGATTAAATCACATGGCGAAGATGATTATGTATGTAATAATTTTCTCCATTGTTAAAACAACTATGATGTATTGTACAAATGATTTGCTTGCCTTGCTAAATATCACTGCACTGTTTGCAGAGCTTTTAAAATATGTAAAATATCTGTGGGTTCATTCTTTGTATTTGTTTTTTTGAATTTTTTAATTGTACAGCCAATTTTCCATTAATATGTATTCAGACCATTCACCACGGGTGACATGACGGGTGATAGGATCACTGGAGTGTATTATGGCTTTTCTTTTAAGTGGTCTTTCCTTTTCCTTTTATTCTTTATTATTCCGCTTTTCAGGTTGAGGGTTATTTTCCACCTTTTTAAATGCGGGCGCGTGATTTTTCTTCTAGAGTTTTGCTTCGTATTTTTTATTATAACAATTTGGGCGAGAAGCTCGACTTTAATGGAGCCCTCTCTCAATAGTGTCAGGCCTTACTTTGCAAATCTGAAGTGGCACGAGATTTGTTTTCTCTTTACTTTCACCAGAGTGAGAGGCTTGATCGCAATGGATGCCTCCCTCTGTGATGTCAGGCCCGCACTCTTTGAAGCTGGAGCGGTCTACCATTTAGTTATGTGCTCCAATGGTCCTTTCTCTATTTTAATGAATCCAAAGTAGAGGACTGTTTAGACTGCACTCTATGTCTATTTTCCACCCTCATTAGTATGTAGGCGGGCGTCCCTCGGCTTCACGTAATCGGCATTCCGATTCGGAGGACGCCGCAGAGAGAACGGAGGACGCCGCCGAGAGCACGCTCATACTCGAGCAGCCACCCACCGCGTTGTTCAATTAACAGCACACGGTGGAGGACGAGCGGCTTTGAAGACGTTTCACAATGTCTGAAGTAAGTGTGCGGCATGAATTTTCCAGTATTCCTCTGTTGTATCCTTTCAAACTTTATTGAACATCTGTTCTTTTGTGCCTTTGCTTGCTTTTTTGCAGCTTCTACATATGGGACATTTGCCCTATAGAAGTGGATCTTTCCATGTAGTGTGCAGGGACCTCCACGCATACTCCTTCATAGTTTTCCAGGTTAGTTTCCGCCTGTTCCAGTACTTATATTCCTTATCGTTGATTGGGTAATTATTTACTTTCCGTTGGTCTTTTGACATTAGTGACAATACGGAAGTCCCTAAGAAGAGCTCCCACTGTTTTTTGCACATAGTGAAGAACCCTCGGATTCACAAGTACATTTTTGATTGAGTCTCCCTTGTTTAGGACCTAGGTCTGTATATTTGAGTCTTTTGAATTTATATTGGTGGTGGAACATGGTGAATATATGGTTCTGATTGTGAAGTTGTCACTTGCGGGCTTTTGACTTGGTTTTTACTTGGTGTTTTTTCTGCACTTGATCTACTTTTCCAACACTTTTTTTCGGTTGGTGTATCCTAGTCTAGCACCCGAGGCTATATGGTCTATTAAGGTGTGGTCTCGTCATGCTCACTTTAGTTCTGTGTTTTTAATTATTACCAAAATCATTTGGTATTGATCGGTTTAAATGATTTTTTGTAGGCGTTGCCATTTCTTGTCTCCCCTGTCCTGTTGAGGCCCGAATGAATGGGCCAAAGCGCGTCGACATTTCATCATGGAGGAGTCTGACAGATTGTGATTAATTCATACATTTCTCGTACTAAGTGGGGGGTTGATTGATTCCCTCGAGTGTGTAATGGACTACCTCCCTTTATCTCGTATTGCTGTTTTTGAATTACGTTCTTTGTTTATTTTTAGCATCTGTATATAAAGACAACGGGTAGGAAGGAATTGTTATTTGTATATGTTTGCATTTATGTACATGTTTTGTATGTATATTTATGTGTGTTCAGCAACATAAAACAGATACAATATATGCTTTAACAACCATTTTTGGAGTGTGTATTGGTTTGCAATAAAGGAAATAATTGCAGAGATTGAGGAGTCATTGATAGGGACTAATTTGTTTTTTCCCTATAGAAGTGTATATGTATCAGTTCCTCTGCATCACTGTTCATTTCTAGAGTGTATCCCTTGCCCAGATGCAGTAGGAGTACCCGGGCAAACCCCCATTTTCTCCATGGGTAGTACGATAAAGCATGGAGACCACATGTGTGGGCGCAGGTCTTTGAAGTAGAGCGTGCAGTGGGGCTAGGATCATAGGCTCAGTGGGAAAGTCAGGGGTAGCAGTTTTAACGTCTTGGCGAAGCCTGACATACAGGAATAGCCCAATTGGGGTTGGCTGTCGGTCCCGGAAGAATGCCTCACTTGTGCGAAAAGTTCCACCTTCATATAGGTTCCCCCAGGTCGGTGCCTCGATTTTCTGGAGAATTTGCTGACAGCTCGCCTTGTGTGTTACTGGGAGATCTGGATGATTTTGCATTCCCAGCAGCGTGGAATATAGCATGGGCACTTGTAATCGATTAGCAATACCACGCCAGGCCATGTTTGTACAGTCAACCGTTGTCGGGTCTTTGCACCTGGGGTTCGGGGGTGAGCCTAGGTATGCCGTGATCAGCACGGGAGACATGTATCCCTGCTCCATAGCCAGGTGTGGCATATACAGAGGTGGTCGCACCAGATATGCTGCGAAATGCGCTTGCGCACACATAAAGTATAGCTCCATATCGGGTGCCTCAAACCCCCCTCTCGCAAAAGGCTGAGTTAAGACCTCCCACTTCGGTCTGGGGTTGTTTCCCTCCCCAAGTCAGTCGGATCAGTTGGGTTTTAAGGGCTTTAAAAAATTTTTTACTGGCTGCATAAGGAATGTTGATGAAGCGATAAAGTAGTTTCGGAAGGATTACTATCTTAATCAACTAAATTCGTCCCGCCAGTGAGATGGGCATGGTTATCCTCCTCGTAATGAACTCCGCCAGGGTCTCAAGCATTTGGCCGTAGTTATTTCGCATCAGTTCTGTCCTGTCTCTGGTTACCGTAATCCCCAAATATTTAACCTCTGCCTCACACCAGGTTGGTGGGTAATCAGAACTATACCGCTGAACTGAACTGACTGGGTAAGTGGGAAGATTTGGGACTTCTCCCATTTGATGTTTACCCACGAGCACAGCCCGAATTGTATGAATTCTTGCAGTACTGGGTTGAGGCTGACGTCACGGTCCCGCAGATACAGCGTGATGTCATCCACATAAAGTGACATTAAAATATGTCTTTTGGGGTATTCAATGGTGTTGCCGGAGTTTAGCTGCTAGTGGCTCTATGGCCAACGCAAAGAGCAGGGGGAGCAGGGGGTACAGTGGGCACCCCTGCCGTGTTCCTCTTGTAATTTGAAAATTGGGGGAGCACATCACATTAATCACATTAATCAGCACCTTGGCCTGCGGTTGAGCATATAGCAGCTGAACCCAGGACAGAAAGGGAGGCGGGAAGCCCATACGCCGGAGTACCCCAGCAAGATAATCCCATTCAAGGGAGGCAAACGCCTTAGTGGCGTCTAAAAAACCCGCCACCGCCGCTAGATCAGGATAGATGTCTTGCATAAGGGCAAAGAGGGTGAGAAGGTTATACGACGTCGCCCGCCCCGGGACAAATCCTGACTAGTCAGGTAATACTAAAGCGTTCATGAGCAGGCTCAGCGGGTTCGCAAGCACTTTTGCTAGTATTTTCGCATCACAATTTATTAGCGATAGCGGCCTGTTTGAATCGCATTTGCCTGCCGGCTTCCCGGTCTTTAATATGGAAATGATGAGTGCTTCTCATATTGTTCGCAGGAGAATGCCTATCTCTCGAGCCTCCTCATATAGGTTTTTCAGTATCGGGATTAGTCAGTCACTGTATGTCTTATAAAATTCTGCAGTAAGGCCGTCCGGGCCTGGGGCACGTCTCGAACAAAGCTGCATTATCGCTGTACAGATCTCTTCCTCTTCAAACTCTGCAGAGAGAAACTCTCTCTGGGCATCTCCCAGCCACCCCAGTGCCACATTTTCAAAGTAGGATTCAAACTCTATGGGCTGCGTTCTGTGCGTAGTGTAGAGTGCAGTAAAAAAGAATGGAAGGCCTTCATTATGTCTGCCGTGTCCCTGCATACCTTACCATCTGGTTCAGTTATTTCTAGGATGGTATTAGAGAATCTCGGTTTTCTGAATATTTCATCAAGGGCTTTTCCTGGCCTTTCTCCCTCCCCATATCATTGGGCTTGATGATATTTCCCTCGAAACAAGCACTCTTTTTCTGCTGTATCTTGATATTCGGACAGTGTGTCTCTAGTTTTCCTCTGTAAGTCCTCTCTAGAAGCAATCTCTAGCTGGGCCTCCATTTGTCAAATGTCAGTTTCTAACTTTTGGAGTGTAGTGCGAATATCCCTCAGGATACCTCCACCCTTCGCTATGCACACCCCCGAATAGTAACTTTAAAAGCCTCCCATACCGTGGCCAGCAGGGCCACCGTATCTATATTTTGCGGGAAGAATTCTGTGATTTCCCACTCCAGTTCCAACCTAAATGGAGTGTCTAGAAGGGCGTGGGGAGGTAATCTCCACGACTGATAAGGCATTGATGTGCAGGGGGGAGTTATTGTCATAGCCACTGGCTAGTGGTCAGAATACGCGAACGCCAAGTGGTTTGCTTGTGTCAACCAAGGCTTCTCTCCTCTAGAGATCAGCCAACAATCTATGCACGACCATGAGGAATGTACTGTGAAGTGACATGTGCCCTCTCTGCTAGCGGGATGCAGGATGTGCCAGGCATCTATCAGCATGTGGTCATTAACTATCTCTCGTATCTGGCGTTGAGCGTTGGTGTAATGGTGGGCCTGGGTGTGTGAACGGTCCATCCGTGGGTCTAGTGTTATATTAAGGTCCCCCCCCACACGAGTGGACCCTATGTCCATTATCTTTCCCCATAATATATTAAAGAAGTCGGGATTGTCGCTATTGGGTCTGTAACAGCATGCCAGTGTAATGGATTGGGAAGCTAGTTTGACCCACATGAGACAGTAACGACCTTGTGGGTCTTGCATGGATCCCAAGGCCACATATGGGACATTTTTCTTTATAAGGATAGCCGTGCCTTGAGCATATGTGGAGTATGCAGAAAAGATTCGGTGTGCTGCCCAGCGGGACGCAAACGTGGTCGGGGCAGAGGGACTGAGATGCGTTTCTTGGAGCATGGCGCAGTGTATGTTGTGCCTGTCTAAGTAGGCTAGAACGTGGCATTGTTTATGGGGGTTGCCCAGGTCATGTACATTCCATGTTATAAAATTGTAGCTAGGTGAGTCGGGATGTCCCATCAGTAACATGTGGTTCTGGGTGACTAGCTGGGGGGGTCATTGTGTACTGTATCAGACTGTAGCTAACCTGTGCATCAATTGCTTGTATCGTGACAATCATAAGTGTTGTGAACATTTGCCTCCCCCCTCCCACAACAGCAGCCCAATCCTGCTGTGAGACGCATTCCCTCCCTTCAACAAAGGCGTAACAACAATGCAACAAGCATCTTTGCCTGCAGTATGGAGGAAGACAGATAATTTTTGGTTAAAGGTTCTATATCTGTGACTGTCTTCCACCCACATCAGACCCTCAGAAAATCACAAGGAGGACTGAGTGGACCGGGATCTCAGCGTGTACTGCCTATAGAGACAGACACAGTTCAGCAGGCAGAATAGGAGATATTGCAACTCAGTCTGACTAGCAACATTTAGAATAAAAGGGGATCCTCCGAAAGGGGATAACAAAAAAGGGGGGTAAAAAAGCCAAAAGGTTAGTTTAGGGATGTCCTGCTGGGGAGTCGCAGGAGGGCACAGCAGCTCCACCTCGAGGGTACTAGGGTGCCTGGAACATAAGCTTATTTTCCCACGTGTCTGATATTCTATACTCGTATGTTCAGGTATGACAGGGGCAGCGTTAACCCGAGTCGCTGCATTCGCTCAGCCCCCAGTGCCGTCATTGATAATGGCAGAGTGTTCATAATAGGGTGACATCGTTCGGTTCCATGCAGGCCATCAGTCCATCAGTCCCATGTGTTTTGAAGCCATTGCCATTTGTCCCAGTAAATCCCGTTCCGACAGAGTCGAGGGAGAGCAGGAGTGGCCTGGGGTCGACTCCCTCAGGGGAGATCGCCTGTTTGTGTTCTTCAGGAAGTCCTCAACATGTTGGGGATTTGTGAAAAAGTGCTGTTTCCTCTGGTGTGCTATTCAGAGGTGCGCTGAATAGAGCATGGCGTATGCAATGTTCGCCTGTTGAAGTTTCTTTTTAACCGGCAAGAACTTTTAATGGTCCTCTTGCACTGCCATGGTAAAGTCCGGATACATAGAAATATCAGAGCCCTCAAAGGAGATTTGTCGCTGTTCTCTCACTAGCCGGAGGGTGGTATCTCGGTCACAGTAATTTAGCAGCCTGTCGATGATTGGCCCTGGAGGGGCTCCAGGCGTGGGCTGGCCCGTAAGCGACCAGTGCGCTCTCTCTACTATCAGTAACGCCGAAAAGGCGCTCTTTCCAAATACCATCGTGAGTAGGCACTCCACATAGTCCTCCATCCTCCCGGCATTTGTGGACTCTGCTACCCCTAGGATTCTTATGTTGTTGCGGCGCAATCTTGATTCTAAGTCCTCATTCTTGGCCACTATTACCTTTAGCAGACCTTCCATGTTGGACAGCTGTTCTTTGCTGCCTGCGGACGTGTCCTCTAATTCAGAAATGCGGTGCTCAGTTTCTTGGATGCACCCGTGTTGCTCCAGCTTATGAGTTATATTGTCCATGCGAGTGCCCATATCATCCATTTTAGTCTCTATGGAGGTGAGGCTATTTTTCATTGTGAGGGGCAGCTCTTTTAAGTCATCCACTGAGGTTTGGCAGTCAGAGTGCAGTCCTTCCGCCATGGTTTGCTCCAGTTCACTATGTCTACGGGTGAATTTCCGGGCCTCAAACTGCAGTTTGGTTTGTTTGCCGTCAGCTTTTCCCATGCTACAGTCACTTCCAATCTTTGAGGTATGATGATATGGTGTGCGGTCTAAGAGTATTTCTGCACTGGGCTTGATCGTGCTTTTGATGAGTGGGTCCCAGTTAAAGGAATGGGTGGCACTTTTCCCCGAACCTGATGTTCCCCGATGAGGGGGGGATGGTCCCTCGCCACCTCCTTGTCACTCAGCACGGGCCAGTCCGGGGTCCGCGCCCCCCTCCACAGAAATGAGGGCTCCTCATCAGCATGTTATGCTCCCTGTGCCCATCATGGCCCCATTGGGCAGTTAGTAGCCTCACGTACTCTCTGAGCACAGGGGAGCCCGGATCTCGGCTCCAAGCCGGTTCCCCCCAGTCAGGCAGGCAATGGACGCAGTGGTCAATAAGGGACAGGGCCCTGTGTTTCCAACGTGGATTGGCAGCGTGCTTATATATCGCCTTCCCCAGCTTCCTGTCCCCACTCACAGAGGGGGGCCAGGAGTGCAGCGGTCCGCTCTCAATGTCCCCAGGCCTTCGCTAGACAGAAGAAGAAGTACTCACGGCTCCCCCCGTATGCATTGGATCTAGACGTCAGCACGGGAGCCGCACGCAGTCATCGGATGCAGGGTCGCCGCTCGTCGTAAGCCCAGCTGCTATTCCTTGGCATCCTCCGCTCGTCTCGGTATCCCCTCTGGTCAGCAGCAGCGACGCCTATGTCGGTGCAGTTGTGGCTCTTCACGCTACGCAGGCTCTCCTTACTCCGCCCTGCGAGCGATCGTTATCGCAGTCCCTGCCACAGAGCAGCCACCATCTTGAGTGCATCGCAATGTCCACCAGTTCTTCGGTCACGGCTTGTCTCTTCCCGGCACTTTTGGCTGCCGCTCTGCCACTCCAAGTTTGCAGCGGGTGACACGCTCCTCCACTCCACCTTTTATTTGTCGGGTCACGGGCATTAGGGAGAGGATAATGTTGTTTGTTGTTCCCGGGCAGCAAGAGTCTCACGCAAGTGCGGCCATCTTGCTTGTGCACCCTCTAGCGCCCCAAATTCTACAGAACTTTCAATGAAATGGGGTGTCCGCTCACCTTCCTTGATGCGCAAATGTTAATCCATCCAAGTGGGGTCTCCTTTCTTTGGCTGCAGCCAAGTTCGAGGTACAATCAGTTCCAGTGGTGGCTTGCCAAAATGTTGTTTGAACATGAATTACCTTGAAAAAACAAGAGGCATCTGACAAAACAGGAACAGTTTGTTTAATTAACCAGAGCAGCTGGGAAAACAGTTACAGGTGCAGGGTCTGAGGACAGTCTCAATTTACAATAGTCTGCGGCCTCTTTTTATACAGTTCATTGTGTATACTAAAGTATTTCCGGAGGTCCATGTATGGTAAGGAATGTAGTTGCTGCCTTTGTAGTCATAAATGAATTGTCTAATGAAAAGTAGAGGTGGGCCTCAAACTTGCGTGGACACAATGCGGCCATTGGGTAAAGAGTCCAGATGTCCGGCATGGGGAGCGCATGATCACTGCATGTGCTGTGTCCTGATTGGCTATATGTTCCTAACTCATGTGGCATCTGACTTTATGGTGCTTTTGGGAGCGTGCATACCCCTCCAGACATGTGTGCTTTATTGGGGCCTATCTCCCTGGACCATTGTGGTGTCACTGTGCCTATGTGTGGGATTGATCTAGGATTTCCTGTTTGTGCATTTGTCTACCGGCTACGTGCCACACCACCTGCGACCTATCAATCACTCAGTGACCTCAGGCATCGGTCTCGGAGCCTGCCTGACTAAATATTTGCAAGTCAGGGTTGATGTGGAGTTCACAACGGGCAAATTTGTTAATAAAATGTGATTTTTTTTCTCATACATGAACGTATGGTTTTTCACATTAGCATGGATGTTTACCATAATCACAGCTGCATGTAATTAAAAGGATGGGAGGCATTCAACCCTCTTCCCAAGCCTCAGAAGGCCCTAGGGACCCCAACCCCTGGGGCTGCATATAACTAAAAGGGGAGAGGGTGCTTGGCCCCCTACCCGAGCCTTGAAAGTTCCCCCGGACACCATCCCCAGGGGCAGGCTTAGTGCTTGTGTCCTGGGGAGCACCAGCGAGAGAGCAGGCATGGAAGACTTTATGCTCTCACCCAACAGGAGGTGTGGAATTGCTCCTGCTGGGTGTGTGCACACATTCTTTTTCCCCTGCCTGCACTCTTTTTGGCAAGGAAAAAGAGATTGCTCCCACTCAATTGGGAGAAGAAAAAAAAGCCTGCTCCCACCGGGAAAGAACAAAGCTGTGCACCCTGCTGCACCAATAGTGAATGCATGCAGGGGAGCCGGCGAGGCCGCGGGTGCCATGGGCATCCCCCATGCCCCTCAACATTATGTGTCTTGTGTGTGCCAAGGATGGGACCGGGGCACCTACCCTAGACCCCAGGGAATGGGGTTCCCGGGGCCATTATTGGCTTCGGGAGGGGGGCTTTATGCCTTCTCCTCATAAAAAAATAATTTGCCTCATGGTACGAGTTCCCCAGCACTGCAGTGGCTCAGGAAGTTATAGTGATTTCAAGTAACTGTAACTCATGAACAAAGGTAACTATAACTTGTGCCCCTGCCATGCACAGTGTTGTCATCAATGATGTAATTTCAGATGTTGCAGTGATGTTAACAATGATGGAATAAAACATGTCATGACTGATGTAATATGTGAGGTAATTAGCACTGCCTGACAAGGGCACGAGGTGTGGTTAGTGATGGACCCTGTCAAGACTGCAGGGCGGCAGGGTACAGCCCTAGACTGGATGAAATCTTTTCTCAGGGACCGCTCTCAATCGGTCCAACTTTTTCCCTTCTGCTCACCTAAAGTCCAATTGAATTGCGGAATGCCTCATGGTTCCTCCTTATCCCCTCATCTTTTCAATCTTTATATTCGTCCACTGATATATTCTCTCCAGCAGCCGAAGTTGAAAATATGCAACTTCGCTGATGATATGCAGTTGATTTTCATCATTGACAATACCATGGATTCCAAGGAGTTCTACCAAGACACTACGGAGATTGTTGTCACTAAGAATAAACTCAATCAATGGAACCCCTCCTTCTGGCCTTCTGAGGTAGGGTTCCCCCTATGCCCTAGAAATTGGTGAAAAGCCTTGGGATCCTTATTGATGAGGATCTCTCCATGAAACCCCAGATAGGAGCAGTAATTTCCTCATGCTTTCTCTAGTTTCGGAGAATAGGGACAATAAGGAGATATTTCACTTTTGAAGCTCTCATCCAAATTATCATTCCCTTAGTGATATCCCAGAACAACTTTGCTAACACTCTCTCTCTGGGACTCCCAATTGGCCTAAACTACAGACTACAAATAGCACAAAACCAGGCAGCCTGGCTGGTCTTTTGTTAGCCTAGACCTTGCCACACCAAGCCCTTGATGGAGAAGCTACATTTTGTCCCTGTAGCCCAGAGAACTGCTTTTAAAACAGGCTGTATTGTTTTCAAATCTCTTCATGCCAAACGTCTATCCTTCATGTCAACACTATACACCTAATCGTCATCTTATATCAGCTTACCTGAATCTATTGACTGTTTCAAGAAGCAAAAGGAAGAGACTGGGTGGGGCCCGTTTTTCAGTGATTGCTCCCCACATTTGGAACACTCTCCCCCCGATATTAGATCTAAAGTTAACTATGTGGGGTTCAGGAAAAATTTAAATACTTGGGGGCATATCTACAAGGCCCGGCGTTAAAATTATCGCCGCTTTAGCGTCCGTTTTCGGGCGAAAAGCGGCGATAATTTTATCGCCCTATCAGCATGGACACGCTAACGCGTGAATCCATGCCTTAGCGCCCATTTTCTTTGCGCCTCGCCTCGCATCGCTAATGAGATGCGAGGTAGGCGATCCCGACTGAAATGCAGCGAAAATGATCGCTAACACAGCTTCTCCCTATCAACAAGGGAATCGATAACCCGCCTAGCGACATGAAAGTAGCGCTAACCGGGTTTATCGCCAGTTCCTAACACCTGCTAAATTCCAGACTTACCTATATGTATCATGGGAGGTGGATTGTAAAGCTAAGTCCACATCTCCCTATCAACAATGATTTCCCTATCGCTGTTCTTTATCGCTGGAAATCAAGCGATATTCCCGCTTATCGCCGGGATTCCTATCGCCTCGGCGATGCGCGTTGTTAATAGCGCGCTAACCGGGCGATAGAATCCGGCGATAGACGGCGATAGCAATGTTCACGCTAAACGCGGTCAGCGATAATTATCGCTGCCGCTTGTAGATATGCCCCTAGGCTGTTTAGACAAGCTTTTGGATAATGTTTATTGCTAGTAGTGGCCTCTATTACCTTAGTGCCAAGAGACCTTTTTGGTGTACGCGCGCTCAATAAGTATATTATACCATGCCATTAGGGCACAAGTTAGTTACCTAAGATAAAAATAACTGGTGAATTTCAGTAATCTGTTAATTTAAAATGACAGGCTTTCACTGGCATTTTCACATAATTGTACCGTCGCTTTCACCTTTGTTTTTTTACAGTGAATTTCTAAGTTTTTTTTAATGTCAAGTAAGATATAATTATAATTCCCAGCTATACTGTCACTTTCACCTTTGTCTTTTGCTGTGAATTTATGCTTTTTAACATAAAGTAAGATGTCCAATGCAATGTGCAGCATGGTGTTGGACCCATGGCCTGGGCTATGGCCAGACCCTGCACCCAAGACACTGCTGTTGGCCAACCCCCTGCTGCGTATGCAGTGAGGGGATAGGCACTGGGTCTGGCCTGCGGCTATGCAGCATGGAGTTGGGCTCACTCTCCTGTGCACGCATCGCTCAATATGTGTATCAATATAAAGGGTGTCTACTCCCTTTGTCAAAAAGTCACAATAACTATAAATGTATATTTCATAAATCCACACATTGCAATGTTTAATAAAAGTGATTTTCATAAAATATTTTCATTAAATCTTTTATAAAAATACATTATGTCTTTGAGTCTTTTAAAATTTTTAAAGCACAAAGTGCAACCATGGAACCAACCCTAGAGGTCCCCGCACTCCAGCTAGAAAGCATAGAGCTCCAGCTTGGACTGCTTTTAAAAAATATGGTAAGCTCTCTGTGGGCCATGGATTTAATGACCCAGTAGATTCACAGTTTTTCTTAAAAGGTTGCTGGGGGGGCTGCTACACTTCCGATAGCCCCACTCCCACAACATGAAGAAAAAAAAAACTTGGTGATGCCTCTGCCTCTTCTAGGGTCACCACAAGCAAGAAAATAGTTACTTCAAAAAAGCCAAAAGGCAGTATGGGATGCTTCTTGCTGGAGCAGTGAATAATAAATGAGCAACTACTGCCCATTCATTTATTATTCATTTAAAAAAAAAAAAATCTTCATTTGAGTACCCACACTATTTTTTAATCATTGAGGTCGCCTGAAGGGGAGCCTGCAGCAGCCCCTGCCAACTCACTGCTAGCGCTCATCGCGAGTTTGTTTTATTATCACTGGATACCCCATGCCCAACTGGGGCACCCAGAACATAGCAATCGTTGGGGTCTGCTAGGGGAGCCCCAGGGCCCCCGCGGTCACTGACGGCTCCCCTGCCACAAAATGTGCTCTTTTTTGTTGGTGAGTGCCCCGTGCCCACATTGGGCACCCACATTGATGCCCCCACTGATGGCAAAATGGTAACCTCTAAGGCAATCACTGTTCCCACAGCCTCTGGCCAGCACCATACAGGGTGCTGGCAGGAGCTGACTCTATTGCTTTGCTTCTGCCCCAGGCTGCAGCAGCAGTTTTCACTGCTCCTGCTGCGCCAGTAGCAAAGTTGTGCTCTACTTCCTGCCTGCATTCTCCTGGGTAGGGATGACTGCCACATACCAAGGGATGTGGTCCCTAGGACACTGCAATCGACCGCCAGGAGATATGGTCCCTGGGTCTTTGGGTAGGAGGATCCACACACACCCCTCCCCAAAAAAGAATACAATGGCCCAGGAGATGGGTCCCAGGGCCACTTCGAGGCTTGGAGAGGGGGGCTGTGTGTCCCTCCCCATTTTAAATATCAGCCCAAGAGGATCGGGTTGCTGGGGCCTCCTCAAAGCTTGGGGAGGTGGGCCGCATGCAACCCTCCCTATTTGAAAAATATCAGCTCGGGGAGGGGGGGTCACAAACCCCACTCACCATTATGAATATAGCACCACACTGGATGGGGTCCCTGGAGCCTCATGAAGGCAGGCACCGCCCCAGGCCATGGCCCAACCCTGGGGGTTAAAAAAAAAAGACAAGATCCCTCCATCCCGCCATCTTTTCCTATTTAACCAGCTGCACAGATCTGCATATCCCTCGCGAATCTACAGTGTCGATCACAAAAGAATGCTAGTTTAAGGCACCACAACCAGGCCTAGGGGGCAGGGTATCCTTACCCTATCCCACGTGTTTTTTTAACTTTTGTGTAGGACAGAGGGGTGAGTCCTGGAGTCCTAAAATGGCTGCCACCACATTTTTGTTAAGGTGGTGGCAGCCAATCAGATCTTATCTCAAGATCTGTTGGCTCCACGGATCCTCAACGGAGTGAAATATGCAAAGTTTTTGCACTTTTACTTTAAAAAAAGCTAATGACTGGATTTACACCACATAACAAAAAGCACAATTTCTGTTATTTATAAGACATAGCTTTCTGCCAAATTTGGTATCATTCCATTCAGCTATTTTGGGTATAGCTATGCCGTCAAATTTTACTATGGAAAAAATAAAGGAGAAAATGCACTTTGGGGCACCCCCTCCTTCTCAGCTACTGCTAGACACTTTACCCTGAAACTTTCAAGAAGTTGCTGAGATAAATGAGACTTTTTTCAAAGTTTTGTGAAAATTTGTGAAATGGTACCTAAATTATAATATGCTTTTCCTATAGAAACGTGGTCCTAACTAATACTACACTGGGGCGACACAATGCACAATTTAGATGTATAGTCTATATGCAGGAGGTACTGTGCCACTTATTACCTTTGTTCAGTGAGGGGGGGACCATGGCTCATGAGAGGCAAATCCTCAATTAAGTCATGATGCCCCCCTCTCCCTTCCCAAGCGTATGAAATAGCATATTATACTCTGCACATCTGAATATATGGTTTATGATGTGTCATTTTTTCATGTGTTGATGCAGGTGGTTAAATGTGTGGCGAAGGAGGCATTGAAGAGACCTTGTGACTATCAGGTGAGTTGTTTCCCTGTGTGAAATAATTGACACGTAATACGTGTGGCAACAAAAGGTATTTTTCTTGTGTCAGTCTTACTGGATTGTGGTAATGCAGTCAAATTTGACCTTAACTGTCTAGTAATACATAGTTTCCAAGCAATTCATTGAAAGAGCAGCATACAAAATGGTGAGCTCCTTCAGGCCAAATATAAATGCAGTGCTGACGACCTCCACCAGAATGAACAAGAGGCTATTTTATCACATCCAAAGCCAGAGGATACACTGAAAAGACTTCGCAACAGAGGAAAATCTTGACAAGATTTAAACCTACAAAGGAATTATTATTTGATAATGCATGTATGCATATAGATTACTTTTTAGTTTTCATGATAGGAATTATATTATGTCTAATATTGTAATCTATGTTTAGGAGAACATCAAGATGTCCTTTTTTGCTTTTTACTAACCACTGTTTCTATGTGGTGGTTCACAAGAAATGTTTTCTAGTCATCGAGGAAAGTGTTAGCCAAACATGTAAAATGTTATGTTTTGTCATGATGAACCAATAAAATTATGAAAGTATTTGTGTTGGCTTGGAATCACGCATCCTCAGTTGTATGTTTCTGGGAGATTTCTGTAATTCATTTAGGGATTGATTGTTTCACATGTGGCTTGGCACCGAGTCTGTAAGGTAAGGTGGCAGCTGCTATGTAGCTATGGTTCAACTGCACTTTCCATTGAAAAGGCAGTTATTGATTTGTCTACAAATTTTGAACAGTGGTTCCACAAAACTTGACAGTCTCCTAAATGTTCGCTATACTTTGGCATAACCAGTTTATGAAGATCCACCCATTGAAAAAAAGTTAAGCAGGGAATGAAATATTGTTTCATTTCCCATTTTAGCTCCAATAGGACATTTTTCTGAAATATAGAGCAAAACCACTGAGCAGATTTACACCTGTCTTCAGAAGAAGCTAGAACTTCATTCAGAAAGCATAATTTTTTGATTTGGCGTAAAGCTTCTCAGTGGCTTTTCAGTCATTTGCTTTTAAATAAGGGGCAGGGCAGGATTTACGGAGTCAACAATTTGTATATCTCAGTCATTTAAACTTGTGAGTGAATCCTGTCAGTCCCAGTTTCAAAGTTATAAGGACTGTGATGGTGAGATTGAAGGCTGAAAAAAAATGTTGTCATCCATCTTGAAACTCATGAGACAGAGCCGATTCGCAAGTTTAACAAAGGGACCAGAACAAAAAAAATAACAATGAGCCTTCCCATGTTGAAATGTATCATTGTCCCGGGGAAGGGGAGGGGGGACACCGACCAGATGACCGATGCAAAGGATCAAAGTTAATGCATAAAAGCAGGGCCGAACAGGAATACCAAAGACAGTCATGGCAAAAATTCTCAAACAAGCCCCGCTGCCTTTGTCTCCTTCTGCAATCTCTCTCTTTCCATCCATCCATTCTCTCTTTCACTTCTCCCTCTCTGATCACTTTTGATCTACCTTCTGCCTCCCTCTCTTTCTCTCTCTCTTGAAACCTTCCCATGCCTGCTGAAATTAAGCTCAGGGAGCTAGACAAAGTGACACATGCACTGGGAAAGGCACTGGTCTTTGGAAAACAGCCTTCAAGGACTGCAGCCCACCGGGGAAATGGCAGGTGGAATAAAAGGCATGTCCGGCCCTGAAAATGAGAACTGCTGTACTCGTACATCCATTGTACCTAGGGACCCCAACCACCCTGAGGACCAAACACAGTGTGAGTGCCACCTTGCTTACCATATACTGCATTCCTGTGGGAAGGCCACAGGCCCAGAAGCACCAGATGAGTGCAGCCAAGATCACCATTTATTTCTGCTCTTGGGGCGAGTCAGAGCCATGAAAGCATGAGATGCATGCAGCTAAACTCTAACGTTTTAATGCTCCTGGAGAAGGCCAGAGCCATGGGCGCACATACTGGATGCTGCCATGCGCTAGAGTTTTTAAGTTCCTGAAGAGGGCCAAAACTTGAGAGTAATGTGGTGTGCTGCCTCCCACATCCTGTGACTGTGTCTGGGGTGTGCAGAGAGACAGAGTGCACAGCACACCTGCCCACACTTGCAGGCCGGTAAAAAAGGAACAGCCAGGTCCTGCACCAGCTCTTTAGAGCTGTAACGGGTGGTGAACCTGCAGTGACTAAGTGGGCTTCGGGTCTCCCCCCGCAGTCCCCAACATGAAAAGAGGCCATTGCTCCACTGGGGCTGGGCACTGATCATTTTTTTTGTTTAATCCGTCCTTCCTGTGTCACAACATAAAGGCACTGTTAGCTTCAGCTGGGCAAGCACGAGGCTGTGGCCGTGAAACCATGGACTCCTATGCTGCCCCTGTCTTGGGCCATCCTGGGTGCCCCACAAGAGGGGCAGGGGCTCAAGGTTTACAAAAACACTCTGCACTCACAGCACAGTTAAAAAAAGAAAAGAAAAATGCATACCTTCTTACCCCCGACACTTCAAAGGCGGAACTGAAGGGCCAATCAGCTTACCAAAGCATCCCCCCATAAGCCCAAGAAGCGGAGCATAACATTAGAATAAATGCCTCATGATGCCCACAGGAGGACAGTGGCACTACCAGGAGAGGGTCTAAGGTGTTAGTGTGGCTGCCAGAGGTGCAGCAGCTCCCCCCACACATGCCTTCATTAAAGATAAAACCACACCCTAAGTCTTTCACTGTGTCATATTTATCACTTCGTGGACAGGCCTATGTGGCTTTTATGCATTTCTAGAGCTTGGGAGTTTAGTCTTTCGGTTTTAGATGCAGGGATCTTGGTTAAGGGGTCCTAAGTCTGCTATACAATAGGAGACAACATAGAAAATGTCCACAGTATTTTGAAACATGCAGTGCTTTATTGACAATTGCAAAGTTAACTTTGATTTATGACAAGAATGAATGAATATCATTTTAACAGGCTACCATCAAGAGCGATTGTAATGTTCCTTGCATTGGGTGTTAACACATTTGTTGGCTTTTGTATTAGGATTGACCAATATATTAGGCCTGAACTGTTTTAATTGCACCCCATTAAACAGTCCAGCCCAAATGGGTGTACTCAGAGGGGGATGAAAATTTAGTAAATCATAAAAAAACAGTGAGTCGTTGAAAAAAACACAGTTAAAAAGTGAATTATGCTTCCAGCTCAAATTCGTGAAACCACTGAAATTCGACCTGTTATGGTTAACAACGCATGCATCACATGCCATAAGTTGTGCCACTCGCCATGGTCGAAACACTAATATGACAATGGCACAAAAGCAAACAAAAGAAGGATCAGATAACAAAATGGCAAATGGTGTTAATTATAGCATGTGACGCATACCCATATGCCCCTAAATTATCCCTTCTACCTGTTAAACCATGTCCAGCTAAGTACATGAATCACTTTTTCTTTTGCAACTGGCATGGCCAGTATCATGAACCCTTCTCTGAAGACTTGCATAGTTCTATGCCAATTAAAACATGCTATTATATCTCGTCTTCAAAAATGCATAAAGGAGATACTGGTGTGATGGCTAATTAGCAAACAATTTGCAACCCACTATTGTCCAGGAAGGAACAAATGTGCCAAGCGTAGATAAGGAACCTCTACAAAGACATGTTGAACAGAATCAACTATTTGATGACTTTAAATCAGAATCCCATCTCATGAAGGGAGCTGAATCGACTTACACTGATCTTAAAGAGGAATTACTTGCCATGCTCGATAAAGAGCAACAGTAACCCTGCTTGAGCAATCTTACGACTATAAAATATCACGTTCTCCACTATGGTCCAACTGCAATTTCATGACACTTCGAGGCATATTTACAAGGAAATGGCGGAGCGCTGCGCTTGGGCAAATATTGTGGCACCACGCTCCACCATTACCAAAGCAAAGGGATGCACCGTATTTTACAACAATACAGCGCACCCCTGTGTTTTCCCTAGTGCTAGTGCTAAAAATATCTACCTAGTACCAACACAGACACCCTTGCGCCATAGTGCAAGCGTGCCTGCGTTGCAGGGAATTATAGTTTATGTGCAGGAAGGGACATCTTCCTGCACATAAACAATGATTAATGGCGTTTTGCTCTTTCTATGTCTGCTGCAGTCTGCAGCAGACATAGAAAAAGCAAAAATGAGGAGAAATAAAAGTATTTCCCCTCATTGCACCATTCCAACGCGTACTATTGCATGGCGTTAGTTTTTGGTGCTGCCTCAGATTTACAGATTCTTGTAAATCTGGGGCAGCATCAAAAAGCACTGGGTGGTGAAGTGGAATGCCCACAGCAACACTCATTGCACGCCCCTTTCACGCATATACCTGCATGAAAGTGTACCATATATACAAAGCGGCTTTAAGCCAGTAGCTTAACGCCACCTTGTAAATATGGTGCAGGACACATAGAAAGAACATAATGCCATTAATAATTGTTTATGTGCAGGAAGGTGTCCCCTCCTGCACATAAACAATCATTAAATAATGGCGATTTGCTACTTCTATGCGTGCTGCAGCATGCAGCATACATAGAAGTAGCAAATCGCCATTATTGATTGTTTATGTGCAGGAAGGGACACCTTACTGCACATAAACAATAATTTCCTGCAACGCAGGCACCCTTGCACTATGGCATGTCTCTTTTGGCGCTAGGCATCTATTTTTAGCACCAGCAGTAGGGAAAACACAGGGGTGCGCTGTATTGTTGTAAATGCGGCACATCCCTGCGTCTTGGAAATGGCGGAGCGTGGCGCTGCAAAATTCGACGCAACTACGCGGTCCATCATTTCCTTGTAAATATTCCCCTTCATCTCTTCTGGACAGCTCTCTTCTTTGGAGGATTCTGTAGTAGTTTTAAAAATCTTTAATCTGCTGCAACTATCAGCAACTCCTGAGCAAAGTAAACTAAAGATCTTGCAGTTTCCTAATGTTTTACTACAGTGCGACCAAGTCCACCTCTCAGAATTATGTTACTTTAAAGCAGTGATACTCAAAGTACGGCCGCATGGGGCCCTCTTGACCTTTGCATGCGGCCCCCCTGGTGAACAGCAGCACGAGCTGCTGTATAGTTGGTGAGCACTAATATTCAGAAAAAAATGTTAAATAAACAGGCAAGCATTTATTAACCTGCAAATAAAGGCTTGCCCATTTATTTAACATGTTTTTAGACCTCATTGCACAATCCGTGACCCGCCCACATCCCCTACCGCCACCCTGCGGGCATCAGTGCGGCCCTCGGTCCACCACCAATCATACTTTGTGGCCCCTGGGCAGATGTTTGTGAGCACCCATGCTTTAAAGGACACCCTGAGTGCTTCCTGCTGCACCTCTCAGAAATGGGTCTCTAAGCTTTCTCCAACCTGCACACCAGCTCTGCTTAAAACATGCCCAAACCCAGATGACCCTAATCGTACAACAGATAAAGGAAAAAGAAAATTCCTCCCAGTTGTGGGATGTCTACCCTGGGCCCTGACGCTCCTTCTGCACACAGTGAAAAAGAGGCACTGTTGAAATTGATAGGGAGAAAATGCCTGGCGTGGGTCACTGCCCTTCCTGTAGTTTATTGTATTCCAGCCTTTGAAGTACCCACAGTGCTTCTGAGATAAAGAGGTGTACATTACAGCAATTATTTGTAAGCCACAACAGTTATACAGTATGAAACTAATTAGGAATTTTGCTTAACGCCAAAATAATGTTTAGGCAGGTAATACGTCATTTAAGGAAACACAAAGAAGATACTTAGATACATGTTTCATTGATTTAATCTTATGCATATACTAATACACTGCGAACATAAATATTGTAGCATTTTCTAAAAAAACTATAAGCATAACCAGAAATATTTCATTTTGAAAATTAGCTTTTTGTCAGTCCAAAGTTTCTCCTGAAAGCTTCCATCTCAGAAATCGCATTGCTCCTTGTTCTCCTATAACATGCACCATACAGCTGATTTGTCAGTGTCAAAGGTGACAAATTGAATGCGAAATTGTTTATTTGTTTTAGAGAGTTAAAAATGCAGTTAGGCTCTAATTATTAAATGCTAGCTACCTAAAGGTTCTAATCAGATGTCCTGATGCAAAAAACAAAAATAAATCATAAGCCAAAGACGGTAAATAGTTCGATTTCCTATCACTTGAAAACCTTTCACCAAACTGAACTCAAAAGATGAATGATCAACACGACTATTGCAATGTCTTGTATACAAACCCTGCCAAGGAATTGTTTAAAGTGACTAAAATATTTCGAAATCAGATCACCAGAGTGTGTCTATGCCTGTGGAGATGTGACTGTCTCAAACTAGCACTGAAAGCCCCCTAATGTTTCCCAGTAATGTACAAGATCAAATTCATGAAAGCATGTAAAACCTACTGGAAGAATGCCTGTCATAGTTTCAAAATGTGGTACATTCCAGGCAGTAGTCTCTGATTGGTATATAGGCGCCTGATCCTGTAACACATATTAAATGCACTAAACGATGGACTGCAGAATGGGAGTGCAGGTACCTAAATCTGAAACATTCTGGATCTTCATCTCAGAGCAGATTTAACAAGTGTATGCAACTGAGCTGCTCAAGGGTTCCTTTGAATACTGCTTTCTCGATCTGTGATGGAAGAATGGATCTCTACCCATACAGCAACCAATAGTATTGTGATTTCTCTTAGATTTTATTGACACCTACAGAGCTTAATAAAACACCTACAAATAACTATATTTTGTATTAAATTGATATGACTTTACTTGAATTTAGGATTAGGTCAGAGTTTCCTATTAATTCATTGAAGGTATGGTAATTAAAAGGGTTAAATAATTATTGTAAATTAAAACATAATTCAATTAAAATAAAATGAGGTAGGCAGCAGCTTGAGGGCTAAGTTAATGTTGCATAATTTATTGAAATGTAAATAATTAAGGAGAATGGTTGGGAGTTGCATATAAAAATGATAGAATTAAAATTTAACTAGGCGTTAGAATTATGTTTTGTTTTGTTATATAGTTTATTTTGATTTTATTTAGAGCGAGAACTAGTGTTAGCGTTATGTTAATTATTCATTCAACTTTGATGTCATTTATTTCATTTGGGTAGTGCTAGTATTAAGAGCAAGTGAAGATTACTAAAGAAACGTAAAATCTTTTTATATAATGAAACTTTCTATGTTACACATTAATGCACTGTATTTTCTTTTAACTGAGCTTTACAGTTAGGGTTATTATTGGAGTTTGATTAATACTTTAATGTAATTTAATTTAATTTAGTGAAAATATAGCGTTATCCTCAGCTTTAGGATAGATGGGGAGGCAGGGTTGAGATAGAGGGGCTGAAGAAGTAGTGGTTAATACCATTAATACATTGTTGAACTAGTTGAGGTAGTTGCTCCAATATGGTGTTAAGTCATGACAATTGACCTCCAAGTAGTATGATGCAGCCTTGGCTACTACTGCATCAGCTGTACTAATAAGAATAGAATATTTCACTGTATGACATACAGCCATCATGATAAAATAAATTAATGTTGAGCTTTGCGGTCAAATATTCCAGCAATATCTATCCTCAATTGATGAAATGGTGGCCCGCCAGTGAGAGTTGTATCTAGGTCACTATTCCAGACTTTCCTCTGGGATTTAAAGTTAGATTGAAAACACAAGGCCCCTCTATTTTATAATCGCTCTAGAACAGTAATAACAGCTTGTCAATCACCGAGGCATTTAAGTCATGCTGTCTAACTCCAACAAATGACCCCAAAACATTTCCTGAAAACAACTACCTCAATCGATCATAGGGTGTAGACTGTATAGATCCCCTCAAAGCTTGAAATCCTACGAACAAATGGTTCACAAGGAAAATCATTGACCACATCATAGAACGTTAGTGGAATAAGTCTCAGAGCAAAGAAAACAAATGCTGAGGCAAGAGTAAAAGAGAGGCTATAAAAATGCCATGAAGTGAACCTAAAAGGCAAATTTAGCCAAATGCGCGTTTGAGGCGCTCATGAAAATCAAAGAAATCCTTAACATCTCTGGAACTACTAAAACCTTTACAGGTTCTTCAAATCCCAAAATACCAAATTTCCCAATTTCTTAATCAATAACCCAGAATGCCTCAGTAGCTCACCAGTAACCCATTTATCTATATGCCTCAATACCGTCTCACCTCCTCAAATTCAATCCACCTTCACCTCGTTCGGACCCCTTGAAACTACTGAGGTCATAAACGTGGCCCTTAAAATAAAAGCATCCAACCCGTCTACCAATCCATGTCCAGCCCTATACTTCAAACAACACTCCCACTCTCCTAGTACTGATGAAACTGATTTATTAATCAAAACTAGCAGTATGATTGTATGTCTTCTTCGCTCCCTGGACGAGGACAAAAACAATTGTTTAAATTCTCATTGAACATTTCACAGCCTATGGTAAAGATGACCACACCTTACTTCTGGTAAAAACAACCCTGGAGCTGCAGTAGAATGGATCTATCTATCTATCTATCATCTATCTATCTATCTATCTATCTATCTATCTATCTATCTATCTATCTATCTATCTATCTATCTATCTATCTATCCACCTACCTACCGACCTACTGACCGATCTATCTATCTATCTAACTATCTATCTATCTATCTATCTATATATCATTGTTTTTTTTTTATTTCTGTCTCTCTCCTCAGTGCCTATCATGCTGTTCCTCTCACTCTTCACCCACTTCTCTTTGCTGCTCCCTCTCTTTCTTTGGCTTCTATGCATGCCTCATCACATCTTCTCGCTAAACCTCAGTCACAAACTTACTGCACTTTAGCAGTTTGTAGAACATCGAAAAACTGATCCACCATCCTTTCATGTCAATGTCTCTCAAATTGGATGTATTGTATAACATTACTAAACAGTTAATGCAGCAGGTAATGTTTCATAAAACCGCCAATTCCCAAAAGCTTACAAAGCTGTATAAAATCCTTCCAATTGAATAAGAGTGGGATGTAAGTGAATTCTGTTAGAACTGAAAGCCTGCTTTACCTACGCTGGCATCAGTAATTCTCTAAGAAGGTGGAGGAGGGATCAGGTATATGCTAAATATATATTCTCTGATTCATACATTTTCCAAAATGAGGGTAAATGGGAATGCTAATCGGATTTAGGGCTCGTCAGCCCTGTGCTGTGCCAGAAAAGCAGTAAATGTATTCATCCTACAGCTTCCTTAATTTAAATACCCGAGTGTAATGCACAGAGATCTGTTATTTGAGAGGAGAGAAAGTAGCACAGCATCTGTATGTTTCACCCTTATGCTTCCCTTGTTCCTCTCAAAGGTTGGTCGTCCCGTCACAGTAGAAGGATGACTAGCTATGCGATCAGTGTCAAGTTATCCTAAACCTCTTCCCATTGTAACTACCACACTTTCTTCAGGCTCAGGGCAAAATCCAATGTGAGTTATATCCATTGACCCTACAACTATTCTATTTCCAACAAGGCCGTGGTTGCCTAGAGAGCAGTGGGTGGACCGGCACCGGGGCCCGGGTGTGGGGGGGTCAGTACACCCCAATTATAGCTTTTTCCTTTTTTTACTGGAAAGCAACTTGATAGTGGCCCATTGTCCTTCCTTGTATTAGGGGCTACGGCATTCTTGCTAAGCCACTGATTTCCAAATGAACTGTACCGGGGTCTCATTGCTTGTAAGCATATTTGTTAGGCCAGTTGCATGCTGAATTGCATACATTTATAGGTATGGCTGGGTTAATATAAACCCTGGTCAGCAAATGTCATTACTATCACTTTCTTAAGATCTATGCCGACTAAATCCAGATGTATGTTTGTTGTCTTTATTTATTCACTAGTCTGCATTATATTGATTGTTTCCATGTGTCATCCTCATCCAAACATCATCCTTGTGCTCTGATTCAACCCTCTTTCACAATATGCTGTTTGGTATCTGAAGCCTTTTAATGCAGTTTTGACATTCTAAGCTCTGTAAATAACAGGTGTAATTTCTAACCAATTTAAAGTCTATCAATGTACCACCCATCAATGTATCACCCTTATACTTTGGGCACAGGAGGCTGGGGCGGTCGACCTCGAATCTGGGGAACTGGGTTCGAGTCTCGGCATGACGCTGAACATCCTGTGAGTCTGGGCAAATTACTTAATCTCCCCGTGCCTAACAAAAATGAATATGTCCTCATGTAATGCAACTGGTGCTATGTAAAGCGCTCTGATACCCGATTCGGGTCAAGTTCACGCTATATAAAACTCTATAAAATATACTTATAAAAGACTATGAACCAGATGCACTAAACCATTTTGCAGTCACTAACACGCGGAATCACAAAATCGTATTGTTTACAACTGCAAAATAGGTTTTGTTTATGTACAAACTCATTTATTTGTCTGTAAACTTTTACCAAGTGCTAAAATGTGATTCCGATGGTTACACTATATCTCAATTTGCAAGGGGCCTGCTGTGGGCATCCATTACAAATTGCAATTCGGTAACATAGTTATCAATGGTTTGCAACTCGAATTCCAGGCGACACAAATTGAAAAGTTACCAACTCACAAGTTGGGGTAGTACCCTATTTGCAAAAGGGTAAGGGCCCCCTTTGACCGCTTTCCCTTTGCAAACTGGGGTACAATTTTCAGGAGGAGTCCAGGGTACCACTTCGAACTCTCACTGAAATCTTTAAAAGAAGAAAAAACTGTCAATCTTTCTTTAATGATATTAGCTTGCTCTTTTTTTTTATAAAAAAGTTTTTCTTTAAAAACAATCATGGGATAGTGCTCTTCTGGCCCTTGCAGGCTACTATCTCCGTGGTTGTGGAGAAGTGGCATGAGTCTCAATCTGTGACCTACCCCATGAATATTTCTTGGGTAGGTCAGATTGCAACCCACTCTGATTCCATGAACCGACCTACTAGTATGTACGTTGGTTCACAAAATGCGTTTCTGACCACAAAAACTGGTCACAAGTTGTGACTACTTTTTGAGACCAGAACAATGGTATGTATGGTCTTCAGTTATCCCAATGGGAAGTCGAACCCAAAATCTGCAATCTGCAACAGATGCCAGCAACAAGGATTATCTGTGAGCTACCTCGTTAGTTCTGTGAATGCCACTTACAGCTTGTTTAGATGAGAACCTAGTGCTTATCTGCACCTTTTTCCAGTTCTCCTCTGGCCAAAAAACAGGAAAAATAACCAGCGTGCCACAGCTTTCTTGTCTAGAGGCAGGATAAGAAAGCACGTTCTCAATGTAGCTAATGCCAAAGGCTGCATGCGGCACTAGGGTAAAGCACATCTGGGTAGATCACGCCTTCTTTTCTAAATTAGGGTGACCTACTCCTTCCAGGTCATTAAGGACTTTGGGCCTGATGTAAAAAATTTACATTTTTTTGCACACCAACATTTTGCGAATGGAAAGGAATTTTGCAAGCTGACCTGATACTGGGAATGGTGTTATCCTACCAGAACCACTTGGCCTCTGTTGGGAGCGGTTAGGAGCAAGGGCATTAAGAGATAACAAAGGGATTGGCAGTCAGTCAGTGTTGGGGGAGAGGCATAGTGGTCCAGTGAGTTCTGACAATGAGGAAGCCATGCCTCCATAGGACTCTCTTGCTGGGAAGGTGAAACGGAGGAAGCTGCGGCTCCATTGGCCAGCTAAGTTAAGCAGGAACCTCACAGTAGTTGAAGCTGCCACTGCTGGAAAGATGACTTATACAACTATAAGGTATCATAATAACCTTCACAACAATAACAAAAATAAAGAATAAAATAACTACTTTAATAATATTTTAATAATGTATGCATCTGCAAATGATGTGATGATACCAAATTTGAAAAGCAACACTGCCAGCCAGTACCGGAAAGCACCTGGAGGAAACAAGCAAATGGCTGAAGATGGCCGAGCAAAATAATTTTTCTCTATCTGTACAGTGTATGACTTATTTTCTATATTGTAAAGGGTGCATTGGTGACATGAGGTATTTTCAGACAGCTAAAGCTGCGTCTGTCTTCATCACTCTCTCTGTTTCTTCCCCTCTTCATCAAAGCCATATCTTCCCCGTGTCTCCCACTCTCAATCTCTTCTCTCCTCTCTCATCTGTTTCCCTTTCCCTCTCTGTCTCTTGATTACTCTTCCTTTTGTCTATTCCATCTTTCCTCCATTCTCTCTCCCTTTCTGCAGTGTCTAATGTAATTTTCCTTTGTCTCCATTTGCATCCTTATTCACAGTTCGGCAACTATCTCACTTTTCTTCCTCTCCAGCTTTCCTTTTCTCTGCTTTCCACCTGCACCCTTGGTTCTGCCCCTCCTTTTCTGCTCATTTCTTCTTCCTCCTTTTATTATTTCTTTTCCTCTCCCTACCTAGTCACTTCCTTGTTCCTTCCTTCTCTCTCGCCCACTGTCTCTTCCTGTGAACCGTCTTTCACTTCTCATGCTGTTCTCGCCCTGCCTTCTTCTGCCGGTGCAGGTGGGAAGAGCCTCGTGGATTCTATGTTAACCGGGTGAAACAGACTCGGGGTGGACTTGTAGGTCTTCAGGGAATCTTTCCGGAACGGGCTTCAGATAAGATTTTCAAGATTACGCAGTGAAAAGTAAAGCAGATTTCTAGGGAAAAACATCGATGTTCAGATGGGTACAAAAGTATGAGACTCAGTAGTGCAACACCACAGACCGATGCGCTTCTGGCTGCTCCCGGACTTCCAGTTTTTAAAATATAAATTTCCAAATCCTGTCAATCAGCCTGTTCTTATAACTCAGAATTGTGTTAGCTCAGGAAAATGAAACATATAAAATGGGAATGAATGTGAACTCGTGATTATTGTTGTGGCTAGTAAGTGCATGACACAGCACCTGCTTTCCTTGGCCCCTGTCAGTCTCTGCCTAACAAACAGCTATGCCTGCATGCTTGCCAGCCACCACACATTACTTACACCCACCTGTCTGTCACTGCATACCTCCCTATGATATGAAGTTGTAATTGGGAACTTGTTCTTTTTCTATCTGCCTGCCTCCACTTTAACCATTGCTTACTGCAACTGTCTCCTTGTTGTCAAAGCAGATGGGTACAAGGCATTCTAATTTACAATGGCAACAGCTCTAACTCTCCTTACCATTATTGTTTGGACACAGCAGCTTCGGTGCCCATTTTTATTTAAACTTAGAAATGACGTATGCAGTCAAATTATATTTTCCCTTCCTTGTACAATGCAAAACTGTTCACTCAGTTCTCTACAGTTGTCCTTCTTTTGAGCTATTGTGTAATTTATGTGATCTCTGGCTGCCAAATGTACTCCCCTGCCTGTCGTCACCTGTCAGGGTCAATCATTTGGGGCTAAATGGAGTGGGGAAAGTGGGTTGAATTAAAACAAATGCAGGTCATTTTTACAGCTTTTTATTCTTAAAGCATACCAATTGGCCCCCTCTTTATTCCTTTTCCCTCACTCAGCCATGGTGTCCCTGTTGATCAGCTCTTACTGTGATACAGTTTCTAGTACTTTGCCTCGATGGCTCACATCACATCTGTTTCCTGATCCATAGATTGACTGCAGTTAAAGTACCCTGATGTTAACAAACTACCCACAAATCTTTTGTACAGAGCAGACTCTCATATAGTCCTGGCACATTGCTTAAGGCTGGTTTACTGTAATGGCATGGGTCAGTCACTCTAGTAGTATAGATCCATTAACGTCCTGAAGGTGAAATGGACTCTGGACAATGTTGTAACAAGCTTTCAAGTGGGTTTCAGATTGTCTGAGGAATGCACCTGACGTCACACGAGCCTTCCCAGTGTTTAGCATCATGCTTTATAATTCCAATCCAACCCACATAGTTCCACTCCACACCACATACATTTACAACACTCCAAACAAAAAAAATGGTTAAAAGACATAGGGGCATATTCACAAGCCCCTATCGCCACAACAACGTCACTTTCAGTGACGTTGTTGTGGCGATAGGGGCTTCGCCATATTCAAAAGGCAGCGTTAAGCCACTTAACGTGGCTCAACGCTGTCTTGTGAATAAGGCCCCCTTCACGCTGTGTTTAGCATGAAAGGGGCGTGCAGTGGGTGTTATGGTGGGCATTCCACCACAACACCCATTGATTCTGATGCTATCGCCTATTCACAAGGGCAGCGTGAATAGGAGGTAGTGCCAAAATTAAGACCAGGAAAATCCTGGTCTTAAGATGGCGAAACGAGGAGAAATGCTTAATTTCTTCTCGTTTTTACTTTTTCCATGTGTGCTGCCTTGTGCAGCACACATAGAAAAAGCAAAATGCCATTGTTTGTTTATGTACAGGAAGGTGTCCCTTCCTGTACATTAACAAACCATTTTTTAAAATGCCGTTTTGTAACTTACATGTGTGCTGCATGAAGTAGCACACATGTAAGTTACAAACTGGCATTTTAGGTTTGTTTATGTGCAGGAAGGGACACCTTTCTGTACATAAACAAACCTCCCTGCTTACAGACACCCTTGCACTCTGGTGCAAGGGTGCCTGCGTTGGCGCTAAGTTGTAAAACTTAGCGCCATTGCAGGGGGAAAAGCAAGGCTGCATCATTTCCTTGTGAATATGGTTCAGCCTTGCTTTTCCGAAGTGGCGGAGAGAGGCGTTAAGCCAAGAAGGCTAACGCCTCTCTCCGCCACTTCCTTGAGAATATCCCCCATAATTTACAACGCCAATAGCTCTAACTCTCGTAAATGCAAGACCTATTGCATTGCAAATGCTTGTTCTTTATTACAATCAGTTCAAAGGGTGTGGCAGCTTAGCTAAGCATATCTGAAAGGTAACATCCCTAGGCAATACTAGGCCAAGTTGATTATATGGACCTATTCAGAACACATTGATACTAGCATAGACTCAGTGTACAACAAATTCAAATTAAAAGCTTCATTTTATTGATGCAATTTCATGTTAAAAGGTAATTATCTCAAACATATACATCGCATAGACAGCATGTGAAAATGACCCCTGCAATGGCTATCAGGACAAGTAATATCTTCCACCCCTATGTAGTCACTAGGACCCAGAGCCATCCTGTAAGGGACCATGAGCCATTATCCTGATGAATTTCTGAGGCAAGTTTGTGCAACTTCTGTATTGCAGCATACACAGTAGGGGCGCTATCAGGGATATACACACAGAAACTACTTCCGATGACGCAACAGGCTCCACCCCTATCAGCCAGGATGACCTCTAAAACCATCCGGTTTTGGAGAGAAACAAGTGTTGTGGCCTGGAGCTCTACTGTAATGTTGGTCAGGATACCAGCAGTTGTGTTGATAACACCCTCAACTGCCCTGGCAAGGCAACGAATATTGCGACTATTGAACATGGAACCCCAGAATGGCACAATGCCCTTCATTATGTTGGTGAATTGCTGCAAAGAGGTATCAGTCTGATCTATCTCATCTGGATCAAGCACCCTCCTAACTCGGTGTACCTGAAGATCCCTACGCTGCAATTTATGATGCTTGTGGAAGTCGGACGGTGCAATGTAAACGGGAGGCAAGAGAAAGGATACATAACACCGGCCAGACCACCCTCTCGGAAGCCACGTGTAAGCCTGTTCCCCACAGATGAAGTATACATTAGGAGGTGTGAGCAGAGGTGGGCTGCTGGTAGTGTTCAATCGGTAGGTGTAGTTACAGTGACTCTGTCCTACCGAAATGTTCCCTATTCCTTCAACACAGAAACTAGCTGTTGAGTTTATTACAGGGACAGGCATAGCTTTGTCCTCTGTAATATTGCGTTCCTGGAAACATTTAAAGTAGGCGGTGACATTAAATCCTTGGAAATCTAACAGTTCATTTCACATCCAGGTGACGTTTGCATAGGCCTCAAATTTATTCATACAAGCCTCAGGGTGCAGGGTACCCTCCTTACCATCTGGTCCGGGGGTATATCCCTGGTGTACCACTATGTATTCCAACACTGCCTCGTAATCAGCCTGTACCATTTTTTTTAACCCGAAACCGGTCCCAGGATGCTTGTTTCCGGTCCAGGGAAGACATGGCTTGGCAGTTCGGGCTGGACTGTTCCCATGAGGCACAGGGTCAGACTGATTTGCATATGGCCATGTCTGAACTGGGGTGGTGGAGTGAGCTAAAGAATGATGATGGATTAAACCCAGATCATTTGACTGGGGGTGAGTGTTTGATTTGCTCTAACGCTCCGTCCATCATCCCCTTTGGTATCGCTTTGTTCGCCCTAAGTTGGCAGGGTATGCCCAGACGTGGGTCCCTTGCTCACTTTGCCACTGGATTCAAGATAGCCTGGCTGATGAGGGTTTTGAACCCGAAACTGGTCCCAGGATGCTTGTTTCCGGTCCAGGGAAGACATGGCTTGGCAGTTCGGGCTGGACTGTTCCCATGAGGCACAGGGTCAGACTGATTTGCATATGGCCATGTCTGAACTGGGGTGGTGGAGTGAGCTAAAGAATGATGATGGATTAAACCCAGATCATTTGACTGGGGGTGAGTGTTTGATTTGCTCTAACGCTCCGTCCATCATCCCCTTTGGTATCGCTTTGTTCGCCCTAAGTTGGCAGGGTATGCCCAGACGTGGGTCCCTTGCTCACTTTGCCACTGGATTCAAGATAGCCTGGCTGATGAGGGTTTTGAACCCGAAACCGGTCCCAGGATGCTTGTTTCCGGTCCAGGGAAGACATGGCTTGGCAGTTCGGGCTGGACTGTTCCCATGAGGCACAGGGTCAGACTGATTTGCATATGGCCATGTCTGAACTGGGGGGTGGAGTGAGCTAAAGAATGATGATGGATTAAACCCAGATCATTTGACTGGGGGTGAGTGTTTGATTTGCTCTAACGCTCCGTCCATCATCCCCTTTGGTATCGCTTTGTTCGCCTAAGTTGGCAGGGTATGCCCAGACGTGGGTCCCTTGCTCACTTTGCCACTGGATTCAAGATAGCCTGGCTGATGAGGGTTTTGAACCCGAAACCGGTCCCAGGATGCTTGTTTCCGGTCCAGGGAAGACATGGCTTGGCAGTTCGGGCTGGACTGTTCCCATGAGGCACAGGGTCAGACTGATTTGCATATGGCCATGTCTGAACTGGGGTGGTGAGGTGAGCTAAAGAATGATGATGGATTAAACCCAGATCATTTGACTGGGGGTGAGTGTTTGATTTGCTCTAACGCTCCGTCCATCATCCCCTTTGGTATCGCTTTGTACCATTTTCATAGCGTCAGCGTAATAGTACATATATACCATAGAGAGCAATTAAAACCATGCTTCACAGCTACCCAAGTATGACAGGGGCAACGAGACCAACAGATCGTTCTTATGCATAACGGATGGAAATAGACCACACACCCAGCAATTCGTAGAATTAGTGGTACTGTGTACCTGATGGAGCATCTGAACAAAAGCATTCTGCACATATGTCTTTTTATGTTTCTCCTTATGTGGGGCAGTGTGACAAACAAGTGTTCGTTTGAAACCGGTGTTGTCCCTATCAAAGCGTGCACAGGGGGCTGTTCCCCCAAGTACCAAACCACCCCAAATACAATGAGCAGGGAAAGGAATATTATGGCAATCAAAACTGCTTTACTCTTAGTGGATGAAAAGGACCAAACAGGATCATTTGAAATAGGACGCGGAGCCGCAAAGGGCTGCTCCCCGTCAGGGACGAGACGACCAAAAGGATACATGTGGACAACTTCAAGGACAGTCTATCGGTGTTAGGAAGGGGAAAAATGAAATTCACAAGCTAGAGCCACTTATTGCAACCACAGTACCAGGGGCACAATTCACCCAGCGTCCGTCAAAGCCTCGCTGGCAGGCTTCTATCGTTCATCAACGATGGTGCTGCGAAGCACTCCTACGGAGGAGCTGCGCGATCGCAACCCTTGCAGACAAAATAAATCCTTCTTCTTTCAGGATAGGGCACCCTCCCTCCGGGGCCAATGCCCTCAACTATTGTGTCCAATATCCGGGCAGTGCACCAGATCAGTCACCCCTACCTAATACAGGCACCTCAGGCACAGTACCCGCGCCTAAGCTCAAGTCCATCCCTAGCTCCTAAACTGGACGGCTGGTGCACCGTCCCTTTTTCTGGGGCCTCAAATTGTACCTGGTAGCTCCAGGCTCTGTTTCATCAACAAAGAGAGGCAAAAGGTCAGGATCAGATGGGCATCGAGACTCAGATTCCGGTGTGGTAGGAACTGTGTCCTCCGAGGCGGCCCTTACTTCTGGTGGGATCGCCTCAGACAGAACTGCATCACTTTCCTCGTCTGTCTGCGCCCACCTCACTCGGGCGTCAGAGAAAGAAACGAAACGTGGTACCTTCTCACACTCCTGATCACCGATGCCGTCGTTGACCCAGCTGTCATACGGGAGTGGTAGAGGCACCCGTTTTACGTGGGAAGCATGTATCCAATGCTTCTTGCCGTCCACCTTGACCGCTGTTCTAGTGGCAAGTAACACGATCACTGGGTCTTTCCACCTCAGCTCCAAGCTGCTCTTCCGCTGGAAGTTGCGGACCAAGACGTAGTCTCCGGGCTGTATCTGATGCCCGGGCCCCTCTGGTACTGGCTGCAACGTGGCATGTATCTGTTGGTGAAGAGAACGAAGATCTTTAGATAATTCGTAAAGATAGTCTACAAGCAAGGGATATTCTATCTCGGAAAAGCGCTTTGGTCTGGGGACGCCCCAAACATTTGCAGGGCGTCCAAAGACCACCTCGTAGGGGGACAGCCTTGTTCTAGAATGCGCTGTTACTCTGGTGGATAACAAAGCTAGGGGTAATGCATCTGGCCATCGCAGTCCTGTGCTTTCCTGAATCTTTGCCAACTTCAGTTTGAGAGTACCATTGTATTTTTCAAGTAAGCCTGCCGACTGGGGGTGATTTGCTGCGTGGAACTTCTGTTTAATATGCAAACCTGTGCGCACTAACTCAATGACTCGGGCATTAAAGTGACTGCCATTGTCACTCCAGATCACCCGGGGCAATCCGTAGTGTGGGAAATACTCCTTTAGAAGTGCTTTTGCTGTCGGCATAGCTGTATTCTCTTTAGTGGGGTAGGCTTCAATCCACTTACTAAAAGCGCAGATCACCACTAGCACTTACTTAAGGTTATTAACTCGTTCCATTTCGATGAAATCCATCTGGAGAACCTCGAAAGGGAAGGATGGTGGTGCAAAGTTGCCGGAAGGTGTAGGGGTACCTTTCCAGGGGTTATGTTTCAGGCAAATGATACAACACTTCACTAGATTCGTGGCTACCTTGGTGATATTATCATTCTGCCACACTGGATCCAGCAGTTTACATATTCCCTTGGCACTAATGTGTGCTGGGCCATGGGCCATAGTTACAACAGGGAGTACATAGGAATTAGGCAGTAACCATCGCTGCTTCCCTGACAAGTCAGTCCAGCACCCATCCTCATCCATGTGACCTGTTCTCTCCTCCCACATTGCCAATTCATCTAGAGTCGCCTCACTCTGAATTTCCCTGACGCTGTCTAATGTGTCTTCGAACATTCTGTTGTCTGGAACCCACCTAGCAGGGCCTGCCACCAACATCTGTGTCGTCTTTGATCGAGCTGTATCCTTGGCTGTCTCATCTGTGAAAGCATTGCCCCTCCCCACATCGTCTGTAATAGCCTTATGAGCGCTACATTTCACTATTGCTAGCTTACTGGGAAGTGTCAATGCAGATAGTAACCTATGTATCAGTGGCCCATTCTGAATCCGCAATCCATGCGAGGTCAGAAACCCTCTCTCCGCCCAGAGGCGCCCAAAGTTATGGGCCACCCCAAAGGCGTACTGGCTGTCGGTGTAGATATTAACAGCCAGTCCCTCACTCAATTCACAAGCCTGAAGAAGGGCCACTGGCTCTGCAGCTTGGGCTGATTGGTGTGGGATACGGGATGTCTAAACTACAGTGTGTAACGTTGTTATTGCATATGCTGCAGTGGTGGTACCATCTGGTAGCTTGAAACAAGAGCCATCGACATATAGTTCCCCTTGGGGTTCAGATAGGGGAACATCAGTCAGGTCTACCCGTCCCTTCGTCTCTTCCGCCGTTCTATATACAAAATCGTGGACGTCTGTATCCTTACTTGACGAAGGGAGGGGTAGTAATGTGGCTGGATTCAGAGTGGCACATCGTTTTATGGTAATGTGCGGAGCAAACAAAGTAAGTTCGTATCCAGTCAGACGTGCACTAAGGTGCTGTGTCTTTGTTTTGTTCAATAGTGTATCCACAGCATGAGGTACCATTACTGTGAGGGTAGTATCAACGACGAGCTCTGCCGATTGTCTGATAGAAACTGCCACTGCCGCGGCAGCTCTCGAACAGCTCGGGAGCGCTCTAGCGACATTATCCAGAATGGCAGAAAAATAAGCGCAGGGCCTTTGCTTACCTCCAAAACCCTGTGTTAAGACAGAGAGCGCACAGCCATCCACCTCATGCACGTAGAGCACAAAAGGCTTTTGGTAATCCGGGTTACCCAATACAGGAGCAGAGCAAAGCACAGCTTTTAGTTGCTCAAAGGCTTGCTGGCATGCAGGTGTCCAAGGCATGGGTTCATGCACATCTTTCGTGGTCAGGGAAAGAAGGGGCTTTGTTAGTAGCGAGTAGTTAGGGATCCATTGTCTACAATACAATGTTATTCCTATGAACGCGCATACCTCACATTGTATTCTAGGGACAGACATGTTAGTAATGACAGCTATGCACTCGAGTGTTAGTCTGCGACCCTCCTTCGACAGTAGGTGACCTAGATAGGTGACCTCCTGTCGACAGTACTGAAATTTGGAAAGTGACACCTTGTGTCCATGATGCGCCAGGTGCAACAACAATTTAACCGTGGTGTCTTTGCAACCGTCCTCAGTGTCAGAGGCAATAAGGAGGTTGTCAACATACTGCAACAGCACATTGCCAGGGGGAAGCTCCAAAGAATCTAGTTGACATTTTAATGCTTGGCTATAAATACTAGGGCTTTCAGTATAGCCTTGTGGAGCACAACAGAATCTAAAGCTCTGGCCGGCTATTGTGAAACCGAACAAATAGCGGCTATCTGTATGAATCGGGATGCTGAAAAAGGCATTCTTCAGGTCAATGACAGAGAAAAACTTCGCTGAAGGAGGAATCAATGTTAAAAGTGTGGTAATGTCCGGGACCACTGGGTATTGGGGAATGACTATTTTGTTCACCTCCCGGAGGTCAATCACAAAGCGGTAAACATCAGGGTGGGCATCAGGAGAATCCGAGGGGGCTTTCTTAAGAACAGGAAGAATAGGGCTATTACACACATTCGCCATAGTCTCTTCAACCACACCAGACTCAATCAAGTCCTGTATTATTTGCAACAAGGCCTTCTCACCTACCTGGGATATCTTGTACTGGGGGACACATGGTAATGAAGCCTTGTCTTTGATCTGGATGGAAACTGGCGGTATTTGGAGCAGCCCCACATCCGTGTCTCCCGTAGCCCATAACGTACATGGTACAATTTTAAATTCAGCAGGAAGGGGGGCATCTTTCACAAAGCACAGTTTAGCACCAATAACTGGCGGGCCAATGGTCATATAGACACCGTCCGGTGAACAGGAAATAGTCGCATGCAACTTCTTCAGCAAATCGAGTCCCAACAAGTTTTCCCAACAATTCGATGTCAGTAAAAATGGTGAATCAACCATAAAGGGACCAATCGTCAAGGCAAGGGGCTTGGAGATGGGGCTAATGACGGCTGAAAAACCCACCAAGACATTATTGTGGCCAGACAGAGCTGCCCCCGGGACCAGTGAATGGGAAACAGAGCTATTCATAGCCCCTGTATCGACCAAAAATCTCTTAGCGGCACCCTGCAAATCAGCAAGGACATAGGGTCCATCCTGATCTATGGGCACTGGAACCGGTCCCTTA
The DNA here is from genome assembly GCA_963921515.1 of Calotriton arnoldi. Taxonomy (NCBI): domain Eukaryota; kingdom Metazoa; phylum Chordata; class Amphibia; order Caudata; family Salamandridae; genus Calotriton; species Calotriton arnoldi. The sequence continues at coordinate 1,948,528 of CAWUFW010001250.1, forward strand.
CTCTGTCCTCGCTGTCCTAGCTATGAGATAACCCCGTCACTTCGTCCATGTCATAAACGCCATGATAGTACTGCCGGCCTCTGGGGTTGTCAAAATAATTCCCACTTTGCCTGTTGTGTGACGTATCTCTCAAATGCGCCCCCCTTCCCCCTGCACCTCACCCACATCCTCTGGACCCCCGACCTCTTGGGGCCCCGTCCTTCTGTAACAATTCCGGGCACTCGTTCCGCCAATGTCCCTCCAGTTTGCAGTATGCACATTGATTGAGCCCAATGGGCGCGTTGGACGTGCCACCTCTACCAGACCGCTGCTGGGTCGGACCCGAACCTCTGCCTCGTCCGTTGCCCCTCACAACCTGCTGCAGTAATACCCTCATCTTCAAATCCTTTGACTTTTTCTCTGCCTTTTCCTTATACTCGTTCTCCCTATGCTCATAATATTGTGCCAAACTCAATATCACAGGAGGGGATGATGTCGTCCAAGTACTTTCCGAGGCCTGCAGACGTGTCGCAATCTCGGGAAGTAAGTTGGTAACAAATCTATTGACGAACAAACAAACACCACCCTGCTGTGACACGTCCTGTCCACTAAAGTCCAAAAATACCCCTTCAAACCTGGTAAAGAAATCTGACACACTTTCATCCTTCTTCTGACGGCATGCAGTCAACTTGTCCCAATCCACCCTTTTTGGGGGAATAAGCGAGTGCATGTAGGTGATAATACGCCCTGGCAAAGCGATAAGCTCCGCTTTAGGCTTGTCTCCAGGCTTGCGCTCCTTGCCCAAGTCCTGATCTCGTCCCATGTTCTCCACAACTCTAATGCATGATCCTGTGTATGGACCTGTCTCCATATGTCCACCGGTACCAATAGACCGAAAAACAGCTCTATGTCAGCTAACGTCATTACGGTGGAGGAAGCCGCCTCCGTCAATTCTTTATAGTATGCAGTAGGGTTTTTTCGGGGGTCCAGCAGCTGGCTCTTTAAGGATAAGACCTCACTCCTTTTCCAAGGAGTATAAATCCATTGCTCCTGAAAGCGAGCTTCGACCCGTTGTCTAATCACATCATTAGAGGAATTGCGCTGTTTTGGTATTTCAGGGTGGTAAGTGGGATGGACTTCCCTCATGGGGTGCTTCGCCCCCATTATCGGGACTTTCTGGAGCAACCTACCTCGATAACCCACTAGTGTCATTATATTACTAAAAACCTCATTGGGGGCCATGCCTGCCGCATATACCCTATCCCGTTTGTTGTATATTATTTGCAGTGCAACACCGTTAAAACACTGTTCCCATAGTTCTATCAGCATCGCTGACATGTGTTTAAGTGCATGCTACTGTATGAACAACTTGTAGTCTTTCATCACACTCCACACATCCTCCACACTATAGATCGGGTGTCGAGCCCACTTGGCTGCTTGATTTGCCACCATTTGTTTCTCCTCATCACCCACTGCAGAACGTACCAACACCTTGTCCATTCGATCGCGCACTGCCGCCCAGTTCACATCATGCACTCCATGCGCAGGAGTTTCAACATTCAACTGTGCCTGGTGTGTCTCACTAACAGGGGAGGGGGCAGATGCAGAGACAGGCACCATCACGTAGGGGGAAAGGGCGGTAGGGGTATACAGGGGGGGTATCAGTAGAGCTAGTAGACTGGGCAGGGGAGACAATAGCGCCCAATCCAGTGACTGGTGTGGATGGAAGGGAGGCGAGAGGGGCCACAGCTGAAGTGATAACGCTGGGAGCGGGAGGGCTAGAGAGGGCTGCATCGGGGGCCGGGGACTGGGCGGTCGGAACTGCCGCGTATATACTTTCAGGGGCGTAAGGAGGAGGAGGACGAGAATCCAACAGCTCATCAACAAACTCATCTCCTTCTTCTCTAGCAACATAGCACTTATCCGTCTGTAACCGAAACTTCCTATCTGCACACTCTATACCCTTCTCTACCTTTCCTCTTTCATAAGCTACTGCCTTCTGTGTAATCGTTTGCGTCTGTTTCCTCCGTGCCTCTTTCTCTGCCCTCATACGTCGCTGCTTTGCTTCCTTCTGCCATACTCTCAAAGAATCAAACATCGACTGCCTGCTCCTCCTAGCAAACAACTTGTCCTGCAAGTAGTTCAATTTCTGTTCATCAAATGATCCGGTGAGCGGCCACCGCAACTTGGCATTATCCTTCGTATATTTATGCCACAACGTACTGAACATAACAGGGCCAATACCATGTTTAACATACATATCAAAATTTGGAGTACCCTCCAGAGGTGCGGGCTGGCTCTCCTCCAATCGAGCATCAGTAGAACAACATCGACATCCAAAACACCCTAATTTACTAAAACAAGGCATCTTAATATAAGACACAAGTACTGTCCCTGCCGGACAAGTGTAACACCAACAATCGACAAATGAAGACAAGTAATGAACATTAGCCACAAAGTCAAACAAAACGATCCAGAGACCACTCCCTACAGTCCGAAGACTGTATCAAATCCGAGAAGACAGGCACCTGCCCCAGACCTTTTCAAATATTAACCAAATTACCAGTTGGTCTGGCAGAGTGTTCGCGGGCAGTCCCGGACCTTTTTTAGCACTGGCCAAATTTCCAGGTGATCCGGCAAACTGCTCGCAAACGCTCTGTGTCTTTTCCTAGGGGTCCGCAGACCCACCAAGTGCAAGACAAGCGGTCCGGAGACCGTACCAAGACACAGCCCGTCGGCTTGTGCCGTTCAAGACAAGCGGTCCAGAGACCGTACCAAGACACAGCCCGTAGGCTCGTGCCGTTCAAGACAAAACAGTCCAGAGACTGTATCAAGACACAGCCCGTAGGCTCATACTGTTCAAATATGGCAGATTTTTTTCCAAGAATCAAATCACTCACCTGGTGCACACAGGTCAAGTCAAACTATTCTCCACTGCCGACTATTCAGACCAAACGGTCAACTGCAAGGTTACACCTTCTCAGGACCCCAGCTGTTGACCACTAGACGATGGGGGCGCCTGATCAGCCGGGCGGGGCAGCTGCGAGAACCAACCTCGGTCTTGTGTGGGGATCCCCGATCTGCCCAACTGACCAAACGCATCCCCCGACCCTGGAACCTGATTACGGGCGAGTCGGATCACCTTGCGGGGTCCCTGTTCGGGCGCCAACTGAAGGAAGTGGCCCTCTAGGGCCAACCGGGTTTTCTCACAACCACCTGCTAGGCCTTCCCAAGAATGAAGAGTCGGTCAGACAGTAGAGAATATGCACTTACATGTTTATTGGTAATGCTCTGCAGAGGAGTCCGTCATGACCTGCACCCTAAGGCGTTTGTCGAGGGACTGGCCCCCCAACAGTCTACAGTGAGTAATCGTTCTTCCCCAGCAGTCTGCAACCCCGCCCACCATGAAAAACTACCAGCCTGGGCTGATCACGAACAAAGGAGGCACAGTAGGATGAGCTCACACCTGCCAGATGGGTACATGTAATCAGGGATACAAGGCCACAGTGCTGGGTCTCAGCATCTCCTAACGTGAGAGCAGAAACTACACAATCCGACAAACATGCAAGGGCTGAATGGCCTATTCATTAGTATTGAGAAACAGCCTTGAGTGAAGAAGAAGAAACAATAACGAAATACAGTATTCTGCTGAGGCAAGCGAAAATAATAATAATGAGGCCTGACTCAGGCACAGTCTGAACAGTCTAATAAGGGCTACGAAAAGCAAAATGGAGTCACACTTGCTAACTAAAGCCTGCACATTGCGAGGATAACTCAGTGGGTTGCATAACGTGAATGCAACTGACATGCATTTAGCCACATAATGCTAACATAATATAACACAAAGAGTATATATGGTAGGGATGGGATTTCAAAACTAACAGTGGTGTCATGTAGTTCCTACAAATTCGTAGGATCTGCACATTGTTTGGACAAAATAAACCAGGGGCTTAGTGCCAAGACTGATTCCGGACACCCCTACAGGATGTGTTGGCCTACAGACCAGCTAGCTCACAGTGCCAACTTAAGCCCTCCTAACCGACCTGGGAGCGAATGGTTTCTAGCAACCACTGAACATGGCAAATCTGACCCCTCAAGGATTGTGGAAAGAGTGCAGAACCTTTCGCTCAGTCACTCGTGCTCACTTATTCTCAGAGAAGTATGCAGAATACACAGTGGGACGTTTTCAATATATTTATTGAACTAACGTTATTCTTGTATAGAATACATGTGCTGCAATGATTAAAAGACAGAAGCAGATGAAAGTGATCACAAGCACCAAAAGCGTGAATAGTAGATATAGTTCTACCATGATGCTAAAATAATGTATATATGCTGGCATATAAACAAGGCAGTAATTGAAAGGTACTCCTACTATGCGAACCATACTCTAAGTGTACCTAGAGTTTATGTAGGTGTAGAGCCAAGAATCCCACCAAGGGACGATCCACCCCATTAACTGGTGGGAGAGAATGAAGGACCCCGGCTTGGTCACAAACTGGACACCCCTCACGAGATGTCAGACCACTGTGTGGTGAATTCTCAGCATGCAATGACCTCTGTTGTCAGATGGAGTGTCTCCTCTGCTAATCCATCAGGATGCTCATCTTTTATATTAGAAAGCAGCCTTGCGATGTGCGTATAGATTAGGGATGTTATGGATATGTAGGTAGCCCTGCCTCCCGTGAATGAAGAGAGAGATGGCATTTGTACATAGTGCGAAAAGAGACCTTTGACATGATGTTAAGGGCATTGCGATAATGTTGTGTGAAGCTAGATGTGTAAACAAGTTTAGTTTCAGGGAAACAAATCCAACATTGTTGTGCATGCAAATATGTGCAAAAGGTTACTGCTGAAAAATAGGACAATGTAAGAAATAAGCTGCTTCGTTACATGGGCCTAACTCGGGAATATAACAGTAGGGGGATAGATCTGACCCTCGGGAGCTGGTGTACCACTTCTGGTTTGGTTGCCGTGTCGCCGTCGCTAGGGAGCTGCAAGTCAGAAAGTCGGACTCTGCAGGTTCAATGCCTGTGACTGCAAGGGAGTAGTTCCTCTACCACAAGGGAGTTCTCTGATGATTGTCAAAGGAATGGAGGTGCTCTGGGGTTCTTGGAGGCTGTACAGCAGCAGGACGAGTCAGCACACCTTGATGGTCGAGTCCTTTGAAGCAGTAGGCAGGGTTTTGCATCAAAATTCTGCAGTATGAACTCCGTTCTCGGGTCAGAAGCTCTTCTTTGCCCGTTATCTTCTTAATGTCCATCAAATCTAAAATTTAGGGTCCAGGGCTGCCACATACATACTAAATTTAGGGGTGTTACAGGGGGAGACAGGTAATAGCCAATGGGCTACCTAACTTGAGGGTGTCTACACCCTCTATATGACCACTTCCTTTGGGGAGTGGGCACAACCCTGACCCTAATTGGCTAATTCCTTCCAACACAAGATGGAGGAATCTTAAAAGTGGGGTCCACATCACCTGCCCCACCTTAGGGGTGGTGTTGGCTGAATGCGGACCCACCTCCCCTTTAACTCATTTTCCCACCTGTCCTCCCACCAAAAGGGGAACAGAACAGGGGGTTGGCATCCTCCACTAGCTGGAGATGCCAGGGTTACATTTCAAAGGTGGCATTGCCTTTGAAGCTTCCTGCCTTGGAATTCCATTCCGGCCTGGAGAAGGTGTAAAGCACCTCCTCTCAGAGCTGGCATTGTTCCTGGCCTCTGAGAGTGAAGGCTCTCACCCCTCGTGGTGCCCAGCTGGCTAAGACTAGTCAGAGACCATACCAGTGCTTGGTAGGTTTCAGGGGACACCTCTATGGTGCCCTCTGTGTGCATTTATTGATAAATCCAATACTTTCATCAGTGAGGATTTATTAAGATGAGATGTTCAGTATCAAACATCTTAGGGTATAGTGAACCCATCATGGAGCTGGAAAACTCGTAATGACGAGAGTCCAGCTCATGTACTCTCTATGTCTTCCCTGCACATTTACAGTAACCAAGAATAGGATTAGTTATTGCAGGGTTAGACCTGCTCAGGCAGATATGTCCACACATGGGGTATAGTGCACCCTGACTTACGGCAATAAGGCCTGCAGTAGGTGTGACTTACCTATACCTCATGCAGTGTCTGGGGGCATGGCACACAGGGATGTGTGCCATGGCGACTTATCAGTTTTCTCAGGACCAAGCCACGCAGCCTGCAATGGCATTTGCATGGCCTTGGTGAGGGGTCCCTAAGATGGCACAATTGGTGCCATCTGCCCTAGTGGAGCCTCTTCAGTCCCAATGCCCTAGGTACCAGAGGTACCATTTACTAGGGACTTACAGGGGTGGCTGAAGTTGTGCCAATCATGGTGCAGTTTTAGGAAAGAGCCCTGGCACTGAAAACGCAGTTAGCAGGGACCCAGCGCATTTTCATTCAAAATCACACCATGTTCAAGGCAAAAGGTGGGAGCTAACCATGTAAAAAGAGACACTTCTCTACACTGGGTGAGAAGTACAGGACATGCTTCAATTGAACCCAGAGTGACTCCAAGGGCTAACTGGGTGGCCTCCTGATTGAGGTCCGAGGGTCATAAAAGTCTTCCAACTTACCTGCTTATGTATCTGGACTCTGCCATCTGTGAGTCTGCCCTACGAAATGGTGCCACCCCAGTCCTGGACACTTGAAAATGAGGCCTAAGGTGCTTGCTTCAGCAAAACCCAAGCATCTTCTGTTGAACCGGTGCATTGACACCATTGCTTGGATCAGAACCTGTGCATCCCCTCTGTTGAGTGGATTGGATCTGGCTCACCGCTACTGTTGCATGGATCAGAACCAGCACATCACTGCTGTTGGGTGACCAGAAACTGCACATGGCCTCTACAGCATGGATCTGCCCCAATGCATCACCTTTGTAACCACCACTGCCCAAGTTCTCCGCATCTCCGTTGATGCATCTTCGATGATGACACCGAATCTCTGCATTGCAGCTCTGTGCACATCAGAGCCGGCGCATTGTCGCTGCTGCATGGATTAGGACAGGCGCATCGCTACCACTGCATGGATTGACACCGATGCATTGCTTCAGCTTGCATTTCTGATGTCAACGCAGCCAAAATGAAGGTACTTTTCTTCAGCAGGCCTTACTGGATCCCTGGATCAGGCCCATGCTCCGTCCGAACTGGCTCAACCAGATATCCCAAGTAAGCGTTTATTGCTTCTAAGCGCTATTTTACAGTTTTTCTTTTAATTAATATCCCAAGTTCTACTTATTGGATTTTTGGCATTTTGGTCTCGTTTTATTTATTAAGTTAAGTTCTATTTTTCTAACCTGGTGTGGAATCTTTTTCTGTGGTGTTTTCACTGTTTTACTGTTTGAAGTGTTGCACAAATACTTTACACATTGCCTCTAAGTTAAGCCTGACTGCTCTATGCCAAGCTCCAAGATGATGAGCCTAGATTGATATAGGGTTTGTCTGCTCCTTACCCTAACTAGGATTGTGTTTGCTGCTTGACTAGGACTCATACTCCAGTCAACCTACAACCTGATTTCTAACATTCTCCATGTTGTCCCAAGTCTATCAAGAAGTCTTTCACACTGAAGTTCATGGTGAGCTCTCCTGCCAACGAATCCACAATAGCTCTTTGATGGGATCAGAAGACAAGGCATACATTGTACTCCCATAAATGCCTGAGAACACCCCTCTGAAAGCATATTTTTTTTTAAATATAACCAAATTGGTGAGGATGGTGGGCCATATGACAATGGCTCCATGGCTAATTTTACACAATAGGATAGTTGGGAGTACTGTTGTTTTTGAGAACCCTGCAGCCCATATTCATTCTACAGGTTTATGAAGGATTTAAGGAGACCCCATACAGTAGGCCCTGTACTCTTTTTTTGCCTGCCCTAGATAAGTCCAACCAGGATTTCATCATGCCCCTGATCTTGAGTCTGTCATTCCCCTACAATGCCACTTTAGCATGTACAGTTGCTCTGCTGCTGGGGCAGCTGTTGCGCTTTACAAGTTGTGGTAACATAACATAACATAACGTACACCTGCACCATTAGCAGCTTCTCATTTACCTTCCAGGTCTATGGAGTACGTTGCATGACAGGGTTCTGGGCCATTGCAGTGCTTTGTATGCTAATGTGCAAAATTGTACAATATTTCCTTTACCAACAGGGCAAGTTTCTTATACAGGAGCTACACCATGGTGTTGATCATAGGGTAAAAGATATGAGAGAGGTTCACTACTCTCAGTGACAAACAATACAACTACATATGAGGTAATTAAAGGAAACCCAACACTGTTGCAGCATGAAACTTTGACATTTTAGGCATTGACTTCCTCCTGCCCCATATATTTTCAAATGTATGTAGAGTATATTCCCATTTGGGAGTCAGCAAAATTCTTAATGAATCTTGGTGCAATTTTCAACTTTATGACTTACCCCCTATTTCAAAACAAAAGACTAAATGGTGCTCATCGAAGATGCTAACAAAAGCTTTTTGCAGTAGCTTTTTCACATTACCAAGAATCATATCTTTCAATCATTGGTTCACTAACATGCTCAGATACTTTTTATTCTAGGGTGACCACTTGAAAGGGCAATGCCCCACAGCACTCTCCCTAGTATTTGCAGTGAGTAATAGCACTCACAGTTATCACAATCCACTTGTTACCCCAAGAAAAATTAATAACTTGCAATAGTGAACATCAAGGACAGAATAGAGGAAGCAAGGCTTGACAACAGTACAAAGGCGTCACAGGGATAAAGAAATAATTTCTGTTAAGCATTCAAAAATCTCTATATACTGTCTTCTAACAAAAGCTGCAGCCACAGACTTGAGATCTGGAAAGAACAGTAGTAGTGACAAGGGACTACCTGTCAGGGACTGTCCGGGACTATGTCAGGAACACAGTCAGGGACTTGAGCAAGGACTGGGGGCTGGGTAGAAAAAGTACCGTGCACAGAAAGAGTAGTACAGCGCTGCCCAGGATCACACAGGGAGTCAGAGGAGGAAAAGGGATCCAAAGGGGAAGCCTGTACAGTGAACAAGATGGCTAAGACTCAGAGAGGAAGGGCACTCACGAGGCAATTTAGCATTCAGACTAACTACACCCAGGACAGACGTGCAAGACAAATATAGGAAACAATATTAACAATAAAGGGAATGTGGGGTAAAGCACTCGGGAGCTCCACACGATAATACTGAAGCTCAGTAAGTTCCTCACCCACAATTGCTATTACAGATACTGACTGCAAATACCCACATATAGGATATGTATGCAAAGGCAGGGCCTGTGGAGCTGATACCTATGGTGATGTTATAAATGTAACTCAAAGACAATACTCACAGTGAACAAGAAACACCACCTAGGTTGTCAGCTGTGCCCACGGATCCTGGAGATCAAACAGGAACACGCAAGGCAGTAACAGCAAGGGGGTAAATTTGTGGCTCCTTCTCCAGGTTTTTGCTTTTGCCGTGAATGAGCAGAGAGAGACATCGAAACCCGCTGAAGCTGCTGAAGCTGCTAAAAACGCTACAGTAAAACTCACGGCCCCCCACGGCCCCCCGCCCGGCTCCAATCTTGGCTTTGTCACCGGGCCCCAGTACCAGGCTCCCTTATCGGGAGGGGCAAATGGGGGGGGCAAAACGGACCGCAGTTTGGCGCAGTTTGGGCCACAATTACATACGGCTGCAGGAGCGGCAGTGGAGGTTCGGACCCTCGGTTTCCACCTGAACTTCTTGCTGGCCAGGTTCTTTCGACAACGGTAACGGTAACCATCCGACCATGCGAGCAAGAGTTGTGGCCAGTGTTTCAGTGAGCAACTGACGTGACTTTGCATACCTGCAATTGCCTTGGCTTCATGAGCGCGAAGAGGGGGAGAGGGGGAGAGACGCTACTCCTTGTTGTTCCTTGCCGTCCCATGTTCTTCTGTCTCACCCTAATTGCACGTCAAGGCGGGTAGAGACCCACGCTGCTTTTTGCGACTCTGCAGCTACAGCTGAAAAGTAGAGAGAAAGAGCAGAGCTGCTCTGAGCAGCACTTCCCTGGACCCCCCCCCCCGGCTGAGGGCATCTTCTCCTCCACCGCTTCCCCCTAGGAAGCCCGGTGAGTTATAATAACTAGCAGTGAGTGCTGCTAGTGCCTGCAAGTGCGGCTGTGGGTGCTGTGGGGCTGAATCTTTCAAGAGAGCCTGAGGAGCCTGAGGAGCCTGTGAACAAAGTAGAGCCGTGGTGGGGGAGAAGAGAACTTGACCCCCTGTCTAGCACGTCGTCGAGCTAACGCTCTAGAGCCAACGTCAGCGCTAGCGCTAGTGACCCATAACAATAGATCATAATAGAATATTTTGTAATATTTTGTAATGCCATCCAGGTGCTTGCGCTCAAACACAAACGCACCAGTAGAAATAGCTACAGAACTGTCAGGGCCATTTGCAAGTTCAGCAAGTCGCTCCACGGACCATCACAGTTCCCTTAGACTCCAAAAAACTATTCAGCGAAGGAGAAATAGGGATCACCTCTCACATTTGAAAAATTACCCGTCGGTGATGTCAATGTTCACAAAGGGCGTAAGGTGTTCCAAACGTGGTAAGGTGGCAAAGGAAGAGGAAAAGGAGGCCCAGGAAGTCCAGGAGATGGACACCCATGTAAAATTGGAGAATGAGGAGGGTGTTCAGCCCGCTATTCTAGAGGTTAAAGCGGCCCCTTATCCCACCGTAATTATTCACCATCAGAACAAAGGTGAAAACATTCAGCTGCCAACATTTACAAAGTTATGTGGTGGAACTGTTTTACAAGCAGGAGTGAAGGACAGTAAGATGGAAACGGATTTAGCTGAGGGCAGAGTAGAAATCTTTCAGAGTGAGAATTTGGACAGAAAGGAATCATCACCACTATCACCATTGGCAGGGTTGGTATCCTTGTTCGAGAATCCTCTAACCACTCCAAGAAGTATAGTCGAATGTAACTCTGGTCCTTCTTTGATGAATTTGTGTGAGCAGGAGCTACAGGTGCAACAGTTTACCGACGGTGGCCCCGTAATGGTGAGAATGGAGGACTATACTTTACCGGACATTGCTATACCACTGGAAAAAAATTAAGTCTTAATGGCGAATTTGAGTAAAACCAGTACTAAGGATCTGGACCTGGAATTGAGAACGTCCCCGGTTTTATTAGCTGGTCACTCGCATATGCCCGCCCTGTATAGTAGTACCCCGACCAGTTTTTCACATGTTCATTCACTAGAATTGTCCAACATGGGGTCATCAGCAGCTGTTTTGGATAAGGGGGCATATAATATAATATCTTGACCTCAGGCGAGAATATTCGGGGGGGGCACCTCAGAGATTTTTTATTCATTGGAGAGAATCCTTTTATCAATTTTATCTTTGTTAGAAAAAAGTACGTTAAATTCAGAACATATATTGGAAGTCCTTTCTCCTATTTTAATGGGAATCCAAGATCTTAATCAGGTTAATCAAGCAACAAATAAATTAACAAAGGACCCTGATGCAGTTTGTCGCTCATGCCAGACATGTAATGGGGTGTCTAAAAGGGGAAGTAAGATAGAAGAGAAGGAAGTGAAGGAGGATTCTATAGTTGTATTGTCCAGAGGTAGTCCCCTGGTAAGTCTACCCACAGTTAAACATAATAGAGAAAATTCTCAGTCTACTAGTCAAGGGGGAAAGCCAAATCTAAATTTAAAAGAAACCCGGTTACTTCCCCATTAAGGGTATATCCTATTTTTAAAAAAGTATCTTAAACAACTCACGCATAGCAGGTCCCTTGATTAAATTACAGTTAACTGAAGAGACTGCTAATACTTTAGTTACTGCCCCTTTAGGGGAGGTCGCCCCACCGAGAGAAAGTAACACCCAACATAATTGGAGGGGAAAGAAGAAGAATAGGATTCGACGCTTCCCTAAACGGAAACAGAAAAACGGCGGTTCCCTTCCGTAATTGAGGAGTTTAATAGAACAAAATCACCATTAAATAGGAAGGATCCAGGGCCCTTGGGGCAATCTATAGTGAATGTTGGTCATAATGCAGGGCAAGATTACGGTAATCAGCCGACTTGCTCGAACGCGGCGCTGATTAAACAACGGAGCCAAGAGGGTCAGGAAGAAAGGGGGACTCTTAAAGTCAATACGGGTGACATTGCGAATCAGAGTTTCTCCCGTAACATCATTTTAGCTAATTATGAAACAAGTAGTGACCCTACACTAGGAAAAGTAGTGACAAATTCATACGCCTCAGTATTGGAACAAGGTTTGGTTATTGGAGGTGCCCCTCTTCCTCCTGGTGGACGGGATACTTTCCCAGCACGGTTAGATCCCGGCCAGTGGAGGGTTGGGGAGGGGGACTTAACCTCAGTCTGTAGTAGTAAGAGGGTTGGGTTAGAGAGGGGTTCGATCTTGGGGCCCAGTGGTAAAAGGACCATAGGGCATATAGGGCCAGATGTCGGGCAGATGAACAGGACTTTGCTCTTTGTTTCCTTGTTTGACACTGACTCGATGTTACTGAATAGAAGCACCCTTCTTCAGTTGCTATCAGAAATAGAGGACTTGCAACTGGTAACAAGCAAGGAACTTGAGTTGGTCTATTTAGACCTGAGGAGTGCCCCTCCAAGTACTAGAGTCACATTCACGTCAGGGGTAGTCTCAATGTTAGTATTAACTAATGTAGATTCCTTTAGGAAGAGAGGAATAGATGTGCTCTCCTGTGGGAACCTTCGCACAGTTTCACCTGAAAGCTCAGGAAAGATCCATCAGGTGCCAGGTAGTCGGCTCTCCACTCCCATGGGTACTATAACCCCTATAAATCCTAAAGACATTGAAATAACAATAGGGAGAAATCTAGGAAATAGAGAAATTAATATTATAGGTCCCCAAGTTCAAAGACCTAGTAGTCCCATTGTGGAGGATGAGATGGCCCAGTGGAGCTGGGTGGCTGGTACCCTGAATGGTTCAAAAGAAACTATAAAAATGACCTTATTGCGGGGGTAGCCAATTGGGAAGAATCCTATCCTGGAATTTAGCGGGGGTAGGAAAAACTAATTGTAAGCTTAAATCATTATTAGAATATGACCCTAAAATAATTTGCCTCCAGGAAACGTGGAAGGTTGGGGATTTTCAGTTTGAGAATTTTTATGTATATTGTTGTGCAGCAAAATCTTCTATAAAAGGGCATGCTAGTGGTGGTTTAGCTATTCTACTTAGCTGTACCATGAGATGGGATCCAGTGATTTACATTCATCCCTCACAGTGTTGTATGGGTGTGAAGTTGAGGATAGGGGAAGACAAATCGGGGCAAGCTGTTTTTCTTCTTCTGGTAAACGTGTATATTCCCCCAGGGAGAGCATCCAACTCACTGGTTGATTCAATCTGTACTTATGTGCAAAGGATTAGTAGCACTGAAGAATGTACGCAGATTTTGATGGTGGGTGATTTCAATGCCAAAATATCCAACGGTGCGGTCATGTCTTTTTCAAACCCCGAATTCGAGGAAGTATGGTCCATTCCAGATCCTTTGCTGCCGGATCATTTAAGATCAGATAAACGAGGCCAGCGACTACTGCATAATTTGAGAATGTTTGACCTAGTAATGTTAAATGGCAGATTTCCAGAGGATTCCCCAGCTTCTTATACTTATCGGGGCCCATATGGTCACTCATTAATTGATTACATGGCAGTATCTTACCAACTCTTTAGTGTATGTACACAATTTAGGGTATTTCCAACAAGCATGAGTGATCATAGAATTATGGCTGTTAATGTCGATATAGAAATTGAGAAGCCTGATCTCTGGAATCAAAAGGACGAAAAGGTCTTATATAATTGCAATAATGGACGCACTTGTTGGTTAAATAATCTGGTGCCCAGCTTTAAGAGAGTCTTTGAAAATATTGCTTTTATTGGTACCCAAGAAACCCCCATTGACAGGTTTGAGAGAATCTTGGTAGCAATTAGATCTTTTGGAAGAAAAAAGCAAGCTCACAATTTTACACCATCAGGGTTTATATCATGGGAAATCAAAAAATTGAATCGGGAAATTAATGCTTTAATTAGAGAACAATTTAGGCTGTCTACGATACCAAGGCAAAGGGAAATTAACAGACTGAAACAGGTATGGAAAAGGAAAATGGCATCAGAACGAAGAAGGGTCGAAGGCTCAAATTGGGTCAAACTTCGAGAGGTTGCTCAATCTGGTGACACTAGGAAATATTGGGCGCTGATAGCAAAATTTTGCGATGGGAGAGAGAAGTCAAAGCCCATTTTGATTCCAGAAGCAGAATGGTCTGCGTATATTTCACAGCTGTATGCTTTAAATTCTACAGTTGGATGGAATCAAGATGTTGGCTCTGCACTGTCCGTGGGGAGTGAATACGGAGCACCTACATGCCTTGAAATAGAGGGTTATATTAAAGGGGCAAGATACTCTAGTGCGATGGGCCCAGATGATGTTCCAATAGTCATAATAAAGCAGGATGGCGAAGCGTGGGCGAAATTTTTACATCCACTGTTTGTCCATTGTTATACCCATGGGGTCATCCCACAATCCTGGAAGGGAAGTATAATTGTCCCACTATATAAAAAGGGTCCAAAAAATTCCCCTGCCAGTTTTAGACAGATCTCTCTCCTGGATGCGACTGGCAAAATATTTGCGAAGAGCATCCTCACCCATCTGCAAGATTGGGCATTTGGAAATGATTTAATTCCCGTAGAACAAATAGGATTTCGCAAAAACAGTGGTACCTTGGATAATATCACCGTCTTGCAAACTTTAACTGAAAAATATCCAGTGAGCCGAAGCATGCAGTTGTATGCGGCTTTCATAGATTTCTCTACGGCGTTTGACCGGGTAGATCGGGGGACGCTGTGGAGAAAACTGGTCGCAATGGGGATACCAGGGAATTTATTATGATTGGTTATTGCACTTCATTCCTCTACTTGGACGCAGGTTTTACTAGGGGGAACACAGGGCCTTTCGAGGAAAATAGAAACTAATAATGGGTTGAAGCAAGGGTGCCTTTTGGCCCCTCTTCTTTTTTCAATTTATATTAATGATTTGCCAAGAAGAGTGGGGCTCAGCAAAGGGGATTCCCCTAAATTAGGAAATTTAAAGCTGAACTGTCTGCTATATGCAGATGATGCCATAATAATGGACTTAACCCCAATTGGACTTCAAAGACGCCTGGCTGAGTTGATTGGGTATACAGAAGAATACCAATTAAAAATAAATATTTTAAAGAGTAAAGTTATGATTTTTAGTTATCAGGGTTGCAAAGTCAGAAAAAACTTGCATTGGTCTTTGGGAAAGGAGAAACTGGAAGTAGTAAAGTCTTACCCGTATTTAGGAAAAATCTTTACTAACAGGTGTTCCGGTAGCAATCTTATGGATCATTGTAAAGGCAAGGCAATCTCACAAGCCTTTGCAATCAACCGACTGTATACACACTGCGGGAAAAGACATTTCTCACATATTTTATCAGTCTATAAAATAAAGATACCACCAGCATTGAGCTATGCCTGTGAAACAATAGATGCACTAGAGTGGGATAAATTTGAGAAAGTAGAGGGACGGATCTGGCGCCAAATATGTAATCTGAATTGGGCTGCGCCTATTGCAACGATTAGGCTTGAATTCAGGCTACTCTCCACTTATGTGTTAACTATGGCTGCGTGCTTAAGATGGAGCAACGCACTAGTAAACAGCTCCGAAAATATGTTACGGGTTGCTCTATGCGAGGAAATTTTTGTCAGCATGAAAGATAAGAGTGCTCTTTTTAGGAATCATTTAAAAGCCATCACAATGTTCGGCTTAGATGGGGATAGTGCGGCGGTACTCTGTAAACGTGCTTTGAAAATTAGAATTAAAAAAACAATCTATGGGGTTTCTCGTGAAAGAGAAACTAAATTGTGCGCAGAGAACAGAAATAATGATTGTATTGTGGGGAGCAGTACTTACAAAAAAACCCAACCATATGTTTTATGGAATCCAAAACATGGAGTTCGTAGAGTTATTCTGTTGCTTAGACTGAATTTACTCCCTTTAAGAATCGTAACAGGAGCCTGGGAGGGCATTGCTAGACAGGAAAGACTTTGTCACCTATGTAACTCCTGTATACAAGACTTAAATCATGTTCTATTTGTTTGCCCGACATTGCAACTAATACGTCGCAGATACCTAAGGAATTGTTTTCTAAAGTATAATATTACCACAACAGAAGCGGCACAGAACTGTCTGCTGGCACCCCCATCTGAAGTTGTGTGTTTTAAAATTTTTAGCTTTTTTAAACAATTTTTAAATATATATTAGAAAAGTATTGACTGATTTACTATGTATGCTTCTGGGTACGTGCACTTTTGAAAACCTACTTGCTGCTAGCTAATGAGTACTGTATGCTGATTATCTATGTAGGTATTTGAGCACTGGCTCTTTTCTCAACTTTCATGCTGCTAGCTAACGAGTACTGTAGTTTGATTTCCTATGTATGTATCTGAGCACTTGCATTTTTTCAACTTTTTTATACTGCTAGCTATCGAGTACCGTACGCTAAAAAGGCACCAGCACTTTTCCAAGCCTTCTTGCTGCTACCTAACAAGTACTGTATGCTGATTTTCTAAGTGTGAATTTGAGCACTTGCACTTTTTTAATCTTTTTTTGCTGCTAGCTATTGAGTATTGTAAGCTGAATTTTTTTTTTTTTTTTAGAAGTTTTAAAATATTTTTTCTATTATTATTATGTTGTTGGCTACTTTGTACTATACAAAGAATGGACAAATTGCCCCTTACGACCACATGATTATGCTGCTGGTTATCCTGTACTGTATTACGAATTCACAGATCCCTGCATTTTATTATATGGTTTTAATTTTGAAAGTTTTTATGGTAGTTTTAGATTATAATCCTTGTAAAAGTCCCCTAAGTATCCATCGATGGTACTTTGATTTATTAGAGATCAATCCTCTTGGCACCTGAAAATTTATTGAATGGTTCCCATGTACATGTTTTTACTTGTTCCTATATGATATGCTATGACGAATTTAATACTTTTCTCTTTTGATGGAGTGTAATGTTGATTTTTAGATGTATCCTTTTCTTTTATGTGGCACTCCTTGGAGTCCCAAATCATAATAAATAAACTGTAAACTGCAAGGGGGTAAAACTAAATACAAGCACAATCGACAAGGAGCTAGCAAGGAGGAGTGCTTAACAGGAAAGGAAGGAAATTACACGTGGCTGAAAGCAAGGAGCAAACATACAAGGTAATAGAAGCAAGACAGCAGGAATAGAAAGACAGTAACCTAGGAACTGGAACCAAGGAAATGGGAAGAAAAGCAGGGACTGGAAAAGGATATACAGAAGGGGAGGCTACAAGGGTATACTAGAATAGTGCTGGATTAGGAGTCAAGAAAACTAAGTAGCACTGAAGGCTGTGCTGGAGCAAGACAAGAATTTAGCAAAAGCTCAAAAGCCAAGGTAGCACTCAGGCAGTGCTAGTTCAGGAAAAAGGGAAACTGCTGTAGCTCAGGAACAAGGAGTGCTAAGGCTCAGGAGCAGGAACTAGAATTGAGCTAAAGCTCAGGAGTCAAGGTAGCACTGCAGGCAGTGCTAATGCAGGAACAAGGGTGACTGCTGCAGCACAGGAACAAGGAATGCTGAGGCTCAGGAGTCAAGGTAGCACTGCAAGCAGTGCTAATTCAGGAACAAGGAAAACAGCAGCAGCTCAGGAACAAGGAATAACTAAAGCTCAGGAAATACTGGAAATAAAGATATCAACAGCTCAGGAAACACTGGAAACAAGGATCAGTCTCACCGGTATACAGCTACAATGACCAACACTGGACTGAAGGGAGCTGGGGCTTAAAAGAGCTCACAGTAATCACATGCATCAGGTGTGAGCAGGCTAGCAGCAGCCAGTAAACAGCCATTACAACGAGGCTGTTACCCCGCAAGTCATTACGTCGCATGCGTTACAACGCATGCGATGTAACAACGCGTAGCCGTTACTACGCATACCATTACATCGCATGCGCTTTTACAACGCATGCGATGTAATGGCTATCCACATCGTTGTGAGGAAACTGAGGCTGTTCTGTTTCCTCACAACGACGTGCACCGCCCCTCAGATGATGCTGGAACCAGGAGAGAGGAACCACGAGGAGAGAGAGGGAAGGGGGATTGCGCTTGGGGTGGGGGTTACTTTTTTAGGGTTTAGGGTAGTGTCGAAGTAGTGTTGTAATGTTTGTGTAGTGTAGGGTTATGTTTTAGGATTTAGGGTAGTGTCGGGGGGGTCGTGCAGGGTATTGTTAGAGTGTAGGGACTGGACTGGGGGTAGGTGGAGGGTCGTGCTGGGGGTAGTGTTTTAGAGATTTCAGGGTAGTGTTGTGGTGTTTGTGTAGTGTAGGGTAGTATTTTAGGGTTTAGGGTATTGTCGGGGGTTGTGCAGGGTAGTGTTGGAATGTAGGGACTGGACTGGGGGCAGGGGGAGGGTCGTGCTGGGGTAGTGTTTTAGGGTTTAGGGTAGTGTTGTGGTGTTCGTGTAGGGAAGTGTTTTAGGGTTTTGGGTAGTGTCGGGGGTCGTGCAGGGTAGTGTTTCAGTGTTAGGACCGGACTGGGGGGCGGGGAGGGTCGTGCTGGGGGTAGTGTTTTAGGGTTTAGGGTAGTGTTGTGGTGTTTGTGTAGTGTAGGGTAGTGTTTTAGGGTTTAGGGTAGTGTCGGGGTCGTGCAGGGTAGTGTTTGAGTGTAGGGACAGGACTGGGGGTAGGGGGAGGGTCATGCTGGGGGTAGTGTTTTAGGGTTTAAGGTAGTGTTGTGGTGTTTGTGTAGTGTAGGGTAGTGTTTTAGGATTTAGGGTAGTGTCGGGGGTCGTGCAGGGTAATGTTTGAGTGTAGGGACCATACTGGGGGTAGGGGGAGGGTTGTTCTAGGGGTAGTGGTTTAGGGTAGAGTTGTGTTTGTGTAGTGTAGGGTAGTGTTTTAGGTTTTAGGGTAGTGTCGGGGGGTCGTGCAGGGTAGTGTTTGAGTGTAGGGACCGGACTGGTGGTAGGGGGGTCATGCTGGGGGTAGTGTTTTAGGGTTAAGGGTAGTGTTGTGGTGTTTGTGTAGTGTAGGGTAGTGTTTTAAGTTTTAGGGTAGTGTCGGGGGTCATGCAGGGTAGTGTAGTATTATTGTAGGGAGAGGACTGGGGGTCAGGGGAGGGTTGTGCAGTGGTACTACATTAGGGTTTAGGGTAGGGTAGGGTGGAGTCACTTACCTTGCAAACGTTTACCATGAGCATACCTTTACCACGCATGCCTTTGCGTTGTAATGGCATGCGTGGTAAAGGCATAGTCGTGGTAAAAGTTTGCGTTGTAATGGTATGTCATTGTAATTGACATCGCGTAGTAATACCCGCGTTGTAATGGCATGCGTGGTATTGCTATGCGATGTAATGAGTCATATTCTCAGCAGCCAGCCATAGGTGAGCTGAATTCCTCCACCCATCCTTGGCCTGTAGGGCTGGAGATGAAGCAGTGAGCAGGGAATTCTAGGTAATGGAGTTTCCGGCATGAGCAGGCTGGATTCCACAAAACCCGGCATGGATTGGGAATGGATGGCCATTTCCAAGTAGAGTTCAAATGGCTGGAAGTCAGTATGCACATGAAGGGGAGGGTCTGGAAGCTTATTAGAACACTGGAGAGTCCCACAGTTCAGCCCCCTGGTGGTGGATACGAGAACGCAGGGAGCGAGTTGTGAATGTACACCCCCTCCAAAGACCAGCTCCCAGAATCTGGAACTGGATTCAAAGCCTTTGCTCCTAAGAAGTAAGTCCATTTCCCTCAGAGATGTAGTGCAAGATACCAGAGGACTGCAGGAAAACTGTGATGTTTTGGAGGGTAGGACAATAGGCTGTAAATTAACAGCAGTATTGAAGGCAGAACCTGAAGAGTCCAAATCCAGTAACAAGGGCTTTGAAACCTGGAGTAAAGATGTTTGAAGTCCTGATGATGGCAGGCTAGAGTAGCACTCTGAAAATGAAGGCAGATTGATTGTAGGTTCAAAGGCAGAAAACGGATTGGCAGAAGGCACAGAGGTCAAAGGCAAACTGGCTGAAGACGAAGGTGGTGACAGGATGCAGACCTGAAGTTCTGGCCCTGGAGGAAAACTTACAAAATACTCACATGCAGGAATCTTTGGAAGCAGGTATGCAGGAAACCCAGGTACTTGAGGCTTACATGTTGAGAGCTTTGTCTCTGATGCTAGAGATTCAGTCTCTGAATGTATACGCACTGAGACCTCTGAAGGCTGGCAAACTGGAAGCACAGGGTCAAAAAGTGGGCAAGATAGAGGCTCAAGGCCAGAAGGCAGGGAGCCTGGAAGCTCTGGTGCTGAAGGCAGGGAGCCTGGAAGCTCTGGTGCTGAAGGCAGGGAGCCTGGAAGCTCTGGTGCTGAAGGCAGGCTGCTGGTGCTGAAGGCAGGCAGCCTGGAAGCTCTTGTGCTGAAGGCAGGCAGCCTGGAGGCTCTGGTGCTGAAGGCAGGCAGCCTGGAAGCTCTGGTGCTGAAGGCAGGCAGCCTGGAAGCTCTGGTGCTGAAGGCAGGCAGTCTGGAGGCTCTGGTGCTGAAGGCAGGCAGCCAGGAGGCTCTGTTGCTGAAGGCAGGCAGTCTGGAGGCTCTGGTGCTGAAGGCAGGCAGCCTGCAGACTCTAGTGCTGATGGCAGGCAGGCTGCAGACTCAGGCTCAGATGGCAGGCAGGCTGCAGACCCGGGCTCAGATGGCAGGCAGGCTGCAGACTCGGGCTCAGATGGCAGGCAGGCTGCAGACTTGAGCTCAGATGGCAGGCAGGCTGCAGACTCAGGCTCAGATGGCAGGCAGGTTGCAGACTCCGATGGAAGGCAAGCTGCAGGCTCTGGCTCAGATGGCAGCAGGCCGGCTGAGGACTCTGGAGACTCTGAAAGCAGCAGGCCGGCTGAGGACTCTGGAGACTCTGAAAGCAGCAGGCCGGCTGAGGACTCTGGAGACTCTGAAAGCAGCAGGCCGGCTGAGGACACTGGAGACTCTGAAAGAAGACACGCTGATGGCAGAAAGGCACAAGGATGACAGACTTTAAAGTCTGGGAATGGCGATAGCCTGCGAATAATAGATTCCCTGTTGTCAGTAATGAAATCTTCACAGTTCCTTGGCTCATTAAAACACACTGAAGTGATTTCTTCTGGATGGCTAAGAATACTGCTTATCTTAGAGTCTCTGTTGATCAGACTTCCTTTACTTTTTGGCACTTCACATCTCTTAGTCAGAGGAAATAGGACAGAGACTTCTTGGTCATGGGAGATTTGTTCAATTCCTTCTGCATTAAAGGTGGTACAGATGAATAAGAGCATAGAGTAATATTATTTCCTGACTTTTCAATATGTGGCATGCTTGAAGGCGAGAGAGCAAACAAGGGGTCAGGATTTTGTTCCTTCTCAGTGAGGAGGTTGGCTTCAGTCGCAGAAGTTAGACCAAGAGCATAGACTGAGTCAGAGGGTGTTGTCACATCAGGGATTATGTTGGCCACTGGTTCAGGTTTTGTCTGTATGTCATACCCCCAGGGTGGAACTGACCTCACTACCAGGAAGAGAAAGCAAACAAGTATTTAGTGTCTTTCCTGGCATCTGGGGTTCCTTAGAAGTGGAGGGACACATCTCAGATGTAGTGCCCATACACAGTTTAGCGCTAGAAGACAACACATCAGAGGAGGTAGAAATTTCAGAATTCAAACAAATACTTTCATTAACTGGACTGTGAGACAAGGTACTATGGTTTTTCTGAATGGAATCTGAGGGATCAGCCACTGTATTGTTCACACAATCGCTGGACCAGCTCTGAGGCAGAACGCAAAAGAGAGCGCAAGGCTTCATTCTCCATTTACAAGGAGGCTAACATAGAGGTGGAAAAGTTGTTTTCTATAGGGGTTCTAGATACCCACTTGAACTCTGGGTTATAATTTTTTAACAGAGTCTGAAACATTTTATTCTCTCGTTGTAATTCAAGAATCTTAGATGTAATTATATCCTGTGAAGACTGCAGATCTTTCTCTACAAGGACAGTGGAAGACTTGGCAACGTCACAACAAGCAACAGAGCTATACCTTGGATTTTGTTCAAAGTGGCTATTAGCCACCTGTGTTCTAGTAGGTTTTTTCTCTTTTGTTAAACTGATTATTGTTTACTTTGAATGTGGTTTCTAACAAGGTCCCTTTAGTATTCAGGACTGTGATCTTTACTGGACTACAAGACTGAGTAAAATTATTTGAATGGAGAACAGAGATTATGAAATGAATCTGCTCTTTCTTTGGCTGCTGTGTGGTTAAACATGCTTTAACTGGGGTCATTGAACTACCAGTTTGGTAAGATGCTGATAAATACTGTGTCTGGAAATTGTATTCAAAGAAAACATTGTCTTGACAGGGGGTCTCTGAGTTACAAACTTCAGAAAAATTTCCCCTAATAGTACCACTCTCCAAATTACTATTTTGTCTTTCTGCTGCTAACAAGGTTTGCAGAAATTCGTTTTCATCCTGTAGGCCACAGGCTGACATCAGGTGAGGATCAGGGTTACACATGGAATGAAAATCTAACATAGAAGGATCAGCCAACCACAGGGAAGAATATTCAGGACATAAGAGTCTGTTTTGTTCCATGAATCGATCTCTAGAGTCTAAGGACGTTCTAATAGGTTGTACGGAACTGCGTTGCCTTGGTAATGGATGTCTGCCATCTTACGCAGACTTTCTGGTTCTGATGCTAAACATCTTGGCAAGAACTGACTGGGAGAGCTTTGAGAAAAAAAAGTGGTAGCTAACTGAATGCAAAGAAACCTCACAAGTGACCCTGGAAATGTGGGTTGGTCATTCTGTCAGGGACTGTCCGGGACTATGTCGGGAACACAGTCAGGGACTTGAGCAAGGACTGGGGGCTGGGTAGAAAACGTACCGTGCACAGAAAGAGTAGTACAGCTCTGCCCAGGATCTCACAGGGAGTCAGAGAAGGAAAAGGGATCCAAAGGGGAAGCCTGTACAGTGAACAAGATGGCTAAGACTCAGAGAGGAAGGGCACTCACAAGGCAATTTAGCATTCAGATTAACTACACTCAGGACGGATGTGCTAGACATATATATAAAACAACATTAACAATAAAGGGAATGTGTGGTAAAGCACTCGGGAGCTCCACACGGTAAGACTAAAGCTCAGTAAGTTCCTCATCCACAATTGCTATTACAGATACTGACTGAAAATACCCACATATAGGATATGTATGCAAAGGCAGGGTCTGTGGAGCTGATACCTATGGTGATGTTATAAATGTAACTCAAAGACAATACTCACAGTGAACAAGAAACACCACCTAGGTTGTCAGCTGTGCCCACGGATCCTGGCGATCAAACAGGAACATGCAAGGCAGTAAAAGCAAGGGGGTAAAACTAAATACAAGCACAATAGACAAGGAGCTAGCAAGGAGGAGTGCTTAACAGGAAAGGAAGGAAATCACAGGGCACACATGGCTGAAAGCAAGGAGCATACATACAAGGTAATAGAAAAAGACAGCAGGAATAGAAAGACAGAAAACTAGGAACTGGAACCAAGGAAATGGGAAGAAAATCAGGGACTGGAAAAGGATATACAGAAGGGGAGGCTACAAGGGTATACTAGAAAAGTGCTGGATTAGGAGTCAAGAAAACAAAGTAGCACTGAAGGCTGTGCTGTAGCAAGACAAGAATTCAGCAAAAGCTCAAAAGCCAAGGTAGCACTGCAGGCAGTGCTAGTTCAGGAAAAACTGCTGTTGCTCAGGAGTCAAGGAATGCTAAGGCTCAGATGCAGGAACTAGAATTGAGCTAAAGCTCAGGAGTCAAGGTAGCACTGAAGGCAGTGCTAATCCAGGAACAAGGGAGACTGCTGCTGCACAGGAACAAGGAATGCTGAGGCTCAGGAGTCAAGGTAGCACTGCAAGCAGCGCTTATTCAGGAACAAGGAAAACAGCAGCAGCTCAAAAACAAGGAATAACTAAAGCTCAGGAAATACTGGAAACAAAAATATCAACAGCTCAGGAAACACTGGAAATAAGGGTATCAAAAGCTCAGGAAACACTGAAAACAAGAATCGGACTCACCGGTATACAGCTACAATGACCAACACTGGACTGAAGGGAGCTGGGGCTTAAAAGAACTCACAGTAATCACATGCATCAGGTGTGAGCCGGCTAGCAGCAGCCAGCCACAGGTGAGCTGAATTCCTCCACCCATCCTTGGCCTGCAGGGGTGGAGACGAAGCAGTGAGCAGGGAATTCTAGGTAATGGAGTTTCCGGCATGAGCAGGCTGGCTTCCACAAAACCCAGCATGGATTGGGAATGGATGGCCATTTCCAAGTAGAGTCCAAATGGCTGGAAGTCAGTATGCACATGAAGGGGAGGGTCTGGAAGCTTATTAGAACACTGGAGAGTCCCACAGTTCAGCCCCCTGGTGTTGGACACGAGAACGCAGGGAGCGAGTCGTGACACTACCGCTCCTAACTCCTTATCTAATTGAGAACGAGTCGAATAGAAAGCCACAAGAATTGTACCTAGATCCAGTCACTTCATAACTCCACCACACCTTCCTAATAAACTAAGGCTCGATGCCAGCTCTTTCCAAGGTGCAGAATAAGAATCCCCACTCCAAAAATTCAAGTTCCTTTTCAGTCTCCAGGGACAAAGGGCTCTTTTGATCCATGTAAGAAATTGGGTTATTAGTTGAGAGGGGTGGAAGCCCCACTCAAATAATAAACACAATCCTTGTCAGGGTGAACCACAAAAAGAAACAAAATTATCCTGTGCGTAACCTTATGGTAGCTAGACACAAAAGTAGTCAGGCTTAAATTTGATGCAATGTGCAAAGTATTTTGCAGCACACAAACAGTAATAAAGTGAAAACACAACACAAGAAAATTCCCACACAGAAAGGCCACCTCCCCTCCATGCTGGCAGCAGGAGGCAGGCCTGGGAGTGGGTATGCCCTGCAGGAGCGTCGGCTGCTGTGGGACAAGGTGCGCTGGTGTTTGCACCGGAACACTGGGTCCAGCACACTCAACTGCAGTTGACACACCGCTGGGCTGATATCAACCAACAGGGAGCAGGACCTGCTCTACCTACTGGATGTCGAGGATGCAGGGCTTGGTGAGTAATTATTTCTTTGTTGTGGTCTCGAATGCTAATATTTGTTTTTCAAATAGCATGCAGCTCACACTCAGAGGTAAGTTAAGTTTGCGTTAAGAATATTATGTGATCCAGTTTGAGCTAGTCAGATGCTCGGCGCTACCTAATCATACTCGTCGACGGTTGCTTGGGATGATTATTTAAGAAGCCATCAGACTCCTATGTCCTGTCACTAAGATAGTGGTAGTAGTAATATCAGCGAGTTAGCATTCTCTGTACCTTTCTTTATGTAGGTCGTACAGTCCCAAGTAATTTCCCAGTGTTGTGTAGTATGCATCTATGCAATGAAAAAAAGGGAGACTGAGTTGGCCATTCAAAGGAGGTTGAGAATTACATGAGAAGCAAAGATCATTCATTGCAATGTATTAGTAGTACCAAATGTAGGGCCCGATTCACAGAACTAACTTAAGACAAAATCCTAAACTTACTACCATTTTGGTATTCACAGAAGGCACTTACTCATTTTGGTATTCACAGAAGGCACTTACTTACTCATTTTGAGTAACTTACTCATTTTGAGTAACTTACTCATTTTGGTATTCACAGAAAGCACTTACTCATTGATGAGTAAGTGCCTCAAAATGAGTAAGTAAGTACCTTCTGTGAATACCAAAATGAGTAAGTGCCTTCTGTGAATACCAAAATGAGTAAGTGCCTTCTGTGAATACCAAAATGGTAGTAAGTTTAGGATTTTGTCTTAAGTTAGTTCTGTGAATCGGGCCCCATGTTTACATTTAGAAAATTTGGAATAGGACTTAGGTTCAGAAAATTAAGAATAGATCAACTCGATACTAGTACCATAGGCGATCTGATTTAGAAAAGTACAATGTTACTGCGTTTGCATCTGCCTGTCAAAATATTTCTGGGGAGATTAATTGTACCACTAATCTATTTTGTTTTTATCTTCTTTATTTCTTGCATCAGTACCCAAGGGCAAGAGGGCTTCAGAGGCGGGTCAGGGAGCCAGGGTGCCACCACCCGTGCCACAGCGGGTGGAAGTACCACCACCAGTGCAGCGGCTGACGGATCTGCTGGCCCCAGTAAGTCCTCTTGTTAATAATATTATTATTATCACAACTTTTACCTCTCCCCATTTAGAATATTTTTTCTTTTTTATTACTTGGCCTGTCTCAGTTTTTTTTCAGCTCCTCTTCGTTCTATCTAATATTTGTTAAACGCTTGTTATCCCTGCATAATCCTAGTTTTTTTTTTTATATTTCATGTTTCTGTAGCTGACGTCCTCCTGCCTGTACTAGTCTGTAGCTTTCTTCTGCTTTGTTAGTAAGCTTTCCCTCTCCCCTTATATATCTTGTGGACTGGTACTGTAAGATTCAGAGAACACATTTTAGGACAGGTACTCTTCTGTGAAGATTGTATGCCCAAGTAAGCTATTCTATGCATGTTTGTTGAGAAGGCTTTCTTTTTCTTGCTCATGCTCAAACAGTAAAATGAGAGAGTGGCCATTGTCATGGTGGACCCCCCCTCCAATGTTGTGTTGTATGTATTATCATTCATTTATACAGTAGTATTCCAGCATTTTTAATGCCAGTGTTGCATAGCTGGAAAGTAGTATGAGGACAGTCCTATTGCATTTGCCAATGAAGACCATATGCCCTTCATTGACCAATTATTCCACCCCTTCATTTTGCTTCAATGACTCAGAGTTATCATAGCTCTGCCCCTCCATGGCGAAACGTCTTTAATTGGCTTGACTACCTGGCTTTTCTAACATTGCCAACCCTGGGTGGGTGAAAGAGTGGATGAGTGAAAGGATACTTGGTGGGTTAGAGGGATGATAGGTGAAAGGAAGCGTGGGTGAGTAAATGGATGGATGGGTGAAAGGAAGGTTGAATGGGTGGATAGTTGGATGGATGAATGGATGCATATATGGATGATTGGAATGGCGAAAGACTGGATGAGAGAATGTAAAGCTTAAATGGTTGGTATCATAGGGTGAATAGAACAATGAAAGGATAATTGCTTGGATGAGGAAACAAGGGAGCTCTTCTGGAGATGGGTGTGCTCACCTAAGTCAGTGGCTTGGTTTTATCAAAGCTTTGGTTCAAGATGGGGGTATTTTAATATTATGTCTACTCATTTGAATCACTGTATTTGTTAAGCGAGGCAGATATGTATCCAACCCATGATCATTCATTACCTCCCTACTCATTGCATTTCGCCACCCATGGCCAAACTGTAGCATGGTTCATTTTGGCACTGCAGTGTTGGCTGTGCAATGTGCATCTGCTTCAGTTATTACGCCATTTGCAAAGTTTTCAATGCATTATAAACTGAAAACAAGGTGTGTTCCCCTTCCCTCCCAATGCCCACTCAGTCACCTCCTAATACTTCATTCTTTTATTCTTTCCTAAGTTCTGTCCCAGCCTACCAAAACAAATTACAAATATATTCTTGGCCTGTGCCACATATTTCTGGGCAAGTGATTCATATATTTCATGGCTTCCATAATGGATTTACGCCTGTGCAATTTTTTCCCTTTTGGCATTAGTCAACTACAGTGACTGACTAAGCCTAAGCTTAGGCACATGATGATGATCAGTGACAGCTCATTTTTCTATAGCAAAGCCTCTACCTGCCCAGCCTAATTCCTCTAACTTACCTTTCCATATTATCAAGCAAATGAATTTGTTGAAAATAATTTATGGGGCAGGGCGAGGCCACGGATTAAAGTGTGACTAAGTGCCTGATTTCGAGTTTTGCAGATGGGATACTCTGTGACGAATGTGTCAAATACAATGTTCCTTTCCCTGTATTGCAGTGCCTTGTTTTTCCCATGGTCTACTTATGGCAGACAGGATATCCGCATTTTATATGTGATGTGTGTGACATAGTATCATTATTATTCACCTGCATCTTTGGAGTCTGGGTAGAATTGAAAGGCAGTTGGAGAAGAGCAGGGCCATTGGAATTAAAGTAAGATAATTGTCCATTACAGCTGCCCCAGCTGCAGACTGCAGAGAGTAGCAGAATACTAGATGCGGTACCTAGCATGCTTCCATTAAATTAGCACAAGAATACTTTTACTCCATAGTGCTTAATGCCTTACTCATTAATGAGAAGTAATTTTTTTGCTCTTTAGTTTTTTAGCAGGAAATCCTTTAAAAGAAAAAGAAAATAACTGTTTTTTTATCTGTAGAACTGTTATGATGCCTCAATTGCTTTCAGCAAGTCAGTGCTTTTATGTGAAGCATGCGTTGGTAAAAAATGGCCCTGTGACTCGTAATCGCATTGAATTCGAATGGCCCTAAGGGACTAGCAATGTATTGCTACTGTGCCACTATTTAATGTTAAACAAGTGTTTGCACCAAACATTGTTTACAATTTGCTTTTTTTCTTTCTTAATATAGCTACTCCTGCTTGTCCACCACCTACAGGGCGGGAGACAGCAGACCGGCTGTGGAAGCAGAGTTTGGAGGCCATCCGGGCTGAGTACCAAGGGCTACTGGCTCTGGAGGAGGAGGAGGAGGAGGAGGCAGCTGAGGCACCTGCCACTGCCTGGCCCCAATTCATCCTACCAGCCACCAGCACCTCCAGCTTTCCTGAAACAACGTTGCCAGCACTGTCAGCAGCCACTCATGCACCCACCACTGCTGCATCCCCTCTCACTCAGACCATCAAATTCGATGCCATATCTTGCACCAACTGCCGCAGCTGAGCAGTCAAATAGCATGCCGGGAGGAAAACTAGTAGGACCTCTGGACCCACGTAGAGAACGCCCTTTTCTAAACCCTTTTTTTGTTTTTTGTTTTGGTGGGAGGGACTTTTCTTGTGGGTGTAGAGGTTGGGAATTAGAAAGGGACAATGAATTTGGACTTTGGCTTTGTTGCACTAGTTTTCTTTGGACATTTTTTGGGGACATTGGTTGGAATGGAGTGATTTGTTTAAGGAGAGGGTGGGCTTGTTGTGGGTGGAGAGGGTGGGTTTCAAAACATATTTATATTGCTGAAAGTAAAGGGGAAAAGTATTCTTTTGATGTCTGAAGTAGTTTTTTGGGGTTTTACTTGTACTTTGCACTGTTGCCTTTTCACACAGCAAGTTTTTTAATATGCTTGTCAAAGTGTATGTATACCAGTTAGATAGAGTTAGTTACACCCAAGTCCTACTAACCTCTGTAAGTATATTATTGACACTTAGAAGGGTAGGGTATTCTGCCAATGCCTATATTGCCTACAACAAGCTAGATAAACAAGGAAAATCAAAGTACTTATCTGCTGTAGAAGTTAGTTACTTACTAACTAAACTAGTTCACTGCACTCCATAGTTGTCTTACCTGAATAAATGAAATGATGGCTGCTACCTCTCTCAATCTTTCAAAACGTACTGCAAGGTTTCCCTAGGTGCCTTCTTAATGGTGGTGGTAGCAGTATCAGGCTAGTGCACTAACATGGAAGGCATTACATTGACAACAAGTGAGGTCCCACTCCCACCTATGTGAGCTCCAATTAAAGGATTAATATAAAGCGTTCTCAATCACAGGCAACTAAATTGAAGGACAAACACAGTTAGTGGGTTATATATTTATATCATGACTTTACAAAGACTGAGACCAGACTACTACCACCATGACACAACAAAGAAAAGAATACCTGAAATTAGAACAAAAACTAGCAATAGTAACTTCTTCTGAGCATTGGGGAGATAGTATTTAAGTAATACTAAAGTTAGGAAAAGCTTGAGTCATGAGAAGTGACTCATAGTCAGGAATGGTGCTGAGAACGTTAAGTGTTTATGCAACACAAGCAAAAGCGGCCGGTGCAGGTAAGAGCAGTGGGGCCGGGTTGGGGGGGGGAATTCGACACACGAGCACGAGGGGAAATTAAATAAATAATTCATTTTCCCTTGTCATCTGCGAAACCCCCCCCCACCCGGCCCCACCGCCCCTACTTGCACAGGCCTTGGCTGACCACAAGGCCTGAATGATGATTACAAATGATGGTCTAGATCTAGATCTAAAAAATGGATCCCTTTTATGCATGGGTGGGTAAGTGGGGCTGGTGTGGGCTATTGCTCAGGTAATAGACAAACTTGAGGTGAGTTGGTGTCCCTTTGACCACATCCACCCCACCAAGTGTGTGATCCATTTATGGTGTAAATTAATTCACACCTCAATAAATCACACAGCCCAGGGGAAGAGGGCTAGGGGTTTGATGAATGGATGGGAAAGGAAATTTGGGGAAAGGTGCATCAAAAACAAACACTACACAACAAAAATATTAATCAGGGTGAGGAGCAGCACATCGTCATCAATCTGTTGTGGAAGGAAATGAAGGAATGAGTACGACACAGTTTGGTTAAATGCTTTGCAAACAGTTCTTCAGCCTTATAAACACAAGTTATTATACAGCTGAATGTTCTGTCATCTAGGTCTGAAAAATACAAAGTATGGAGAAGTGAAAAGAAGTGTAGTCTGGTGTGCTGAGAGGGACTGTACAGAGTGGTAAGTGCGTAGGGTGGATCGGATATCCGGGAAATGTGCATCCAACCAGCCACTTGAGACTGAACAGTGACAGAAACACCTGGGTTACTGAGAGAATGCAAATGGAGGGCAAATAGGAAGGGTGTTTGTTTGAGGTCACTCAAAGGCTTGAAAATGGGTTGGTGCAATACCAAATTTGGGGTACCGGGAGGGAACATTTAAGGACCAATGAGATGGGGGTACCAAGCAGTCAAGGTGTCAGAGGCACAGGGTATGGGGATCCTGGCCCCACAGTGAGGGAAGTCAAAATGTCCCTGCTAAAGTTTATTGTAGAACACTGACTGACTTTTGTGCAGACTGGCTCCCTCATTAATTAGTTAATTCACACAGTTCTAAAAATCATGACTGTTAAAAGAAAAATTATTCTGTATTCATATTGCCAAATTTGGTGGTGCATCTGTATTCTACTCGGAATGTCCATCTCTGGTGACTGGCTGAACAGGGCCAGTAAGGTAAGCAGGAGTGCTATGGAACTTTCGTCTTTTGTGCAGGAGAAGAGGCCTTTGGATCCGAAACAGAAATTATATTGTAGAGTCAAGGAGAAGGACAAAAGGTAAACTTTATGAGGAGTGTACCAACTACCAAGACTCAGAGGCAGAGCAAGAGCATATGCTGCTGCAATCATTCATTTTATCACTCATGGCAGAACGATTAACTGAGAAGCGAGAGAAATTTACAACCAGTCACAGACAAGTAGCTGCATGTACTAGGCTGATTAATATCACAACTGTCATCATAACATTTAACCAAGTGCGTGCATCATGTGATGAGGAAAACATCATTTACCACTCAGTCTTAACCACGCATTGCCTTTACAATGCAGTCTGAATGATGATGACTGCTTCTTTTCCATGCATTCCTTTACCATGCAAGACTTTACAATGACTTGCTTTAGGGAACACATTGTTAGAGTGGTGTTGAATTTAAAGTCCAACAGCTTCCCTACTGTTAGGTAGACTGGAGTTGAAATAGTAAATTATACTATTCGAAGTCCATTGCTTTCCTTAAGGCAAGTCGTTGTAATGACGTGCATACTAAAGGAACGCATGGTTCAGACTGCTTTGTTAAGGCATGTGTGGTAAAGGCATGCATGGTTCTATCATACAAACATGTGAAGATGAAGATGATGTGGCAACACAACACAAGTCTGTCTCACAAGCAACAGGCCACCAGACTACAACCACATAAGAGTAAGCACATAAACTCAGAAGCATTTCCCAAATCAACAGTCCTCTCTCCAGTCCAAAGAGCTGAGTAGACCTCAGAGTCATCATCATCATGTTGGTTTCCCTTTGAAGTCAATAGACTCAATACCTTCTTTCTTCTGTCTGTTGAAGTAGTCACGCACTGAGTCCTTCCACCCTCCTTCTGACTCAGAGTAATGAATCAGTCCAACTCCGACCTGAGCTCCCGAGCGAGATAGACCTGTAATGCAGTGCTGTTGATGAACAAGTAGAGAAACAGAATTTTAGCAGTTTGTGTAGATTTGTGTGTGTTAACTAAAGGGACTTGTCCGGTCTCTGAAGAACCAGAAAAAAAGACTGGACTCTGCAAGTAAATCTCACTAAGAGTGAAATGGCCGATCATTTTCAGGAAAAATGATCACCCAACAGGCTCCAAACATTGCAAATCATCGAAACAAGTTTACAAATTCGTAACCACATGAATCATCAATCATCACTCACAATCACACAACAATATATCACTCATTAGTTCAATAGTTAGTTACCTGTTCAATACAAGCACATTGGTAGGTAGGTAGTGTGGTACATATTTGTATCTCCTCTTTGATGCAAGCAGGACATTGGATTTTGGCAGTCTTGTAAATCAAATGTTCTTTACTGGGGCAGGATGGCTAGGAGATGAAGAAAGAAGGATAGGCATGGGAGGGAGGCAGACATTCAATGTCCTTGAAGGGAATGGGGAGGCATCTTCCCTGCACACTGGTCCAAATCCAATCCGGCCATACATGTGCCTAAAAATGGTGGGGCTGCATAAGTCAGACACAAACATAATGTTCCACTAGCTATATCCTTTTTTTTTTTTTGGCAAAGC
Source organism: Calotriton arnoldi (assembly GCA_963921515.1). Taxonomy (NCBI): domain Eukaryota; kingdom Metazoa; phylum Chordata; class Amphibia; order Caudata; family Salamandridae; genus Calotriton; species Calotriton arnoldi. The sequence goes on from CAWUFW010001250.1 coordinate 1,981,267, forward strand.
AGTTTGATGATAAATAATTAATATTTCTTATGGTGGCCTACTCAGTCAAAGAAGTAGAGTTCGTCCTCAAACTCAGGTGGTTCACCCAGAAGTTGGTCAGCTAATACACTTGAGTCTGTCCAATCTCCCTCATCCTCTTCCAGTGGTATCTTAGGGACGGTATCACTGTGTGATATGAAGCATTGGATTATTTATTTATTTTTTGGTCCTCATTTGTAAAATTTTTGATTGAGAGTCAAGATGAGTTCAGGCAGCCACACCTGAAAAAGGGGAAGTCCCGGTCACTCCCCAAAGGGAGGGATGTATAACATCCCGGGTCCCTTTCGTATTGTCGCCTAAAATCTGACTCCATTATACAGGAACTGTGGAATGAACCCAAAGACCAGGGTACTTACATAATTCAACAATCCCCTTCAAAGAAAAACCTGTATATCCAATTATTAATCATTGGACCAAGTGTGTAACGTAACAAAGAGAAAGAAAGGAAACAAAATGAAACATGGGAAATAAGAAAAGGTGTAGAGGGTAGAGAAAAAAAAAGGAAACATTTCACATATCAATGGCTGGCTGTTTTTTACCAATTATCCCAAAGTTCCCAAAATGTTGTTCTCTTAATGTTCAATGTGGCTCGGTCTAAATTTGCTACTCTTTGTATTGAGCCGACCCACTCTCCCTCAAGTGGAGGATTAGGTAAAATCCATTTAATGCACAGTTCTCTGCGTGCCAGGAGGACCAGTATAAAAGTAAGTGCTTTATATGCTTTGGAGAAAGCCCTGGTACCCTCCTCTTCCGGTATAACCCCAAAAATAACGAATGCCCGGCTCACCTTGATTTCTTGACCCAAAATTCCCGATAACGTCATTCCCACTTTCTGCCAGAAGGTCTGGATAAAGGGATACTGCCAGAACATGTGAACTTCGTCTGCATTGACCTCGCCGCACTTTGGACATTTCTTCACCACCTGGGTCCCCAATTTAGAAAGTCTCTGGGGCATCCAATAAGCCTTGTGAACAGTAATAAGGTGATTTTTTCTAAGTGGTGCAGACTTCACATATGATCATAGGTAAGATAGAGATAATTGCATTAACAGATCGAGGTCGTAAGCCGGCAGTTCCCTCCTCCATGTCGCTACCAGCAAGGCCTGTACTTCTTCCGTAGCCTGTATCAGCATCCAATACCATACCGCAGAAGAGGGCATGAATAGATCTTATGTTCCCAAGAAAGATTTCCCTTTCCGCCTTTTCTTGGCATTTTTGCCAAGCTCATTAGCTGATAGTATTTGAATTTTGACACCGACCCCTCAGAAATCTCCTGCATACGTTTCCAGGAAATTAGTTCCACGTATTCTAAAAGTTGACCCCATCTAAGAATTCCACACTCCTTTAAAGGAGTTGCAAGTGAATCTTGGAGGCAGACTGGCGTGCCTGGTGAATTCCAAATGGGTGCATAATGGCAGAAGTATGGTATCTGCAAATGTGTTCTTATTTGGTACCAAGTCTTACATGCACCCAGGAGAACCTTAAGCCTCACTTTTTTAAAGTACTTGGGGTCCCCAAATTTGAAAAGAAAGAAGCTACATTGGTCTGGTGGGTCAAATGTGAGAGCTCGGAAGAGGGGTGATAAATCAGGGGAATCCCTCAGCAGCTGTAGAAAGATTTTCAAGTGAAAAAGCCCAATAGTACTGAAGGAGGTCCGGGCTAGCTATGCCGCCACTTTACTTTTCCTCTCTCAGTTTTCTCCAGGCAATTCTAGGCCTTTTGTTTCCCCATATAAAACTGGCGAAGTCCCCTTGCACCTTCTTGAACCACTCTTTCTTAAATTCTAAAGGAATTGTGTTAAACAGAAAAGTGTATTTAGGGAGAATATACATTTTTAGAATATTGGATCTACCTAAAAATGATAAAGGAAGGGTTTCCCAGGCCTGAAGTTGTTTCCGCACTTTAGATGTTACACTGTCAAAGTTCACTTTTGCTATGTTCTCCAGATTTTGCACAACTTGGATTCCTAAATATCGTATGCTTTGTCTAATTAAATCACAATAATAATGGGTATTCCATTGCATAAATTCAGTTTTTTGTTGATTCACGGCGTAACCGGATATCTTGCCAAAACTCTCTAATATTCCCCAATTTGCTGGCAAGGATGGAGGTAAATGACCTGTAAAAACCATCAGATCATCGGCGTAGAGCCCGATCTTTTTCTCCCAGCCATTACACACAAAGGGAGAAATACTCCTACATGCTCTCAGTTTTAAAGCCAACGGCTCAATACAGAAGTTAAAAAGGAGCGGAGATAAAGGGCATCCCTGTCTGGTTCCCCTACCAATATCTAATGGTTTAGACAGATACCCATTTACCAACACTCTAGCCAAGGGATTTTTGTAGAGAGCCTTGACAGAAGATAGAAAGGTTTCTCCTAAATTAAATCGTTGAATCACTTCATATGAAAAGGGCCAACTGACCCTATCAAAAGCCTTTGAGGCATCGAATGTCATAACCGTCAAAGGATTACCATACTCCATAGCCAAATCAATAGCTTAAACTAACTCATGCGTCAGATCATGTAATTGTCTCCCCTTTATAAAGCCTTTCTGGTCAGTGTGTATCAAAGACCCTACAATCCCATCTAAACGCTTAGTGAGTATCTGAGTATAAATTTTATAGTCACTATTAAGAAGTGAGATAGGTCTATAAGACTCACAAACCCTAGGATTTTTATTGGGTTTGAGAAAGATAGTTATGGTGGCGAAATCCCAAGAGGATGGTAATTCTAGATTAAAACTGAACGGCCCTATCAGTATTGAGGAAGTCTATAAAGCCATAAGTAGTTTAAAAAAAAGGGAAAGCCTCTGGCCCGGATGCCCTTCCCAACAAAATGTACATGCTATTAAAAGAAGAACTAGCCCAGATCCTGTTTAAACTTTTTAATCTAGCCTTTATTTCTAAGCATTGGTTCATTTTGATCATGGTCAATCTCTTCACATTTTGAGGCAAGAGACTGGTCTCTCACTGTGACAACTGCACCAGCTGCACTGAACACACTCTCAGCAGACACACTGGTCACCAGACAAGCCAAGTACTTTATTGCCAGCCTGCTGAGCTCTGGCCAATGGCGCCTCTTCCCATACCAATACACCAATGGGTTTTGATCCACATAGTTCTCTCTTGGGTCATCAAGATAATCCTGGAACATCCTCTGAATGGTCATTGGTGCTGCCACTTGCTGGACCTCTTTTGCCTTTACTCTGCACTGGACCTAAGCCCTGCCACTTGAAACCAACCCAATGCAGAGGTTGAGGCAGACTCTTGTGTTACTGTTTGTCAGGACTCACAAAACTAAAGGTTATTTCCTATGTGTATTGGGCCTGAGAGGTCATCCAGAACTAGAGAGAAGGTACAATGGAAATCAGTGGAACGAAGCATGGAAGAAAAGGAACATCATTGAGGGCGGCCTTAAAGTGTGAGAAAACCCACTCTAGGTGTTTTTCCAACCCAAGGCTCAAGATTCTATGTGAAGCACACGCCTCTCTGAGGTGACCCACTTCACTAAAGTGATTTGTCAAGTACACATCGCACTGACCTTCTCCTCGTAGTCTCGTGAGGTAGTTGTTGTCGTGCGCGTAGAGTCCATAGTTTTTCGTCAGTAAAGTTTAGAGAGGCATCTCCGCTGTCGTCAGGCTTCATTCCGTGAATGTCTTCGGAGGGATAGAAGCATTCGGGAGAAGTCTTTTTCCGCGCATGCTCTCTCCCGTTTCCAGGGTAGTTCCCCTACTCAGAGTCTGTGCCCTAACGCAAGTAAATCCTCCTTCGCAGACTACAAGGAAGTAGTGAGTGATCCTCTCAAGGTATTCAGAGATGGCAAGGAAGTAGTGTCTCCAACTCTTGAGTTTCATTCTTTCCCTGACTGATTTTGAGAAACAACATTCACACGGACAGAGGTGACACTTCGCTAACCTAGTCATCGAGCCTTCCCCTCTCAATGAGGAAGCTAAGTACAACAATCTATATTTATTTTTAAAAGTATACAAAATGCAATGATTACCTCTTTATTCACTGAAAAATATTAAGAGACAAAAGTAGTACTTACCCAACTTCCGTTTTTCTCAGGAGAGTTCCCATCTGTAAAAAGAGAAAAAGAACAACTTCATTAAGGGATCAAGGAGAATAAGACTAAACATTTTCACAGTGCACATTCTTAAAAAAAAAAGGCTAGCAGACTTCTAGGATCAAAAATCATATCCTCTGAAGAAGAGAAGCACAAGCCTAGGATCACTGGGTATGTTAGTTGCTAAAAGGGGTTACTTCAGAGAATGAATGTATAGACGAAAAGAAAGAAAAAAAGAGTTAAATTGAAATTTTCTTATTCTAATTACATGTGTATATTTAGTTTCAGCTTTTTAACAAGAGGAACCAGGAGCTTTTTTTGTGGGTCCTGCATACATGCTCCTAAGTAGTATTGAGAAAACAAGGGGCATGCAGTTCCTAGGAGTGCGGGGAAAATTCAGATCTTTCTAAAAAGTATCCTCTCACACCCTGAAGGATGTCATGCTTCATCATTGGGCCTGCTCCTCATCGGGCCGGCGCTGCAATGCCCGATGGGCACCCGCGAAGGGGCTCTTTGGCGGAGATCTTTTGTTGATGAAGCCGTAGGATGAGTGCAGGTGTGTGGGCTAGGTAGTGCGGTGAGTGTGAGAATTAAAACAGGTCTAGAGCAACCCTAACTAATACTTTTATTCCCAGGGGGCACTAGCCTAACTAAAAAATGTAAGCACCGGCTGGATGTAATGATCCTATAAAACTAGTGTGGTGCATAAGGTCGACATGTTTCATGCCAAGAGAAGCCCCTAACGGGTCTGGTGGAACTTCATCAGGACCAGAAAAAAGGGATTTGATTGTACTCTAGCACTACCACAATACTGGTTCCAGGATTTGTATGATTGGCTGGTAACCAGATGCAGTTGAGTAAACCGGGTCCAATTGACCCCGAGTAAGAAGACCTGAGAAAAGGGGAAGGGGAGGAGATAAAAACAAGAACAACAAAGGTCCAGTTTAGGAGATGTTGAATGCAAGAGTTCAATTTGCTTGTAGTGACATGCTGAGTGATGTGGAGTGTAGTTTTATTGTGGCAGATGAGACAGTGAATGTCCAGTTGACAAGGTGCTTGTGTTTCATGTCTATTTACTAACTTGCAGCCAGTGCTTGTGATCGTAACACAACTTTCAACCTTGATATGTTGATTGTACTAGCAGGGGTCTAGTGTGCTATGACCGCAAGGGTGACGTGGGTAAACAGTGTTACCCTCGTGCTGTGTTCCATATTAACTTTAAATCCCCTGTGTGGTGCGCACCCTCATGAATTTGCATGGCGCACACGGCAAACAACTATGACAGGCACACAAACATTCATGCAACACATATACAGAGAACTATACCTAGGAATGCAGCGAGTTGTACTCCAAGAGCATTCGAACACCAGGGCTGAGGAAATCGCATGTGTTCGTCTAAGAGTAAAAAGAGCGGTCCCACTATGGGCGTGTTGGGACTCTATAGGTGGTGGAACCCGTGAACAAAAAGTGACCGCAAGTGCCAAGTTGCACCATACATATTTATACGAACTCACCCCTAGGTAAGTGGAGCTGTGTTGATGGGGGTAGCAGAGCACTTCGTTGCTCTGATCTGCAACAAGATTAAAATTCGATTTGATACGCATTACCATTGGTGTAGCGTATTCCTTACCAGAACGTGGATGTTGTTCAAGCGGCTTATCCTGCAAGGATTAGAAATACTCATGGCAAGGAGGCATAGCAACTAGCTTCTGTCCTACCCTGGCTCCGGTCCCCGTAGTGCATACTTCCGGGTCTGCGGTATTTAAGCATTGCCGCGTATTTCGCTAATGCGTCGTGGGTCTAGACCACAACCTGCTACGGCCATCTTGGTTGAGGATATTATTGACAAATTCAAGGTTGACAGGGCTCAGGACCAGTAGAATTGCACGTGGGCCAATGGTGAATGTTCATTGTAGTTTTTTGAGAACCTCTGTATGTGACTCATTTGTAAAAACAATATTGTGAGTGAAACCATATTGTTTCGAAGAAAAATTGAGTTTTTTTTGTACATATAGCCCGCATTGACACGTGGTGATATTGCGTGCACGCTGGTTATACAATAGTATTTAGCATCAAGCTGTACCAACTTTTTAGAATTACTTTTTTCAAAATTACTAACCCAGTACCATGTGGCGCCTGCTCATATGCGCGTGGACATGATAGTATAGCGGTATAATGTAGACCGATAGCAGTTTGTGGCCATCTTTATTGGGGATATTAGCAAATATAAATAAAGAGCTCAGGACCGGTAGACCATCTGGTCAAACGACAATATCCAGTGACCAAAATAAGAACTGCTCAGAAGAGAGCTCGTAACACCAATAGAGATGCATTACTTGAGACACAACTTACAGTCGACACCGATCATATGACATGTGTAACTACCTTTATATCAGAATCTAACATGATTAGGCGGGTTATAAAAAAACATTGGAACATTATCCAGATAGGTGATCATGCACCAAGCATACCAAGGTTTGCATTCAAACGAACAGCAAATCTTAAAGACCTGTTAATCAGCACCAGGCCTAGAAAAAAAGACGCCTCCACTACAGAATACTCTGTGGAATTTACCCCCTGTAACAGGCCATTTCCCATGTGGACAGTGTGTAGTATGTCCCCTGACTGAGGCAACCAAGACAGTCACACTCACTAACACCCTTGAGTGGACACAAAATAAACATACAAACTGCAGCACACGTAATTGCATATATCTTATCGCCTGTCCTTGCCAGTTGCAATATATAGGCATGACTACTCGCCCTGTACAAACCAGAATTACCGAGCACAGAAACAATATAAGATACAAGAAAATGAACACAAAAATGTGTGCTCATTTTGCAGAACACAGTCATATCACCAATGATCTACATTGGGCCATTTTGGAAGCATACCCACAAATATCAAAGAGGCTCTGTTTAGGAAAGAACAAAACTGGGTCTTTAAACTTTCCACACACACCAGGGGGCTTAATCATGACATACCATTGGCAGAGCTGAACCGACCTGGATGACTACCTTCTATATCCCCTCCATGGGTCATGTCTCTGCCATCTTGCCCCTGTACAAAAATCTTAAAGTACCACTACCGTTACTCATGGGCAATCTACTTGGGATCATACTCCCTTTTTTGACATTATGGGCCAGCCTATGCCACCGCCTTTGCCTATTTATAAACAGTTGCTACATGTTTTCTTGTCAGCAATTTTGACTACTGCTGACATAGCTCCATTGAGACTACCCCTGTTGCATAACTAAAATGCCGGCAATTTAGACTTATACACGCACAACTACCGCGGTTCAATGCAGGACATAACCCCTTTTTAACACAACCCCATTTTTAGGGGACATCCGTAAACAGGTGCTCATGAACCACATTTTTACCCCCGGCGCACACGCACTCTACCGGTCCTGAGCTCTTTATTTATATTTGCTAATATCCCCAAAAAAGATGGCCACAAACTGCAATCGGTCTACATTATACTGCTATACTATCATGTCCACGCGCATATGAACAGGCGCCACATGTTACTGGGTTAGTAATTTTGAAAAAAGTAATTCTAAAAAGTTGGTACAGCTTGATGCTAAATACTATTGTACAATAAGCTTGCACGCAATATCACCACGTGTCAATGCGGGCTATATGTACAAAAAAACCTCAATTTTTCTTTGAAACAATATGGTTTCACTCACAATATTTTTTTTACATACGAGTCACATACAGAGGCTCTCAAAAAAATACAATGAACATTCACTATTGGCCCACAAGCAATTCTACGGATCCCGAGCCCTGTGAACCTTGAATTTGTCAATAATATCCTCAACCAAGATGGCTGTAGCAGGTTGCGGTCTAGACCCATGACGCATTAGCGAAATAGGCGGCAATGCTTAAATACTGCAGACCCGAAAGTATGCACTACGGGGACCGGAGCCAGGTTAGGACAGAAGCTAGTTGCTTTGCCTCCTTGCCATGAGCATTTCTAATGCTTGCAGGATAAGCCGCTTGAACAACATCCACGTTCTGGTAAAGAATGCGCTACACCAATGGTAATACGTATCAAATCGAATTTTAATCTTGTCACAGATCAGAGCAACGAAGTGCTCTGCTACCCCCGTCAACCCAGCCCCACTTGCCTAGGGGTGAGTTCGTAGAATTATATATGGTGCAACTTGGCACTTGCGGTCACTTTTTGTTCACGGGTTTCACCACCTATGGAGTACCAACACGCCCATAGTGGGACCGATCTTTTTACTCTTAGATGAACACATGCAATTTCCTCAGCCCTGGTGTTCGAATGCTCTTGGAGTACAACTCGCCGCATTCCTAGGTATAGATCTCTGTATATGTGTTGCATGAATGTTTGTGTTCCTGTCACAGTTGTTTTCCGTGTGCGCTATGCAAATTCATGAGGGTGCGCACGGCACAGGGGCTTTAAAGTTAATATGGAATGCTGCACGAGGGTAACACTGTTTACCCACGTCACCCTTGCGGTCATAGCACACTAGACCACTGCTAGTACAATCAACATATCAAGGTTGAAAGTTGTGTTACGATCACAAGCCCTGGCTGCGAGTTAGTAAATAGACATGAAACACGAGCACCTTGTCAACTGGACATTCACTGTCTCATCTGCCGCAATAATACTACACTCCACATCACTCAGCATGTCACTACAAGGAAATTGAACTCTTGCATTCAACACCTCCTAAACTGGACCTTGGTTGTTCTTGTTTTTATCTCCTCCCCTTCCCCTTTTCTCAGGTCTTTTTACTCGGGGTCAATTGGACCCGGTTTACTCAACTGCATCTGGCTACCAGCCAATAATACGAATCCTGGAACCAGTATTGCGGTAGTGCTAGAGTACAATCAAATCCCTTTTTTCTGGTCCTGATGAAGTGCCACCAGACCCGTTAGGGCCTACTCTTGGCATGAAACATGTCGACCTTATGCACCACACTAGCCCTATAGGATCATTACATCCAGCCGGGGCTCACATTTTTTAGCTAGGCTAGTGCCCCCTGGGAATAAAAGCATTAGTTAGGGTTGCTCTAGACCTATTTTAATTCTCACACTCACCGCACTACCTAGCCCACACACCGGCACTCACCCTACGGCTTCTTCAACAAAAGATCTCTGCCAAAGAGCCCCTTCGCGGGTGCCCGTCGGGCATTGCAGCGCCGGCCCGACGAGGAGCAGGCCCAATGATTAAGCATGACATCCTTCGGGGTGTGTGAGGGCACTTTTTAGAAAGATCTGAATTTTCACCGCACTCCTAGGTACTGCATACCCCTTGTTTTTCTCTATATTTAGTTTCAGACTCTCCTGGTAGGAGAATTCCAAAAGGCAGCTAGACTGGTGAGCAGTCGCTAGGAACGGAGCAGAAACCAAACTACTAAGGCAGCCTCTTCTTATCTTTGTTATTTTGTCCCAATCCCCTTTCCCCCCTCAGGACTTTGGGGTATTCCTGTGACAGTAGGTTACCCGGGGGGTTACGGGAGAGGAATTGACAGTGGACGACCCTAAAGCGCACCAGCCCCAGAGATTCAACGCCAGAGGAAGCCATTGGCCAACACAGGCACAAAAGGACAACCATCCTCCACATCCTGACCCACATTGCCCACAGACTGACGGTACCAACACAGCGGACAACCTACATCCCCCCGCAGACAAAGCTTCTGGCTGTGCTGCAGCTGTTGGCCCCTGGTACCTTCCAACCAACAACTGCCCGAGTCGGAGGAGTCACACAGCCAGCCCCATCAAACTCCCTCACACATGTCATGGATGCATGTCCACAAAAGCAACGGCGGGCCCCTGTATCCGCACCACACGATAGTTCCAATTCGTAGTGTAACTGCGCAACCAACCCCAACGCCAGCCGTGCTAGATGCCTCTGTGCCCCAGACCCAAGATCGTAGTAACCGAAATGTGGGTGCACCAGGTCATGAAGTCCAGTAGTCAACAGTAGTGTAAAAACAGAACTTTATTACAAATACATAAATCAACAAAACGAAAAGCTCAGCCAACGCGTTCCATTCCCAATGGGGAACTTCAACAGGGCACGTGTCTTCAGAAACCGGTGGGAGAAATGGTGACAATGGTCACACTTCCGTATAGTCACATGCCTAATCTGGTACAGTGTACTGCACTTGGAGAAACCGGAATGCTCACAGGCCTGATAAACCATGCATGAGAAGACCGTAACAGAACTACATGTGGCCGTAACCGTCGTGGGAATGAAGAGGAAGGTACCGACCACACGAACTGCTGTTACGGTCACATCATGCAGGACTCATCACACCTGAAAGCATCACGGTGTGTGTCAGCTCGATACCCCTGCCCCTCACTCCCCCCACACTGCGCAGGAACATCTTGAGACCACGCAAGGGAACTATGCCATAGCTGGTGTCACGCATGTGTTGGGGGCAATTCACAGCACACGTGTATGACTTGTGCCCCCTGCCGACACTGCACACAATCACCGCAACAGTAACCACACGCATGCCATCACTGTGCATACAAAAGTGGACCACCGTCGCCTGTCCACCAATGTCGTCGCAAATTCCCCAGGCAGTGTGCATGATCCCCACATGTCCGCAAGTCCGACACCAACCAGCGCTTTGAGGATGGCCCCCATAGAAATGCACTGCCCATCGGCAAGTACCAACTGAACACACCACACACCTCAACTCCACAATCCCCCAACTCACAACTGTGGGAATGCACACGTCACCAATCCACCACCAAAGTGACTACTGCGTGTGTCTCAGTCTCTGCCACAACCTGCCCATAGGCCTACACACACGTGGCCGACCACCTTTAATGGGCACATTCACACTGGAGACGATGTGGCTACATCCCAACCAACCCGCCAGATCACGATCATCGCATGCAGGGTCGTGTCAGCAAGAGCGGCGCCCCCCACCCAGCCACGAGTCCGCCACCATGACCGGTGGTGCCTGCGCAATCCTGTGTGCCTGATGCACCCCAGCCCTGGTCCCCAGACCGGTCCTCCGCCCAGCGATGACTGGCCGCCCCTGCGCACCCAGGCCTCAATGCTCACCTGCCGCCACCGGCGTGTCTCCAAGAGGGCCCACCACGTACCACTGCATCTTCCTCAGCCGATCGCTGGATTCCGTGCCACAGGCCCCCAGCGCACCCTGCGGCACTGCACCGCAGAGTCATGTGTGTGCTGACTGCTGCCTGCGTGTACACTGCGGTCCAGCAGGGCACACTGTTCAATTTGAGTCTTGATTCACTGGACGCCGTATCGAGGCAAACGCATCATCGCAGGCTGCACACCCGCTCAGCTCTTCAGGTGCCACTGACCCTGTGCAACGCAAGTCATCGTCAAGTGGCGGTAGGCCCCTGCCAGCCACAGTGCAGCGGGTGCCACTAACCCTGTGCAACACAAGTCATTGTCACGTGGCGGTAGGCCCCTGCCAGCCGCATTGCAGCGGGTGCCACTAACCCTGTGCAATGGAAGTCATCGTCACATGGCGGTAGGCCCCTGCCAGCCGCAGTGCAGCGGGTGCCACCAACTCAGTGCACCACAAGTCATCGTCCCGTGGCGGTAGGCCCGTGCGGGCCGCAGTGCAGTGGGTGCCACCAACTCAGTGCACCGCAAGTCATCGTCCCGTGGCGGTAGGCCCGTGCGGGCCACAGTGCAGCGGGTGCCACCAGCTCAGTGGGCCACAAGTCATGGACCCTTCATGATTGGGTCGCGTGGTGCGGATGCCATCATGTCATCTCTGGCAGTGGGGTATGTGACGTGCTAGGCCCCTTTTATTGGCAGGGTCACATGTCCTGTGATGCCTGTGCTGGATGGGTGTGGTGTGGGTGTGAACCAGCCCTCAGGGAGTGGCTGTGGCATGCTGACGACTAGACCAGTGATCAGCAGATCACTACAGGGAAGAGATGGGACATGTAGCTTTGTCCCCCCCCCTCTGAGCGTAATCGGAGTGGACTGGCCTGGCGTATGGCAGGCCAACGTAGGGGTTATGTTATGTTAAAAACTTTTATATAGCGCACGTACACCAAACGGTTTCATGGCGCTGATAGGGCAGAAAGGTGCTAGCAGGAAACTGAGGTTAAATGTCATATGATTGGGCAAACAATCGAGTCTTAAGCAATTTTCTGAACTGTGCATAGGACGTAACCAGTCTCATCTCCACAGGGAGAGAGTTCCAAAATTGTGGGGCCAAAACAGTAAATCTAGAGCCTCCGTGCTTCTTACGTTTAAAAGAGGGAGTGGCTAGTAGATTTAAATGAGAGGAACGCAAGTCCCGGGAGGGAATATATTGTTGAATCCTAGAAGGGATAAAAACAGGACTGTTGCCAAGAAGGGCTTTAAAAATGGTGCAACCCAGCTTGAAGACACACCTCTTGGCCACAGGGAGCCAGTGTAGATTCTTCATAATAGGTGTCACATGCTGCCACTTAGGTTGATGAAAAATGAGTCTGGCAGCTTGGTTCTGAACCAACTGAAGACGTCTCAGTTGATAGGCGGGGATTGCATAGTACAACAAGTTAGCATAGTCCAATCGGGAGATAACCAAGGCTAAAATAACCAAGGTTAAAGCTTCACTAGACAGAAATCTACTAATCTTCCTTATTCTCCGCAGTTGGAAGAAACTTGCGGAAACCACTGAACCAATTTGGGCATTCATTGACAAGTCGTTAGAGATCACAATGCTTAAGCTTTTGGCAGAGCTTGCCGGCACCGGAGAGTTGCCCAGAGAGGATGGCCAGTAGTTGGAATGCCAAGGATTGGTAGAGCCACCTGTAAGAATCAGCTCAGTTTTGTCAGGGTTTAACTTAAGTTGGTTGTTATTCATCCAATCACTTATAAAGATCATAGTGGATTGAAAGTGGGAGACTGAGGATGCTGATGTGTTGATGTCAAACACCAATTGGAGATCATCAGCATAGTTGAACGTCCCAATCCTTCTTTCTCTCAGAGATCGAATTAGAGGGAGAAGATACAGATTAAAGAGGAGTGGAGAAAGGGAGGAGCCCTGGGGGACCCCACAGGTCAGTTCCCTCTTGTTGGTCGAAAAATTAGCAAGCCGTACTGCTTGGAAACGGTTGCTAAGAAAAGAGGAAAGCCATCTCAACGCCAGGCCCTGGATCCCGGCATTTCTGACACGGTCAAGCAGGATGGTATGATCGACCATGTCAAATGCTGCTGACGAATCCAGGAGAACCAGGGCCTGGGGGATACCACTATCAGCCCCTCTTCTTAATTCGTCCAAGACTCTAAGTATAACAGATTCTGTAGAATGAGCAGGTCTGAAACCTGCCTGATGCGAGTCCAAGATCTGGTAATGTTCGACAAATGTGCTCAAGCAATTTTCCACATAAGCCTCTAGGACTTTACCCAAATAAGGTAGTAAGGAGATGGGGCGATAATTGCTAAGAACTGATGGATCCGCACCCGGTTTCTTCAGAATAGGGACGATTTCCGCACTTTTAAATATGTCAGGAACAATGCCATATTTAAGTGAGTTGTTAAGGAGTGAGAGAGGGGGATCAGAACAGATAGTAAAAGCTTCCCGAAGTATATGAGGAGGGCAGCTATCAGTGGGGGAACCAGAGTCAACCTATTTAAGTAGATTAAGAAAGGTCTCCTTAGAGATCAAAGGAATTTGATCCATTCGAGATGCATTCTGACAAATATTTGAATCAGATATACAAAGGGTAGAAGAGGAAATGCTGGCTTTAATAGAGGCAATTTTCTCAAGAAAGAAAGAGTTGAGGGAATCGCAGAAGGACTGTGTAGGAGCTGGCTTCAACATGATCCGATCTGGTCTAGAAAGCTCGTTTACTATGGAGAACATTTCTTTGGGTTTATTGGATGAATTAAGAATTTTATTAGAGAAATAATCTTCCTTGGTACGAAGAATCTCCTTTTTGTATTCTTTCAGGAGGGTTACATAAATAGCCCTCTTGTCAGAAAGATAGTGACGTCTCCAACTGGGTTCGGCCTGTCTTAAGGCAAGTTTCTTGTTTTTTAAGTCGTCAGAAAACCATCGTTGGGCATCATGGGGTCTCAGAATCGTGATTTTCTTGAGGGGGCGACACGGTCACTGACCAGTTCAAGCCATGTCTTAATGCTCTCTGCCTGAGTCTGAAACGCCTCCTGTGCAGAGGGGGCCATGTCAGTTAACAGTAATCTGAATTGATCAGTGTTCATACGTCGCCAGTTTCTTGACATTACATTCCTTAAATGTTGGGGTTTGGAAGGGAGAACATCAATAAGAGAGAATGTTATAAGATAATGATCTGACCAAATACAGGGAGAAATCAATGGAGTAGAAATCTCCAAGTTAGAAGTCCATATTTGGTCTAGGGTATGCCCTTTTATGTGTGTAGCGGCCCTTACATGCTGGGTGCAATTCATCCCAGTTAAAAGATCTGTCAATTCAACCGAGCTGATGCACTCCCTTTCATCGTAAGGCCAGTAGTTAAAGTCACCAATTATCAGTGTTCTGGCGTGGTTAATAACAAAATGGGATATCATTTCGCCCAATGCCTGAGGAAATGTAGGCATATGATGAGGAGGCCTATAAAAGAGGGCACAAATAAAAGGTGACTGGGGGGATTCAAATTTTAGAACTAGACTATCAACTGAAGGCGGGCCCGTAACCACTAAGGAGGTGAACTGGTAGTCCTGATGAATAATGGCTGCCACCCCACCACCAGCTTTGCCTGAGGGGCGATTAGTCTGCAGGATATAATAATTGTCCGGTACTGCGACCAGAATATAGGGAGCAGATTCCTCAGTCAGCCACGTTTCCGTAAGAAGGAGAATATCTGGTTTATCAGAGTCTAAGAGCTGAAAGATTTCCAGCTGGTGTCTCACCATAGAGCGAGTATTCAAATAATAAACTGTGAGGCCCTTTGACTCCTGAGTTTTGTGAGTTTCTGAAACAGGTGGTGGGGGTGTAATAGAAGTAGGAAGGGTTTTTGTATCGATTTCGGGAAAAGTATTTCTATGGGCTAAACTATCCGCTTTCTCTAAATTAGAGCGGGTAGTGTCATTAATATAATGATCACCCTGGTGTGATATCAACTCCCTGGCAGTTTATCGATAAAAATGGGCATAAGGCACGGCCCCCGGTCCCATTCGGGCACGGACTGGCGCAGACGGGCTTGCCTTTAGCGCGGCCGCTGCGCGCGTCCGCTGCGCGCGTCCAGGGGTGCATCTTGTTTAAATCCTGTCTCGGCTCCCGCCACCAGCCCGACAGCCAGCCGGAAGTGGGGGTGGAGTAAGTGTGTGGGAGGTGTGGCCTACAGCGTTTCTCCGCACAATCGGCACAGAAATGCCGTGACGGACCGGAAACGCTGAAAGATGCAAATAGGTCCAAGAAATGTGCAAATACGCAAGTAAGAGATTTAACAATTAAAACAATCCATCAGAGTTTCGTTAAAAATGCTTTTCCCAATGCTTTCCCAAGATATCTCCTGCCCAGCAAGCAGACCTTATTCCGCTGCGCGACCGGGTTTGGGAACAATGAGCCCGGGGCTCTGGGCGTGCTTCAGTTCTGGGCTGGACATGGAAGTAACTGATGCTTGTGTCTCTGTTGTAGTGTCTACGCCACCCGGCCCGCAATCGGCACTGTTGCACCCTGTGACTCAAGTCCCACGACATGAGCAACATGGACGTAAGGGGGAATCACGGACCCTACATTCATCCATACTTTCATACTTGAATAATCAAAGGCATGACACATCTGTGCGATTCTGAATGTTTAATTCACATCCAGTGGAGTGTTGCAGCTGGAGCAGTACAGGGCCATGCAAACCCCACTTCACATTATTGGCCTGTGGATGGCCAGCCAGAGTCCTTCAGGGAATGAGAAGTAAATCGGAAGAGGAAGAGTTCAGTCCGCAGTCTGATCGCTGTCTCATTGGTAACCAAACAGAAAATGGCAGTCCATGTCGAGGTCCAAGGTGAGTGTTGTAGAGTGTATCGGGGGACAGTGGAAGGTGATGATGCAAAGGGCAGAACCAAGCAGAAACAGGCCATATAGCGGAGATGAATGCTACTGCCTCCTCCTTACCAGTAAGGCTGATTCACACGCATCTTTGTCCTCTGATGTCACATATGCCTCACACGTGGGTGGTGGTGGATTGCCTGCCGCACTGTGAGGCACTGACACATCAGGGGACGGAGATGTGGATGTAGAAGCAGCAGCAGCAGCATTCATCTGCGCAAGGCCTTGAGGCAGCAATGCCATGACGATGTGCTGCAGGGCATGGAAGGGCCCAGCCACATCTCGTGGTGTGCAGCCGTGGCAGCCATTCTTTCCGCCGTCATCCGCTCCATGTTCTCCATGAGCCCCCGCATCTGTCCCAACTCCCGGCTGACATCGCTGGAGCCACTCTGACTGGACAGTTGTTCTTGTCTCAGTATCATGACTCCAGCGATGTCAGCCATGGATCGTTGGAGAGCATGGAGCGGACTGTGGGTGTCCGTTAGGGACTGTAAGTGGTCCCTGATGGTACTCAGACACCCATGTATGGCATCAAGTTTGGCTGCCATGAGGTCGAACCCCACCCGCACCTGATCAGCTATCTTCTCCTGGACCTCTAACACACGGCGTTGGAAGGACATGTGTTGTCCATGGGGGTCCTGGGAGTCAGCCGTGGTGGTGGGTGCTTCCTGCTGTGTGGTTTGTGCAGGGGGTGGGGTCTCCTCGATGCAGCTGGGCTGCCCTGCTCCTGGAGGTGAGGTGCCATAGCTGTCCATGAACTCTTGGAGGGCGTCGGTGTCGAAGGTGTGGAGGTCCTCTTTGTCATCAGTGAAGAGCTGTTGGGTTTGCTCTGCAGGAGGTGTTGGTTCTCCCTCTGCAATGTGATGGGGAGATGCAGTTTAACATTGTGTTCACATGTATGTTGATGCATTGTACAGGTTTACATACAAACTGCATGACAATGTACATTGTGACTGTTTGGGAGAAGCTGCTTATTTGATGCGGGACAGTGGACAATTCGACAACATCACAGATGTGTGTTTGTACTAGTACATTATCATCTCACATTTCCCTGCTATGCCAAATGTGATTGACCAGTTTCTACACACATGCGGCACCAGTTGTGTCCTCTGTTCTGTTGTGAACGTGTTGCAGTTTATACCACATTGTTGTCAATGTTGATGTGCTCTGAATGTTATGTGTGTGTGCTGCATTTTGCGAGAGTCACCCCTGCAGCTCTGATTTGGCTGGCCCTTATCCCTTTCAGGCAGTGTGCCTTTGACTTCTGTGCTCATACAGTGCTGAGATGTTGCATTCTTAGGTAAATTGGGCTCTTGGTGGGAGTTGGGACTCTGGGGCATGGTTTGTCCGCAGATGTGTTGTTGACGTCAGGGGTTGTTTGTGCACGTGGATGTGTCAGAGTGTGACCTGCTCCTTTACGAATGTAGTCCACACTCAGCCACCTCAGTGTCGTGGCGTGCAACATGTCATGATATATTGACTGCAGCCATGCTATTCGTCATGCAGTGTCACTTGCATTGTCAGTGTGGCTCACAGACACACAGCTTTGCTGGGTTTGGCACATGTGCATGGGTTGGTTGTGGGATTGGTGATGTGTGGGAAGGGTCCCCTCTGGGCACATAGTCTACGGGGGCCTACTTGCTGTTTCTATGTGTGCTGCAGTGTGCCAAGGGGATCAGGGACATGATCCAGAGTCATTGTGGGTGTGCACTGTGCTATACTTAATTGTGCATGTGTGCCATTGTGTCCATCTCTCCCATCCCCCCAGTCCCTGGTGGTTACTCACCCTGTTGCTGTTGTGTCAGGTCATGTTTAGCAGTGTCCGGTGCCCCAACTCCTGCCACCGTTTCCACACTGATGACTGTGGACACCATTTCCTCCATCTCATCCAGCTCCTCCTGTGGCGCTGGACTCCCACCTCCAGTCTGCATTGCTGCCTTCTGGTTGTTGCCGAGTTTCTGCTTGGTCTTGCGCTTCACATCATTCCATCGCCTCTCGAGCTCTTCCATTGTCCTCCACAGCACTCCGACTGCATTCACCTTGTCCAGGATGGACTGCCATGTTGCATTTTTTGTTGCCAATGACACAGTGGAGGTGACAAACAGTTGTTGATGGTGTTCTACCACCTCCATGATCAGGATCCTGTTTTCCTGCAGACTGAACCGCGTCTTCCTCTTCTTCTTGTCCTTCCCCTTCCCTATCCCGAGGTCCCATGCTGCTCCTCCGTGGGGCTTGTGGGGTTCTGGCCGTCCTTTGTACCTGCTCCGGCTGCCTCCATTGTGCTTTGCTGTAGTTCGGTTTTTGTTTCTTTATTTTTTTTTTCTGCTTTTGTAGTGATTTTTCCCGCCTGACGTGTGTGATTTGCAGGCCTGGCGCTGCTTTTCGCTGATTGTCTTATCGCGGTTGGGCCCATGGCAACTTTTCTCGCGTTCGGGTTTGGATTTTCATCGCCGTCCTGGTAATGTTATCGCGGGCATTTGACGCGTTATCGGGAGACTATCGCATGTTACCGCCGTGTTGAAAATACGACGTTAACACGGAGTTATTTTCCCGCGATAGACGGCAATATGTAAACTTGCGTTAACCTATTTTGGCGATGTTTATCGCACGTTCTTGAGAATATCCCCCAATGTCCCTTTGCAGCCTTGTATTATAAGCAAAGCAAAGGATTAAGCTCTAAACCAAGCCATTTGCATCTTCATTTTTGTTCACACCTGCAAACCTTTAAGATACCCTTTTTAACTGGTCCTGTAGCAGATGCAACAACAAGATAGCTTGGCCCATTTTGCTGCCCTCCTTGCTGACTTCCCATGAGGAAACCTCAAAAGGAAGTAGCATCTTTGTCTGGCATTTGAATAGGCCCCATTTTTCCATCTGAATGGTCATGCTTTTCCCAGTTGCATCCCCTCTTCTTTGAATGACATACTAATTGATTGATTTGTACTTCTCAAACAGATGTTGGAACATGTAATACGTCGAGTTCCAACTTGTTGGCACCGCCTATATTAGGGCTTTAACTGGTACTCTATTAGCATGCTGAATGATACTCAACTGCTTCCAGGCTTTAAAAATATGGCGGAAATGAGCGCAGATTCTTCTGCAGATGGTCAGTAAGTTGCTGACTAGGATTCTTTTTTGATAAAGTTCTGCACAATGAGTTTGATGCAATGTGCCAAACACAGGACCATGAAATAACCACCATTTGCCATGGATTTAACTAAATTACTGCCATAGCCCGTGGCAACAAACCCAGTTCTGAGACCTCTCGGTCACAGCCATTCAAACACCTTGCTGTTAAAGTCGTCTGAGAAGGTTGTAGCTGTGTTCTCTATGTCGCGCATGGCTCCTGTTGCACACCGCCAAACGCCCTTAAAAGATTCTTCAGTGTCAGGACCAGTAGATAGCTGTTGCCTAACTCCTACAAAAGAGACCCAGTGTGCAGTGATACACATGTAATCAGTGGCTTAACAACTGGTCCACATGTCTGTCGTTAGGTGGAAAGCTTGTCCAACCAATTGCAGCACATCGTGATGGAGCTCTGGAACTGCAACTCAGGTAAAATAGTTACTGCTGGGAACCTTCCATTTCGGGCAGATGGCCACCACAAATTCTAAAAAACCCACTCCTTCAATGAAAGAAAAAGGGAGTAGGTCCAGTGCTAACATTTTAGCCAGCTTCTCATCATACAAACGTGCAATTGGGTGTTGCGTTCCGATGACCCCTCCTGCCTAAACATGTCCATAATAGCAGCCTGGATTTTTTTCTTCTCTGGTGCCACTGACCTAGGTGACTTCTAGAGAGAGAAGATGAACTAGCAGGTGGTAGACTCAATGTGCGTCTTGCTGAGACAGTCACTGCATTCTGCTGTGGTGCCTCCAACTGACTCTTGAGCCATTGTGAGGTTGCTGAGGCGGGTGATACTGGTGTACTGCTGGAGACAGGGCTGCTTTGCATAAAGTTGTCACCCTCTTCTTCCTCATCACTTTCACCTCCCACCATGATCGGAGCTGATTCCCCTCTCTCCTCACCTTCACCACCACCACCTGTAGCAATTGTTTTAAGGTGCGCCTCCCAGCGGATTGTGTGATGTTTTTTAATATAAGTGGTTTGGCCTCTAGTTCCATTGTGTGAACCAGGCTTACCTTGATGAACACTAGAGTGGCAAATGGAGCATATTGCAATGCTATCCTCCTGTTTGCTAATCGTATAGAAGACCCAAACTTGGGGTTGTGAACTTTTATAGTAGGCAACTGAAGCCACTGCAAATGCCCGAAGAATTGGAGGAAGGTGGGTGTGTCGGTGATTGCTTCTCTGAAGTGCGTAATTCTACTGAGGTAGTGGTGGTTGCAGGTCTCAGCAGGGCACTTACAAATATGGAACCTGGTGCTGGCAGTGGTGGGGGTATCAGTACCACATGCCTCGGAGAAGGATAAATAGGAGGGGAAATGTTGGTCTCCTCAAAGCCAGCTTCCATGACAATGACTGTCTTGTTATCCTCCTCCCCTTCCATAATTTTAAGGCTTTCAGGGATTTTCCTTTTCATTTGCTGCCCTTGGTGTGTCTCGTACACAGCTGGGGTCCAATCAATGCCCAGATCATCAGAAGGGGGGGCTTAGAGGAAATGGTGTAGTACCCATCCATTTTCCTGCTGGAGATCTGGAAGCCAATGGTTCTAAAAGAGGAGGAGGATCTTGCTCAGCATGAAGCTCAAACTCCTGTTCTGCTTCTACTTCAGGAAGATCTACTATTGCTGGCTGCGGCTGTTGTCCACTTTCCTCAGTTTCCCACAGCGATTGGATACTACTTTGCGGAAGAGTCATATCCAATTCAATGTCACTGCTCGTCAGTGTCAGCATGATTGCAGAGGCTGCCTCTCTGAGAAACATGGGCTTGGGCTTAGGTTGGGGTTGTGCCATTGTTCCGTGAGTTCTGCTCCCAGAGTGCTCCCCAGAGGCTGGTACGACAGGCACATGGTGTTGCATGAAAATAGTTGTGGTCAGCACACCAGTGGTGAAACAATGCTTCCTCTTCTCACTTGACACTTCATTGGCCATCTTGAAGCTGTCAGTTGGCAGTGGCAGTAAGCTGCACAAGTGAAAGAGATTGGAGGACTCACATCACATGTTGTGTGGTCACGTCACTTTGTACAGGCTTCTGTCTGACAGTACTGTGGGTGATGTCTCTTGTGGTGCACCTAAAAGAAAACAAGCAAGAGAAGTATTTAGTGAAACGTGGGATTGTAATTGTTGCAGTTTGAATTAGTACAGACAAAGACAATATAATTTAGTGTATTCCATTCCAAAGACAAACCACACCACCATAGCATAATAGATTTCAGGATTACAACATACAGATGTAACTGCTCGCTTTATGTGCATCTAAGGGAGACACCTGTGGAAGTCAGGGAGGTACGGGGAGAATGGAATAATCCTTAAAAAATAAATACTGGAGTGTGTGCACCTATGGCAGGCAGGGGGTCATGGAGGAAATGGAATATTCCTTAAAAAATAAATTCTGGGGTGTGTGCACCTATGGCAGGCAGTGGGTCCAGGGGGAAATGGAATATTCTGTAAAAAATGAATTCAGGAGTGTGTGCACCTATGGCATACAGGGGTACAGGAGAAAATTGAATAATACTGAATTATGGTGTGCACGTGGCTGAGCACCTATGGCAGGCAGGGGTGGATGGATGGAGGGACAATGTAAAAAAATTACAAAAGAAGTTTTCATTTTTTAAATAAAAATAAATATGTTTTTGAAAACAAATGAAAAGAAAACAAAAATTTACAAAAAATAAAAAATAAATAAAAAAATAAAAAAACAAATTAATTGCTGGTGTACTAGGGGACTATGAGAAACCCATTGGGTGGCAAGGAGGTGCAGGCAAAAAATGTAAATATATATAATATTAAACACTGTTCATAATATACATATACTACAATGATCCTCAAGCATATTATTAAACTGATAACAGGGAAAGGTAAAAAAAAAACTGAACAAAAAGAAAAAGATATAGTCCTCTTCTATCAATCCGCATTGAAAATGCCTGACTTTGAAAACTGGAAAAAGAGGGTGGCTGCACCAAAAGGCTGCTGACCACATGGTTAACCAACAACAACAAGTAAGGAAGAATGGCCACAACAAAGAACACATGCAGGCCTATGGCAAAAGCACTCTGGGGGGCTAGGCTACACAAAATGATCACAGGCCACATAGTCAATCAACAACATCAAGCAGGGAGGCATGGCCAAAACGAAGAACACATGTAGGCCTATAGCAAAAGCACACTAGCTGGCTACACAAAATGGCCACCGACCACATGGTCAAATAAAAACAGCAAGCAAGGAGGCATGGCAACAAAAAATAACACATGGAGGTCTATGACAAAATCACACTGGCTGGCTACACAAAATTACCACAGACCACATGGTCAAACAACAACAGCAAAAAAGGAGGTATGACAACAACAAAGAACACATGCAGGTCTATGGCAAAAGCACAATGTGTGACTAAACAAAATTTCCATCTGCCACATGGTCAAACAACAACAGCACACAAGAAGGCATGGCCACAACAAAGAACACATGCATGCCTATGGCAAAATCGTACTGGCTGGCTGCACAAAATGGTCACCGACCACATGGTCAAACAACAACAGCAAAAAAGGAGGTATGGCCACAATAAAGAACACATGCAGGTCTATGGCAAAAGCACAATGTATGACTACACAAAAAGGCCACCTGCCACATGGTCAAACAACAACAGCACGTAAGAAGGCATGGCCACAACAAAGAACACATGAAGACCTATGGCAAAAGCACACTGGTTTAATGCACAAAATGGCCAAGTGCCACATGGTCAAACAATAACAGCAAGCAAGGAGGCATGGCCACAACAAAGAACACATGCAGGCCTATGGCAAGAGCACACTGGCTGGATACACAAAATAGCCATCGACCACATGGTCAGACAACAGCAGCAAGCAAAGAGGCATTGCCACAACAAAGAACACATTCAAGTCCATGGCCAAATCACCCTTTCTGGCTACACAAAATGGCCTCTGACCCCATGGTCAAACAACAACAGCAAGCAAGGAGGCATTGCAACAGCAAAGAACACATGCAGGCCTATGGCAAAAGCACACTCCTTGGCTACACAAAATGGTCACCGGCCACATGGTCAAACAACAAGCAAGGAGGCATGGACAAAAAGAACACATGCAGACCTATGGACACTAATTGCCCAACATGGTTACCTTCGCCACATGGCATGTTGAACAAAGACAAATGGGGGCCTATGGCAAACATTTACACTGGTCAGACAAAGGCGGCATTGTAACACTGAAGAAAACACTACCATTAATTCAGCAATGCCAAAGCAAAAATTAAGTCAGCTATAAAGATTTTACAACATTTCTCATTTAATTCAATGCCATGCCTGCCCTAATAATGTTTTAAAACAACGTCTGGCAACCGAAAGCGGTCCTAGGATGCTTGTTTCCAGTCCAGGGAGGACCTGGCCTGGCAGTTCGGGCTGGACTGTTCCCATAGGGCACAGGGTCAAGACTGATTTGCATATGGCTGGGTTCAAACTGGAATGGCATGGTGAGCAAAAAAACGATGGATTTAGGCCCAGATCTCTGTACTGGGGTGAATGTATGACATTGTTCTGCATTCTGTCCATCAATTGTTGTTTTTGCATGCCTGTTATCAAACAAACAACACCCATATACAAAGGTTTTTGTACTTACTTGTGACATCCCAAAAACAAAGTCCTTAAATCCAATGATCTATGTGCAGTAGACAAAGAGAGTGATCCTTCCACCTCAAAATCCACATGAAAAATGACCAGGGGGTGGACAAAGCACTGGGAGTTACCTACTGGACAGGAACAGGAAGTTGCAGTCTCTACTGCACTTTTTTCATGTTGAAAAAAAAGCAAAATCAAAAAAGGCTTTTCACACTGAAAAACAATCTCATCGGTCCAGTGGAGTAGAATATTAACTCAAAAATACATTTTCAAGCAGATTTAGCTGCTTCTCCAGTACAGAATCTGCTTGAGGTGCAGCCTCGGTCCTTCGCGCTTGCCAGCATCATGAAAATAGCTCCGGAAGGCACCAGAACTGCTGGGAGCTGCGCTAGCGGCCGCCAAGTCTCATGCGTGCTTGTGAGTGGCCAGCAAGTCTCGTCGTGCTCGCCAGCATGCGCCAAAGGAAGTCTTGCATGCAGCAATGGGAAAAGAATTCCACCACAAGAAGGATGGCGGAATTTAGCGGTAACTCTGCATTACATGCGAAGCGCGGAGTTCCCGAATTCTTCCAACTCGATAAGCAGAGGGAATTTCTCTGCCCAGGCCTAGTAATAAGGTAACCCAGTGTTAATCAATGGGAGAGATTGACCTTGTGGCTGTGAAAATGACTTTAGGAGTTTTGCACTTCCAGGACATGTAAAATGTATGTTCACATGTCCTACTTTTTAAATACCATGCACCATATCCTGAGAGCTCTTGGGGCCTACCTTAGGGGTGTCTTATAAGTGTTAAGAAGGAAGGTTTAAGTGTGGCAAAAGTTTGGTTTTGCCAGGTCTAAAATGACAGTATAAAACTTCTCTACAGGCTGCAGTGGCAGGCATGAGACATGTTTTAAAGTGCTACTTTAGTGGGTTGCACAATAAGTGCTGCTTCCCACTAGAAGCATTTAATTTGCATTCCCTGGGTACATGTGTTACCATTTACCAGGGACTTGCAAGTAAATTAAATTTGCCAACTAGGTGTAGGCCTATTTTTAAATGATTTAAGGAGATTGCACAAACACTTTAGCACTGGTTAGCAGTGCTAAAGTGCAAAGAGTCCTAAAGCCAACAAAAATGAATTTAGCTAAATAGAAGGGGTGAAGAAAAAACTTTGGAGGACTACCACCCCAAGGTGTCACATCTAACAACCCATGTCAATAAGTGTCTGCTAAATAATGTGCAACATGGTTTGTATGTTGTCCCATAAGGAACATCCAGGGACAAAACCCAATTGGGAGTGGAGTATCAGATCAGGAATAACCTTTGTTAACCTGTAATCCAGGACCTTCAGCAAGACCTTGATGTCAGTGTTCAAGAGGGACATCAGCTGGTAGCGTGTGTAATTCAAGCAGTCCTCCCAAGGTTTTGGGATGAGAGCCATGAGAGTACTGTTAAAAATTCAGAACATAAGGTCCCCTCCCATTCTGTGACCTTGAACACTGAGCCCAAGATTGCAGCAACCCTATACTCGTTCATTTTATAAAAAATCTTTTAGGGGCCCAACTTCCCAGGTCACTTCCAGGCCGATATTTCCTCAATAGCCACTTGTATTTCCTCTTCTATGATACCTTGCAATCATATTCTGTAATACCCTCCAGTTTCATGCACATATCATCAGAGACGGAGTTGGTCATTGCATTTGTAAAGAACCGGGGGCATATTAGCAAGGGCGTTATCGCCGCTTTAGTGGCACTTTTTGCCTCTAAAGCAGCGATATTTTTATCGCCCTATTAGCAAGCTGTCGCTAACAGCTGTTAGCGACAGCTTAATGGCGATAGCGGCCGTTTTGTTGCCGCTTTGCATGTCAGCGATAATTATCGCTAATGACATGCAAAGTAGGTGTTCCCAACTAAAAGCAACTGCAAACAGTCGCAAACACAACTTCCCCCTATTAGCAATGCCCGCGAAGCGATAAAAAAAGTCGCGCTAACCGCGATTATCGCTGGAATTTAACACCTGATAAAAACTTGACTTAACCATCTTGTCAATGGGAGGTGTATTGTAAGGTTAAGTCCTCACCTGCCTATTAGCGAGCTTTTCATTAGCGCAGTGAATTTATCACTGGATTTCTCGCGCTATTGCTGGGTTTTGCCGCTATCGCTGGATTTTTTATCGCCTTGGAGATAAGCGTCGATAATAACGCGTTCTCTCCGCGATGGAATCCAACGATAGCCGGCGATAAAAAAAACAGCGCTAAGCGCGCTTTGCGATAATTATCGCAAATCCTTGGTAATATGCCCCCTGGTCTTCCAAGATGCTAGTGTCTACGTGTGTGGAGTTATTCAGATGTGAAAAAACAGGAGATAAATTCCCCAGTGACGACCAGAGGGTGAGTATGTAGAAACGTTTTGGTCAGGGCAGCTCCTCCTCTGAGGCGGAAGAGTGTCGCCCCACCTGACAGCAGCCACAAAAATGGAAAATAAAGCAATAATAAACCCTTGATTATTATCATTTTATTTTTGCTCTCGGGGGTGAGGCTTGGGGGCAGGGTCAGGGGGATGACAGGCGGGTGGAGGAGTGGTTGCACTGCTATTCAGTGCGCATGACGGTTTGGCCAGCCATCTCAGCCCGGCCAAACCGACATGCGCACCGAAGCTCTCTCCAACCCAAGCTGCGTTGCCGGGTTGTAGACAGCAGGCACAGGCTCCCAGTGTCCCTGGGAGGGCAAATCAAGGGCGCTCAGGCCAATCCTTGCACTTCTTTCAGCAGCATGAAAGCAGCATCATGATTGGCTGCAGTGGACTCTGGGAGCATGTGCCTGCAATGGAAAGGAGCACAATGTGGTGATGTGGCAGGTAAGTGTTTTTTTTATTTGTTTTGTCATCCCTCCGTTCACCCCCGCCCCACCACTGTATTCACACACTGGCCACTACTGTTTGTGGCCTGTCTGATTGCCGGGATAATTGATGATGATTCATGAAGCTGTAGTGCCAGATAGGGGGCTATGCAAAAAGAACAATTGATGGACAGACTGCAGAACAATATCATACATTCACCCCAGTACAGAGATCTGGGCCTAAATCCATCGTTTTGTTGCTCCCCATGCCATTCCAGTTTGAACCCAGCCATATGCAAATCTGTCTTGACCTGCACCCAATGGGAACAGTCCACCCCAAACTGCCAGGCCAGGTCCTCCCTGGACTGGAAACAAGCATCCTAGGACCGGTTTTGGGGTTTCACCCCCCATCAGCCAGGATAGCTTGACTCTAGTGGCATGGAGAGCACGGGACCCACGTCTGGGCATACCAGTCCCACTCAGGGTGACAAATGCAAAAACAACAATTGATGGACAAATGCAAAAAGAAGGGGCTACAGCAGGGTGTTTGGAGGAGTGGGAAGAAAAGGAAGGAAAGCAACCATTGGCTGTATATTAATGACGACAAAGCACCAATATAGGAGAGGCTAAGCATTGGACTTCATAAACAGAAAACTAAAATCTATCAAATGTCAGCACATAAAAATTTAGAAAAGGATAAACGCCTAACTACTTTTTATGCAGGCAGTCTAAACCCTGAAACACCTGGCAAATTACAGGGAATCAGCAAAGAGAGCAGATTTGCATCAAAGGAAGTATATATGGTCCCATGTCATACAGTCAGAGGCCCCAAAAAACCTGATGCGTGATGGACCCAGGTTACATCACAATGGTATACCCAGCCCATCCCCACCAAACACTAGAAGGGACCATCTCTAATGAGCACTCTCCCTGCCTCTCCCTAGCAAGATAAGCAATCATGTAACATGAAAAGCTGAGGACACGCAGAGGCCTGTGTGAAAACAGGCATAGAGATGCAATACATGCCCGATTCTGTCCAACAGCTGCCTCCAGTTCTGAGCCTGAGATTATGCTTTCAGTGGGGCCCTAGAATTGTCCCTCTACTTATATGCCATTCCTTCCAGGGGCCTTTCTCCGTTTGTCTAGCGTTCATAAACTCCAGTTGGGTTCTCTCAGCAGTGAAGTCTTCACTGATTTCTACAGAGGGCACCAATGTAGAAACACTCATCGCATCCACTCTGCTGCTAAGGAGGGATGTGTCCCTTGCAGAGCCATTTTAGAAAACAACAAAGTTCTTCAGGTCTTCTGGTACACTGTATTACTTGTTGCATCCGTCAGTTGTGATTAGTATTGTGTCAGGGTCCTGCTGGCCATCCCTGATGTCCAATTCCCGGAGCTGTGGTCAAAGTACCAGCAATTTCATGTACTTAACATTGGTTTTCAGCTAGAAGTCCATCGACACAATGATTTTACTAGTCTGATATTTGATGCTCCATTATGTTTCTTTTTTTGGACTATTGATGTCTGACAAAGCAGGCTTTGATTATTCTTAGAGCATCCATATGGGGGGCAAGGGGGGTGGGTGTGCAGCAGAGTAGACCAGGCCAAGAAGACAGATAGGGAGGTCATGACAGAAGTGCCCTCACTTCTTCACTGCCCGCCACCGAGTACAACCCCTCTCCAGTGGGGCTGGCCCCGTCACAGTCAGGCCCAGGGCACCTGCCTCCACTGAGCTCACCACATCGTCCTTGTGGTTTATTGAACTCTCAGTGCCCTCCAGGTACAAAGCTGTGCAGGAGGACGTATTATGGGTAGCAGAAAGTCCATAAGAGCAGGCTGCGGGCCCATCTCTGGTGTTGCAGGGATGTCTGTCTCAATCACGTGCCTCCCCCGCATCACTTGAGCTGCTAGCCCTCGCTTCCTTCTCTTCCACAGCTTAGAAGTTCTTGCATGCACTCCCAGCTCCAGCAGGTCTCTTCTCTATATGGGCCAGGACCGCTCCAGAGCCATCTTGCCTCGGTACAACCTTTCTGAGACCTTGCCATCTGAAGCACATATAATCAGCGAGTTCTGCTTCAGCCCTGTGCCCACGAGCCACACTTTCAGAGCACAGCCATCTGGGGGTCTTTAGACAGATGACAGCCACCAGGATGTTAGGAGCTCTCTCATGGAGCAGCCATTGTGGATGAAAACAAGCCCTGCTGCTCTGGACCTGAATTTTGAATAATTGCGCCTGGATATATTTATTTTATTGGTGAAATAGGTTGGAAAATTTAAGTGGAAAGAGTTGGGACATACGCAGCATAAGAGTTAATCTTCAGGAGTCTTTGCACAGCATCAAGCCTGGAAATGTACTTTACGTGCTGAAACAGAAAATAGCAGAGGGATTTTGCCAAAGCAGTGTTTGCTGAAAGAGGATGTTCTAAAAGGAGGAGGGTAAGGCAAGATCATGTCCGATGAGTGAAATGGCTTATTTGCCAGTCAGGCACATTGGACTTTTACATATATATGGCAACCCTGTGTTTCAGCCACTTCTACACAAAGGCATGGAACGAACACTGAAAATAAGTGTAGTATACGGAATGACAGCCCCAAAGAAACAAAAATCTAGATATTATAAGACTCATAGGGAGATTTACAAGAAAGTGACGCATCTGTAGAGATGCGTCACTTTCCCTGCGCCAGCCTGCGATACCCTTGCGCCATCATGGATGCGCCATACTTACAATACGGTGCACCATGGCGCAAGGATTAACAGATGCGTCATAAATTCTGACGCATCTGTTGGGGCAAATGTCACGCTTTGCTGGAGTCGTGTAGCAAGCACGACGCAACTCCAGCAATGCATTTTGAGGCCTATTCCCACTTCACTGCGTCACTCCTTACGCCTGCTACAAGCAGGCGTAAGGTTTTGACGCAGTGGCGTCCTAGAAGTGATGCAGTGAAATCTTGCAGATTTCACTGCGTCACTTCTACGAGGCTTTCCTGCGTGGGAACGCTCACCCAGCATACATTATACCTGACGCAAGTATAATGTGACGCAGGGCTTTACAACGTGACGCATCTCCCTAGATGCGTCACGTTGTAAATTGACCGCATTTTTTACGCCACCGCTGCGTCACAAAAGTGACGCAACGGTGGCGCAAAAGTGTCGCAAAGGGCTTGTAAATCTGCCCCATAATAATTTTATGTACTGCGAAAAAGAGGAATAAAATACGATATTTTAATATAAAAAGACAGACTATTAAAAGCTGCTACAGCTTAAGCCTTAAAGGCATAGTAAGCCGCCATGTATCTAAATCCTAAATTAAATGTCAGTCATAGTTTGCACTAAATGCATTATTGTTGTTTTAGCTCAATTACATACTACGAGGTTTGCTATGACAGAATTATTTACTCTTAAATTTTGGTAAGCGAGACACGAAATTATCAATTGTTTCAAAATGCAATGAAATTATTCACTGTAGAGAATAAATAATGCCACCCTGTCGGCTGTTTATGGCATGCATAGAATTTCTAATTTCCATGTTACATTCAATATGAACCCCCTATTGGTCCCATTTCATGTTCCAAGAAATGCATTGATTTCACAGTTGTTAGCCTTGCTCGCTCCTACTGGGTGACAATAGAAAACACGATCTGCTCTCTTACACTTGAACATTTTTTAATGCATTTTTTGATCTAAATAAAAACGCTACAAACAGCACTAAAGTTCTAGCATTTCTACAAATGATTGATTACACATCCTTCTTGAATTTCACTTTAATTGAAAAAGAGCAACAAAACGACTTTATTTCCACGTTTTGCTTAGGTGCAGTGGAAGAATGCAGAATGCCACCAAATGTATACTTGATTTCTGAAATGAAAAGTTCTGAGGCACAAAGAGTTTCTTCTATACTTGTATAGGCACTTTTGCTGCTACTGCTTAGCCTCTGACAGGCAGTGAGAGGATGGTGGGTGTTCCCAGGTTCAGTTTTCTCTTTTTTGTGGCACTTTTTGCTAATTATGGTGTAGTGTTAAGGCGCGTGAAAGTGAGAAGGGTAGAATTTGGTGAGTGAAGGGGGAGGTATTTTCAGAGTATTAAACACAGGAAACACAGTACATGTCTTTTGAAGATAGTCTGCCTGAGCATGTTTTGGTGGATGAGTACAGGTAGTTATAAGTTTCCCATATCCATCGTCAGACTCATGAGACAAGAGCGGGGATTTTCATAATAAAATAGTTTTATGGCTAATTCCATCATATTTTGAATGTACATTTCAAGTATTAAAGTGCCCAAGTGTGGCTGCATTATTTCTTTGTTATTTAGTTAGAGAAAGAAAAAATGATCTTTGTTTTTGTTGAACAATATTTGCTCAGTTGATCATGACACCTTAAAAAGCTGGAGCTGCCAGGTGAGTGTCCAGTGCCACCACTGACTCAAAAGTAGGCTGCCAATACGGTCGAAGGCTGCACTCAGGACGCCAGCATTCCTTGGGAAATGAAAGCGGTGTGAAGAGGGACTTGCTAATGATGAATGTTGGAGTGATGACAAGGTCATCATTTCCAGTATCATGTTCACATTATATTCCTAGAAGACGTGCCACGGCTTCTATAAGCCCCCTTTCAGATATTAAAAGCCGTAACCAGGACTGGGAACCTGAGCATCAACGGAGTCATAGGAACTGAACGATTTGAGCAAGCCTAGGTACTAGATGCGACATGGGATAGATAGTGAGAATGCGGAAGAGGTGGACACCCGGAAACAACCTTCGATACCCATTTAGCTTGACGTATTTACCACAGAAAAGCAAACTAGGCCATAGTGCATAGGTAACTAAAGTGCCCACAAAAGAACAGCAGTCAATCATTTATAGGGACCTGGCCTAAAAACCCAAAATAGACTGCCACCACTATCAGCAAGTCACCAAGTACAGTTGCTACATCTAGAACCTTCCGATTGAACTTTTACCTAGATTTTGCTACTTACCACAATTAGAAGAACCACAATGTGCTCTCAAATATTTGCTAAAATACAATGCAATGTAGGATTTGGGGCAAACATCCTTGCACCAGAGGTTACTTGGAATGCAGTCACTGAGGTCTATGTGAGTGTGATAATACACACTGCATGTACAAAACTGTCTGTTGGTAAGCCTTCAATGCATCTTAGTCTAAAGGAATCAACAGGGCTGTTATGCTGTATTTAATCTGCATGCACTTGTTGCTTTTCTTAACATGACCTATTTGCACACAACTGTCAACTTCTTGGCGCAATTTCATGCTAAGCATTGTAAAATGTTTTGACTAAGGGTGTGAGTGTTGGTCGTGTTACCACTGACGATAACAGTAACGTTGCCCGTTCCGTGGCAGTCTAAAATAATTCAATATACTTTAGTTTACCGAATTTCTGAACCTCATTGTACAAAATATCCTTTAAAATGAAGCGCTGTGCTGCTGTGCCTCCAGGAAGATGGCGAGGAAAGGCACTTGAAAGCATGCATATCGATCCTGCAGCACGACAGACAGAAGGACAGTGCTTCACTCTGTGGAGGACTCCATTCCCCACAATACTGATGTGCTGCTGTGCCCCCTAGAGGTAGACGGGGCAAGGGCACTTGAAAGGGCACATATTGGCCCAGCAGCACAGGATACACCCTGTCAGCGCCGGGGCGAAGACCAGGCCAAGACAGGCCCGTCTGTGCCCATCAGAGCCGCAGTGGCGGCTGCCTCTGAACGGGAATGGTGGGGGGGGTCGGAATGGAAAAAAATAAAAATAAACGTACCTGCTTTGATGCCGCATCCACCGCCCGAATCTCCTCTGTCTTCTTGTCTTCTTCCCAGCTGCACCCAGGCTTCCGACTCTGCCAGCCAAACAGGACGCTGCAGGAGCACCATCAAGATTGGTCTGTGCGGCCTGTTTGGCGGCTCAGGCAGTGCCTGGAGAGGGTAGGCTTGTTCTCCACGCGGCTGTGCAACACAGCCCAATGGAGAATATGCCAACTACGCATGA
The DNA here is from genome assembly GCA_963921515.1 of Calotriton arnoldi. Classification (NCBI taxonomy): domain Eukaryota; kingdom Metazoa; phylum Chordata; class Amphibia; order Caudata; family Salamandridae; genus Calotriton; species Calotriton arnoldi. Next base: position 2,013,925 of record CAWUFW010001250.1, read on the forward strand.
CTGTTTGGCCGGCCCTTGAGGGCCGGTCAAAGTGTCATGTGCATGTAGGGAGGGAATGCAAACCACTCCTGCTCCCTCTGCGGCAAGCCCGCCCCACCCCACCCGTAGTCGCACAGAAAAATAAAATGATAATAACTTCTTGTTTTTATCATAATATTTTTATTTTCCACTGCTCAACGAGCAGCGGGCGACGCTCCTCTGCCTTAGCGGATGAGTCGCCACTGCAGAGCGGGAGTGGAGGCTGGGCTGGACCAACCCTCTTGCTTTGATGATTTAAAGCATTTCATTGATTGCGACTATGGGTGAAAGGAAAGTACCAGGAAACACAAACGGTAAGATTCAGTGCCTGTTTCTATTATTAATATTTTTACAATTGCAATGGTGGTCTTAAATAAAGAAATTAGCACAGTGGAAAAGGGTTTGTGTGCAGCCAAACCATCAATGTTGGAATATTTACCTATTTCCTTTTCTCAATCTTTGCAAACTAACTTGCCCTTTTTACCATGCATTAGGGGCAAGATAAACCGATGTATGTTAAGTGAACCTTTGGATATTACCAGGCCAAGGGGGCAGTTATTACTCACAGTCAAAAGAAAAGAATATATTTGTCAAGGGACGTCCAAACACCTAAAAGATTGCCACCCCATGGCTGCAGGCAATTGCACATAGGGGCAGTCAATTTCTAGTGCCGGAGACAGTTCTGTTGTATCTGGCCATTCCTCTTCATACATTTCTCCTAACCCACTAACACAGATGGAAAATATGGTTAAGACCTAATTTGAGTCTCTATTGCGGCAGCTGCAGAATACTGAATTAACTTTGGACAAATTGTCAGAAGTGATGAAGAATTTAAAAGCCCTTTACCGAGAATACAAGAGAGACAATGGTCGCTGGAAGTGTGGGGATTGGGGGTTAACATCTCACAATCTTTTGCTGCTGGTGTAACCTTATCTGATTCTGCGATTGACAAGGGGCAGAGGGTCAACTTGGTGATATCTTTAGACGTGGGCAACCTAGGCTGCTGATTGCCCGCCAAAAAGAAGGTACGAGACCTGAATGCAGTCTGGTTTCTCAACCCCTCCCTCCAATGACATCTTGTCAAATTCTTCAGCCCCCACCGGATCTATCACCAGAATCCACCCCTTATGGTATTGTCCTGCACAAGGTTCTAATTCTGAGGTCAGATCAGAAACAGTACAGGGTTTCATTGAAAAACAAGGTTTAGCACTGCGTAAGTAGGAAGGTGGGTCTAAATGTCTGTACTGGCAGGTAAGGGGCCAAAGATGACAGTTGGTGACTGTATAGTGTTAACTTCAGAAACAATTGCATTGACTCCAACTTATTGCATAGGCTAGTTTGCTTTCCAGCAGAAAAGGGCATATTGAGGGACTTCCATTGGGATATTTTTATAGACCAAAGTTTGGCTGCCCGTCCCATATTCTCTTGCTCCTATGATGTAATACACCTGATCAACTACCCACTTCTAGTGTCCTGGTGTTAAATCCTTTTCCACCACTGGAATCATTGAATATAATGGACTTAAGTACAACGGCTGACTCTGTTATTGTAAGAAAAGAGAGGGTACCGCCTCCTAGTGATAAAATGGGTGCCACAGATGGCTTGCAACTTGGTGTAGGGGCTCGAGATGCACTGCCCTCAGATACTTCTGTTTCAAAGCATAATCTGCCCAATACTTTGGGCTTTTTAAGTTGGAATTTTGCAGGAATCTGCTCTAAACTGGATAACTCAGATTGGGTACCATTTACAAAGAAATTTGATGTTATATGGCTATGGGGGGTTAACATCTCACAAACTTTCTTTATTGAAGGTTATATCACTTTCAGTAGCGGCCCGTGGTGGGTGTGCTGCCGGGCGGTGACGCGGGGCGGGGGAGGGGCAGGCTGGGGAGTAGTAAACTACGGAATACGGCCGCACAGAGGTAAGTAAACAAACAAATAAATAAAATGAATTTCGTTGTGCGCGCTGCATCGCATTTGGCGATGCAGCGCGCGCAACGAAATTCGTTTTATTCATTTGTTTGTTTACTTACCTCTGTGCGGCCGTGTTCCGTAATTTACTTCCCCCCACCATGCCCCTCCCCCGCCCGGCAGCACTCCCACCACGGGCCGCTACTGATCACTTTGTGTACTCCAGTAAGTCCAACAAGGGTGGAACTCGTTAAAGGTGGCCTCTGTACTCTTTCTTAGCTCTGTGAGCTCCCTGGGAAGATTTGATGGAACCAATTTATTTATTTATTTATTCATTTGTAGAGCGCATGGCTACACCGTCCGGTGTGTCCCCGCGCTGAGACATAGCTAGTGAAACTACTGCTGCCCACTGCAAGACACGTCGAGCTGTATTTTAAACAGTGTTTGTGAACAGCCAAGTCTTCAGTTGTCTACGGAAGATACTTTTGCTTGGTTCAGTTCTTATGGCAATTGGCAAAGTATTCCAGATTTTTGCTGCTAGGTACCTGAAGGAGCGGGCCCCCATTCGTGCTCTGAATATTCTTGGAACTGTCACCAGTGCTTTCCCAAGGATCTTAAGCTGCGCCCTGGGGTGTATTTAGTCAGTAGTGGTTGAAGGTATCTAGGGCCCTTATTTGATAGGATGCGGTGACAGTGGCACATTGCCTTGAACACGACTCTCTTTCCCACTGGCAACCAGTGTAGGGTTGTCAGGGCTTTCTTCGTGTTAGCTCTCCTTGGAAGGCTGAGAGCCAAGCATGCCGCTGTATTTTGTACCCTCTGCAGTTTGGATAGGCCTTTTTTGGACGCGCCGAGGTATGATACATTCCCATAGTCCAGTTGGGAAGTAATTACTGCGTGTACTATGGTTTTTCTGGCATTAGATGGTAACAGATCAATGACTTTCCTCAAGGTTTTCATAGCCCCCTAGCATTTCCCAGCTACCATCCGAATCTGATTGTCAAATGTCAGTTTGGAATCGAACCAGATTCCGAGGTTTTTCACCTCTGTTTTTGGGGTGGGGACTTGTCCCAGTGATTCTGGCCACCATGCGGATGACCATATTGTTGGCGTCTTGCCTACCACCATTACCTCCGTCTTATTCCCATTTAGCTTGAGGCAGTGGTTTGGCATCCAGTCCGCCACCTCTTCTAAACATTTGGAGAAGCAGATAGCTGCCTGATCCTTGTCTTGGGACAGCATTACAATTAGCTGTGTGTCATCCGCATATGACACTATCGACACCTTATGTTTTTCCACACATTCTGCCAGTGGTCCCACATAAAGATTGAAAAGGGTGGGGCTCAGAATTGATCCCTGTGGGACCCCCTGGGGCAGAGGGAAGCTTTCGGACAGATGTGTCTGTTGTGCAACTTGGAAGCTCCGTTCGGAGAGAAACGATTGGTTTGTCCTTTCTATCAATTAATACCTCAGAAATCTAGTGGGTCACGGAACGCCATGTTGATTACTTTTTATAATAGGAATAATTTCAACAAGAGTAACTCCAATGTTGTCAAGGGTTTGTTATCGTTTTTTAGTGAGGTCATTGACCAGGAAAAGACAGTGTCAGTATTATGGATGGGTGATTTTAATTTGCACCTATGTAATTGGGCCTCTAAAGCTATATGTGGGTTTACAAATGTATAGGGGAGGGTCAGACACATTGTGAGCATTTCAGAGTGAGGAAAGCACTCAATAGTGAAACTATAGGACTTATGAAATGTATCTTTTTTTCACTTCAGATTTGTCTTTTCCGACGATGTACCCATTTTTAAAGACAATGGAGCCACATCCACTATAGCTTTTATTATCCTTTTGGAAGACTCTTTGTAGCCCATCTACATTTTTATCTAATTCCACATTGTGGCAGTGATCACAGCCCTTTTTCCTTGTCTGTTTCCTTGAAGATGGAACATTTACAATGTAATGAAACATGACCTAACCTACATTTTGTTAAAATAAGGGTCTGGCTTAATGTCTAAATGCGGGTAGAAATAGATGTAACCATAATTTTGTGGAATTGGTTAGTGAGGAGATTCCTCTGAGTCTTGAATAGAAACCACCTCTGGACACATTTTTGGCCTTCGAAAAAAAACCCTGGCTACGAAGAAACTGTCAATAGTTCCAACTCGCTCCACCAATGTCAAAGCATTTTCCTGGTTTAATTCTGCATGTTCTGTAGCACCTAATGGTTTAAAGCTAGCCTTAAAACGGAGACCATGAGTTCCACCAGGGGTATACGCCTGCAGAAGGAATTATAAAAGGGTAGAAAAAGACACATTTAGGAAGAGGCGTGGGTTATCTTGCAAATGGCGCGGTCCAGCGTGATTCTATCCTATTCTGGAAAATGTCTTTTGCATCATAGTTTGAAGCGGCCTCAGCTCCCGCAATGTCCCCTCACCAAAGGAAAGACCAATTTAGTAAGATCTATATCTTAGAAGGGATACATCCTATGTCTATCATCATTCCTATGGACTGCGCAGGGTCTGGTAGCTTAGTGGACTAATGCGCCCAATGTAGGGGACTGTGTTCGACCTCATGGTCACAGATTCAAATCCAGGAGGGTCCACTCAGCCTTTCATCCTTCTTAGGTCAATAAAATGAGTACCATTGAATAGGGTAACAATAAACATCTGTTATTCAGCACCAAGATACCCTTCCTGAACATGTGCTTTACAAATACATGTTATGTTATAACCCTAATCACTTATTGCCAGTAAATTTTGACTTAGATGAGGTAAAATTGTCAATCATTAGGGGCGCAAATGGGAAGGAATGTGGTCCAGATGAGGTGCCCCTTGATATGTATAAAGATAACATCGATCTGTGGGCCCCCCTTATTACTAATGTGTTAACGACTGATGTGCGCTAAGAGCAAACCACCACCATCTTGGTCCCACGCCATAATTGGTCCGGTATTTAAGAAAGGTGACAAAGTGGATCCGGCCTGTTACAGGCCGATTTCTCTGTTGGACTCAGTTGTTAAAGTTACAGGTAGGGTCCTGTTGTCCAAATCGGAAACGTGTGCTAAGGAGAAATCAATGTTACTAATGTCCAATATGCCTTCCACTTCGGTTTAGGTATGGTTGAACAATGTATTCTTTTGTTCCTACTTTTAAATACACATGTACTAAACGAGACAAAGCCTGATAAACAGGGTTTAATCTGTCACTCACAAAGGGCAGCCTGGCCTTAGAGGCAGGGCAGACGTTTTCTTGGTTAAAAGTTGTAAACTCCTACTGTAGACTGTTTACTATATCATTTTATGCACAGCCTCCACCCCCTCCCCTTCCTACTGTATATTTATTTCGTTTACCACTGTCTATCTCTGGTTGCAAAATTTAATACAATACTTTAAACTCAAAAAATTTGTAAAAACCTAGATGGAGTGATTAGCGAGGCCGGAGTTATTCTTTAACCAAGACGGTATAAACTTCATGTCACATAATTTGATGAAAACTCTTTTCCATGCAAACAGTCAGTGAAAGGAGTTTAAATGAACTCAAAAAGCTATCTGTATTTGCCTATGTTCACTGTATGTCACTTACCAACTGGGCTATTGAGCCATGTTTATTATGTGCAAGCAATATAAGTGACAGGTTTCTATTAGCTCGTTTTAGATTCAATATTGTTCACTGATTGTTTATATTTCCAAATAAAGGTCTGTGTAATCATGATTTACTTTTATGTCCATGTGATAACCAGTCTCAGCTCATTGAACGTTGTTTGTCATCTTTATGTGTTGCCAAGGAAACGCTTGCTAGTTCGGCTACTCTGAACAGTAAACATGATACAATATAAATCTGAAATTTTGTACTTTCAAAAATTGCCTGGAAATCACGTTTGCTTTGTGGTAGCAAGTTTTTTTTACAGCAGTCCCCGAAAATAAGGAATTAATTTTTGTGAGGAGTCAATGAAATCTGCAAATTTTGTTACAAATGGCAAACAATTCTTATTAGTGTAATTTAAGAATCTTACTGATTTTACTGTTATTTGTTTTAGTCTTTTTTGGTTTGATAGTGAATAAAGATTTTGATGATGATAACTGAATCATTCTTATGCTTCTACTCTTTGATTGAGCAGTGTATGTTGACAATGTGAAATTAACCATATTATTTTTTAGGTTCATGTGCCGAAATGGGGAATGGAAATAATTTTATATATATTTATGTATATATGCATTTATTTATTTGATGATACAGCTTAGGTCAACAGCACACTCGACTCAATTTCTCTGCTCAACACAGAGATAACGTCCTCTAACTACTACAGGTCAAACTTGCCTAAATTTAAAGAAGAAAAAAATGCCTGGGGGCCTTATTCACAGGGATGTGGGATAGGAAAGTGCAGCAAATCACCTTTCTGCGCTGCCCTATGTCAAATTGAAAGGGCAGGAATGCACCATATTTATCCAATACAGTGCATTCCTTTCCTTTCCCCCTGCACTGGTGCTGTTTCAGCAGCCTAGTGCCAACGCAGGCACCATGGTGCAAGGGTGCCTGTGTTGTTGACAGGATTGTTTTTGTGCAGAAAGGAGCACCTTCCTGCACAGAAGCAATCCATTTAGGCGTGTTCCTCTTTCTATGTGCACTGTTCTACAGCAACACATAGAAAGAGGAATAATCGAGGAGAAATAAAGTTATTTCTCCTCGGTACACCTTACCTCGAGAGGCGTAAGGTTTTGGCATATCCCCAGGTTTTCATGGTCTTGTAAATCTTGGGAAGCATCAAAATTCATGGGTGTCGTGTGGGAACATCCACCGTAATGCCCATGGAGCGCCTCCTAGATGCAGAGTGAGGCAAGGCAGCGACTTGCGCTGCCTTGCCTTCCTCCATCTCTATGAGGCCATTCAAAGCCACTCAAAGTGGCTTTGCGATGCCTCCTAAATAGGATTTGGTGGTTTGCCCCGCTGGAGTGCCACAAAAAGTGATGGTACGGTGGCACAAGGGGCTCATAAATATGCCCTCTGGTATTTACTGGGACATACAGACTTTGGTGCAGTAAACACCAAAATCTGCACGCTATTCTGCATTTGAGAGATAAGACTCGTATCAGGTGATAATTATTGCATTTGATAAAATCCAAACACCTTGATGTCAGAATTTATCAATGCAACATCTACAACCGGGCCATCTAGTAATGAGTACCAACATCTGTGCCACTCTTCTTGATCCACAGAATAGTTTTGTACTGAATAAGTTTCTGAAAGGCTAGAATAAAGACTGGGCTAGTCCAGTAAAAAGACGATACTTCGTGCCAATATGGAATTCAAAAGTACACAGACTAATCCAGAAAGGAATGTGGTGGATTATTTAGGATACAAAGCTATCTTGGGGATGATTTTCTAACACAAAGAACAGAGCATCTTGAACCATTAGGCTACTGGAAGGCTGAAAATTAAACTGAAGCAGACGCAATATGCTGAACTGTGAAAGCATTCGGTTTGAGAGATTTTACAATAAGGAGATATGAGTCAGATCACAACTAACAATTCAAATGCCATTCACCGTCCTGCTTCTGAGATTGGCTTTAGTTTTGAGTCTCTAAAAGCAGCAGAAATGGCAAATGTACATTATTTCCTGTAAGAATATAATATGTCCAAAGTAAAATCAGCTTATTAATTCTAATATCATAATGCCACTCTCCCGTGAAGAGTAAATATGTTTTTTGAAGGATTTTTCCTAGTTATATGTTTGTGATTAAATGTCACATCACATAATGCCTAGAACACTGGAGTGATGAAAGGCCGTCTCCACCCACATTCCGATGTTTGCTGTCTGCTTCTCCCTTCTCAGCGAAGTGATTTACTAACATTTTGCACTGGCTTTGCGTCATAAAAGGCACGCAAATCAGCACAAAATTATTTTTTTATTATTTACTTTCCACTGCTTTGCATTACTTAGCGTAAAGGGGGCCCTACATGGGCGTTCCCATGCAACTACTAGCACTTTTTGACACAAAACCCTATCTACCAAAAATATGAGACAGGGTTTTGCATGGAAAAAAACCGCTGTTTGCAATTTCTACTTTCTTTTCTGACTTTGCATGTGTGCTGCACTGTACAGCACACATATTAAGCAGGAAAAGTTTAAAATGTTGTCTAGGCATAGTGTTTTGTACTGGAAGGCAACCCTTCCAGTACAAAACTTTGCACACACCCTTGAACAATGGTGCAAAGGTGTGTGTGTGGCGCACAGCAGCAAAATTCTGCACTGGTTCAAGGGAGAGGGGAGAAGAGTGCCATCTCTCCAAGAAATGCAAAAAGAACAATTGATTGACAGAAACCTGAACAGTGTCCAACACTCACCCCCAGTACAGAGATCTGGGCCTAAATCCATCATTTTTTTGCTCACCACGCCACCCCAGTTTGGACCCAGCCATATGTAAATCAGTCATGACCCTGATCTCCATGGGAACAGCCCACCCCGAACTGCCAGGCCAGGTCCTACCTCAAACAGAAAGAAGCATCTTAGGACCGGTTTTGGGGTATCATCCCTCATCAGCCAAGACAATGTGAATCCAGTGGGATGCCGAGCACGGGACCCACGTCTTGGCATCCCCGTACCCTTTGGAGTGACAAATGCAAAAAGAACAATTGATGGACAGAATGCTGAACAATGTCAAACACTCACTCCCAGTACAGTGATCTGGGCCTAAATCCATCATTTTTTGTGCTCAGCATGCCACCCCAGTTTGGACCCACCTATATGCAAATCGGTCTTGGCCCTGCTCCCCATGGGAACAGTCCAGCCCGAACTTCCAGGCCAGGTCCTCCCTGGACCAGAAAGGAGCATCCTACGACCGATTTTGGGGTATCACCCCATATCAGCCAGGATAGCCTGCATCCAGTGGCATGGCGAACATGAGACCCATGTTTGGGCATTCCCTGTCCCACTTGGGGTGACAAATGCAAAAAAAAAACAATTGATGGACGCAATGCTGAACAATGATCAACACTCGAAGTACAGATATATGGGCCTAAATCCATTGTTTTCTTGCTGACCACGCCACCTCAGTTTAGACCCAGCCATATGCAAATCAGTCTACACCCTGTTCCCCCCAAAAACAATGGACTTAGGCCCAGATCTTTGACTGGGGGTGAGTGTTTGACATTGTTCAGCATTCCGTCTATCAATTGATCTTTTTGCATTTGCCATTCCAAGTGGGACGGGTATGCCCAGACATGGGTCCCGTGCTCACCATGCCACTGGTTTCAAGCTATCCAAGCTGATGAGTGGTGATACCAAGAAACCAGTTCTAGGATACTCGTTTCCAGTCCAGAAGGACCTGGTCTGGTAGTTCAGGCTGGATTGTTCCATTGGGAGCAGGGTCAAGACTAATTTGCATATGGCTGGTTTAAACCTGGAATGGTGTGGTGAGAAAAAGTACTTTGGATTTAGGCCCAGATCTCTGACGGGGGTGAGTGTTTGACATTGTTCAGCATTCCGTCCATCAATTGTTATTTCTGCATATCTCTAAGATATGTAGCTCTCCTTCTCCTTCCCTGTCACACAACGCAGTGCAACATTTTTGGCTGATGCGCTGCGCTACACTTTAGTAAATCTGCCCCTCTACTTAAAAATTTCTACCCTCTAATAGCATTATAGCCCTTCTGCCTCAGGCTATAACTGTTGCTAAACGCCTATGGCTCTGGTGTATTACTGCGTTCCAAGGACTTTAGCAATCAGTATAGCCCTTGGCAGTGAGCAATAATGCTATAGTGTTACATATTCTGATTGGCTGAGTGATACTGTATTTAGATGGAAATGCAATAACACATTTCCAAAGAGTTTTTAATAGTAGCCAGTCATTCATTGATTATGAAAAATAAAACTACAGCAACCAAAAATAAAAGCTGTTCACAATCACCATATAAAGACATAAAACACACGTTTTAAAAAACAAAAAGCAAGAGTGTGTGTGTGTTTGTATAAAAACTGAAGTATACGGGCCTATTCACAAACTGTGTAATGCAACTAAAGCACTACTAAATGCTATTTACAAACCTAGAAGTTTAAATCACTATCTCCATCGTTCATATCTTTTCTATGGGGAGATCTTCACACATGCAAGTTTACTAATTGGAAGTATATGCGAGAGGGAACCGGGTAGAGTACCTGGAAAAAGGGGCATACTTGTTACTAACTGGGAGGAGTTTAAGGAATCGTTAGGTGGGGTTTAAGGCGGATTAGGGAAGGATGTAGGGTTGGACGTGCACCAACCCACAAAAGATTAAGCCTACTGCTATTTAGAAATTGCATTTCAAAAAGATACTACAGCCAAAAAGTCCAGCACTACACATAGCAAACCACTGGTACTGCAACACCCTCTCATAGAACATAATACCGGCAGAGACTTAAAATAATATCCTGAATGAAATATTGTTAAATTAAAATATATTTATTATTATTAATAGTTACAAATCTAAATAAATATAATTTAATATTTTTAAAAATCTAAAAATAAACATATTTATTAAATGACTTCAAAATAATTAACACTCATTTTTGAATTTCTGAATTAATGTATCATTAATTATTAACATATTATTGAACTACATTTAATTAATTTTCTTCATCATGTTTGATAATTAATTATTCATAATTTTATAAAAATTCAATTTTTTGTGAATACATTTTTATTTAAACTTCAGAAAAAGCTTTTTTAATGTTGTATATTTAAATTAATTAAAGGTTTATTTCAAAATGAAGTTACTAGTGCTGCATATAAGTTTTTATTTTATTATACTTCTAAAATAAATACAGAACATTAATTTACATTACAATTTAACATATTTGTACTCATTTGTTTTTAATTTAATAAACATTTATGCTTTTTACTGTACTGTGCTATAGCAGACTCCGCAACGTGGGTTGAGATTACACTATTATAATGTATAGGGAAAGTAAACATGTTTATCAAGGTTTACAAAAGTAGTAACATTATTTTAAATATTAATGTTAATTAATTTGAAGAATCAGCTACCAAGAATCTGTGTTGTGCAGAAAATATCATCAGCATGTGGGGGCAGGAGTAAGGCTCATCTGTGGACTTTGTATGCTACTTGGCTTCTGACTTAGTGACCCCTTATAAAAATCTTTTCTTTTTGAAGTGTGGTGACTTTAATGGCATTGAGTTACCTCAGGAATATGAAGTATAACAGTGTGGGACTATTCTGACTAGTTTCTTTGGGTTTACATGTACAGCTTCTATTTTAACCATGACACTGGGAATTCTATGAAAGTGTTCCCTCACTTTTCATACAACACCATAGCCCTATTTGGTTAGGCTGAAGCTCAAAAACACTGCAGATGCAGTTGTGATCTTCCTGAGGCTTCTGTCCTGCTGTTCAAGAAAACTGCCTCTTGAACTCCACCAACACGGCTTTCCTTTCAGCACCTGTGCTCACAGTCAAGGACCATAGGGCCTCATGAAAGATGAATAGGGCTTCAGACATGAGCAGGTGAGTGTGCATTGCTGGAGGAACTTCCTAGTGGCTGCGACCAGTGGAGCACAACACTGAGACACCAGGGCAGCTGTAATTCAAAGGGGGACTTCTGCTTTCTGCTTTAAAACCAGGGCTGCTAGAAAGCCTCCAGAAATTAATACCCATTTGGTCTAGCTGAGTTTTAATTGTCAGTTGAGTGAGAGGTTTAATGTTATTAAATTACGTCTAGTTTGTATGAGTTGATCTCTTTAGTGGAAGACTTATTGATATAAAATGTAAGTCTAGCGGTCTTTTGTGGGGCTCAGTAGAAGAGAGCCCTTGTTTCTTAAGATATTTTTGGTAATATGATTTACTGATGTGAAAAGTGTTTGTCACATGCTGCAGGTCTTTGTTTGTCCATGATGAAAAGTCCATGTCAAAACAATAGGCCATTTTTTATTTACTATGAAAAAAATAGACACTATTCACGTATTGACATGATTTTCATTAAAATATCACTTTTAGAAAAAGCTTACATAGAGGTTTGTCCTAAAATCACCTCTGATCATAATCCGGTTATGTTAACATTCCAGATGCAGACAACAGTTAGGAATGCCCGTTGTGTTCTTTCTTTTCCTCGACACTTACTTAACAATTTAGAGTATTGTGCTCATCTCAGAGTAGCAATCGGGGAGTATTTAGATAATAATAAGGGCACCACATCTACCGCAGTGGTCTGGGATTGTATGAAAGCTTTTATCAGGGGAATCACTCTTCAGTTTATCCTAGCATAGAAGAGGGGGACAGCTCAAAAAGCAGAACAATGCTGCATGGCATATCTAAACTTAGAACGTCAACATGCTCAGGCAATTATTGCAAGGGACCCAGCTGAACAGTCAATATTCTTGCAACTCTTAGAAACTCGAGCTATTCTAAGTAGAAGGCTAAAGGAGAAAGTGGCTGCTAAGATATAAAATGCTGCAGTATGAATACGGTGAGAGGGTAGGGCAGCTTTTAGCTACCAAGATTGCAGACAAGAAGGCTAAATCCAATGTCAAATTGATCAAAGGGGAGGGTGGAGTGTCTTATTTTTGGCCTCCGGATATAGCTGAGCAATTCGGTTAATTTTATTCTAAAGTATATGGGGAATCAACTCCTCATAATAGTCACTTGCTTGCGGAATATCTACGAGAGAGCCATCTACCTCAGCTTAATGTAATTGAGTCGACAACACTCCAAAAAAATATAGAAATAATGGAGGTAAAAGATGCAATTAAATCCCTGTCCTCCGGTAAGGCGGCGGGGGAGGACACTATCCCTCTTGAATTCTATAAATATTTTCAGGATATCTTAGCACCAGAGTTCACAGAACTAACTACTCATATTATTAATGGGGGAGAAGCCCCGGCATCTTGGAGTGTAACTAATATAGTGGTGATTCCCAAGAAGGGGAAACCACCTGAGGACAGAAGCTCTTACCGTCCAATATCTTTGATTAATGCTGATGCTAAAATCTTTACTAAAAACTTGGCTGCACGTCTGGTTCCCCTTATTCAGCAGTTAGTCTCCAATCAACAACATGGGTTTGTTCCTGGGAGAGACACGTCAGTTCATATCAACACTGCTATAGCTGCCTTTGATGTAGGTGGCAAACTGAATAAACATATGGGGATGAATATGTTAGACGCCGAGAAGGCTTTCGGCAGAATAAACTGGGAGACACTCTGGTCAACTATGAAAGCTTTCGGATTTGTCACTCGGTTCATCTCTTTGGTGCAAAAGCTTTATAACAACCCGGTTGCCATGATTAAACTGAATGGCATGTCATCTACATCCTTTTCCGTCCAAAGGGGTACACGGCAGGGCTGCCCACTCTCTCCTCTTCTTTTTGCTCTCTACATTGAGCCTTTCATCAGACACTTGCTGCAGAATGCAGGGATCTCTCCGGTATATCTTAAGGTATAGGATTAAAGTTTACTGCATATGCAGACGATATCGCTGTATTTTCGGCGGACCCGGTGGTAGCCATAACTTGTATAACGGAAGCGGCAGAGCTTTTTGGCTCATTTTCAGGATACAAGTTAAACTTGTCTAAGACCCAGACAATTCTGAATTACCAACCAGACCCGGTTTCAACGTCTCTCGGGGCTACGTGCTCAGCCACTTATTTAGGTATCCGACTCTGTAGCCAAGTAGAGGAAGTTTTTACTTTGAAACACGAGCCACTCCTTAAACAAGTCATAGTCAAGTTGCGTAGCTGGCACCGTCTCCCTCTCAGTATTCTCGGCAGGTGTAACGTAATTAAGATGTGCATTTTGCCTAAGTTCTTATATCTGTATCAGTCAATCCCTCTACGAGTCCCCAGATCTTTCTTTAAGTGTCTTGAGAGTACGATTGGTAGTTTTATTTGGGGCTATTGATGTGCTAGAAGGGCTTTAAGCTACATCAAACTCTCTTATAAGAAAGGGGGCTTCAAGCTCCCAGATTTTAAGCCGTACTATTGGGCCACATTTATTGGGTGGATTCAAAATCGGTTAAGCGGGTTCGAATCAGGCTTGTCTTCAGTCGCTTATCAATTAGCCTGCGGACCTTCAATTGGATTTACTTTGTATAAAACAGCCGACCCCAACTATTTCAAATGTGTCAGATTTAAGGTCATGAAGGATGTCACTAATATCTGGCAAGAAATCTGTAAGGAATACTCCCTGCCGACATTACATCGATATACTCCTTTATGGGTAATCCAACACTTCTGGAAATTTTCTGGGATGCTGTTGGTAGAGTATGGTGGCAGGAGGGTATCAGTAATCTTGGACACCTGTATGATGGCCAGGGTTTTCGCTCGTTTGCTGCATTAAAAGAGGAGTTCGGTCTCTCGCACAGCTCCTTTTTTAAATACCTACAAATAAGGGATTATCTACTACATGGACAGAAAATTTTAAATTTTCCCCCACACCTTGGAAATATTGACAGGGGTATATTCGGCTATCGGGAAAGGTGTCATTAGTGCAATGTACCAGAAAATTATCGCAGCAGCCTGTGATGACAGCCTGCAGATCTCTACTAGATTAAGTAGTCTTCTCAAAACTTAAATTTCTGCTGAAGAAATACAAGAGGCACTGGATACCCTAGATCAATCAGTAACTTCAGTTAACTTGAAACTACAGCAACATAGGACAATATTCATGTTGTATTATACACCTAAGGTCATCTCCAGATGGGCAATCGCTGGATATTCCACAAAAACATACTGTCCAAAATGTAAGTTGTTTTCAGCAGACTTAAAACATATGTTTGTTGACTGTCCGGGGTTGAATCTGCCTTGGAATAAAGTCTCCGCAATGTTCACAGGGCATCTTGACCGCGAGTTTCAGCTTACGGACAAGGAAATTCTCTTGGGGTGCAAACATGGGGCTAATAGGAAAGAGAGGTCACTAAATTCTATCATTATCGTATGTGCTTGTCTGTGTATCGCAAGAGCTTGGATAAATCCTATCAGCCCAAATGCAGATGAAGTCTGGTCACTGCTTAGGCAGGTGTTTGAGTCTGAACTAGCGTTAGCCAAGGCTAGAGGCCCTCGTTCCTGGCTTAGATTCAAACGGATTTGGGATAGTCTCCAAAGACATAAACCTGTATCCATTAGCCTTTTCTTTGTATTAGGAGCATGGTCTTTTCTTTTTTGGTGTCAGTTTTCTCTTTATTAAGGGCAGCATCGAACTTGAACTTGAACTAATTAGCATATGTCTAATGTGTGGCTTTAATTGCTTCTCTGATTGCTCTCTTCCCCCCAATGTTTGTGTTTGTTTTGTTCTTCTGTTCTGGTTCCATTGTCTATACTTAATTTCTTTTATTCTTCTTTCTTTGTATTTTGTCATATAATTGGCTAATAAAAAATGTATAAAGAAAAAAAATATGATAAATTATACAGCCCTGTGTTATTAAATAATGCAGTCAAATGTATTAAGGCCATATTGCATATATAATTGTAATTTATTGTGTAGTGTTTAGCTGTGTGTGATTTAAAGTGCCTTTTCCTTTTAAAAAAAACATAAGTGTTGCTAGCATGTGTTGCACAATTCAGCCTTGGAGTGTTCTGCATTCCTGCCCTAAAAGTCAAGTGTTAACAGCGGTAATTCGCTCCTAGTTTGGGGGACCAGAGCACCCAGGCTCCAAGAAATAAGAGGTAACCTGACCAGATCGATACATTTGGGCACAGTGACTAAGTAACCCTGAATACCCTTGGACCACCAAACTCACTTTCTTGCACTGAACTAACCACCACTTCTCCTTTATGCACTGGTGCCCACCACTTGCACTCTTCTCACTATTAAAATAGGATCACCTCTGTCACTTTAGCTCATTCCACATGGAATCTCTTCTCTCACTAGTTTTTGCTAATTTCACACCAATCATTTTATTTCTCTCTCTTCCCAAGCCCTATTTCTCAGACTTTCACCACTTGCCTTGGCCTTTGCCTGGCCTAACAAGCACAAAAATATCCATAAGAGACACTGGGCCAGATGTACGACCCGCCAATTTGCGAGTCGCAAATTGATTCGCATTTGCGACTTGCAATTTGCGACTCGCAAATTGGTATGCACAACAGTGTCTGAGACACTTTGCGATTCCCAATGAGGTCGCAAATTGCGAGGCTCATGAATATTCATGAGCCACTTGCAATTTGCGACCCCATTCGGAATGGCATGCACTCCCAGGGATGGTGGCCTGCTGGGCTCAGCAGACCTCCATGTCTGGGACTGCTTTTAAATAAAGCAGTTTTTTTTTAAATGCAGCCCGTTTTCCTTAAAGGAAAACGGGATGCATTTAAAAAAAAAAAAAATGAAACGTTTTCGTTTAATTTTTTAAGGGCAGGTAGTGGTCCCTGGAACCACTGCCTGCCCTTAAAAAATATTTTGGGGGCCAGTCACTAAGGCGAAGGGGTCCCCTGCAGACCCCTTCCCATTTGTGACTCCATTACCACCCTCATGAAGAGGGTGGTAATTTGCAAGTGTTTTGCGACTGCAATTGCGGTTGCAAAACATTCATACATGGCTTTGCAATCGCTATTAGGAAGGGAACGACCCCTCCTAAATAAATTGCGACTCGCTAGTTAGGAATTGTACATGGCCCTGTGTACTTTTGCATGCGCAAACGGGTCGCAAACCCGTTTGCGCATGCAATTTAGGGTCGTACATCTGGCCCATTATGCTTTCCTCATCTATCACCTTGTATCGCAAATGGTTATCTTGCACTCTACAACAACATGAAAATGAATACGTTCCACAGAAAAATGTAAATACCACCTGAGCAAATGGGGTACTAGCAATAAATCCTAAAATTCTATTATCACACCACTCATCAAAAGCTTGTATTACCCACAGATACCCTTTCCAAATTCCGCTCAATTTTATGCCTTCCCTGCTACGTTGATGTATTAAAATGATTGATAAAAGTTCTGCCCACCTTGAGTAATTTGGTGTCCTTTGTAATTATCCTTTTTAGTCTTCCACTCCAAGCATGGGACAGGGACCATCCTAATTAACATAGTGGAGCTGCTGCTACCCATGGTAAAGCCAGCACAATTCATTAATACATTTAAACATGATAGAAACATTTAACTCCATCAAACAAATAATGCTGGTTATCTGTGTGGCAACCTACACCAAAGTGGTGGAACTGTTCTCTATTGGCTAGCCTTTTGATAAATCATGCACATCGTGGACAGCTAGAAAACACACAAAGCAAGGGGTATGGGGTAATTTCTAATGCACCTATCTTAAAATACAAAAGGCAATTTAAATAAAACAATATACAGAATATTACGGGTGCAAGGAATCGAAGGCTCAATACCCCTTAAGACTCCAAGGATACAAATCCCACATATGCACACATTAAACACTGATTCCGCACTCCGTGATGTACAAGGATTTAATGTATCCTATAGGTATAAACGTAGTAAGAAAAGAAAAAAGCCCATCACTCCAGCAGATTCATAGTTTCCTTATTCTTTATTGAAATCATCTTCTTAAAAACAAGCGTAGCCAACGCCTTTCGACCCTCACGGATCTTCCTCAGGGCTACAAATAAATATACAATACATTAAAACTTAATATTAACAAATATATACATTATTTACAGTGTTAAAAAACATCAACCTATGTAGTATATAAGCAATGATATATAACAGATACCATATTGCATTTTATTACCAATTTAATTTGTTTTTACATTGTTATTTACAGATTTAGGTTGATTTTGGACCAAAACATTTTGTTCAAATCATTAAGATATAATTATAACTGCTGAAGGGGCTTTTTTATATTCGTATAATGAGATATATACAATAAGGTATTTGCATGGCATGGGGCAACACTTATTACATGATTTCTAAATATCTAACATTTAAGTTTTTAAAATGTGATAATGCATCGAACATAAGCTTACCAATAACAATTGGCAGATATCTATCTTATTTAGAACTGATTGTCTTCCCATGAACAGTTAGGTCTCTCACTCTTTTTGTTGTGACGATAAACCCTGGCAAAGAGGGAAAAGTGAAAAAAATATATAACAAAACAAGATAGTCTCACCAATGTCCATTATTGCTGTTTATCCAATAAAATCATTCTATAGATGGCTTGGATTACCTTGTATTTCCTGACAATAACCTTAGTACATTTTCAAATAATCTTCATAAACGTATTTTGAGGGAAGTTTAGTATAACCCCATTTCAATCCCTAGGACAAAGAAAATGTATTATATTACTTTTGAGATAGAGACCTATCGGGCTTAATTCATAAAAATTTACTCAACAGAACCTAAGTTGTTAATCGAGATTTTCTGGTGACCACAGTATACCACTATATGTGCAAAAATTGAAACTGTTGTTTTAAAATGTGGGTACCAACACATTACATAGATGGGCAGATCCGCTTGTCACATAAGGTCCAGTTTATAGAAAAATAAACTTGTTTCTAATAAATAGCAAAGTAGTATGAAGAAAGAATTCATTTACTGGGACCAGACGGGTTAAAAAGTGGAAAGCGAAGACACAAGCTCCCTCCCTTCTTAAGAGCTGTGTCTAATGTTAACCAATAAAGTGAGTCAGATGGGGCAGTTTGTAGTACAAAATGATAGAAATCAGGGACACAAACTCCCTACCCTTACATGATGATTCAAATGTTATAGCCCACCTTTATTTGTAATATAAGCAAATTCAGTTAGGATTCTGAACGAGCACTAAAAAACAGGGATACAAGTTCATAACAATCCGAGCGGTATAGCCCAACTTCACTAAAAGTATAAACGGATTCCAAGCGAGTAATAGAAAGCGGGGATTCAAGTTCATATCTCGATATGACGAAGAACCAAGCGGCTTCGCCCACATTCCCGCAAAATATAAGCGGATTCGGTCTAAAGCCATAGGGAGCGGTAATGTAAAACTCATTCCCCAAATTAATGAGGCATGAGGCAATAGAAATCCCCCCTCACCCGGACTTACTTTTTCCGTATTTCTGGCAATCCCGCAGCGTATTCGGCAACGTCACATTTTGCAACCCCTGTAGGTGGCGTTTAAATAGCCCGCTAGTTTGCACATCTATAACCAATCAGGTAATAATGTTGGTAGTTTTCATAATTTTGTGATCCGCCATCTTGTAGTGATTGAGATCACATTTAACCCATGGAAAATGTTGTATTTGTGCGAAATTATCATGAATCTATTATTTAAAGACGGTTTCATTCAAACGGTTTTTAAAATATAAACCAATACGATCGGTTATATAATATTTTATGTTTAGGAAAACGTGTTTGCTTAAGCCGATAAAGCAATGTGCACAGTCTACGAATTCGAAACTCTATGGTTTATACTTTTCACAGCCGCCATCTTGTAATAGGTTTCCGATGTGTTAATCTAAATAACGGAACCGCTCCATAAGTCACTAAAATTAAGAGTCCTGCTATTTCCGTCATTGAGATCGTTAGTACAATATTTATTAATTTAAAATGTG
Organism: Calotriton arnoldi; assembly: GCA_963921515.1. Classification (NCBI taxonomy): domain Eukaryota; kingdom Metazoa; phylum Chordata; class Amphibia; order Caudata; family Salamandridae; genus Calotriton; species Calotriton arnoldi. Next base: position 2,033,330 of record CAWUFW010001250.1, read on the forward strand.
TATCTATGTGAGCAAATGAGGCAATATATGTGGCCCACGATTTCGTAACTCCATGGTTTATACTTTCCATGGCCGCCATCTTGTAATGAGTCGCCAATATATTACTCCCCAAAGAATCACTAAGATTAAATTAAACAATCCCATTCGAACAACCTATTATCCCTTAGATGCAAGATACATCTATTTTCGAAGGCAAATGGAATGAATATTGCATGAATATTATTCATGGGCTGCATCAAAGTATATATGCGTTTCCATCATGTTCCAAAGAACAGATATTCAATCTCATTAGCGTCTATGCAAATGGGAGGATGTTATGACACTCAAGAAAACAGTAAACTTCATCCACCATAGTTCCTCGTGGTCACTAAGAACTATGGGAAATGAACTTCATATAATTTAGAATATCAATATATTTGTAGAGAAACAATTAAAAAATTATAAAACTCTGCATTCACTCTATGAATTAAATATTGGTGAAAGGGTTCCGTTAAGGATGTTCTGATATAAGGGATGACTCTCTAGGAAAATATTAGCAAAAAAGAGCCTGATAATGTTTATGAAAGGGTTCCATTTGGAATGTCTGATATAATGGATGACTCCCTAAGAAAATATTAGCGAAAAAAAGCCTGATAAGTCCCTAACAAAATCTCATACCATTACAACATATATTTAGACATATTCCATGGGGTTTATCCCGAACATATAATCCTACCAACATAAAGTTGCATTTGAAAATTACTACTTCAAATAAACACTTCACCAATATTTTTGCTGAAATGGTCTTTCAGGATTATTTCTAAGATATTATGACATTTTTTAAAGATCCACATCCACCATATAATTGATGAAGTGTATTATTTTAAAATTTTACAAATTTCCACAGACCAATGAGTTCATTTTACAGAAAATTATACATTTCATTGTTAATGTTCAGACCCATTGCAATGGTTCGTAGTCGGCAAATCCAACCTGCTTCCGCCCGACGTAGGGCATCTTTCCTGTCACCCCCTCTTTCTAGGGCCTTAACACTCTCAATTGCATGAAACCAAATAGTTTGTGCTTCTGGATGTGTTTCATGTATATGCACAGAGTCCGGATACCTGTCATCCTTATTTTTAATAGCTCTAATGTGCTCCTGAATGCGTGTTTTTAGGCTACGTATACTGCTCCCTATATAGATTTTATTACATTGGCAGCCGATGACATAAACAGTATGTGTAGTGTTACAATTAATGAACAAATATATTTGGAATTCTCTTCCTGTGTTGTATTTAAACTGACTTTTTTTATTCAGTCCAAATTTACGCACATTACAAGTCCCGCACACATGGAAGCCTTTAGGCTTACCTGGCAGCCATGTTGTCATATTTTGTTTTTGATCTTTCACATAACTCGGACATAACATGTTCTTTAATGTTTTGCCCTTCTTATAAACAATTTTTGGCCAATCATAAACTGTACCTATAGGCAACTGAGCAGATTTTAAGAGATGCCAATTCTTCCTCAAAATATTATGAATGTGGTCACTATGTATGTTACACTGGGTTATAAAAGCAACCACATCTTGATCCTGATTAGCCTCATTTGATGTTTTTTTGGGCATCAGGGTTTGTTTTCTGTCCATTTTTCTGGCTTTTGTTTCGGCTTGTTTAAGACAGTTATCAGAATAGCATCTACTCTGAAAATTATGTTTTATCATCTTTAGATTTTTATCAAAAGAATGTTCCTGACTACAATTCCTTCTTGCTCGAACCATCTCGCCATATGGAATGGCATTGATGGTTGTGCGCGGATGAGCACTTTCCGCGTGTAACACATTGTTACATGAAGTTTCTTTTCTAAAGATGTCACTATGGATAGCATTATTGGATCTATACAGTTTTAAGTCAAGGAAATCAATGCTTTCTCGAGAGGAGCTCATTGTTACTTTCACATTGAACCTATTGCTATTTAAATAGCTATGATATGCAAAAAGTTCTTCTTCTCCTCCATTCCAAATCCTTATTATGTCGTCTATATATCTTCCGTAGAAGATTACATTATTATTCCATCGTTGTGAGCCAGGTCCCCAGGTGTGCTCCGCCTCATACACACCCATGAAAAGGTTAGCGTAGGACGGAGCAAACCTGGTTCCCATGGCTGTACCCTGTTTCTGCAAATACCATGTCCCATTATGAAGAAAAACATTCATAGTAAGGATCATTCGGGCCATTTCTAGAAGCATCATCGTATGCTCCAGATGTTTTACATTTCTTTTATGTAAAAAATGTTTCAAAGCATCCAAGCCACATTCCATTTGGATGCATGTATACAGGCTCTCAACATCCATAGTGACGAACATAAGTTCATCACTATTCCACTCAAAGTCCTCCAATTTACAGAGTACATCCCTACTGTCTTGAAGATATGAGGGCAAGTTCTTTACAAAAGGCTGTAAAAAGCCATCCACGTACTCTGATAAGTGTTCAGTAGGACCACCATTTCCTGAGATAATAGGTCTCCCAGGTGGGAAGGCCCCTCCTTTATGAATTTTCGGGAGTATATATACACACGGGTGCCTTGAGTTGTGTGCCTGTAAATATCGGTATTCGTGGTCCGAAATTAATCCAGATTCATGCCAATCCAACAATCTGGCATTAATCGTTTTTTCTACAATTGGGATGGGATTTTCTTTAAGTTGTTCATAGCAGATGTTATTGCCCAATTGTCTCTCTATCTCGCCAAAATAGTCCTCACAATTCATTAGAACAATATTCCCCCCTTGTCTGCCTCTCGTATGACAAGTTGAGGGTCCTCCTGTAAAGATTTTAAAATATCTAATTCATCCCTGGTCAGATTATAGCTATGACGACAATGTGTCCCTTTCCCATGTTTGTCTTCCAGTTGATACAATTGTTGTGTTACTTTGTTAAAAAACTCATCAAAATATTTATCTTGAATATTTGAAGGCACAAATCTAGATTTATTACGTAACCCACTATCAATTGTTGTATCTTCTCTGATGTTAAACAACCCTGCCATTTCCACGATGTCAATATCAAGGTCATCTTCATCTAATGTAGCTAAAAGATGTACCTCACCTAGTTCAGCAATTGTCAAATCAGAGGAGCCTTCACACTCTCTCACTGAATTATTCCGGACAAATGGATGTTCTGAAATGTATTTTTTTATCGCAATTTTCGTACAAATTTATATAAGTCAACATGCGTATTTACAAAATTACAGTTCTCCAGTAATACAGAAACTCAAACCTTTCCGCAAAATACACAATTTTTTTTCAGTGAGATTTCTCGATGATAAGTTTACAATACACAATTCATTAGACATTACAGGTTCCATATCAACATTAGAAGACACATTCTGATGCAAATCATTTATTTTTTCATTTGAAATAGCTTTTGTTGTCTTGTCTGCACCCCTATTCTTGCGTTTCTTCCCTCCCCTCCTAGTTCTACGTTTGGGTTTCTCTTTTTGTTCCCCAATCTGTACCGCTGAACCTCGCGTAAAAAAAGGGAAGATGTTGCAAGTCCCTCAATATTACTCGGTCCCTCGCCTGGGTCACTATCTAAAGAGGATAGAGAGGTGCTACTGGATGATACACTCACTGGTTTTACAACAGTATCAATTCCAGTTGGGGGTTTAGGGATTACATCATCATATTTTTTGGAGAAAGTAAAAATTCTCCCTCGGTCATAGTCAGTTTCATCTCGTAAGATTTTTCTCTGTTTCTTACTCTTAATGAAAATTTGGTAGGCTGCAAGTTCCTTTTTAAGTATTTCATAATTTTTTATGGTAGCCTCCTTCAAATTCATATCTGAGATTTCTTTTTCAAGTTGTGTTATCTTATCTCTGATCTTTTTACTTTCCTTTGTGCATTTGTTATTAAGGTTCTCATCATTCTATATGAGGCATCATAAAGACCCTCCTCCCATTCTTCTAACAAATCACTTTCTAAATCTTCATAATTTGGGAAGATCAGTATTCTCAACCCACGTGGTATACGTTTGTTTTCTAGATATTTCTCTAAGGTGGCCCCATCCCACCATTTACCTAATTCCTGCTTTCTCAATTTTTCTAAACGAAACAATTTATCTTTTAAGCCCTCAGATTTGTTAGGGACTGTCTGAGGGTCATCAATGTTTGTACCTTTCTTTTTTTTAAACAAATCCCCCAGCAATTCTTCTCTATTATCTAAAAATTCCAATTTGTGAAATTCTACAGGCCTTCAGATAGTGCAAATCTACCCAATTTAACTAGAAAACACACAAAGCAAGGGGTATGGGGTAATTTCTAATGCACCTATCTTAAAATACAAAAGGCAATTTAAATAAAACAATATACAGAATATTACGGGTGCAAGGAATCGAAGGCTCAATACCCCTTAAGACTCCAAGGATACAAATCCCACATATGCACACATTAAACACTGATTCCGCACTCCGTGATGTACAAGGATTTAATGTATCCTATAGGTATAAACGTAGTAAGAAAAGAAAAAAGCCCATCACTCCAGCAGATTCATAGTTTCCTTATTCTTTATTTAAATCATCTTCTTAAAAACAAGCGTAGCCAACGCCTTTCGACCCTCACGGATCTTCCTCAGGGCTACAAATAAATATACAATACATTAAAACTTAATATTAAAAAATATATACATTATTTACAGTGTTAAAAAACATCAACCTATGTAGTATATAAGCAATGATATATAACAGATACCATATTGCATTTTATTACCAATTTAATTTGTTTTTACATTGTTATTTACAGATTTAGGTTGATTTTGGACCAAAACATTTTGTTCAAATCATTAAGATATAATTATAACTGCTGAAGGGGCTTTTTTATATTCGTATAATAAGATATATACAATAAGGTATTTGCATGGCATGGGGCAACAATTATTACATTATTTCTAAATATCTAACATTTAAGTTTTTAAAATGTGATAATGCATCGAACATAAGCTTACCAATAACAATTGGCAGATATCTATCTTATTTAGAACTGATTGTCTTCCCATGAACAGTTAGGTCTCTCACTCTTTTTTGTTGTGACGATAAACCCTGGCAAAGAGGGAAAAGTGAAAAAAATATATAACAAAACAAGATAGTCTCACCAATGTCCATTATTGCTGTTTATCCAATAAAATCATTCTATAGATGGCTTGGCATACCTTGTATTTCCTGACAATATCCTTAGTACATTTTCAAATAATCTTCATAAACGTATTTTGGGGGAAGTTTAGTATAACCCCATTTCAATCCCTAGGACAAAGAAAATGTATTATATTACTTTTGAGATAGAGACCTATCAGGCTTAATTCATAAAAATTAACAAATAATGCTGGTTATCTGTGTGGCAACCTACACCAAAGTAGTGGAACTGTTCTCTATTGGCTAGCCTTTTGATAAATCATGCACATCGTGGACAGCTATAATCCTTCCTTTCTAAAACTGTTACTTTGATTTGTAAGGTGGGCTATAAAGATGATAATTTCTCCACAGCTAACTTAATGTGTACAGCGGCTCCTTGTCCTGACTATCTGAAAGGACAGAATTGAATTTCATATTGATGCTGATGACACAAGGCTTCATTTAAGGCTAGGAAGTCCTAAAGCAGAGTGCTTCCTGCCAAGTAAAGAATCAAGAGTGGATTTACTAAAACATTTCCAGCTTCAGCACTTCCAGGACGGAGGTCTCTTAATGCGTCCAACGACTCTTTGCTTCACACTCAGCTCATTGACACAATGAAGTCAGGGCCACGGTCTAATGAAAAAATATTGAGTCTCAGGATCAAATCTGATTCCATCCTATTACTTAATGTTTAAGAGTCTACTTGTAAACTACTTTCCTCAGAAGCACATAGGGACCACACCTGATTTTTACATAATTGATAAATCTAAATATTTGCTAAATATGAAGAGGGATCTGGGAAAAGTGTCAAGTAATAAACTCACTGAAGAAAGTCCTGCATGGCTTATAAATCAAAGGCCCTCTAGGTCAGCAGAGGCTATTGCATCTGCTCTCCTGGTAGATGCCAATTTTAAATTTCGCACTAGGCAGGTAAGGATCTCTGTGTCTTCACTTGAGCCAATGGTGAAGCAGCTTCACTGAAATCCATGCAATTTAGTAAATGAGTTCCGTGTTTTTGAACCTACTTAGAAATGGTTTCTTGTTTTCAAGAAACAAAAGCTCAAAGCAGAAGTGTTTTCTTTAATACAAAAATATAATGGTGGTAGGTGAAGCAAGCATTTTCTCAGCATGTGGGGGTCATTGTTTAATTTACCCCTGTGCTCAGGGTCATTGTTTGATTTCAAAGGCTGGTCCCGAGTAGGGTAATGTAGTGATGGTATCCCTGCTTTAAATAGGGCATGACAATTATCACTGTGACCCGGTGGCCCAGTGGGGTTGCAATGTTAGAGGATTATGCTGGTATAGCCAGCTGAGGCTCCACCGGTATAAACCTGGTGCTACCACTCCCTCAAGATGGGGTGGAGGAAACACGATTGGAGGAGCAGGAGATTATTGATTTATAGTTAGAATACACGACAGAACTGTGAATGAGGCTCTCTGTTTCTAGTTATCTCAATGGTCTAGAAGAGTGATATCCTCCTCATGAGGCAGGTTGAGCCCTACCTTTGATCTTTTACCAGACCAACTATAAGTTATACAATTAGAGTAACTACTGCCTCGTAAACCAAGAAAGTGCTTCGGGCCTCAAAAAGAATAAGAAACCTCTGTATAAATACCAGTACCATATAATACAGCTAGCATCATCTGGACCAAGAGATCAGAAGGTATATAATGTGGACATCTTAGTCAATAGACACCTCTTATTTAATATCAACGAAATACTATCATAGCACACTTTTACACCTAGACAAATGACTAGGAAAACTACCTTTTTATTGCAACATGTCCTTCATGGCCACAGTGGAAACCTCCAGGCCAGACTACTGCTTCACCATATATACTGGACTCCCAAAATGGAACGCTGAAAAGTATGATGCCACAAAGATGAAGCTAACATAACACTCCTGCCATTATATGTTTTGGGTGCTCCCCATTTATTAATCATTACAATTTACAAAGCATTTAATTGCAGCACCCTGGCTACCTCTCTAAAGCTCTATTAACCATCAAAATCTCCAAAGTCATCTACAGATCGTGGTAAACATAGCAGATGATCTCTTTACAACCCAGCCTCTTGCTCCTCTTTTCTTAATAACTTATGATTACGGGTTTTCCACATCTCCAAGTTTGCCCTTTCTTCAGGTGCTCCATATATTCAGCACACACCTTCACTCCCATCAACTGGAATGTCAAAGGTCTAAGAGCAGTCAGTAGGATCGGTTTGTGATGCTTGTGAAAAATGGAATGGTTTGTTTCTATGTATGTGCACAGTAAATTCACAAATTTATGAATATAGCATGAATGTTTGTTAGCTAGTATCTAGCATGGCATTTTAAGCAAGGACATACAATTCATGTGAAAAACTCACATTAGCTACTGGGAGGAAACAATCTTGTGCCCCCGCTATGCACAATGTTATAATTAATGATGTCATATCAGATTTTGCATTGATGTTCTCAATAATGTCATAGAACATGTTATGATTGATGTAATATGTGAGGTCATAAGCAGTGAATGGTGAGGTTGCAAGTTATAGTTACTACAGTTAGCTATAATTGGTGAATTGCAGTGTTTCTTCAGCTTAAAATGTTATGTTTTAACTGACATTTTCACCTAACAATAATGTCATTTTAACCTTTGTTTTTTTCAGTGAATTTCTGGGTTTTGTTAATGTAAAGTTAGATATTATAACCATACCTAACTATAACAAATCTTTAATCTTTGTTTTTTTCCGCAAATGTCTAGAGTTTTTTTTAACATAAAGTAATATATTATTGCCATATTTAATTAGGACTATCTCCTGCTGTTCAAGGACTTTGGCTGTGTGCAACGTAGGTTGGCCACTGGGCCAGGCCTGCAGCCATGCCCTGCGCCCAACCCCCTTGCAGGATGTCAACCCCTCTGCAGCCAATTCCCCATGGTCTGCCAAGATGCTGTTGCTAGGCAACTCCCATGGTCTTGCAGCATCCCAAGGCTCTGTCACTTTTTTTCCTTGTCACGACAGTACTGCAGTACTGCAAAATTACTCAGGGCCACACTGAGCCCCACAGTGGTGCTCATACCCTTCCCCCTTGTTCCTTATTTTTATTTGTTTTTTACGACACTGGCACCAAATCCTTGATTTATAAAATGGCTGCTGCAACTTTCTCTTCATGTTGCTGCCAAACAATCAGATCACATGTTTGGGCCTCACGGTACTGCAGTAGTACTGAAAGAGAACCTCGCCACCCAATTCAAGCGCATATTTTGAGCTAGATGTACAGCATGTCAAGATCTCACGGTACACACTCTAGGGCCACCAACTCATTCACACTCATCATCATCAACAATCTTTATTCGGCTTAAAGAAAAAAAGCCATAAAAACACAATTTATACACATGCAAATCAGCATTAAAAAAACATTCCATTGCAATTAAAACTCCTGGGAACGTTGTCACTTCAGTATCTCTTTCACATAAGTGTACGAGTGAACAAAACTTTAAAAATGCTGTTTAAAAGTGTCCTGAGAGGAAATTCAAACATACAGTTCATTATCAGTAAAAACCTAAAGGTCTTTGGGCCCAATTCACAAAGGGCCTCCCCACTCGTGGAAGAGACCCCGCAGTTGTGGGGGGGGGCCACTCTTATGGCGGGACCTCCACAATGGGAAACTGCAATGCTGAGGTCCCGCCATTAGTGTGAAGCCCTAGCCACGACTGCGAGTTAACAATGAAAAATGTTTCATTTAAGTAATCACAAGAATGTGAGAGAAGTTTCAAGAAATTCCATTGACACTGTTACTGAAATGGCCTATTTCAATCCAAAGCTTCATGCAGAGGTTGTTGCTGATGCTAGCCTAGTCGGGTCAGGCGCAATTCTGGCACAACACAGCGGACACCCACAAGCTCAAAGACATATTGTGGCATATGCCAGTAGAAGTTTGTCCCAAACAGAACATGCTTATTTACAACCAGAGAAAAAAAGTTTGGCTGTGGTGTGGGGTTGTGAACATGTCCATGAATTTCTGTATGGAAAGCCTTTTACGCTGATAACTGATTATCAAGCTTTATTGTCTATCTTTGGAAATCCAAAAGCCAAGATGCCTCCTCACATTAAACGGTGGGTACTACAATTACAAGAGTATGATTATAAAATTGCGCATAGTCCTGGGAAGGATCAAAACCCTTGTGACTACTTTTCCAGAGTGCCTATACATGGTCAAGGTACTCCATCCAAGACGGTTGAAGCCTACATTATTTTCACTATAAAGTCAAATATGCCAGCTGCCATATGGTTAGCCCAGATCATCACTGCCATGAGTCAAGATAGTGACATGGGGAAGCTGAAAGATATAATTTCACATCAGTAGTGGAAGTGACACGCTTGACCTCTCACCAGTGATGGTGAATACCAAAACTACAAAAACAATAAAGATGAATTGTCTATAACTCAGGAAGGAGTTATACTGTGAGGGCCGAGAATCCTAATTTTGGAGAGTTTGAGACAGAAAATAATTGAAGTGGCTCGCAAAGAGCATCATAGTATTGTTGCCACCAAGAGAGCTCTCCGAGATCAAGTTTGGTTTCCATATTTGGATGAGAGGGTTGGAAAGGAGCTCAAGGCCTGTCATCTATGTAGCTGCCTTTCTATAACCATTATTCAACATACTCTTACCATGTCAGAACTCCCTAAGCATGCATGGGAGAGAATAGCCATTGATTTCTTTGGTCTACTGGATAATGGACATCATCTGATTGTAATTGTGGATGAGTACTCCTGTTTTCCTTTAACAGAGGTTCTCACATCCATAATTCATGAGTGAGCCATTGAGAGACTTGGCGGCATTTTTGCAGCATGGGCCATTCCAGCCATTTTGAAGACTTATAACGGCCCGCTGTTCAACAGTTGAGAAATCAAGGATTTCCTGGAGCATCTGAATATAAATCATCATAAGAGTACACCACTGTGGCTGCAGGCCAATGGACTCATTTAGCGTTTTATAAGTATGCTAAAGAAAGCAGTACCATGTGCAACTTTGGAGATGCTCAGTTTAAAAACAGTTTTGAATTCAACCCTATGAGCCTATCAATCAACACCTCACTCGACCCCAGGTGAAAGCCCTGCTACTTTGATGTTTGGGAAAGCAGTGACAACCAAGTTACCTCATTGGACCTACAAAATAGAAAGAAGTGAGAATACCACTCGGATGAATGACTTGGTTAAAAAAGAAAAGATTTAAGCCTATACCGACAAGAGGCGACATACAAAGAACATTAAGTTTAAGACCGGAGGTCTAGTGATCGCCCGACAACTGTGAGGGAGAAAATCTGATGCTCCATTTGATGCTGCATCTTTCTATGCTGTGTCCAGCAAGGGACATATGGTGACTGCTCAGGGTTCTGGGAAGTCTGTTACCATATACTCTTCTTACTTTCGGCATTTGATTCTTCTGCCTTCTCATCAAGAAGGTGAAAGAAAGACTGAACCTGAAAACTCAGTGACTGTTGTTGCTTCTACAACGTCTTCTAAAATCTTTGACAGTGAAGATGACAGCTCCCAGATTCCAGTAACCAGATCAGGTTTAATAATTAAAGCGACAAGAAGGTTGATGGAAGAAATTGCATATATATATATATATTCACTGAAAAAACCATAGGTTTTAGGGACAGTTATAGTTAGTTGGACATTGCACTCGTACAAAACCCGTGAAATTCCCCCGTTATAGTTAGTTCAGCTAACTATAACTCACGCCCCCGCAATGCACTGCTGATGACGTCACATATTACATCACTCATGACATGGTCAGTGACATCACTGATGACATGGGAATTTCACGGGTTTTGTACGAGTGCAATGTCCAACTAACTATAACTGTCCCTGAAACCTATGGTTTTTTCAGTGAATTTGAAAGGTTTTTTAAATGCTAATTTCTAACTATAACGTGCCTGAAACCTATGGTTTTTTCAGTGAATTTCAAAGGTTTTTTAAATGCTAATTCCTAACTATAACATGTCTGAAACCTATGGTTTTTTTCAGTGAATTTCAAAGGTTTTGTAAATGACAATTTTTAAATGTATTAATTGTTATATTTATTTTTTTTGATACTGATTTACTACATTTTTTTAAACTATTTATTTTTAGATATTTTATTTTTTAAATTACATTGTAATTACATTATACATTACATTACAAAATATACTTTCTCAGAATGATTACTTTAGTTTAAATACTTTGCAAATAGGCAATAGACTTTTAAGTACAGTAGTTACAGTTGTTGCAATGGGCAACACAATTTCAAACACAATGCAACATTGAGCTCAATGTGAATTTCTAGTTAAATGCAATTAGTTACTTTATGGATTACTTTTCTAACCACAGGACTGGATCCTAGATTCAGTCCTGGGACATCTCCTGTAAACAGTTGAGTAAAAGTGTTTTGGTTACAGTAGTGATTTTTATGGAATATTGTATTTTAAAAGTTGACACAGAAACTTTTTCACATAGAATCACCAATGTTATCCTATGGGAGGAAATTCACTTAGCAGGTAAGTAGTGTTATTGTTACTTTTTCTTACTCAGTGGTGGATCCTGGATCCAGCACTGGTGCATCTCCTGTAAACAGTTGAAAGAATGCGTTTAAGTCATACAGGCGATTTTTAAGGAATATTTGTAGTTTGTGAAAATCGACACTTTGAAACTTTTCTGCTGAAAACCAGACAATGGATTCCTATGGAAGGAAATACAAGTTACTGGTAAGTATGGTAAGAATTACTTTTCAGGGACAGTGCTGGGCTAAAAGATGCAGCACTGGGTTCTCTCCTGATAACAGGTGAGTAAATCGGAATTCGTAGTTCGGCTGATTTTAGAGGAATATTATAAAGTTCCAAAACTCCACACACGGAAGAATTTCTAAGTGAAACCAGTCAATGTTAGCCTATGGAAGGAAATTCAAGTTACTGGTAAGTACGGTTAAAATTACTTTTCAGGATTAGTACTGGGCTCAAAGATGCAGCACTGAGGTCTCTCCTGATAACAGGTGAGTAAATCGGAATTCGTAGTTCGGCTGATTTTAGAGGAATATTTGCACAATGGTGAAGGAAGGGGGTGGGGCCTGAGGTGACATGTCTGCAAACACGCCCTGTGGTGCGTTTTAAGTTGGAGAATTAATTCCTCCTCAATCCCGAGGGTCCCCAGGGGCCAACTAGCCCACCAGATACCTCCAGTATGCGCCAGAGAGCTGCGTTGCAGAGAGGTGTTCAGAGGCCACGCCCCTTTTTACAACACTCTGCAACGCAGCTCCGTGGCGCTTACTGGAGGTACCTGGTGGGCTAGTTGGCCCCCAGGGACCCTCTGGATTGAAGAGGAATTAATTCCTGAACTTAAAACACGACACGGGGCCTGTTTGCACACATGTCACCTGAAGCCCCGCCCCCTCCATTCACCACTGTGCAAACGCACCCAGTGGCGCATTTTAAGTTGGGGGATTAAGTCCCCTTGAATCCTGAGGGTCCCTGGAGTCCAACTAGACCACCATGTACCTCCAAAGCGCCACAGAGCTGCGTTGCAGAGAGGTGTAAAAGGGGCGTGGCCTCTGTACACCTCTCTGCAACGCAGCCCCCTGCGCATACTGGAGGTTCCTGGTGGGCTAGTTGGCCCCCAGGGACCCCCAGTATTCAAGGCGAATCGTTCCCCATCTGCAAACGCGCCAGGGGGCGCGTTTGCAGAGTGCTGCAAGGAGGGGGCGTGGCCTCCCGCGCGATGCCATTTTTTTTTTTAAGAAGGGGGCTGTGTGGCCCCCTTCTTTTTCTAAATTATTGGCCCTGGGGACCCCATCCCCCAGGGCCTGCCCCTATTTTTTTTTTAATTTGGAAGGGGGCCGCGTGGCCCCCCTCCCGAGGCCTTAATCGGCCCCGGGGACCCAATCCCCTGGGGCATGGGCTTTTTTTTTTTGTAAATAACTTATGGAGGGGGGCTGCGTTGCCCCCCTCCTCAGGCCACTTATGGCCCGGGGACCCCATCCCCCGGGGCCGGCCTTTGTTTTATTCATTTTTTTTAAATTAAACTTTGGGGAGGGGGGCCGCGTGGCCTCCCTCCTGGGCCACTTTTAGCCCCGGGGACCCCATCCCCCGTGGCTGGCCCTCTCTGTTGGGGAGTCCCCAATCCCCCCACGGTCCCGCCGGCTCCCCGCGTCCCTCGGGAGCCGGCATTGCTTTTCCAAATGGGGAGCTGCTAAGATGCAGCTCCCCGTGTGGAAAAGCAATGTGCTTTGGTTTTTGGAAGAGAGAGCAGGTTTCCTGCTCTCTCTTCCAAAAACAAAGCAGTTTGCTATGGCAGGACGGGAGCCGCAAGGCTCCCGCCCTGCCATAGCAAACTACAGTGTCCCGGGGTAGGCACCCCGGAACATTGCAGGAGCCGGCCCTGGGGGGTGGTGGTACCCAGGGCCATCACTGCCTCCAGGAGGGGGGCCGCGCGGCCACCCTCCAAACATCTTGAAAGCCCCGGGGAGGTGGTGGTCCCTGGGGCTCTGGGGGTCCATAATGGACCCCCATATTTAATGTTTTAGTGCCACGGGGAGGTGGCGGTCCCCGGGGCATGTGGGGGGGCTTGAGCCCCCCACACAGGTAATTTCAATTTTAAAAAAGAAGCCCCGGGGGGTGGCGGTCTCCGGGGCTGCGGGAGGGCCGAGAGCCCTCCCGCACCATGTTTTTTTAAAGCCCCGGGGGGGTGCCGGTCCCCGGGGCTTGGGGGGGCCTTAGAGGCCCCCCATACATTAATTTAATAAACCCCTGCATGCCCCTGGGACTTGGCCCACCCGGGGGCCAATTAACAACGAAGCGCGGGAGACCGCGCTTCGTTTTTTTTTTTTTTCGGCGGGATCCGCGCACCCTAAGCGCATCCCGCTGATTTTTTTTTTTTAAATGCTTTTTTTCTGCCCAGGGGGTCCTTGTGGGACCCCTGAGCAGACCTAGGGGTCAGGGTGTTTCTACCCTGCCCCCTTTGTGCGTTTGCGCACTTGTTTCTTTTTTTCTCGGCGGGATCCGTGCACCCTAAGCACATCCCACCAATTTTTTTTTTTTTTTTTTTTTTAAATGCTTTTTTCTGCCCAGGGGGTCCTTGTGGGACCCCCTGAGCAGACCTAGGTGGTCAGGGTGTTTCTACCCTGCCCCCTTTGTACATTTTGCACACTTGTTTCTGTGCCTCGGTTCTACCGAGGCATAAAATGGCTGCCAACACTTCCTGATTTGGAGTGTTGACAGCCACTTGACAGCCAATTAGCATGCAGCTCGTGATCGGGAGGGTACGCAGACCCTACTCGGCCATAGATATATATGTGACTTTACTTTTGATTTTCTCAGGAACTACTGAACGGATTTACACCATTTAAGCAAAAGTCATGACACTGAACCAAGGGCTACCTATTTGCCAAATTTGGTGTAATTCCGTTCAGCAGTTCGGGCTGTAGCTGCGACTAAAGGTTCCTATGGAAAATTGCATGGGGAAAACGTGTTTTGGGACCCCCCTTTTTTCTCGGCCCCCGCTTGACGAATCACCCCGAGACTTTCAGGTTAGGAGCGGACCGGAGCGCCCCAACAAGTTTGAAAATTTCGCGAAGATTCGTCAACCGACGCCAAAGTTATTTCAAATAGAATGTTGCGGATTTCCTATGGAAAATAGGTCCTAACTATAACTATCTACTGGCGACCGCCAGTAGATAATATATATATATATATATATATATATATATATTAGTTGGTTTATAAAAAAATTTAATTTTTTTATTTAACAGAGGGGGTGATGCAGTGTCTTGTGATATTTTATGGTGGAACCCTTTTGGTTTCTAAATGACTCCAAAGGGCTGTGATGTACGTGTCAGAGCACAATGCCATGAAAGATCATTTCGAATGTTGGGTTCACAGTTATACACAGAAGAATAAAGACGTGTAATACTAAGCTCCATGTGGGGCATAGTCATTGGCGGGTACCCAGGCTAGGAAGTTGCTGCATTCACTACTTTCCGACTGTATCCTGAGTGAGCATTCATTTTTTCCTGTTAATGATGTCCTCACTGGTGCGCTCTGCCAGCACCACGCTTCACCCCTCACGGGTCCTGGGCTCCAGCAAGAACTGCTTCTGTTTTTAGGATCTATATATATATCACCTACTGGCGGTCGCCAGTAGATAGTTATAGTTAGTGTAGTTTCCATAGGAAGAACGTTTTTTCATTTGCCAATAACTTTAGTTTTGTTTGACAAATCCTTGCAAAATTTCTAAAACTAATACGCCAGTCATTTCAGCTGCTGTCTTGAAAGTTTGGGGTTGATCTGTCAAGCGGGGGTCGAGAAAAAGGGGAGGGTCCCAAAATGCTTTTTCTCCATGTTAATTTCTATAGGAAACTTAAGATGTGGCTACAGCCTGCACTGCTGAAAGGAATTACACCAAATTTGGCAAAAAGGTAGCACTTGATCCTGAAAGCGACCTTTTTTGTTAAGTTGTGTGAATCCGTTCAGTATTTGCTGAGAAATTTTAAGCCTTCTCAGATATGCAACTGAGGCCGCGGTGGATCCGTGATCCCTCCTGATCTCATATCTGAGATCTGATTGGCTGCCAACACTTCAAATTAAATTGGCCTCAGGAGGTGGGCCACACGGCCCCCTTCCCATTTCAAACAAATAAATAAAAAAATAAAGGGCAGGCCCCGGGGTATGGGGTCCCCGGGACTGTAATTGGCCCGGGGGAGAGGCCACGCAGCCCCCCTCCCCATTTAAAAAAGCAGACTGGCCACAGGGGATGGAGTCCTGGGGGCCGAAATCACAAAGGGAAAGGGGGCAACGCAGGCCCCCTTCCCTTAAAAATAATATTTAATAAAAAAAAAATCTGGCAAGCTGCCTGAGGTCACGCCCCCTTCACCACCACTCTGCAAACATGCCTACTGGTGCAGTGGTGCTTGTGGAATAAAATCCCCATGAATGCTGAGGGTCTTTGGGGGCCAACAAGCCCTCTTTTTACCTCCAGTAAGTCAGAGACAGCGGGATTTCTGAGTGGAGTTGAAGGCCATCCTCCTTGGCTGATTTCGGTCCCCAGGATCCCATCCCCCGGGTCCGATCTTTCTTTTTTTGAATTGGCATTCAATTTAAAGGGCTCAGCCCCCCGCCTGGGCCATTTTTGGCCCCAGGGACACCAACTCCCGGGGCATTCCCCCTTTTTAAAAAACAAATCACAAAAAAAGGGAGGGGGGCAGGCGGCCCCTCTCCCTGTCCATTTTCGGTCCCGAAGACCCCATTCCCTGAGGCCTGCCCCCTTTTTTTAAAATGTCTTTTTTTAAAAAAAAAAGGGCCAAACAGCCCCTTTTGTGGGAAAATTCGGCCCTGAGAACCTCATCCACCGGGGCCGGCCTGTAGTGTGGGTGCCCTGGTACCACCCAGGGCACCCTCATTTAAAATGTTGGGAACCACGGGGTGAGCCTCAAGGCCCCCACGGTCCCTGTCGGCTCCTCTCCTCCTGTGAGAGCTGGCATTGCTTTGGGATCCAAGGAGCTGCTAACATCCCTAAGCAATGTCTGTTTCTCTGCTCGCTTCACAGCGGGTAGGGAAACAGACCTGCTATGCTTTAAACAAGCGAGACCATTTTTGCTCTCGCTTGTTTTTAAGCAGAGCTGGTTTGCTATAGCCCTGGGGTGGACACCCCGGGACATTTTTGGAGCAGTCCCTGGGAAGTAGGGGTTCCCAGGGCCATCTAGGGCTCCAGGAGGGGGTTGTGCAGCCACCCTCTCTTGCTCAAATTTGCCCCAGGGAGGTGGTGCTCCCAGGGGCCAGAGATATGCAACTACTGTTACTGTTACTAAAATTACTGTAATTTAGGCCTGGGGAGGCCGTCGGGTCTTCCCAGATTTTTTGTGAGAAAATGTGTGCCCTGGAGAGGTGTTTGTCACCGGGGCAGTTGGGGATCTGTGAGGCCCCCCACATAATATTAATTAGCTCCGGGGAGGTGGCAATCCCGGGGCCAGAGGGGGTCCGCGAGGCCCCCCCACATAGCTGCAATTAGCCCCAGGGAGGTGGCTGTCCCTGGGGCTGCGGGCGATTCATAATTAAAAGTGCCCCGGGAGGTGGCGGTCCCCGGGGCTTTTTTAAGCCCAAGGAGGGAGTCCCTGTGCTCCCCCTCCTATATTCATCATATGCCCCTGGGACCTGGCCCACCTGGGGGTTATTGTAAAGCAAGCACGGGAGGCCACGCTTGCTTTTTTAAAAATTTGTGCTGCAAATTCACGATTATCGCGATTTTGCTGCAATTTCTTTTTTGAAAAAAATACTTATGCTGTGGCGGGGTCCCAGGGGGACCCCAACACTATGGCTTGGGGGTCAGGGTATTCCTACCCTTCCCAACTTTTCTTTATTTTCACTTTTTATGCAAAAAAATCAATGACGCTGAGTCCCAAGATGGCTGCCAATTCTTCCTGGTTGAAGTGTTGGCAGCCAATCAGAGCTGTGCATTTCCCTGCACAAACTCCCCTTTTTTCGCAAAGGGTTTGCGACCAAAGATATATCTATCTTTTTCTTCTTAAATTTCTCAAAAACTGCTGAACGGATTTGCACCAAATAACAAAAGGCGCAATCTGCGTAACAGCATTACCTTTCTGCCAAATTTGGTGTAATTCCGTCCAGCAGTTCGGGCTGTAGGTTCGACAACGCGTTTCTATGAGAATTAACATTACAAACGCACCCTTAATTCATGCCCCCATTTCTCGGTCCTCACGGCACGGGTCACCCCCAAACTTTCTATGACACAAAGAACCTACGTTGACACTTTTTGGGGAAAATTTCATGAAGATTGGTCAAATCAAGTCAAAGTTATAGGCAAGTCAAAAAAGGCTTTTCCTATGGAAACTAGGTCCTAACTATAATACCTACTTGATATATATATATATATATATATATATATATATATATATATATATATATATATATATATATATATATATATATATATATTATCTACTGGCGGTCGCCAGTAGATAGTTATAGTTAGGACCTATTTTCCATAGGAAATCCACGACATTCTATTTGAAATAACTCTTGCGTCAGTTGACGAATCTTCGCGAAATTTTCAAACTTTATGGCCCGCTCCGGTCCGCTCCTACCCTGAAAGTCTCAGGGTGATTCGTCAAACGGGGGCCGAGAAAAAGGGGGTCCCAAAACGTGTTTTCCCCATTCATTTTCCCATAGGAAACTTTAGACACGGCTACAGCCCGAACTGCTGAACGGAATTACACCAAATTTGGCAAAGAGGTAGTTCTTGGTTCAGAAAGAACCCTTTTTGTTAAATGGTGTAAATCCGTTCAGTAGTTGCGGAGAAATTAAAAAAATAAGTCAAAAAATCAATTTTCCATAGGAAACTTTAGACACGGCTACAGCCCGAACTTCTGAACGGAATTACACCAAATTTGGCAAAGAGGTAGTTCTTGGTTCAGAAAGAACCCTTTTTGTTAAATGGTGTAAATCCGTTCAGTAGTTGCTGAGAAAATCAAAAGTAAAAGTACATATATATCTATGGCCGCGTCGGATTCGCGCACCCTCCCGATCACGAGCTGTCTGCTAATTGGCTGTCAAAACTCCAAACCAGGAAGTGTTGGCAGCCATCTTGTTCCTCGGTAGAACCGAGGAACAAGAAAGCAGTAAAAAAAAGTGCGCAAAACGCACAAAGGGGGCAGGGTAGAAACACCCTGACCCCCTAGGTCTGCTCAGGGGGTCCCACAAGGACCCCTGGGCAGAAAAAAGCATTTTTTTTTAAATCGGCAGGATGCGCTCAGGGAGCGCAAATCCTGCAAAAAAAAGAATCGAAGAGGCGGTCTCCGCGCTTCGATTGTATTTTGCCCCTGGGTGGCCCAAGTCCCGGGGGCATGGTGGGGAGTTAAATTTATGTATGGGGGGCCTCAAAGGGCCCCCAAGCCCGAGGACCGCCACCCCCGGGGCTTTCTTTTTAAAATGGTGCGGGAGGGCTCTGAGCCCTCCCGCAGCCCGAGACCACCACCTCCCGGGGCTTCTTTTTTTTAGTTTTTCCTGTGTGGGGGGCTTGAGCCCCCACACGCCCCGAGGACCACCACCTCCCGGGGCACTAACAAATAAAATGGGGGTCCGTTTTGGACCCCCGAAGCCCGGGGGCCACCACCACCCGGGGCTTTGTTGATGTGGGGAGGGCCGCGCGGCCCCCTCCTGGAGCCTGTGGTGGCCCTGGGGACTGCCACCCCCAGGGCCAGCTCTTGCAGTGTCCCGGGGTGCCTACCCCGGGACACTGCTGTTGCAATGACAGGACGGGAGCCTCGCGGCTCCCGTCCTGTCATTACAAACTGCTGGATATTGGAAGAGAGCAGGGAAACCTGCTCTCGCTTCCAATATCCAAGACAATTGCTTTTCCACACGGGGAGCAGCATGTTAGCTGCTCCCCATGTGTAAAAGCAATGCCGGCTCCCGTAGGACACGGGGAGCCGGGCGGGACTGTGGGGGTTTGGGGACCCCCACAGTCCCCACCCAGAGAGCCAGGCCCGGGGGATGGGGTCCCCGGGGCAAGTAGTGGCCCGGGAGGGGGCCACGCGGCCCCCTCCCCAGAAATAATGTTGTTGTTTTTTTTTAAAAAGGGGTAAGGCCCTGGGGGATGGGGTCCCCAGGGCCCAAAAATAAGAAAAAGGAAGGGGGCCACACAGCCCCCTTCAGAGAAAAAAAAAAAACGATCGGCCCTCAGGCCCCGCCCCTTCCTTCACCACTCTGCAAACGCGCCCCTGGCGTGTTTGCAGATGGAAGTAATTCCCCTTGAATACTGGGGGTCCCTGAGGGCCAACTAGCCCACCAGGAACCTCCAGTATGCGCCAGGGGCTGCGTTGCAGAGAGGTGTACAGAGGCCACGCCCCTTTATACACCTCTCTGCAACGCAGCTCTGTGGAGCTTTTGGAGGTACATGGTGGGCTAGTTGGCCCCATGAACCCTCAGGATTCAAGGGACTAATCCCCAACTCAAAGCGTGCCACGGGCGCGTTTGCACAGTGGTGAAGGGAGGGCGGGGCTTCAGGTGACATGTGTGCAAACAGGCCCCGTGGCGCGTTTTAAGATGGGGAATTAAATCCCCTTCAATCCTGATGGTCCCTGGGGGCCAACTAGCCCAACAGGTACATCCAGAAAGCGCCACAGAGCTGCGTTGCAGAGAGGTGTAAAGGGGTGTGGCCTCTCTACACGTCTCTGCAACGCAGCCTCTGGCACATACTGGAGGTTCCTGGTGGGCTAGTTGGCCCCTAGGGACCCTCATGATTCAAGGGGACTTAATCCCCCAACTTAAAAACGCGCCACGGGGCGCGTTTGCACAGATGTCACCTCAGGCCCCGCCCCTACCTTCACCATTGTGCAAATTTTCCTCTAAAATCTGCCGAACTACGAATTCGGATTTACTCACCTGTTATCAGGAGAGACCTCAGTGCTGCATCTTTCAGCCCAGTACTAATCCTGAAAAGTAATTTTAACCGTACTTACCAGTAACTTGAATTTCCTTCCATAGGATATCATTGCCTGCTTTTTGCTGAAAAAGTTTCTAAGTGTTGATTTTTGAAACATACAAATATTCCTCTAAAATCAGCCGAAATACGAATTCCGATTTACTCACCTGTTATCAGGAGAGACCTCAGTGCTGTATCTTTCAGCCCAGTACTGGTCCTGAAAAGTAATTTTAACCGTACTTACCAGTAACTTGAATTTCCTTCCATAGGCTAACATTGACTGGTTTCACTTGGAAATTCTTCTAAGTGTGGAGTTTTGGAACTTTAAAATATTCCTCTAAAATCAGCCAAAATACGAATTCCGATTTACTCACCTGTTATCAGGAGAGACCTCAGTGCTGCATCTTTTAGCCAAGCACTGACCCTGAAAAGTAATTTTAACCGTACTTACCAGTAACTTATATTTTCTTCCATAGGAATCCATTGTCTGGTTTTCAGCTGAAAAGTTTCAAAGTGTCGATTTTCACAAACTACAAATATTCCTTAAAAATCGCTTGTATGACTTAAACGCATTCTTTCAACTGTTTACAGGAGATGCACCAGTGCTGGATCCAGGATCCAACACTGAGTAAGAAAAAGTAACGATAACAGTTTTTACCTGCTAAGTGAATTTCCTTCCATAGGATAACATTGGTGATTCTATGAGAAAAAGTTTCTAAGTGTCAACTTTTAAAATACAATAATATTCCTTAAAAATCACTACTGTAACCAAAACGCTTTTACTCAACTGTTTACAGGAGATGTCCCAGGACTGAATCTAGGATCCAGTCCTGTGGTTAGAAAAAGTAATCCATAAAGTAACTAATTGCATTTAACTAGAAATTCACATTGAGCTGAATGTTGCATTGTGTTTGAAAATGTGTTGCCCATTGCAACAACTGTAACTACTGTACTTAAAAGTCTATTGCCTATGTGCAAAGTATTTAAACTAAAGTAATTCATTATGAGAAAGTATTTTTGTAATGTATAATGTAATTACAATGTAATTTAAAAAATAAAATATGTAAAAAAAAATGTTTCTAAAAATGTAGTAAATCAGTATGAAAAAAAATAAATATAACAATTAATACATTTAAAAATTGTCATTTACAAAACCTTTGAAATTCACTGAAAAAACCGTAGGTTTCAGACATGTTATAGTTAGGAATTAGCATTTAAAAAACCTTTGAAATTCACTGAAAAAACCATAGGTTTCAGACACGTTATAGTTAGAAATTAGCATTTAAAAAACCTTTGAAATTCACTGAAAAAACCATAGGTTTCAGGCACGTTATAGTTAGAAATTTGCATTTAAAAAACCTTATAAATTCACTGAAAAAACCATAAGGTTTTAGGGACAGTTATAGTTAGTTGGACATTGCACTCGTACAAAACCCGTGAAATTCCCCGTTATAGTTAGTTCAGGTAACTATAACTCGCGCCCCGCAATGCACTGCTGATGACGTCACATATTACATCACTCATGACATGGTCAGTGACATCACTGATGACATCACTGATGACATTTCAAATGACATCACTGATGACATCACTGATGACATCATCCATGTGAGAATTTAATGCATCTTCTCACACCCTAATATAAGTTTTGAAACACCCACTCTAAATTACAGACTGCCATTCTCAAAACCATACACACTCCAATACCAATAAGTACATACCCACTCACTGATTCTTAGGTCTACACACACACATCTACTCACTCACCCGTACAGTCACTCATACTTACAGTCACTCAGTACAGGACTATCATATGCACTCATACACCTATATAAGCACTCACACAACGCAACTCATCAATAGAGGTACTCACACACCTAGTCAGTCATGCAAATAATTAATCACACTCCAATTTACTCACCTATAGAGTTATACACACCAGCTCACTTACTCATAAAAATACTAGCACATTCTTACGCTCCTATGCAATCACTGATGCAAGCACACACTCATCCATATAGCCACTCTCACAATCACACACTCTCACTTATAGCCATTTATATACTCCAACACACATATATACTGCCTTTCACATATGTAGTTACTCACACATGTACCACTGAGATATACATTCAATCACTAACACACCCATACACACACTCACCCACCCATACAGTCCATCACAGATGCACTCTTGAAACCATGCACCCAGTGAATCACCCACTCACACATCTATGCACAGAGTCACACTCACACCACCCACACAAACACTGAGGCACCCATACAGATACTCAGAGAACCAATCCATAACCCATATAGACACTCATTTAGCTAGTCAGAAACCCATGCAGCTGCTTGCACAACAACAGACAGACGGATACAGACATTCACACAGTTTAGTCACTCACCCATGCATCCAGTAAGATACGTTTAATCACTCACTTATAGACTCAGTCACGCACCTACTAAATCATCCATTCAGACACTTATACACCCACTCATTCTTCAATACGCCTTTCCCTATATATATTAAACATATTTAAACTTTACACAAACACACAGTCACTGGATGATGTCATCAGTGATGTCATTTAAGATGTCATCAGTGATGTCATCAGTGATGTCACTGACCATGTCATGAGTGATGTAATATGTGACGTCATCAGCAGTGCATTGCGGGGCGCGAGTTATAGTTACCTGAACTAACTATAACGGGGGAATTTCACGGGTTTTGTACGAGTGCAATGTCCAACTAACTATAACTGTCCCTAAAACCTTATGGTTTTTCAGTGAATTTCTAAGGTTTTTAAATGCAAAGTTCTAACTATAACGTGCCTGAAACCTATGGTTTTTCAGTGAATATATATATATATATATATATATATACATACACACATACAGACACATAATTACATATTTTATAGTCTAAGTAAACAAAATTCAAATGTAATTTAAAATAAACAAATATTAATCTGATATTAATTTCATTTGATATAATAATTATTATGGATGTAATAAAATTATGTTTCATTAATTTAATTAATTATATGCTTTGACATAATTATAATCATATAGATAAACCCTAAAAACCTGTTACTATGTTTATGCACTACCCTCCTCTGAACAGTAAAAAACCTCTAGTACCCATATATGCCTGACTCTTCCCTGAACTCATTACAACCCCATACACAACCATCAACTAATCCTTGTTAAACACCATAGTATCACTACACCCTCCCTTTCCCTGAATCCTAAAACCCCTTACTACCCTTATAAACTACCCACCCATGAACACTAAAAACGTCTTACTTCCCGTATGCGCTACCCACTACTGGACCCTAAATCTCCTACTGCCTCTGTACATTACAACCCCTGAACTCAAAACCCTTTCTACCTCTATACATTACCCACTACTGAACCCTAAAAACTCCTTACTACCCCATACACTACCCATCCCTGAACCCAGAAAACCCTTACTAACCATATATACTACCTATCCCTGAACCCTGAACTTCCTTTATAATCGACAAAACACAGACATTGTTGCAGGGATTCTGCACGTACACAGACCTATGCGCAGGAAAACAGGACCTCAGTGAATAGGGGTGTACCAACCTACCACATCAGTACCCAAAAACCCAAACCGACTAGCTATAGTGTCTCATTCGTTCTCCTCCAAATATCACGGAGCTACAAATGATTAGACAACCCAGAACACAACACTCCCGACTCTCTCAGGAATCGCGGGAGCAAGACATACTCTTTCGCTCACTCACTCGTACCTGTCCACAATAAGAATAAGCAGAGTCACTGAAATAGATCAAAATGTTTATTTTAACTATTGTGCTCTACAATACAGTATACGTGCCACTACTAGCAGCAAAATGCATAAACTCAGCACAGTTGGCATTGTTACAATTCCATAGAATACAAAGGGAGAAGTCATTGTATAAAGACTGTGGAAATAGGGGCCTAAAGGCCTGACCAGCCTCTCCTTGACTAGAAGAAGTTTATTTTATAAAAAGGACGATCTCTGGGCTTTGACAGCAGACCCCATACCTTAAAGCCTGGATGTAGGGTTTACATCATAGGAACAGCAGAGCTGTTCTCCATGGAACGGCTTTCTCCAAGTGTGTTAAAACAACATGCAACAACGTAATATCAAAGCACGAGTCTTCAGTACTGCAGCTGTGTAGCATGTTATGTCTAGGTGCTAGGGACTGACCAGAACAGAATAACAAGGGGGGAATAACAAGGGGCATTGTTTATCGACCTTGCATATCGTGTTCAGACTAAACTCCAGGAAAGGCAGAGAATGCGAAAGGCAACCCTTTCTCATGTGAAGGGCACAAACAAAGAATTGCAAAAACAAAGTCATATAGTAGCGTGCGCAAAAGCAGCATCATGGCAGCGAAGCTCATGCTAACTTAGCAATGTCGATAATGTGCCTAAGAACCATATAACTCCCTCCCCCTCGTAAGGCCATAGGACATAGAAAAATGATCAAAACAGAGTTCACAAGTCAAGCAGAGTTTAAAAACGGGTGAAAAAACCACATTGGAAAAAAATATATATTTTTAAAAAATATATATATTTTTTTCAAAGTCGTTAATAGGGCTCATTGAAGGGGAGTAGCCTCCGGTATAACAAAGTTATTATGAAGGAGGTGGTAAGTCCATTAATGTGTATGAACCGAGGAATGCAATTCCCTCCAAAAGATCATCCCTATTGTTGGTAAAAAAGAGAGATGCCATCCAATTAAGTAAGTCAAAGGAACAAACGTGCTCCTCATAATCAGACCCCTCTAAAAGCATGAGTGGGCAACTTGCGTGATATTCGATGAAACTTCGTTGCAGGATGGTCTGCGCAGCCGTACAGACATCCCATTCCGCCAAAACTCCAAGTGCAGCCGCACGCGCCATACGGCCATCCCCAGAACAAGCCTGGTCATGGGCCTCTAAGGGACACATCTACTGGTCAAAATCCGGGACTGGATGCGACGTATTGGAGAGGCATATTTCCAGTGCCCAATAGAAAGGACATCGCTGATAGTAAAGGACTGGTTGCACGCAAGTGAAATACGCAAAGCGAAAAGTCAATCCATAACTGACGCCAAGAGTGGCTAATGGCAAGCATCCGAAAACCTGTTGCATGCGATCATGGTACAGCTGCAACTGGCCTGGTCTGTGTAGTACACAAGTTGAGCAGCCATTGCGCAACAGGAGCAGGAGAAGCAGGATTCCAGCTCCTAACGTCAAAATCAAGGGAAACCCTCCGAAGGCGCTGGAAAAAATAGAATGAATAAAACCCGGTATTACTCCAAATATAGTCTGAAAAGATGACACAAGGCCAGATCCCACACATTTAAAAAAAATGTGCAAGGCCTGCGGTGTCAGACGCATTACATATTTGGTGTATTAGTTCTCCAAAATGCAGTGGGAGGTTGGTGTTCAGAAGGGACTGTATCTCTCCAGAGGTCCTCGACACCTGTAACTGGAAGGTCTCGCGGGCGGATGTGAGGGCTATCTCTTGTTGGAATAACAGCGCTTTGAGCCTGCTCAACTTGTTGAAATCTGTTTTCAAAGTTGGAATGGAAGGCCAAATTGAGCTATCTAGACTCCCATGCGGGGCGGAAAAAGCACATTGCTACAACAAGTTAGGCGCTGGGAAACCGTTACTAAATACGGGACTCCTGCCCTTAAACCACCGCAGTCTTGGTTGTTCAAAATAAGATAGCTGCCATTTGTAAGCAATGAAAAAGCGGGAATTATTGATGGCACTGGCGTCCCTTTTAAAAAACAGACCAGATTAGGCGCGGAAACGTTACAAGCGCCGTGCAACCTAACGTGTTTACAAACAAGGGAATGTCCCACTGTGGAATCGCAGTCCTCCCCTGTTAGGAAAACTTCCTTACCCTCCCTCTGACATTTATAAGTGAAAGGCAGGGACCACATTTCATGTAGAAAAACACTACCCAGTGGTTCATAACGGCCAATCGGAAAAAGTTGCATGCACGATTTAAATTGAAATAGCGAAAAAGGGAGAGAGATAACCCCATGAATTAACCAAACAGCAGAGTCTGTTTCCGCTACAGAAAACGGCAAGGGCTCTAATTGTTCAATATGCAATAGTGTGTATGTAGCATCTTTCATAGACATAAACCTTTGCTTATCAGTTGCATTCAAATAATCCCAAGGCACTTTTCCCATTTTAAGAGTTTGCAATGTCCAAGCAAATTGCATAACAGATCGTAACTGATTTTGACCATGATATAACACAGATACATCACTTTGAACAATATCAATAACAGATGAAACAATATTATCCAACGTATAAATGCGTGATGAAAGTGTGTTTATGCTATTGTCTACTACAGCAAGAACCTTTTCTAAATTGGCCTGATCAATTTGGTGCAGACGAAAAGCAGCTTACATCTGCAAAAGTTTCCAAATTTTATTGTAAGCGGCAAACATGAATCTTTTTGCTCTCAGAGCCCTGGGTCCCAAGAGAAAATCAGCCAAATTAATGTCATGCGACAGCAGAGAAAGATGTTGTTTCACCGATGTCAGCGTAGAATGTTCCAACCATTGTTGGCATAATTTACCCACCGACTATGTGGTAACCGAATAGGAACTTGGATAACTTGGGTCCGGTCTAGTATGTGTGAAACCAGGTGTTACATTATATTAGCACATTTGGCATGCATTTGTATTAGTTTGCCACACCAACCACCCAGAAGAATCAATTTCAGAGACATTGAAGGTGTCATTTCGGAGCAAAGCTTGCAATGCCTAATGGTATAATTTGTGTGTGTGCGCCAATTAGCATATTCCGCTAAAGACGGAATAGATGGCGTGTTTAAATTTTTTACAGTTGCCAGGCCAAAACAAGTTGTTTGGTAAACTGTATTATTTAAAAACAGAATTTGAGCTGGGATCAGGCAGGCACGATGTAAAGCTTCAGTTCCCTGAACCTGCCAAGGCTTTGTGCCCCAGATTGATTTTAAATCAACAGTATCTTTCTAATAATCATAACCCTGCGTAGCCAATTGATTTCTAAACAAGTTGGTGTAAATCAATTTTGTGTGGGTCAACATAAATTTAGATTGAGTAGATGACCGAAGTTTAAAATAATAGGATTCCGGATTAGATATATCATAATCTGTAAAATAAGTGAATTTATCCCTAAATGTTTTGGAACTCCCTTTCACGGGAGAAGACAATGTTCCCATTGTGTATAATTAAAAACAGGTCTTAACGTATTTGTTTTGTGTAAAAAATGATGCCCATAATGCTGATAACAAAATAAATCACCATAATTGGCAGAATTTAAATACAAATCTTCAGCATCAAAAGCAGCATAATACTTTAAATCTGAAAACAGTGCATGTACTGCTTGCACATCCCAATCATCCGAATGTATGTCCCGTGTTACCACATCTCCTAGAGAGACTCAAAACACGTATGGTATGCGAAGCACCTCGGTCGGGCCGTGGACTTCGTAGGCAACTTTTTCCCAAATGATGCCATCTGGAATAGGGAATGCTGAAATGAGACCGATCACGTTTCATGATATGGGACGATGTGTGAGGGGTCAGAACTCCATCGAACAAGTTACAGCAGAGCGTTCTGGCAAATAATGACCATTGATAAGCAAAAATAACACTGTCACAAAACCAATTGACATGAAGAGAAAAATCAGGACAAGTAGCAACCATTTGTAGGTCCATGGAGGGACCAGGTAAGTCTTTTAGAACCAAGAGAAAAAAATACTTAATTTAGTCGGTGTGTCAGCCAAACGGGATGTCGAGGAAGAAGAGCTGGAAGAGAGACTGGCATGATCTCCATAGCAGCCATTCGTAGGTTGATTTATCAGAGGTGGAAGTGTCGGGTCCGCTTGATGTTCTCCAGGACTGTTCGGCACTTCACTGATGGACTCCTTAGGATGATATATATACTCGACATCCACGGTAGAAGATATAGGTCAGACAGGTGAAAGATCAATGATAGTGTCCATCACATTCTTAGCCCTACGAGGAGCGGTGGAAGATGATGAAGTCAGTGGATCCAATGAAATTGCGGTGCACGAAACTGCAGGTGTGACACTATTCAGAATCAGCCACATGGTGTAGCTTGACATTGTCCACTGAAATATATCTGTTGTCTTTGCGACCAGGTAAAGGAGGTAAAATAACTGTACGAGTACCCTTCAGTCCAAGCACTGGAACCGGTGCACGATAGGAGGGACCAAATTCTTTTTTGTTCTCCAGCTTTTCTCGTGCCAGATCTCCGACTTTCGGAAGCCAACTGGCAACTGGAATCAGTAGTGCTGCTTCAGTGGAAGAGGGTAAATGTTCAGTTGCATAGCTGTCATGGGTCTTTTGTAGATCCTGTAACACAGTAGAATGATTATCTACGTCAAAGGTTGCGGCAGCCGCCACAACTTCTAGACCATCAAGGTCTGGCACAAACATTTTAATGCCAAAAAGCATTTCGTATGGGGTCCGCCCACCCAGAGAACGTCTAGGGAGGTCATTAAGTGCACGTTGAACCCCATACAAGTGGGCCAGCCAGTTCCTGGCAGTACCTAAGAATCTAGCTTTAAGTCACAGTTCATTCGCTCCACAATTGAATTGCCCTCAGGTCTGTATGGAGACAAAAACTGCACCAGCACCCCAATTGACTTCATCGCATCCTTGTACGCCTTAGAGGTGAACAAGGACCTTGGTCGGAATGGAAGGTGCCACAGGCAAACATCCCTACAAAGACACGCAAATCCCTGATGACATTTCGAGCATCAGCACTGCGTTGTGACCAAACCCAAAGGAATCTATTGCACGAATCAACTGCAACAAATATATATTTATACGCAGTATCAGAAGAAAGAGGACCGCAGTGATCAAGATAGATACAGCCAAAAGGTTGATTAGAAATACACAGCTGTGTCTGTGGCGGGCGGGTGACCATAGACGGCTTGATTTGCTGACAAATGTCACAAGAAAGGACATAATTACAGGTCTGTTTATATAAACCACGCCACCAGTAACGTTGCTGTAAAATAGAGACTGCCGCCGACACCCCGGCATGCGCAGATGCTATGCCTTCGTGTGCGGCTTTGATCAATGTAGGTCTGTGGTCCATGTTGGGGATCATCCACTCCCCAACAGAAGGATTCAAAGCATAAGGAACTTGTTCGGGAGTTATATGATAAGAGTATTTCGAAGGGAAACCCTGAGGATAAGCAGTTCCCTCCCTCGTTGCAGCTGCCAAAATCTCATTATCTATTTTAGTCTTGGATCTTGTAACTGCTGCTACGGAGCACTTGGCTACTGCAGACTTGGCCGCTTCATCAGCCAAAGAATTACCAAGAGCATGTGCTCCCACACGCTGATGGCCAAGAGTATGTATAACATGAATGAGGGGCAGACGTTGTTTAAGATCTGCCACTCGAACCCAAAGCGTTTTATGCTTAATTGCACTGCCTTTGGAATCACGATAGTCATTCCGAGACCAAAAGAACAAGTTGTCATTAAAAGACTGGACACAGTAATAAGAATCGCACACAATAAGATTATTCACATTTGGATCAGCAAACTCGAGAGCAAGTACAAGAGCACGCAGCTCCGCCAATTGTGCCGTACAGCCTCCAAGTGCTTGAGTGTGCACAATGGAAGACTTAAACTCCCCATTAACAAATGAGCCAGCAACAATTGCGCAAGCGGCTGAATAAGCATGTTTGGAACCCGTGGCCGGTTGAGCCGAGCCATCGGTGTAAATGATGCATTTGTACTCATGTAAAGGAAGCAGAGACAAGGGTGGAGGATGAACGTGTTCATACTGTAAAAACTCCTGTGTCTGTAAGGAAGGATCAAAGATAAACGTGACATCAGCCGATGTCAAAGAAGTAGCCCATTGTATCCAACGGGGATGTAGTGCCTTCGAGTTAGGTACACTCGCCTTAGTCACGGCTTCCAAAGCAGGGAAGGGCGTGACCATAAGAATGCATTTGCCTTGTGCCAGTGAGCGTTCTTTTAGAATCGCCATCTGTACTGCTGTCAAGATTTTTTCAACAGTTGAAAAGCGCATTTCAGCAGCAGTGTATAAATGTGATTTGTATGCAATCGAAACTGTGTCTCCCTCATTGAACGTCAAGTAAGTGAAACCCACTGTCCCAGAAACTATACGTATTACCAGGTTTGTGGTGTTGTCACGTGTCAACAAGTAGTTAGTTGCAAGCAAGTCAGTTTGCAAAGAATTCAGAATAGACGTATGTTCCGGAAGCCAGCTGGCAGAAGAAAAAGTCGGTTGTATCAATGCATAAAGCGGTTTGATACGCTGGGCATAATCGGTAATGCATGTCCTCCCGAAATTCAAAAATCCCTGCAAAGACTGAAGTTTCTTCAGTGTAGAAGGGGGTTGCAATTGTGCACATTTCTCCAAGAAGTGAGGGGTCAAGCCCTTTCCTTCATTATTGAGCTCATAGCCCAAAAGATCACTGCCAAATGGGTGATATGTGACTTTGCAAAATTAAATTTGTATCCATAGTCGGCAAAGGACAAAATAATATTGTCGACTCGGACTAGATGCGGCACAAGTTCATCGTCCGTCAGATAAATGTCATCAACGTACAAGAACGCATCTGGATCTATGTCGTGCAATAGTGACACGACACGTGCTGCAAATGCCCCGGGGCTATTCTTATACCCCATAGGCAATCGTGTAAATTTTTTCTGATTGCCGACGTCAGTGAATGCTGTCAAATCACGGCTCTCAGGAGCGAGATTGTGACTATAGAAACCATTAGAAATGTCAAGTGTAGTTTTCTACGAACAAGATTGTTCACCAGTGCTGAGCTGTGAGTGTTTTGCACCGCAAATGTGCGGCAATGACTGTTCAATTCACGGTATTCCAATACAATCCGATAAGAACAATCAGGTTTTGATACCGTAAAGAGAGGATTATTCATCAGTGATGTACATGATTCAATCACTCCTTGATACTCCAACTGTGGTAGAATATCACAAACGGAAGCTTTTGCTTCACGTCTGTAGGAAGGTGGAATCTGACTATATGGTTGCCCCCACTTTTTTTATGGTGTTTTGCTGGTTTATGACTTAGTTGGACTGGGATCCTGCTATTCAGGGCCCCAGTCTATCTGCTTTCTCTGTAAAATGGTTTCCATGTGCCTTAGGCACATCTCTAATTGGAATCTGGAGTGCCCTTATAAGTCCCTAGTATATGGTATACTATGTGCCAAGGGCATAGGTACCTCAGAGGCCTGCCAGGGGCTGCAGCATGTATTATGCCACCCCTGGAAGGCCATCCAAACTGACACCACAGGTCTGCTACTGCAGCCTGGGTAAGGTGGTGCCAGCACCCCTTACTGTGATATAGGCTACCTATATCACTACATACTTACACATATATAAACCTATAAGTCACTCCTATAGCAGGCCTTATCAATCCTAAAGGCAGAGTGCTTGGTTCTTATGTGAGAAGGTGCCACTGCATGAGCAGGGCCCCTCTGCAGTGCCCAGAGTCCATTCTCTGGTACTGTTTGTAAATGCGGTTAAACCATATACTCTTAAAGTGCATTATATCCTCGCGGTAGAATGCTAACTTTGGAATGACTGCATCAAAACATGTCGTGTTTGGTGTCAAACATCTTGGAATACTACCCCCCGCCAATCCTGGCAGCGGGGGTAGCATTCCACCCTTCTAGAGGAGAGACATGTTCACACTGGTCTACCCGGTAACTTCTTCCTAAAGCCCTGGCATCACAAAATGGATGCTGCTGCCACAGACACAAGTCTGGCCTCCTGCTGCTGGATGAAACTCCGGCAGGGGAGGCCTGGACAATAGGTTTCCTGTTGCAGGGAGGTGTGACCACCTCCCCAGACAGGATAATGTGTATTGGGGCTGGGCGGGAGCACCAACTGGGTGCTTTGAAGTCCTGCACTGGGGGCACATTTGGTGTCCCTGTGCATACCCCAGTTCAAACCGGATCAGGGGCTTCCAGCCCCTGCTCTTGGGGCGAACTGGACAAAGGGAAAGGGGTGTAGCCACCCCTCTGCCCTGACCCACCCATAGGTGGGGCCACAGAGTAGTCCAACCCCTAAACTTAGTATAAGTATAGGAACCCAGTCCTTAGGACTTTAGATTATCCCTGGACGAAACTCTGTAACTGAATCCTGGTCCTTCGACGCTCTACTCACGATTAGAGGACAGAAGAATCTCCCTTGGGGTCAAGGAGTGACTCCCCTGCTTGGCAGGCACCAAAGAAGCATCTGTCCGGTTCGCATTTCTGAAGCTCCCGTTGGACGCCGAAGTCATCGCATCACCAGAGGTGGATTCTCAGACTTCCCCGAGGCTACCCTGAGTCCCCAGCAAAGCTGAGGCCCGTGGCTATTGTGGGTGACTTGAGACCGTGACCCCTGGACACCGAGCACATTTGCAAGTGCATCCTCTTCTGGGTCTCCCAAGAAGTCGTGCTTTGGGCACCGAGTAGCCCTAGCCTCCAGCACCACCTGCACCGAAGATCACTGGCCCCCACTCCACGAGTGTCCTGTAAGCCAGATCCACGTGCAGCGTCACGAGGCTCCTTTGCGGTCGCTAGCCCGTTGGCTAGTAGCCCTTAACGAAGGCCAATCCTTTTTTAACTTGGCATCCTGGTTGCTCCAGGCCTGCCCTCACTTACCCTTGCTGGGTGAGTTCCACAGACCTTGCTGGTCTGCACCATCGACGATCTACATCTTCACCAAGACTTGCCGTTGCCAAGGCTTGTTGGGTCCAATCCGGTCGCCGACACCTCAGCACTCGACAGAGATTGTGTCCCAGCCCGAATCCTGCTCTTGGTCACCGACAACTCCTCCTGGACCTCGTGGCTGAAGAGTCAAGATGACCGTCAACGCACCTGAAGCACTCGACATCGGTGGGCATCTGTCCATCGCCTTCCTGGTCACTGGCTAGTGACCCAGACTCTGTCCCCTCTGCTTTCAGATTCTTCAGAACTCCGATCCACTCTTGGATCCACCCGGACACTTTTCTCTTGGCCGCCAGCAGCACTTTGCAGCAGATCGCCATTCGAATCGACGACGAAACCCGACCCCGAAAGGCACCTATGCACCCGGCTTCCCTGGGTGAGGTAACATGGGTAGAGTCCCGTGGGTAGAGACTCTTCAAAGTCCTAGATCTCAAAGGGTTTTGTCCTAGTCCTCTTTTAAGTGTCCCTTTTCTCTAATTTCCCGATCCCGACTTTCTCCATAGAAGTCAACGGCGTATCGCGGTTGTGTATTTACACTGCACGCGTCTCCCGTGGGTCCCCTGTGTCACTACCTTGGGTGGTTCCTTGTGGTCCAAGCACTTCTAGAGGCTCTAGGCCTAGTGTCTAGTTCAGTCGTGGTTCGCATACCACTTTATTGGTATATGGTTTGGTACGCCCCTAGGGCCCAAACGTGTATTTGTGCTATTACTGTGATTTAAATAACTTCTAACTTATGTACTTCGAACTCTAGCCTCATAAAGAGACTAGAGGGGTGTGTTTAGCAATAAATACATATATTTTGAATATATACCTGGTGTGGTGCTCTTTCATTTGGTCACTCAAGAGATTATAGACTGGTAAAGCAAGCTGCTTTACATTCCTTCAAGACTTAGCCTGAAGGCTGCTCTCCATAGCTACCACTAGGATAGCTTTCAATAAAGGTTGTCTTTAACCTATCTCCAATAAGGGGTTGTTTGGACTGGTGCAAGGTGCCCACTATAATTAGTGGACAGCATATACCAGGCCAACTTCTCACATTGGTGTGCAGCGTGTGGGATTCCAGCTTGCTATTGTTTTACCAGATAATCTCAATTGAATTGATCAACTGAAAACCACTAAAGGTACCTAAGGTACATATAATTTAAGCTTAGAATACAGTAAGTTCTACTGAACTTAGAGTTGTGTGTTAAGGGATAGCACAACCCTTTCTACAACTCAAGAGAGTTTAGTAGGCCACACTAGAGTAGGTAGTGCATACACCACACCACACTAGTAATGTCTTTAAGGGTAGGATCTAAAGAATCCTTGCAGGAAGCCATTGAGCTTCCACCCTCCAAGTATGATACACTCCCATTCTTGGAATTGAGAGCTCTATGTAACTTGAGAAAACTAAGGACAGGCCAAAGCCCCACCACCCAACACCTCAAGGAGTTGTTGGTGGCTTATGACCTTAGTAAGCCCTTGGGGACTGAAGGGGTAGGAGCTGAGGGTGGGGCAGATGATGAGGAAGAGGCCAGGGGTACCAATACCCCCAGCCCCCCCTCTGAAACTGGCCAGGAGGGTGACAATTACCCTGACCTGGATAACCCAATCCCTCCTGTGGAAGATGATGAGGATGATCAGGATGATCCCCACTTTGTCCCCCCAGGAAGGATTAAGAGTGTGCCCAGAAAGTCTAGATCTCCTTCTCAGGAGTCTAACCACTCTGGCACCTCCATAGGGAGCTCTATCTCCTCTCATAGGAGGGAATCCTCTCATGAGAGAAGAAACAGACTGGTCCAGTATGAGGAAACTCAGCTGGAAATCAGAAAGAAGCAATTGGCTTTAGATAGGGAATCCCTAGATCTCCTTAGGGAGAGAAGAAAGTTGGGACTAGAGTCCCATGGTGGCAGCCATGTCCCTAGAGACAGGGAAAGGTCCTATGACCATAGAAACCAAAACAAGATTGTCCCTCCCTACCAGAGTGGGGATGACATCCACAAATGGATAACTGCACTGGCTAGGGCCTGCAAAGTTCAGAAGGTCCCCCAGAGGCAGTGGGCAGCAATCTTGTGGCTCTCCTTTGCAGACAAAGGTAGAGACAAGCTCCTCACTGTAAGAGAAGAGGATGCTGACAATTACAAAGTCTTGAAGAGTGCTCTGATAGATGGGTTTGGCCTAACCACTGAACAGTATAGGTTGAAGTTCAGAGACACCCAAAAAGCTCAGACTCAAGACTGGGTTGATTTTGTAGATTGTGCTACTAAGGCTCTGGAAGGTTGGATACATGGCAACCAAGTGCATGACTTTTTAGGATTGTACAATTTGATTATGAGGGAGCATATCCTTAATAATTGTCAAAACCAGCTTTTGCACCAGTATCTGGTGGACTCTGATCTGACCTCTCCCCAAGAATTGGGAAAGAAGGCAGACAAATGGGTCAGAACCAGAGTAAAGACTAAAAATCAGGGTGGTGACCAGAAGAAAGATTCTACTAAGTCCCAAGAGAAAGGTGGGGATAAATCTAAAGATAAGTCCCCTACAGGGCCCCAAAATTCCTCTTCTGGGGGTGGGTCCCAAAATCCTTCTTCTCCTGAAAAGAAACCATATTGCCATGTCTGTAAAAAGCCTGGGCACTGGAAAACTGATCCCAGTTGCCCCAGGATTGGCAATAAAGAAAATGTTCCCCCAGCAACTACTATCCCCCCTCCTGGTACTACCAGTAGTAATCCTCCAGTTGGGAGTAGTGCACCCAAAAAGTTAGGTGCTTTTGCAACAGGAACAGAGGTGGGCCCTAGTTTAGACAGGGACCCCTCAACAGACTCCTCTGACTCTGATGGTGGTATAGGATTTGCCACATTTACCATGGGCCCCACAGCATTGGGCAGGTACAGATTGGAGCCAATAATTAATGGTCAGAAAGCTGTGGCATTTAGGGACACAGGGGCTAGTGTCACCATGGTGGCAGGGAAACTAGTCCCCCTCACCAGCTTTTACCTGAGTTTAAATACCAGGTGACCAACATTGATGGTGTCAGAACAGATCACCCCATGGCCATAGTCAATCTCAGCTGGGAGGGGGTCACAGGCCCAAAAAGAGTGGCAGTGTCCCCAACCTTACCTGTAGATTGCCTGATGGGCAATGATCTGGAAATTTCAGCCTGGGCTGAAGTTGAACACCAAACCCATCTCAGGATGTTGGGTGTCCCTGTAAAGGTTAGTGGGGCTGTGATGGCCACAGCCCCAGCCCAAGATTTTGGAGAGATGGAGCCTGGAAGAATGGCCCACTCTCCCCCAAAGAGAGCACAAGGGTTGAAGAAAAGTCTTCTTCCCCCAGACAGTAGGTAAGGGTCAGCCTCCTCAGGGAACTGACCCTACCCCTAGTGAAGGAACTGCCACAGAGGTAGTCAGGCCTGACCTGGCCACACCCCTGATGGCAGAGGACCCTTCCAAGGTGGTACCCAGTCTGGAGCAGGTAACCTGCCCCTCTCTACCCTGCCTCAGTCAGCCCAGGGCTGCAGAGGTCAGGGAGGTCAGTGGACCCCCCAGTGCCCCCTGTCCAGAGGAACCCCCCATCAGCAGATTAGGGGCACCCAGTCTAGTAGCCCTAGCCCAGTGACAATTCCTCTACACACTGAGGGATCCCCCATACCTTTATGTAGGGACCTCCCCCAGAAGGGCTCTGGTAAGCAAGGGCAAACCTGGGACCAGAAGGTCCCAAACCTGCCATGTCCCTCCAGTAGTCCATCCAAAGGGACCCAACCCCCAGCTGTAGGCAGCCAAAGGTTGACCCTTAGAGCAAAGTGCAACTCAGTCATGGAAAGACGGGCATACATGGTGACTAGTGATCTGAGGAAGCTGAGGCCAACATTCCTAGGGCCTCACTTCCCTACTCAGACACCTCACCAGCCTTGTACTTTACCTAAGCACACCACAGGTAGTGAATCCCCATGGTGGAGACCCTCTCATACCCTTAGGGTGAGGGATTGCTTAGTGGACCATAAGACAGGGGGCAACCATGCTAGTGCAGGTGCTTCCTTATATGGCCACTTAGTCAATAAAGGCTCAACTGGCCAAGGTTAGCCTTATCTCCTTTCGTTGGGGGGGGGGGGGGTTATGTAGGAAGGTGGAATCTGACTATATGGTTGCCCCCACTTTTTTTATGGTGTTTTGCTGGTTTATGACTTAGTTGGACTGGGATCCTGCTATTCAGGGCCCCAGTCTATCTGCTTTCTCTATAAAATGGTTTCCATGTGCCTTAGGCACATCTCTAATTGGAATCTGGAGTGCCCTTATAAGTCCCTAGTATATGGTATACTATGTACCCAGGGCATAGGTACCTCAGAGGCCTGCCAGGGGCTGCAGCATGTATTATGCCACCCCTGGAAGGCCATCCAAACTGACACCACAGGTCTGCTACTGCAGCCTGGGTAAGGTGGTGCCAGCACCCCTTACTGTGATATAGGTTACCTATATCAATACATACTTACACATATATAAACCTATAAGTCACTCCTATAGCAGGCCTTATCAATCCTAAAGGCAGAGTGCTTGGTTCTTATGTGAGAAGGTGCCACTGCATGAGCAGGGCCCCTCTGCAGTGCCCAGAGTCCATTCTCTGGTACTGTTTGTAAATGCGGTTAAACCATATACTCTTAAAGTGCATTATATCCTCGCGGTAGAATGCTAACTTTGGAATGACTGCATCAAAACATGTCGTGTTTGGTGTCAAACATCTTGGAATACTACTCCCCCGCCAATCCTGGCGGCGGGGGTAGCATTCCACCCTTCTAGAGGGAGAGACATGTTCACACTGGTCTACCCGGTAACTTCTTCCTAAAGCCCTGGCATCACAAAATGGATGCTGCTGCCACAGACACAAGTCTGGCCTCCTGCTGCTGGACGAAACTCCGGCAGGGGAGGCCTGGACAATAGGTTTCCTGTTGCAGGGAGGTGTGACCACCTCCCCAGACAGGATAATGTGTATTGGGGCTGGGCGGGAGCACCAACTGGGTGCTTTGAAGTCCTGCACTGGGGGCACATTTGGTGTCCCTGTGCATACCCCAGTTCAAACCGGATCAGGGGCTTCCAGCCCCTGCTCTTGGCGCGAACTGGACAAAGGGAAAGGGGTGTAGCCACCCCTCTGCCCTGACCCACCCATAGGTGGGGCCACAGAGTAGTCCAACCCCTAAACTTAGTATAAGTATAGGAACCCAGTCCTTAGGACTTTAGATTATCCCTGGACGAAACTCTGTAACTGAATCCTGGACCTTCGACGCTCTACTCACGATTAGAGGACAGAAGAATCTCCCTTGGGGTCAAGGAGTGACTCCCCTGCTTGGCAGGCACCAAAGAAGCATCTGTCCGGTTCGCATTTCTGAAGCTCCCGTCGGACGCTGAAGTCATCGCATCACCAGATGTGGATTCTCAGACTTCCCCGAGGCCACCCTGAGTCCCCAGCAAAGCTGAGGCACGTGGCTATCGTGGGTGACTTGAGACCGTGACCCCTGGACA
Source organism: Calotriton arnoldi (assembly GCA_963921515.1). Lineage (NCBI taxonomy): Eukaryota > Metazoa > Chordata > Amphibia > Caudata > Salamandridae > Calotriton > Calotriton arnoldi. The sequence goes on from CAWUFW010001250.1 coordinate 2,072,176, forward strand.
CCGAGCACATTTGCAAGTGCATCCTCTTCTGGGTCTCCCAAGAAGTCGTGCTTTGGGCTTCGAGTAGCCCAAGCCTCCAGCACCACCTGCACCGAAGATCACTGGCCCCCACTCCATGAGTGTCCTGTAAGCCAGATCCACGTGCGGCGTCACAAGGCTCCTTTGCGGTCGCTAGCCCGTTGGCTAGTAGCCCTTAATGAAGGCCAATACTTTTCTAACTTGGCATCCTGGTAGCTCCAGGCCTGCCCTCACTTACCCTCACATGGTGAGTTCCACAGACCTTGCTGGTCTGCACCATCGACGATCTACATCTTCACCAAGACTTGCCGTTGCCAAGGCTTGTTGGGTCCAATACGGTCGCCGACACCTCAGCACTCGACAGACATTGTGTCCCAGCCCGAATCCTGCTCCTGGTTGCCGAAAATGCCTCCTGGACCTCGTGGCTGAAGAGTCAAGACAACTGTCAACGCACCTGAAGCACTCGACATCGGTGGGCATCTGTCCATCGCCTTCCTGGTCACTGGCTAGTGACCCAGACTCTGTCCCCTCTGCTTTCAGGTTCTTCAGAACTCCGATCCACTCTTGGATCCACCCGGACACTTTTCTCTTGGCCGCCAGCAGCACTTTGCAGCAGATCGCCATTCGAATCGACGACGAAACCCGACCCCGAAAGGCACCTATGCACCCGGCTTCCCTGGGTGAGGTAAGACGAGTACTCCGGTGCTCCCGTGGGTAGAGACTCTTCAAAGTCCTAGATCTCAAAGGGTTTGGTCCAAGTCCTCTTTTAAGTGTCCCTTTTCTCTAATTTCCCGATCCCGACTTTCTCCATAGAAGTCAACGGCGTATCGCGGTTGTGTATTTACACTGCACGCGTCTCCCGTGGGTCCCCTGTGTCACTACCTTGGGTGGTTCCTTGTGGTCCAAGCACTTCTAGAGGCTCTAGGCCTAGTGTCTAGTTCAGTCGTGGTTCGCATACCACTTTATTGGTATATGGTTTGGTACGCCCCTAGGGCCCAAACGTGTATTTGTGCTATTACTGTGATTTAAATAACTTCTAACTTATGTACTTCGAACTCTAGCCTCATAAAGAGACTAGAGGGGTGTGTTTAGCAATAAATACATATATTTTGAATATATACCTGGTGTGGTGCTCTTTCATTTGGTCACTCAAGAGATTATAGACTGGTAAAGCAAGCTGCTTTACATTCCTTCAAGACTTAGCCTGAAGGCTGCTCTCCATAGCTACCACTAGGATAGCTTTCAATAAGGTTGTCTTTAACCTATCTCCAATAAGGGGTTGTTTGGACTGGTGCAAGGTGCCCACTATAATTAGTGGACAGCATATACCAGGCCAACTTCTCACAACGTCTGATTGGATATTGCGGTTGTGGCTGTGGCAGAGAGCGTAAAGGTATTTCATGAGCCGGTGAATCAACATCCCAACCCACCTGATTACGATACACCGCTGGGGCTAGGGCACAAGCCCACCCTGCAGCCAAAGTCTGGGCATGCTCTTCAGGGACGTAACGCGAAAAACTCGGAAGTATCACGTCTTCTCCCCTAGGAGCTGCCAACACAAAGGGTGGAGGCCAATCTGCCTCCGCCAACAGAATGTTATATGAGGACGTTAAATTCTCCCAGAACACCGCATTGATTGGACGAGGTATATCACATTCAATTTGGAAAATTATGTCATAGAGCCTATCCGGGGGGGCAACCCGGGTGTCAGCAGTCTCTACTGTAATGAAGGAATCAGTTGCTGTCGCCTCCAGACAGGGACGCAGAGCCTCCCGCACTATGGTAACTTCCGCTGTGCTGTCGAGCAGAGTCACTGCCCATGTCCAATCCAGGAGTCGCGTTCTCACCATCTGAGGCATACCTCGCTGTTAGAGCGGCACCTTTTTTCTTCTGAAACAAGGGTCGAAAACGAGGTAGATCCTCTTGTTTTCCTTTGCCTTCAAACTGTCGAGGCTGATCATGTCCCTGTGGTGCAGGTTGACTCTTGCCACGATCTTGGCGTTCCCCTCCTCCAACTTGAGAGCCAGAAGTGTCCTGTGAAGAACGAGGAGAACATGGATCAGGGACCTGAAATCTATCAGGAGACTTAATTTTAGCGCGGTCGCGCAAGTCATAAGTATGCTCAGAAGTCTCAAGTCTTGGTGAACCAGCACGCAAACCTTGCTTCTGTTGTTGCTGCCCCTGTTTTTTAGTTTTCCAGTTCTTTTTAGGAAAGAACGGACGTCCATCTTTATCTGTCTGGACTTTTTGATGTGTTTGAGATTGAGTTTGCATTTGAGTAAAAGGCTTAACTCCCAAACTATTGCGGCCTATGGTCTTATAAGCCTTTGCAATAATTTTTGGTAATTTGCATGGTTTGTCTACATCAGGGACAGCCTCCAAGTGATTTGCCACCTGAAAGCTTACCACATCGCCCTTGACATTTGCAAGGATCATATCTGCAACCACGTCGAACACCCCCACCAGTCTCATTCCCAACTCTACAGCCGCCTCGGCTCCGTGTTTATCTTGAACACGCTTAATCACGGAAGGGAGTACGGTCATGGCAGGAGTGCCAAAACACTTCGACTATACCGCTGCAAACACCTTACCCCAGGTGTTACAATCAGCCAACTCGGGAAGCAAGTCTTTAGGCAAACTAATAGTCAAAATCCTGTGTTTATCCACAGGAGAAGTATTTGGAAAAACAGCCTCTAGTTGTCCAAATTTTTCAGCAAGCCAATAAGGTAATTCATCCTTATTCTGTGGTCGCTTGCCCATTACTGAATTAACCATAAGGGGACTGATGGCCACACCACCAGGTCCCGCAGGTTGTGCAGCAACGCCAGGTGGTTCCACCTGAAAGTTGCGTGACATGAACTTTATAATAGCTCTATGCACGCGTATCAACGAGGTATGTAACACGCGCAGTTCTGCAAGCGTCGCTGTTGTCAAACGACGCGGGTGAGGGGTATACCCAGCCAAAACGGACCACGTGGCCCCATCTATCGATAAAGGACCTAAACGGACCGGTGTTATTGGGTGAGGAAGGGCGCCTTTAAACCAAATTTGGTGTTGCCAAGCTGTAAGCGGAATCTCAAGAGCCCGATAGGGCTGATAAGCATTAGAAAGGGCCGTAGGCGTATATTTGTGAAACAAGTTATCTGTCCCATCCACTGCCGGAAAGGTGACCCAAGAATAAAACACTTCGAAGCGGTAAGCCACATCTGCCTCTACTACAAAAATCAGCGCAACACCAGCATTAGGGACTCCATTCTGAGTCAAATAAGCCGTGAGTGCTGCCCTATTAGCGGCCGGTATCGCGACCGCCATAACTGATAATAAAGAAGAACAACCTAGAGCGCGGCAGCGCAGTAATGGTTTAAGGACAAAGAGAAACCTTTTAAAACTTCAAGCTTGAAAGAACCTCTAAAAACATCAATATCGGAGGTTACACCGTCACAACTGTCTCCGGAAACAGAGGTGAGGGTATTGTGGACAAGCACAAGCACTACTCGCAGATAAGAACCAGACCAAACGTTGGCGGCGCCATGTTGCAGGGATTCTGCACATACACAGAACTATGCGCAGGAAAACAGGACCTCAGTGAATAGGGGTGTACCAACCTACCACATCAGTACCCAAAATCCCAAACCGACTAGCTATAGTGTCTCATTCGTTCTCCTCCAAATATATCTCGGAGCTACAAATGATTAGACAACCCAGAACACAACACTCCCGACTCTCTCAGGAATCGGGGGAGCAAGACGTACTCTTTCGCTCACTCACTCGTACCTGTCCACAATAAGAATAAGCAGAGTCACTGAAATAGTTCAAAATGTTTATTTTAACTATCGTGCTCTACAAAACAGTATACGTGCCACTACTAGCAGCAAAATGCATAAACTCAGCACAGTTGGCATTGTTACAATTCCATAGAATACAAAGGGAGAAGTCATTGTATAAAGACTGTGGAAATAGGGGCCTATAGGCCTGACCACCCTCCCCTTGACTAGAAGAAGTTTATTTTATAAAAAGGATGATCTCTGGGCTTTGACAGCAGACCCCATACCTTAAAGCCTGGATGTAGGGTTTACATCATAGGAACAGCAGAGCTGTTCTCCATGGAACGGCTTTCTCCAAGTGTTAAAATAACATGCAACAACGTAATATCAAAGCACGAGTCTTCAGTACAGCAGCTGTGTAGCATGTTATGTCTAGGTGCTAGGGACTGACCAGAACAGAATAACAAGGGGCATTGTTTATTGACCTTGCATATCGTGTTCAGACTAAACTCCAGGAAAGGCAGAGAACGCGAAAGGCAACCCATTCTCATGTGAAGGACACAAACAAAGTCATGCAAAAACAAAGTCATATAGTAGCGTGCGCAAAAGCAGCATCATGGCAGCGAAGCTCATGCTAACATAGCAATGTCGATAATGTGCCTAAGAACCATATAGCAATATTAAATGTAAAAGATAAAACATAATTGTTTTAATATCTTATACCTTCAATAAATGTATAGTTTGAAAAAGTTAAGATCACTCTATGTTCATTATTAACATTACAAATTTTAATAACCTAACATATTATTTCTGAAATATTGTCCATTGATTTTTATAATCATATATTACTTTAATCAAAAATATATGCATGTAGCAATTATATTACTTACATTAATTAATTATAAATAACCTATTCATTTTAAAATAATTTTATATTCACCTTTTCTCATCATATTTGTGTAAATATTTTCTTGTATATCTGTATAGGTAGAGATATAAACATATATAAAAATAGGTAAGCATATGCAGATATACATTATAAACATATACACATGTATACCTGCAATTCCAAGACCCGATGTACTTACCTACAACGTATAGTCCACAAAGTAAATTCTGCAATGTAATAGGAGGATAACAGCATTTTGAGTTACAGTGTACCTGGTACATGCAAAGGTTGTGGACTGTGTTACAGAATTTATGTGTGCATGTACTGAACAATGAAGATTCCAAGCAAACAAGCTGACAAGGATCACTGCAGATCACAAGGGATTTTGATTCTTATTCGGTGGCTAGCTAAACAAATGTGGAACCATCACAAAGATCAAGGACAAATCAAAGAACAAAACAAAAAAAATTGAAAGTGATGGGAATGTTTGCCAGGTAGTGTAACCAATCATCATCTCATTTGCACAGCTAGAAATTTATATCTGAGGCAGCCTACCCCCCCGTTCTGGTGAGAGGGTTTGAGAGACTCAGTGGATTGCCATGAACTTCAGATGTTGCCATGGTAATGGTGGGGTAGAGTAGACTTCATGCTCTCCCCAGAATATCAAGTCTCCTTGATCTGCTTGGGGATTTCCACACTGGTGAAAAAGATACTTTTGATAATAAATAATGCTTGCTTAGTTTCACGAATGTTTTGCTTTAAAAAACGATTTCACTGTACACAACACAACTATATTTTCCTGATCTGGCCAAATTATGCTCAAAGTAGGTATGATTCTATCTTGAATCTCAAGACAGCCATGTTGTGTTTTTATTTCTCACGGTCTCAGCATGCAACAAAATGTGCAGCAATTGAATACTTTGTATTAACATGCTGTTCTCGATGAACTCTGGAGGAAGCTTTTCTTTCAAATTTAAGTGCTCAAGGTCTTTCCGGTCTGTATTTCAGTTAGTTTATTCATTTCATTCTTTGAATCTACCTTTTTTGTGTGCAACACTATTTGTACTGTCACATCTGTTTACATTAGGTCAAGAGGGTTTAATTACTATGCATTTAGGGGATGTCGTTGGTATTGTTGCACCCAGGGCCAGATGTACAAAGCTTGTTTCCGTTCGCAAATGGCCCTTTTCAAAAAAGGCATTTTTCAATGTACAAAGGCCCAATTTGTGATTCAGTAAGCTATTACCAAATCGCAAATTGGGTTTGTGATCCGGTATTAGGAAGAGGCGTGTTTAAGGCGCCCCTTCCTAATACCAAATCACAGTGGTATGTGTGAATGTTTTGCGACCGAAATGCAGTTGCAAAACATTCGCATTTTACCAGCTACTTCAAGTAGGTGGTAATCAATTCGCAAATGGGAAAGGGTCCCAAAGGGACCCCTTCCCCTTTGTGAATGTTTGTAAAAACATTTTTTAAGAGCAGGCAATGGTCCCACGGACCACTGCCTACTCTTAAATACCTTTCATTTTTCTTTATGAAACGTATTCTGTTTTCCTTTCAGGAAAACGGGCTACATTTCAAGAATTTTGTTTTATGGTAAAACAATCAAAGACATGGTGGTCAGCTTACACCAACAGGCCACCATCCCTGTGATACTTGCGATTCCCAATGTGTCACAAATCGAGACCTTCCTCATGAATATTAATAAAGCAGGTCTATTTGCGAGCCACTGGGAATCACAAAATGTGTTAAACACGCATTTGTACATTGCTGTTTTCAATTACCAAATAGTGAATCGTAAACATTCGCTATTTGGTAATCTCAAACACTTTTCTATGTACATCTGGCCCGGCCCTTAGTTCTGAGTGATCATTAGCTGAGCCTTGCAACATTTCGTTCACCTAATGCTGTGTGGTTTTCACTAAGCTCATTTTAGAGGTGAGACATGAGTTGTTACTCTTAGCGAGATGACTCTTTGCTGTTTGTCCCATTCTTGGGACTTAGAGTTATTTCTAATAGTCTTTCTGAGCCTTGATTGTATGCCAGATCTCCTGCTGCATTTGACTGTGCCTTATGCTAATTTCCTATGCATTTCTGACTGATTTTGAAGCCAATCATATTTTGCTTTGTATAATGCATGAGTCAATGGCGAGGTTGCATGTTTTAACACTGGAAGCATACTGTTCTGGTAAAATCGTGACTTTGAAAACATCAATTCTGTTCGAACAATTCTTCAGAGGCTCAAGACTTTGATTTGACCCTTTATCATTTTAATGGCAGAGGGAAGGACATCCTAAAGCTGAGTATTGTTCAGGGTTGATTAGGGAAAACATTTGACAGGATTTTAAAATAGCACTAGTTTTCTCAGCTATTTTCCAACACCATAGGTTCCTCTTCAGTTTGCTGCTGCTGCAAGGCCAGATAATGAAGCCATGTGAACTGAGGTTGCCAAACGTGAGCGCCTTTCAGGACATCTTGTGCCCCTCATTGTGATGAATAACTGGCATTTTTCCTACGCCAGAGCAGTCGCTGGATGGATGGGCCTTTGTGCCAGGGATTTCACGCTCCACTGGTAGTGACCAGATGGCCCAGTGTCCGCACACTCATCATCATTTTCTCCAGGGTTGTGATAATATAGCGAGAAAACGTCGCGTCTCTCGTCTAGTTCGATGAAACGTCTGGCGTATGATGTAGGAGCGTTGGGCTCAGGGGCTCCGCTGTCGTTCTGAGCCACTCAGGCAGGGGCGCAGTTGCCTCACGCGCTCCCCAAACAGTAACGCACGCTGTAATATCAATATCCTTTTAATGAGAGCGTCAATTGACGGGCGATATATACTTTCGCTCGCTCGTAAGGTTTTATTGTGTAAACTTTGAAGGCAAACAAAGCGAATTATACACAAAAAGACAAGCATCCTGCGGCCGGTGAGCCGTGCTTTCCTGTCACCGACATCACAGTTGATTTTGCTATTAAACAATAACATTTAATTCTCTTGTTTCGGATACTACTTTAAAATCCTCAGAATAGAGGGAACTGTAATTAAAGAAAGTCACCTGAAATGTTGGAATCTGCCACATTGCATTGTTATTTTTGTTGCTGAGCCCTAAGTTATTCACATATATTCTTGTGCCAAGAAAAGGAGCAATCTATCCAGTAAAGTTGTACGCAGCTTTGCAACATGATAAACACATAAAAAATATTTTTAGAACCAAGACACACTGGAGCAGCTTTATCATTCTTTCACACAGCGCAACGCAGCAAGCCACCTTGCTGCACTGTGTGAAAGGGCAGGAATGTGCCTTATTTACCATTATATTGCACATTCCTGTCCTTTCCAAGTGCTGGTGCACTTTTGGCTGCCTAGCGCCAAGGCAGGCATCCTTGCTTCATGGTGCAAGGGTGCCTGCGGTGTAGGCAGGGTTGTTTTTGTGCAGGAAGGTGCACCTTCCTGCATAAAAACAATCCTGAGAGGCATTTTCCAGGTAGAAAGAGGAAAAAACAAGGAGAAATAAAGATATTTCTCCTCGTTACACCTCACCTGGAGAGGCGTAGCATTTTGATGCATTCCCAGGTCTACCACTAATGGTAAATATAGGAATGCACCAAAATCTATGATGCTCCACCCATGGAACGCCTCCCTGCCACAGAATAACGCAAGGCAGTGATTTGTGATGCCTTGCTTTACTTTAGATTTATCTAGCCATGCAGGGCCATGCAAGTTGCCCTTGCGTGGGTTGATAAATCTCAGTTAGGAATTGTGTTGCTCTTGCGCCCCCTTGCTTGGCTCAAGGGTGACAAAAAACCTTGATAAATCTGGCCCTCTGTTTGTAAGTAATAAAGACATGTTGGGGAGTTCACTGTTGTTTATGAATAGCCTTGCCACAAACTAGATAGTCTCCATATGAATGTCATAGCAATGTATCTGAACTGGGCAAATGATATGTGTCGAATTGTACCAGTGAGCAGCAGCAAAAAATGATGTCACCTTAGATAAAAAGAACCAAACTGCTAAACGTAGGAGACAGCTGTGAAAGGCCCCTTGTATTATGGAACCTAGGAACAGATGTACTAAGATGAGACTGCAATCTATTCGTGTTTTTCCGCACCAACTGATTTGCAGGTAGGATGTGCAAAATCACGTAATTTTTCTTGCTGAATTTAATGAAATTCCATGAGAATGTCATGAATTACGTTTTCATAGTGAAATGTGGAGTACCGTTATCTTGCTTGACTTTTATCCTGAGCTGGCATCTTGTATTAAAAATTCGGGTGAAATACCGGCAAAAAATTGTTAGAAATTTCTTGTGGCAAAACATTTTCTGTGCAAACCAATCTACTGCAGTATCTTCTCCTGAGCCGTTTTTTTAGTCTAGGTGCGATCTGGGTAAAAAAAAAGTTACGCAGAAATTATGTCATCTAGAATCTTGAGAAATTTCACAAATTTAGCATAGAGTGAAATTTAGGAATTTTGCAAACTTCTTTAGTTTAGCAAAAACTTGCTGCGGCCTTTCAGAAACCTTATTTTGAGCTGAAAACAATGTATTTACTATTCAGTTCCAGTCCAAAATCTCAATTCATATGGTGTTTCAAAAACTCCAAGCTCATTATTATGTATGAAGCAGTGACTTATGAATAGCTGCAGGGATGGAGGTCTGTGATTACAGCACACCTACATTTCTGTATTTCCATTCAATGAATGAAGTTATTTATTGTGACAGCAGTCAAAGTCCCATACAGGGACAGGAGCTACTTTAAAAAATAAGTGTTGGCAATCAGTGAATGACATTTGGAGGAGCATGGACTTGGAGCGGCGTAATTTTGGCTCCACACTTTTTCGTCACAAATATGCCATATACACATGTATGTAGTGTATATATATTTGTGTGTTGTAATATCATCAACATAAAGTGGTGCACTTGATCGAAAAACTGAAGATGCATTCACTGCATAAAACACATTTACATGAGTGTGCATACTAACGTTTTCTTATAGAAATACCTAATTGCAGTTTGCACATATATCTGCATTTATGCAGTTTGAGTAATTTTGTTGATGTGTTATGTGCCTAGGTTAGTCTCAAGTAACGGAGCTACACATTTTTCTTACATTGTCCTAATTTTGAACAATATAATTTTTGCTGGGACTTTTGCTCATCTTTGCATGCGCAACAATGTTGGATTAGTTTCTCTGAAACTGCTTTGTTTATACATCTAGCTTTGAATAACATTATCACAATGCCTCGAACTCCATGTACCAGGGCTCTTGGCGCACTATGTACAAATGTCCTTCTATCTTTATCCACGGGACGACAGGGCTATCTGCATATCCATAACATCGCTAATCTATGTGTACATCACAAGGATGCTTTCTATTATAAATAATGAGCATCTCAAAAGATTAGCAGAGGAGGCACTTCAGCTGAGACCGAGGGTCCCTACATGCTGAGATTTCACCATGCAGCGGTCTGACATATCCGTGAGGGGGTGTCCAGTACGTGAACAAGACGGGATCCTACATTCTCTCCCACCAGGTAATGGGGGTGGATCGTCCCTTGGGGGGATTTTTGGCTTCACACCTACACTCACTCTAGGTACATGTAGAGTAGGGTTTGTATAGTAGGAGTACGCCTGATTACTGCCTTGTTTGTATGCCTGCATATATACACTGTTTTAGCACTGTTGTAGAACTATATCTACTACTTACACTTTTAGTGCTTGTAATCACTTTCATCTGCTTCTGTCTAATAATTATCACAGTACATGCATGCTATACAAGAATAACGTTGGTTCAATACATATATTGAAAATGTCCCACTGTGTATTATCTGTATATCTCTCTGAGCACAAGTAAGTACGAGTGACTGAGCGAAAGGTTCTGATCTGTTTCCACAATCCCTGAGGGGTCAGGGTTGTCATGTTCAGTGGTCGCTAGAAACCATTCATTCCCTGGTTAGGTTAGGGGGGCCTATGGTGGCACTGTGAGCTAGCTGGTATCTAGGCCAACATATCCTGCGGGGTGCCCGGAATCAGTCTAGTCACCTCACCCAAAGTTTATGTTGTCCAACAAGTACGCAGATCGTATGGATTAGTAGGAACTACACGACATGACGCTGCCAATTTTGGTTGGATTCTCATTTAACAGTCTATCTGAGTAGTTCAGTTGTGCTTTTCTCAGGGACTCCTACTCACCTCCAAACCGGAGACATCCATAATGGGGAGGGAAATCCGCCTCAGCTGAGTAGGTATACCCTATGCTTTAGCTGTAGGATATTCAAGCTTGTAGGATAAAAATGTTTCTAAATTGTGCTAGCCTTATCTCCCTAAATTCATTTACTAAATTTCTACTCTCTTCACCCAATGTCCAAATAAGGCGATAACGGTGGAGAGCAAGTAGTTACTTTAACTATTACAGAAAATTGCAGACATGCAGTTGCTATGAAATTATTAAATTATGGCCTCCCGGCAATGGGTGGAGACGTTACCTCAGTGGTCAAGGCACACGAAGCATTCAGAACAGAGGTATTCTATTCTTGGATCAAGCTCCCGGCTGTGGATGCACGCACACAATTGTTTCAGATTTACGTTGAAGATGAAATAACCAGAGGAATACTTTCGATTTGTGGACATAGAAATTCTGTTAACTTACCAAGAACACATAAATTGGTTTAAAGGCACCCTTCCCCATACTGTAGCAAATGTGCGACTCAGTCCGCTCAGTAAAGAAGGAGCGACTTGGCCGCTCCTAGCGGCTTATACACTGCATCCTAATATTGCTAATTTAGATGCAGCAGAATTTGCAACACTATATGAAGATCTAGTAAAGATTTACAGAAACCTTACACAGTTCATAATGCAAACACTCTCAATGAACCCTGCACGGACTGCTCAGGCTGCACAACCTCAAATGGCTACCACGAGTATCAGCCCACAAACACTGAATGCCATAATAGGAAAGATTCCCACCAGTCAGGAGCAAATTCCGTTCTGGATAGCACAAAAAACAAGCCAGATTGAAGCAGTTTTTCCCCATACTGGCCCGCAGGAAAAACACAGAATAGTAACAATTTGCTTGCCAATGGGGATGGCTCCCTGGGTGAAAGATTTTGCCACTTGGGGTACAGTATTCGGTGCACTTTACACCAGAACTCATGGTACCCCTTCAATAGCAGTTTTACCTGAAGTGCTGAAACAAGTACAGAATGAGTACGGGGCAGCACCTGCCCTGGACTTGGAACACTTCACGAGGAGAGTTAGAAGCACTATTAATTTTTGATTAATAGTAGGCAGCTTTGGCAAGTTTAATTTCGGTATGGTATCTCCTCATAGCCACTCGATAATTTGATTTACCTAGCTCATTGCAAGCTTTCTCCACTTCCTCTCACATCGTTTGTATTCTTTCCTTAGTACCAGAAGGTGAGGGTGTGCCATGGAGCGGATTTGTCATTGGCACATCGATTATGTGTCTTTACTGGGATAACTTAGTCCAGAGCGTGTTTAACCCATTGGGTGGCCTTTTCATTAGCTAATAAAGGGTCGTTACCCAAATCATTTATCAAAGCGCTAAGGGCAGATTTCCATTTGTCACTATTCAATTTCATCCAGCTGAGATCTCCCCGAGTTACTGGCCTAGGTGGTGGAATGGAGCGCGAAGTGCTCAGCACCATGGGAATCATAAAATGGTCTGACCACACCACAGGTAGTAGGTCCAGAACATTCAAGTGTGGGTCATTACAGAAGATAGGGTTGATCAAATGCCCTTTTTCATGTTTTGGGTCAGACACTTTCTGTGGTAGTTGAATTACAGAGAGATTGTGTAGTATCACTGAGGATTGGGAAAATTTGGGGTCTTAGAGGTGAACATTAAAATCACCCAGTACAGTGAAATTAGGTTTGTTAATTGCCCGACTGGCAATGGCTTCAGGAAGAGCCTGAGCAAAATGGTCACAAAGGCTAGAGGGTCAATATACGAGCACACCTGAGAAGGTGAGAGTTGGGGTCAAGGTGATGGCAAATGCCATGCTTTTGCAGTCAGGAAGTTAAAGTGGTTCTAGGGTGGGCTACCTGGTCTGTACGGCTAAAGAAGGTTTCTGCCATTTTTAAAAGTGGCAGAATAGAGGGTTCTGGGTAGCAAAGTAGACCTAAAACCTCAGATGTGGTCACCTCAGGGGCGGATTAGCAGCTTGGGATAATAGCCTATTGGCCACTTGCACCCACACCCCTAACAACCCATAATCTAGGATTTAAGGGCTACCCTTGACACCGGAACCTCAGTTCTGATCTGACTTGCAACAAAGGACACAAGAAGAGACCTGAGTCTGCGACAACAGGAGCTGCACAAACCAAAGGTGTGATACTCTGCACCTGTGACAACCTTCCTGGAACTGCACAACTTCAACTCATCCTGAACCAAAGCTCAGTTCCCCCAGACAGAGGGACCCCTTTGAGAGCCAAAGGCCTCACAAGACTCTCTTGCACTAGTGGCACTATTCCCCTGTATGCCGCAGTTGAAAACAATGTAACAGAACAAAAGAATTGCTGGCCATCGGGCCCTCCACGGGATCACCCAGAAGTAGATGACCCAGTGCATTGTGGGAAAAGAAGTTCTGACCTCCACAAACTTTCAGGTGGCTACCTTGTTCCTCAAGGTATCTGGATGTCGAAATAGCTTTCTGCTGTGCTTACCGCTGCCAAGGCTTGTTAGTTGTAAGTCCAGCAACCACCCCTTTACTCAATACTGCACCTCTAAGAACTCTGCAAAACCTTCATCTGACATTGGCAGTGGCTTTGTTGTCAACCTTTTGCGCCCTGTTCCCTCCCAGCACAGTGGTAGCACTAAAATCAGCTCTACTGTGGCTCCTGCTTCAGCACCAAGGACAGCCAGGACAACTCTCCACCTGTACTTCTCGAGCCAGGTAAAATTGAACTGACTGTTGTGGTTTGGTCCTCGGACCCATATTACCTTTAGCCTCCTTGGGTTCGACGCATCTTGACCTGCAATTGACCGATTGTCACTGCCACTTTTTCCAATTGACTGCAATGCAAAAGTTCTGCAGTAGTGAATTCCTGTGATTTATGTTTTCTTCTAAAATCCATAACTCCAGTTATATGTATCTGATTTTGTTTGTTTTGGTGTCTAAATTTATATAAAAATCAGTTTTTATTATAAGTTGGTGTCAGACTTCTTTCGAGTTGTGTCAATTATTTATTGTTCATGTTAGTGTGCTGAAATGCTTAACACATGTTCATCTAGTAAATCCTGACTGCTCTTTGCGACTCAACCAGGACTGAGCTAAGGATTTATTATTGTGAATCCAAGGACCATCTTTGAGGTATTGTGAGATTATTGCATGGTGAGCCCTATCCAACATCACCACATAATACTCCACCTTCCTGCAATAACTATAACTTGTGAATTTCTGTTGTTTTTAGAGCTTAAAATGTTACGTTGTTACAGAACATTTCACGTAACTATAACGCTACTTTAACCTTGTTTTTTTTTTTGTGAATTTCTAGTTGTTTTTTAACGTAAAGTGATATTTTATTACCATACGTAAATTCAACCCCCTGCCCTGCGAGGCCTTTGGATGTGCACAGCGGGAGTTGGATGCAGGGCCTGGCCTGCTGCCTCTCCCCACATTCTCCCAACCCCCAGCTGCACGTGGCCTTCAGCAGTGCAAGGTGGTGGGTTGGCCACAAGGCCTGCACTGCAGCCAAGCCCTGTGGCAAACCCCTCAAAGGCAGCCAACGCCACACTGCGCAAGGTCTTTGGTCATTCACAGCACGGGGTTGGCCACAGGGATTGGGCTGCAGCTAGGTCTTGCGGCTAACCCACTACATGCAGCCAACTCTGCAAAAGCAGCCAAACACATAGTACACAGGGCCTTTGGCTAGGCTTGGCAGGGGGTTGGCCACAGGGTTTGCCCTATGACCAGGCCCTATAGCCAACCCCCACAGTTTACTAACCCCACACTGCACACAGCCTTCGGCTGTCCACAACGGGGCGTTGAGCCTTTGCGATGCAGCATAGGATTGAGTGACCTTTGGGCCCCAGGGACTTTTTGATAGAAAATCTTGCATAAAAGTCTTGCTGAAGTCATGGAGCATGAAAATTGGAAACTGGTCCTAAAATTCAGATTCCAAACCTTTGCGTTCAAAAATATTGCAACCTTCCTCCTACAGTTTGTGCATGCAAAATGCCATGTATAACAAACTCATTCTCTGAATGTAACTGTACTGGCATAAGATGGCAAGCAAAACATGTTTTTGCAGGGCTCTAATACATTAAAACCTGGGTAGATTTTCTTAGACTGGCGCAGTTTCAATCCTACGATAACAGGATTAGCAATCTGTTCTATTAGAGCTGGTTGAACACATTAAATCAGTATTTTAGAAGATTTTTTCACATGCAACTTTTTTATAAGCAGCCACACATTCTCACCTACAAAATACTAAGATGCACTACCCGATGATGTGGATGATCATACATATAACCGAAGGGTGACACCTCAATAACGGAATGCTATGTGTTACTGTATGTCACCTCTACTGACCACAATATCTTGCTCCATTTATTGTGTTCATTGTTTGCTGTCTCAGATACAGTTAAATATACTGGTGTCAACCTTGGGCTACATGGAAATATTGCACAACCATATTTTGCAGGATCTGGACATTATAATGTTTCTGTCGCTCAATGACAGATGTCTCCCAAACTGATTAGCTGGCCAGGTTCTTGTGCTGAGTGTTTGTCTCATTGTTTTTTTTTTACAAAACATGGTAATTCCCTCCAGTCTCCCACATGCAGAAACATTTCCCCACCAATGCTTGACCTCCAACTTTGTTCTTCTGCATCTCCTGAGGGTAAAGGTAATAGACATTTATGGATTTTTTAGTAGGGTCAGGGTGCCAATTCGGTGTAGTGCATTTGCAAAATGTTGAAAGCAGCTGAAAGAGATATTCTGGTTAGGCTATGTTATGCGCACATCACATCGAGCGCGCTACAGCTGCCTAATTGATGCTGAAGGCTCCGTGAATTTTTATGGCTCCACGCCGCTTCCTTGAGGCTGGGCGCATTCAGGACTACAAGTCCCATGAGGCCAAGCGCGCTGGTTATGTGGTTGGAAACGCCCATAAAAGCAGACATGACGCTATGCAGAGCGTCGGAAATTCTTCGTACCTGGAAGTGTTGCTGGCGTCCTGTTCATCGTGGGAGGTCTGGTAAGGGTGCTGCGCAACAACTCTCCCATATCCCTTGTTCCCTCGTTTACCGTCCTCCGTTGGGGAGCGCCGTTGCGCTCGTGCGGAGGAAGGTGTCCGTTGCCTCAGCAACAAAGACTCAGCGGGTTCCGTCCTCCGTTGGGGAGCGCCGTCACGCTCGTGTGGAGGAGGGTGCCTGACTGCCCCTGTATTCTTTTCCTCTTATCCCAGGCATCGTAATCAGCAGTGACACTGCTTCCCTCTAGTGGAGATGCCGGGTGTTTAGACAGTCATTCATTGAACTTTGCATTATCCTGAAACCGCGGTGACGGAGTTTGAGTCACGCTGTAAATCTTTGCTTCCTGGTATTTCCTCCTACGCCTTCACCCTTGTTTGGTCTTCAACGTGTTTGTTTGTGGAAACCAAGGTGACATTAACCATGCTCCATAACAAGACTTTAATGCCAGTGTTATAAGTTTGGGTATGATTTATCGCCCAAGGAGATTCATGCTGTTGTTGTCTTTTCGGGCTCTATTTTGAACAGGGGTAGCTCTGAGTGGTATAGGACTATGCTCAATCCCTGTGAGGCCTAGTGGAGTCTAGAAAGGGTAGGTTACTGTTAGTAATATTTAGTGTGTGTTCTCCATTACTGCAGTCTCTCAACATCGGTTGTGTGCATGTGTAATCTATGTTCTATGACTGTTTTTTCTCCATGTTCCCACCATACAGCCACAACAAAGAAACAGGTGTTCTTACACCAACGACATAAGCATTGGAGACGTATCTCCACCTATGGGTGTCATTCTTTTGTTTTACAGGTACAAGGGATAGTGTTTGGCATTGATTATTTCTTTGTCTAGTGTATGCTCAGTAAGGGTGAACATTACGTAAAAAGGGTAAACCCACAGTTACTGGGATCTGGGTAACAGGCAGTACAATAGGAAGTGATCCCAGTATACAGTAAATTGAACAATGAAAAAATTACATCACCATATATTGTCAATAGTCATACAAGAAATCAGAATACCAAAATGGAATGGAACAGTGTTATTTAATCACACTGCTATATTGCATTACGTAAACATCATATCATCAAGACAGATTTGTATACACGTGCCAAGAGGGAAGGGGGGTGTATGGTGAATAGAGTGGGGATATTGTGACATAAGAAAGGAGTGAAGTTATAATGACAGAAACACATCTATTTTTCAAATAACAAAATAGTGGCTCCTTATTCACGCACAGATTCACGAATATATACATCTATTTCTTTAGCCATGCATACAAAAGGAAAAAACACAGTAGAACAATTTCTGTTGTTTTCAATGCTGGCACAAACAAGCAATGTCGACGTTTCGACCCCGAGGTTCTGTAGGTAAATTAACACCTTACGGAGGGGTCTTCCTCAGGACTGGGAGAGGGGAATAGGCACCTGGGGGTAAATATGATAATAGGTATTAACCTCATGGGAGTCGGCAGATAGAAACCTTATTAAATACGGGCCATAGGTCCTTTAATTACCATGTACGTCCTTTCGGAGACAGGTCCGTCAAAATAGCATATAGGGCACGAGGCTCCAAAATCGTGAGAGCGGACTAACTGCACCTGCAAAAGTAAGGTGTAGCTTAATAGCGGCCAGCCCAAGTGATGTGGGTGCAGGGCCTATATGAGAACTAGGAAGGAATCACTACGATCATTACTCACGTAGACAGAGACTTGTGTTCCTCTAATGAACTCGTACTTGTCCCATCAAATTTGAAGTTGATCATAGACCGTGACAATCCGCTATGACCTCAAGAATGAAAATCTAGAAGTACAATGAAAAAGAAACTATATCTCTAACTACACAGGACCCTAAAAATATTTACAAAGAAATAACCACCACATAACCTTGAGACTATATCAGGACATACCTGCCTTAGCGATGCATAAGGGGGCCTTAGTTCGCTCAGTTATTGCGATGCTTCCGAGGGCCTCAATAAGCTCCTTACACAGGCGCAGATGTATCAGCCTGCAGTGTCTATGGTCGGGTGAGAAAGCGTACCAGTAAGGTAAAAGTAGCGGGGGGGAAAAGGCTGTGGGAAAAAAGAAAACGACGCGCTCTTGAAAGTCAAGGCGGGGGTACAATGTATCTAGCACACAGCGCTTACCGCTCCACGTCTAATCGTGTCCGGAATGGAGTGTCGAAGACTGGTGCAGAAGCTTCCCAGTATATATAAGGGAGAAATCCACGTGTGTCACGTGCCATAGCAGCAGCTGGATGCTAACAACATCCGCGTCTACCTGTAGTTGCAATGGAAAGCAACGATATACTCGCCCTTCAAAAAACCAGTTTAAAAAACGGTGAAGTTATGAAGCCATAACAGGCAGCGTGTAAAAATGCTTTTTTTTTTTTAAAAAAACGGAACGGGATATCAATCTGAAAAAAGAGAAGAAAAACTAAACTTTTCTCGATGATTGCGGGTGACAGAAGATTGGTGTAGGTCACAAGAATTAAAATCAGTGGCTCTCACAGTTGCGAACATCATACATACATACATTGATGAGCAGTAGTTCAAATAACGCCCCCAACAGTGTGCGTAGAGTGTCTAAAAAACAACATTAGATGTCTCAAAGAAGATACATCACATCATTGCGACTCAGTGACATATTGTAATCCATTGCTTCATGCGAAATTGTCAATATGGCGACACCAAACATGTTGTGTACATAGTAACATAATTAATAGTGAATCTGAACGTTCAGGCATGGAAAGGTAAGCACGTAAGGATACTCTAATAAAGCGGCCAGTCAGGCAGATACGGCGAAAAGGCCCTTAGAGGTCGCTAATCATGCGTTCAGAAGAGGGACACATAAGATACACCCATGCTCCTTATTAAAGACATGCGTGAATAAGGAGCCACTATTTTGTTATTTGAAAAATAGATGTGTTTCTGTCATTATAACTTCACTCCTTTCTTATGTCACAATATCCCCACTCTATTCACCATACACCCCCCTTCCCTCTTGGCACGTGTATACAAATCTGTCTTGATGATATGATGTTTACGTAATGCAATATAGCAGTGTGATTAAATAACACTGTTCCATTCCATTTTGGTATTCTGATTTCTTGTATGACTATTGACAATATATGGTGATGTAATTTTTTCATTGTTCAATTTACTGTATACTGGGATCACTTCCAGTAAGGGTGAAGACACATTACTTATATTGTTGTTCTCATTTACAGGTCTCCCTCCCTGCTGTCCCCATCCTTTCCTTCCCTCACTTGATCCTCCCACTGACCTGTGCCATTACGGCTATTAAGGCTTGGGAATATCAAGAGGTGGACCCATCAGAGCAACAAACCAATCCTGAGGACGGACCAGTGGTGACATGCTATCTGCCTTTCGGTTGCGGGTATCATGCCTGGGCTGTGTGGAAACCTAACATAACCATATATATTCAACATTTATGACTGACAAAGTTGCTATTGCTGGTCACCAAACTGCTCTCACCCTGAGTGACTGGTTGGGACAATGCACCAAGCAAGACAACTGGCAGATTTTCACAATGTTTAACAAAATATGTTTGTTTTCTTTATTCTCCCTCACACAGAAACATATCCTTGACAAGGCTTCAACCAAATCTGTGTTCCCTAGGTCATCTAAGAGTGGCATTTTCAGACATATGTTTGAGCAAGGATCCACACATTAGGAATAGGGAATGTTTTTTTGATAGAGAAGATTCCATGGGGGATGTCTGGAATATTTGGTCCCTAGGTCAGCCGGCAACTAAATACACATGCTAACCTCAGACATTTCTGAAAACTAAAGACATAGGGTAATACAGTGGGATATGGTTTGTATGATTCCCAACACAATATATTATTCAGAATCCCCTTAAAATGTAAACTTATGGGTAACAAAATCTGTCAGATTCGGAACTCTTTCTTCTGACCTTAAGGTGTAAAGATGTTTCCCGGTTCCGGATCTTGAGGGTTCTGGTCTGTCTGAGGTAGGGGGCGACCCTTTCCGGTAGCTATGGTGCTGCTAACAACTCAACGTCCGGGCAGACATGGCAGACAGTGCCTTTCCAAAGGAGTCCCCGAGAGGTAAAACCCCAAAGGGAAAAACCTCTGATGGAAGTGATGACTCCAGGAATCCAGGTACCAGGACACGTCAAGAAGGATACTCAGCAAGGCGACAACAGACTTGGGAAGTAAGAGGAGGCTTGAGGAAGAAGGAAACTCACAGGGACGAAATACCAACAGGAGCAAAGAATCTCCAACAGGAGAGAAAAATCACCAACAGAGGGGAAGAATCACCAACAGTAGTGAAGAGACACCAACAGAGGGGAAGAATCACCAACAGTAGTGAAGAGACACCAACAGCAGCAAAGAGTGTTGCTACGCAAGGAAAATGAGAAATCCGGCCCCTTATGTACCCAAGGACAGGAAATGACGCAACAGGAAAAGGATAACCACCATCTTGGTTTGGGAAGAAAAAGGAAAAAGGTTAGGACAAACCTCCATTTTGGAATGGTGAAAGAAAACTTTCCCCAAGGCATTCTGGGAACCAGACAGAGGGATTATGGGAAGAAGATACACAGAAAATGACGCCTAACCATGACTGCAGGCAACTCACTGTAAGGTCCCTCCAAGTTTCAGGTAAGCAGAGGAGGCTCAGGCAATATTGCGGAAGAAACTGCAGTTCCAAGAGTGGAACCGCAGTGTTTTAAATCAATAATGGTCACATTAGCAGGCCGCTGCCTACACTGGTGACATGTCCCAAAAGGAAAGAGAGGTGCTGCAGGACGCACCTTTGCGCCCAGAAAAGAAACAGCGTGCCACCGCACTGAACCGCGGTGTGTACGGTTTTGAGAAATAGGTGCAGCGGACCGGGTGACGGCCCACAGCCGTGAAGCGGGAGGCACCGCAGGTCGTGACCCGATCCGCAGCGTAACAAAATCACAAATTCTTGGATTTTCGGTGACAGAAAACTCTAGAACTGCAGGTAAATTGCAAAAGTCAAACCACTCAGTTTTTTGCACACATCTCCCAATGCAAACAGTGCAACTGGAGAAAGATGAATAGACAAAAGTTTTACAGTTGTGAAAAACTTCACAGGTTTGGCCTGCGCCTGTCAGTTACAGGACCCCACACTGACACATGGGTGGCATTGATTTTATTGGTAGGCGTGTCAGAACACTGGGTGGTGGGAGCTTTTCTGTTACACATTTTTTAACCTACTGTCACAGAAACGTGATCAAATTCTGTTTCTTAACCAATGTTTAATATGGGCAAGAAATTCTGGGTAAGGAACATTATAGCATGAATGTGTAGCAAAGACACCACGAGTGACAAAGAAAGTTATAATTGAAGATTCAAGGTGACTGCCATCTTCATAGACACAGAAGAGTTTGTGTCCTGTTGGGAATCACAGCTCACTGCTGATAATCTCCTCCTGGACAGTTGGCAAGGTATTTGTGTTGGACCTGGCCCTTTTTGCAGGGTTATCCCCAAACCTTTTGCCTTCCTCACCTATTTTTTGGAACTTTTTTTGTTGGCTTTAGGACTCTGGGCACTTTACCACTGCTAATCAGTGCTAAAGTGCATGCGCTCTCGCCCCTAAACAAGGCATGCTTGGTGTATATCTGTTTGGCATGTTAGATTTACTTGTAAGACCCTTGTAAAGTGGTATACCATATACCCAGGGCCTGTAAATTAAATGCCACTAGTGGGCCTACAGCACTGCTTGTGCCACGCACAGACGTAGCCTTTCAAAATTATTTCAGGCCTGCCACAGCAGGGCCTGCGTGCGCAATTTACTACCACTTTGACTTGGCATTTAAAACTATTTGACAAGTCTTAAACTCTCCTTTTATTACTCATAGGTCACTCCTAAGTAGCCCTATGAGCAGGGTGCTGTGTAAATAAAAGGTAGGACAAGTGTCGTTATTGTGTAGCATGTCCTGGTATTGACAAACAACCTATTTAGTTTCTCACTGCTGTGAGGCCTACTCCTCTCATAGGCTAGTATTGGGCATTCTCTCATATACTTTTAAGTGGTAATTCCTGATCAGAAAGGAGTAGCTTTGTCATGTTTGGTATGTTTAGGATGGTAGTGATAAATCCTACTCACTGGTGTGGTTGGAATCTACATTACCATTTTAGAAATATCACTTTTAGAAAGTGGTCATTTCTCTCTGCCTATGACACTTTCTGCTTTGCAGCCTGACCCCAATCCACATCTGACCTGGTTGACAGCTACACTTCGTGCATACTTTCCAGACAGCCACAACACAGGAATGGCTGGGTGTGACAGGGATGCGTCTGCAATCATCTGCATACTGATGGTCTTCCTGGGCTGGGAGAGGGAGAGGGCATTCACACTTTACAATTGTATAGGCTGTGTCCTGCCCTCATACAAAGGGCTGATTTACCCCCCCCGCACTGATGTCTGGAGACAGAGCTGGGTCGAAAGGGATCATTGTACACTTGAAAGGGTTCCTTTGAAGTCACCCTTTCATCAAAGACATTTCTGAGTATAAGTACAGGGGCTCTGACACCATGTTTTTGAAGCACTTTGGGATCTGGAATTGAACCTCTGTCAGAAGGACTGCTGTACTCCTTAAAAGCTCACACCCACTCTGCATTGACCAGTTGTAGCAGTTAAATTAGTGTTTCAGCGGTCCACTATGTCTTGTACATCTTTTAGCTCAAGCGGTTCCTATGTCTGCATACTGTAACTACCGCTGCGGCCGAACGATTTTCTTTGTCTGTTTTTTGCATGTAGTTCAATCTAATGATCTTGCATTATATGTAAAGCACTCTGATACCTTCGGGTCTAGCTAGCGCTATAAAAAACTTATAAATAAAGGGCTCAGCTGGACTGCTTTTCTGCTTGTTTACCTACTGCCTGCTGCCTGCCACCTGCTGGGCTGCTTAAAGGACTCAAGTGGACTGCTTTTCTGCTTGTTGCCCTGCTGCCTGCTGTTCCCTGTCCCTGGTCTAACCAGACACTGTGGGGGAAGTTGTGACCAGATGCTGCTGGCTCTACATTTTGCACATTGCCAGAGGACTGCTGTGCTACCAGCAGGAACTGCTATTAGGACAACCTGCTTTGTTGTGCTAGCCTGTTGCCTGTTGGGCTGTTGGAAGGGCTACCACTTTGCCAGGGACCTGTGTGTGCTGGCCTGCCTACCTGCCACACCCCATGTGCCCCCCAAGTGTTTTCCAAGGAGCTGGGATTGACTGCTCCTGGTTCATCCTGCCATAGACTGTGCTTTGGGCAGATTGAAATAGTCGATCTGGGCTTGAGCTGATGTTGTAGTGGCCCAGTGATTGTTGTATTGATCTGCAGACTCAGCTGGCTGCCTATTGTCCCTAGATAGGTGAAGGTCGCTGATCTGTGCAGGAGCTTATACCGCAGCGCAGAGGAAAGCTGTTGAGTGCCGGCTCCCAGGGATTCCCTCCATGACATCATCCTGAGACCAGCCACATCTCTTCCTGCAAGCCAAAGCCGCACTTGGGAGGGTGAGGCTAGTCAGGAGCACAATCGCTGTAGCAAGGACCCGTGAGGGCTGCTGGGTCTGCGCTTACTCCGACAGTCCTGTGCACCTGCTGCCAGACTGTATTTTAGCACGGGGAGCTCTCTGCATGGCCGGCCCAGATCAAGAAGTCCAGCATCCTCCCAAAGGTACTGGGGGGCCGGCAGAAGAGAGATCACTGTCCCAATCTCTTTTGCTGGCAGCAAGGCCTGTTAAAATGGGGCTGCTTGTCAGCAGCTGCACCACCAGCTCACTGACAGCTACACTTGTAAACCTGCAAGTGGGGGAATAGGTGTGGTCTCCCTGCTAGCAACTACAGTGTGTTATGTTATGTTATGTTAGGTAATCTTATATAGCGCACAGCTGCCTCAGCGAAGAGGCGTCCCGGCGCTGGTAGCAGTGTCAGAGGGAAGCTAGAGACTAAACCAAGGGGAACAGGTAGGTTTTGATGGCCTTACGAAAGGATAGCAAGCAATCCAGGCGGCGGATCTGAATAGGGAGGGAGTTCCACAATTTAGAGGCTAAATACCGGAAGGACTGGCCCCCAGCTCTGAGGCGCTTGACCCGAGCGACCGTAGCCAAAAATTGCTCAGCAGAGCGTAGCTGACGGGTAGGTACATAGGGGATCAGTAAATTAGCCAGAATCTCAGGGGATGAAAGCTTTAGTATTTTAAAGGTCAGGCATAGTGCTTTGAATACAATCCTTTTGGCCATGGGTAACCAATGTAGACGGCGCAATGCACCCGTCGCGGAATAAATTCTAGGGAGCCTCAACAAGACTTGGGTGGCTGCATTCTGAACTCGCTGAAGACGAGTCACTTCTACCTTGTTAGCGTCTAACATAAGTGAGTTGGAGTAGTCCAGTCTGGACAAAATAGTCGCCTGGACTATCAACTGGCGGGTGGGTGGATCGAAGAATCCCAACATGGCCTCAATCCCCGGAGTAGGCCAAAGCAGGTGTGTGTGCGGCCCCTCAGGCTGTATTCTAGAGAATTTGTTCTTCGGTGATTTTCTGCATTACGGGCTAAGCCTCAACGGAAGCCCCCTCATTTTCCCCTTAGAGAACCTGCCTTATTTAAGGAAGTCCTGGGATATTTGCCTGGGAATTTCTGTACTACTATGAGTAAGTCCGCAAGTGCGCTGGCGCAGTACTTTTCTTTTTAATGTCCTCATGTTAGTCAGGCCTTGGTAATACCGTAACCCTGCTAATAGGAGTGCAGGGGTTCTTTCCCCATGTGTATCTACTATTATTGGGGTGTTGTTTATTTGCATTACATGTGCATTTTCATAATCAACTGGCATTACATGCACTGATGTCATAATGTATGATGTTTTGATTCTTGCATTGTCAGGATAACAAGTATTACCTCAGTATTTGCATAATATGCACATGTATTTTGGTCTTTGTTATGTACAATATAATATATTTTTATATAACCCTGTGTGGAGTCTTTTTTGTGGTGTAGTCATTGTGTTTCTGTGTGAGTGTGTTGCACAAATGCTTTACACATTGCCTCTGATGATAAGACTGAATGCTCTGCGCCAAGCTACCAGAGGGTAAGAACAGGTTATCTTTGGTGTGTAACTTACCTGCCCTGAGTGGTGGGTTCTGCCTGGCTTAGGTACATACCACAGTGAACCAGAAACCCCATTTGTAACACTTTGTCTCTCTCAACAGGAGGCTACTAGGCACTTCAGGCCATGTGAACAGCTTCTTCCAGCAAGGGTTAAACTCAAGTAATGTCCCCTCACCGCTGGGAAGCTGGCTGTCAGGCAGACACAAGCTCTGGTTTCCCAGCAGTGCTGTAAGTACTCTGCAGCACACACCCTTACTTTGTCATGAAAAACTTAGAAAGAACTGGAATGACAATCAGAAAACAGGGTCCCACTTGTATACAGTCACGACAGACAGGAGATGTGGATCCACGGTCTAAAATTTCAGAACCAAATTAGGGTGGTTCTTCTTTCAAGTATTTGCCCCAGGCTGCTTTCCATACACAGCCTTTGTGTATAGTGATGCTCCTAATATCAAGATAATCTCCAGCCTGGAGCATCTACAACAGAGACACAAAGAGATGTGTGCTTTCTGCACCTAGCTGTCACCAGCCACAATGAAGTATGATAAGGGGAAATACAAAAAGGCTGGCCTCCCTAAAGGGTCCCTTTCACCATGAACAACAGATGTTGTAGCCCCACACATTACCCTTGCTATCTACCAAAAGGAAGTGCTGTAGGAAGACTAATCAGAAACCCTTCTCAGCAAAAGGCATAATCAAGTTTCTAAAAGATTCTCGACTTGTCTCTTCCCACTTCAGTGTCTCGGTCTCCTCCCTGCAGCTTCAGGATGTCAGCAATACATTGCCACTGTCTTAAAATACAAACTTATCTCCATCTTGTGCAGAGAGTCAGGCCAGTGAAATGCCAAAATGAATCCCACTGACATCCATTACTTTGGTTCCTTCATTCAGGCAATACATGTACCATGCAGCCACCTAGACAAATGTGTGCAGCACATTTGGGATTTTAGTGCTAGAATGCAGATTAATGCATAGAAGTGGAACGTTCCACAAGTGGGCAGTAGGCCTTAACTCCAGTGACCCAGTTGAAAAGGCCCGGTCACAACTTAGGATTCACAAAACATTGTATGAGGTCACAACCGCCCTATAACCAAAACCCAGGACAGGGACAGAATTCAAATGTCACTGCAATGAGGACACACATGATGCACCCCTCCATGTCCTGGACCTGTCACTCATGTGAAGATGCAGGCCTAGGACTCAGTGCAATTAATAGATTAGTGTGAAGCTGGGGCCAAAATCAAACAAGCCTTGTCAATGCGAATAGGTCTGGCTTTAAGGGAATATTGTATGGTAATGTGAAGCATAACAAGCAGATAGCATCGGAATGGATATATATTTGGGTGGAAGCAAAGAGCTGTAGAATAATATTGGTGTATTGTAAAAGGTCAAGTGACAGCTGCACTGTCAAGCCAGACCTAAATCTCCATGTAGGTTAATGTCTGCCTTCCTCCCATCTGTGCTGCTGTCAAACAAAAACATCATAAAATATCTAGTTATCTAAGACACTTTACTCACATTATAATGTCATGTGTGTGCCCCTGAAAGTTCAAGCTCAAGTAACTGGATAAATAAACAAACTGATCAAAGCTTTGTGAAGGCTAAGAACATTTGTGTGGAAGCACACAACTTCTGCCCAATCAAAACATGTAATCCTAGCTTCCAATATGTGAGTGGAGCTAAAGCCCCTCTCGTGGTGTTTCTCACATAATTGTCTGTCAATGGACGTGATATCAAGCCAGACCATAAAATCAGGATACCAGGTACACACACATGTGGGCACTCAGGGCATGGAAACACAAATATACCTTGTGCAGGGAGCACTCCAATCCCAAAAGAGCAAGTAATATTTATGTGGTAAACCATGTACTAAAATTTACAGGGGAGAGACATTTACTCCACCACATAAAAACGTTAAATGGCAAATGTTTATTGTTACCCACTGATATTAATTTCATTTATCTAGGGATGAAGAAAGGCTGAGGAGTTTCTCTGGGACCTGAACCAATGACTAGGAGGTCAAACAAATGTTTGCAGCCGATGCATTAGTCCAGTGAGTGGTCACACCCTGGTACTCATACAGTCCTCACAAACTGTAAATGTTATTTTTAAAGGCACCAATAATTATATGGCAAGAAAATCTTGAAGGATTCTCAGTAATTCATTCATATAGAAATACAATTTTATTTTTTAATATGTTGAACTGCATTTATCAGATCAGGCTACTTTCTTGTAACAAATGGTTGACAAGAATGGAATTTACACTCCAATGTTACAGAATGGCTGCTTCTGCGAAGGAAATTAACATACAGTTTCAATCACAAAGATTTATAAGTCCAATCATGTATAAGATTTCAGCTGACACGTGTTTTGCAATGTCTTGTCATTTTCCAAGACTGAAAAATACAGAAGGGCAGAAAGTACAAACCATAACATTCGGAATAAAAGAAAAGGCCAATAAATTATTTTTGCCATATAAATCATTCTGTATACTTATACACATATGGCCATATATACCAAGGTTTTGTGTCGCCCTTGCGCCATGTAAGGAGATTTAAGGGCAACCCAAAATCTAAAATAGATTTATCAAGCCACGCAAGGCCACTTTGTGTGGCCCTGAGAGTCTTTATAAATTTAGAGCAATGCAAGGCAGAACAAACTCTGCGGCAGGTAGGCGCACCATGGATGGAGCATGGGTGTTCCTACACATCCACCCATAAATTCAGACATATTCCCAGATTTACCAACATTGGTAAACCTGGGAATGCATCAGAATTGTATGCCTCCCCACCAAAGGTGTAACGAGGAGCAAGATCTTTATTTCTCCTCGTTGTTTTCTCTTTCCAAGTGTGCTGCATTCTGCAGCACACTTAGAAAGAAGAAAATGCCTCTGAGGATTGTTTTTTGTGTAGGAAGTTGTCCCTTCCTGCAAAAAAAAACAATCCTGACTTCAACATGATGCAAGGATGTCTGCATTGGTGCCCGGCAGCCAAAAGTGTACCAGCTCTAGAAAAGGACAGGAATGCGCTGTATAACGGTAAATATGACACATTCCTAACCTTTCTCGCAGTGCAGTAAAATGGCTTGCTGCTTTGCGTTGCATTAATTTTTGATAAATATGGCCCATATTCTTTTATTAGGGTAATAGATGTCAATGCCCTGAGCTGGCTCCTACTTTCTTAGTTAGTAACCAGCATCTGACTGATAACTTACAGGTCAACTTTTATTTGCTCGTAGGGAGCCAAATTCACACTTATCTACCATTGATATTCATTGACCGTTCCTTATGACTTCTTTGTTGTTCTTTAATAGAAAACATGAACAAAAAATATTCACACACAGCACCTAACCATTCTAATTCATAAAATATTTTACATCCATAAATTACACTATCTAACACCCAATAACTACTTTTATTTAATTAATGTAGTCCATATCTTAAATCAATTAAAAAGCAGGGCCATCATATCAAGTACTGCCTCGGCCAATAAGTATTTCCCAGTACATTAAGGGCTAACAATTGGACTGATTCAATCCTTTTATTAGTGGTCCTAATATTTCAACTAACTGGGTCTCTTTCCATAATGCATTCTCTTGAGTTCCTTCGGAGAATGTCTAATCCCCAGGTTTCATATACCCCCTTATCAATTTGTTATCTTCTAATCATACTCTTAGCCAGCATCTCATCATTGTTAAGGTCTTTTGCATTTTAATTAATTAATGTATCCTCATAAGGAGCACACACCAGCCCATTCGCCTCATAAAGATATCCATCATTGACCCAGCAAAAGCTTATAAGCATAGGGCCTGATTCACAAAGGCAAACTTACACTTTTGTGAAAGTTTACTATTTTTTTGCTATTCACAAACTCTGAGTTAATAGTAGGTTTACAACTGAGGAGACTGCAGTCGGGGTGGAGAACTCCGCACTTAAAAAGATAGGTCTGTCCAATCTTTTTTCGTGCATAGTTCTCCACCCCGACAGCGGAGTCTCCATAGTCATAAATTTACCATTAGCTCATAGTTGGTAAATACCAAAAAAGTATAAACTTACACAAAAGTGTAAATTTACCTTTGTGATTGAGGCCTATTGTGAATTTATTATTGATTGTGGTAACATTGGCCACTATACACTTTTTTACAAATGTCAAGTTGTCCTTACCTTTATAGGCAACATGTTGACATGGCATAAATCATTATGCTAAGAAATAAATAATTCAAGGAAAAGGCAATGTGAATGTTAATGTTAAACCGATACTGTGGATTGGCTTAGAAGACAGTTGTGGACCTTTTAGAAACCTATCCCATTGTTCCCTTCATGTCACTGATACTGCCCATCTCTCCATTGCCCTGTACATTTCTTTGTATTTTATGTTGTTGTGTGCCTGGGTTTGATCAACAAACAGTAGAATAAAGCTTATAGGAGAATAAAGCTTATAGGAGAGCTTGGTGTTTACTCCACGGGTTTGAACAAGATCCAGCAGGCAAGACTGTGGTGACACTTGCGAAAGGCCGGCGGTATCAAGGAGAAAGCTTCTTGGTCACAACTGGGACAAAGATTTATTCTCTTGTATCTTGTATCCGGCGTTCACCTCAAGTAAAGTAGATCCTACCGCATCATGACTTTCTGATTGGCTATAGTGTGTTTAGAGTGAATTCGCATCCTGTTATGAGTTGTATTCATCCTTCCTGGATCTTTATTTATTTTGAATTGCCACTGCCTTGGGATATACCAAGCTCTTCAGTTTATAAGCTCAGTTCCTGTACTATACAATGGCAACTCTGTGCCTCACCACAAAGGAAGGATTCAACATAATCCAGAATGAAAAGCTGCACTCATACTATGGAACTATGGATATTCTTGAGGTCTGACAGGGAAGCGTTCTGATGCTATTAAATAAGGAAAAGAAAATATATTTGCAATAAGGCAGAAAAGCAGCTCAATCTCACTTTGCAAACTGCAAGGCCCAGCTGCTTTAAAGCTGCTGTGATGAGCTGCTACCTGAAAGAACAGCTTGGGACAAGAGTGTAAGTACTTTTACCAAGCCACCCAAAATGAATGCATTGAGTGAAGAGACAAGGTCTGCAGGTCTCTCCAAATATCCCAATGAGAGAACCTTTATGCAATTATCCACTGGTGGGCTAATCTTCACTGGAAGAGCTCATGAAAACTCTGTTTGAACAACGGCCCCTATTGTGGTTTGTTAAATGTTCTCTGTCCCTGTTTGGTATATGCCCTCCTCTCATCTGAGTTTGATTGATTCTGCAAGGCCCTCCCAAGTCATCCTCAGTGAGGCCCATCAAAGACACATAACTATGATTTCATAATGTGGACTATCCATTCAGATCTGGGGTAACACTGCTGACGTACTGAAAGATTTGTCATCACACAATCACCCTTCTCTTCAACAGGGTAATGAGGATGGGTGTTATTATTATAAGGTGGATGGGTTGCGTTTGTTCCTGTTGTGGCTACCCCAATCACAGCCCCTATCAGCATCGCTTTGAGCCAAAAAAGTCAATCAACTGTCAGAGCACAGGACACCTTCTTAAACACATTTAGTATGTAGGATCCAAATCCATAAAAAGAACTGTGAACTAAAAGATGGAAATACCAAGTCAGTTCAAAAGATGTGTAGTCAATCAGATATGGTCACCCAAACAGTAGGGATCAGCAAAGTAGGATTCAGAAACAAATAAGCTGAGTAAAATCTCTAATGCACACCTCTTCCACTCCTTCCAGGGTAGCAATTGGAACATCTAAAATGTTATCTGAGTTGGTAGCTCTGTACTGCACTGTGAAGTTGTGGCCAAACTAAGACAGCAAGAACCACTAAATGAAGAATCACATGTTTAATAAGCTGAGTGAATTTGTGGTGTTTAAGGTTTGATATGATATAAGGCAATTCTCATTAGTATGACGCCTTAAAAAATTTGTGGGGCTAGTTAATGGGTCTATTCTTTTTCAGGTTGTGAATTTCATGGCAATGACTGTCTTCTACAGGAACCAGCCTGAAAGTGGAATGACTGTGAACCTAACATGTGGAACTGTAAGATGCCCACAAAGATAAGTTGATCTGTTCTACCCCTTACATGTTTACCTTTCAACGGTTCTGACCTGTTTCCATACCACAATTTCATGCCTGCCAACAGTTAGAGAGCTTTTACCTCTGAAGGCAAAATATTTGCTTCAGTGCTTCAGTAAATTCATACCATCGGAGCAGGGATATCTGAATTAATATTTATCTCTTGTATGCAGAATTCCCTGTGAGTAACCAGATCCATGTCAGGCTACCAGGTCTAAAATATCTCAAATTCACCCAGAGTTAGTAAGAAAATCTGTGGGGAGCATGTGTGCTGTGGGTCCCCCAGAGAACAGCAGAGCTGAGCTCAGTTGCAGTGCAATTTAATTCCCCACTGGTTGGAGGTGGGGGAAACCATCTGAGAGGTTGTTGCAGTCATAGGGACAAAGGACACCTCCCAGGTGAACCTGTCACCAACTGTGTCCTGCCGGGGAGCAGTAATCTTGTTGGCATGGCTAGTGCTTCATTCTGGGGAGTACCACAGCCTCATCCACATAGCTTCTGAGGAGCACATGGCCACTGTGTCACCAATGTCCAGAGTGCTGTCTACCTGCTCCTCCCTTGTGATGAAGAGTTGAGCATGGTGGAGCAGGAGAAACAAGTTGCAAAGAGCAGGCAGCTCCCTTTCAGGTAGAGGAGTGAGTGTGCCCTTTGAGGCGAGGAGTCTGCCTGACTGTGTAGGCTTTGGGCCTCTCCCACATGGTCAGAGCAATCCAAGCATTAGTTCCCGATAGGTACAGGGGCAACTGCTTCACCACAAATAAATAAAATCACAACAACAAATCAAATGTCTACTTTGCCACATCGAGGATTTTGCAAAACCCTTTCCTCAAGATGACGAACCTCCCAGAAGTCCATCCAGAGAACCTCAAAATGTGCATATTTTATCGGGTGGTCTCCCAAGAGGAACGGGGTTGCCGCCAGATGTGTTGTGCTGTGCTTTGGGAGCCACAAGTGCCCCTCCAGTATTTTTAAATTAGGTCATCATACACCTCCCATGTACCTAGAGGAGTATTTTTGATAGGAAACCTTGTTAACTTTTAGAAAATTGATTTAGTTTGTTTTTACTGTTCGCTATTATTAATATCTAAGACCATAGGTATGATTTGTTAATTGCAACACCCTAAAATGTGCATTTTTGATATAGCATTTTGCAACATTGATTTGCCATGGAAAGTCTGTGGGGCAATTCACAGAACTAACCTGAGACAAAATTCTGAACTTACTACTTTTGGTATTCACAGAATTCACTTACGACTACTAACTTTTACGTCCGCACTCGGGCCGGAATTTCCGCACCCGGAGCGGAAATCCCACACTTGTGCTGGAATTTCCGCTCCCGGGCTGGAATTTCCGCTCCCGGGCCGGAATCTCCGCTTCCGGACCAGAATACCCGCATTTGGGCCTGATGATCATTTCAAGTGCCTACTATCCCCCACCATGCTCCAGCTGAAGTCAATTAACACTAACTTCAAGACCAGCACCACAAACCATATAAAAGCAGCACACATTCAAGGAACAGGTTTGGCCACAGAGTTCCTGTTTTCACTTGCTGTTCATTGCTAGAGGAAAATGTACCAAATGAGGAGGAAGAAGAACTTCACTACTGAGGAGACCACCATGATTGTGGAGTTCATTGTGAGGCACCACAAACACCTATATGGTCTCCCACCTTACTGCACCAGTGGCACACAAAATGCAGCTCTATGGCAGCATTTAGCCACTGCTGTCACAGCATTGGTGGAGGATGTGCGCACAGTCCGTGACATCAAGAAAAAGTGGCAGGACGAAAAGTTGAAGGTGAAGGAGAAGTACTCCAGGATCGAGTTGAACAAGATTCTCCCTGCCCCACAATCTGGAACACGCCTCCGTCTCACCCCACTTGAGGAGGATGTCCTCACTACAATCCACCCCCACATGCTCCATGGGCTGCCTGTGAGTGATGTCCGCAACGTGGTACCAGGTAAATAGAATGATAAGAATAAGTATATAAAAAGATTGTCTGTGTTGCACTGCCATTGTGAGTAAGGAAGTTATCCAAAGTTTATATAAAAATATAGTCAGTCATCGGCTCATGTGTTTCCCTCCGTATGTTGCACCACAAGTCCCAGAATCCTTTGTATTAGAAATGGCAAATCCCTTTCCCACCATTTAAAACATGGGCCAAGTATTGCTGCCGTATATATCTAACACTGTTAAGTAGCAATTGACAAAGTGCCCCTTCCACTTATCCAGACGCGGCTAGGTCAGTCAAGAACGTAATGGGGTGGGGGTTGCGGTGCAGAGGAAAATCTACTGACACGGAATAGGGAAAATAAATACAAATAAGCCAAAAAGTAACTCACCTTGTGCCTGCCAAAATCACAAAGCAGAAGGTTTGAGAATCCTTATTTTAAAACATTTCATTCGCATATTCCGTTTTCTATTTCCCACCCTGCCACACCATTACATCCCCAAAGCCCTACTGCTCCTACCTGGTCATGTATGTCTCATCACAGCTGATGACAGGATGACACCAGTGCAGCGTACAACCTCATCCCGGGGAATGCAAGACATCCTGGCTGCAGCAGTGAAACCCTCTTGCACCTGCCCATCAGGTAGGTGTGGCATGAAGTGTTTCCTTATCATAGATTCAAAAACCCTGCCAAAGATCCAAATCCCCTTCTGCATAGAATATGCAGTTGTTGTTTACAAAGTTACATACATACCATTTCATTTCCATAAGTGTCACATGGGCCTGTTTGTAAATTAGTAAAGCAGATCATTGAGTATGTTGTCACTTCCCTCTCCAGCTGCTGGATCGGGGACCGCTTCATCAACTACACCTATGAGGAGCCAGGTTCAGCAGTTGACATCAGGGGGGATCGCAAAGGGACACAAAGCTGTGGCTGGAGCTGGTGAGTTTGCTTGTGCATTGTACATCTCCATTCAATACCTCAGTGCTATGGTGTGAGCTGTCACGTGTAGGGGTACCCAAACCAGGTCACATGTGCTTCATCTGTTGATGCAAAGTACAGTAGAACCAACCCTTATGTTGCACCACATCTTATACCAGATCAATTTCTTATCCTGTTGCAACCTCTCTGTTCCAGAGGATGAAGATGATGAGGAGGACGAACCTTCCACCAGTGTTGGGCGACGGGCAATCAAAGGGGAAAATCCACTGCTCCTCCAGGCAGTAATGTCGGCTGCAAGTACAGCGCAAGAGGAGTAGGAGGAGGAAGTACCTGAGGAGGCTGAAGGATTGGAAGATGATGGTGACTATCTGTTAATCCTCTCCAAGGATGACGATTCTGATGCCATGGACAGAAATTTCCCAATACTGCCCAAATTTTGCAAGGCCTCACACCCTCCGCCCAGCCAGGTGCCTCAGCCTCCTCCAACACGAAAGATTGCCTGTCCCCAGCATAGAGCTAACCAGCCACAGCTCACACGCACCCCAACACAGACATCACTCCCTCAGAGCCCTCACATCCAGGACAGACATGGTGGTTCCCCTACACACGCCTCCCTATACAGTGTATCCCAGGCATTCTCTCCACCATCTGAGGGAAGTACCAACCCTGTTGTGGTGCAGGTATCCCCTGGGCACCATTCTCCTGTCCACATGCTTCCACCTGCCACCCCCCTGCTGTTGGACCTGCCGGTCTCATCCATGGCCGACCCCTGCAGAGAGGGCCTGCACCTGGCCATGGTGGCCAGTGGGAGCAGGACTTCTTCCAACAGCAGGCAGATGTGCCATAGGGGCTACCCTGTCAGACATGTCTGTGGCCCTGCAGGACATGCACCAAATCCCTCAGGTGGTGGACAGAATGACCCATGTTTTGGATAGGATGGATAGATCTTGGCAAGACATGTCTAAGAATATCAGAGACATAATATTCATCCAAAGGGAAGAGAGTTTAAGACACCATGCCTTGGCCATGAAGATGATGGAGGGCATGATGAAAGTGATCCAAAGTCTCCCTTCACGTTCAACACAAGGGGGGGGAGCCATCACATCTGCCTGCAGCACATCACACCCACACACCTGTACCACAAACTGCACAGGACCACAGCAAGGGTACACACCCACAACCGTGCCCTGAACAGGCACTCACACCACCTGCACAACCACCACCACCCCTGAACAGGCACTTCCACCACCTGCACAACCACCACCACCCCCTGAACAGGCACTCCCACCACCTGCACAACCACCACCACCCCCTGAACAGGCACTCCCACCACCTGCACAACCACCACCACCCCATGAACAGGCACTCCCATCACCTGCACAAACAGCCCCTGTCTAGACACAAACACCAACTGTACATACACCATCTGCCCCTCCACATGAACTTCACCCTGTACAGGCACATGCACAACACCCACCTGCACGTAGGTGACCTCCGAAATTGCGAAGTCGCAAGCACGATCCCCGTTGATAATATCCCAAAAGCTTTTTTACCACTGTGAATATGTGTAAATAAAAAGTAGTTCTCTTCACAAGTCAAGACTCTGTTGCGTATCATGTCCTGATAGGCAAATGTATACCAATTTTGGTGGCCTAGAGATGTGAGGATGTATGTGTGTGTGACACATGTACAAGTGTAACCCCATCATTGCTAAAAACCATAATGTGCAGAGCAGATGACTCCCAAAATACATGTCCATATTTTGTACAAGACATTCACAATGAAGTTAAACAAGATAGAGAAAGTATGATTCAAAAATAGAGAAAGTATGATTCAAAAATAGATTTTATGTAAATAAAAGTGTGGGTTTTGAAAAACAACAACAGTCCGTTTGGAAGGGAGAATGGAAAACAAATGGTGTTCTTACTACAGAAGGAGAAGGGAACTTGGATTGGGGTGGGGCAACAAAAATATAACACGTCAAGGAGTGTCAGGGGAACCAGTCTATTTACAAGGGGAAAAGTAAATAATTGGCCACAAAGAAAATTATGTCCAACAGGTCAAGTGACCTTCTGGTCATCCTCTAGTCCCACAATGTCCAGATCCTCTGAGTTTGATGCTGGCTTGTGGCTGGCCGGTGCAGGAACAGGCACCACACGGGGTCAGGACACAAGAGGAGTATGGGGGAAACAGTGTGGCGCAACGGACAGGAGGAGACATTGACGGTGGTGTGGGAAGGAGGTTGGGATACAAAAGACGACATGGCTGAAGACAGGGAATTGACACTGGCAGTGAGAATGGCCAGAGCTCCGGCAATTTCCTCTCACATCCTGCGCATCTCTAGACACATCTGCAGCATGATGCGAAAGGACATGTCTGCTGACCCTCACATGCCCACATCAAGTCCTCTGGTACAGCCACAGAATGAACAACACAGGGAGGGGTTTGGGTTGAACATGAGGGGTGTGGTGCCTCAGGTTCGGAGCCAATGTTGGTGTCGACCTGGCAGCTATGATGAGGTGGACAGGTTAAAGGGGATGCAGCTGGAGGCCCCGATGGAATGGGGGCCTCTAGAGTTAGGGAGGGGGTGATGGCAGGCCCAGGTTGGGTAGTGGCCTGCCCCGGGGACACCTCGCCAAAACTAACTTATGAATGGTCCGTGGGAGAGTAGTCCACTGGCCAGAGGTATCCAGTTCTCCCCCCCACTTCAATGTCCACAGCCTCCACCCGGTCCATAGCACCAGAGTTGTCTTCCTGGTCAGTCCGGGTGGGCGCAATCCCCCTGCCTCCTGATGCTGAGGGTCCCGCCTCATGCTCTTCTTCCTCACTTGTTGAAAGAGGTCATAGCCGCCGGCACACCAAAGATGTCCTGCTCCGAACCGTGTCCTGCTGTTGTTCTATTTGGCCAGCTGAGCCCACTGAAATGTAAGACAAATCATTATGTAGTGGTTGTACACGTCAGAACAAGACACATACCTAGATGAGCCAAGGGCAGACTTTGTTCTCCTCTGATCACACTATACAGTAGTCAGTGTTTATGAGCTTAAATTATGTGTATGTTCACTGTCATCTCCTGATTTGAGTCTGAAATGGACATCTCACAAGAATTTTGGTGGCTTACACATCTGTACTGGCCAACCCTCAACGTTGGCATTCTTGTAATCTGTGTGTACTGTCACTGCTACATGGGCAGGTTCCAAACCCAGTCTACAAAAGGAGATCAGAGAGAGTCCAGATGGTATTGAAAAAGGCCTGTGATATGGAGTCTCAGCACTTTTACGTCTAGACAAATGTTATCTGCTGTGTAGCATTGTATGAGACAAGACAAATGCCGATTGGGGGTCACACATCCTTATAGGGTCTGGGCTATTCGGTTTGCTAAGTTGTGAGGCTAACCTTTTGATATTCCCTCACAAAAGCGGACAATCCAGTGCCACATATTGGCTTTGGGACTGATTAGGTAGTGCTGTGCACTGGTGAACAGTAGTGGCTCGTTGTTACAGCTACCCGTACATCAAAAATGGCATACAAGCCACTGAGGGTAACACGTGTGTCTGTGGGCACACTTGGCAAAATTGGAAACACTTAAGAGTGAGGCAAGGATCTCAAAGTCTGTCTTGACTCCATGGCACATGATGATCTGTCTCAATCAGAACCCAAACTCACTGAATGCAATGCAAGCCACAGCATCGAATAGCCATTGGCCTCTCATACAAACACTGGACAGTGTCTGTACCATTCCTCATCCAATGCACACATCAGTTATGATTCCCTTGGTTCACTGTTAGTGATTCTGGCAGTGTACATTTCTGTACAAATGCACATGTGTGGCTCAACTCCCCAGTTGTCATGAAAAAACTACAACTCCCAGAATGCACTCTGCCCTGTACAGTCAATGTGCTACAGTGAGCCTTTTGCTTCATGATGACTGCTGCATAGACACGGAATAGGTGAATGGAGGCATGGGACATACAATGGTACAGCTCTGTCTTCATTCACATCATACTTCCAGACACATATTGCATATAATGCACTTACCAGGTCTGTGCTGCTCATGCTCCTCCAGCTGAGCATGGAAGGTCGGCCAAGCTGCATGCAGGACCCTCCTGTTCAGTGGCGAGAGGCGGGGGCGATGCACATGGTGCTGGGAAGACTGGCCCAGGAGCTCCTCGGCCTTGTGCCGGGCCCAGCATTTTAGGTCCTCCCAGCGCTTGTGGCATGCCCTCGCCTTCGTGGTGTAAATGCCCACTACACTGCAGCGCTGACCAATGTCGGCCCATAGTCTGGCCCGCGCTGCATTCCTCAGCTGGTATTCTGGCCCTCCATATAACTGAGGTAAGGTCAGCACCCCCTCAGCTAAAATGTCTGATTCCCTTTCAGTGAAAGGGGGTGCTTTCTCCTCATAACCCTCAGCCATTTTGGGGGAAATAAGGTTGAAAGAGCAGCAGGATGGCAGAGGATCTGATCTGTGAGAGAGGATGACTCAGAATGAACACACAATGGCTGTCAACAACTTCATGTGATGTATTTCCTGTGTCCCACTTCCTGTATTTCATATCCTGTATGAAATAATGGGTTCCGGTTTAATTTCGGAGATCAAGGCCCGAAAATGTCATTTCCGGTTCCTGAGCGTCGGGTCCGCATGTGAGGCGCACGCCCAGGAACCGGAAATTACGTTTTCGGGCCGTAATCTCCGAAATTGAACCGGAACCCATTCTTTCATACAGGAGATGATATACAGGAAGTGGGAGACAGGAAATACATCACAGGAAGTAATTGACAGTCATTTTGTATTCATTCTGATTTATCCACAATCACAGATCAAATCCACTGCCATCCTGTTGTTCTGTAGTGGAGAAACCTGACATGACAGTGCAAGAGAAAATCATAGACATGTAAAAAAAGGGGAAACAGACCATGTAATGACATTTTGGCTAGGACAAGGAGGGGGGCTGACACAACATCAAACCCTAGTTTAGTTTTCTCCTCCTTTGCATTATGGTACATGTAGTCCATATTTAGTGCTCAACACAAGAGTTGTCTGTTGTGTTATGCTGTCACTCAACCACTCACTTCATTTCGATTTTTTACCTAGGTACCCTGTATTATATTAATAGTCAATTAGGTTAATATTCCTTTCTCTTCAGTCAGGACATGTTGTGGGATACTGCCTCATGGATGGTTGGTAGTTGTGCTTCAGTGCACGCCTGTATGCCAACGGTTAGAGTGGGGGCGCCAACTGGGCCCACAGGTTGTATGGAGCAGAAGTAAAGCTGACTATGATGGGAGTGTATTTGCCTCATGCTATCCACTCATTAATGTAATCTCATAACCTACCCTGACTATTATTAAGTTATCGAGGTGTCTCTCTCAACTGCACTTGTGAACACTGTACTTTGTC
The DNA here is from genome assembly GCA_963921515.1 of Calotriton arnoldi. Lineage (NCBI taxonomy): Eukaryota > Metazoa > Chordata > Amphibia > Caudata > Salamandridae > Calotriton > Calotriton arnoldi. The sequence continues at coordinate 2,111,531 of CAWUFW010001250.1, forward strand.
AACGAGTATCATGTCAACTGTGCTCTGTCTGGTTGTTACAAATGAAAATAAACCTTAAAAAAACAAAAAAAAGAACAAGAGATCTCCTAGAAGACATAAAAAGGCATACATAAACACATTTTTTCAGAAAACTAACCTGACCACTCAAGGCCCAGGCAACTACAGACCTGCAGCAAACAGAAAATTACTGGTAAATTTATCTTCAATAAATTGTGACATCTGGGTGAAGAAAGAGCAACCTTGGAATCCACCCAGGGAGAGGCACTGAATCTGCTCTAATATCAATCTGAGATGCCCTTAAAAATACAGAACCAAATCGGGTTGCTGCTCTACTTATCTTGGACATTTCATCGCCCCTTGATGTTGTTGATCATGACTCACCAATACAAATACTCAACAAAGCTGGAATAGAGAGCACAGCTCTCGCTTGGATCACAGATTGCCCACAAACTTAAACAAATATCATCCATACTCCTCCATTCTCTTCAAAACTATATGGCATAAAAGAATCAGTCCCTCAAGGCTCAATCATCTCACCCATGCTTTTCAACATGTGCATGAAATCACTACCAGAAATGGTCAATCATTTTTACTTCCCTTGCTTAACTATGCAGATGACATGCACATACTGGATTGACGATCTATGACCACTACCAAAACTATCTAAAGGAGACAATAAACCTCGGAATTACTGTGGAAGTCAAGTAGTGAACGAATGCCCAAGTGGATACGGTAGCCAAGTCAAGCTTTCTTCCTGTGAAATTGATGTGATGCATCTGCCTGAACCTAGAATTCCCGCACAAGGTCCTAGCAGCAATCTCTCTTGTCCTATCAAAATTTGGTTATGCTAATTATCTATATCAAGGCTCACCTTCATCAACTATGAGAAGATTACAGAGGATTCAGAACTTTGCTACTAGTCTACTCCCATATCTAATGCCCCAAGTACACATCTTCCCTGCCAGAAGGGCCCTATGTTGGTTACCAGAAGATCCTCCTTCAAGCAGCTTTGTGTCACTCACAAAGCAGTGCATGGCAAAAGCCCACTTTTTATCAGGACGAAAATCACCAAATACATATATCAAAGGAGCGTGCACTCTTGAATGGCACCCACCTCAAAATTCCAGGATCTCTGTTCAAGCAGCTAAAATATGGAATTTGTTACCAACAAACATAAGGTCTATTGCCAACTATTCCAGCTTCAGAAAAATAGTCAAGAGTTGGCTCTTACCAGCAAGACCACTATACTCACAACACAATAGTGCATCCAACTGTATCTAAGACATTAAAACCTATGCTCTGTGTATGTGCATGTTTGTGTGTGGTAGCACGCCAGTAGGTAGTTATAGTTAAGACCATGATTACATAGGAAAAATATTTTTTTGTCTTGCCTATATCTTTGGCTCTTAACAATTTTATTTTAAAAAAGTGCCCAGGTGAATCTTGTTGTGCATGGAAAGTTTTGGTGCAATCTGTGAAGAGTGGGCAGAGAAAAGGGGGGGGCAAAATAAGTGTGTTTGCCATGTTAATTCCCATGGGACCTTTAGTCAAACCTGTGGCCCCACGCACGGGATGAAATTACACCAAATTTTGAAGAAAGAAAGATTTGGTTAAGCAGATCATGCTTTCATTTATTTGGTGTAAATCTGTTAGGTATTTGTTGAGAAATGTAGGAAAATAAAGATAGTTTTAACTGTGGCCACTGGTGAATAAAGGTGAAAAATAAGCAGAAAGAGGCAAATTAAGGGGAGAAATTAGCACAAAGAGGCAAAATAAAGGCCAGAAATGAGCAGAAAGAGGCAGAATAAAGGTCAGCAATGAGCAGAATGAGGCAGAATAAAGGTCAGAAATGAGCACAAAGAGGCAAAATAAAGGTCAGAAACGAGCTTGCTGAGAATTGCTGAGACCTTGTCTGAGGCCCTACCCTCTTTCTCAGCCACTCTGCAAAGGGGCCTCCTGGTGCACTACTGGTTCGGGGATGAAGTCCCCTTGGATGCTGAGTGTTGTTGGGGGCCAAGAACTCCTAATTTTGTGACAAGTAAGTCCCGAACAGTGGGGTTACTGAGACGTCGTTGGAGGCCCTGCTCCCTCTCTCAACCACCCTGGACAGGCACCTCCTGGCATACTACTGGTTGGGGGATGAAGTCCTCTTTGCTGCTGAAGATCGTTGGGGGGACCAGAATCCCTATTGTTGCAAATAGTAAATCCCCCACAGTGGGATTGGTGAAACACCATTGGAGGCCCCGCCCCTTTCTCAACCACTGTGCACAAGGGTCTCCTGGAACACTACTGATTGGGGGTGAAGTCCCCTTGGCTGTTGAGGGTAGTTGGGGGTGAAGAATCCCGATTGTTGCAATGAGTAAGTCCCCCACAGTGGGATTGGTGAGACACGGCTGGAAGCCCGCCCCCTTTCTCAACCACTCTGCACTATGGCCTCCTGACACACTACTGGTTATAGGATGAAGTCCCCTTGGCTGCTGAGGGTCATTGGGGACCAAGAATCCCTTTTGTTGCCAAAAGTGAGTCCCCAAGAGCCAGATTGCTAAGATGTCATCGGGAGGCCCTGCCCCCATTCTCAACCACTCTGCAAAGGGGCCAGACCAACTGGCACGCTACAGGTTGCAGCCACGGTCACTTACGCTCCATCGCACTCACTTATAGCATAACAAAGTTATGCTCCATCGCAGAGTGCTGATTTTATCGATAACTCCACGTTCTCCACGGAACCCACTAACCTACCTATACAGCCACTCACACACCCACTCTCAAAGGTTACAAGTTACAGTTAGGAAATACAATTTGAAAAAACCTTGAAATTCACTGGAAAAAACAAAGGTTACAGCAACGTTATAGTTAGGAAATAGAATTTAAAAAAACACAGAAATTCACTGAAGAAGCCAAAGGTTATAGGGACATTATAGTTAGGAAATAGAATTAAAAAACCCTTAGAAATTAATTGGAAAAAACCAAAGGTTACAGGGACGTTATAGTTAGGCTCAATTTCACTCGTACAATACAACAGAAATTCAGCAGCTATAGTAACCTGAGCTAACTATAACATCTGCCCCACAATATACTGCTTATGACCTCATATAGTACATCACTCATGACATGGTTAGTGACATCATTGATGACATGTCAAATAACATCACTGATGACATCAGCCACACAACCACTTACACACCTATTCACACCCCTATATAACCTCTCATACAGCCGGTCACATACCCATTCACAGACCCTTACAAGTACTCACACAACCACTCACTCAACCATAAAGCCACTCATACACCCACTCACCCATCTATATAGGCACTCACATACCCCCTTACTCACTCAAACAGCCACTCACATAGTCACACACTCACCCATAAAACTACTCACACACCTACTTATTCACCTATACAGCCACTCACATGCCCACTTACCCACCCATACAGCCTCTCAACACAGCCACTTACTCACCCATACAAGCACTCAGACACATTCACACAACCACTTACATACACATTCACGCATCCATACAAGCACTTCCACATGCACATACTCACCCATACAGCCAATCACACAGATAGGCACTCTCCAATACAACCACTTACTTTCAAGTTTGCCACTTCCTCTGGGTCTGTACGATGCTCTATGGGCCCACCTCCAGGCACCTCGAATTCAGCAGGCTATAATAGCGCTGAGGATTAGAGTGGCCAGGTGGGGGGAAGGGTTTGGGAAGGAAACAGCGGGGAAGGAGACCTGTAAAACAAAAGATTACACATATACAATAATATAACAGCAATAACAAGCTTGCAATTATATATCTCTTACACTTCAGAGTTGTGATAGGAGATGCTCTCAATGTGCTTTCATATCTGTAAACACTGTTAATCAGCACTGTGATTCATTGGTCTATATCAATATTATTTGTTTCATATGGCACATTCAAGAAGTACACTAAATAGTTAAATCACCATAGCATACTAAAGTTATATTCTCTGCTTAATCACAATCCCATAATGATAAACTGAACACTACCAAAAAGACAACACAAAAGAAATGCTTAGTCACCATCTGGTGATTAATCTCTGCAGAATGCCAATAACAACGAGGTTTAGTCACAATCCTGTGATTACATGTCACACTTTTATGCCCAAAACCGGGAAAATGCTCCGCACTGGTCTTTAGCAATGTAACTGATTGGGAAATAACACCACACTTTAATCTGCAGTAAAGCGATGATCACTTTATTAGAAATGGTCTTACCAAACAAAGCACGGCATGCTCTGAATATATGCAAGTGAAGAACTCACAACACTATCAGCTAATCAGGACCGGAATGCGGGAGCCGGCATGCTAAGCGTTTCAGCAGAGATAGAACAATGGCTGAAATAGCACACCCATAACCAGGAAACGGAGCATCTCAGCAGGGGATATCGCCTGTCTGAGCACCAATGCGGGAGCCGGCAGAGGCTTACTTGACAAGCACTGCCACCTCCAAGAGGTAGAATCAGGCTCACATGGTGGATCGGAGAAATGGAGCTCCTACCCCTAGTAAGAATCCTGAATAGTGAGCAAGGCCAATAGGGTGGGACCTTCTTATAAGCTAAGCCACACCCAAGATGTCCGCCCTCCTAGGCATCTTGGAATCATAGTCCACAATGGAGAGGCACTACAAGGAGGAAAAAATACACAATACCGGACTCAAGTACCTTAAGGAATGATATCATTATAACAATAACAAGCGATATGATTAGCATAGTCTTGCAGGACAGTGTAACCACCATTGAGCAGCACAAGAAAAATGTTTTTTTGCCACATTGTGTTTTCCTAACACAACAAGTACCACATATACAAGCGTCTGGTATGATTGGGGTAGGCCCTAGAATGCGTGCTACTACAATGCTGACGCTTACACATCAACTCACTTAACCAAACATCCACTCAAACAGCCACTCACTCACCCATACAGCCAGTTACACACCCAGTCACTCATTCATATAGCCATTCAGACACCCACTCACCTATACAGTCACTCACACACTCACCTACCCATAACCACTCACACAGCAACTCACTCACCCATTCAGCCACTGACACATAGGCACTCACTCACCCACACACCTACTTACACACCCACTTATACACACATATAGCCACTCACACACCCATTTATTTATTTATTTTAGCCATTTATAGAGCGCATGGTTACACCACCGGTGTGTCCCCGCGCTGAGCAAGACACTGTGGGAGAAAAATAGCAGCGATCCGCGTATCTCACTGCGTAGCCCACACAGACTGTCAGAACTTCTTTATTATTTAGTTTTTGCGAACAGCCAAGTTTTAAGTTGTTTGCGAAAACTGCTTTCGCTGGGTTCGGTTCTTAAAGCCACTGGTAAGGTGTTCCATGTTTTAGCTGCGATGTACCTGAAAGAGCGCGCACCCATTCTCGCTCTGCGAATTCTCGGTACAGTTACCAGTGCCTTTCCCCTAGATCTTAGACACCGTCCGGGTGTGTACTGAATTAGTAGTGGATGAAGGTACCTAGGGCCTCTCTTTGATAGAATTCGGTGACATAGGCACATCGCCTTGAACACAACTCTCTTTTCCACCGGCAGCCAATGTAGTGCTGTCAGAGCTTTCTTTGTGTTGGCTCTTCTCGGCAGACTAAGAACTAGGCGAGCCGCCGCATTCTGAACTGTCTGTAGTCTTGATATTCCTGCTTTAGAAGCTCCAAGATACAATACATTCCCATAATCAATTTGGGAGGTTACCACCGCATGCACTATAGTTTTCCTGGCGTTTGGGGGCAGAAGATCCAGAACTTTCCTTAGGATTTTCATGGCCCCATAGCATTTTCTGGCCTCCTTCCGGGTTTGCCCATCAAAAGTCAGTTCGGAGTCGAACCAAATCCCGAGGTTTTTACCTCCTTTTTAGTGATGGTTGTTGGCCCAGTGTTTCAGGCCACCATGCTGAAGACCATATGGTCGGTGCCTTGCCTACCACCATTACTTCTGTCTTGCTTCCATTCAACTTGAGGCAGTGGTCCGACATCCAGTCAGCCACCTCTCCCAGGCATTTGGAAAATCGAATAGCTGCCTGTTCCTTATCTTGTGACAGCATCACAATTAGCTGCGTGTCGTCAGCATAGGAAACTATAGACACCTCATGTTTTTCCACTAGCTCAGCCAGTGGACCCACATACAAGTTAAATAGGGTGGGGCTCAGAATCGATCCCTGTGGGACCCCTTGCGGCAAGGGGACACTCTTTGACAAATATGGCCGTTGTGTTACTTGGAAGCTCCGTGTGGAAAGGAACGAAGTCAACCAACACAGAGCATTTTGCCTGATACCACAGGCCTCTAATCTCTGGAGGAGTATCTTGTGTGAAACGGTGTCAAACGCCGCACTTAGGTCCAACAGGATCAAGGCGGCTGTCTGCCCATCATCGGCGAATTTTCTCAGCGTTTCAGTGGCCATAAGGAGTGCTGTCTCTGTTGAGTGGTCCTTTCTGAAACCTGATTGCGACGGGTGGAACAGCTCATTCTTGTTGATATGATCTACCAATTGTTTATTGACCGTCTTCTCTGCGATTTTGGCCACAAACGGCAACAATGAGATAGGACGTAGATTCTCTAATACAGTTATCTCTATTGACTGTTTCTTTTTTAGAGGACGAACAATTGCTTGTTTCCATTTGGTAGGGACCATGCCATTCTGGAAGGAGCAAGAGATTAGTTCAGAGATATATGGCATGATCAGTTCTGCTCCCTCCATTACTCTGTCCGGACGTGCAGGGTCTAGTGGGGATCCAGATTTTATCCCTTTTGCTATGGCTATGAGTTCTTCTAACTCCTGGATTTTAAATTCATCTAACGTTACTCCAACGAAATTCGTTTGATTTATATGTTTCAGACTTGTTCCTTGTCTTGCTTCTATTGGAAAGCTCTCGTAGATCTTCATCACTTTGTCAGCAAAAACTCTGCCACTTTATTACAGCTCTCTAATGAAGTGGGTGCCTCGTTTTTGTTTTCGTATGTTTTGAGGGACTTTAATATAGCGAACATTTCTTTGGGGGAGTTACTCGCCCTATCAATTTTGTCTGTATAGAAATTGCATCTTATTTTCCTAATTAGTGCGTGATATTGTTTTAGTTCTTTTTTGTAATTATCTTTAACCTTACTACAATAATCTTTCCTCCATGCTCGCTCGGACTTCTTACACTTTTTTTTAGCGTTCCTCAGTTCATCGTTGAACCATGGTGCTGAGGCATTATGTCTTTTTGGAGACCTCGTGCTCCATGGAGCTATCTCATCTAGGGCCTCCGTAATCCAAGTTTCAAGTTGCTTGTTGGCTACATTTATATCTTTAGTTAATGTGGGTTTATTTCCCATCAGAGCCTGGTTGAATGTAGTAGAATTAAAATTATTCCACTGCCTTCTCGTAATTTTCTCCGAAATTCGCTCCACCTTCCTTCTGTGCAGCGGTACAGTGAAAGGGACTAGGTAATGGTCTGACCATGGGATGGGCCATGGAATTCCCACCTCTATCTCTGAGGAGTTAGAGAAAATTGGGTCTAAAATATGGCCCCCTTGGTGAGTTTGTGTCTCAACTTTCTGTGCTAGGTTCAGCGTCAGTAGATCTTTACATAGTGTGTGGGCTTCTTTGTTCAGTTTGTTATCAAAGTGTATATTAAGATTGCCTAATACAATAAAATTATTGTACCGGAGGGCTGGGTGTACTACTTTCTCCTCCAGGCTTCTTATAAATTGCGTTGCTGGCCCCGGTGGACGGTATATTAGAAAGCCTGCTATAGTGTTGTCTTCTGCTGCTGCTATTGTGAATGAGAGTGCCTCACAGTTCTCTAGGTTCGCTTGTTTAAGCTCACACTTTATTGTGGCTTTATGAATTATCGCAATTCCACCCCTAGTCTGTCTACTCGATCCTGCCTTATTAACCTATATTCGTTTGGTATCGCATCTAAAACATCTGGGGTGGAACTCTCATTAAGCCATGTCTCAGTCAAAAACAATACATCCAATGTTCTTTCTCCTAATAGGTCGTGGATTTCATGTTTATGTTTAGCCAGTGATCTACAGTTTAGTTGGGCTAAATATAGTTTGCCCTCATTGTTCCTGACTTGTGTTTTATGCATCAAGGTCTTATTACAGTAGCTACATTTAAGGATCTTACTGTCAATGTTTATATTATGTTTGCATCTTATGTCCAAGGGGTGTGATAGTCTCAATAGCTCATCTGCTGAATATTTTATCCTTCCTTGTGCCCCAGAAAGGACAGGGGTCCTGGCCCCTGGGCCCGGTCTGGCGCGGACGGGCGCAGACGGGCTTGCCTTAGGCGCGCCTTCGGCGCGCCAGCGCGCGCCCGCTGCGCGCGCGTCCGCTACGCGGCCGTATGCACATTGGTCTTTTGTGGGTAGCGGGCGGGAAGTTCCTCCTCCGCCTCCCTGACCGGAAGTGATATGCTCGGTGGGGTCAGCCACGCCCTCCACACAAACGGCACACAGCCGTGATGGACCGGGGCAGGCTCAGGTAAGAGCAATGCGGCCAAACTATGTGCAAATAAGCTGGCGATACTATAACTAAAAGAGCAGCTTTTATTTTAAAAGTTAAAATAGAAATCACAGTACAGTATTTAAAAGCAATTAAAAGGTTTTAAAAGGATCGAGAAAGTGATGTAAAGATCGGTGGTCGATTCAATACGAAGAGAGCAGCTTAAAAAGAATCAGTACCCATAATATAAGGTTTTAAACAATTGTGCGTTAAAGAAGTCCTGGGGTAGCGTTATTTAGGGTAGCGTTATTTAGAAACACCGCGCGTCTGATATCCTTACCAGAGTGTCTTTGCACGGCCGTATGCACAGTGGTCTTTTGTGGGTAGCGGGCGGGAAGTTCCTCCTCCGCCTCCCTGACCGGAAGGGATATGCTCGGTGGGGTCAGCCACGCCCTCCACACAAACGGCACACAGCCGTGATGGACCGGGGCAGGCTCAGGTAAGAGCAATGCGGCCAAACTATGTGCAAATAAGCTGGCGATACTATAACTAAAAGAGCAGCTTTTATTTTAAAAGTTAAAATAGAAATCACAGTACAGTATTTAAAAGCAATTAAAAGGTTTTAAAAGGATCGAGAAAGTGATGTAAAGATCGGTGGTCGATTCAATACGAAGAGAGCAGCTTAAAAGAATCAGTACCCATAATATAAGGTTTTAAACAATTGTGCGTTAAAGAAGTCCTGGGGTAGCGTTATTTAGGGTAGCGTTATTTAGAAACACCGCGCACGTCTGATATCCTTACCAGTGTGTCATTCACACACCTATACAGCCACTCAGACATCCTCTCACACTTTCACACAGCCATTCACATAATATATATGGGAGAAATAGTATCACTCATTAATTGTACACCTAGTATACTAATTTAACTTTTGTAGTAGCTTATTATATATGGCCAAACATAAACTCTTAAAAAAAGCGTACACTCACTGGATGATGTCATCAGTGATGTCATCAGTGATATCCCTGACCATGTCATGAGTTATGTAATATGTGAGGTCATAAGCAGTGTATTGCGGGGGTATAAGTTATAGTTAGCTCAGGTAACGAAAGCTGCTGAATTTTTGATGGTTTTGTACGAGTGAAATCTGAGCCTAACTATAATATCCCTGTAACCTTTGGGTTTTTTTCTGTGAATTTCTAAGGTTTTTTGATTACTGTTTCCTAACTATAACTTCCCTGTAACCTTTGGTATTATGTCCCTCAAATGTATTGTTTTTTTAGTTAATTTGTGGGGTTTATTTTTAATACTAAGTGTAATACGATCTATTTTTATTTTTAATTTCGTATTTTGTACTGTAGATTTTTTTATAAATATACTTTTTATATGTTTAAAAACATAAATATCACATTTCTAGTTAATAGAAAGTAAATTAAATTTTCCTAATGTAAGTAAACAAATTTCATTTTTTTAAATGTGTTTGGGGTACTCCAGTAAATTTGTGGGTCCACAAACATAGACAGACTACTACTTTATGGTTTTTACTCCCGATCATGTGATCAGAACAAATCTGTAATTCTGAATTTGCAGATGCGCCAACATTTTTATAACTGATTGTGCATATGTACAGACCTACATTGTTATTAATAACATAAGTGTGAACATATTTCTACGCAAATATAAACCACCTTATATCTGTTTTTCAAAAAAGTAACCCAATTTACGAGTTTCGCGAATCTGCAAGTTTACAGGCCAGATTCACAAATTCACTTGAATATGCACCCAAACCTTGCCTTCTGATCGATACATTAAGACCCCAACCTTGCACATGGATAACCACACCCAAAAGCAGTTACTTCTCCAGTGAAGTCTCTAGAAGGAGGATTGAGAACCAGTGCTTGCTCTGCTTTTACACAATGCCTGAAGCTACATCGACCATCTAAGATGAGCATCCACAACCTGTTGAAGATGAGGAGGAAGACACACCACCTTACAGAAAGAAAGGGTTATGTGAAAGCACTTTACTATTTCTTCTGGGGAAAGAAGGAAACCGCAAAATATTTGCAATGCAATATTTGCGGCAAGCAGTTATCCAGAGGCACTGCAAAGAAGTATTCACATAGTACAAGTTCTATGTTGAAGCACTTAAAAACAATTAATGAGAGGACCTACATCCAGATGATGCGAGAGAAGGCAGGTGCAGCAGGACAGTCAACCTCTAAGGCAGCCTTGGGAGAACCATCATAAGTTGCAATACCAGTTGCCTCTGAGGAATTGAGTGACATGGTTATTCACTGCGTGAATGCCACATGCTTGTTGCTGTAAAAATGTCTTCTGTGGGTGCATTCTTTGATACAGTGAAGAAGCATCACTGTTAGGCTTTTTTCTTCCAGTAACTGCATAATGTTTGTTGAAGAGTGAAGCCAGTTGCTCCATGCTTACCCTTTTTACTACCCTGTTCACTTTTTGTTCCAAAATATAAGAAGAAAAAAAACTAAAATCTGTTAAAAAACCCTTCTAGAAAAAAATGGTTCTTGTTAGAACCACCAGCTACTCAAGCAAAGAGCTAACTCTGTGTCAGTGACTGTATCGATGTGAGAGTGGGTGTATCAGTGTGTGCAGTAGTGTATGCCTGGGTGTGTTATTGGATGCATTCGTGTTTCACTGGGTGTGTCAGTGCCTGCTTTGGTGTATGCCTGGCAGTGTCAGTGTCTGCATTAATGGTATGCCCAGATGTGCCAGTGTATGCATTAGTATCACCCTTGGTCTGTCAGTGTCTGTATTGGTGTATGTCTGGGTATATCAAAGTCTGCTTTGGTGTATGTCTTAGTATGTCAGTGTATATGTCACTGTATGACTGGGTGTCTTATTGGATGCATTAGTGTTTGGATGGGTGTGTTAGTGTCTGCATTGCTATATGCTTGGGTGTGTCAGTGTCTGCATTGGTAAGTCTCTGGGTGTCTCAGTGTGTGCCTGGGTATGTTATTGGATGATTTAGTGTTTGACTGGCTGTGTCAGTGTCTACATTGCTGTATGTATGGCTGTGTAAGTGTCTGCATTGGTAAGTGTATGTGTTAGATCTGGGGGTCTCTAGTTGGCAGAGGTAAGTACCTTTGTCCAAATAGGGACCCTTGCTTCTAGTCAGGGTAAGGGGGATACACACTGTTGATAACCCCTGCTCACTCCCTTGGTAGCTTGGCACGAGCAAACAGGCTTATCCCCAAGGCAATGTGTAAAGTATTTGCACCAACACCCACAGTAACCCAGTGAAACACCACAAAGGGACACCACACAGATATTTATAAAAAAAATCAATATCTTTATCTGAATAGGCAAGACCAATAACGACAGAAATCCAACATACATAAATAGTCTCTCTTTTGCAATGTTCTTTGGTAAAAGTTCACTTTAAAAATAAACTGCGGTAATCCTCTGTACTGTGTTTGCAAGCATCATCAAATGCCACTTTCTCAGTTCTTTTTAATTTCCATAAATCACCCCTCCTCAATGTGCGAGTGCGCGCCAGCCAATACAGCTTGTAGCAAAGAATGCTGCACTCGTAAAACAGAACGCTGTCCTTCACGGATGACAATATGGCCCGCTACACTCGTAGCAAAGAATGCAGCCTTCGTAGGTTGCGTGTCTCGCAACAATGCCCCCGCTGTACTTGTGGCAAAGAATGCGGTAGTGTCTGTATTCCGCGTGAGAGCTTATTAAAAAGGATATCGCTACCTAGTCCTTTTTTTTAGCACCTCAACTTTGGGTTTCGTGTTAGGTTACAGGGTTTACAAAATGCCCCCTTTAAGCCGGCCCCGGTATCACACGCCAGTAATGGTGCGTGCACGAGTCGGCCGACACAGCTCCCAAGTCAGCAAGACACAGCCCGCCTGCAGCGCCCCCCCCAGCAACAGTCTCGGGCGCCGGTTCGGATCGCTGATCGGAACCGTTACCTGAGGTTACGATGCTGACGCTGTAGTCCTGTGGCCCTTCACCTGCAGGAACTGCAGCTTCGCCAGCACCCGCCCCGCCAAACCACCGCCCAGGAAAGAACCCAACTACCTCAGATGCATCCTCCTCAACACCCGCTCCGCCCGCAAACACGCCATCGAACTCTGGGACCTTCTCGACTCAACCTCCCCAGACGTCGCATTCCTGACGGAGACCTGGCTGAATCCCGCTTCAGCCCCCGACATCGCCATTGCCATCCCGGACGGATACAAGATCACCCGCAGGGACCGCACCAACGGAGTCGGAGGAGGCATCGCCATCGTCCACAGGAACACCCTCAGAGTCTCAACCAACACCGACGACACCCTCAGCACCGCCGAACACATGCACTTCTAGATCCACACCGATCCCAACACCACCCTCAGAGGAACCCTCATCTACAGACCCCCCGGACCCCGACCACAGTTCAGCGATTCCATCACTGACTTCGTCAGCACACACGCCATCGCCTCCACGGACTACATCCTCCTCGGGGACCTGAACTTCCTCCTCGAGAACAACAAGGACACCAACTCCACCACCCTGATCGACAACCTCGCCACCCTCGGACTCAGACAGCTCGTGACTACACCCACCCACGCTGCCGGCCACACGCTCGACTCCATCTTTTCCGCAAGCCCACACGTCTCCTTCAACCACACCTCCGAACCCCACTGGACTGACCACCACTGCATCCACTTCACCTACAGGAAGCCCACCACGCACCACCGCACCGAACAAATGCCTCGCCGCTGCTGGAGCAGAGTCACGGAAGACCAGCTAACCACGACCCTCGCCCTGAGCCCACCCGCCGAACCCTCCGACCCCGACACCACCGCCCGCAACCTCAGACAGTGGATCAACAACTGCGCCAACACCCTCGCCCCGCTCAAGAATCCGCCCAACAGCCACACCAGCAAGAAAGCCACCTGGTTCACCGAAGACCTCCAGGCCTCCAAGCGAACATGCCGAAAACTGGAGAAGATCTGGCTCCACGAACGGACAGCGGACAGCTACGCCGCCCACAAGAGCGCCACCCGCAGTCACCATCACCTCATCAGATCCGCCAAAGGGCCTCACTCAAAGACCGCCTGAACAACAACGCACACAACAGCAAAGAGCTCTTCAACATCGTGAAGGAACTCTCCAACCCCAGCTCCAACACCAACGACATCCAGCCATCGCGAGACCTGTGCGACTCACTGGCCACCTTCTTCCACCGCAAAATCACCGACATCCACGACAGCTTCAACACCACGACCGCCCCGGCAACCACCGAGACCACTGCCCCCACAACCACCAACCGCCTGCTCTCCTGGACCAACATCAACGACGAGGACACCAGCGAGATCATGAACACCATCCACTCCGGTTCACCGCTAGACCCATGCCCTCACCACATCTTCAACAAAGCCAGTACAGCCATCGCGCCCCATCTCCGGAAAATAATCAACATCTCCTTCGAGACAGCAACCTTCCCGGAAAGCCTGAAGCACGCCGAGATCACCGCCTTACTCAAGAAACCCAAGGCAGACCCCAAGGACCTCAAGAACTTCTGACCCATCTCTCTGCTCCCGTTCCCCGCGAAGGTCACCGAGAAAATCGTCAACAAACAACTGACCCGCTACCTCGAGGAGAACAACATCCTGGACCCTTCCCAGTCCGGCTTCCGCAGCAACCACAGCACCGAAACCGCCCTCATCGCCGCCACCGATGACATCAGGACCCTGCTAGACAACGGAGAAACAGCAGCCCTCATCCTCCTGGACCTATCAGCCGCCTTCGACACGGTCTGCCACCATACACTACGAACACGCCTTCACGACGCCGGGATCCAAGAGAAGGCCCTGGACTGGACCACATCCTTCCTTTCCGGCAGAACACAAAGCGTCCGCCTCGCCCCTTCCGATCCAAGGCCACCAAGATCATCTGCGGCGTACCCCAAGGCTCCTCCCTCAGCCCAACGCTGTTCAACATCTACATGGCACCCCTCGCCCACGTCGCCCGACAGCACAACCTCAACATCATCTCCTACGGCGACGACACCCAGCTGATCCTCTCCCTCACCAAAGACCCTCACACCGCCAAAGCCCACCTCCACGAAGGAATGAAGGCCGTCGCCGAATGGATGAGGACCAGCCGCCTGAAGCTGAACTCGGACAAGACGGAGGTCCTCATCCTTGGTTCCAACCTTTCAGCCTGGGACGACTCCTGGTGGCCAACATCACTGGGAACAGCCCCGCCACCCACCGACCACGTACGCAACCTAGGGGTCATCCTCGACCCCACCCTCTCCATGACTAAGCAGGTCAACGCCGTTTCCTCATCCTGCTTCAACATCCTCCGAATGCTCCGCAGGATCTTCAAGTGGATCCCCACCGAAACAAGAAAAACAGTCACCCAGGCCCTCGTCACCAGCAGGCTGGACTACGGAAACGCCCTCTACGCAGGAACGACGGCTAAGCTCCTGAGACGGCTGCAACGCATCCAGAACGCCTCTGCACGTCTTATCCTCGACATCCCCCGACGCAGCCACATCACACCCCACCTAAGAGACCTGCACTGGCTCCCTGTCAACAAGAGGATAACCTTCAAGCTCCTCACCCACGCACACAAAGCACTCCACAACTCCGGACCAGCCTACCTCAACAGACGACTCAGCTTCTACACCCCCACCCGCCAGCTCCGCTCGACCAGCCTCGCCCTCGCCACAGTCCCCCGCATCCGGAAACGACCGCCGGCGGCAGATCCTTCTCCCACCTCGCCGCCAAGACCTGGAACACCCTCCCCACCAACCTCCGACAGACCCAAGACCTACTGGCCTTCAGAAGACTCCTCAAGACCTGGCTCTTCGATCAGTAGCAGCATCACCCCCCTCTTCCCCCAGCGCCTTGAGACCCTCGCGGGTATGTAGTGCGCTTTATAAGTGACATGATTGATTGATTGATTGATTTGCGACTCACAGGGAAGCTCTCTCTTCGCAGATATCTCTTGGACTCAGGCGCAGCTCCGCTCTCGACGCCGGGTGATTCTTCCTTGCCGGCAACGCTTCACTTGGAGAAGCCCCTGGTTGCTAGGTGACGCCTCGCGGCCAGGGGGTTTCAACTTGGTTTCTCTTCTCCCTCCTCGTACCAGGCCGGCGGCGGTGATTTCGGCCCCTTTTGAAAGTCTCGGGCCGTGCACTGACATGCACTCTCGGGCGCCAAGACGATCCCTGGGAGGATTCAAGCTTGAGGCAAGGCAGACCTCGCGATGAGCACCCACTGTGTGCCGACAAGCACACTGAGTCAGTAAAGCACGGGCAGGCAGCGCAGAGGTCACGAGGCCACAGTCTATGTGCGGAGACACGCACACAGCGCTGACAAGATGGTTTTTCCCAGAAACTTTTATATCCCTGAGTTTTCAACAGTAGGCCAGCTCTTCTCAGGCCCTTGGAGACAGGTACACTTCAGAGGGGACAAAGCGCACAGCACAGCTCCTCTTCAAGCAAGGGGGACCCAGCACACAGCAGAAAGTCCCTTAGTCCTCTTCCTCAGCAATAACAGCAACTGCAGGTCAGCTCCCAGACACACAGCAATGGCAGCACTTTTCCTCAGTCTTCCTGGCTGTTCTTCTTTGGCAGGGATTCCTTCTTGATCATGAAGTTTTTCCAAATCTTGGAAACTTTTATATCCCTGTGTTTCCGCAACAGGAGGCCAGCTCTACTCAGGCCCTTGGAGACTTTCTTTTCAGGACAACAGCACACAGCAAAAGTCCTTCTTCAAGCAGGGGACAAAGCACACAGCACAGTCCTTTAGATCTCTCCTCAGTAGAAACAGCAACTGCAGGTCAGCCCCCAGACACACAGCAATGGCAGCACTTTTCCTCAGTCTTCTTCAGCTGTTCTCTTTGGCAGGGATTCCTCTTGATTCCAAAGTAGTCTAAAATTTAGGGGTTTCAGCTCTGATATTTATACCCCAAAAGTCTTTGTTCTTCATGTGTGAGGGGTCCTGGACCCAGTCCAAACCAGTTCTGGGTGCACTCTGCCAGTGCACATCTTCTTCCTTTGTGAGTGTGGGCCAGGGCCATCAGACGCACTGCAGGAGGTGGAGCCAGCGTTGTGGAAGGCAGGCACAACCCTATTCAGACCCAGGTGCTACTCCTCCCAGCACTCCAAATGCAGATAGGTCTATTCAGCCTAGTGCAGACTCGCCCAGCCTCCTGGAGCCACTCCCAGCCCCTGTCACTCACAAACCAGACAGTCAATACACAAACAGGCAGAGGCACACAGAAAGTTTGAACAAGAAAACAGCCACTTTCTAAAAGTGCTATTTCCAAATACTGAATTTAAAAACCATCCTCCCTAAAAGATGTGTTAATAAATTCTGAGTTCAGGGATACCAGATTCCAAATGTCTATCTTGCTGCTATGGGAAGATATGCAGGTACACATGGGACACAGCATTCCCCATTCTGTCCTATGGGCAAGGTAGCCTTTCCATAGTGAAAAAGGAAATTGGCAGTATTTCACTATCAGGACATGTTACACACATCAGTACATGTCCTACCTTTCACATACACTGCACCCTGCCCAGGGGGGTACCTTGGGCCTACCATAGGGGTGTCCAATGTGTAAGAAAAGGGAAGGGTCAGGCCTGGGATGTGTGTACACATGCCAGGACAACATGGCAGTTAACAAACTGCACGCAGACACTGCAGTGGCAGGCCTGAGACACCAACTTAGGGCTACTCCTGTGGGTGGCACAATCAGTGCTGCAAGCCCACTAGTAGCATTTGAATTACCAGCCCTGGCACACCCAGTGCACTTTACTAGGGTCCTACTGGTAAAACAAATATACCAATCATGGGTAACCAATCACAACAACAATTTACACAGAGAGCATATGCACTTTAGCACTGATCAGCAGTGGTAAAGTGCCCAGAGTCCTGTAGCCAACAACCACAGGTCAGGAAAAATAAAGGAGGAAGAAGCAAAATGTTTTGGGATAACCCTGCAAAAAGGGCCATTTCCAACAGTCTGGGTGTGTCATTGTGTGCCTGGGTGTGTTATTGGATAAATAAGTGTTTGGCTAGATGTTACAGTGCCTGTATTGGTGTGTGTAGTTGGGTGTGTCAGTGACTGTATCAATGTCTGCCTAGGTGTGTCAGTGGCAGTTTCAGTGTGAGCCTGTGTGTACACCTCTACCTGTGTGTAGCTGGGTGTGTGAGTTGCTGTACTGATGTGTGCCTAGGTGTGTAAGCAACTGTAGCAATCTGTCCTTGGGTGTGTACTCTCAAAATCTAAAGTTATGGAACAACACTGCAAGAAATAATTAGTAAAATATATGAACCCAATAGATATTTTCATTGATCTGCATAAAAAGAAAAAACTGAAATATTTATTAGTTTTACAATTAATAGAATTACAAAAGTAACTTAGAATTTCAACTATGCATTAAGACGTAATTCTAAGAAATAACTAAACATTTCTCATACTGTAAAGATATGTATTATTAAAAATTGAATTGAATTGAAAAAGAGGATTTCATTGTCCTTTTTTTGCTGTTTTCACCTTCTTTACTCATACACCGTAAATGATGTACCTTTTAAGCTGTCATCATTGAACAGTGGGGACGATACAATTAAAAAGACATAAGGAAAAAAAAGTGTAGACTATCACATTGCAATTAAGTAACACTCCGCATTGCACTCACTATAAATAAATAAATTAACATAACACAACTTATTTAACTATTTACAATACAGTTTTGTGCTCAACCACTTTAAACGCCTGCAGGTATATCTTTACACTAGCAAGCACAAAAAAGTGACGTCTGCAAGCATTTTACAATACCTTCAGCGAAAAAGATTACAGCTAAATATGTGCAGTGTAATATTTGCGACATACAGTTACCCAGCAGCACTGCCAAGAATTATTCATATGGAACAAGTTCCAAATGGAAGCACTTAAAAACAATTCATGAAAGAGTGTATGTAGGAGAGTAGGATCTGCTTCACATGGGTACCCCCACTTTTTGCTGATGCTTCACTGTTTTTCGACATTAGTCTGGCTGGGGCCCTGCTAATCAGAACCCCAGCCTAGCTGCTTCCTCTCTAAAATGGTTTCCATGTGCCTTAGGCACATCACTAATTGGGATCTGGAGTGCCCTTATAAGTCCCTAGTATATGGTATACTATGTACCAAGGGCATAGATACCTCAGAGGCCTGCCAGGGGCTGCAGCATGTATTATGCCACCCCTGGAAGGCCATCCAAACTGACACCACAGGTCTGCTACTGCAGCCTGGGTAAGGTGGTGCATGCACCCCTTACTGTGATATAGGTTACCTATATCACTAAATGCATACACACATATAAACCTATAAGTCACTCCTAAGGCAGGCCTTATCAATCCTAAAGGCAGAGTGCGTGGTTCCTATGTGAGAGGGTGCCCCTGCATGAGCAGGGCCCCTCTGCAGCGTTCGGAGACCCTCTCTGATGCTGTTTGTAGTGCAGCCTGACCATATACTCTTAAGCGCATTATATCCTCGCGGTAAAATGCTAACTTTGGAATGGCTGCACCTAAACATGTCGTGTTTGGTGTCAAACATCTTGGAATACTACCCCCCCGCCAATCCTGGCGGCGGGGGTAGCATTCCACCCTTCTAGAGGGAAAGACATGTTAACTCTGACTAGTCCGGTAACTTCTTTCCAGAGCCCTGGCATCACAAAATGGATGCTGCTGCCACAGACACGAGTCTGGCCTCCTGCTGCTGGACGAAACTCCGGCAGGGGAGGCCTGGACAATAGGTTTCCTGTCCCAGGGAGGTGTGACCACCTCCCCAGACAGGATAATGTGTATTGGGGCTGGGCGGGAGCACTTTCGGGTGCTTTGAAGTCCTGCACTGGGGGCACATTTGGTGTCCCTGTGCATACCCCAGTTCAAACCGGATCAGGGGCTTGCAGCCCCTGCTTTGGCGCAAACTGGACAAAGGGAAAGGGGTGTAGCCACCCCTCTGCCCTGACCCACCCATAGGTGGGGCCACAGAGTAGTCCAACCCCTATCTTTAGTATAAAGATAGGAACCCAGTCCTTAGGACTTTAGATTATCCCTGGACGAAACTCTGAAACTGAATCCTAGACCTTCGACGCTCTACTCACGATTAGAGGACAGAAGAATCTCCCTTGGGGTCAAGGAGTGACTCCCCTGCTTGGCAGGCACCAAAGAAGCATCTATCCGGTTTGCATTTCTGAAGCTCCCGTCGGACGCCGAAGTCATCGCATCACCAGAGGTGGATTCTCAGACTTCCCCGAGGCTACCCTGAGTCCCCAGCAAAGCTGAGGCCCGTGGCTATCGTGGGTGACTTGAGACCGTGACCCCTGGACACCGAGCACATTTGCAAGTGCATCCTCTTCTGGGTCTCCCAAGAAGTCGTACTTTGGGATCCGAGTAGCCCTAGCCTCCAGCACCAAATGCACCGAAGATCACTGGCCCCCACTCCACGAGTGTCCTGTAAGCCAGATCCACGTGCGGCGTCACGAGGCTCCTTTGCGGTCGCTAGCCCGTTGGCTAGTAGCCCTTAACGAAGGCCAATCCTTTTCTTACTTGGCATCCTTGTTGCTCCAGGCCTGCCCTCACTTACCCTTGCTGGGTGAGTTCCACAGACCTTGCTGGTCTGCACCATCAACGATCTACATCTTCACCAAGACTTGCCGTTGCCAAGGCTTGTTGGGTCCAATCCGGTCAACGACACCTCAGCACTCGACAAACATCGTGTACCAGTCCGAATCCTGCTCCTGGTTGCCGACAACGCCTCCTGGACCTCGTGGCTGAAGAGTCAAGACAACCGTCAACGCACCTGAAGCACTCAACATCGGTGGGCATCTGTCCATCGCCTTCCTGGTCACTGGCTAGTGACCCAGACTCTGTCCCCTCTGCTTTCAGGTTCTTCAGAACTCCGATCCACTCTTGGATCCACCCGGACACTTTTCTCTTGGCCGCCAGCAGCACTTTGCAGCAGATCGCCATTCGAATCGACGACGAAACCCGACCCCGAAAGGCACCTATGCACCCGGCTTCCCTGGGTGAGGTAACACGAGTACTCCGGTGCTCCCGTGGGTAGAGACTCTTCAAAGTCCTAGATCTCAAAGGGTTTTGTCCTAGTCCTCTTTTAAGTGTCCCTTTTCTCTATTTTTTAGATCCCGACTTTCTCCATAGAAGTCAACGGCGTATCGCGGTGGTGTATTTACACTGCACGCGTCTCCCGTAGGTCCCCTGTGTCACTACCTTGGGTGGTTCCTTGTGGTCCAAGCACTTCTAGAGGCTCTAGGCCTAGTGTCTAGTTCAGTCGTGGTTCGCATACCACTTTATTGGTATATGGTTTGGTACGCCCCTAGGGCCCAAACGTGTATTTGTGCTATTACTGTGATTTAATAACTTATAACTTATGTACTTCGAACTCTAGCCTCATAAAGAGACTAGAGGGGTGTGTTTAGCAATAAATACATATATTTTGAATATATACCTGGTGTGGTGCTCTTTCATTTGGTCACTCAAGAGATTATAGACTGGTAAAACAAGCTGCTTTACATTCCTTCAAGACTTAGCCTGAAGGCTGCTCTCCATAGCTACCACTAGGATAGCTTTCAATAAGGTTGTCTTTAACCTATCTCCAATAAGGGGTTGTTTGGACTGGTGCAAGGTGCCCACTATAATTAGTGGACAGCATATGCCAGGCCAACTTCTCACATTGGTGTGCAGCGTGTGGGATTCCAGCTTGCTATTGTTTTACCAGATAATCTCAATTGAATTGATCAACTGAAAACCACTAAAGGTACCTAAGGTACATATAATTTAAGCTTAGAATACAGTAAGTTCTACTGAACTTAGAGTTGTGTGTTAAGGGATAGCACAACCCTTTCTACAACTCAAGAGAGTTTAGTAGGCCACACTAGAGTAGGTAGTGCATACACCACACCACACTAGTAATGTCTTTAAGGGCAGGATCCAAAGAATCCTTGCAGGAAGCCATTGAGCTTCCACCCTCCAAGTATGATACACTCCCATTCTTGGAATTGAGAGCTTTATGTAACTTGAGAAAAATAAGGACAGGCCAAAGCCCCACCACCCAACACCTCAAGGAGTTGTTGGTGGCTTATGACCTTAGTAAGCCCGTGGGGACTGAAGGGGTAGGAGCTGAGGGTGGGGCAGGAGAAGAGGAGGAGGCCAGGGGTACCAATACCCCCAGCCCCCCCTCTGAAACTGGCCAGGAGGGTGACAATGACCTTGACCTGGATAACCCAATCCCTCCTGTGGACGATGATGAGGATGATCAGGATGACACCCTCTTTGTCCCCCAGGAAGGATTAAGAGTGTGCCCAGGAAGTCTAGATCTCCTTCTCAGGAGTCTAACCACTCTGGCACCTCTATAGGGAGCTCTGTCTCTTCTCACAGGAGGGAATCCTCTCATGAGAGGAGAGCCAGACTGGTCCAGTATGAGGAAACTCAGCTGGAGATCAGAAAAAAGCAATTGGCTTTAGATAGGGAATCCCTAGATCTCCTTAGAGAGAGAAGAAAGTTGGGACTAGAGTCCCATGGTGGCAGCCATGTCCCTAGAGACAGGGAAAGGTCCTATGACCATAGGAACCTGAGCAAGATTGTCCCTCCCTACCAGAGTGGGGATGATATCCACAAATGGATAACTGCATTAGAGAGGGCCTGTAAGGTACAGAAGGTCCCTCAAGAGCAGTGGGCAGCAATCTTGTGGCTCTCCTTTGCTGACAAAGGTAGAGATAAGCTCCTCACTGTTAGAGAGGAGGATGCTGATAATTACAAGGTCTTGAAGAGTGCTCTTATTGATGGGTATGGCCTAACCACTGAACAGTACAGGTTGAAGTTCAGAGACACCCAAAAAGCACAGACTCAAGACTGGGTAGACTATGTGGATTGTTCTGCCAAGGCTCTGGAAGGCTGGTTGATGGGCAGTAAGGTGTGTGACTTCTCAGGATTGTACAATCTGATAATGAGGGAGCAGATTCTTAATAACTGTCAAAATCAGCTGTTGCATCAATACCTGGTAGACTCTGATCTGACCTCTCCCCAAGAATTGGGAAAGAAGGCAGACAAATGGGTCAGGACCAGGGTGAAGCAGAAGGTACAGAACCAAGGTGGGGAAACCAAGAAGCAAGATGCTAAGAACTCTGACAAGGGTGGGGAGAAGGGTAAAGATCAAAAGTCTTCATCAGGCCCCCAAAAATCTTCTTCTGGTGGGGATTCACAGTCTACCAAAGGGAAAGGCCAAAGAAAACCGTGGTGCAAGGTCTGTAAGCAAAAGACCCACTGGACCAGTGATTGCACCAAGTCCAAAGACTCCAGTCCAGCACCCACCAATGCCCCTAAGGCACCTGTTCCCCCTAGTACAGTTGGTGGAGGTGCTCCAGCAAAGGGTTTAGTAGGGTTCACCCTGGGAACTGAGTTGGGCTCTGACTTAGTCAGAGAACTGACTCAGGCTGTGTTAGTCTGTGATGGAGGCATGGATGTGACCTCCACTGTGAGTCCCAGTAATCTGGGCAAGTACAGACAACAGCCTTTAATTAATGGACGTGAGGCTTTGGCATTTAGGGACACAGGGGCAAGTGTCACAATGGTGACACAAGACCTTGTGCTTCATGGGCAAGTTATGCTTGGTGAAATGTACCAAGTGACCAATGCTAGCAATGTCAGAACCGACCATACTCTGGCAGTTGTTAACTTCTCCTGGGGAGGGGTAACTGGCCTTAAGAAGGTTGTGGTAAGTGCAAACCTACCAGTCGAATGCTTGCTTGGCAATGACTTAGAGACTTCTGCTTGGGCAGAAGTGGAGCTCAGGACCCATGCAGAAATGCTGGGGATCCCTGCAGATGTGTTTGCTGTGACCAGGTCACAAGCCAAAATGTCTAGCACTGAACAGGCCTTGGATTCTGGAAGAATGGACCAAGTGCCTTCCAAGAGGAGGAGTAGTAGGGTTAAGGCAGTGCCTTCCCCCTTGGCTCAGGAGGAAGATCAGTCCCTTGAGGGGATGATCTCAGCCCTGAAGAAGGAACTGTCCCAGAGGAACTTGAACCTGACCAGGTTGAGTTCTTGGGGACAGGGGGACCTTCTAGGGCAGATATGAGCCAGGAGCAGCAGAGCTGCCCCTCCCTTGAACCCCTCAGACAGCAAGCTGCTGCTGAGGCTGCTGGGAAAGCTAGTGGTCCCCATACAGTGTATTGGGATGATGGACTCCTGTACTCAGAGAGTAGAGACCCCAAGCCTGGTGCTACCAGGAGGTTGGTAATACCTTTGAAGTTCAGGGGCTTCCTATTGACCCTAGCCCATGATACACCTGGGCCAGAACAAGACTTGGGACAGAATTGTCCCTCACTTTCACTGGCCCCACATGTCTGAAGACAGTAAGGAGTTTTGTCGCTCCTGTGTAACCTGCCAAGCCAGTGGCAAAGCAGGTGGCACTACAAAGGCCCCCCTGATACCACTACCTGTGGTGGGGGTGCCCTTTGAAAGGGTAGGGATTGACATTGTTGGTCCCATGGATCCCCAAACAGCCTCTAGGCACAGGTTTATCCTGGTGGTAGTGGATCATGCCACCAGGTACCCAGAAGCTATTCCCCTCAGGACCACTACAGCACCTGTGGTGGCAAGGGCCCTCCTGGGAATCTTCTCAAGAGTGGGCTTTCCTAAGTAGGTAGTATCAGACAGGGGTGCTAACTTCATGTCTGGGTACTTAAAAGCAATGTGGAAGGAGTGTGGAGTGACTTATAAGTTCACCACACCCTATCACCCACAATGCAATGGTTTAGTTGAGAGATTCAACAAAACCTTGAAGGGCATGATTAAAGGGCTCCCAGAAAAGCTTAGGCGTAGATGGGACGTACTCTTGCCCTGCCTTTTATTCGCATATAGGGAGGTGCCTCAGAAGGGGGTTGGTTACAGCCCTTTTGAACTTCTGTTTGGCCACCCTGTGAGGGGTCCACTGTGCTTGGTGAAGGAAGGATGGGAGTTACCTCTCAAGCCCCAAAAGCAAGATATAGTGGACTATGTACTTGGTCTCCGCTCCAGGATGGCTGAGTACATGAAAAAGGCAACCAAAAACCTTGAGGCTAGCCAGGAACTTCAAAGGCCTGGCATGACCAAAAGGCTGTTCTGACTGTTTACCAGCCAGGACAGAAGTTGTGGGTGTTGTAGCCAGTGGCCCCAGCAGCTCTCCAAGATAAATGGAGTGGACCCCACACTATTGTTGAGCAGAAGGGTGAGGTCACTTATTTAGTAGACCTAGGAACACCCAGGAGTCCCCACAGGGTTCTCCATGTCAACAGGTTAAAACCATATGTGGACAGGGCAGACATGGGCTTGCTCATGGCTACTGATGAAGGGCAGGAGGAAGAGAGTGACCCACACCCTGACCTGCTCTCACAGAACCCTGTAGATGGGTCAGTTGATGGTGTAGCCTTGGCAGGCAGCCTCACTACCCAGCAACAAACTGATTGCAGGCAAGTCCTCAATCAGTTTAGACATATGTTTTCACTGACACCCAGTCAGACCACCTGGTGCACTCATGAAGTGGACACTGGGGACAGTCTGCCTATTAAAAACAAGATGTATAGGCAACCTGACCATGTCAGGGACTGTATCAGGACTGAAGTCCAGAAAATGTTGGAATTGGGAGTTATTGAACCCTCAGATAGCCCTTGGGCTAGTCCAGTGGTCCTTGTACCGAAACCTCACACCAGTGGTGGAAAAAGAGAGATGAGGTTTTGTGTGGACTACAGGGGTCTCAATGCAGTCACTAGGACTGATACCCATCCAATACCCAGGGCAGATGAGCTCATAGATACTTTGGCCTCTGCCAAATATCTCAGCACATTTGACCTAACAGCTGGCTACTGGCAGATCAGACTAGCTGATACTGCAAAGCCCAAGACAGCATTCTCAACCCCTAGTGGGCATTATCAATTTGTGGTAATGCCCTTTGGTCTGAAGAATGCACCTGCCACTTTCCAGAGGTTGGTGAATACAGTTCTCACAGGACTGGAAGCCTATAGTGCAGCATATCTAGATGATATTGCTGTCTTTAGCTCCACCTGGGAGGATCACCTGGTCCACCTCAGGAATGTTTTACAGGCCCTGCAAAAGGCAGGCCTGACTATCAAGGCCACTAAGTGCCAGATAGGGCAGAGTCAGGTTGTGTACCTGGGCCACCTTGTGGGTGGAGGCCAGGTTCAACCTTTGCAGAGCAAGATCCAGACCATCATGGACTGGACAGCTCCCACTACCCAGACTCAGGTGAGAGCCTTCTTAGGCCTGACTGGGTACTATACGAGATTTGTCAAGGGCTATGGATCAATAGTGACACCCCTGAATGACTTAACTTCTAAGAAAATGCCCAAAAAGGTTCAGTGGACAGTTAGCTGTCAAAAGGCATTTGATGACCTCAAGCAGGCCATGTGCACTGCTCCAATTCTGCAGAGTCCTGATTACTCCAAGAAGTTCATTGTTCAAACTGATGCATCTGAATTGGGGGTAGGGGCTGTACTGTCACAATTGAATGAAGAAGGTCAGGATCAGCCAGTAGCTTTTATTAGCAGAAGGCTGACCCCTAGAGAGAAACGTTGGTCAGCCATAGAGAGGGAGGCCTTTGCTGTGGTCTGGGCTCTGAAGAAGTTGAGGCCATACTTGTTTGGTACACACTTCCTGGTTCAGACAGACCATAAGCCCCTCTTATGGCTAAAACAAATGAAGGGTGAAAACCCCAAACTGCTTAGGTGGTCCATTTCCCTACAGGGGATGGACTTTACAGTGGAACATAGGCCTGGGAGTAACCATGCGAATGCAGATGGACTCTCTAGGTATTTCCACTTAGAACATGAAGACTTAACTGGGCAAGGTTAGTTTAATGTCCCTACGTTTGGGGGGGTTGTGTAGGAGAGTAGGATCTGCTTCACATGGGTACCCCCACTTTTTGCTGATGCTTCACTGTTTTTCGACATTAGTCTGGCTGGGGCCCTGCTAATCAGAACCCCAGCCTAGCTGCTTCCTCTCTAAAATGGTTTCCATGTGCCTTAGGCACATCACTGATTGGGATCTGGAGTGCCCTTATAAGTCCCTAGTATATGGTATACTATGTACCAAGGGCATAGGTACCTCAGAGGCCTGCCAGGGGCTGCAGCATGTATTATGCCACCCCTGGAAGGCCATCCAAACTGACACCACAGGTCTGCTACTGCAGCCTGGGTAAGGTGGTGCATGCACCCCTTACTGTGATATAGGTTACCTATATCACTAAATGCATACACACATATAAACCTATAAGTCACTCCTAAGGCAGGCCTTATCAATCCTAAAGGCAGAGTGCGTGGTTCCTATGTGAGAGGGTGCCCCTGCATGAGCAGGGCCCCTCTGCAGCGTTCGGAGACCCTCTCTGATGCTGTTTGTAGTGCAGCCTGACCATATACTCTTAAGCGCATTATATCCTCGCGGTAAAATGCTAACTTTGGAATGGCTGCACCTAAACATGTCGTGTTTGGTGTCAAACATCTTGGAATACTACCCCCGCCAATCCTGGCGGCGGGGGTAGCATTCCACCCTTCTAGAGGGAAAGACATGTTAACTCTGACTAGTCCGGTAACTTCTTTCCAGAGCCCTGGCATCACAAAATGGATGCTGCTGCCACAGACACGAGTCTGGCCTCCTGCTGCTGGACGAAACTCCGGCAGGGGAGGCCTGGACAATAAGTTTCCTGTCCCAGGGAGGTGTGACCACCTCCCCAGACAGGATAATGTGTATTGGGGCTGGGCGGGAGCACTTTCGGGTGCATTGAAGTCCTGCACTGGGGGCACATTTGGTGTCCCTGTGCATACCCCAGTTCAAACCGGATCAGGGGCTTGCAGCCCCTGCTTTGGCGTGAACTGGACAAAGGGAAAGGGTGTAGCCACCCCTCTGCCCTGACCCACCCATAGGTGGGGCCACAGAGTAGTCCAACCCCTATCTTTAGTATAAAGATAGGAACCCAGTCCTTAGGACTTTAGATTATCCCTGGACGAAACTCTGAAACTGAATCCTGGACCTTCGACATTCTACTCACGATTAGAGGACAGAAGAATCTCCCTTGGGGTCAAGGAGTGACTCCCCTGCTTGGCAGGCACCAAAGAAGCAACTGTCCGGTTCGCATTTCTGAAGCTCCCGTCGGACGCCGAAGTCATCGCATCACCAGAGGTGGATTCTCAGACTTTCCCGAGGCTACCCTGAGTCTCCAGCAAAGCTGAGGCCCGTGGCTATCGTGGGTGACTTGAGACCATGACCCCTGGACACCAAGCACATTTGCAAGTGCATCCTCTTCTGGGTCTTCCAAGAAGTCGTGCTTTGGGCTCCGAGTAGCCCTAGCCTCCAGCATCAACTGCACTGAAGATCACTGGCCCCCACTCCACGAGTGTCCTGTAAGCCAGATCCACGTGTGGCGTCACGAGGCTCCTTCGCGGTCGCTAGCCCGTTGGCTAGTAGCCCTTAACAAAGGTCAATCCTTTTCTTACTTGGCATCCTGGTTGCTCCAGGCCTGCCCTCACTTACCTTCGCTGGGTGAGTTCTACAGACCTTGCTGGTCTGCACCATCGACGATCTACATCTTCACCAAGACTTGCCGTTGCCAAGGCTTGTTGGGTCCAATCCGGTCGCCGACACCTCAGCACTCGACAGACATCGTGTACCAGCCCTAATCCTGCTCCTGGTCACCGACAACGCCTCCTGGACCTCGTGGCTGAAGAGTCAAGACGACTGTCAACGCACCTGAAGCACTCGACATCGGTGGGCATCTGTCCATCGCCTTCCTGGTCACTGGCTAGTGACCCAGACTCTGTCCCCTCTGCTTTCAGGTTCTTCAGAACTCTGATCCACTCTTGGATCCACCCGGACACTTTTCTCTTGGCCGCCAGCAGCACTTTGCAGCAGATCGCCATTCGAATCGACGACGAAACCCGACCCCGAAAGGCACCTATGCACCCGGCTTCCCTGGGTGAGGTAACACGAGTACTCCGGTGCTCCCGTGGGTAGAGACTCTTCAAAGTCCTAGATCTCAAAGGGTTTTGTCCTAGTCCTCTTTTAATTGTCCCTTTTCTCTATTTTCCCGATCCTTACTTTCTCCATAGAAGTCAACGGCGTATCGCGGTGGCGTATTTACACTGCACGCGTCTCCCGTAGGTCCCCTGTGTCACTACCTTGGGTGGTTCCTTGTGGTCCAAGCACTTCTAGAGGCTCTAGGCCTAGTGTCTAGTTCAGTCGTGGTTCGCATACCACTTTATTGGTATATGGTTTGGTACGCCCCTAGGGCCCAAACGTGTATTTGTGCTATTACTGTGATTTAATAACTTATAACTTATGTACTTCGAACTCTAGCCTCATAAAGAGACTAGAGGGGTGTGTTTAGCAATAAATACATATATTTTGAATATATACCTGGTGTAGTGCTCTTTCATTTGGTCACTCAAGATATTATAGACTGGTAAAACAAGCTGCTTTACATTCCTTCAAGACTTAGCCTGAAGGCTGCTCTCCATAGCTACCACTAGGATAGCTTTCAATAAGGTTGTCTTTAACCTATCTCCAATAAGGGGTTGTTTGGACTGGTGCAAGGTTCCCACTATAATTAGTGGACAGCATATGCCAGGCCAACTTCTCACAGTGTACAACTGAACACTGCAGGAGAAATTAGGTGCAACAGAATATTCCACCTCTACCGCACCCTTGGGAGAACCTTCATCAGCTGCAGTCATCATAATACCAGCAACCTGTGAAGATT
Organism: Calotriton arnoldi; assembly: GCA_963921515.1. Taxonomy (NCBI): domain Eukaryota; kingdom Metazoa; phylum Chordata; class Amphibia; order Caudata; family Salamandridae; genus Calotriton; species Calotriton arnoldi. Next base: position 2,140,816 of record CAWUFW010001250.1, read on the forward strand.
TGAGTGAGATGGTTATTCACTGTGCAATATGTCACACGTTTGTCGCTGTAAAAATTTGTTCTGTTGGTCCATTTTCCCTTCTACTGTTCTATACTCATACACCACAAATGATGTACTGTTGAAATAATGATCATTGATCAGTTGTGAAAAACCAACCATAAAGATTGTGGTAAAAAAACAAAAACTGCAAACTATGTGTAAGTAAGTAGATGTTTGCTTGAGTGAATAGGTCTGTCAGTGACTGTACAGGTTTTTGAGTGGGTGGGTGACAGCCTGTGGGTATGTCAGTACCTGTGTGAATGACTGTATAGGTCTTTGAGTACATGTATGAGTACCTGTATGGGTGTGTTTGTGACCCTTAACTTAAATTAATGACAAATATATTTATAACTTTACAAGTACATTTTATTAACTTATTAGAATACAATTTACACCAAATAATTAACAAACAAGCATAACATAATTTATGTAACTATTTGCAAATACAGAACACACTGAAAAATGAACATTTGATTAGCTACTGTAGGAACTCACCCATATACTTACACTGCTGCTGTCTACTTACTTTACCTCTCCAAATTAGTAACAAAGGAGGAATAAGCCAGATTAAAAGTAAAAAAGTTATTTAAAAAAAAGTAATTTGATAAGAAGGCTGAAACATTTTAAAGAAATATGAATTAGAATGTTTAGAAAAAGAGTAATACAGAATTTGGTACCAAAAATAAGGGACACTAAGACAAGAAGAGCCACAATCAGACAAAAATAATACATTGACAGTGCGGTTGTTAAAGTGTTTCCTCTGAAGCACAAACTATTAATTTTGATACTAAACAGAATGAAAACACTGGATAAAACAGTGGTGTCTATGAAGAAAAAACCCAAAAAAGTCTTATTAATTAAAGTAACTTTTGCAAAATTTTCAAAGAGAATGGAAGCATACGTCTACTACTGAGCCTTTCTTTAATGAAGAAAGCTACTTACAAGAGAATGAATTAGTGTGTTGTGGCTCAGTGGAGAAGCAAGACAGAGACGGTATTTAGTAACTAGGTGGTTTATTTTAACAACACAAAGTAGGCTTCACCTTATATAGGGGGTCAGAGGGAAGCGTCTTCTTTCTGTCTCTTCTTTTCAGAGGTTTGGCTGGCTTCTTCACTCTCTCCCATAGGTCACCGCGATGCTCCGGACGATTTGATATAAAAGGAAACAAAGGAACCAAAAAAACTATATAAGGACGTTGTCCAAAGGTCCTTGCTATAATAAGGGGAAGGGTGTGAAGGGAGACTTCACCCGAGATCCACCACCAGTGTTGCCTTCGCTTTTGCCACGCTCTACGTTACGCGCAGCCTACCATGCCACACATAGTGAGAGAACCTCACTCGCCTCCCTTCTCCTCCAGACCCGGCTTTACTCCTCGGGTTCCCTTTCCCCAAGTGGCTCTCAAACGCTGATGTACCTCGTATAGCCACGTCCCTCCTGGAATGTGGCTGGCCTGCTCACAGCGCGGAATAAGGTCCGGATCCCTCTCTTCGGTAATTCCAGTAGCAGTCGTCCATCTCTCCGTTGCCTCCTGGTTCTCTCTTTCTCATAGCGGATTTCCATCCTTCTTCTCTTCCAGCAGGAGGTTGTTAGGAGTCTCGGCTCCGATCTCCGGCTGGAACTCTTCTGCATCCCCTCGGAGGGGAGGTCTCCATTTCTCCTCTCTCGGATTGTCAGGCTCCGTGTTGATTGGGGCATGTTACCAGGTCACGTGAGCGGGGGACGGGTCCCAGAGATCGAGGTCGTTAAAGGCACAGTCCAGGTTTTGTAACGCGGATGCTGACTGCAAATAGAGGAGAGGAGATGGAGCTAGATAAGGGGGAAAGAAATCCACATCGGTCTCCTGCTCCATTACTTCTTGGTTTGGCACCTCGTGACGTGTGCAGTTGAAACAACTGGCCGATGTTATGAAGTAAAAGCCATTAGTCCCATTGCAAAAGAAGAGATGGTTCCAAGAAATGTAGAAGAATATAGGTGAAGAGGTACAAAGAAGGCGTAGACATGCCCCTGTATATAAATGGGAGTGCAATAGTATTTGTAGTATTTGCCATACATAAATTGATACAGTAGGACCCCACCAATGTACTTCCAGTGCTGCTGTCTATTACTTTACCTCTGCAAATATTGGGATGAATGAGTATTGGTATCATCGTCATGTTGAGCTTAAGTGCATGTTGTGAATTTTAGGAACACCAACTTGGTTTCTAACCCTGAGTTGTGCAGAATATCCATGGGATCACTTAAATTACTTTCCGAGAAAAGCAAACTATAACATAAAAGGTATCATCCACTAAAGCTTTAGAAAGGGCTTAAAGGTAGAGTTGTGAATTTACTTTTTGATGTCAAATGCAATATTGAAACTGTGGGTGTAGAGAGGGAAGAACCGCTTGTTATTCTAGTGAATGGTGTGCAGGAACTAGTGGATGTAAATAAGGTGAAAAAACTACATTATAACTTAAAGACAATAACGTGTACTATAAAGGTGCAGATGTTGTCTAACATGGAAGTTGCATGGAGGAAGAAATGTTGCCTTCAAGTGGACAGTTTGAAATAGTGGATAAAAATAAATCTGAAAAAATATATGAGCATTACATTATCCATCCACTAAATTCAAAAGATGTTATTGTGGATGCCATTGAACTGTAGCAGATGAAGCAAACTAAAAGAACCCCAATGATTGCCTGGAGAAAAGTTTAGAAGCTCAATATTTTCCTCAACTATTTCGAACTGGACTAGACAGACGGTATGATGACTGCACTGTGCAAATAACTGCAGCAGAGTACAGGTCAACAAGATTATATTCTGAGGACCTTTGATTTCATATTCCAAATATATTCCATCTGTTGTTTGAAACAAGTTGCTTATTCTCAGTTCTATTTGGAAAAAAGAGAAAAAGTATTAAGCTGTTAGAAATCCAGTACTTTTAACAATCATTTCAAAAGTACCCCAACATAATCCTCCCAGCAATAGTGACACAGTTTTTGACTAACCCTGAATTTCAACATGCAGTCCGCTGGGGTTAATTCATACGTACTGACAAGGGCCTCCTTTATAGTGGGAAACTTCAACTTCTTCCCCTTCTTTAGAGCCAGTACGTTGTCCCTTCCATTACCACAAATATGACTCCAAAAAGCACCTCTGCAATCCTCCTCAGATATCCTCTGTACTTCTACAGCTACTTCTTATACCAGAAATAACCTGCCTATATCAACCCACCCTTTAAAGTCAGGCACCAAGTCACTGAATATATATGAACTATTTCTTCTGCACTGGACACAGTAGTTGTGCTCCCACCATTTTTGCTAGACTTTAACAGGTATTTGGCCTTCAAGTGCACCTCCTTGACACTCCAGTAAGCAAGGACCTTTTCTCCTCTAAGGCTCTCTTGGCCTCACCTTTTCTCTCCTCTGCACCCAGCTGAGCAAGCTGCAGCATCAGGTCCCACTGAGCCTGTCCGTCCTTGAGGTCCTTAGGGGACTGGGAGAAGACAGTACTTCCTGCACCATATCCAATAAAGAAGTCTCTCTATGCAGGATCTCCTCTCTACTACGGAGACTTTACCTACTCACTTCTCCACTCCTCTCCCTCCTTCTGAAACCCATTACCCTTTGGGGCAGTGATTCTGAGGTCAACTACAATCAGGGGACTTCCTTTTCAAGAGTGCTGAAGTAGTCTTCTTCAAACTCTTCTTGTGGTGCAGATTGCAATCTGCAGACGTCCCCCCAGGCTCTAAGGGTGAACCAGTACTCAAACTTGGATTTACACATAGGTATGTGGGTGTGAATGGTCTTATGGGTGTGTGAGTGAGTGTGGCCTTCACTGTCTGGCTTTATGAGAGTGTAAATGGGTATGTAAGTGTCTCCCTGACAGTGCAAGTGTGTGCAAATTACATTCTCATTGAATTACATACTATAAGCAAACACCAACCTCTCTATTCAAACACATTCATTCTTACTAGTATAATAAAATTAATAAACATTCAGCATAGAAATTACTCTTTATTCTTTTCTGTTCACTGTATTTTTAGTTAATATTATCATCTAAGCATCCTTCTATTTTCCCTTCTAATTTACTGTTTGAAGCTACAGAATTTCTTTCATCTACCATACACTCTAATTTTTTTCTAAATATACTTTTATATACTACAACCTAATTAACATACTTGCAAAAGCTCTTTGCTGTTCTCTCAGTTTTATTTATATGTCTAGTAGCATCTATTTTCATTCAAAATTTCCAGGCAGAATTCCTCCAAACCACCTCCTCTATGAGTAGAAAAGCATGTAAAATGGCTACTCCTCAACATGTGCTCCTACTTATGGTGCTCTAGTTAACAAATCACAGATTTCCTTTCATCTTTCTTTTTTGTTATACCACTTCTAAATGGTCAATATTTATTTAACCCTTTCCATGTTTACTGTAAATATGCCCAACTTGGTTCGTTTTTTTCATGAATCCGCGGATCCACACTGACGCTCAGTGGAGCCAGCCTGTGTAACTCCATGGCGAGGTTCGCGGGTTTACATGGGGGCCACGCTGAGGACCACAACGGCTCTGTGGATCTCCTGAGTGACCAAAAAGAACCTTTTCGGGAATTTTACTGCCCATTAAACATGCTTTCACCTCATTCATAACATACACAAGGGGGCAAAAAGCACCCACCTAACCTCTTCAATTGGTATGCAAAAAACCTTCAGCACAAGGGACCATTTCCTGAGATATAAAATAGCGGCTGCAACTTTTCTGTCAAGTTGCAGATAGCCAATCAGGGCTTTGATTTGGTGTGTTGAGCCTTGGATTCACCGCAGATGGATCCACGGAGGGTCCGATTCTCTAGATATGCAAATTTAGTTTTCAGTTAATATCTCTGAAACTATTGAATGGATTTATATCAAATAACAAAAAGCATGCTTTCTGGACCAAGAACTAGCATTCTTCCAAATTTGGTGTAATTCCATTCAGAGGTTCGGGCTGTAGTAGTGTTCAAAATCCCTAGGTGAAATTGCATGGGAAAAACATGTTAAAGGACCCACCTTTTTCTCAGGCCCAACTTGCCGGATCACCCCAACACTTTCAACGCAGCAGCTTGAAAATTTCACGAGGATTCGTCAAACGGTGCCAAAGTTATTGGCAAAAACAAACCGAAAAGCGGCGTCAGGAACGCCCAGCCTCTCGGGTCGGGGCCTGCCTCGGTGCGCCAATCACCATAAATATTCCAAAAGAAAAACATGCACTGACTCAGTGACATGTATACATGCATACAGGCCCAACAGGCGTGCTTCAATAGAAATATTCTTTAATTTAGGCAAGTACTGCAGCATAACGCGTTTCAACTTCTTACAAGTCTTAATCATATGCCAAGGTCAGAGCGAGCAGCCATCATATTTTTTCAGCTTCATTTTCATGAAAGTGTTCAAGGACTTCAAATTATCGGCATTTAAACAGCAGATTTTAAAGTGGCAATGATCCATTAGTTATTAGTTAAATAGGAAACTTCGTATAACTCAGTGCAATTCAAAGTCCCAGCACTACTTAACGATGGTCAATCCATTATATGAGCACTCTTTCATACGCACAGGTTTCAATGCCTGTTTTTATCTTATTCATCACCTTTTTGGACCACAAATACCATAATGCTTCATGATAGTCTTTTAAAGAATGCCCCATTCCTTCAACACCTCTTAATCAAATCATATCATCACTACAAAGTAAAAGTTTCAAAACGTCCCCTGTTGCGCCTTTCAAGGATTCAATTCCATATGTGGCAGAGACATTTGGCAACTTTAAAACAACGAGGCAATGTCACTCTTCATTCATCAGTGATGTTTAAGTTCTTGACTTGCCTGAAAAAAGCTTTCTTCCTGCATGCCGTCCAAGGGTTCCCCCTCAACCCTGGCTGTTTTCATCAGAAATTTCATAGCAGGCGGGCCTATCACAAGGCCCTGCCACACAAACTTTGTCCATATATGAACTTTGCAGCCGGCGGGCATCCCTTTTGAAAAATATATCCAGAAGAAAAGCGGCGTCAGGAAGGCCCAGCCTCTCGGGTCGGGGCCTGCCTCGGTGCGCCAATCACCATAAATATTCCAAAAGAAAAACATGCACTGACTCAGTGACATGTATGCAGGCCCAACAGATGTGCTTCAATAGAAATATTCTTTCATTTAGGCAAGTACTGCAGCAGAACGCGTTTCAACTTCTTACAAGTCTTAATCATATGCCAAGGTCAGAGCGAGTAGCCATCAGATTTTTTCAGCTTCATTTTCATGAAAGTGTTGAAGGACTTCAAATTATCGGCATTTAAACAACAGATTTTAAAGTCGAGTGATCCATTAGTTATTAGTTAAAAAGGAACCTTCGTATACTCAGTGCAATTCAAAGTCCCAGCACTATTTATCGATGGTCAATCCTTTATATGAGCACTGTTTCATACGCACAGGTTTCAATGCCTGTTTTGTTCTTATTCATCACCTTTTTGGACCACAAATACCATAACGCTTCATGATAGTCTTTTAAAGAATGCCCCATTCCTTCAACATCTCTTAATCAAATCATATCATCACCACAAAGTAAAAGTTTCAAAACGTCCCCTGTTGCGCCTTTCAAGGATTCAATTCCACATTTGGTAACTTTAAAAGAACGAGGCAATGTCACTCTTCATTCATCAGTGATGTTTAAGTTCTTGACTTGCCTGAAAAAAGCTTTCTTCCTGCATGCCGTCCAAGGGTTCCCTCTCAACCCTGGCTGTTTTCATCAGACATTATATAGCGGGGCGGGCCTATTACAAGGCCCTGCCACACAAACTTTGTCCATATATGAGCTTTGCAGCCGGCGGGCATCCCCTTTGAAGAATATATCCAGAAGAAAAGCGGCATCAGAAACGCCCAGCATCTCGGGTCGGGGCCTGCCTCGGTGTGCCAATCACCATAAATATTCCAAAAGACAAACATGCACTGACTCTGTGACATGTATGCAGGCCCAACAGACGTGCTTCAATAGAAATATTCTTTAATTTAGGCAAGTACTGCAGCATAACGCGTTTCAACTTCTTACAAGTCTTAATCATATGCCAAGGTCAGAGCGAGCAGCCATCAGATCTTTTCAGCTTCATTTTCATGAAAGTGTTGAAGAACTTCAAATTATCGGCATTCACACCAAATTGAATTACTTGATATCCAATATTATTTGGTTTTGTTATCCAACCATTGATCTTGTTGACAATTTTTTCCATATTAATGAAGTTTACATAATTTATCAGGCTAAGTGCCATTTGTATTATTTTATGGAATTTTTGTGTCAACTTCAATTTGTCACTTGTAGTTCTCACTTGTTGTTTCATCTAAGGGATATCAAGATTCAACTGAGTTCTTTCCTTATGATTCAGTTTTTTAATAGGATTTCTGGAAGCTGTTTAGTTTCACTCTGGATTATAGATGAACATGTAGGTCTTCATCCCCATTCAGTCCATATGGCTGTTTGGTTCGGAAACAAATTATCAATCTGGATTCCAGGCATCGCAATTTTGTTGTTCTGTGTCTGCCCCTCTCACTGGCAGGAACTGATGCTATGCCCCAATATTTCATTTGTTGCCCGTTGTATTACTGATGTGTGTGCATATGTTTTGTCATGGCATAGTTATTGTCATTGTTCTGTATTGCACGAATGTGTTCTAAGATCCTTTTCTTCAATTGGCAGATGGTGCTACCAATGTATCTAAGGCCACAGTTGCACTCAAACATGTAGACGACATAAGTTGTTTCACAATTAATCTTTTCATTAATAAAAGAAGTTTTTCCTTTGCAGTCTGCAATTTCTTTGATGTTTTTTCCGACATGACAGGCTTTGCATTTGTCACATTGGCTAAATCCTTTTTGATGTTCATATAACCACGATTTTGTTTGTGGTCTAGTATATAGTCTGTGTACAAGTTTGTCATTAAGAGATGGTGCTCATCTATCGTTTATATTTGGTTGGTGTCCCAGGATCTTCCCTATGTCAGGGTCCTTCATAAGTACATTCCAATGTTTGTCCATGATCCTGGCAATTTCATGATATTTTTTTACTGTAGGTTAGGATCAATCAAATCTCTGAGTTTCCTTTTTCTGTATCTCAATGCTTTTTTCTTTTTTTGTCAGTAGTGTTTGTTCTCGAGGTGTTGCCTCTGCTTACCTTTTCCTGCAATGACATATTCTGGTTTGTATCCTCTTTTCAAGAATTTGCACATTGTTTCTTCTGTTTTTATTTTTAATTCCTTCTCGTCTGAGCAATTCCGTTTCATTCTTAGAAACTCCCCATATGGTATGCTCTTGATAAGGGATTTGGGATGAAAGCTAGAGCTGTGTAAAATGCTGTTGGTTGCAGTGGGTTTGTGATATACTGTGGTTTTGATTGTGCTTTGGTCTATGTATACTTGTACATTCAGGAATTGAACCATTGTTGTGCTGGTGTTATACGTACATTTCAAACCTGTATCATTCTCATTCAAAAGATTGACATACTGATTAAATTCATCAGTTGTGCCGTTCCATATGACAAACAAGTTTTTAATAAACCTTAGCCACAGCATTATTTTTTCTGTGTATTGGTCCTTCCCTTCTCCCCAAGCCACCATTTTCTCCCACCATCCCATGGTAAGATTTGTGTAGCATGGAGGGAAGGAAACTCCCATAGCAGTTCCACAAATCTGGCAGTACAGTTGCTGATCAAATAGAAAGATATCACTTCTAAGGCATATTTCAGCCATTTCCTTAAGCATTTTAAAATGCTCCAGATATTTAATGTCTTTTTGACATAGAAAATATTCTAGTGCACCTAATCCCATCTCGTGATTGATAGAAGTATAGAGGGATACCACATCGATAGCGGCAAGGAGATATCCATCCTGCCAATGTGTATTTTCCAAAATCCTCAAGAAGTCACCAGTGTCCTTTATATAAGAATTTAATGTAGTTACTATAGGGGCTTGAAAGTAATCAATATAGTTCGAGATTGGCTCGGATAGACTACCCCAGCTGGAAATTATTGGTCTCCCGGGTGGGTTTACAAGTGTTTTGGGAACTTTCGGGAAAAAATAAATTGTGGGGATTGTAGGACTGTGTCTTTTCAGAAACTTTACTTCATCATTGCTTAGCATATATATATTCACTGAAAAGAACAAAGGTTACAGGGACATTATAGTTAGGCTCAGATTTCACTCTATCTGAGCTAACTATAACTTACACCTCTGCAATGCACTGCTTATCACCACACATACTACTTCGCTCATGACATGGTCAGTGACATCACTAATGACATCACTGATGACATCTCAAATGACATCACTGATGGAATCTTCTAGTAAGTGTTCCGTAAACACTTCTGAGATTTAAAGATATATACTGAGCTATAACATAAGTTAAATTACTATTCTTTCTGTACTAGTAATTAGTCATACTATTTCTAACATATCTCGTCTGAGTGGCTGTGTGACTGTATCAATGTATGAGTGAATGTATGCGTGGCTATATGAGTGTGTGAGTGGCTGTATAGATGTTTTAGTGGGTATGTGAGTAGCTGTATGGGTGAGTGAGTGGCAGTGTATGAGAGTGTGTGAGTGGGTGAGTGGCTGTTCGGGTGAGGTAGTGGCTAAATGAGTGGCTGCAGAGGTGTATGAGTGGCTGTATGCATGACTGAGTGACTGTGAGAGTGTGTGCATAGGTAAGGGAGTGGCTGTGACTGGCTGTATTAGAGAATGAATGTGTAAGTGGCTATAAGGGTGAGTAAGTGGGTATGTGAGTGGTTGTATAGATGTATGAATGGGTAGGTAAGTGGTTCTGTGAGTGTGTGAGTGGTTGTATGGGTGAGTGAGTGTCTGTGTCAATGGCTGTATTGGCAAGTGAGTGGGTGTGTGAGTAGCTGCATTGGTGGGTGAGTGGCAGTGTGAGAGGCTGTATGGGTGACTATGTGGGTATTTGAGTACCTGTGTGGGTGAAAGAGTGGCTGTGTGATATTTCTGTATGAGTGATTGAATGGATGTGTGTGAGTTGCTTTAAGGGTGTATGAGTGGGTATGTAAGTGTCTGTATGTCTGCATGACTGGATGTGTGAGTGGCAATATTGGTGAGTGAGGGAGTGCATGAATGGCTGTTTGGGTGAGTTGGTGGTTATGTGAGTGGCAGTATGAATGAGTGGATGTGTGAGTGGCTCTATAGAACAATGTTTGGTTGTGTGTTTACTGGTATGGATCTGTGAATGGGTATGCGAGGGGTTGTGTGGCAGTGGGAGGGTCTATATGAGAGGTTCTATGGTAGAGTGAGTAGGTGTCTGAGTGGTTCTGTAGATGATGTCATCAGCGGTGTCATCAGTAATGTCACTGACCATGTCATGAGTGATGAAATATGGTAGATCATAAGCAGTGCATTGCAGGGGTGTAAGTTATTGTTAGCTCAGGGTTCAGGTAACTATAACTGCTGAATTTCAATGGTTCTGTGTGTGTAAAATATGATCCTAACTATAACGTCCCTGTAACCTTTGGTTTTTTAAGTGTATACACATATGCATATTATATATATATATATATATATATTCACTGAAAAAACCATAGGTTTTAGGGACAGTTATAGTTAGTTGGACATTTCACTCGTACAAAACCATAGAAATTCCCCGTTATAGTTAGTTCAGCTAACTATAACTCGCGCCCGCAATGCACTGCTGATGACGTCACATATTACATCACTCATGACATGGTCAGTGACATCACTGATGACATCACTGATGACATCTCAAATGACATCACTGATGACATCATCCATGTGATAATTTCATGCATCTTCTCACACCCTAATATAACTTTTGATACACCCACTCTAAATTACAGACTGCCATTCTCAAAACCATAGACCCTCCAACACCAAAAACTACATACCCACTCACTGATTCTTAGGTCTACACACACATCCACTCACTCACCCGTACAGTCACTCATACTTAGTCACTCAGTACAGGACTATCATATGCACTCATATACCTATATAAACACTCACACACCGCCACTCATCCATAGAGGTACTCACACACCTAGTCAGTCATGCAAAAAACTTAATCACACACCCATTTACTCACCTATACAGTTATACACACACCAGCTCACTTACTCATACAAATACTAGCACATTCTTACGCTCTTATACAATCACTGATACAAGTACACACTCATCCATACAGCCACTCTCACAATCACACACTCTCACTTATAGCCATCCCCAGACGTCGCATTCCTGACGGAGACCTGGCTGAATCCCGCTTCAGCCCCCGACATCGCCATTGCCATCCCGGACGGATACAAGATCACCCGCAGGGACCGCACCAACGGAGTCGGAGGAGGCATCGCCATCGTCCACAGGAACACCCTCAGAGTCTCAACCAACACCGACGACACCCTCAGCACCGCCGAACACATGCACTTCCAGATCCACACCGATCCCAACACCACCCTCAGAGGAACCCTCATCTACAGAGCCCCCGGACCCCGACCACAGTTCAGCGATTCCATCCAAAACAAAGATTTTGAGGGTTACCAAAAGGAGAACTATAAAGGGTGATAACAGACTTTAGTTACATTAGAATTCATTTGTTGATGGTACCATACTAATTTCAGGAATTGTGGTGTGTTCTAAGGTGATTTTACCCTGTGAAAAACCTTCTGCTGGGATATCATGAATCATGTTTGAGAGAAAACTATTTTCACATGCTTGTCCCATAGAGTTTTGGAAGGTGCTCCAGAAGCTAAAATGAGAGCATATTTTCTGTAAATTCACATTATCTTTCTCAGTCATGTGAGAATGAAGTCTGACATTCTCAGTAAAACATGTACATCCAACAAGGGCAGAGACTGTCAGTTGATTCCTTTGTGTTCTACTGCAGCTTCCCAGAGTGTTCTAAAGAACAACTAGAGTGCTAACAGCCTTACTTATGACAAAAGTATGGCACACCTGAAGCCATCTTGATTGGAATAAACTGGTAACACTTAAAACATTTAATTTAAAAAGGAACAAAATGATGGGGTTCATTTTGTCATGGAAATTATGGTTAGTGCTGTAGAAAGAAAAATTAGGACACGTTCCAAGTGTGATCACAAATATTTTCATGTTATATTTCAACAGGAGCAGCCTGCCAGTTGATGCCTTTGTGTTTTACTGCAGCTTCCCAGAGTGTTCTAAAGAACAACTAGAGCGCTAACAGCCTTACTTATGACAAAAGTATGGCACACCTGAAGCCATCTTGATTGGAATAAACCGGTAACACTTAAAACATTTAATTTAAAAAGGAACAAAATGAGGGGGTTCTTTTGAAATAGAAATTATGGTTAGTGCTGCAGAAAGAAAAATTAGGGCATGTTTTAAGTGAGATCTCAAATCCTCTTCTATTTCATTAGAAAATTCTGACATGCAGACTGAAACAATCACTTTCAATACCAGCAGCAGACTTCCAGTTAACTCCCTGGTGAGCAGTAGCTTTACTACAGTGATCTAATGAGCAACTAGAGTGCTAACATTCTGAATTTATGGCAAATGTGAGACACATCTGAATGCCTTCTTGATGGAATCAAAGTAAAAAACTGAAAGCATTTCCTACTGAGGAGACTGCAGTAAATGAGGAAATTAGGAAACTTCATAAGAAAGAAGTCTTCCAAGATGGCCACCAGAGAAAAAGGAGCCCAAATGTAGCACAAATATTACCAAGATGTAGCCCACATATAGCCCAATGACAAAAGTGTGCAAAACACTTTTTATTTTTCGTTTTTTGCAGTTTTATGTAGTGCAGACTGGTCAGGTATTGGAGCATTGCATCTTAAAACATGACCCCCTACACTACAAAAACACCACTGCACTACCCTAAACCCTAAAACACTACCCCCAGCATGACCCCCTACACTACACAAGCACCACTGCACTATCCTAAACCCTAAAACACTACCCCCAGCATGACCCCCTACACTACACAAACACCACTGCACTACCCTAAACCCTAAAACACTATCCCCAGCACGACCCCCTACACTACCCAAACACCACTGCACTAACCGAAATCCTAAAACACTACCCCCAGCACCACCCCCTACACTACCCAAACACCACTGCACTACCCTAAAACATGACCCCCTACACTACACAAACACCACTGCACTACCCTAAACCCTAAAACACTACCCCCAGCACGACCCCCTACACTACACAAGCACCACTGCACTAGCCTAAACCCTAAAACACTACCCCCAGCATGACCCCCTACACTACACAAACACCACTGCACTACCCTAAACCCTAAAACACTACCCCCAGCACGACCCCCTACACTACCCAAACACCACTGTACTAACCTAAATCCTAAAACACTAACCCAGCACGACCCCCTACACTACTCAAACACCACTGCACTACCCTAAAACATGAACCCCTACACTACACAAACACCACTGCTCTGCCCAAAACCCTAAAACACTACCCACAGCACGACCCCCTACACTGCCCGAACACCACTGCACTGCCCTAAACCCTGAAACACCAGCCCCTGCACGACCCACTACACTGCCCGAACACCACTGCACTGCCCTAAACCCTGAAACACCACCCCCAGCACGACCCCCTACACTGCCCGAACACCACTGCACTGCCCTAAACCCTGAAACACCACCCCCTTCACGACCACCTACACTGCCCGAACACCACTGCACTGCCCTAAACCCTGAAACACCACCCCCAGCACGACCCCCTACACTGCCCGAACACCACTGCACTGCCCTAAACCCTGAAACACTACTCCCAGCAAGACACCCTACACTGCCCGAACACCACTGCACTGCCCTAAACCCTGAAACATCACCCCCAGCAAGACCCCCTACACTGCCCGAACACCACTGCACTGCCCTAAACCCTGAAACACCAGCCCCAGCACGACCCCCTACAATGCCCGAACACCACTGCTCTGCCCAAACCCTGAAACACCAGCCCCAGCACGACCCCCTACACTGCCCGAACACCACTGCACTACCCTAAACCCTGAAACACCACCCCCAGCACGACCCCATACACTGCCCGAGCACCACTGCACTGCCCTAAACCCTGAAACACCATCCCCATCACGACGCCCTACACTGCCCGAACACCACTGCACTGCCCTAAACCCTGAAACACCAGCCCCTGTACGACCCCGTACACTGCCCGAACACCACTGCACTGCCCTAAACCCTGAAACACCACCCCCAGCACGACCCCTTACACTGCCCGAACACCACTGCACTGCCCTAAACCCTGAAACACCAGCCCCAGCACGACCCCCTACACTGCCCGAACACCACTGCACTGCCCTAAACCGTGAAACACCAGCCCCAGCATGACCCCCTACAATGCCCGAACACCACTGCCCTAAACCCTAAAACAACACCCCCAGCACGACCCCCTACACTGCCCGAACACCACTGCTCTGCCCAAAACCCTGTAACACCACCCCCAACACGACCCCCTACACTGCCCGAACACCACTGCACTACCCTAAACCCTGAAACACCAGCCCCAGCACAACCCCGTACACTGCCCGAACACCACTACACTGCCCTAAACCCTAAAACACCAGCCCTAGCACGACCGCCTACACTGCCCAAAAACCACTGCACTGCCCTAAACCCTGAAACACCAGCCCCAGCACGACCCCCTACACTGCCCGAACACCACTGCACTGCCCTAAACCCTCAAACACCAGCCCCAGCATGACCCCCTACACTGCCCGAACACCACTGCACTGCCCTAAAGCCTGAAACCCACCCCCAGCAAGACCCCCTACACTGCCCGAACACCACTGCACTAAACCCTGAAACACCACCCCCAGCAAGACCACCTACACTGGCCGAACACCACTGCACTGCCCTAAACCCTGAAACATCACCCCCAGCAAGACCCCCTACACTGCCCGAACACCACTGCACTGCCCTAAACCCTGAAACACCAGCCCCAGCACGACCCCCTACAATGCCCGAACACCACTGCTCTGCCCTAAACCCTGAAACACCAGCCCCAGCACGACCCCCTACACTGCCCGAACACCACTGCATTGCCCTAAACCCTCAAACACCAGCCCCAGCACGACCCCCTAAACTGCCCGAACACCACTGCACTGCCCTAAACACTCAAACACCAGCCCCAGCACGACCCCCTACACTGCCCGAACACCACTGCACTGCCCTAAACCCTGAAACACCAGCCCCAGCAAGAACCCCTACACTGCCCGAACACCACTGCACTGCCCTAAAGCCTGAAACCCACCCCCAGCAAGACCCCCTACACTGCCCGAACACCACTGCACTAAACCCTGAAACACCACCCCCAGCAAGACCACCTACACTGGCCGAACACCACTGCACTGCCCTAAACCCTGAAACACCACCCCCTGCATGACCCCCTACACTGCCCATACACCACTGCACTGCCCTAAACCCTGAAACACCACCCCCTGCACGACCCCCTACACTGCCCGAACACCACTGCACTAACCTAAATCCTAAAACACTACCCCCAGCATGACCCCCTACACTACACAAGCACCACTGCACTACCCTAAACCCTAAAACACTACCCCCAGCACGACCCCCTACACTGCCCAAACACCACTGCACTGTCCTAAACCCTGAAACACCAGCCCCTGCACGACCCCCTACACTGCCCGAACACCACTGCACTGCCCTAAACCCTGAAACACCACCCCCAGCACGGCCCCCCACACTGCCCGAACACCACTGCACTGCCCTAAACCCTGAAACACCACCACCTTCACGACCCCTACACTGCCCGAACACCACTGCACTGCCCTAAACCCTGAAACACCACCCCAGCACGACCCCCTACACTGCCGGAACACCACTGCACTGCCCTAAACCCTGAAACACTACCCCCAGCAAGACCCCCTACACTGCCCGAACACCACTGCACTGCCCTAAACCCTGAAACATCACCCCCAGCAAGACCCCCTACACTGCCCGAACACCACAGCCCAAAACCCTGGAACACCACCCCAGCACGACCCCCTACACTGCCCGAACACCACTGCACTGCCCTAAACCCTGAAACACCACCCCCAGCACGACCCCCTACACTGCCCGAACACCACTGCTCTGCCCAAAACCCTGAAACACCAGCCCCAGCATGACCCCCTACACTGCCCGAACAACACTGCACTACCCTAAACCCTGAAACACCACCCCCAGCACGACCCCCTACACTGCCCGAGCACCACTGCACTGCCCTAAACCCTGAAACACCAGCCCCAGCACGACCCCCTATACTGCCCAAACACCACTGCACTGCCCGAACACCACTGCACTGCCCTAAACCGTGAAGCACCAGCCCCAGCACGACCCCCTACACTGCCCGAACACCACTGCCCTAAACCCTGAAACACCACCCCCAGCACGACCCCCTACACTGCCCGAACACCACTGCTCTGCCCAAAACCCATAAACACCAGCCCCAGCATGACCGCCTACACTGCCCGAACACCACTGCACTGCCCTAAACCATGAAGCACCAGCCCCAGCACGACCCCCTACACTGCCCGAACACCACGTGCCCTAAACCCTGAAACACCACCCCCAGCACGACCCCCTACACTGCCCGAACACCACTGCTCTGCCCAAAACCCTGAAACACCACCCCCAGCACGACCCCCTACACTGCCCGAACACCACTGCACTGCCCTAAACACTCAAACACCAGCCCCAGCACGACCCCCTACACTGCCCGAACACCACTGCACTGCCCTAAACCCTGAAACACCAGCCCCAGCAAGACCCCCTACACTGCTCGAACACCACTGCACTGCCCTAAACCCTGAAACACCACCCCCAGCAAGACTGTGAGAAGTTGGCCTGGTATATGCTGTTCACTAATTAAAGTGGACACCTTGCACCAGGGCAAATCGACTCTTATGGTGATAGGTTAAAGACAACCTTATTGAAAGCTATCCTAGTGGTAGCTGTGGAGAGCAGCCTTCAGGCTAAGTCTTGAAGGAATGTAAAGCAGCTTGTTTTACCAGTCTATAATCTCTTGAGTGACCAAATGAAAGAGCACCACACCAGGTATATATTCAAAATATATGTATTTATTGCTAAACACACCCCTCTAGTCTCTTTATGAGGCTAGAGTTCGAAGTACATAAGTTATAAGATCTTAAATCACAGTAATAGCACAAATACACGTTTGGGCCCTAGGGGCGTACCAAACCATATACCAATAAAGTGGTATGCGAACCACGACTGAACTAGACACTAGGCCTAGAGCCTCTAGAAGTGCTTGGACCACAAGGAACCACGCAAGGTAGTGACACAGGGGACCCACGGGAGACGCGTGCAGTGTAAATACACAACCGCGATACGCCGTTAACTTCTATGGAGAAAGTCGGGATCGGGAAAATAGAGGAAAGGGACACTTAAAAGAGGACTAGGACAAAACCCTTTGAGATATAGGACTTTGAAGAGTCTCTACCCACGGGAGCACTGGAGTACTCGTGTTACCTCACCCAGGGAAGCCGGGTGCATAGGTGCCTTTCGGGGTCGGGTTTCGTCGTCGATTCGAATGGCGGTCTGCTGCAAAGTGCTGCTGGCGGCCAAGAGAAAAGTGTCCGGGTGGATCCAAGAGTGGATCGGAGTTCTGGTGAACCTGAAAGCAGAGGGGACAGAGTCTGGGTCACTAGCCAGTGACCAGGAAGGCGATGGACAGATGCCCACCGATGTCGAGTGCTTCAGGTGCGTTGACGGTTGTCTTGACTCTTCAGCCACGAGGTCCGGGAGGTGTTGTCGGCAACCAGGAGCAGGATTCTGGCTGGTGCTCAATGTCTGTCGAGTGCTGAGGTGTCGGCGACCGGATTGGACCCAACAAGCCTTGGCAACGGCAAGTCTTGAGTAAGATGTAGATCGTCGATGGTGCAGACCAGCAAGGTCTGTGGATTTCACCCAGCGAGGGTAAGTGAGGGCAGGCCTGGAGCAACCAGGATACCAAGTAAGGAAAATATTGGCCTTCGTTAAGGGCTACTAGCCAACGGGCTAGCAACTGCAAAGGAGCCTCGTGACGCCGTACGTGGAGCTGGCTTACAGGACACTCGTGGAGTGGAGGCCAGTGATCTTCGGTGCAGGTGGTGCTGGAGGCTAGGGCTACTCGGAGCCCAAAGCACGACTTCTTGGGAGACCCAGAAGATGATGCACTTGCAAATGTGCTCGGTGTCCAGGGGTCACGGTCTCAAGTCACCCACGATAGCCACGGGCCTCAGCTTTGCTGGAGACTCAGGGTAGCCTTGGGGAAGTCTGAGAATCCACCTCTGGTGATGCGATGACTTCGGCGTCCGACGGGAGCTTCAGAAATGCGAACCGGACAGATGCTTCTTTGGTGCCTGCCAAGCAGGGGAGTCACTCCTTGACCCCAAGGGAGATTCTTCAGTCCTCTAATCTTGTCATAGAGCGTCGAAGGTCCAGGATTCAGTTTCAGAGTTTCGTCCAGGTGTAATCTAAAGTCCCAAGGACTGGGTTCCTACCTTTATTCTAAAAATAGGGGTTGGACTACTCTGTGGCCCCACCTATGGGTGGGTCAGGGCAGAGGGGTGGCTACACCCTTTCCCTTTGTCCAGTTCGCGCCAAAGCAGGGGCTGCAAGCCCCTGATCCGGTTTGAACTGGGGTATGCACAGGGACACCAAATGTGCCCCCAGTGCAGGACTTCAAAGCACCCGAAAGTGCTCCCGCCCAGCCCCAATACACATTGTCCTGTCTGGGGAGGTGGTCACACCTCCCTGGGACAGGAAACCTATTGTCCAGGCCTCCCCTGCCGGAGTTTCGTCCAGCAGCAGGAGGCCAGACTCGTGTCTGTGGCAGCAGCATCCATTTTGTGATGCCCGGGCTCTGGAAAGAAGTTACCGGACTAGTCAGAGTTAACATGTCTTTCCCTCTAGAAGGGTGGAATGCTACCCCGCTGCCAGGATTGGCGGGGGGGTAGTATTCCAAGATGTTTGACACCAAACACGACATGTTTAGGTGCAGCCATTCCAAAGTTAGCATTTTACCGCGAGGATATAATGCGCTTAAGAGTATATGGTCAGGCTGCACTACAAACAGCATCAGAGAGGGTCTCCGAACGCTGCAGAGGGGCCCTGCTCATGCAGGGGCACCCTCTCACATAGGAACCATGCACTCTGCCTTTAGGATTGATAAGGCCAGCCTTAGGAGTGACTTATAGGTTTATATGTGTGTATGTAGTTCGTGATATAGGTAACCTATATCACAGTAAGGGGTGCATGCACCACCTTACCCAGGCTGCAGTAGCAGACCTGTGGTGTCAGTTTGGATGGCCTTCCAGGGGTGGCATAATACATGCTGTAGCCCCTGGCAGGCCTCTGAGGTACCTATGCCCTTGGTACATAGTATACCATATACTAGGGACTTATAAGGGCACTCCAGATCCCAATCAGAGATGTGCCTAAGGCACATGGAAACCATTTTAGAGAGGAAGCAGCTAGGCTGGGGTTCTGATTAGCAGGGCCCCAGCCAGACTAATGTCGAAAAACAGTGAAGCATCAGCAAAAAGTGGGGGTACCCATGTGAAGCAGATCCTACTCTCCTACAAAGACCCCTACACTGCCCGAACACCACTGCACAAAACCCTGAAACACCACCCCCAGCAAGACCACCTACACTGGCCGAACACCACTTCACTGCCCTAAACCCTGAAACACCACCCCCTGCACGACCCCTACACTGCCCAAACACCACTGCACTACCCTAAACCCTGAAACACCACCCCCTGCACGACCCCCTACACTGTCCGAACACCACTGCACTACCCTAAACCCTAAAACACTACCCCCAGCACGACCCCCTACGCTATACAGACACCACTGCACTACCCTAAAACATGACCCCCTACACTACACAAACACCACTGCACTACCCTAAACCCTAAAACACCACCCCCAGCACGACCCCCTACACTGCCGGAACACCACTGCACTACCCTAAACCCTAAAACACTACCCCCAGCACAACCCCCTACACTGCCCAAACACCACTGCACTGCCATAAACCCTGAAACACCAGCCCCTGCACGACCCCCTACACTGCCCGAACACCACTGCACTGCCCTATACCCTAAAACACCACCCCAGCACGACCCCCTACACTGCCAAAACACCACTGCACTGCCCTAAACCCTGAAACACCACCCCTTCACGACCCCCTACACTGCCCAAACACCACTGCAGTGCCCTAAACCCTGAAACACCACCCCCAGCACGACTCCCTACAATGCCCGAACACCACTGCACTGCCCTAAACCCTGAAACACTACCCCCAGCAAGACCCCCTACACTGCCCGAACACCACTGCATGCCCTAAACCCTGAAACATCACCCCCAGCAAGCCCCCTACACTGCCCGAACACCACTGCCCTAAACCCTGAAACACCACCCCCAGCACGACCCCCTACACTGCCCAAACACCACTGCACTGCCCTAAACCCTGATACACCACCCCAGCACGACCCCCTACACTGCCCGAACACCACTGCTCTGCCCAAAACCATGAAACACCAGCCCCAGCACGACCCCCTACACTGCCCGAACACCACTGCACTACCCTAAACAATGAAACACCACCCCCAGCACGACCCCCTACACTGCCCGAACACCACTGCCGTGCCCTAAACCCTGAAACACCACCCCCAGCACGACCCCCTACACTGCCCAAACACCACTGCTCTGCCCAAAACCCTGAAACACCACCCCCAGCACAACCCCCTACACTGCCCGAACACGACTGCACTACCCTAAACCCTGAAACACCACCCCCAGCACAACCCCGTACACTGCCCGAACACCACTGCACTGCCCTAAACCCTGAAACACCAGCCCCTGCATGACCCCGTACACTGCCCGAACACCACTACACTGCCCTAAACCCTGAAACACCAGCCCTAGCACGACCGCCTACACTGCCCGAAAACCACTGCACTGCCATAAACCCTGAAACACCAGCCCCAGCACGACCCCCTACACTGCCCGAACACTACTGCTGTGCCCAAAACCCTGAAACACCACCCCCAGCACGACCCCCTACACTGCCCGAACACCACTGCACTACCCTAAACCCTGAAACACCAGCCCCAGCACAACCCCGTACACTGCCCGAACACCACTACACTGCCCTAAACCCTGAAACACCAGCCCTAGCACGACCGCCTACACTGCCCGAAAACCACTGCACTGCCATAAACCCTGAAACACCAGCCCCAGCACGACCCCCTACACTGCCCGAACACCACTGCACTGCCCTAAACCCTCAAACACCAGCCCCAGCACGACCCCCTACACTGCCCGAACACCACTGCACTGCCCTAAACCCTCAAACACCAGCCCCAGCACGACCCCCTACACTGCCCGAACACCACTGCACTGCCCTAAACCCTGAAACACCAGCCCCAGCAAGACCCCCTACACTGCCCGAACACCACTGCACTGCCCTAAAGCCTGAAACCCACCCCCAGCAAGACCCCCTACACTGCCCGAACACCACTGCACTAAACCCTGAAACACCATCCCCAGCAAGACCATCTACACTGGCCGAACACCACTGCACTGCCCTAAACCCTGAAACACCACCCCCTGCATGACCCCCTACACTGCCAAAACACCACTGCACTGCCCTAAACCCTGAAACACCACCCCTGCACGACCCCTACACTGCCCGAACACCACTGCACTAACCTAAATCCTAAAACACTACCCCCAGCACGACCCCTACACTACACAAGCACCACTGCACTACCCTAAACCCTAAAACACTACCCCAGCACGACCCCCTACACTGCCCAAACACCACTGCACTGTCCTAAACCCTGAAACACCAGCCCCTGCACGACCCCCTACACTGCCCGAACACCACTGCACTGCCCTAAACCCTGAAACACCACCCCCAGCATGGCCCCCCACACTGCCCTAACACCACTGCACTGCCCTAAACCCTGAAACCCCACCACCTTCACGAACCCCTACACTGCACGAACACTACTGCACTGCCCTAAACCCTGAAACACCACCCCCAGCACGACCCCCTACACTGCCGGAACACCACTGCACTGCCCTAAACCCTGAAACACTACCCCCAGCAAGACCCCCTACACTGCCCGAACACCACTGCACTGCCCTAAACCCTGAAACATCACCCCCAGCAAGACCCCCTACACTGCCCGAACACCACTGCCCTAAACCCTGAAACACCACCCCCAGCATGACCCCCTACACTGCCCGAACACCACTGCACTGCCCTAAACCCTGAAACACCACCCCCAGCACGACCCCCTACACTGCCCGAACACCACTGCTCTGCACCAAAACCCTGAAACACCAGCCCCAGCACGACCTCCTACACTGCCCGAACACCACTGCACTACCCTAAACCCTGAAACACCACCCCCAGCATGACCCCTACACTGCCCGAGCACCACTGCACTGCCCTAAACCCTGAAACACCAGCCCCAGCACGACCCCCTATACTGCCCGAACACCACTGCACTGCCCGAACACCACTGCACTGCCCTAAACCCTGAAACACCAGCCCCAGCACGATCGCCTACACTGCCCGAACACCACTGCACTGCCCTAAACCGTGAAGCACCAGCCCCAGCACGACCCCCTACACTGCCCGAACACCACTGCCCTAAACCCTGAAACACCACCCCCAGCACGACCCCCTAACTGCCCGAACACCACTGCTCTGCCCAAAACCCTGAAACACCAGCCCCAGCATGACCGCCT
The DNA here is from genome assembly GCA_963921515.1 of Calotriton arnoldi. Classification (NCBI taxonomy): domain Eukaryota; kingdom Metazoa; phylum Chordata; class Amphibia; order Caudata; family Salamandridae; genus Calotriton; species Calotriton arnoldi. The sequence continues at coordinate 2,163,667 of CAWUFW010001250.1, forward strand.
ACACTGCCCGAACACCACTGCACTGCCCTAAACCGTGAAGCACCAGCCCCAGCACGACCCCCTACACTGCCCGAACACCACTGCCCTAAACCCTGAAACACCACCCCCAGCACTACCCCCTACACTGCCCGAACACCACTGCTCTGCCCAAAACCCTGAAACACCACCCCCAGCACGACCCCCTACACTGCCCGAACACCACTGCTCTGCCCAAAACCCTGAAACACCACCCCCAGCACGACCCCCTACACTGCCCGAACACCACTGCACTGCCCTAAACACTCAAACACCAGCCCCAGCACGACCCCCTACACTGCCCGAACACCACTGCACTGCCCTAAACCCTGAAACACCACCCCCAGCAAGACCCCCTACACTGCCCGAACACCACTGCACAAAACCCTGAAACACCACCCCCAGCAAGACCACCTACACTGGCCGAACACCACTGCACTGCCCTAAACCCTGAAACACCACCCCCTGCACGACCCCTACACTGCCCAAACACCACTGCACTACCCTAAACCCTGAAACACCACCCCTGCACGACCCCCTACACTGCCCGAACACCACTGCACTAACCTAAATCCTAAAACACTACCCCCAGCACGACACCCTACACTACACTAGCACCACTGCACTACCCTAAACCCTAAAACACTACCCCCAGCACGACCCCCTACGCTACACAAACACCACTGCACTACCCTAAATCCTAAAACACCACCCCCATCACGACCCCTACACTGCCCGAACACCACTGCACTACCCTAAACCCTAAAACACTACCCCCAGCACAACCCCTACACTGCCCAAACACCACTGCACTGCCCTAAACCCTGAAACACCAGCCCCTGCACGACCCCCTACACTGCCCGAACACCACTGCACTGCCCTAAACCCTAAAACACCACCCCCAGCACGACCCCCTACACTGCCCAAACACCACTGCACTGCCCTAAACCCTGAAACACCACCCCTTCACGACCCCCTACACTGCCGGAACACCACTGCAGTGCCCTAAACCCTGAAACACCACCCCCAGCACGACCCCCTACACTGCCCGAACACCACTGCACTGCCCTAAACCCTGAAACACTACCCCCAGCCAGACCCCCTACACTGCCCGAACACCACTGCATGCCCTAAACCCTGAAACATCACCCCCAGCAAGACCCCTACACTGCCCGAACACCACTGCCCTAAACCCTGAAACACCACCCCCAGCACGACCCCCTACACTGCCCAAACACCACTGCACTGACCTAAACCCTGAAACACCACCCCCAGCACGACCCCCTACACTGCCCGAACACCACTGCTCTGCCCAAAACCATGAAACACCAGCCCCAGCACGACCCCCTACACTGCCCGAACACCACTGCCCTAAACCCTGAAACACCACCCCCAGCACGACCCCCTAAACTGCCCGAACAACACTGCCCTGCCCTAAACCCTGAAACACCACCCCCAGCATGACCCCCTACACTGCCCGAACACCACTGCCCTGCCCTAAACCCTGAAACACCACCCCCAGCACGACCCCCTACACTGCCCAAACACCACTGCTCTGCCCAAAACCCTGAAACACCACCCCCAGCACAACCCCCTACACTGCCCGAACACGACTGCACTACCCTAAACCCTGAAACACCACCCCCAGCACAACCCCGTACACTGCCTGAACACCACTGCTCTGCCCAAAACCCTGAAACACCAGCCCCAGCACGATCCCCTACACTGCCCGAACACCACTGCACTACCCTAAACCCTGAAACACCACCCCCAGCACGACCCCCTACACTGTCCGAGCACCACTGCACTGCCCTAAACCCTGAAACACCAGCCCCAGCACGACCCCCTACACTGCCCGAACACCACTGCACTCCCCTAAAACACGACCCCCTACACTACACAAACACCACTGCACTACCCTAAACCCTAAAACACTACCCCCAGCATGACCCCTACACTGCCCAAACACTACTGCACTGCCCTAAACCCTGAAACACCTGCCCCAGCAAGACCCCTACACTGCACAAACACCACGGCACTGCCCTAAACCCTGAAACACTACCCCCAGCAAGACCCCCTACACTACCCGAACACCACTGCACTGCCCTAAAACCTGAAACATCACCCCCAGCAAGACCCCTACACTGCCCGAACACCACTGCCCTAAACCCTGAAACACCACCCCCAGCCCGACCCCCTACACTGCCCGAAAACCACTGCCCTGCCCTAAACCCTGAAACACCACCCCCAGCACGACCCCCTACACTGCCTGAACACCACTGATGTGCCCAAAACCCTGAAACACCACCCCCAGAACGACCCCCTACACTGCCCGAACACCACTGCACTACCCAAAACCCTGAAACACCAGCCCCAGCACGTCCCCTACACTGCCCGAACACCACTGCACTACCCTAAACCCTGAAACACCACCCCCAGCACGACCCCCTACACTGCCTGAGCACCACTGCACTGCCCTAAACCCTGAAACACCAGCCCCAGCATGACCCCCTATACTGCCCGAACACCACTGCACTGCCCGAACACCACTGCACTGCCCTAAACCCTGAAACACCAGCCCCAGCATGATCGCCTACACTGCCCGAACACCACTGCACTGCCCTAAACCATGAAGCACCAGCCCCAGCACGACCCCCTACACTGCCCGAACACCACTGCCCTAAACCCTGAAACACCACCCCCAGCACGACCCCCTACACTGCCCGAACACCACTGCTCTGCCCAAAACCCTGAAACACCAGCCCCAGCACGACCGCCTACACTGCCCGAACACCACTGCACTGCCCTAAACCGTGAAGCACCAGCCCCAGCACGACCCCCTACACTGCCCGAACACCACTGCCCTAAACCCTGAAACACCACCCCCAGCACGACCCACTACACTGCCCGAACACCACTGCACTGCCCTAAACACTCAAACACCAGCCCCAGCACGACCCCCTACACTGCCCGAACACCACTGCACTGCCCTAAACCCTGAAACACCACCCCCAGCAAGACCCCCTACACTGCCCGAACACCACTGCACAAAACCCTGAAACACCACCCCCAGCAAGACCACCTACACTGGCCGAACACCACTGCACTACCCTAAACCCTGAAACACCACCCCCTGCACGACCCCTACACTGCCCAAACACCACTGCACTACCCTAAACCCTGAAACACCACCCCCTGCACGACCCCCTACACTGCCCGAACACCACTGCACTAACCTAAATCCTAAAACACTACCCCCAGCACGACACCCTACACTACACTAGCACCACTGCACTACCCTAAACCCTAAAACACTACCCCCAGCACGACCCCCTACGCTACACAAACACCACTGCACTACCCTAAATCCTAAAACACCACCCCCATCACGACCCCCTACACTGCCCGAACACCACTGCACTACCCTAAACCCTAAAACACTACCCCCAGCACAACCCCTACACTGCCCAAACACCACTGCACTGCCCTAAACCCTGAAACACCAGCCCCTGCACGACCCCCTACACTGCCCGAACACCACTGCACTGCCCTAAACCCTAAAACACCACCCCCAGCACGACCCCTACACTGCCCAAACACCACTGCACTGCCCTAAACCCTGAAACACCACCCCTTCACGACCCCCTACACTGCCGGAACACCACTGCAGTGCCCTAAACCCTGAAACACCACCCCCAGCACGACCCCCTACACTGCCCGAACACCACTGCACTGCCCTAAACCCTGAAACACTACCCCCAGCCAGACCCCCTACACTGCCCGAACACCACTGCATGCCCTAAACCCTGAAACATCACCCCCAGCAAGACCCCCTACACTGCCCGAACACCACTGCCCTAAACCCTGAAACACCACCCCCAGCACGACCCCCTACACTGCCCAAACACCACTGCACTGACCTAAACCCTGAAACACCACCCCCAGCACGACCCCCTACACTGCCCGAACACCACTGCTCTGCCCAAAACCATGAAACACCAGCCCCAGCACGACCCCCTACACTGCCCGAACACCACTGCCCTAAACCCTGAAACACCACCCCCAGCACGACCCCTAAACTGCCCGAACAACACTGCCCTGCCCTAAACCCTGAAACACCACCCCCAGCATGACCCCCTACACTGCCCGAACACCACTGCCCTGCCCTAAACCCTGAAACACCACCCCCAGCACGACCCCCTACACTGCCCAAACACCACTGCTCTGCCCAAAACCCTGAAACACCACCCCCAGCACAACCCCTACACTGCCCGAACACGACTGCACTACCCTAAACCCTGAAACACCACCCCCAGCACAACCCCGTACACTGCCTGAACACCACTGCTCTGCCCAAAACCCTGAAACACCAGCCCCAGCACGACCCCCTACACTGCCCGAACACCACTGCACTACCCTAAACCCTGAAACACCACCCCCAGCACGACCCCCTACACTGTCCGAGCACCACTGCACTGCCCTAAACCCTGAAACACCAGCCCCAGCACGACCCCCTACACTGCCCGAACACCACTGCACTCCCCTAAAACACGACCCCCTACACTACACAAACACCACTGCACTACCCTAAACCCTAAAACACTACCCCCAGCACGACCCCTACACTGCCCAAACACTACTGCACTGCCCTAAACCCTGAAACACCTGCCCCAGCAAGACCCCCTACACTGCACAAACACCACGGCACTGCCCTAAACCCTGAAACACTACCCCCAGCAAGACCCCCTACACTACCCGAACACCACTGCACTGCCCTAAAACCTGAAACATCACCCCCAGCAAGACCCCCTACACTGCCCGAACACCACTGCCCTAAACCCTGAAACACCACCCCCAGCCCGACCCCCTACACTGCCCGAAAACCACTGCCCTGCCCTAAACCCTGAAACACCACCCCCAGCACGACCCCCTACACTGCCCGAACACCACTGCTCTGCCCAAAACCCTGAAACACCAGCCCCAGCACGACCGCCTACACTGCCCGAACACCACTGCACTGCCCTAAACCGTGAAGCACCAGCCCCAGCACGACCCCCTACACTGCCCGAACACCACTGCCCTAAACCCTGAAACACCACCCCCAGCACGACCCACTACACTGCCCGAACACCACTGCACTGCCCTAAACACTCAAACACCAGCCCCAGCACGACCCCCTACACTGCCCGAACACCACTGCACTGCCCTAAACCCTGAAACACCAGCCCCAGCAAGACCCCCTACACTGCCCGAACACCACTGCACTGCCCTAAACCCTGAAACACCACCCCCAGCACGACCCCCTACACTGCCCAAACACCACTGCACTGCCCTAAACCCTGAAACACCAGCCCCAGCAAGACCCCCTACACTGCCCGAACACCACTGCACTGCCCTAAACCCTGAAACACCACCCCCAGCAAGACCACCTACACTGGCCGAACACCACTGTACTGCCCTAAACCCTGAAACACCACCCCCTGCACGACCCCTACACTGCCCAAACACCACTGCACTGCCCTAAACCCTGAAACACCACCCCTTCACGACCCCCTACACTGCCCGAACACCACTGCAGTGCCCTAAACCCTGAAACACCACCCCCAGCACGACCCCCTACACTGCCCGAACACCACTGCACTGCCCTAAACCCTGAAACACTACCCCCAGCAAGACCCCTACACTGCCCGAACACCACTGCATGCCCTAAACCCTGAAACATCACCCCCAGCAAGACCCCCTACACTGCCCGAACACCACTGCTCTAAACCCTGAAACACCACCCCCAGCACGACCCCCTACACTGCCCCAACACCACTGCACTGACCTAAACCCTGAAACACCACCCCCAGCACAACCCCCTACACTGCCCGAACACCACTGCTCTTCCCAAAACCATGAAACACCAGCCCCAGCATGACCCCCTACACTGCCCGAACACCACTGCACTACCCTAAACCCTGAAACACCACCCCCACCATGACCCCCTACACTGCCCGAACACCACTGCCCTGCCCTAAACCCTGAAACACCACCCCCAGCACGACCCCCTACACTGCCCGAACACCACTGCCCTGCCCTAAACCCTGAAACACCACCCCCAGCACGACCCCCTACACTGCCCAAACACCACTGCTCTGCCCAAAACCCTGAAACACCACCCCCAGCACAACCCCCTACACTGCCCGAACACGACTGCACTACCCTAAACCCTGAAACACCACCCCCAGCACAACCCCGTACACTGCCCGAACACCACTGCACTGCCCTAAACCCTGAAACACCAGCCCCTGCATGACCCCCTACACTGCCCGAACACCACTGCACTGCCCTAAACCCTGAAACACGACCCCCAGCACGACCCCCTACACTGCCCGAACACCACTGCACTGCCCTAAACCCTGAAACACCACCCCTTCACAACCCCTACACTGCCCGAACACCACTGCACTGCCCTAAACCCTGAAACACTACCCCAGCACGACCCCTTACACTGCCCGAACACCACTGCGCTGCCCTAAACCCTGAAACACTACCCCCAGCAAGACCCCCTACACTGCCCGAACACCACTGCACTGCCCTAAACCCTGAAACATCACCCCCAGCAAGACCCCTCCACTGCCCGAACATCACTGCCCTAAACCCTGAAACACCACCCCCAGCACGACCCCCTACACCGCCCGAACACCACTGCACTGCCCAAAACCCTGAAACACCACCCCCACCACGACCCCCTACACTGCCCAAACACCACTGCTCTGCCCAAAACCCTGAAACACCAGCCCCAGCACGACCCCCTACACTGCCCGAACACCACTGCACTACCCTAAACCCTGAAACACCACCCCCAGCACGACCCCCTACACTGTCCGAGCACCACTGCACTGCCCTAAACCCTGAAACACCAGCCCCAGCACGACCCCCTACACTGCCCGAACACCACTGCACTGCCCTAAAACATGACCCCCTACACTACACAAACACCACTGCACTACCCTAAACCCTAAAACACTACCCCCAGCACGACCCCCTACACTGCCTAAACACTACTGCACTGCCCTAAACCCTGAAACACCAGCCCCTGCATGACCCCCTACACTGCCCGAACACCACTGCACTGCCCTAAACCCTGAAACACCAGCCCCAGCAAGACCCCCTACACTGCCCGAACACCACTGCACTGCCCTAAACCCTGAAACACCACCCCCAGCACGACCCCCTACACTGCCCGAACACCACTGCACTGCCCTAAACCCTGAAACACCACCCCTTCACAACCCCCTACACTGCCCGAACACCACTGCACTGCCCTAAACCCTGAAACACCACCCCCACCACGACCCCCTACACTGCCCAAACACCACTGCTCTGCCCAAAACCCTGAAACACCAGCCCCAGCACGACCCCTACACTGCCCGAACACCACTGCACTACCCTAAACCCTGAAACACCACCCCCAGCACGACCCTCTACACTGTCCGAGCACCACTGCACTGCCCTAAACCCTGAACTACCAGCCCCAGCACGACCCCCTACACTGCCCGAACACCACTGCACTGCCCTAAAACATGACCCCTACACTACACAAACACCACTGCACTACCCTAAACCCTAAAACACTACCCCCAGCACGACCCCCTACACTGCCCAAACACTACTGCACTGCCCTAAACCCTGAAACACCATCCCCAGCACGACCCCTACACTGCACAAACACCACTGCACTGCCCTAAACCCTGAAACACTACCCCCAGCAAGACCCCCTACACTGCCCAAACACCACTGCACTGCCCTAAACCCTGAAACATCACCCCCAGCAAGACCCCCTACACTGCCCGAACACCACTGCCCTAAACCCTGAAACACCACCCCCAGCACGACCCCCTACACTGCCCGAACACCACTGCACTGCCCTAAACCCTGAAACACCACCCCTGCACGACCCCCTACACTGCCCGAACACCACTGCACTGCCCTAACCCTGAAACACCACCCCCAGCAGGACCCCCTACACTGCCCGAACACCACTGCACTGCCCTAAACCCTCAAACACCAGCCCCAGCACGACCCCCTACACTGCCCGAACACCACTGCACTGCCCTAAACCCTGAAACACCAGCCCCAGCAAGACCCCCTACACTGCCCGAACACCACTGCACTGCCCTAAACCATGAAACTCTACCCCCAGCAAGACCCCCTACACTACCCGAACACCACTGCACTGCCCTAAAACCTGAAACATCACCCCCAGCAAGACCCCCTACACTGCCTGAACACCACTGCCCTAAACCCTGAAACACCACCCCCAGCAAAACCCCTACACTGCCCGAACACCACTGCACTGCCCTAAACCCTGAAACACCACCTCCAGCACAACCCCCTACACTGCCTGAACACCAATGCTCTGCCCTAAACCCTGAAACACCACCCCCCGCACGACCCCCTACACTGCCCGAACACCACTGCACTACCCTAAACCCTGAAACACCAGCCCCAGCACAACCCCGTACACTGCCCGAACACCACTGCACTGCCCTAAACCCTGAAACACCAGCCCCAGCACGACCGCCTACACTGCCCGAAAACCACTGCACTGCCCTAAACCCTGAAACACCAGCCCCAGCACGACCCCCTACACTGCCCGAACACCACTGCACTGCCCTAAACCCTCAAACACCAGCCCCAGCATGACCGCCTACAGTGCCAGAAAACCACTGCACTGCAGTAAACCCTGAAACACCACCCCCTTTAAGACCACCTACACTGGCTGAACACCACTGCACTGCCCTAAACCCTGAAACACCACCCCCTGCACGACCCCCTACACTGCTGAAACACCACTGCACTGCCCTAAACCCTGAAACACCACCCCCTGCACGACCCCCTACACTGCCCGAACACCACTGCACTGCCCTAAACCCTGAAACACCACCACCAGCAAGACCCCCTACATTGCCTGAACACCACTGCACTGCCCTAAATGCTGAAACATCACCCCCAGCAAGACCCCCTACACTGCCTGAACACCACTGCCCTAAACCCTGAAACACCACCCCCAGCAAAACCCCCTACACTGCCCGAACACCACTGCACTGCCCTAAACCCTGAAACACCAACCCCAGCACGACCCCCTACACTGCCCGAACACCACTGCACTGCCCTAAATCCTGAAACACCACTCCCAGCAAGACCCCTACACTGCCCGAACACCACTGCACTGCCCTAGACTCTGAAACACCAGCGCCAGCAAGACCCCCTACACTGCCCGAACACCACTGCCCTAAACCCTGAAACACCACCCCCAGCAAGACCCCCTACACTGCCCGAACACCACTGCACTGCCCTAAACACTGAAACACCAGCCCCAGCACGACCCCCTACACTGCCCGAACACCACTGCACTTCCCTAAACCCTGAAACACCACCCCCTGCACGACCCCCTATACTGCCCGAACACCACTGCACTGCCCTAAACCCTGAAACACCACCCCCAGCACGACCCCCTATACTGCCCGAACACCACTGCACTGCCCTAAATCCTGAAACACCACCCGCAGCACAACCCCCTACACTGCACGAACACCACTGCACTGCCCTAAACCCTGAAACACTACCCCCAGCAAGACCCCCTACACTTCCCGAACACCACTGCACTGCCCTAAACCCTGAAACATCACCCCCAGCAAGACCCCCTACACTGCCCGAACACCACTGCCCTTCCCTAAACCCTGAAACACCATCCCCAGCACGACCCCTACACTGCCCGAACACCACTGGACTGCCCAAAACCCTGAAACACAACCCCCAGCACGACCCCCTACACTGCCCGAACACCACTGCACTACCCTAAACCCTGAAACACCAGCCCCAGCACAACCCCGTACACTGCCCGAACACCACTGCACTGCCCTAAACCCTGAAACACCAGCCCCAGCACGACCGCCTACACTGCCCGAAAACCACTGCACTGCCCTAAACCCTGAAACAACAGCCCCAGCACGACCCCCTACACTGCCCGAACACCACTGCACTGCCCTAAACCCTCAAACACCAGCCCCAGCACGACCCCCTACACTGCCCGAACACCACTGCACTGCCCTAAACCCTCAAACACCAGCCCCAGCAAGACCCCCTACACTGCCCGAACACCACTGCACTGCCCTAAACCCTGAAACACCACCCCCAGCAAGACCCCTACACTGCCCGAACACCACTGCACTAAACTCTGAAACACCATCCCCAGCAAGACCACCTACACTGGCCGAACACCACTGCACTGCCCTAAACCCTGAAACACCACCCCCTGCATGACCCCCTACACTGCCCATACACCACTGCACTGCCCTAAACCCTGAAACACCACCCCCTGCACGCCCCTACACTGCCCGAACACCACTGCACTGCCCTAAACCCTGAAACACCACCCACAGCACGACCCCCTACACTACCCAAACACCACTGCACTGCCCTAAACCCTGAAACACCACCCCCTGCACGACCCCCTACACTGCCCGAACACTACTGCACTGCCCTAAACCCTGAAACACCATCCCAAGCATGACCCCCTACACTGCACGAACACCACTGCACTGCCCTAAACCCTGAAACACTACCCCCAGCAAGACCCCCTACACTGCCCGAACACCACTGCACTGCCCTAAACCCTGAAACATCACCCCCAGCAAGACACCCTAAACTGCCCAAACACCACTGCCCTAAACCCTGAAACACCACCACCAGCAAGACCCCCTACACTGCCCAAACACCACTGCACTGCCCTAAACCCTGAAACACCAGCCCCAGCACGACCCCATACACTGCCCAAACACCACTGCACTTCCCTAAACCCTGAAACACCACCCCCTGCACGACCCCCTACACTGCCCGAACACCACTGCACTGCCCTAAACCCTGAAACACCACCCCCAGCACGACCCCTACACTGCCCGAACACCACTGTACTTCCCTAAATCCTGAAACACCACCCCTTCACGACCCACTACACTGCCCGAACACCACTGCACTGCCCTAAACCCTGAAACACTACCCCCAGCAAGACCCCCTACACTGCCCGAACACCACTGCACTGCCCTAAACCCTGAAACATCACCCCCAGCAAGACCCCCTACACTGCCCGAACACCACTGCCCTAAACCCTGAAACACCACCCCTAGCACGACCCCCTACACTGCCCGAACACCACTGCCCTGCCCTAAACCCTGAAACACCACCCCCAGCACGACCCCCTACACTGCCCGAACACCACTGCACTACCCTAAACCCTGAAACACCAGCCCCAGCACAACCCCATACACTGCCCGAACACCACTGCACTGCCCTAAACCCTGAAACACCAGCCACAGCACGACCGCCTACACTGCCCGAAAACCACTGCACTGCCCTAAACCCTGAAACACCAGCCCCATCACGACCCCCTACACTGCCCGAACACCACTGCACTGCCCTAAACCCTCAAACACCAGCCCCAGCACGACCCCCTACACTGCCCGAACACCACTGCACTGCCCTAAACCCTCAAACACCAGCCCCAGCACGACCCCCTACACTGCCCGAACACCACTGCACTGCCCTAAACCCTGAAACACCAGCCCCAGCAAGACCCCCTACACTGCCCGAACATCACTGCACTGCCCTGAACCCTGAAACACCACCCCCAGCAAGACCCCCTACACTGCCCGAACACCACTGCACTAAACTCTGAAACACCATCCCCAGCAAGACCACCTACACTGGCCGAACACCACTGCACTGTGTGAGAAGTTGGCCTGGTATATGCTGTCCACTAATTATAGTGGGCACCTTGCACCAGTCCAAACAACCCCTTATTGGAGATAGGTTAAAGACAACCTTATTGAAAGCTATCCTAGTGGTAGCTATGGAGAGCAGCCTTCAGGCTAAGTCTTGAAGGAATGTAAAGCAGCTTGTTTTACCAGTCTATAATCTCTTGAGTGACCAAATGAAAGAGCACCACACCAGGTATATATTCAAAATATATGTATTTATTGCTAAACACACCCCTCTAGTCTCTTTATGAGGCTAGAGTTCGAAGTACATAAGTTATAAGTTATAAAATCACAGTAATAGCACAAATACACGTTTGGGCCCTAGGGGCGTACCAAACCATATACCAATAAAGTGGTATGCGAACCACGACTGAACTAGACACTAGGCCTAGAGCCTCTAGAAGGGCTTGGACCACAAGGAACCACCCAAGGTAGTGACACAGGGGACCTACGGGAGACGCGTGCAGTGTAAATACACAACCGCGATACGCCGTTGACTTCTATGGAGAAAGTCGGGATCGGGAAAATAGAGACAAGGGACACTTAAAAGATGACTAGGACAAAACCCTTTGAGATCTAGGACTTTGAAGAGTCTCTACCCACGGGAGCACCGGAGTACTCGTGTTACCTCACCCAGGGAAGCCGGGTGCATAGGTGCCTTTCGGGGTCGGGTTTCGTCGTCGATTCGAATGGCGATCTGCTGCAAAGTGCTGCTGGCGGCCAAGAGAAAAGTGTCCGGGTGGATCCAAGAGTGGATCGGAGTTCTGAAGAACCTGAAAGCAGAGGGGACAGAGTCTGGGTCACTAGCCAGTGACCAGGAAGGCGATGGACAGATGCCCACCGATGTCGAGTGCTTCAGGTGCGTTGACGGTCGTCTTGACTCTTCAGCCACGAGGTCCAGGAGGCGTTGTCGGCGACCAGGAGCAGGATTCGGGCTGTTACACGATGTCTGTCGAGTGCTGAGGTGTCGGCGACCAGATTGGACCCAACAAGCCTTGGTAACGGCAAGTCTCGGTGAAGATGTAGATCGTCGATGGTGCAGACCAGCAAGGTCTGTGGAACTCACCCAGCGAGAGTCAGTGAGGGCAGGCCTGGAGCAATCAGGATGCCATGTTAGAAAAGGATTGGCCTTCTTTAAGGGCTACTAGCCAATGGGCTAGCGAACGCGAAGGAGCCTCATGACGCCGCACGTGTATCTGGCTTACAGGACACTCGTGGAGTGGGGGCCAGTGATCTTCGGTGCAGGTGGTGCTGGAGGCTAGGGCTACGCAGAGCCCAAAGCACGACTTCTTGGGATACCCAGAAGAGGATGCACTTGCAAATGTGCTCGGTGTCCAGGGGTCACGGTCTCAAGTCACCCACGATAGCCACGGGCCTCAGCTTTGCTGGGGACTCAGGGTAGCCTCAGGAAGTCTGAGAATCCACTTCTGGTGATGCGATGACTTCGGCGTCCGACGGGAGCTTCAGAAATGCGAACCAGACAGATGCTTCTTTGGTGCATGCCAAGCAGGGGAGTCACTCCTTGACCCCAAGGGAGATTCTTCAGTCCTCTAATCGTGAGTAGAGCGTCGAAGGTCCAGGATTCAGTTTCAGAGTTTCGTCCAGGGATAATCTAAAGTCCTAAGGACTGGGTTCCTACCTTTATTCTAAAGATAGGGGTTGGACTACTCTGTGGCCCCACCTATGGGTGGGTCAGGGCAGAGGGGTGGCTACACCCCTTTCCCTTTGTCCAGTTCGCGCCAAAGCAGGGGCTGCAAGCCCCTGATCCGGTTTGAACTGGGGTATGCACAGGGACACCAAATGTGCCCCCAGTGCAGGACTTCAAAGCACCCGAAAGTGCACCCGCCCAGCCCCAATACACATTATCCTGTCTGGGGAGGTGGTCACACCTCCCTGGGACAGGAAACCTATTGTCCAGGCCTCCCCTGCCGGAGTTTCGTCCAGCAGCAGGAGGCCAGACTCGTGTCTGTGGCAGCAGCATCCATTTTGTGATGCCAGGGCTCTGGAAAGAAGTTACCGGACTAGTCAGAGTTAACATGTCTTTCCCTCTAGAAGGGTGGAATGCTACCCCCGCCGCCAGTATTGGCGGGGGGTAGTATTCCAAGATGTTTGACACCAAACACGACATGTTTAGGTGCAGCCATTCCAAAGTTAGCATTTTACCGCAAGGATATAATGCGCTTAAGAGTATATGGTCAGGCTGCACTACAAACAGCATCAGAGATGGTCTCCGAACGCTGCAGAGGGGCCCTGCTCATGCAGGGGCACCCTCTCACATAGGAACCACGCACTCTGCCTTTAGAATTGATAAGGCCTGCCTTAGGAGTGACTTATAGGTTTATATGTGTGTATGTATTTCGTGATATAGGTAACCTATATCACAGTAAGGGGTGCATGCACCACCTTACCCAGGCTGCAGTAGCAGACCTGTGGTGTCAGTTTGGATGGCCTTCCAGGGGTGGCATAATACATGCTGCAGCCCCTGGCAGGCCTCTGAGGTACCTATGCCCTTTGTACATAGTATACCATATACTAGGGACTTATAAGGGCACTCCAGATCCCAATCAGTGATGTGCCTAAGGCACATGGAAACCATTTTAGAGAGGAAGCAGCTAGGCTGGGGTTCTGATTAGCAGGGCCCCAGCCAGACTAATGTCGAAAAACAGTGAAGCATCAGCAAAAAGTGGGGGTACCCATGTGAAGCAGATCCTACTCTCCTACACACTGCCCTAAACCCTGAAACACCACCCCCTGCACGACCCCCTACACTGCCCAAACTCCACTGCACTGCCCTAAACCCTGAAACACCACCCCCTGCACGACACCCTACACTGCCCAAACACCACTGCACTGCCCTAAACCCTGAAACACCACCCCCAGCACGACACCCTACACTGCCTGAAGACCACTGCACTGCCCTAAACCCTGAAACACCTCCCCCAGCACGACCCCGTACACTGCCCGAACACCACTGCACTGCCCTAAACCCTGAAACACCACCCCCCTGCAGGACCCCCTACACTGCCGGAACACCACTGCACTGCCCTAAACCCTGAAACACCACCCCCAGCACGACACCCTACACTGCCCAAACACCACTGCATTTCCCAAAACCCTGAAACACCACCCCCAGCATGACCCCCTTTACTGCCCGAACACCACTGCACTGCCCCAAACCCTGAAACACCACCCCCAGCACGACCCCCTACACTGCCCGAACACCACTGCCCTAAACCCTGAAACACCACCCGCTGCACGACCCCCTACACTGCCCGAACACCACTGCACTGCCCTAAACCCTGAAACACCACCCCCAACACGACCCCCTACACTGCCCGAACACCACTGCACTGCCCTAAACCCTAAAACACCACCCCCAGCACGACCCCCTACACTGCTAGAACACCACTGCACTGCCCTAAACCCTAAAACACTACACCCAGCATGACCCCCTACACTACCCAAACACCACTGCACTACCCTAAACCCTAAAATACTCCCTCCAGCATGACCCCCTACACTACCCGAACACGACTGCACTGCCCTAAACCCTCAAACGCTCCCCCCAGCACGACCGCCTACACTACCCGAACACCACTGCACTGCCCTAAACTCTAAAACACTCCCCCCAGCATGACCCCCTACACTACCTGAACACCACTGCACTGCCCTAAATCCTAAAACACTCCCCCCAACATGACCCCCTACACTACCCAAACACGACTGCACTGCCCTAAACCCTAAAACACTACCCCCCGCATGACCCCCTACACTACCAAAACACCAATGCACTACCCTAAACCCTAAAACACTACCCCCGCACGACCCCCTACACTACCCAAAGACCACTGCACTACCCTAAAACACTACCCCCCGCACGACTCCCTACACTACCCAAAGACCACTGCACTATCCTAATCCCTAAAACACGACCTCCTACACTACACAAACACCACTGCACTACCCTAAAACACTACCCCCTACACTACACAACACCACTGCACTACCCTAAACCCTAAAAAACTATCCCCAGCACGAACCCCTACACTACCCAAACACCACTGCACTACCCTAAACCCTAAAACACTACCCCCAGCAGTACCCCCTACACTACCCAAACACCATTGCACTAC
This sequence comes from Calotriton arnoldi, assembly GCA_963921515.1. Lineage (NCBI taxonomy): Eukaryota > Metazoa > Chordata > Amphibia > Caudata > Salamandridae > Calotriton > Calotriton arnoldi. Next base: position 2,179,619 of record CAWUFW010001250.1, read on the forward strand.
CCTAAACCCTAAAACACTACCCCCAGCAGTACCCCCTACACTACCCAAACACCACTGCACGACCCTAAACCACTACCCCCAGCATGACCCCTACACTACCCAAACACCACTGCACTACCCTAAACCCTAAAACACTACCCCCAGCACGACCCCTACACTACCCAAACACCACTGCACTACCCTAAACCCTAAAACACTCCCCCAGCACGACTCCCTACACTACCCAAACACCACTGCACTACCCTAAACCCCAAATCTACCCCCAGCATGACCCCCTACACTACACAAACACCACTGCACTACCCTAAACCCTAAAACACTACCCCCAGCACGACCCCCTTCACTACCTAAACACAACTGCACAATTTGTTACAGGCGTTGCAACGCAGGCCTGTGGTGCTTACTGGAAGTACCTGGTGGGCTAGTTGGGCCCCAGGGACCCTCAGGATTCAAGGTGACCTAATCCCCCAACTTAAAATGCACCACGGGGTGCGTTTGCACAGTGGTGAAGGGAGGGGGCGGGGGCGGGGTCTCAGGTGACATGTGCGCAAACACGCCCTGTGGTGCGTTTTAAGTTGGGGAATTAATTCCCCTTGAATCCTGAGGGATCCTGGGGGCCAACGAGCCCCCCAGGTACCGGCAGTAAGCACAACAGAGTTGCATTGCAGAGAGGTGAAAAAAGGTGCGTGGCCTCGGAACGCCTCTCTGCAACTCGGCTCTGTGGTCCTAACTGTAGGTACCTGGGGCCTAGTTGGGCCCCAGGGACCCTCAGGATTCAAGGGGACTTAATCCCGCAACTTAAAACGCGCCACAGGGCGCGTTTGCACACATGTCACCTCAGGCCCCCCCTCCCTTCACCACTGTGCTAACGCGCCCTGTAGCGCGTTTTAAGAGGTTGTTTTAATCCCCCTGCTCTATTATGTACTAGGGACTTACAGAGGAGGTCATGCTAATCACAGGGCTACCCCAACGCATAGTGTTCCCTAGTGTATGTAGGTGTTTTCACTGTATTCTAAGTGTCTTTTAGCATAGCACTGGCTCTGGTTAGTCAGAGTCAGTTACCACCAGTACCCGTCTGAAAAAGTTGTGGGCACAGGATGATTTTGCAATAAGGCCTCTTTCTGCTCCTCTGTTGGTTCTTTCTGCACATCTTTTGCTTCTTCCTGCACTTGTCTTCGTCTTTGTGGACTTCTGTTGCTTCTTTCTGCATTTCTTTTGCTTCTTTCTGTGCGTTTTTCTTCTTTCTTCACATGTCCTACCTCTGTAGGCATAGTTAGAAACTAGCATTTAAAAAACCTTTGAAATTCACTTAAAAAATCATAGGTTTCAGGCACGTTATAGTTAGAAATTAGCATTTAAAAAACCTTTGAAATTCACTGAAAAAACCATAGGTTTCAGACACGTTATAGTTAGAAATTAGCATTTAAAAAACCTTTGAAATTCACTGAAAAAACCATAGGTTTTAGGGACAGTTATAGTTAGTTGGACATTTCACTCGTACAAAACCTTAGAAATTCCCCCGTTATAGTTAGTTCAGCTAACTATAACTCGCGCCCCCGCAATGCACTGCTGATGACGTCACATATTACATCACTCATGACATGGTCAGTGACATCACTGATGACATCTCAAATGACATCACTGATGAAATCACTGATGACATCATCCATGTGATAATTTCATGCATCTTCTCACACCCTACTATAACTTTTGATACACCCACTCTAAATTACAGACTGCCATTCTCAAAACCATACACACTCCAATACCAATAACTACATACCCACTCACTGATTCTTAGGTCTACACACACACATCTACTCACTCACCCGTACAGTCACTCATACTTACAGTCACTCAGTACAGGACTATCATATGTACTCATACACCTATATAAACACTCACACACCGCCACTCATCCATAGAGGTACTCACACACCTAGTCAGTCATGCAAAAAATTAATCACACACCCATTTACTCACCTATACAGTTATACACACAACAGCTCACTTACTCATACAAATACTAGCACATTCTTACGCTCTTATACAATAACTGATACAAGCACACACGCATCCATACAGCCACTCTCACAATCACACACTCTCACTTATAGCCATTTAAATACTCTAACACACATATATACTGCCTTTTACATATGTAGTTACTCGCACATGTACCACTGAGATATACATTCACTCACTAACACACCCATACACACACTCACCCACCCAAGCAGTCCATCACAGATGCACTCTTGAAATCATGCACCCAGTGAATCACCCACTCACACATCTATGTACAGAGTCACACACACCCCACCCACACAAACACTCAGGCACCCATACAGATACTCAGAGAACCAATCAATAACCCATATACACACTCATGTAGCTATTCGCAAATCCATGCATCCACTTACACACAACAGACAGACGGATACAGACATTCACCCAGTTTAGTCACTAACCCATGCATTCAGTAAGATACGTTTAATCACTCACTTATAGAGTTAGTCACACACCTACTAAATCATCCATTCAGACACTTATACACCCACTCATTCTTCAATACGCCTTTGCCTATATATATTAAACATATTTAAACTTTACAGAAACACACAATCACTGGATGATGTCATCAGTGATGTCATCAGTGATGTCACTGACCATGTCATGAGTGATGTAGTATGTGATGTCATCAGCAGTGCATTGCGGGGGCGCGAGTTATAGTTAGCTGAACTAACTATAACGGGGGAATTTCTATGGTTTTGTACGAGTGAAATGTCCAACTAACTATAACTGTCCCTAAAACCTATGGTTTTTTCAGTGAATATATATATATATCCTAATCGCAACTTCGTAATCAAGAAGAGACGATACTCCCAGCTACTGTGTGCACAACATTTTTATTTTGGCTAATGTGTCCCAATGTATTTCGGTCCTCGCTGGACCTTGGTCACAGTTACGGGCATTTGTTTGCCCACAATATTTACACAGAACACATGATAGAAAAAGTAAACAACATAGAGAAAGGACCTTGGAGAAGTATCGTTCTGCACATAAATGTGGCAGCCATTTTGTAATAGCTACATATACTATCATAGAAGGCATGAAAAGTGTAACAACTTCCCCATCATGTAATAGCAACATATTCGGCAATATTTACATTTGTCCTTCAGCAAATTATGCTGCCTTATGGGCTTACTGGTTATTCTGCACTTAACATTTACACAAATTACATAGTACTACCCAAAATCAAACACGTTTGCATAAGTCATCTACAGTGCCAGTCATTACTATTGTTCAGTTTTCAGCTATTGCCTTAGTGGGCCAATTCGAATATTGGGTACAGCTATCTTTTTGTGCAGAACCCAAATGACCAATCTAGCCCCAGTGGGCTGAAAAATACACATCCAAAATACAATAAACATCAAAGGCTTAAACAGGGTATAATGGGCATGCAAAAGAATATATCAAATTATAAAATCAAAAGTTACCCAGCTTGGTCTATAGCATTACTGACCTACTCTCTTCACAAGAGGCTTCCACGTGTGAGTTTCATGTAATCAGGCCCTGTAATAAAAACTAAAAAACGAATGGGTTACTTATATGAACATTAACAAGGCAACACCCTGAATTTATAAGAAAAAAATAAATAAATAAAGACATTTAGTTCGGCATCAACATTTAAACCTCTTGATTCTAGTGTGTCTAGCTTCAAAATATTCTGTGCTTCTAACCTTCTTAGGTTTTTCTCCCTCTTTCCCCCTCTGGGGTTTTGGGGAACATTATCAATCACTGAATACTGCAACAATTCTGCATTCCCCTGGTGTGTCTTCCAGAAGTGTCTAGCTATGGGGTAGCTAGTTCCATGATTTTTGATAGCCCTGAGTTGTTGCAAGACTCTTTGTGTACCTGTAAAATTGAGCATATACACTGCATACTCAGTTTTGCAGGTTAAATGTTTGGAATTTTTAAATTCCTGCTCAAATTTGTGTGATTACTGACAAGATGTTCTCCTTGTGACTACAGGCTTTGCACTTTTCACATTTGTAGAACCTTACTCTGGGGTTTGATGTATACTTCTGATGTCATTTTCAGCCAGCCTATCTCAAAAGGATCTTGCCTTCCTGTAGGTTATGAGTGGTTTGTTAGAAATCGTATTTGTTGTTACTGTCTAACTCTTCAACAGATGCCAATGTTTAGACATTATTTTCCTCACTGAGTAATGGTTGGACGTGTATGATGTAATATATCTCAGAGTGTTGCAACCCTCTGTGTGTGGTTTCTCTGGATATTTCTCAAACAGTTCCTTGTCATGTGGGAGATGATCTACTCTCTGAAATGCTGTTTTAGGATATTGCTACACTAGCCTCTCTGTCTAAATCTCTTGCTTATAGCAGTACTAGTGTTTTTGAAATTAATATCTGTATGGCATATGTGCAGGGCTCTTAAGTATTCCCCATATGGTATACTTTTATTTAGACTCTCAGGGTGACAGCTGGAGGCATGCTACATACTGTTCCCAGATGTGGGCTATCTGTGGGCATTTGGTTGTGATCTTCCCATCTTCTAACTTTAGCGCTACATCTAGAAACTTACTTTGAGTGGCAATGATCTTGCCAGGTTTAACTCATTCATGTTAAGTTCATCAAAAAAAGCTTGTGCCAAGTCACCTTTCCAATTTAAGAATAAATCATTGATGAATCGTACCCACAACATTATATGTAGAGTCTACTCTTTGAGTTTTTCTAAGACCACCTACTCCTCCCACGAGCCCATTTGCAAGCTAGCACAGCTGGGGGTGAGGCAGGTGCTTACCACTGTTCCTTACTATTGATCATACAACTACCCATCAAAGAAAAAATAATATATATATATATCCACAAACAGAACCAGCGAGTCACCTCCTCGCACCAGAACACGAAACAGCAATCCAAGGTTTGATTCCTTCAAATTTTTATTGCAGACTTAGGGCTATGACACGTTTCGGCAGGGTCCCCTGCCTTGATCGCATGTAGAGCCAAACTCCCAACATAAATTTAAATGTTTTGTTACCATCACGTGGTACCAAAGACATAGACAAAACACTTCACACAAACTTTGAAGCTCATTATTACAAATTCAGTATTTGTAGTAAAACAAGCAAGAGTGAATTAATACATTGCATTAGTAGCATTGCATTTTACCATATGGTATTTCATTATTTTTACTTTTGCATATACAGTTGCTCTCCTTGCTTTTTTTCTTGGTATTTTATTCTTTTCAATGTTATGTTATGTTATTGACACTTATATAGCGCAAACTGTTACCCAAGGGTGTCCTGGCGCTCATAAAAGTCATAGAGGGAAACCTGAGTCAAGAGCAGAAAGTTAAAAGCCTAAGACTATGCGGTAAAGAGCCAAGTTTTCAGAGCCTTTCTAAAAGCCAGCAGATTTGGCTGAGATCTCACCTGCAGCGGAAGGCCATTCCATGCCTTGGCTGCGCTAACCACAAAGCTTCTTCCACCCCAGTTGGCCTTTTTTACAAAGGGCACTGATACCAGTTTAGCTTCTGAAGAGCGTAAACATCTAGTTGGTGTGTACCATTGGAATTGCGTGATGAGATGGTTGGGCCCATAATGAACTTTATTGTGCCAGACAACCAAGCCCTTCCTGAGTGTTTTACTGACAAGTGTCTTAACATTACACATATCACCCGGTATGCGTTCTCAAGTGTGGTCTGTGAGTCCATTCCTAATTCTGTCCAAAAGGCAAAGCGCGTCATACGGTTTCAGTGCTCAGCTCAAGCTCGTCATTTTTGTTGTGACTGCGCGACAGAATGACGTCGGGTGTGAGCAAGACATAACTTTAGCCACACACTTCAAGATTACGCTGCGGTATGATCCCTTTCTAGCTTTTAACTATATATACAGGTTTCGTGTTTCTTTATACCACCCGCCCTTCCTGTTCAAGTATCCCATAGGGGTTACAATAGAACGGACTACACTATGCATATACTCCTAACATGCCCATCTCTAATCCTAAATCATAAGTAGTCACTTGCGTTGACTATTCCGCACAACGGTGGTACACGGTCTAACTTAAATAACCATTTCCCTAAAAGTGCCAAACTGTAATTCCAGCTGCCAGAAGAATTAAAGTGCTAGTGCTATTAGACCATCAAATCTAGATGTCACTAAAGTGCAAATAACAAATTGTTTGGAATATGTACAAAATTGCAATTACAGCTGCCATTGATGATAAAGTGCAAGTGCTCACTCCTTATACCCACACTGACTATGTGCAAAACCGCAAATTTCTACTTATTAAAACACAATATTAAACGAGATGGGTCAATAAAATTATACCTTACTATACCCGGTTTTGTAATTCTTAAAAAGATTCATTCTTTATATTATATAATTAATCAATTAAAACACTCCTAGGCTTTTCATCCCACTGATGATCACACAGATGTCTATATACAATTTACACACTCTAAACAATCATTAAAAAGTCATAAAAAAGTGTTACACAGATTCATATTTCTCAATATGTACTTTCATGGGGCTTTGTAATGTAACTGTCACTACATGGAGGATATAGGGTCTACGAGGCTCAACTCGGTGCTCCCAATTAAAGTAAATGAACATGTAATCCTTCATCTGAGTTCAGACCATTCGGGCTTTTGCAGTCAAGCATTAAAATATAACGCGACTCCAATTGTCTCAGTTTGCCCTCCCGATTACCTCCTCTTCTCCTTTTGGGTACTGAGTCTATCACAAAGTAAGTTAAGTCCTCAACTCTGCCTTTGTGAACATCATTAATGTGACGGGTAACTGGATAAGATTGGTCCTTGTTTTTGACAGCTCTGAGATGCTGAAGAATTCTTACGTGGGCCATATGGATGGTACTGACCACGTAGACCAAGGGGCACGTGCATTGCAGCACGTACACCACATGGTCACTCTTACAATTAAAAAACCTAGGAATCCTCCACGGTTTAGTCATAAAGGGCAGCTGTACTTCTTTTTTGTTCACCCCGTGTTTACAGGCCTTACACTTGAGGCATTTATTAAAACCCAGGTTTGCCTTCAGCCAACTTTCAGTTTTAATCAATTCTGGGCTACTGTTAACTAGCTGCTGTCGCATTGACCTCGCTCTCCTGTAGGAGACAAGTGGTGTTCTGGATACTGCACTCTTCAGGATGTGGTCCCCTCTAACCAAGTACCAATGCCTATTCATGCAGGCTCTCACCCTAGCATGATAGGCATTGTACCTGGTTATCATCCTTATATCCTGTTTCAAATTATTGTTCTTTTTGGCTTTCTTTCTTTCCCCAAAGAGTATTTCTTGCCTTGACAAACCTTTTACTTTAGCTACTGCTTGATCAAGAACGGTCTGACTATATCCTCTTTCCTTGAATCTCTTTGTCAGTTCCGTCTGGGCTTGTGTCAAGGAGCTTGCTTCGCTACAATTTCTTTTCATGCGAAGCTGCTCCGCATAGGGAATACTCTGTTTTAGTTTCTGGGGATGAAAGCTACTACAGTTTAACACAGAATTACCAGCCGTGGGCTTTCTAAAAGTGCGAGTATGTAAAAAACATCTTTTATAAAAACCTCAAGATCTAAAAAGTGTACACTAGAATTACTTATGTTATCAGTGAAATTCAGATTTAGGGTATTCACATTAAGGGAAGCAACAAACAATTTAGCATTTTCTGATGACCCATTCCATATAATGAACAGGTCATCTATGTTTATATATATTTATATATAGCATTTGTTTCTTTTTATTAATATTGTAGTATTGCTAGTCTGGGTATACATACAACTGTATATCTAAACATATAACTATTATACTCATGTATATTTGGAGGTGTACATTTGGAGGTAGATATATAGGGATGTATTCCTTGTACATCAATATTGCTTATATTTGTGTATTATATATCTGTACCCACATAGTTAGTTCTAGATGGGTCTTCTGCAGCCCCCTCTGCAGGCCAATACTATCCCCAGGGACACCATCCCCAGGGGCCAGAATTCATTTAAAGGGTAGTTGACCTGCAGTCCTCCTCTCCATGCCAACAATGCCCCTTGGAACACCATCCCCCTGGGTCACAATTAATTTGAAGGGCGAGAAGGGCGCTGCCTGAGACAAATTGGCCTTCAGGGCACCATCCCCAGGGGCCTAAGGTAGGTGCCCCAATCCCACCTTGATCATTCACAGCACACACTGTTGGGGGCCACAGGGATGGCCTTTGTGGCCCTGCAAGTTCCCCTGCATGCACCCTTCATAGGCGCAGCATGAGCCAGCTTCGCACCCACCCGGCGGGAGCAGGTTTTTTTCTCTGCTTCAGCGGATGGAAGAAATCTCAGTTTCTCTGCCCTAAAGAACACAGGAGGACACAAATGTGTGCTCTCACCTAAAAGGAGCCTTTTTGCAGCTCCCACTGGGTGGGAGTATACAATTTTTCTTGGCTGCACTCTTGCAGGCAGGAAAACATTGTCCCATGGGTGGGTTTCCAGGGACACAAGTGTGAGAAGTTGGCCTGGCATATGTTGTCCACTAATTATAGTGGGCACCTTGCACCAGTCCAAACAACCCCTTCTTGGAGATAGGTTAAAGACAACCTTATTGAAAGCTATCCTAGTGGTAGCTATGGAGAGCAGCCTTCAGGCTAAGTCTTGAAGGAATGTAAAGCAGCTTGTTTTACCAGTCTATAATCTCTTGAGTGACCAAATGAAAGAGCACCACACCAGGTATATATTCAAAATATATGTATTTATTGCTAAACACACCCCTCTAGTCTCTTTATGAGGCTAGAGTTCGAAGTACATAAGTTAGAAGTTATTTAAACACAGTAATAGCACAAATACACGTTTGGGCCCTAGGGGCGTACCAAACCATATACCAATAAAGTGGTATGCGAACCACGACTGAACTAGACACTAGGCCTAGAGCCTCTAGAAGTGCTTGGACCACAAGGAACCACCCAAGGTAGTGACACAGGGGACCCACGGGAGACGCGTGCAGTGTAAATACACAACCGCGATACGCCGTTGACTTCTATGGAGAAAGTCGTGATCGGGAATTTAGAGAAAAGGGACACTTTAAAGAGGACTTGGACCAAACCCTTTGAGATCCAGGACTTTGAAGAGTCTCTACCCACGGGAGCACCGGAGTACTCGCGTTACCTCACCCAGGGAAGCCGGGTGCATAGGTGCCTTTCGGGGTCGGGTTTCGTCGTCGATTTGAATGGCGATCTGCTTCAAAGTGCTGCTGGCGACCAAGAGAAAAGTGTCCGGGTGGATCCAAGAGTGGATCGGAGTTCTGAAGAACCTGAAAGCAGAGGGGACAGAGTCTGGGTCACTAGCCAGTGACCAGGAAGGCGATGGACAGATGCCTACCGATGTCGAGTGCTTCAGGTGCATTGACGGTCATCTTGACTCTTCAGCCACGAGGTCCAGGAGGTGTTGTTGGCAACCAGAAGCAGGATTCGGGCTGCTACAAAATGTCTGTCGAGTGCTGAGGTGTCGGCGACCGGATTGGACCCAACAAGCCTTGGCAACGGCAAGTCTTGATGCAGAGGAAGATCGTCGATGGTGCAGACCAGCAAGGTTTGGGGAACTCACCCAGCAAGGGTAAGTGAGGACAGGCCTGGAGCAACCAGGATGCCAAGTTAGAAAAAGATTGGTCTTCGTTAAGGGCTACTAGCCAATGGGCTAGCAACCGCAAAGGAGCCTCGTGACGCCGCACGTGGATCTGGCTTACAGGACACTCGTGGAGTGGGGGACAGTGATCTTCGGTGCAGTTGGTGCTGGAGGCTAGGGCTACTAGAAGCCCCAAGCACGACTTCTTGGGAGACCTAGAAGAGGATGCACTTGCAAATGTGCTTGGTGTCCAGGGGTCACGGTCTCAAGTCACCCACGATAGCCACGGCCCTCAGCTTTGCTGGGGACTCAGGGTAGTCTCAGGGAAGTCTGAGAATCCACCTCTGGTGATGCGATGACTTCGGCGTCCGACGGGAGCTTCAGAAATGCGAACCGGACAGATGCTTCTTTGATGCCTGCCAAGCAGGGGAGTCACTCCTTGACCCCAAGGGAGATTCTTCTGTCCTCTAATCGTGAGTAGAGCGTCGAAGGTCCAGGATTCAGTTTCAGAGTTTCGTCCAGGGATAATCTAAAGTCCTAAGGACTGGGTTCCTATCTTTATACTAAAGAGAGGGGTTGGACTACTCTGTGGCCCCACCTATGGGGGGTCAGGGCAGAGGGTGGCTACACCCTTTCCCTTTGTCCAGTTCGCGCTAAAGCAGGGGCTGCAAGCCCCTGATCCGGTTTGAACTGGGGTATGCACAGGGACACCAAATGTGCCCCCAGTGCAGGACTTCAAAGCACCCGAAAGTGCTCCCGCCCAGCCCCAATACACATTATCCTGTCTGGGGAGGTGGTCACACCTCCCTGGGACAGGAAACCTATTGTCCAGGCCTCCCCTGCCGGAGTTTCGTCCAGCAGCAGGAGGCCAGATTCGTGTCTGTGGCAGCAGCATCCATTTTGTGATGCCAGGGCTCTGGAAAGAAGTTACCGGGCTAGCCAGAGTTAACATGTCTTTCCCTCTAGAAGGGTGGAATGCTACCCCCGCCACCAGGATTGGTGGGGGTAGTATTCCAAGATGTTTGACACCAAACACGACATGTTTAGGTGCAGCCATTCCAAAGTTAGCATTTTACCGCGAGGATATAATGCGCTTAAGAGTATATGGTCAGGCTGCACTACAAACAGCATCAGAGATGGTCTCCGAACGCTGCAGAGGGGCCCTGCTCATGCAGGGGCACCCTCTCACATAGGAACCATGCACTCTGCCTTTAGGATTGATAAGGCCTGCCTTAGGAGTGACTTATAGGTTTATATGTGTGTATGTATTTAGTGATATAGGTAACCTATATCACAGTAAGGGGTGCATGCACCACCTTACCCAGGCTGCAGTAGCAGACCTGTGGTGTCAGTTTGGATGGCCTTCCAGGGGTGGCATAATGCATGCTGCAGCCCCTGGTAGGCCTCTGAGGTACCTATGCCCTTGGTACATAGTATACCATATACTAGGGACTTATAAGGGCACTTCAGATTCCAATCAGAGATGTGCCTAAGGCACATGGAAACCTTTTACAGAGAAAGCAGATAGACTGGGGCCCTGAATAGCAGGATCCCAGTCCAACTAAGTCATAAACCAGCAAAACACCATAAAAAAGTGGGGGCAACCATATAGTCAGATTCCACCTTCCTACATAACCCCCCCAAACGAAAGGAGATAAGGCTAACCTTGGCCAGTTGAGCCTTCATTGACTGAGTGATCATATAAGGAAGCACCTGCACTAGCATGGTTGCCCCCTGTCTTATGGTCCACTAAGCAATCCCTCACCCTAAGGGTATGAGAGGGTCTCCACCATGGGGAATCACTACCTGTGGTGTGCTTAGGTAAAGTACAAGGCTGGTGAGGTGTCTGAGTAGGGAAGTGAGGCCCTAGGAATGTTGGCCTCAGCTTCTTCAGATCACTGGTCACCATGTATGCCTGTCTTTCCATGACTGAGTTGCACTTTGCTCTAAGGGTCAACCTTTGGCTGCCTACAGCTGGGGGTTGGGTCCCTTTGGATGGACTACTGGAGGGACATGGCAGGTTTGGAACCTTCTGGTCCCAGGTTTGCCCTTGCCTACCATAGTCCTTCTGGGGAGGTCCCTACATAAAGGTATGGGGGATCCCTCAGTGTGTAGAGGAATTTTCACCTGGCTAGGGCTACTAGACTGGGTGCCCCTAATCTGCTGATGGGGGCTTCCTCTGGGCAGGGGGCCCTGGGGGTCCACTGACCTCCCTGACCTCTGCAGCCCTGGGCTGACTGAGGCAGGGTAGAGAGGGGCAGGTTACCTGCTCCAGACTGGGTACCACCTTGGAAGGGTCCTCTGCCATCAGGGGTGTGGCCAGGCCAGGCCTGACTACCTATGTGGCAGTTCCTTCACTAGGGGTAGGGTCAGTTCCCTGAGGAGGCTGACCCTTACCTACTGTCTGGGGGAAGAAGACTTTTCTTCAACCCTTGTGCTCTCTTTTGGGGGAGAGTGGGCCATTCTTTCAGGCTCCATCTCTCCAAATTCTTGGGCTGGGGCTGTGGCCATCACAGCCCCACTAACCTTTACAAGGACGCCCAACATCCTAAGATGGGTTTGGTGTTCAACTTCAGCCCAGGCTGAAATTTCCAAATCATTGCCCATCAGGCAATCTACAGGTAAGGTGGGGGACACTGCCACTCTCTTTGGGCCTGTGACCCCCTCCCAGCTGAGATTGACTATGGCCATGGGGTGATCTGTTCTGACACCATCAATGTTGGTCACCTGGTACTTAAACTCAGGTAAAAACTGGTGAGGGGGGACTAGTTTCCCTGCCACCATGGTGACACTAGCCCCTGTGTCCCTAAATGCCACAGCTTTCTGACCATTAATTATTGGCTCCAATCTGTACCTGCCCAACGCTGTGGGACCCATGGTAAAGGTGGCAAATCCTATACCACCATCAGAGTCAGAGGAGTCTGTTGAGGGGTCCCTGTCTAAACTAGGGCTCACCTCTGTTCCTCTTGCAAAAGCACCCAACTTTTTGGGTGCACTACTCCCAACTGGAGGATTACTACTGGTAGTACCAGGAGGGGTGGTAGTAGTTGTGGGAGGAACATTTTCTTTATTGCCAATCCTGGGGCAACTGGGATCAGTTTTCCAGTGCCCAGGCTTTTTACAGACATGGCAATATGGTTTCTTTTCAGGAGAGGAAGGAGTTTGGGACCCACCCCCAGAAGAGGAATTTTGGGGCCCTGTAGGGGACTCATCCTTAGATTTATCCCCACCTTTCTCTTGGGACTTAGTAGAATCTTTCTTCTGGTCACCACCCTGATTTCTAGTTTTTACTCTGGTTCTGACCCATTTGTCTGCCTTCTTTCCCAATTCTTGGGGAGAGGTCAGATCAGAGTCCACCAGATACTGGTGCAAAAGCTGGTTTTGACAATTATTAAGGATCTGCTCCCTCATAATCAAATTGTACAATCCTAAAAAGTCATGCACTTTGTTGCCATGTATCCAACCTTCCAGAGCCTTTGTAGCACAATCTACAAAATCTACCCAGTCTTGAGTCTGTGCTTTTTGGGTATCTCTGAACTTCAACCTGTACTGTTCAGTGGTTAGGCCAAACCCATCAATAAGAGCACTCTTCAAGACCTTGTAATTATCAGCATCCTCCTCTCTAACAGTGAGGAGCTTATCTCTACCTTTGTCAGCAAAGGAGGGCCACAAGATTGCTGCCCACTGCTCCTGAGGGACCTTCTGTACCTTACAGGCCCTCTCTAGAGCAGTTATCCACTTGTGGATGTCATCCCCATTCTGATAGGGAGGGACAATCTTGCTCAGGTTCCTATGGTCATATGGCCTTTCCCTATCTCTAGGGATATTGCTGCCACCATGGGACTCTAGTCCCAACTTTCTTTTCTCTCTAAAGAGATCTAGGGACTCCCTGTCTAAGGCTACTTGCTTCCTTCTGAGTTCAAGCTGAGCTTCCTCATATTGAATCAGCCTCTTTCTTCTCTCATGAGAGGATTCCCTCCTATGAGATGAGACAGAGCTCCCTATTGAGGTGCCAGAGTGGTTAGACTCCTGAGAAGAAGATCTAGACCTTCTGGGCACACTCACAATCCTTCCTGGGGGACAAAGGGGACTCATTCTGATCCTCCTCTTCATCTTCCTCAGGAGGGGTTGGATTATCCAGGTCAGGGCCATTGTCGCCCTCCTGGCCAGTTTCAGAGGGGGGCTGGGGGTACTGGTACCCCCATTCCCAACCTCATCATCTGCCCCACCCTCAGCTCCTACCCCTTCAGTCCCCAAGGGCTTACTAAGGTCATAAGCCACCAACAACTCCTTGAGGTGTTGGGTGGTGGGGCTTTGGCCTGTCCTTATTTTTCTCAAGTTGCATAAAGCTCTCAATTCCAAGAATGGGAGTGTATCATACTTGGAGGGTGGAAGCTCAATGGCTTCCTGCAAGGATTCTTTAGATCCTACCCTTAAAGACATTACTAGTGTGGTATGGTGTATGCACTACCTACTCTAGTGTGGCCTACTAAACTCTCTTGAGTTGTAGAAAGGGTTGTGCTATCCCTTAACACACAACTCTAAGTTCAGTAGAACTTACTGTATTCTAAGCTTAAATTATATGTACCTTAGGTACCTTTAGTGGTTTTCAGTTGATCAATTCAATTGAGATTATCTGGTAAAACAATAGCAAGCTGGAATCCCACCGCTGCCACCAATGTGAGAAGTTGGCCTGGCATATGCTGTCCACTAATTATAGTGGGCACCTTGCACCAGTCCAAACAACCCCTTCTTGGAGATAGGTTAAAGACAACCTTATTGAAAGCTATCCTAGTGGTAGCTATGGAGAGCAGCCTTCAGGCTAAGTCTTGAAGGAATGTAAAGCAGCTTGTTTTACCAGTCTATAATCTCTTGAGTGACCAAATGAAAGAGCACCACACCAGGTATATATTCAAAATATATGTATTTATTGCTAAACACACCCCTCTAGTCTCTTTATGAGGCTAGAGTTCGAAGTACATACGTTAGAAGTTATTTAAACACAGTAATAGCACAAATACACGTTTGGGCCCTAGGGGCGTACCAAACCATATACCAATAAAGTGGTATAAGAACCACGACTGAACTAGACACTAGGCCTAGAGCCTCTAGAAGTGCTTGGACCACCCAAGGTAGTGACACAGGGGACCCACGGGAGACGCGTGCAGTGTAAATACACAACCGCGATACGCCGTTGACTTCTATGGAGAAAGTCGTGATCGGGAATTTAGAGAAAAGGGACACTTTAAAGAGGACTTGGACCAAACCCTTTGAGATCCAGGACTTTGAAGAGTCTCTACGCACGGGAGCACCGGAGTACTCGCGTTACCTCACCCAGGGAAGCCGGGTGCATAGGTGCCTTTCGGGGTCGGGTTTCGTCGTCGATTTGAATGGCGATCTGCTGCAAAGTGCTGCTGGCGACCAAGAGAAAAGTGTCCGGGTGGATCCAAGAGTGGATAGGAGTTCTGAAGAACCTGAAAGCAGAGGGGACAGAGTCTGGGTCACTAGCCAGTGACCAGGAAGGCGATGGACAGATGCCTACCGATGTCGAGTGCTTCAGGTGCGTTGATGGTCGTCTTGACTCTTAAGCCACGAGGTCCAGGAGGCGTTGTCGGCGACCAGGAGCAGTATTCGGGCTGGTATACAATGTCTGTCGAGTGCTGAGGTGTCGGCGACCGGATTGGACCCAACAAGCCTTGGCAACGGCAAGTCTTGATGTAGAGAAAGATCGTCGATGGTGCAGACCAGCAAGGTCTGGGGAACTCACCCAGCGAGGGTAAGTAAGGGCAGCCCTGGATCAACCAGGATGCCAAGTTAGAAAAAGATTGGCCTTCGTTAAGGGCTACTAGCCAATGGGCTAGCGACCGTGAAGGAGCCTCGTGACGCTGCACGTGGATCTGGCTTACAGGACACTCGTGGAGTGGGGGCCAGTGATCTTCGGTACAGTTGGTGCTGGAGGCTAGGGCTACTCGGAGCCCAAAGCACGGCTTCTTGGAAGACCCAGAAGAGGATGCACTTGCAAATGTGCTCAGTGTCCAGGGGTCACGGTCTCAAGTCACCCACGATAGCCACGGGCCTCAGCTTTGCTGGGGACTCAGGGTAGCCTCGGGGAAGTCTGAGAATCCACCTCTGGTGATGCGATGACTTCGGCGTCCGACGGGAGCTTCAGAAATGCGAACCGAACAGATGCTTCTTTGGTGCCTGCCAAGCAGGGGAGTCACTCCTTGACCCCAAGGGAGATTCTTTTGTCCTCTAATCGTGAGTAGAGCGTCAAAGGTCCAGGATTCAGTTTCAGAGTTTCGTCCAGGGATAATCTAAAGTCCTAAGGACTGGGTTCCTATCTTTATACTAAAGAGAGGGGTTGGACTACTCTGTGGCCCCACCTATGGGTGGGTCAGGGCAGAGGGGTGGCTACACCCCTTTCCCTTTGTCCAGTTCGCGCCAAAGCAGGGGCTGCAAGCCCCTGATCCGGTTTGAACTGGGGTATGCACAGGGACACCAAATGTGCCCCCAGTGCAGGACTTCAAAGCACCCGAAAGTGCTCCCGCCCAGCCCCAATACACATTATCCTGTCTGGGGAGGTGGTCACACCTCCCTGGGACAGGAAACCTATTGTCCAGGCCTCCCCTGCCGGAGTTTCGTCCAGCAGCAGGAGGCCAGACTCGTGTCTGTGGCAGCAGCATCCATTTTGTGATGCCAGGGCTCTGGAAAGAAGTTACCGGGCTAGCCAGAGTTAACATGTCTTTCCCTCTAGAAGGGTGGAATGCTACCCCCGCCGCCAGGATTGGCGGGGGGTAGTATTCCAAGATGTTTGACACCAAACACGACATGTTTAGGTGCAGCCATTCCAAAGTTAGCATTTTACCGCGAGGATATAATGCGCTTAAGAGTATATGGTCAGGCTGCACTACAAACAGCATCAGAGATGGTCTTCGAACGCTGCAGAGGGGCCCTGCTCATGCAGGGGCACCCTCTCACATAGGAACCATGCACTCTGCCTTTAGGATTGATAAGGCCTGCCTTAGGAGTGACTTATAGGTTTATATGTGTGTATGTATTTAGTGATATAGGTAACCTATATCACAGTAAGGGGTGCATGCACCACCTTACCCAGGCTGCAGTAGCAGACCTGTGGTGTCAGTTTGGATGGCCTTCCAGGGGTGGCATAATGCATGCTGCAGCCCCTGGTAGGCCTCTGAGGTACCTATGCCCTTGGTACATAGTATACCATATACTAGGGACTTATAAGGGCACTTCAGATTCCAATCAGAGATGTGCCTAAGGCACATGGAAATCTTTTTACAGAGAAAGCAGATAGACTGGGGCCCTTAATAGCAGGATCCCAGTCCAACTAAGTCATAAACCAGCAAAACACCATAAAAAAAGTGGGGGCAACCATATAGTCAGATTCCACCTTCCTACAACAAGCAATTAGCAGGCTCCAGATGATGGGACCATAGGGCATTTGAGGCTAGGGGAAGGGGAGTTGTGTGCTTCCTTCCTTTTTAAATTAGTAGCCCCAGGGGATGATGTCCCCGGGGCCTTTCATGACTCAGGGAGTGGGGTCACACACCCTCGTCCCCTCTTAAGTAATTTCAGCCTTGCACAAATGGTCACAAAATGTTCACCTTTTATTTAAGGAGAGAATAGTTAACTTATTGTCAAACTGAACTTCCCAATCGGGAAAGGACAATATTTTCAGCATGAATGAGTGATTTACAAACATAAATTTGATCATTAAGCTGTAGTATCCTCTAGAAAATATCAGCCAATATTCTGACGACGATATTGTACTCTACCTTTTCCTAACAGTAGCAGCACAAATTAACATTTCTCTGATAATACAATGTTGGAAAATGAGGAATGCACATATCTTTTCAGATATTATTATCCCTCCCCACCCCAAGGAGGGGAATGAAAGTCAACCTGATTCTAAAGAGTTATTACAAAAATAAAAATCGGGTGGGCTTCCCCTCCCTAGCATCAGGCCACACAACCCTCTCCCAGGACTCATGCTGTCTTCTTACCCCTAATCTGACTACCATATGTGGAAAAAAGTTCACCAGAGGCTAAAGAGTTGGTATGAAAGCAAATGGTGTAGGTGCTGAACAGTCATGGAAATGGGATTCTGTGAAATGAGATCATGCCACCACCTTCAAGGTCACAATCAGACTTTCTGAGCCCCTTAGGAGCACATGGGAGAAAGTCCTATAAGCATCAAAACAGTACCAAAACCCTGATTTTCCGAGGAGTTTCCATGGAGAATGGCTGCAGTATTTGGGACTTTTATGTTGGCCAGCACCAAGGGAACTCTATTAACCTCAGAACTTTCTGAGATCTAAAGAGCCAAAGGAATCCCAGGTGGTGTGGCATGCATGAATTCTCAAATGTTTCGTACCCATAAACTCCAATTTTCTCTCAGTTGCCTTATTTCTATGGGGAAATGCTACATGATTTGAGATAAGGTCAGCTTATACACAGGAAAATATTATAGTATTATTAGGCAGTCTCAGCTAGGCTGAGACTGCTATGACATAACAGTGTTCGGGTGACGGGGCAAGAATTCCAACTGTGGTGGTTGAAAAGAGGGGAATCACACCTGGTTGATACTCAGGGAGGTGGCTCCTGTCTCTTGAAAATAAAATACATTAAGTAAAGAAGACCGGTGTGACTATGATTTGTTGGCCACAGAAAACCTACCAACAGTGGACATTTCTAAAGTGAAGACACCCAGGGGAATCCAGGTTAATGTGGTTCGCATGGATCACTGTAAATATTCTTACCCAGAAATCCGTGCAAACTATGTCGAATAAACCCCCAACTTCCTCTCAGTTTTGATGTGGTTTGGTTGTGATAGTTAGGCCTGAGAGTCAGCTACCAACCGGAAAACCCTAGTAACCTGAATATTTCCAAAACTAGCAACCCATGGAACTCCAGAATGGAGTGGCTTGGGTAAATCCCTGCATGTTTTCTTACCTAGAGTGCCGTGCAACTCACAAAACTACACATAATAAAGGCACACTTTCATTTCAGTGTCCAGGATGTATGGCTAATGTATTTTGGACTCGGGTGGTGGATACCCAAGGAACCCACACAAACCCAGGTATGTCTGAGTATTAGCTATCCCGGAAAAACACCAGTGATGTGACTATCAAATTGCTATTTTCTCCAAAGTGGTCTGCAAAAGTCAAAACTATGTGTAGCATAACCCAATTTCCTCTAAGTTGCAATGTGGGAAAATCCATTGTTTTACCCATATTTTCATACGTTCAGAGACAAGTGAGTCAGAAAATATGCAGAGAACCACACACGGTAAGCCATGAGAAAGTACCTGGATTTTCAAGTTCTCAGAAATGTGCATGTTGTGTAGGGTTCCATGGCTGTCAGCAGGCTTGTTAGACCTGACATCCTTGGTGTGGTTTTCTCCCAAACATTTTGCCTTCCCTACTCTTGTTTCACAGAATTTGTTTATTTGTTGGCCTTACGACTCTGCACACTTTACCACTGGTAACTAGTGCTTAAGTGCTTATGCTTACTCCTCTAAACATCATAACAATGGCTTACAACCAATTGGAACATTTAATTTACTTGTACGTCCCTGGTAAAGTGACACTACATGCACCCAGAGCCTATAAATTAAATGCTACAAGTAGGTCTGCAGCAATAATTGTGCCACCCACTTAAGTAGCCTTTTTAAACATGCCTCAGCCCTGTCATTGCAGCCTATGTGCAGTTTTACACTGCCATTTTAACCTGCCAAAATAACCCTGTTGCCAGGCCTCAGCCTTCGTTTTTATATATATAAATAACCCCTCAGGTAGATCCAAAACAGCCCTTGGGGCAGAGTGCAGTGTACTGAAAAAGATGGACATGTACTTTAAGTTTTACATGTCCTGGTAGGGAAACACTCCTAAATTCATTTTTCACTACTGCCAGACCTACCACTCCCATAGAATATCATTGGGTTGCCTTATAACATTTAATCAATGACACCTTTTGATTTGGTGCAGGTAGGAATGTCAGGTTTAGTCTCAAATGAATTGCACTTCAAAACCTTCTTTAATGGTGAGGTCAGATTTTAAGTCACAGTTCTGAAAATGTCACTTTTAGAAGGTTCCATTTTCTTGTCTTAACCATTTGATGCCTGCAGCCTGTATCCTCCATCACATGACTAGGTGAAGTTAGCACTTGGCCTTTGTATATTCCTCCGAGACAGTGATACAAAGGGGAACCAGGTGTTATCAGGATGGAACATCTTGTCAGGATGGGTGGGCGGAGCTGTCACCTACCACACTTGCACTTCAAATGGGCTGCTCAGCAAACTCCTAAACGACTTCACAGTAGTCTATTGTCACCCCAGACTCCCTGGAGCCAGGGCAGGGGAAAGAAGGAAATTCCAGAACCAGTTGAGAGGGAAAGTTTAGAAGTTTCTCCCACTTCACAGCTGGCACTAGTTATAAATACTGGACCTTAAGACCAACTTCTGGACCTGGACTCAAAAGAAGAATTTCTCTGCTGCCATGCTGCTTAAACAACTGCCCAGCTGCAAAAAGGACTGCCTAGCAGCCCCCCCGAGGAAGAAACACTGGACCTGCTCCTTGAACCCAGACAATCAGAGTTACTCCAAGGGCTAGCTGGCTGGCCACCTGTTATGAGCCATAGGGATCTAACAAGCTCCAGAGACCTGCTCGGCATCTGCATAGCTGCCCAGACTCAAATGTACCTGCCTGTGTCCTGCTGCTAGCCTCTGCTAGAGTGAGTCCTGATCCCTAAGAAGTGGCCCTAGGTCCTAGACCCTTGAGTGGCATCAGAGTGTACTCCTCCTGGCCCAACTGTAGGTTCCCTCAGAACCAACACAGCACAATGTAACTTGATGCAGGACCTCACATCACAGCACCTCACATCCCCTGATTGGTGGCCTCATCTGCACCGACGCAGTGCAAAGCATCTTTACGCATGACATCACATCGCAAAACCTAGCAGCTCCTGATCGATAACCTCATCTGAACTGACGCAGCAAGAAGAATCTTGATGCAGAACCTTGCATCACAGCACCTCGCAGCTCCTGATTAGCAGCCTCATCAAAACCAATTCAGAGTGACGTCATCTCAACGCAGAACCTTCCATTGCAGCACTTCACAGTTCTTAAATGTTGGCCTCATCAGAACAAATGCAACTCGATGCAGTACAACGCAAGACCTCCCATCGCAGTCCAAGTACAGTCAGGTACATTATCAAGCCCTGTACCTGGCCCGTGCTACATTGCAGCTGGCTTGAACTTGGGACTTGTCCAGCATGTGCGCATTACCCCATTTTGTGCTATGCACTTCTTGGCGCTACATTTACATAAGACTTTGAAATTGCATATCTTCAGTTCTACTGATTACATTTTTGTCATTCTGGTATCATTTTATGTAATAAAACGTACTCTATGTTTCTTTATTGGTGTTGTGTTTTCACTTTATTACTCCTTAAGTGTTGCATAAACGATTTACACATTTCCTCTAAGTTAAGCTTGACTGCTTTTGTACCAAGCTATCAGAGGGTTAAGGACAGGTTAATTTAGTGACTTGTTGTGGTTCATCCTGATGAGGATTGTGGTTGTTGCTTGAGAAGGGTTTCACCTCCTCAATCAATAACCCAATTTCTCACATGGCTCCATGTCCAAATGTTGCAGCCATCCCCATGGAAATTAGGTGGAAATAGTTTTCAGGCACAAATTCAAATTGGGTATGGACAAATTCATATTGGGTATGCACTCTGGGTAAGAATAAGTGGTGGGATCCACACAAGCCTAATCTCCTTGGATTTCCTTTGGTCTATAGATTCAGACATGCCAAGGTTTGGTAGGGATCCTTTAGTGACCGCCAACTCCAAGCCTAAACACTACTGCCACCCCTAAGGAAACTATGTGGAAATTGTTTTTCAGCAAACTTTGATATTTGAAGTACATTCTGAGTAAGAAAATGTGATTAGATTTTCAGAAAAGCAAGGATTTGGCCAAAACATGACAGCTCCCTTCAGCCCAAAAAATCCCTTAGTAAAAAAGGTTTCAAAACCTTTTGATGGTTGAGTTTTGAGTTTTTGTGAATATCCTCTTCTTGGTGATAGGTAAACCCATGCATGTGTTGTAGTGTTATTATTGTATTGTGAAGTGTTGGAATACTGGCTTGTCGGACTGTTGCCATTCTTCACAAATTCCGGCACTCATCTTCACTGAAACTAGTTTTTTTAAGCAAACTTTGAAGTTTGCAGGGCATACATGGTAAGAATAAGTCATCAATGCGTGCATGCAATATCACCCTAGACTCCCTCGAGTCTCTAGTTTTCAGAAGTGTCTACATTTGGTAGGTTTCATTGGGTTCAAGCCAGAATGGGCAAAATATGGCAGGCCATCTCCTCTACAAAAGTCTATCTTAGCCAAATATTGTTATCTTGTTGTATTTTTTAGCCGTTCATGACCCTTGCAATATGCCCACTCACACACGTGGGTTCTCATTTTTGTCAGATACAGTGTGAGAATGGAGGCTAGCACATTTGTTATAATATCTTGTTATTATTAATTGGGAAGGCTGGTAGCGCACCACAAATTATATAGTCACTAACCTGCTAGATATAAGCAAAGATTTCAGTAATTTAAACTTTAGTTCAATCCCCGGTAGACTAACTTAGATAAAATTTGTAAAGAATTTAGAAGTACCAAAACAGTTAAAAAGTCAAAAACACATTGCAATAAAAATCATTCCAGTTTATCAAAATAGAGGAAAATGTAATAAGCAAAATTACACCAAAATAGCAAAAGTCCAACAAGTGGATCTAGAGATATAAATTTATAAAGTTTTACGAAAAAACGTGTCAAGAAAAAGTGAACCTCAAATCAGTGGTTACTGTCACAGGTGACCGGGACTTAGGTTTGATTTCAGACTGACAGTGAAAGAGCACAGATCTGATATACCAAGCAGGCTCATCTTGATCAAAGAGTATACCTTAGAAAGTCCTATTGATGTCATATAGCCTTTAGATGAGGTCCGACTGAAAATGTTGGTTTTGGCGGGAAAACCGCAAAGTGGGAAAAGTTCAAATTTCTTGCACAGGAAAGTCCTCTCATCAGCTGGATACTTTTCACACCTTTGCCCATGCAGGATTTCCTTGTCTGTAGTCTATTTTTCAGAGCTCAGAGTCCTTCAGCAGGATAAGGCTGTATTCAACAATGAGTTCCATGAAGCTGGATTCCCTCTTGCTGAAGGCCAGCTGAAATGGATTAGCTGCTGTGGAGAAGCTTCAAGCGGGAGAAGCCTGTTCCTTCTGCCCAGCAAAGTCATGCATTGGCAGGATTGGCTTGGGTGGTTGGTCATGGTCCACCAGCTTTGGGACGTCAGACTTTTTCCAGCTTTTCAGAGATTGTAGCGAAGTCCAGTTAGACACACCAAGGGTTCCAGGGTCTCAGGGACAGCAATTAGAAGATAGAACTTACTCCAGCAGGGTAAGGTCCAGGACCAGCTGCAACTGCTCAGGTGGACACTTCAGGAAAATGTCCTTTTGCTGTTTGTTGTATCCCTGTAGCCACACAGGATGTTGGCCAACTAACCCTTGCAGTGCACTTCTTTCTACAAGTGGGAGAAGATCCCACCCTTCAGGTCTTCTCACAGGCCTCAGGCAGCAGGTGCGTTCCTTCTTCTCACAAGTCCAAAACATGTTCTGAGGTCAGTGCCATATTTATGGTTGGCACTACTTAGTGGGTGGAGATGTCTCCTGGCCTCTCTCTAACAATTGGTTACAAGTTTTCCCTACTGTAAACAAATCCACAGTACACCTTACTCATAATATCCAAGATGGGGAAACCATTTCTACCTTGTGCAGAGACTCTCTGCCTGCCCGGAGGTGTGCCCAGGGCAATGAGCAGCCCCCTCCTTTGTGGTCACTCAAAACTGGTTTTGAGTGGATCTTATCTCCCACTGATTTGCAAGCAGCCTGGCTGGAGGAACAAAGGTTTGCCTTCCCGATGATTCACCTTAAATTTGATTGTGAATGAGCAGGCCTTTCAACAGTTAATGAAGTTCCTCTGTCCATCCTAGCAAATCTTCCTGCACGGGGCAGAAAGGGACCTCCTTACACCCAGGCAATGTTTCTGCTCTGCTGCAGGTTTTTCACCTCATTACCGTCAAGCACCGGCTGGGCAGCTGCTGTCTACCTAATGTAAATTAGCCTTCAGGTGCTTTAGGCAAGAGATAAGTACTTTTCTAACAGTTACTTTTCCCAACTATTTAATAAAAATCTAACTTTACCATTAAATAGAATTTTTAACAAATATTAAAAATAGTGGTCCCAAACCTGGGATAGTAGAATTTGTATTTTAATCTGTACTCTAGTTTCTCGTAGAAATGCCAGGGTCTTCAACATTGAAAATAGCTTTTAAGGGATCATCACTTCAGGGACAAGGTGACATTACATTTCTACATTTCCCAATTTTAAATACCAGGGACCATACCTTGTGGGCTATAGGGTCTACATAGGAGTGATTTATTAATGTTTAAAAGGAAGGTATTTCCTGTGCCAAAATGGGTCACTTTGACAGATTGGGCTGCAGGTTTAAACTGCAGCAGTCAGGCTATAATGGCAGACCTGAAGCCATGTTTTCCTTATCACACTACTGTATGGGATAATAAGTGCTGCAGTCCACAGGTGACATTTAACTTTCTACGTGATTAGTGTAGTTGTATGTGTTCTGGTTCATAGAAAGTTCCCATTGGAGCAGGGTCAAGACTGATTTGCATATAGCTAGGTATAATCAGAGGGTGCATGGTGGGTAAAAAATAAAGGATTGGAATGCAGCTGAGTGATTGCCAGTGGCTGAGATTAATTTAAGGATTCCATTATTCACCTTGTTTTTGCTGCCCTGAGTGTGACGGCTATGCCCAGACATGGGTCCCTTTCTTACTGTGCCACTGGAATCAAGTTATACCTGGCTGATAAGCCCTAATAAGGGTGTAACTGGTCCTGGGTTACTTGTGTTCCAATTTAGGGAAGACCTGGCCTGGCAGGTCAGAGTGGACTGTTCATATTGCAGCAGGGTCAAGACAGATTTGCATATGGCTGAGTCCAAACTGAGGTGGCATGGTGGGCAAAAAACAATGGATTGGGATGTGGCCTGAGTGATTGCTAGTAGCCTGAGATCAATTCAAGCTTTCCACCCATCATTTTCTTGTTGTTGTCCTAAGTTTGACGGTTATGCCCAGACATGGGTCCAAGCTGAGATGACATGCTGGGCGAATAACAATGGATTGGGATGTGACACGAGTAATTGTCAGTAGCTGAGATTATTTCAAGCATTCCACCCATCACCGTGTTTTTGTTGCCCTAAGTATACTAGGCATGCCCTGACATGGGTCCAAAATGAGATGGCATGCTGGGTGAAAAACAATGCATTCAGATGTAGACTAAGTGACTGCCAGTGGCTGAGATTAATACAAACATTCCATTATTCACCTTGTTTTTGTTGCCCTAATTGAGACAGGTATGCCCAGATGTGGGTCACATGCTTACTGTGCCACTGGAAGCAAGCTATACTTGGCTGACAAGCCCTAATAATGGTGAAATCTTCCCTGGGTTACTTGTGTTTTGATTCAGGGAGGACCTGGTTTTATCAGTTTGGACTGGATGGTTCCCATTGGAGCAGGCTCAAGACTGATTTGCATATACCTTTGTCCAAGCTGAGGTGATATGGTGGGCACAAAACAATGGATTGGAATGAGGCCAGACGATTGCCAGTAGCTGAGATTAATTCAAGCATTCCACCCATCACTTTTTTTTGTTGCACTAAGTGTGACAGTTGTTCTCAGACGTGGGTTCTGTGCTAACTGTCCCACTGGAGCCAAGCTATACCTAGGGCATGAGCCCTAATAAGGCTGAAAAGGGTCCTGATTGCTTGTGTTCCCATTTAGGGAGGAGTTGGCCAGGCAGTGCGGACTGAACAAGTCCCATTGGAGCACGGTCAGGATTGATTTGAATATGGCTCAGTCCAAACTGAGGTGGTATGGGGGCAAAAAATTATGATTTGGAATGTGGACCGAAGAGTTGCCAGTGTCTGAGATTAATTCAAGCATTCCAGCCATCACTTGTAGTTTTTGTTTGCATTAAGTGTGACAGATATGGCCAGTCGTGGTTCCCGTGCTCACTGTGCCACTGGAAACAAACTATACCTGGCTGATAAGCCCAAAAAAGGGTGAAACCGGTCCTGGGTTGCTTGTGTTCTGGTTCAGGGAAAACCTATCCTGGCAGTTCGAGCTTGACTGTTCCCTTTGTAGCAGGGTTAAGACTGATTTGCATATGGCTAGGTATAAAATTAGATGGCATGGTGGGTGGAAATTGATGGAACAACAAGGGACAGCCAGTGGACGAGAATAATTCAAGCATTCCATCCATCACCTTATTTTTGTTGCCCTAAATATTTTAAAACAAATCATACACTTTTTGCACTCTTGGCCATTTATAGGCAAAATAAATATTTCCAATTTTTTTTACTATTTTCTCTAGTCCTTCTGGGGTAATTCGCAAATCATGGGTACCTTTATAATGCTTATTATGAAGGAAAAGAAGGTAGCAAATTTGGCCCAGATATATTTTGTGAAAGAAAAAAATGAAGACTTAAGTGGGATCTCACCAATTTAAAAAGAATCAGCTTAGCATTCTAGTGGGAAGAAGTGTAACAAGCAAGTGTTTAAAAATTAATTTTGATTACATCGATAGGCACTTTTTATGGGATGCTCTGGATGAGTTACGGCGTGATAAAACACTACTTAACAACAGTGTGCTGCCAGTAAAAATTTGCCATAGGCATGTGGGAATGACGTGAACGACTAGAACATGAGAGGCTGTTGCTCATGTCACTTGTGTTTGACGTACTAATATTTTACTGCAAAAGTCATGTGTCATTGCATTAAAAATGGATGCAAAAATGTATTTCCCTCTAAAATATACTGCTGATAGACTGATTCACAGCCTAATTTCATGCAATTTTCCCAAAATGTCATGTAATTACATGAAAGCAAATGCCACAAATTCCATACACCCCTAATATCCAGTTGACTTTCATTCATAGAGTTCAGGCAGCACATCCAGGTCAAAAATTGCCCTTCCAGTGTATGTTGAAGGGTTCTCTGTCAGTAGACACTGATGAAGTGGAAATCTCATTTAATTGTAGGGGTGCATTATAATCATGTGTAGAACGCATCTGCATATAATCTTGCAATCTATGTTAACATGAGGTTTTAGAATTGTGAAACGGATTAACGCAATTATGTGACGTGCTTTAGTTTATGGTTAAGTGTCGTGGAGAATTAATGTAGGAAATAAATGTAACTAGCAGAAAATGTTAACATGTGAAACACGTGTTGTGAAGCTGACACTACTCACTTATTAAATATGCCTGACAAATAGTATTTTCTTTTAGTAGGTAAATGTATTAATTGAAATGCTAATAATGTTTATGCAAATTGTATTGCTGGAAGAGACACATTCTTATGTTAGCTGAAGTCGCAGGCCTGAAATGCAAGTCCCTGAAAACTCTTGTTTTAGAATAAATAGTTAAATTTCATGTGCACAGTGAAATCTGTTATTTCTCACGTATTGCATTGCAGGTGGAGAAACATTCTTTAGATAGAAGAATGTCTTCGTTTTAGTAACTAGGAAAGGAGAGAAGAAGTTACAATCATGTGACTTGAGTCAATAAAGGAAGGCTGTTACGATTCACCCAGGAGAAGGTCTGGGAACCAAGGATAAACTGTTGCAAGGAAGGTACATGGACTACCTCGTGGAAAATTTCATTCAGGACGGTGCCCAGAGTGGATGGCGTGACTAGAAGTGCATCATGGGAATGCTACCCGTGGATAACTGGTTGTTGAAATTAGGGAAAGAGCCCCACTTCTTTCTTGCCTTCAAAGAGAGAGCATCTCAGAACAAGCTCTTTCTAATGATATCGGCTTTACGCTACTTAACCCATTGATGGTGAAGAGACTCCTAAGGAAGACTCCACACACTGACACCTTATTCTCATTCCATTGAAAATGCTTATGTAGGGATGTCACCTTAGCGCTAGAGTAAGGATAGATTAATGCTATTTACTCATCAACCAAACCAAATTGGTGCATCCAATTTAGACGATGTAGCAGAAGCAAGACAATTTGTTCAAGAAGTGGGATACAGAAAATCAGGAAGCATTAGTCCAAGTTTCCCTGCATCAATGCAGGGAAACTTGGACTAATGCTTCCTGATTTTCTGTATCCTACTTCTTGAACTAATTGTCTTGCTTCTGCTACATCGTCTAAATTGGATGCACCAATTTGGTTTCGTGCTAATTCCGTTATACTTCTATACTCTCGTGTTGAGGTGTTTCTATTCCCAGTTATTTTTGGCTTTGTAATAAATTAACTAACCTTATCTAGTTGTTGTGGATTATTATGCGGTAAGAAGAATTGTTAATTAATTGGCTGTGAATTAATAATTTTCTCCCCTTTACACATTCATGCTGCGAAAAAGAACCATCGGATTTGTGTATCTAGAACAATTCTAGAACTGTCTTATTTTTCACACCACTGCAGGGTGCACCTATGACCTATCCTCTACTCTTCACCTGGATTTCTGAACCACAGTCTCAGTACCGTCACTCTCAAAGACTGTTGGGGGTACCATGGGTGCTTGCACTCTCAGGTTTCTTTCAAACATGTACCAATTAATTGTCAAGAAGGCAATTTCCAAGTAGACTTGGCCACAAAGATATATCTGGACATTCGCACTCAGTGCCTAGGATAATCCTGATCTGGCATACTTGATCCTCTAAATATTCTCTGAGGAAATCAACCGTTCCACCTTCAGGGTTTTCCAGAAATAGGTATCCCACTGTGTAGTGGAAGAGATCTCTTTGGCTCAGGCCTCCAGAAAGTGATTTATTTTAAGCCCCTGGTACCACCAGTATATGCTCTGGGATCACTTCACACATATGGATGGCTAGGGTGTACTCCCGCACCCCGTCCGAGAAACCTCCGACATTCGACTCCGCTCTGGTTATCACTGACGATTTAACCACAGTGAGGGGGTCCTAGTTATACCTCTCTTCTGCCTTGGCTTCCCCGCTCTAGTGACTTATCTTCAAGTAGCGCAAAGCATTGGCCCTGCACCAGTGACGCAGTAAAGACCACCCTCCTGCTTTTCTAAAGTGGGAGGTTCTCCCCTTCTTTAATTGAACTTTGGGGCCATGGGGAAAAATCTCTTTTAATTTCTCCAACTACTTCCTGGGTTTCTCTGTGAAGGCCCTGGTGTACCGTTCTGGATGAAACCAACATTGGGACTTCATTAACACCTTTGCACTGATTTATATATCAGCATTCACCCAAGCTCCATAGCATTGGTGAATTGGGAGTCTAACAGTTGCAAGTGCAGCCCCAGAAAGCAGTGTAGAGATGTACTCTTTCATAATTAAATTATACAATTCATACTAACTTGTTCCAGTGGTGCTGCATCAGAAGTATCTATGAAATCTACTTGTGAATGGTGAAGTTTGCTTCAGCTGCCCTAAACTTCCTACAGTATTTATCAGGGACTTGTCCAAAACTTCCTTTAGTTATTGTATTGGTCTGTATAGTCAAGTGCTTATACAGCATCCCCCTCTGCTGCACTCACCCATCTCAAATGACTTCCCCTGGTGCTCTTCTTACAGCCCTTCATCAAACACTGACATTTGAAAGCTACTAACCATTTTTCTACTTAATCATCAGTCACGTAGCCGGCTACAACCCGTATTAGTAAGTGTGTACTGACTTCCCCACAATTGCTGGTCCACTTCAGGAACTCTCACACTCACCGTTGGCACTGGTACCTGGGGCCTGCTGTAAAACAAGATTGGTCTTTCCAGTGCTCTGTTCATGAGCCTTCTTTGCAACAATCCTTTCTTTTAAGGCTACGGCAAGCTTTCTTTCTTGTTAAGCTACCATGACCTTTCTTTTCTGTAAAGGTAACACCACCTTTGTTTCTACAGAGCCAAAGCAGCCATTGTAGTTTTAGATTTCTCTCCTCCTTTCTGTCTATCATTTTCATCACCTTCGCTTCCACTTCGAGACTTGAAATGCCCATTCTTGTTCTAGAAGGTGCAAGAACAGTAGGACATTCTCCCCTGTGTCCCCTTGTTCCAGTTCTTCCTCATGGAAGTGCTCTTTGACTTCCTTGTGCCCTTGCAAACTCTGTGGCTTACTTCTGCTCATGCCCTTTTCCCAGCCAGGGTATTCAGTGCAGTTGTAGACATACCATAGTAAGTGATCCCACAAACAAAATAAATATGACCTAAATCAAAAAACAAAAAAATACTCAATCAAGAAAAAGTATTGAAAATCAATGTTTTTTTGCTCTAAATGCAGCCAGGGACTTTTAAAACTTTAAATTATAATGTTATGTATTAGCTGCTGCTCAGCAATGAAGGAACGGTGAAAGCTATTGGCAATAGGCCTGAGTACTGTTTTAGCCGTGGAAGAATTACTACAGATACAAACCGACCTTGTTTTTATCAAGTAAACAGGTTTCTTTGGTGAATCTCCAGCGTTCCTCTGGAAGCTTAACACAAGCATCAAAGCTTTCTTCAACAACATTGCATGTGGCCGTGTACTAGAATACCAAAATAGCACGGTTGTTAAGAAAAAAACAAGACACATTCACAAACCAATTGCTAACTTTAATAAATAAAACACAAAGGCAGTAGATCTGATACACGGATCTCGAGTTATTATACATTGAAATGTGAACCTTTTCTGATCAGATGTATTATTTGGAACAAGATGTTTAAAAAAAAAAACTCCAATAAGCTTTCTGTGATTTTCAAAACAGTCTCTAATGGTCAGTTGTGCATACATGTTTTTTTATTGAGGCAAGAGATGGTCCTCAAAGGAATGATTTTAAAGATAATGGTTTTTGATAAAATGCTGCCCCTTTAAACCAGTCTCACTGACTTGCTACATGTATTTTTTTTTAAAGTAACTGGTGAAAGAAATTGTCCACATTTTCACGACTAATTCTGCAATGTATTGTCTGGTGCTGCAGAATTCTGCAAATCTCAAAGACGATTTTTTAGACATAAGGGAACGGGCTCAAGAAGGGAAAATAATTTCCCCTGCTTTTAGCCAGATCAAAGCCAAAAGTCAATTTGCCATTGGTCTGGTTGACTTCCAGGTGGACACAGCATCTTTTGTTTCCAGAACTTCTATGCTTTTCCTTTCAAAGTGAAAGAAACTCCACAACAGAGTGGCTCCTTTTGGAAACACTGAGGGGTATATTCACAAGAAGGCGTGATAACTACCGCAAGAGTAGCGTAACGCAACTTCCAATAACGCAGCCTATCACGGGAAAATAACCCCATGTCAACGTGGGATTCACAACAAGGCGGTACCATGCGATGGCCTGCCGAACCTGCGGACAAAGTCCGCGATACAACCACCACGATGGAAATAAAAACACAAACCACAACACCAAAAAACACACGATGGAACAAAGCGCGATGAGGAAACCAGCGCCAGGCCTGCAACACACACCTGGCAGGCATCAGAAACCTCCATAAAAGCAGGAAAAAAACCCACACACAAACTGACCAACACACAAGCACCATGGAGGCAGCCGGAGCAGGCGCAGAGGATGAGCGCAACCCCACAAGCACCCCGGACGACCAGCCTGGGACCTCGGGGACAGGGAAGGGCAAGTACAAGAAGACTAGGAAGACCAAGTTCAGTCCGCAGGCGAACCGGATCATAGTCACGGAGGTGATGGAACACCATCAACAACTCTTCATCACCTCCAACGTGTCATTGGGCACCAAAAATGGAATATGGCGGGACATCGTCGACAAGGTGAATGCCGTCGGAGAGCACAAGCGGACAATGGATGAGGTCAAGAGGCGATGGAATTACATCAAGCGGAAGACCAAGGATAAACTCTCCGCCAACCTGAAGGCAGCAACACAGACCGGAGGTGGGGGCCCAGCGCCACAACTGGAGCTGGATGACATGGAGGAGCTGGTGTCGACAGTCATCAGTGTGGAGACTGTGGCCGGAGTCGGGGGACCGGACACTGCTCGACAGGACACAACACAACCGCAACAGGGTGAGTGACCACCAGGTACTGGGGGGACGGGGGGAGATGGCCACAATGGCACACATGCACAAGCAAGCAGGGCACAGTGCACACCCACAATCACTCTGGGTCCTCGCCCAGACCCACACACTGTCACAATGTACAATGCCATGCTGTCTGAATGTCAACCTGTACCATGCGGCTACATACATGCGGACACATCATAATACACCATCTCCCCTTCACATCGCAGGGGCATCTTCAACACCTCCTGCAGAGCAGTCACAGCCACTCTTCACTGATGAAGAGGAGGAGGACAACACCAGCATCGACATCCAAACCATCCAAGACCTCATTGACCACCTCCGCAACTCACCACCAGGATCAGGGCAGCCCAGCTACATCCATGAGACCCCACCCACCACCCAAACCACCCAGCAGGAGGCACCCACAGCCCCGGCACCCTCCCAAGACCCCCAGGAACAACAAATGGCCTTCCAACACCGTGTGCTAGAGGGCCAGAGGGAGACGGCCGAGCAGGTCCGGGTGGGGTTCGAGCTCATAGCTACCAAACTGGACGCCATCCTTGGGTGTCTATGTCTGCCCCATGGTCTCCAGCGAGCCCTGACTGACATCTCTGGAGTCATGACGCGGAGGGAAGAATACCTGTCCACTCACAGTGGCCCCAGCGATGCCAGCCTTGAGCTGGCACACATGCGGAGGCTCATGAAGGGCATGGTGCGGATGGAGGCGGAAAGGATGCCAGCCTCCGGTGCACATCAGCGTAATGTAGCTGGGATCTACCGTGCCCTGCATGTCCTCGTCATGGCATTGCTGCCACAAGGTGTGGCGATGATGAATGCTGCTGCCCCCACACCATCCACATCTCCGCCCCCTGGTGTGTCAGTGCCTCCCAGTGCGGCAGGCGTATCCACTCCGGCACCTGATGTGTCCCTGCCACACAGTGTGGCCGACAATCCTCCTCCGGCCCCTGATGTGACAGTGGCACACAGTGCCTCAGCCGGCACTGCAGCACCCACAGGTGGGGCAGGGCACACACCCGGGGGACGAGGACATGGATGGGACTGTGGTCAGGAGGGTCAGCCACTAGCATCCATTACCGCCACCTTGCCTGTTTCTGCTTGGTGCCGCACATGGCCTCAAGACCCACCACTGACCCCCGATGCACTCCGAGGCACTCACCTTGGACAGCGACATGGACTGCCACATGCTGTTTGATGACCAATGGCACAGCGGACAGACTGCGGACTGTACCATTCCTCTTCCACAGTACAGGTCATCCCGGGATGGACACTGGCTGGCCCTCCACGGGCCCATATTGTGTGGTGTGCTCGGCATTGCCCTCTACCGCCCCAGCTGCATGACTGCACTGGATGTGCAAATAAACATCCAGTGATGCACTGCTGTGTGATGTTTTACGTCATTCCTGTGTGGATGAATGTGGGGACAGTGTCTTCCCTTGCGTCAATGATGTTCATCCTGTGGTATGCCAGTAAGGGGGTGCGACATTGCATCTTGTGTAGCGGCTTCCGTGAACACTGCAGCAGGGACACACGCATCAGTCACTTCCTTGTCCAGACATGGACTGGACCACGCCCAGAGCCCATGAGTCATTGTTGCAGGCCCTGCGCTGGTCCGGCGTACGGCAGGCCAGGGGGGGGCCCTCATTGCTACCCGTCGCAGCCGTACTCGCTGGTGGTGTGCGGGTCACTGGTCTAGTTGTCAGCATGTCACGGCCACTCCCTGAGGGCAGGTTTTCACACACACCTCACCCATCCGGCACAGGCATCACAGGCCATGTGACTCCGCCAACAAAAGGGTCCGACTACGTCACATTCCCCTCTTCCGGTGGTGACTGGATGACGGACGCCCCACAGTTCGCACTCATATAGGGCCCATGAGTTGCTGCGCACAGGGTTAGTGGCATCCGAGGCCTGGAGTATGGCACAGGCCTACCACCACGTGGCGCAGACTGGGGTTGTACAGGGTTAGTGGCATCCGAGGCCTGGAGTACGGCACAGGCCTACCACCACGTGGCGCAGACTGGGGTTGCACAGGGTTAGTGGCATCCAAGGCCTTGCGGACGGCACAGGCACCCCCCCACGGGACGGTGACTTTGGGTGCACTGAATCAGTGGCACCTTGAGCTGCTGAGCGGGTGTGCAGCCTGCGATGATGCCTCGTCCCGGCGGTCCGGACAGCTCAGGTTTTGTGTGCCCTGCTGGACCGCAGTGTAGGCCAGAGCCAGCGGGAAGTGCGGGCCTACCGCCCCGTGGCGTCGCTTCAGGGATGCCAGAGTTGGTGGCACCCATTGGGCTGAGCGGGTGTGCAGCCTGCGATGATGCCGGGTGCACTGGTATGTCCTCTGCCATGGAGTAATCAAGACCCAGCACCAAACGTGAGACCTGGTGGCCTGCGGAGCGTGGCTGCATGATGTGGAGGGTGCCATGTCCGCGGGCCCCGGGCCTGTGGCTTGCAGCGGCACGTGGTTGGACCTCCTGTCTACGCGTCGGTGGCGGAAGGTGAGCATTGAGCCCTGGGTGTGCATGGGCGGGCATGCTCCGATGGGCGGCGGGACGGGTTGGGGTGCCTCTGCCTGAGTGTGCATGGGTGGGCAGGCAATGTTGTCTTGTGCAAGTGTGTGTACTGTGCCAGTCATGTATCTGGGCTCTGTTTCAGCTGACGGCTCTGAATGAGATGTGTGACCTGGTGAACTGCCCTACATACCGGCACGTGGTTGGAGACACACCGGTGGCATTAGGTGAGCAGTGTGGCCTGGGTGCGCAGGGGCGGCACTCTCTCTCTCTCTCTCTCTCTTCCTCTCTCTCTCCTCTTCTCTCTCTCTCCCTCTCTTCCTCTCTCTCTCTCCCTCTCTCTTCCTCTCTCTCTCCTCTTCTTCTCTCTCTCTCCCTCTCTCTTCCTCTCTCTCTCCTCTTCTCTCTCTCTCTCTCTCTCTCTCCCTCCCTCTCTTCCTCTCTCTCTCCTTCGCTCTCTCTCTGTCCTCTGATGTGCG
Organism: Calotriton arnoldi; assembly: GCA_963921515.1. Taxonomy (NCBI): domain Eukaryota; kingdom Metazoa; phylum Chordata; class Amphibia; order Caudata; family Salamandridae; genus Calotriton; species Calotriton arnoldi. Next base: position 2,214,396 of record CAWUFW010001250.1, read on the forward strand.
CAGGACACACCTTCTCATCATATTTTTTGTCTTACAGGCTGTGACCTACGTATTGTCCGGAGGGGAGCGGCCATGTGTCTTCATTTCATTTCGTTGTTCATTTTAATAAAGTTTCATTTGTTGCTTCGAAAGTGAATGTGTGCTGGTCATTTCTGTGACGACACATCCATGTCACCAGTTGTGATTGTGCGGCATCAGGCGGAATATTTTGTACATGTTTAGGTTTGGCTGATGTGGCATGTCTTTGGTCGGGGGGGTGCCAGGGAGGGGTGGTCCTGGGGTGTTGGCGGTGGGTGTTGTGGCCCTCTTGGGTGTCCGGGTCGCATGATGGGTGGCTCCATGGCATCTGTTGCCCTTCGGATGTGGCCCTGGCCTGTGCTCCCTTTTGTGGTGCTGGCTGCCGTCCGAGTTTACAACAGGTCAGAGCAGGTGTAGATTTCCTGGTGCTAACGCGCCTTATCGCCTGTTTTTCGTTTTTATCGCGGATGTGGCTGGTTGTTGTGAATGTTGAGGTGTGCTGTTGTCTCTGCTTTTGTCACGGGAACGCCTACTCTGCATCTCATTAGCGATATTTGCGAGGGTCCTCTGTGGCGATGTTTTTTGCGGCTGCTATCGCGGGTAAACTGGTGCTGTGGGCTGTTAACACCGGCTTGTGAATGGGGGGGTAAATTTATCACGACTTTGGCTGCGATAAAGTGCCATTAATTTGGCGATAGCTCCTTGTGAATATGCCCCTTAGACTCTCATATTCTTGTGGTTCCACAAGAAACAAGATTTCCTGGCTGTTAGAAGGCCATGCCAGTTCCTGAGCTTCAGGACTGAGCTGGAGTCAATCACTCCACTACCTTTTTCAGAAATAGTGGTATCTTCCAGTATACAGCCATCCATGCTTTATTTATTTATCTATCTATTTATTTATTTAGAAATGTTGTATAGTTCTGCCCACTGACTTTCGGTAAATTGAGAGCACAGACAGGTAATAAAATACAGTTGATTGTTGGAAGAGAAAGATAACAGCTAATTGGGCAGGTAAATTAACATGTCCGATGTTCTTCAACAGCAGCGTTTGCCAAGTGTTTTAAAACATTTTTTTTATTGTGAATTGAATCTATTAAATTTGATTTAGACCTCGACTGACGTCAACAAATACATGATTAAAAAGTGGTAAAACAGTTATATTATTCAGACATTAAAACAGTTTTAAAAAACTTTTAAAACATTTATAGAGGTTATAACAAGTAAATTCATCAAGCGGGGATTTACAAAACTCAATTAAACTTTTTGCAGAACTAAGATTATGTCTGAAACATATAGGCTTTAAATGCCGGTGCCGGGCCTCTATCAGAGTCGAATTTGGACGGACTAATAACACATGTAAGAAATCCTACCGCCCTCCACTACATAAATCACAAATTTCTGTGGAACTGTCCGATTTATCCCATTTAAAAGTCTGGCTCTTTAAAGGGAGGATCCCCAGCCTCATTAAAATTATGGTAGGCCAGACCCTATGCTCTAAAGAGAAACAAATGTATTGTTGTGGAGTTTTATATTGTTGACTGTCTGCGAGGTATGCAAAGTGTTTTAGCCATGTACAGTGGTCTACATCTGACTCATAGCTTATTCTTAGGGTCAGGTTCTTTAGATAGAGCTTCAGATGTGAAGAGGTCATAGGCCAAGTGTTTTTCAATTGAAACCATTCCTGAAAAGTTCAGTTTTCAGGAGCCTCTTCTTGAACTTAGCATGGTTTGGTTCAGTTCTTTGCTTGTGATTAAAGGCATTCCAGGGTTCCAATCATTGTGTAGCCAGAGATCTGCCCCCAGGAGAGGTAAAAGTTAGTAAAATAGAACTCAGATGATCTCAGTACTGGTGGCGTTCATGCATAGTCAGCTGTTCTCCTGCATTCAGTGTAATGTTGATTGCATTCTGTGCACCATTGTTCTTGAAGAACTGAATTTGTTGGTCATCATTATGCATTTCTAAACTCACCTTTGACTGCTCAAGTAGGTGGACAAAGGGGCATATGTACATATTGAAAAAAAGACACAAGAGTGATGATCCTCGAGGACTACCACATTTCAGTGTACGCATGGAAAATCTGGTTGATCTGATGTGAACTGTTTGGCTGTGGTCTGTGAGACATGCTTCCATCCAATGCAATTCCATTCTCCATGTTATAGCTCATTTGTTCTATTGCTCTACTCCATCAAATTACTTTACTGCATAAGCAAGCCCAGAATACTTTGCTTACCAGTTTTTTAAAATAGCAGAACTGAGGGAGGTCTATAATTCTCTGTTTTTCTCTTTCTTAAGTCTTCCTAAAGTCAACTTTCTCTGGACGGTCTAGGATCAATGCAAATTTACACCTGTTCTGGGAGCATCTGTTAACCTCATACCAAGAGAGTGTTTCCTCGCGAATCCTTTCCTTTCAAAGCAGCCAAGTGCTTTGGGTTTCCCTGAGCTATAGCTGTCAAAACATGAGGAAGGTTAAGGACAGGAAGAATGTTCTTTATTTAAATTTCTATTCAGTGAAAGTGGAACACCTCTTATCTTGGGAGGCACAGGGGACTCAAACCTAGGGCAATGACTAAGGCTACAATCACAGACTTCTTAATAGACAGAAAATGTGAAAAATTATGAACCTGAGCTTTGCAGCATATATTATAAAAGTGCTGGTTAAAAAATTATTTTTATTTTCAACAATCAGTTATATGCTGTATGAAAGTATTTCCTACCTACCTCCACACAGGAGAGAGATGACATTCAGTTTTTGCTAAAGTAGATATTTAAAAGCATATAGCCAGGCTGCAGCCTTTTTTTGCACCATAGAACATAAGCTTATGTCATCCTGTATAGGGAAAGTGCATGCACAGTTCACATTTTGATTTTAAGCACAATGTAGTGAGTCCTAACTGTAACAATGGGGATTTTAGCCGACTTTGACAGTGTGAATTCCAGTGCTTAATTGTAAAGACATTTTCAGCTTTATATTTAATGTCTAAGAAGACTAGAATTCTGTATGACTGCAGTGCAGAATATGTCGCTGAGATTGTCTCCACTGTGATTAGAGATCAATCTTTCTAGGCTCAGGTTTGGAATATGATTTTTAGTCCACTCCCACCATTTAAGCACACTTTAGCAATTGATTTAACAAAAATATCAAACATACCAATTAAATAGTAGAAGCAGTTTATCTGATTTAAGGGAAGTCAAAAGTAGTTAGTGACTGTTTTGCAGCCCCACATTGAGCAGATATCCTATAATACTCCCTGTGGAGATTCTAAAAAAATCAAAACATTAGTGGAAACGCAATGAAAACATTACGGCCCAGATTTACTATTATTTAGTGCTAATGCGCACAAGACATGAAGTGGTGCTCTAAAATTAAGCAGCACACGGATTATTACACTAATTAACATTACAACACAAAATATATTTTCCTCTGAAAAGTTTAAGCAAGAGCAGTGCAAAGTGTCTTCACATTGAGGAGCAACAGCCTCCACATTATCTGTATAAAGGGGTTAGAAGGGGGCGTGGCTTGACGCCCACGGGAGATGGCGGCGGTCTCCTGAGCTCCGACGCGGCGGCGCGGACGAAGGCTGTTTTCCTGCGGGTCCCTTGACACATTCTCTTCACGAAGTGCAGTTTTCTGCATATAAACCGCCCGATGATGACCTGGTAAAGTAATTAACTTACCAGCCACGTTTTTTAAAGGTATTTGGCGCTTCTTCGTTTTCGCCTCAGTCGCGGCCGCCATTTTGTATCGCCGCCGCGATATTTTCATACTTACTTCCCTTATGGAGTTGTAATGGCGCAATTTAACTCCTTCATGATTTCGCCTCCTGGAACAACAGTAAGCCTCTCTGATACGTTTATAAAGGCTTCCTCATGATAAACTCTTGCTGTTTCCAGACTTACCAACGTTTCAACAACAAACGCTCATTGGTGTCTGCGACGACTGCCTCTCTTTCCTGTACTAATATGGCTGTGTCTCCTGGCATCTTTGTGTTATATTGAAGCTATGCGCCTACATCACTTTTCTATTTTTTTTTCTTTCGTTTTTTCATCACTTTTACCTTATGTGCTGGAAGCCTCTCATTTTTTGTCACTGAGGGGTATTCTTCTCAGTCATCATTGCTCTTTATTTTTGGACACTATCAAGCACTGTGCCTCAATCCTAACTGTCCGCTGTGCCTTGTTTTCAATAGTTTGCCTCTTCTTGCTCTCAAAATTGACTCTTTCAGTTGGCCTGTGACTAATTCAAGGACATTTTCACACTGTTTATGGGTAGGTTAAGAATATTTAATTCCTCTGTTTCCTCTCACTCACAAAATTACATCAAGAATTCAAAACTTTTCACGAAACTTGCCATAATGGAGTCTACCTCTGCTCCCCAAACAAGGGTTGGCGCCTCCTCATCTACTTCGTCATCAATTCCCAATTTGACGAACCCTGTTAAGTCTAATCCTAAACATCTCAAAATGGACACTCCTTCACCGGCGAAGTCACCACCTCCTGCCTCATTAGACTTTCTACTGGAGGAGATACGCGCCTTGAAACCCTTTCTGGAAGAGACTAACTCCAAACTTCAGTTTCTGACGGACCGCTGGTCCCAACTAGATGACCATCTTACTGCAGTGGAACAGACGGTTTCTTCTTACAACGCAACTGAAAATAAAGTTCATGCTCTTCAGTCACAGGTCACCTCCCTACAAAAACATGTTGAAGACTTAGAAAATAGAAATCGTAGAAATAACTTACGCATCTATGGATTACCAGAAAATACGGAGGGTACAGACCCTCTCTCCTTCTTCAAGTCTTTCCTACCTAAAGTCTTGGGCCTACCTGCTAACTCTACTTTAAACATTCAACGTGCCCACCGATTAGGTCGTCAACATATGGACTCTTCTGGTTCCAATCGCCCTTGTGGAGTCATCCTGTACTTCTTGGAATTACGGACCTTCTCAAAGTTTTGGCATCCTAAAAGAAATCACCTCACATCTCATGGTTGGGTCACTCATTGTTTTTTTTACAAGATTACGCTAAATCTACTGCAGACAGGCGTAGAGAATTTTTGAGTATGAGACCAGACCTTCGTGCCCTTGGTGCTCTATATGGCCTTTTCCATCCTTGCCTCTTTAAGGTCACGTACCGGAATAAGACGACTTCCTACGAAGATCTTGTTAAGCTGCGAAGTTTTCTCAATACCTGCAGAGTTGAGACTATGGATAACTCTGGTGCCTCGTCTTCTCAGACTGGTTGAATGTTCTGTTATGCCTTATTGCTATTGCTCTCTCTGCGTTTTATATTTTAAATAGATAATTTTTCTGTTTACTTATGTTTTGAAATCTCATGTCTATCATATTACCATTTCGCAGTTTAATTACATTTCTTTTTCTCTTATAGATAATACTGTTGTGTGTATCCCCTTTTATCTCGCACCATGTCGTTTCCAGTCTTCCCTGTGCCTACCTTCGTGAGATCCGGTTACACCGTCCTTCCATGTGGTCTCACCCTCCCACCCTCATTTTTGGACTCTTATAGGTATGTGTTTTCTCTCTTACTTTATTCTACTTTATTTCTCTTTTGCTCTTTTTACTTCCTTTTCTGTCTTCCCCCCTCTCTTGCTTGAAGCTTCATTTACCTACTTGCCTTTTTCTGAATTTCTCACGTTTTTGGCTTCTTTCACTTTTTCTCTTTTCTCCTTTCACATTGTATTCTCATTTATTTTCATGATGTTGTGGTCATCTTTGTATCCATTTAATATTTTGTCTGGTCTAATTCAAATGAGTTTTTCACTTATTTACCTATGCCACTGAATATTGTCTGCATTCGCCAATTAAAAGGCAACGTGTTTTAACACATCTATCTAAATTGAACGCTGACATTGCACTGATTCAAGAATCGCATCTTACAGAATCGGAATCCTTGAAATTGAAAAGGGACTGGGTTGGTGACGTCTTTTTCTCACCCGGTGAAGGTAAACGCAATGGTGTTGTTACGCTATGTCATAAGTCTCTTCATGTCAAACTTATCTCTCAGGAAAAGGATGATATAGGACGATGGCTGTTTACAAATTTACTGATTGGGAAAGTGTCTCTCTCTTTACTTAATGTTTATGCTCCTACTACGAATGACTCTCTTTTTGGTCCCATCTTGAACAAAAGTTGTTGCACTACCCCCATGAAAATCTTTTTTTAGCTGGAGACTGTAATCAGATTATAGATCCCTTTATAGACCGAAACTCTGTACCATCCTTCATTCCCTCTAAAGCCCACAATTCATTTTTACAGTCCTCCAACACAGACACTTGACAGATGCCTGGCGTTTATGCAACCCTACCCTGAGGGAATACACTTACTTCTCACCAGTCCACAAGACACAATCACGTATAGATCATATTTTCATTTCTCATAACATTACACAATCCATTTTATCTGAAGAGATTGGTTCTATACTGATTACTGATCATGCTCCTGTTTCTATTTTATTAGATATGCTTCACACTCCTTCTGCTCCTCGTCGTTGGCGATTTAATAACTCCTTGTTACTTGATCCTGGGTTTACTTCTTCTTTCACCTCATTTTTTGAAAAATATTTTATCCTTAATTAGTCCTTTTCATACGATTTGGGATGCCTTTAAGGCTGCGCCCCGCGATTTTGTTATTAATTTTGTGTCTAAAAAGCGTCATGCAGCTCGTAAAAGAGCCACAGATCTTTTCTCACGGATAAAGAAATTAGAGCATTCTTACTATACCACTAAGTCAGAAGACTCTGTAGCTGAACTCATAGCCACCAAACTTAAATTTAATAAAGAATCCACTGATAATGCTTCCTTATATCTTCTTAAATCCACAGCAAAATTTTATGGTGGCCAAAACAAATCTGGTAAATTGTTGGCAAACTATCTTAAAGTTAAAAAACAGAAATTTAACATTGAATCGATACTTGATGATCAAAACTCTCCCAAATATAAAGATTCTGAGATTTTGCAGGAATTTTATAATTTTTATGAGTCTTTATACACTCCTGTTTCCTCCCCTGCTGATAATTCCATCTCAGACTATCTTTCATCCATCAATAAATCCTTTGATACCTCTTTAAATTTATGTAGTGTGCTATTTACTCTTAAAAAAGATAAAGCCCCAGGCCCTGACGGTTTTACGGTTGAGTTTTTCCAACATTTTTCTCAGTTACTTCTCCCTAAATTACACAGGTTATTACTTTCCTTTTCACAAGCAGGAACTTCCTCTGGTTCCTTTTTGGAAGCCCTGATTTGCCTCATTCCCAAAGAAGATAAAGATCCCCGTTTCTGTAAAAATTACAGGCCTATCTCATTAGTAAATATTGATTATACCATTTTTTCAAAATCTCTGGCCATTCGATTAGAATCTCTTCTTCCCAATCTTCTGGGTAGAGAACAATCGGGTTTTGTGAAAGGTTGTTATTTATCAGACAACACACGCTTGTTTTTCGACATCCTCTCCAAATCATCTCATTTCACTGAACCATTAGCAGCCATTGCTTTGGACGTAGAAAAGGCGTTTGATAGAGTCTCTTGGCCTTTTATTTTCTCAACTCTTAAATGGTTTGGTTTCGGACCCAAAGTTGTTAACCTAATTTCTCTTTTATACTCCTCTCTTAAAGCAGCAATTTTTGCAAATGGTCTTACCTCCTCTTATTTTACCTTGGGTAGGGGTGTTAGACAAGGCTGCCCCTTATCCCCTTTTTTATTCAATTTAGCCTTAGAACCTTTTTTATCAAGGATCCGCCAAAACTCAGACATCTTTGGGTTTATTTCTGGTGACACTCATATCAAATTGGCTGCATATGCAGACGACATTCTTTTATTTCTTTCAAAACCCCAATCTTCCCTTCCACAATTTCTTCAAGAAACAATGGCCTATTCTGCTGTTTCCGGCTATAAACTTAATAATGACAAATGTGAGATTTTACCCTTGACTAAATACACCTTTAAAGATGACTTTCATTCTGCTAATTTTAAATGGAACTCACATTATATCAAATACTTAGGTATGTATTTCTCCACCTCCCTCAAATCGTCAATCTCCATTAATCTCGATAAAAGTTCTTTAAAAATGTCCTCCTTGATAGATACATGGCACCCTTTATATCTTTTTTGGTGGGAAAGGTTGGACACTATAAAAATGATGTTATCCCCAATCGTTCTTTTCACCATTTCTAATATTCCGTTGTCTATACCTCAAAGGTTTTTCAAGAAGATTAATTCCCTGCTTTCATCCTTTCTTTGGAATAAAAAAAAAGGCCCGTATGTCAATATCAAAACTTATTCGTCCTAAATTGGAAGGTGGTGTCAACTTCCCCGACTTTCCTACTTATCACAAGGCCTTTATTTTGCATCAATCCTCTCATTGGTTACATGACCTCTCAATTGATTCTCCTCTTTGGGTTGCACTTGAACACTCTTATCCTACCCCTTTTTCTTTTCAAGAATACTTATCATTTACACGGAAACCTCAAAAGCTTTCTAATCCTATTTTTCAACACACTATCAAACTATTAGGTCCATTCGTATTGGGTATTCACACTGATAGAGATTCTTTATTACAGTCCACTATTTGGCATAATAGACATATACTGATTAATGGTAAACCCATATATTGGAAATCGTGGAGACAAAGAGGTCCTATTTGGGTTAACCAACTTTTTTTGAATGATACAGTTTGTCTTTCTCTCAGGTCAAAGTCATTTTTGATCTTCCTTTCTCATTTAGTAATAAATATCACTTGCTATCTACTGCGTTAACTACGGCTGTTACTCATTTTGCTCATTCTCCTGCTTTGCTTAACTCTTCTCTTAAGATTTCCCAATAATTTTTAAGTACCTGTCCTAGGGCATCAACCACTTATTCTTGTTTAAGTGTTTCAAATTCTCCCAGGAACAAAACCAAGGTGGAACTGGATTGGGAACGAGACTTGGATATAACCTATCCTCTCCCACTATGGAATAAAATTTGGCTCAAAATACGTAAATCCTCAAGGGCGGCTAATGCCACACAAACACTTTTCTTTATTTATAACAGATTACTTCTCTCCCCGGCCCTTCTTCATAAGATAAACACCAACACTCCTAATGCCTGCTGGTCATGTTCCTCCTTAAATGCTGACTTAAAACATATGCTTTTTACTTGTCCTTATGTACACGATTTTTGGTCATGTGTTTGGAAACAGATTACCTCCATTTTTAACTCTTCAGTACCTCTTTCACTTTCTAATATATTTTTGGGCTCCCTTTCTGATGATTGGTCTCACTCTCATATAAACATACAAATTTTGGACTTACTTTTGGGAGTTGCGTTTCAGCAGATTACCAAACACTGGAAATCTTTGCCTGATTTATCCTTCCAGGCATGGTGGTATGCGGTTTGTCGCAATCACAGACTAGACACAGCATATGTATACCCTATATCTCTTGCTGTAAAGCGTTCACTTCTATGGTCCCCAGTTACACAATTTTTCGATTGTCATGCTAGTATATCCCATGCACGTACTAGTTCTGCACAAGAAGTCCTAAAACCTCCGTGACATTCTACTTTCTTTTATTAGTATGATGAATTAAAAGTTATCAATAATATGTTGTTGTATATCTATAAAGTTGCTTGTCCTGCCTCATAAATCTGTATTGATGATGTATCCATGACTTCATGTATATGCTTATGATCCCTTTTTATATTATATGCTTACTTTATTTTGTATTTTACATGCTTGTTCTTTTTTTTTTCTTTCTTCTCTGTTTTCTTCTGGTTGACCAGACCTCAATAAACTTTACTTTTTTGAAACTTAAAAAAAATAAAGGGGTTAGAAGGAGGAAACATACACATACAGTCACAGTTGCTGGTTAATGAGTTTATTTATTTATTTAGTGTTTTATAGAGCACGAGCGTGACCCGTTAGGGTATCAGAGCGCTTTACAGCAAAAACAAGTTATTTACAAGATTCAGAACAGGCGATCATGAGAACATTTGGCAGAGATAACAAGCTATTTACAAGGAGTAGGAACAGGCAATCATGAGTACACTTGAGGGAGATACAACAAATGTTAGCAGGAGCAGAGGAGGTCTGCACAACACCAGCCTCTGCCCGTGAAAGTGACAGTGAGGTAGGAATGATGCAAGATGGTAATGCAACGACCTTGGTACAAGAATCGCGTAGGTTACATCTATGAAATCAAGATCGGCTTACACGGGTAGAGTTCAAAGTAGAGAGCAATAGCCTATCGCTAGGCCGCTGAACTGTATATGCACTGAGTGTGTTTATGGAAGGAATTTGCCCATTAGGAAAGTCTTAGCTTCCTTTCTGAATCTTGACAGAGATGGTATTCTTCTGATGTAAGGCGGCAGCAAGTTCTAGATTCTAGGTGCGGCCCCAAAGAAAGCTCTGTTGTATGTTTTCTTCTTCCGGAAGAGGGGTTTTTCATCTGCAAAGCTTTCGAAATAAAATTAACTCTATTTGTGAATCTTTTACAGCGCAGTGCAATAATACCTGCGTCTGGCTTATTTTGATCTAAGGTCGTGCAGCTGATTAATGATAGATTAAAGACATTTACGTAGAAGTAGGAAAAAAAAGATCTTTCTTTAATGATAGGAAATTATAAAACCACATTTAAAAAATACGAAACATTATTATATAGGATTATTACAAATCCTGTGATTGCAGGATTGTTGGCTTGCTTTGATTGACAACTTTAATTAACATACTACTTGTACAATTAATCACAGCGATGTAACCTTGGAAGTTTCCTTGATCAATCCAGGTACAAGAGGAATGCAAATTGATCATTAACCGGCCTTTGTCAAAAGAAGACGGTGAGGTTGCCAAAACATCCAATGTCACATCTTCCTGCCTCATACATATTCACACTTTCAAACGAAGAACAGATTGTCGGGCTCACAAGCCATATGTATATGTTCTGAAATCTATTGAACTGTACAGAATGTATGCCTTCCTATCACACAGCAACACATGACACATGCTGGGAATGGATGCAATTTTAGTTCAGGAAAAAGGTCACATCTTCCTGATGTAAAGTGCCAGCGCAGCAACATATCTCCCCTACCCTTGCCAGTCACCCCCCTTAGATGCCTGTGTACAGGGATGGGCCTGCATCAGTTTGTGTCAATTTTTAAATCACACATTTTTCTGTCAATGTTAATCTTATGTAATCCAGTGCGTCATTTAATTGAGAAACTGAGGTTGAATCAACGTATACAAGGGCAAACCCGGATTTTTAGATGGGCGCGCGTTTCAATATAAAAGAGTATTTTTAATAGACACTTTTAAAAGGGATGAGGCTCTCCTGGCGGTGCATACCTCCAAAAAAAGGTTCAGATGTATGAACAGCCAGGGCAAGTCACTGGCGATTCCTCCTCAGTGCACATCCCTCTCTATTCTCGAATGAAGCCATGAAACTTCAGTTCTAGTAAGGTTCGAAGCAGTGCACATTAATCCCCATCACTGAACAAAACAATGCACATTCTTTTTCATTACTAAACACAAAAGTGCGCGCTCTTTCCATTACTTCAAAAAGCCTGCGCATGCAGCTTTCTATTACAAAATAAAACAGTACACATTCCTTACTGTTACTGGAAGGGAAGAGTGCATGTTGTTTTCATTGCCGAATAAAACAGTGACCTTCCTTCCCATTATTTCAATAGAACACTACCACATGTTCTTTTTTACTACTAAAAAATCAGCGCACATTTTACATTATGGAAGAGACATTTCTTTGTATAACTGACTAAAACAGTACGCAATCGTTTCTCTTAGTAAGCCCGCACACCCGTTCCAAACCATTACTGGCTAAAACTGTTCACATTCATTTCGCTTACTGGCACTCGCCAGTCCACAATCAAGGGCATTACTGAATAAAAATGTATGTCCTTTTCATTTCTGAGTGAAACAGTACACTTGCTTTAACATTGCTGAATAAATGGGTACACGATTGCTTTAGCACTGAATCAGATAGGTAGTTGTCCTCTATCACACACCTTCCTAAACTTAAAAGCCGGGATTTCTTGAGAATGAGAACTAGAAACTTGCCCTCAAAATATTCTATTGAGATATCACAAGGTAGAAGAGACAAAGGAACAAAGCCAGGGCAACAATCACAATGGAAAAGACAGGGTCGGACTGGTACATGATGCAATCTAACAGAGCTGTGCATGGAATTCTTTTTTGGCAGTTTATGGGCGGGTTAATGGTCTGGTAGGCCGATTTTTAATATTGAGTTGATTTCTCTGACATTGACACAAACATTGCCTGTAGCAAGAGCAAATGCTTGCAGTCTCCCATACCTTGCAAAACACCTATGTAGCTGCTCTTTGCGAGTTTAAAACTGCCCTGGTTTGCAAATGTGGTCAACGTTTGGAGCTATTTGATTCACTAATGGGAGCCATTTTAATTTGGTGCCTGGGCCTATTTACTGTCCCAGTCCGACCCTTAGAACAAATGTATGCTAACACTGTGAGGGCACAATAATACTACAACAAGGAAGCAAGGAAACAAGAAAGTGTCTGATTTGTGTTTTAGTCTAGTCTTAGATGAGAAGTGCTTTATATTATCTAAAACAGATTCCCAAAGCATTCCCTATCAGTGGATTTGACTTACTCCCATGTTGGCCTAAAACAATTTAACTCACCTAGGTAACCATACTCACTCTAAAACAATCAAACATACAAACATAAACGCATACATACATACATAATATATTCTTTGAACACTGTGAAAAAAATACAAAAAAAACGAATAAAATATTTATACAAACATATTTGCTCCAATTATCTCATCAACACATCATATTTTACTCCATAATAATAAACATAAATAATTCATAAAAATTACTTAAAATCCATTCATCATTCGTACATAAGAAGAAATATAAAAAATTCTCCGAAAGTTAACTTTCAAAAACAAACATATCGAATTTTGTCACTGTACAAATATGAATTAATTAGACATGCACGATTTCTCATCAACACGTTTCAGTGGACTAATGGTATTAAACCACCTTCCACAGTACTTCTGATATTAATATTTTTCCCACACCATGAAATTCAAAAATCATGAACAACATCGGACTAACCCAACTCATCAGAGAACCCACAAATCACCAGCCACACATTGGACCCCAATTTCATCATCTCCACCGACATCAAGTTCAACTCCACCTCACCCCTTGCATGGGCCGACCGCTCCATAATCCACTTCCAAATCAACGTACCGCAGACCAAAGCAGCCATCAACATCAGCCTACCCAGCCACAGCTGGAGCAAAATCTCAGAAGAATAATAGCTCAATGTCCTCCACACAAACCTGCCAAACCCTGGGGGCAACATCAACAAGGATATCGACAACTTTAATAACTGGATCAAGAACTACGCAGACTCCCTCACACCCATCAAACTCAACAAACAGAGAAGATCCAAAAAGTAAGTCAGCTAGTACACAAAGGACTTCGCAGACACCAAGAGACACTGCAAACAACTGGAAAGGAAGTGGAGATCCAGTGACGAAGACACTGACAGAACTACCTTCAAAGCTGCATTCAGATGAAACTACTGACAACTTAGAGAAACCAAGAAAAGAGCATAGCTGAATGCATGGAAAGGGAGCTTGAACAGCAGCTAAGTAATGATATCTATCATCAAAGATTTCACTACACCGACAGCCTCCGTCAACAGCATCAACCCCTCTCAAGAACTCTGCAACAACCTATCCAATTTCTTCCACAGCAAAATCACATATATATATTTACAGCAAATTCATGCTCTAACCAGATCCAAGCAAATCCATCACCATCCTGCCCATCATCAATCATGACGCTACCCTAATCAGATGGAAGTCCTTCACCAGTGAAGAAACAGCTACATCTATACGGACCATCCACTATGGGGCCCCATCGAATTAATGCTACCACCACATCCATAACATTGGCCACCAATCAGCACAGCTCTCACCCACATCATGAACACCTTCATCACCTCCGCCACTTTCCCAGAAGCCTGGAAGAAGGCAGCAGCCAACGCCCTGCTCAAGAAACCTTCAACCAATCCCAGACAACTTCTGACCTATCTCACTGCTTTCTTACCCAGTAAAAGTAATCGAAAAGGCCATCAACAAACAACTCACAAGCCACCTCAAGCTCCACCATCTACTGGACAACACTCAATCAGGTTTCAGTAAGAACCACAGCACAGAAACCTCACTCATTGCAGCCACCAATCCAGGAGCACCATGACCAAGAAGAAACAGTTGCCCTCATCTTGCTTGACATCTCCATGGCTTTTAACACAGTCTCCCACAACACACTCATCAGAAGACTCCAAGATTGCGGTATCCAAGGACCAGCGCTCAACTGGATCTGCTCCTTCCTCACAGGTAGATCCCAATGAGTTAGACTGCAGCCCTTCACATCCGAGGCCAAGAAACTTGTATGCAGAGTCTCCCAGGGCTTATTCCTCAGACCGACCCTGTTCAATGTCTACATGGCACCACTCGTCAACATCATCAGGTCTCAAGGCATCACCATCATCTTCTATGTGAAGGGCACCCAACTCATCCTCTCCCTAATGGACTAGACACCCACCACTGGAACCAACTTCACTAACTGCATGACATTGGTAGCTGAATGGGTGACAACCAACTGCTTGAAACTGAACTCCAAAAAGGCGGAAATACTAGTCTTTAGCAACAAGAACTTCTTGTGGGAAGCCACTTGTTGGCCGACTGAACTAGGACCCACAACAACACCCACCAACCACACCATAAATCTGAGGATCATCCTGGGCGCCTGCTTCCACATCCTACGAATGGTACAAAAAAATGTCAAGTGGCCATACGAACTATCATGCAAGCACTCATTGCAAACAAAAGCCAACTTGAGTACAGCAACGCACTGTCCGTTGGAATTTCCAAGCAACTCCTGAACATACTTCAGACCATCCATTCAAACGCCTCATGCACACCTATAAAGCCCTACTCAACACAGGGCCCGCATACCTCAACAGGTGCATGCACTTCCACAACACCTCAAAGACACCTTGCTTCAGCCTCACTCTCACTCACACACAACCCCCTGAATTCACAGAAGCAGAGCAGGTAGTTGTTCTTTCTCTCACTTTGCACCCAAAACATGGAACGACCTCCCACAACACATCAGAGCCTCTTCCTCAATACTTGAGTTTCACAAGAAGCTGAAGACTTGGCTCTTCGAATAATTATGCGAGAACCACATACCTACACACTTGCTCCAGTGCCTAGATTCCCTCGCAGGTGATTAGTGTATTCTATAAATCATAACACCACATAACATAACATGACGTAACACATATTGCAAGCTATCGGGCCACTCATAATGAAGGCCTTAGATGTGAATTCCGTCCAAATACCCTGAGCGCATTCATTAAGCTGATTTTCTGAGAAGGAATGTCTTTCTTCAATCTTAGACATGACCTACACATGTTGTAAAGTACTGTAGGGGAGGCCTTCCACCACCCTCCCTTTTTGCATTTATTATTGAATCCTTAATGCGAGTTGATACAAAAATATTCCTTTTATATCCCAAATGACTAAATTTAAACTGTACACCAATGATTTTATTTCATATTTGAAAGTGGATGGAAAAATGATTGAATGCATATATAAAAAGATTCAAGAATTTAGAAAAAGGAGGTTACAAAGTTAATCACACAAAAAAGAGATCTTACTTTTTAATGCATCAGTCAAGGTATTACCAAACCAGTTGAGCATAGGTCATAAGGAGATGCAGAGTGATAGTTGCTTGGAAATCTATGTTTCTCATTGTAGCAAATCTACTTTTTCTGCATCGTCACCCTAGATTATGTGCCTTTTTCTGGACCCTATTTTTGCTGCTTTTTTAACTCTGTGCACTTTAGCCCTGCTAAACAGAAGTAAAGTGCCTATGCCCTTCCTTTAAATATGGTTAAATTGGCTCATCCCGGATAGACCAGTTTAACTTGCTTAGAAGTCCCTAGTGGATTGTATAGAAAATTCACACAGGGCCTGGAAGGTAAAGGCCACCTGTGGATTGCAGCACCTATTTTGCCATCCACACGGGCAGTCTGTAAAGCATTTTTTTCTGCCTACCATGTGTAGCTTGACTGCAGCAGCCTAAAACCTGCAGTCAAACATGTCACGTGCATGAGTTTTGACAGGTGGGAACCCCTGATTTTAAATATTCATGTCACCCTCAGGAACACATTGTGACCCACAAGGTAGTGTGCCTGATATTTAAAAGTGTAACCTATGCACAAATAAAGCTGGCATGTACATTCAGTGTACTGCTCACACAGAGTATAGGGTAGCATGGTGTACAGGGAATTGAAAAGGATGAAAAAGATGTGGGGGCACTACAAGTGTATGGACAAGAACCCTCACTCACCCGAGGGTGACATGCTTCATCATTGGGACCCTCCACACACTGGGACCGCAAGGTGCCCAGTGTGGGCTACAACTTCCCCTCAGGTAAGAAGCAGGAGTGTTTTAAAGTAGCACGTCAATGTATTAATATCTCTAGGCTAGGGGTGAGGGGCAGAGTGCAACAGAAAAGTGTGTTATAACTATCTCACTAGGAACACTACAACTTTATTTATGTGTCCTAATGGATAAGGGTTAAAAGCATAGTGATACAGGGTTATGGATATTCACCCTGTGTTACGGTCAACATGTTTCTGCCCTATATGACTTTAGATGTTCCAGGCATTCTTCAGGACCATTATATAGTGTCACTCTGCTACAATAACGTGTACAAATAATAAAAGTAAGGAAGAATTTATACTCAGGCCCACTATCTTGACCAACCATGCACAGTGGCCAGTTGTTGGGTAGGTCAGGTGGCCCAAACGTTAGTGTGCAAAGTCCAACTCTACCATCAACAGGGTCTCTTAACACGTAGATACCTCTAGTGTATCGGGACGCTTCCTCTTGCGAGACTCTGGAGGGAGTCTTGCAAGAGGAAGCATTCCAGTTCCAGTTCAGGAAGCACCTGGCTTGGCAATTCAGGCTGGATTGTTCCCATTGGGGCAGGGTCAAGACTGATTTCCATATAGCTGAGTCCAAACTGAGGTGACAAGGTGTTAGAAAGGGGGTTTCTGGTTGGCAGAGGTATGCACCCTGTCCAAGCAGGAACCACAAGTCTAGTCAGGGTAAGTCACAAACACACCCTAAATTAACCTGTGCTCACTGCCTGGTAGCTTGGCACAGAGCACCCAAGCTTAACTTAAGAGGCAATGTGTCAAGTATTTGTGCCACACTTAAAAAAGTAAAACAGTGAAAATACCACACAAAAAGATACCACACCTGGTTAAAATAGAGCTTACTTTAATGAACAAAACAAGACCAAAACAACAAAAATCCAAAAGGTAGAACTGAAGTTATGAATTTTTTAAGAATAACCTGAAATGTAGTCCTTAAAAACATAAAACGCCAACCAGGGCTATCTGGTCATGCTAGACTGGGTAAAATCTAAAAGTTCAGGCCGACTGCGATGGAGCTTGGGTTGGATACAGGGGCCAGCTTTGGCCTGCTGCAAGTACTTCAGTTGTGTCATCGTTGAAAACGAGATGCGGGATGCAGGCGAGGTGATTCGTCATTGTCAATCCACTAAGAAAGGCAATGCCTTGGTTCCGAGCCGCACAACGGCGATGATGCGTCAAGAATGGAGTCAATGCACAATGCAGTTGGCAATGTGTCGGAGTCAATCTTTGCAATGGCGGCAATGCGTCCACAGTGGAGGAGATGCGCCAGTTCTGAGTCCCTGTATCAATGGCGATGCGTGGATTCTGTTGGAGCAGCACTTCCAACCCACTTCCTAGGGCCCAGGACTGGGTTGGCACCCCTTAGCAGGGCACACTAACAGATGTCAGAGTCCAGGTGCTGCAGCAGGTGATATGAAGTCTTTTATGTCCCTGAGACTTCAATCAGGAGGCAAGCCAGCAAGCCCCTGGAGTCACTCTGGTTTTAGGTTCAAGTGACGTGTGTCCAGTCCTTCCCAACCAGGCAAGGAGGGCAGCAGGCAGCAGGTCAGCACAGCAAGAAAGTAGTTCTTCCAGAGCAACAGTCAAGCAGAATGGCAGTCCTTTAGCAGCACAGCAGTCCTTCTTCCTGGCAGAGTATCCACAGATCCAGAAATGTGCTGAAGTGGTACCCAGTGGTGCCTTTGAAGTGGGGGAGACTTCAATAAAGGGCTTTGAAGTGCACAGAGGTCCACCCTTCCTGCCCTGGCTCCAGACTCACTACAGAGGGTTAAGCAGTCCTTTGTGTGGGAACTGGACACAACCTAGTGTGAGTCTGTGTCCAGCTCCTCCCGTCCTTCCTGCTCAGGATGGCCCATCAGGATGTGGATGGCCCATCACACCTAAGCTCCCTTTGTGTGTGACTGTCTAGAGGGAATACACAAAACCCAGCTGTCACCCCCCCAGACGTGTATCGGAGACAGGCTGCAGGCACACAGGGCTAATAGCAGAAAAATACCATCTTTTAAAAAGTGGCATTTTAAAAGTTGTAATGATAAATTTGACTTTACCATTAAAGAGGATTGATCATTACAATTCCATAAGTATTAAACATGACGCCTCTATCTCCTTCCAATTGGGAATTACAGCCTGTTAGATGTAACAAGGAATCCCAAATGTAACCTATGAGAGGGGTTGTCTCACAGTAGTGAAAAAGAAATTTAGGAGTTTTTCATCTAACAGGACATAAAAAAATAAAAAATAGATGTCCTACCTTTTAATTACACAGCACCCTGCTCTATGGGCTATCTAGGGACTACCTTAGGGGTGACTTATATGCAATAAAAACTGGGGTTTAAGGCTTAGCAAGGGGTTTTAAATGCCAAGTCAACATAGCAGTGTAAACTGCTCCCACAGGCTATGACGTGGCAGGCCTGAGACATGTTTAAAGGGCTGCTTAAGTGGGTGGCACAATTAGTGGTGCAGGCCCAATAGTAGCATAAATCTACAGGCCCTGGGCACAGGTGGTGCACTTTATTAGGGACTTATAGGTAACTTAAACAAGCCAATTGGGGATAATCCAATCAAACCATGTTTAGGGATAAGAGCACAAGCAGTTTAGCACTGGTTAGCAGTGGTAAAGGGCATAGAGTTCTAAGGCCAACAAAAACGAGATCAGCAAAATTGGAGGCAAGCAGGCAAAAAGTATGAGGTAAGACCACCCTAAGGCTGACAGGTCTAACACAAGGTGTACAAAATGACAATGTATTGAGATGCAGCCCTTAGTAATTTACAATGGCTGAGATTAATTCAAGCATTCCATCCATCACTTTTTTGTATACTTTAGTGTGTCACCCTAAGTGGGAGGGGCATGCCCAGAACAGGGTCCCGTGCACACTGTGTCACTGGAATCAAGCTGTACCCTGCTAATGAGCCCATAACTAGAGTGAAACTGGTCCTTGGTTGCTTGCGTTCTGGTTCATTGAGGACCTGGCTTGACAGTTCGGACTGGACTGTTCTGATTGGAGCAGGGTCAAGACTGATTTGCATATAACTGGGTCCAAACTGAGGTGGGATGGTGTGCGAAATAACAATGGTTTGGGATGTGGACCGATAAATTACCAGTGACTGAGATTAATTCAAGCATTCTATCCATCACTTTTTTGTATATTTTGACTTTCTAAAAAAGTGGCATTTTCAAAATTGTAATTTAAAATCCTGACTTACTATAAGAGAGGATTTTTCATTACAATTCCAAAGACACCAAGCATGACCTGATCATCTCTCCCATTCAGAAGTTGCAGCTTATTAAATGTAATAAGGCAACTCCAATGTTCTCCTATGAGAAGATAGGCCTTGCAGTAGTGAAAAATGAATGTAAGTGTTTTTCACTACCGGGACATGTAAAACTAAAAGTACATGTTGTAGGAGAGTAGGATCTGCTTCACATGGGTACCCCCACTTTTTGCTGATGCTTCACTGTTTTTCGACATTAGTCTGGCTGGGGCCCTGCTAATCAGAACCCCAGCCTAGCTGCTTCCTCTCTAAAATGGTTTCCATGTGCCTTAGGCACATCACTGATTGGAATCTGGAGTGCCCTTATAAGTCCCTAGTATATGGTATACTATGTACCAAGGGCATAGGTACCTCAGAGGCCTACCAGGGGCTGCAGCATGTATTATGCCACCCCTGGAAGGCCATCCAAACTGACACCACAGGTCTGCTACTGCAGCCTGGGTAAGGTGGTGCATGCACCCCTTACTGTGATATAGGTTACCTAAATCACTAAATACATACACACATATAAACCTATAAGTCACTCCTAAGGCAGGCCTTATCAATCCTAAAGGCAGAGTGCATGGTTCCTATGTGAGAGGGTGCCTCTGCATGAGCAGGGCCCCTCTGCAGTGTTCGGAGACCCTTCTCTGATGCTGTTTGTAGTGCAGCCTGACCATATACTCTTAAGCACATTATAACCTGCGTTAAATGCTAACTTTGGAATGGCTGCACCTAAACATGTCGTGTTTGGTGTCAAACATCTTGGAATACTACCCCCCGCCAATTCTGGCGGCGGGGGTAGCATTCCACCCTTCTAGAGGGAAAGACATGTTAACTCTGGCTAGCCCGGTAACTTCTTTCCAAAGCCCTGGCATCACAAAATGGATGCTGCTGCCACAGACACGAGTCTGGCCTCCTGCTGCTGGACGAAACTCCGGCAGGGGAGGCCTGGACAACAGGTTTCCTGTCCCAGGGAGGTATGACCACCTCCCCAGACAGGATAATGTGTATTGGGGCTGGGCGGGAGCACTTTCGGGTGCTTTGAAGTCCTGCACTGGGGGCACACTTGGTGTCCCTGTGCATACCCCAGTTCAAACCGGATCAGGGGCTTGCAGCCACTGCTTTGGCGCAAACTGGACAAAGGGAAAGGGGTGTAGCCACCCCTCTGCCCTGACCACCCATAGGTGGGGCCACAGAGTAGTCCAACCCCTAAACTTGGTATAAGTATAGGAACCCAGGGGCAGATTTACAAGCCCCTTGCGCCACTTTTACGTCACTTTTAACATGGGAAAAGTGACGCAAAAGTGAGCGCAAGGAACTGCAAATCTACCCCAGTCCTTAGGACTTTAGATTATCCCTGGACGAAACTCTGAAACAGAATCCTGGACCTTCGACGCTCTACTCAAGATTAGAGGACAGAAGAATCTCCCTTGGGGTCAAGGAGTGACTCCCCTGCTTGGCAGGCACCAAAGACACATCTGTCTGGTCTGCATTTCTGAAGCTCCCGTCGGACGCCGAAGTCTTCGCATCACCAGAGGTGGATTTTCAGACTTCCCCGAGGCTACCCTGAGTCCCCAGCAAAGCTGAGGCCCGTAGCTATCGTGGGTGATGTGAGACCATGACCCCTGGACACCGAGCACATTTGCAAGTGCATCCTTTTCTGGGTCTCCCACAAAGTCGTGCTTTGGGCTCCCAGTAGCCCTAGCCTCCAGCACCAACTGCACCGAAGATCACTGGCCTCCACTCCACGAGTGTCCTGTGAGCCAGATCCACGTGCGACGTCTCGAGGCTCCTTCGCGGTCACTAGCCCGTTGGCTAGTAGCCCTTAACGAAAGTCAATCTTTTTCTTCTTGGGAATCCTGGTTTCTCCAGGCCTGCCCTCACTTACTCTCGCTGGGTGAGTTCTCCAGACCTTGCTGGTCTGCACCATCGACGATCTTCATCTTCATCGAGACTTGCCGTTGCCAAGGCTTGTTGGGTCCAATCCAGTCGCCGACACCTTAGCACTCGACAAACATCGTGTACCAGCCCGAATCCTGCTCCTGGTCACCAACAACGCCTCCTGGACCTCGTGGCTGAAGAGTCAAGACGACCGTCAACG
Source organism: Calotriton arnoldi (assembly GCA_963921515.1). NCBI lineage: Eukaryota > Metazoa > Chordata > Amphibia > Caudata > Salamandridae > Calotriton > Calotriton arnoldi. The sequence continues at coordinate 2,236,283 of CAWUFW010001250.1, forward strand.
CACCTGAAGCACTCGTCATCGGTGGGCATCTGTCCATCGCCCTCCTGGTCACTGGCTAGTGACCCAGACTCTGTCCCCTCTGCTTTCAGGTTCTTCAGATCTCCGATCCACTCTTGGATCCACCCGGACACTTTCCACTTGGTCGCCAGCAGCACTTTGCAGCAGATCGCCATTCAAATCGACGACGAAACCCGACCCCGAAAGGCACCTATGCACCCGGCTTCCCTGGGTGAGGTAACACGAGTACTCCGGTGCTCCCGTGGGTAGAGACTCTTCAAAGTACTAGTTCTCAAAGGGTTTGCTCCAAGTCCTCCTTTAAGTGTCCCTTTTCTTTAATTTCCTGATCGCGACTTTCTCCATAGAAGTCAACGGCGTATCGCGGTTGTGTATTTACACTGCACGCGTCCCCCGTGGGTCCCCTGTGTCACTACCTTGGGTGGTTCCTTGTGGTCCAAGCACTTCTAGAGGCTCTAGGCCTAGTGTCAAGTTCAGTCGTGGTTCTTATACCACTTTATTGGTATATGGTTTGGTACGCCCCTAGGGCCCAAACGTGTATTTGTGCTATTACTGTGTTTAAATAACTTCTAACTTATGTATTTGAACTCTAGCCTCATAAAGAGACTAGAGGGGTGTGTTTAGCAATAAATACATATATTTTGAATATATACCTGGTGTGGTGCTCTTTCATTTGGTCACTCAAAAGATTATAGACTGGTAAAACAAGCTGCTTTACATTCCTTCAAGACTTAGCCTGAAGGCTGCTCTCCATAGCTACCACTAGGATAGCTTTCAATAAGGTTGTCTTTAACCTATCTCCAATAAGGGGTTGTTTGGACTGGTGCAAGGTGCCCACTATAATTAGTGGACAGCATATACCAGGCCAACTTCTCACATTGGTGTGCAGCGTGTGGGATTCCAGCTTGCTATTGTTTTACCAGATAATCTCAATTGAATTGATCAACTGAAAACCACTAAAGGTACCTAAGGTACATATAATTTAAGCTTAGAATACAGTAAGTTCTACTGAACTTAGAGTTGTGTGTTAAGGGATAGCACACCCTTTCTACAACTCAAGAGAGTTTAGTAGGCCACACTAGAGTAGGTAGTGCATACACCACACCACACTAGTAATGTCTTTAAAGGTAGGATCTAGAGAATCCTTACCAGAAGCCACTGGGCTTCTTCCCTCCAAGTATGATACCCTCCCATTCTTGGAATTGAGAGCATTATGTAACTTGAGGAAATTAAGGACAGGCCAAAGTCCCACCACCCAACACCTTAAAGAGTTGTTGGTGGCTTATGACCTTAGTAAGCCCTTGGGGACTGAAGGGGTAGGAGCTGAGGGTGGGGCAGAAGAAGAGGAAGGGACCAGGGGTACCAATACCCCCAGCCCCCCTCTGAAACTGGCCAGGAGGGTGACAATGACCCTGACCTGGATAACCCAATCCCTCCTGTGGAAGATGAAGAGGATGATCAGGATGATGCCCTCTTTGTCCCCCCAGGAAGGATTATTAGTGTGCCCAGGAAGTCTAGATCTCCTTCTCAGGAGTCTAACCACTCTGGCACCTCAATAGGGAGCTCTGTCTCATCTCATAGGAGGGAATCCTCTCATGAGAGAAGAAAGAGGCTGATTCAATATGAGGAAGCTCAGCTTGAACTCAGAAGGAAGCAAGTAGCCTTAGACAGGGAGTCCCTAGATCTCTTTAGAGAGAAAAGAAAGTTGGGACTAGAGTCCCATGGTGGCAGCCATGTCCCTAGAGATAGGGAAAGGTCCTATGACCATAGGAACCTGAGCAAGATTGTCCCTCCCTATCAGAATGGGGATGACATCCACAAGTGGATAACTGCTCTAGAGAGGGCCTGTAAAGTACAGAAGGTCCCTCAGGAGCAGTGGGCAGCAATCTTGTGGCTCTCCTTTGCAGACAAAGGTAGAGATAAGCTCCTCACTGTTAGAGAGGAGGATGCTGATAATTACAAGGTCTTGAAGAGTGCTCTTATTGATGGGTTTGGCCTAACCACTGAACAGTACAGGTTGAAGTTCAGAGATACCCAAAAAGCACAGACTCAAGACTGGGTAGACTATGTGGATTGTTCTGCCAAGGCTCTGGAAGGCTGGTTGATGAGCAGTAAGGTGTGTGACTTCTCAGGATTGTACAATCTGATAATGAGGGAGCAGATTCTTAATAACTGTCAAAATCAGCTGTTGCATCAATACCTGGTGGACTCTGATCTGACCTCTCCCCAAGAATTGGGAAAGAAGGCAGACAAATGGGTCAGAACCAGGGTGAAGCAGAAGGTACAGAACCAAGGTGGGGAAACCAAGAAGCAAGATGCTAAGAACTCTGAAAAGGGTGGGGAGAAGGGTAAAGATCAAAAGTCTTCATCAGGCCCCCAAAAATCTTCTTCAGGTGGGGATTCACAGTCTACAAAAGGGAAAGGCCAAAGAAAACCATGGTGCAAGGTCTGTAAGCAAAAGACCCACTGGACCAGTGATTGCACCAAGTCCAAAGACTCAAGTCCAGCACCCACCAATGCCCCTAAGGCACCTGTTCCCCCTAGTACAGTTACAGTTGGTGGGAGTGCTCCAGCCAAGGGTTTAGTAGGGTTCACCCTGGGTACTGAGTTGGGCTCTGACCTAGTCAGAGAACTGACTCAGGCTGTGTTAGTCTGTGATGGAGGCATGGATGTGCCCTCCTCTATGAGTCCCAGTAATCTGGGCAAGTACAGACAACAGCCTTTAATCAATGGACGAGAGGCTTTGGCATTTAGGGACACAGGGGCAAGTGTCACAATGGTGACACAAGACCTTGTGAATCCTGGGCAAGTTATACTTGGTGAGATGTACCAAGTGACCAATGCTAGCAATGTCAGAACAGACCATACTCTGGCAGTTGTTAACTTCTCCTGGGGAGGGGTAACTGGCCTTAAGAAGGTTGTGGTGAGTGCAAACCTACCAGTCGAATGCTTTCTTGGCAATGACTTAGAGACTTCTGCTTGGGCAGAAGTGGAGCTTAGGACCCATGCAGAAATGCTGGGGATCCCTGCAGATGTGTTTGCTGTGACCAGGTCACAAGCCAAAATGTCTAGCACTGAACAGGCCTTGGATTCTGGAAGAATGGACCAAGTGCCTTCCAAGAGGAGGAGTAGTAGGGTTAAGGCAGTGCCTTCCCCTTGGCTCAGGAGGAAGATCAGTCCCTTGAGGGGGATGATCTCAGTCCTGAAGAAGGAACTGTCCCAGAGGAACTTGAACCTGACCAGGTTGAGTTCTTGGGGACAGGGGGACCTTCTAGGGCAGATCTGAGCCAGGAGCAGCAGAGCTGCCCCTCCCTTGAACCCCTCAGACAGCAAGCTGCTGCTGAGGCTGCTGGGAAAGCTAGTGGTCCCCATACAGTGTATTGGGATGATGGACTCCTGTACTCAGAGAGTAGAGACCCCAAGCCTGGTGCTACCAGGAGGTTGGTTATACCTCTGAAGTTCAGGGGCTTCCTATTGACCCTAGCCCATGATATTCCCTTGGCAGGTCACCTGGGCCAGAACAAGACTTGGGACAGAATTGTCCCTCACTTTCACTGGCCCCACATGTCTGAAGACACCAAGGAGTTTTGTCGCTCCTGTGTAACCTGCCAGGCCAGTGGCAAGGCAGGTGGCACTACAAAGGCCCCCTGATACCACTACCTGTGGTGGGGTGCCCTTTGAAAGGGTAGGGATTGACATTGTTGGTCCCATGGATCCCCAAACAGCCTCTGGGCACAGGTTTATCCTGGTGGTAGTGGATCATGCCACCAGGTACCCAGAAGCTATTCCCCTAAGGACCACTACAGCACCTGTGGTGGCAAGGGCCCTCCTGGGAATTTTCTCAAGAGTGGGCTTTCCTAAGGAGGTAGTATCAGACAGGGGTGCTAACTTCATGTCTGGGTACTTAAAAGCAATGTGGAAGGAGTGTGGAGTGACTTATAAGTTCACCACACCCTATCACCCACAATGCAATGGTTTAGTTGAGAGATTCAACAAAACCTTAAAGGGCATGATTAAAGGGCTCCCAGAAAAGCTTAGGCGAAGATGGGACATACTCTTGCCCTGCCTTTTATTTGCATATAGGGAGGTGCCTCAGAAGGGGTTGGTTACAGCCCTTTTGAACTTCTGTTTGGCCACCCTGTGAGGGGTCCACTGTGCTTGGTGAAGGAAGGATGGGAGTTACCTCTCAAGCCCCCAAAGCAAGACATAGTGGACTATGTACTTGGTCTCCGCTCCCGGATTGCTGAGTATATGAAAAGGCAACCAAAACCTTGAGGCTAGCCAGGAACTTCAAAAGGCCTGGCATGACCAAAAGGCTGTTCTGACTGTTTACCAGCCAGGACAGAAGGTGTGGGTGTTGGAGCCAGTGGCCCCAGCAGCTCTCCAAGACAAATGGAGTGGACCCCACACTATTGTTGAGCAGAAGGGTGAGGTTACCTACTTAGTAGACCTAGGAACACCCAGGAGTCCCCACAGGGTTCTCCATGTCAACAGGTTAAAACCATATGTGGACAGGGCAGACATGGGCTTGCTCATGGCTACTGATGAAGGGCAGGAGGAAGAGAGTGACCCACTCCCTGACCTGCTCTCACAGAACCCTGACGATGGTTCAGTAGATGGTGTAGCCTTGGCAGGCAGCCTCACTACCCAGCAACAAACTGATTGTAGACAGGTGCTCAATCAGTTTAGACACATGTTTTCACTGACACCCAGTCAGACCACCTGGTGCACTCATGAAGTGGACACTGGGGACAGTCTGCCTATTAAAAATAAGATTTATAGGCAACCTGACCATGTCAGGGACTGTATCAGGACTGAAGTCCAGAAAATGTTGGAGTTGGGAGTTATTGAACCCTCAGATAGCCCTTGGGCTAGTCCAGTGGTCCTTGTGCCAAAACCTCACACCAGTGGTGGAAAAAGAGAGATGAGGTTTTGTGTGGACTACAGGGGTCTCATTGCAGTCACTAGGACTGATGCCCATCCAATACCAAGGGCAGATGAGCTCATAGATACTTTGGCCCCAGCCAAATATCTCAGCACATTTGACTTGACAGCTGGCTACTGGCAGATCAGACTAGCTGATACTGCAAAGCCCAAAACAGCATTCTCAACCCCTAGTGGGCATTATCAATTTGTGGTGATGCCCTTTGGTCTGAAGAATGCACCTGCCACTTTCCAGAGGTTGGTGAATACAGTTCTCACAGGTCTGGAAGCCTATAGTGCAGCATATCTAGATGATATTGCTGTCTTTAGCTCCACCTGGGAGGATCACCTGGTCCACCTCAGGAATGTTTTACAGGCCCTGCAAAAGGCAGGCCTGACTATCAAGGCCACTAAGTGCCAGATAGGGCAGAGTCAGGTTGTGTACCTGGGCCACCTTGTGGGTGGAGGCCAGGTTCAACCTTTGCAGAGCAAGATCCAGACTATCATGGACTGGACTGCTCCCACTACCCAGACTCAGGTGAGAGCCTTCTTAGGCCTGACTGGGTACTATAGGAGATTTGTCAAGGGGTATGGATCAATAGTGACACCCCTGAATGACTTAACTTCTAAGAAAATGCCCAAAAGGTTCAGTGGACAGTTAGCTGTCAAAAGGCATTTGATGACCTGAAGCAGGCCATGTGCACTGCTCCCATTCTACAGAGTCCAGATTACTCCAAGAAGTTCATTGTTCAAACTGATGCATCTGAATTAGGGGTAGGGGCTGTACTGTCACAATTGAATGAACAAGGTCAGGATCAGCCAGTAGCTTTCATTAGCAGAAGGCTGACCCCTAGAGAGAAACGTTGGTCAGCCATAGAGAGGGAGGCCTTTGCTGTGGTCTGGGCTCTGAAGAAGTTGAGGCCATACTTGTTTGGTACCCACTTCCTGGTTCAGACAGACCATAAGCCCCTCTTATGGCTAAAACAAATGAAGGGTGAAAACCCCAAACTGCTTAGGTGGTCCATTTCCCTACAGGGAATGGACTTTACAGTGGAACATAGACCTGGGAGTAACCATGCCAATGCAGATGGACTCTCTAGGTACTTCCACTTAGAACATGAAGACTTAACTGGGCAAGGTTAGTTTAATGTCCCTACGTTTGGGGGGTTGTGTAGGAGAGTAGGATCTGCTTCACATGGGTACCCCCACTTTTTGCTGATGCTTCACTGTTTTTCGACATTAGTCTGGCTGGGGCCCTGCTAATCAGAACCCCAGCCTAGCTGCTTCCTCTCTAAAATGGTTTCCATGTGCCTTAGGCACATCACTGATTGGAATCTGGAGTGCCCTTATAAGTCCCTAGTATATGGTATACTATGTACCAAGGGCATAGGTACCTCAGAGGCCTACCAGGGGCTGCAGCATGTATTATGCCACCCCTGGAAGGCCATCCAAACTGACACCACAGGTCTGCTACTGCAGCCTGGGTAAGGTGGTGCATGCACCCCTTACTGTGATATAGGTTACCTATATCACTAAATACATACACACATATAAACCTATAGGTCACTCCTAAGGCAGGCCTTATCAATCCTGAAGGCAGAGTGCATGGTTCCTATGTGAGAGGGTGCCCCTGCATGAGCAGGGCCCCTCTGCAGCGTTCGGAGACCCTTCTCTGATGCTGTTTGTAGTGCAGCCTGACCATATACTCTTAAGCGCATTATAACCTCGCGTTAAATGCTAACTTTGGAATGGCTGCACCTAAACATGTCGTGTTTGGTGTCAAAAATCTTGGAATACTACCCCCCACCAATTCTGGCGGCGGGGGTAGCATTCCACCCTTCTAGAAGGAAAGACATGTTAACTCTGGCTAGCCCGGTAACTTCTTTCTAAAGCCCTGGCATCACAAAATGGATGCTGCTGCCACAGACACGAGTCTGGCCTCCTGCTGCTGGACGAAACTCCAGCAGGGGAGGCCTGGACAATAGGTTTCCTGTCCCAGGGAGGTGTGACCACCTCCCCAGACAGGATAATGTGTATTGGGGCTGGGCGGGAGCACTTTCGGGTGCTTTGAAGTCCTGCACTGGGGGCACACTTGGTGTCCCTGTGCATACCCCAGTTCAAACCGGATCAGGGGCTTGCAGCCCCTGCTTTGGCGTGAACTGGACAAAGGGAAAGGGTGTAGCCACCCCTCTGCCCTGACCCACCCATAGGTGGGGCCACAGAGTAGTCCAACCCCTAAACTTAGTATAAGTATAGGAACCCAGTCCTTAGGACTTTAGATTATCCCTGGACAAAACTCTGAAACAGAATTCTGGACCTTCGACGCTCTACTCAAGACTAGAGGACAGAAGAATCTCCCTTGGGGTCAAGGAGTGACTCCCCTGCTTGGCAGGCACCAAAGACGCATCTTTCCGGTCTGCATTTCTAAAGCTCCCGTCGGATGCCGAAGTCTTCGCATCACCAGAGGTAGATTCTCAGACTTCCCCGAGGCTACCCTGAGTCTCCAGCAAAGCTGAGGCCCGTAGCTATCGTGGGTAACGTGAGACAGTGACCCCTGGACACCGAGCACATTTGCAAGTGCATCCTCTTCTGGGTATCCTACAAAGTCGTGCTTTGGGCTCCGAGTAGCCCTAGCCTCCAGCACCAACTGCACCGAATATCACTGGCCTCCACTCCACGAGTGTCCTGTGAGCCAGATCCACGTGCGACGTCTTGAGGCTCCTTCGCGGTCGCTAGCCTGTTGGCTAGTAGCCCTTCACGAAGGCCAATCTTTTTCTTCTTGGGTATCCTGGTTGCTCCAGGCCTGCCCTCACTTACCCTCGCTGGGTGAGTTCCCCAGACATTGCTGGTCTGTACCATCGATGATCTTCATCTTCATCGAGACTTGCCGTTGCCAAGGCTTGTTGGGTCCAATCCGGTCGCCAATACCTCAGTGCTCGACAGACCTTGTGTACCAGCCTGAATCCTGCTCCTGGTCACCGACAACGCCTCCTGGACCTCGTGGCTGAAGAGTCAAGATGACCGTCAACGCACCTGAAGCACTCGACATCGGTGGGCATCTGTCCATCGCCTTCCTGGTCACTGGCTAGTGACCCAGACTCTGTTCCCTCTGCTTTCAGGTTCTTCAGATCTCCGATCCACTCTTGGATCCACCCGGACACTTTCCACTTGGTCGCCAGCAGCATTTTGCAGCAGATCACCATTCAAATCGACGACGAAACCCGACCCCGAAAGGCACCTATGCACCCGGCTTCCCTGGGTGAGGTAACACGAGTACTCTGGTGCTCCCGTGGGTAGAGACTCTAGAACGACCTAGTTCTCAAAGGGTTTGCTCCAAGTCCTCCTTTAAGTGTCCCTTTTCTTTAATTTCCTGATCGCGACTTTCTCCATAGAAGTTAACGGCGTATCGCGGTTGTGTATTTACACTGCACGCGTCCCCCGTGGGTCCCCTGTGTCACTACCTTGGGTGGTTCCTTGTGGTCCAAGCACTTCTAGAGGCTCTAGGACTAGTGTCTAGTTCAGTCGTGGTTCTTATACCACTTTATTGGTATATGGTTTGGTACGCCCCTAGGGCCCAAACGTGTATTTGTGCTATTACTGTGTTTAAATAACTTATAACTTGTGTACTTCGAACTCTAGCCTCATAAAGAGACTAGAGGGGTGTGTTTAGCAATAAATACATATATTTTGAATATATACCTGGTGTGGTGCTCTTTCATTTGGTCACTCAAGAGATTATAGACTGGTAAAACAAGCTGCTTTACATTCCTTCAAGACTTAGCCTGAAGGCTGCTCTCCATAGCTACCACTAGGATAGCTTTCAATAAGGTTGTCTTTAACCTATCTCCAATAAGGGGTTGTTTGGACTGGTGCAAGGTGTAGGAAGGTGGAATCTGACTATATGGTTGCCCCCACTTTTTTTTATGGTGTTTTGCTGGTTTATGACTTAGTTGGACTGGGATCCTGCTATTCAGGGCCCCAGTCTATCTGCTTTCTCTGTAAAAGGTTTCCATGTGCCTTAGGCACATCTCTGATTGGAATCTGGAGTGCCCTTATAAGTCCCTAGTATATGGTATACTATGTACCAAGGGCATAGGTTCCTCAGAGGCCTACCAGGGGCTGCAGCATGTATTGTGCCACCCCTGGAAGGCCATCCAAACTGACACCACAGGTCTGCTACTGCAGCCTGGGTAAGGTGGTGCATGCACCCCTTACTGTGATATAGGTTACCTATATCACTAAATACATACACACATATAAACCTATAAGTCACTCCTAAGGCAGGCCTTATCAATCCTAAAGGCAGAGTGCATGGTTCCTATGTGAGAGGGTGCCCCTGCATGAGCAGGGCCCCTCTGCAGCGTTCGGAGACCATCTCTGATGCTGTTTGTAGTGCAGCCTGACCATATACTCTTAAGCGCATTATATCCTCGCGGTAAAATGCTAACTTTGGAATGGCTGCACCTAAACATGTCGTGTTTGGTGTCAAACATCTTGGAATACTACCCCCCGCCAATCCTGGCGGCGGGGGTAGCATTCCACCCTTCTAGAGGGAAAGACATGTTAACTCTGGCTTACCCGGTAACTTCTTTCTGAAGCCCTGGCATCACAAAATGGATGCTGCTGCCACAGACAGAAGTCTGGCCTCCTGCTGCTGGACGAAACTCCGGCAGGGGAGGCCTGGACAATAGGTTTCCTGTTGCAGGGAGGTGTGACCACCTCCCCAGACAGGATAATGTGTATTGGGGCTGGGTGGGTGCACTCTTAGAGTGCTTTGAAGTCCTGCACTGGGGGAGCAAAAGGCTCCTCTGTGCATATGCCAGTTCAAACCAGCTCAGGGGCTACCTGCCCCTGCTCTGGTGCGAAACTGGACAAAGGGAAGTGGGTGTAGCCACCCCCTCCCTTGATCCTCCCCTAGGTGGGGTCATAGAGTTAGTCCCTCCCTGTTTTACTGGTTAAAATGGGGAACCCTTGCCACAGCAAGTTTAGATTATCCCTGGACGAAACTCTGAAACTGAATCCTGGACCTTCGACGCTCTACTCACGATTAGAGGACTGAAGAATCTCCCTTGGGGTCAAGGAGTGACTCCCCTGCTTGGCAGGCACCAAAGAAGCATCTGTCCGGTTCGCATCTCTGAAGCTCCCGTCGGACGCCGAAGTCATCGCATCACCAGAGGTGGATTCTCAGACTTCCGCGAGGCTACCCTGAGTCCCCAGCAAAGCTGAGGCCCGTGGCTATCGTGGGTGACTTGAGACCGTGACCCATGGACACCAAGCACATTTGCAAGTGCATCCTCTTCTGGGTCTCCCAAGAAGTCGTGCTTTGGGCTCCGAGTAGCCCTAGCCTCCAGCACCACCTGTACTGAAGATCACTGGCCCCCACTCCACGAGTGTCCTGTAAGCCAGATCCACGTGCGGCGTCACAAGGCTCCTTCGCGGTCGCTAGCCCGTTGGCTAGTAGCCCTTAACGAAGGCCAATCCTTTTCTTACTTGGCATCCTGGTTGCTCCAGGCCTGCCCTCACTTACCCTCACTGCGTGAGTTCCACAGATCTTGCTGGTCTGCACCATCGACGATCTACATCTTCACCGAGACTTGCCGTTGCCAAGGCTTGTTGGGTCCAATCCGGTCGCCGACACCTCAGCACTCGACAGACATTGTGTTCCAGCCCGAATCCTGCTCCTGGTTGCCGACAACGCCTCCTGGACCTTGTGGCTGAAGAGTCAAGATGACCGTCAATGCACCTGAAGCACTCGACATCGGTGGGCATCTGTCCATCGCCTTCCTGGTCACTGGCTAGTGACCCAGACTCTGTGCCCTCTGCTTTCAGGTTCACCAGAACTCCGATCCACTCTTGGATCCACCCGGACACTTTTCTCTTGGCCGCCAGCAGCACTTTGCAGCAGATCGCCATTCGAATCGACGACGAAACCCGACCCCGAAAGGCACCTATGCACCCGGCTTCCCTGGGTGAGGTAACACGAGTACTCCAGTGCTCCCGTGGGTAGAGACTCTTCAAAGTCCTAGATCTCAAAGGGTTTTGTCCTAGTCCTCTTTTAAGTGTCCCTTTCCTCTATTTTCCCGATCCCGACTTTCTCCATAGAAGTTAACGGCGTATCGCGGTTGTGTATTTACACTGCACGCGTCTCCCGTGGGTCCCCTGTGTCACTACCTTGGGTGGTTTCTTGTGGTCCAAGCACTTCTAGAGGCTCTAGGCCTAGTGTCTAGTTCAGTCGTGGTTCGCATACCACTTTATTGGTATATGGTTTGGTACGCCCCTAGGGCCCAAACGTGTATTTGTGCTATTACTGTGAATTAATAACTTATAACTTATGTACTTCGAACTCTAGCCTCATAAAGAGACTAGAGGGGTGTGTTTAGCAATAAATACATATATTTGGAATATATACCTGGTGTGGTGCTCTTTCATTTGGTCACTCAAGAGATTATAGACTGGTAAAACAAGCTGCTTTACATTCCTTCAAGACTTAGCCTGAAGGCTGCTCTCCATAGCTACCACTAGGATAGCTTTCAATAAAGGTTGTCTTTAACCTATCTCCAATAAGGGGTTGTTTGGACTGGTGCAAGGTGCCCACTATAATTAGTGGACAGCATATGCCAGGCCAACTTCTCACATTGGTGTGCAGCGTGTGGGATTCCAGCTTGCTATTGTTTTACCAGATAATCTCAATTGAATTGATCAACTGAAAACCACTAAAGGTACCTAAGGTACATATAATTTAAGCTTAGAATACAGTAAGTTCTACTGAACTTAGAGTTGTGTGTTAAGGGATAGCACAACCCTTTCTACAACTCAAGAGAGTTTAGTACGCCACACTAGAGTAGGTAGTGCATACACCACACCACACTAGTAATGTCTTTAAGGGTAGGATCTAAAGAATCCTTGCAGGAAGCCATTGAGCTTCCACCCTCCAAGTATGATACACTCCCATTCTTGGAATTGAGAGCTTTATGCAACTTGAGAAAATTAAGGACAGACCAAAGCCCCACCACCCAACACCTCAAGGAGTTGTTGGTGGCTTATGACCTTAGTAAGCCTGTAGGGACTGAAGGGGTAGGAGCTGAGGGTGGGGCAGACGAAGAGGACGAGGCTAGGGGTACCAATACCCCCAGCCCCCCTCTGAAACTGGCCAGGAGGGTGACAATGACCCTGACCTGGAAAACCCAATCCCTCCTGTGGATGATGATGAGGATGATCAAGATGATGCCCTCTTTGTCCCCCAGGAAGGATTAAGAGTGTGCCCAGGAAGTCTAGATCTCCTTCTCAGGAGTCTAACCACTCTGGCACCTCTATAGGGAGCTCTGTCTCTTCTCACAGGAGGGAATCCTCTCATGAGAGGAGAGACCGACTAGTCCAGTATGAGGAAACTCAGCTGGAGATCAGAAGAAAGCAATTGGCTTTAGATAGGGAATCCCTAGATCTCCTTAGAGAGAGAAGAAAGTTGGGACTAGAGTCCCATGGTGGCAGCCATGTCCCTAGAGACAGGGAAAGGTCCTATGACCATAGGAACCTGAGCAAGATTGTCCCTCCCTACCAGAGTGGGGATGATATCCACAAATGGATAACTGCACTGGAGAGGGCCTGTAAAGTACAGAAGGTCCCTCAGGAGCAGTGGGCAGCAATCTTGTGGCTCTCCTTTGCTGACAAAGGTAGAGATAAGCTCCTCACTGTTAGAGAGGAGGATGCTGATAATTACAAGGTCTTGAAGAGTGCTCTTATTGATGGGTTTGGCCTAACCACTGAACAATACAGGTTGAAGTTCAGAGACACCCAAAAAGCACAGACTCAAGACTGGGTAGACTTTGTAGATTGTGCTACAAAGGCTCTGGAAGGTTGGATACATGGCAACAAAGTGCATGACTTTTTAGGATTGTACAATTTGATTATGAGGGAGCAGATCCTTAATAATTGTCAAAACCAGCTTTTGCACCAGTATCTGGTGGACTCTGATCTGACCTCTCCCCAAGAATTGGGAAAGAAGGCAGACAAATGGGTCAGAACCCGAGTAAAAACTAGAAATCAGGGTGGTGACCAGAAGAAAGATTCTACTAAGTCCCAAGAGAAAGGTGGGGATAAATCTAAGGATAAGTCCCCTACAGGGCCCTAAAATTCCTCTTCTGGGGGTGGGTCCCAAACTCCTTCCTCTCCTGAAAAGAAACCCTATTGCCATGTCTGTAAAAAGCCTGGGCACTGGAAAACTGATCCCAGTTGCCCCAGGATTGGCAATAAAGAAAATGTTCCTCCCACAACTACTACCACCCCTCCTGGTACTACCAGTAGTAATCCTCCAGTTGGGAGTAGTGCACACAAAAAGTTAGGTGCTTTTGCAAGAGGAACAGAGGTGGGCCCTGGTTCAGACAGGGACCCCTCAACAGACTCCTCTGACTCTGATGGTGGTATAGGATTTGCCACCTTTACCATGGGTCCCATAGCATTGGGCAGGTACAGATTGGAGCCAATAATTAATGGTCAGAAAGCTGTGGCATTTAGGGACACAGGGGCTAGTGTCACCATGGTGGCAAGGAAACTAGTCCCCCTCACCAGCTTTTACCTGAGTTTAAATACCAGGTGACCAACATTGATGGTGTCAGAACAGATCACCCCATGGCCATAGTCAATCTCAGCTGGGAGGGGGTCACAGGCCCAAAAGAGTGGCAGTGTCCCCAACCCTACCTGTAGATTGCCTGATGGGCAATGATTTGGAAATTTCAGCCTGGGCTGAAGTTGAACACCAAACCCATCTTAGGATGTTGGGCGTCCCTGCAAAGGTTAGTGGGGCTGTGATGGCCACAGCCCCAGCCCAAGAATTTGGAGAGATGGAGCCTGAAAGAATGGCCCACTCTCCCCCAAAAGAGAGCACAAGGGTTGAAGAAAAGTCTTCTTCCCTCCAGACAGTAGGTAAGGGTCAGCCTCCTCAGGGAACTGACCCTACCCTAGTGAAGGAACTGCCCCAGAGGTAGTCAGGCCTGGCCTGGCCACACCCCTGATGGCAGAGGTCCCTTCCAAGGTGGTACCCAGTCTGGAGCAGGTAACCTGCCCCTCTCTACCCTGCCTCAGCCAGCCCAGGGCTGCAGAGGTCAGGGAGGTCAGTGGATCCCCCAGGGCCCCCTGTCCAGAGGAACCCCCCCGATCAGCAGATTAGGGGCACCCAGTCTAGTAGCCCTAGCCAGGTGAAAACTCCTCTACACACTGAGGGATCCCCCATGCCTTTATGTAGGGACCTCCCCCAGAAGGACTCTGGTAGGCAAGGGCAAACCTGGGACCTGAAGGTTCCAAACCTGCCCTGTCCCTCCAGTAGTCCATCCAAAGGGACCCAACCCCCAGCTGTAGGCAGCCAAAGGTTGACCCTTAGAGCAAAGTGCAACTCAGTCATGGAAAGACAGGCATACATGGTGACCAGTGATCTGAGGAAGCTGAGGCCAACATTCCTAGGGCCTCACTTCCCTACTCAGCCACCTCACCAGCCTTGTACTTTACCTAAGCACACCACAGGTAGTGATTCCCCATGGTGGAGACCCTCTCATACCCTTAGGGTGAGGGATTGCTTAGTGGACCATAAGACAGGGGGCAACCATGCTAGTGCAGGTGCTTCCTTATATGCCCACTTAGTCAATGAAGGCTCAACTGGTCAAGGTTAGCCTTATCTCCTTTCGTTTGGGGGGGGTTATGTAGGAAGGTGGAATCTGACTATATGGTTGCCCCCACTTTTTTATGGTGTTTTGCTGGTTTATGACTTAATTGGACTGGGATCCTGCTATTCAGGGCCCCAGTCTATCTGCTTTCTCTGTAAAAGGTTTCCATGTGCCTTAGGCACATCTCTGATTGGAATCTGGAGTGCCCTTATAAGTCCCTAGTATATGGTATACTATGTACCAAGGGCATAGGTACCTCAGAGGCCTACCAGGGGCTGCACATGTATTGTGCCACCCCTGGAAGGCCATCCAAACTGACACCACAGGTCTGCTACTGCAGCCTGGGTAAGGTGGTGCATGCACCCCTTACTGTGATATAGGTTACCTATATCACTAAATACATACACACATATAAACCTATAAGTCACTCCTAAGGCAGGCCTTATCAATCCTAAAGGCAGAGTGCATGGTTCCTATGTGAGAGGGTGCCCCTGCATGAGCAGGGCCCCTCTGCAGCGTTCGGAGACCATCTCTGATGCTGTTTGTAGTGCAGCCTGACCATATACTCTTCAGCGCATTATATCCTCGCGGTAAAATGCTAACTTTGGAATGGCTGCACCTAAACATGTCGTGTTTGGTGTCAAACATCTTGGAATACTACCCCCCGCCAATCCTGGCGGCGGGGGTAGCATTCCACCCTTCTAGAGGGAAAGACATGTTAACTCTGGCTTACCCGGTAACTTCTTTCTGAAGCCCTGGCATCACAAAATGGATGCTGCTGCCACAGACACAAGTCTGGCCTCCTGCTGCTGGACGAAACTCCGGCAGGGGAGGCCTGGACAATAGGTTTCCTGTTGCAGGGAGGTGTGACCACCTCCCCAGACAGGATAATGTGTATTGGGGCTGGGTGGGTGCACTCTTAGAGTGCTTTGAAGTCCTGCACTGGGGGAGCAAAAGGCTCCTCTGTGCATATGCCAGTTCAAACCAGCTCAGGGGCTACCTGCCCCTGCTCTGGCGCGAAACTGGACAAAGGGAAGTGGGTGTAGCCACCCCTCCCTTGACCCTCCCTAGGTGGGGTCATAGAGTTAGTCCCTCCCTGTTTTACTGGTTAAAATGGGGAACCCTTGCCACAGCAAGTTTAGATTATCCCTGGACGAAACTCTGAAACTGAATCCTGGACCTTCGATGCTCTACTCACGATTAGAGGACTGAAGAATCTCCCTTGGGGTCAAGGAGTGACTCCCCTGCTTTGAAGGCACCAAAGAAGCATCTGTCCGGTTCGCATCTCTGAAGCTCCCGTCGGACGCCGAAGTCATAGCATCACCAGAGGTGGATTCTCAGACTTTCCCGAGGCTACCCTGAGTCCCCAGCAAAGCTGAGGCCCATGGCTATCGTGGGTGACTTGAGACCGTGACCCCTGGACACCAAGCACATTTGCAAGTGCATCCTCTTCTGGGTCTTCCAAGAAGTCATGCTTTGGGCTTCGAGTAGCCCTAGCCTCCAGCACCACCTGCACCGAAGATCACTGGCCCCCACTCCACGAGTGTCCTGTAAGCCAGATCCACGTGCGGCATCACGAGGCTCCTTTGCGGTCACTAGCCCGTTGGCTAGTAGCCCTTAACGAAGGCCAATCCTTTTCTTTCTTGGCATACTGGTTGCTCCAGGCCTGCCCTCACTTACCTTCGCTGGGTGAGTTCCACAGACCTTGCTGGTCTGCACCATCGACGATCTACATCTTCACCGAGACTTGCCGTTGCCAAGGCTTGTTGGGTCCAATCCGGTCACCGACACCTCAGCACTCGACAAACATCGTGTACCAGCCCGAATCCTGCTCCTGGTCACCGAAAATGCCTCCTGGACCTCGTGGCTGAAGAGTCAAGACGACCGTCAATGCACCTGAAGCACTCGACATCGGTGGGCATCTGTCCATCGCCTTCCTGGTCACTGGCTAGTGACCCAGACTCTGTCCCCTCTGCTTTCAGTTTCACCAGAACTCCGATCCACTCTTGGATCTACCCAGACACTTTTCTCTTGGCCGCCAGCAGCACTTTGCAGCAGATCGCCATTCGAATCGACGACGAAACCCGACCCCTAAAGGCACCTATGCACCCGGCTTCCCTGGGTGAGGTAACACGAGTACTCCGGTGCTCCCGTGGGTAGAGACTCTTCAAAGTCCTAGATCTCAAAGGGTTTTGTCCTAGTCCTCTTTTAAGTGTCCCTTTCCTCTATTTTCCCGATCCCGACTTTCTCCATAGAAGTTAACGGCGTATCGCGGTTGTGTATTTACACTGCACGAGTCTCCCGTGGGTCCCCTGTGTCACTACCTTGGGTGGTTCCTTGTGGTCCAAGCACTTCTAGAGGCTCTAGGCCTAGTGTCTAGTTCAGTCGTGGTTCGCATACCACTTTATTGGTATATGGTTTGGTACGCCCCTAGGGCCCAAACGTGTATTTGTGCTATTACTGTGAATTAATAACTTATAACTTATGTACTTCGAACTCTAGCCTCATAAAGAGACTAGAGGGGTGTGTTTAGCAATAAATACATATATTTTGAATATATACCTGGTGTGGTGCTCTTTCATTTGGTCACTCAAGAGATTATAGACTGGTAAAACAAGCTGCTTTACATTCCTTCAAGACTTAGCCTGAAGGCTGCTCTCCATAGCTACCACTAGGATAGCTTTCAATAAAGGTTGTCTTTAACCTATCTCCAATAAGGGGTTGTTTGGACTGGTGCAAGGTGCCCATTATAATTAGTGGACAGCATATGCCAGGCCAACTTCTCACACAAGGTGCCCACTATAATTAGTGGACAGCATATGCCAGGCCAACTTCTCACAAGTGGTGTTCGGGCAGTGTAGGGGTCTTGCTGGGGGTAGTGTTTCAGGGTTTAGGGCAGTGCAGTGGTGTTTGTGCAGTGTAGGGTGTCGTGCTGGGGGTGGTGTTTCAGGGTTTAGGGCAGTGCAGTAGTGTTCGGGCAGTGTGGGGGGTCGTGCAGGGGGTGGTGTTTCATGGTTTAGGGCAGTGCAGTGGTGTTCGGGCAGTGTAGGGGGTCGTGCTGGGGGTGGTGTTTCAGGGTTTAGGGCAGTGCAGTGGTGTTCGGGCAGTGTAGGGGGTCGTGCTGGGGCTGGTGTTTCAGGGTTTAGGGCAGTGCAGTGGTGTTCGGGCAGTGTAGGGAGTCTTGCTGGGGGTGGTGTTTCAGGGTTTAGGGCAGTGATGTTCGGGCAGTGTAGGGGGTCTTGCTGGGGGTGATGTTTCAGGGTTTAGGGCAGTGCAGTGGTGTTCGGGCAGTGTAGGGGGTCTTGCTGGGGGTAGTGTTTCAGGGTTTAGTGCAGTGCAGTGGTGTTCGTGCAGTGAAGGGGGTCGTGCTGGGGATGGTGTTTCAGGGTTTAGGGCAGTGCAGTAGTGTTCAGGCAGTGTAGGGGGTCGTGCAGGGGGTGGTGTTTCAGGGTTTAGGGCAGTGCAGTGGTGTTTGGGCAGCGTAGGGGTCGTGCTGGGGGTGGTGTTTCAGGGTTTAGGGCAGTGCAGTGGTGTTCGGGGAGTGTAGGGGGTCGTGCACGGTGTGGTGTTTCAGGGATTAGGGCAGTGCAGTGGTGTTCGGGCAGTATAGGGGGTCGTGCTGGGGCTGGTGTTTCAGGGTTTAGGGCAGTGCAGTGGTGTTCGGGCAGTGTATGGGGTCATGCTGGGGCTGGTGTTTCACGGTTTAGGGCAGTGCAGTGGTGTTCGGGCAGTGTAGGGGGTCGTGCTGGGGCTGGTGTTTCAGGGTTTAGGGCAGTGCAGTGGTGTTCGGGCAGTGTAGGCGGTCGTGCTGGGGCTGGTGTTTCAGGGTTTAGGGCAGTGCAGTGTAGGGGGTTGTGCTGGGGCTGGTGTTTCAGGGTTTAGGGCAGTGCAGTGGTGCTCGGGCAGTGTAGGGGGTCATGCTGGGGGTGGTGTTTCAGGGTTTAGGGTAGTGCAGTGGTGTTTGGGCAGTGTAGGGGGTCGTGCTGGGGCTGGTGTTTCAGGGTTTAGGGCAGTGCAGTGGTGCTCGGGCAGTGTAGGGGGTCGTGCTGGGGCTGGTGTTTCAGGGTTTTGGGCAGAGCATTGGTATTCGGGCAGTGTAGGGGGTCATGCTGGGGGTGGTGTTTCAGGGTTTAGGGCAGTGGTGTTCGGGCAGTGTAGGGGGTCTTGCTGGGGGTGATGTTTCAGGGTTTAGGGCACTGCAGTGGTGTTCGTGCAGTGTAGGGGGTCGTGCTGGGGGTGGTGTTTCAGGGTTTACGGCAGTGCAGTGGTGTTCGGGCAGTGTAGGGTGTCATGAAGGGGTTGGTGTTTCAGGGTTTAGGGCAGTGCAGTGGTGTTCAGGCAGTGTAGGGTGTCGTGCTGGGGGTGGTGTTTCAGGGTTTAGGGCAGTGCAATGGTGTTCGGGCAGTGTAGGGGGTCGGGCAGGGGCTGGTGTTTCAGGGTTTAGGGCAGTGTAGTGGTGTTCGGGCAGTGTAGGGGGCCGTGCTGGGGGTAGTGTTTTAGGGTTTAGGGTAGTGCAGTGGTGCTTGTGTAGTGTAGGGGTCGTGCTGGGGGTAGTGTTTTAGGGGTTAGGGTAGTGCAGTGGTGTTTGTGTAGTGTAGGGGGTCGTGCTGGGGGTAGTGTTTTAGGGATTAGGGTAGTGCAGTGGTGCTTGTGTAGTGTAGGGGGTCGTGCTGGGGGTAGTGTTTTAGGGTTTAGGGTAGTGCAGTGGTGTTTGTGTAGTGTAGGGGGTCATGTTTTAGGGTAGTGCAGTGGTGTTTGGGTAGTGTAGGGAGTGGTGCTGGGGGTAGTGTTTTAGTATTTCGGTTAGTGCAGTGGTGTTTGGGTAGTGTAGGGGTCGTGCTGGGGATAGTGTTTTAGGGTTTAGGGTAGTGCAGTTGTGTTTGTGTAGTGTAGGGGGTCATGCTGGGGGTAGTGTTTTAGGGTTTAGGATAGTGCAGTGGTGCTTGTGTAGTGAAGGGGGTCGTGCTGGGGGTAGTGTTTTAGGGTTTAGGGTAGTGCAGTGGTGTTTTTGTAGTGTAGGGGGTCATGTTTTAAGATGCAATGCTCCAATACCTGACCAGTCTGCACTACATAAAACTGCAAAAAAACGAAAAATAAAAAGTGTTTTGCACACTTTTGTCATTGGGCTATATGTGGGCTACATCTGGGTAATATTTGTGCTACATTTTGGCTCCTTTTTCTCTGGTGGCCATCTTGGAAGACTTCTTTCTTATGAAGTTTCCTAATTTCCTCATTTACTGCAGTCTCCTCAGTAGGAAATGCTTTCAGTTTTTTACTTTGATTCCATCAAGAAGTCATTCAGATGTGTCTCACATTTGCCATGAATTCAGAATGTTAGCACTCTAGTTGCTCATTAGATCACTGTAGTAAAGCTACTGCTCACCAGGGAGTTAACTGGAAGTCTGCTGCTGGTATTGAAAGTGATTGTTTCAGTCTGCATGTCAGAATTTTCTAATGAAATAGAAGAGGATTTGAGATCTCACTTAAAACATGCCCTAATTTTTCTTTCTGCAGCACTAACCATAATTTCTATTTCAAAAGAACCCCTCATTTTGTTCCTTTTTAAATTAAATGTTTTAAGTGTTACCAGTTTATTCCAATCAAGATGGCTTCAGGTGTGCCATACTTTTGTCATAAGTAAGGCTGTTAGCGCTCTAGTTGTTCTTTAGAACACTCTGGGAAGCTGCAGTAGAACACAAAGGCATCAACTGGCAGGCTGCTCCTGTTGAAATATAACAGGAAGATATTTGAGATCACACTTGAAACATGTCCTAATTTTTCTTTCTACAGCACTAACCATAATTTCTATGACAAAATGAACCCCATCATTTTGTTCCTTTTTAAATTAAATGTTTTAAGTGTTACCAGTTTATTCCAATAAAGATGGCTTCAGGTGTGCCATACTTTTGTCATAAGTAAGGCTGTTAGCACTCTAGTTGTTCTTTAGAACACTCTGGGAAGGTGCAGTAGAACACAAAGGAATCAACTGACAGTCTCTGCCCTTGTTGGATGTACATGTTTTACTGAGAATGTCAGACTTCATTCTCACATGACTGAGAAAGATAATGTGAATTTACAGAAAATATGCTCTCATTTTAGCTTCTGGAGCACCTTCCAAAACTCTATGGGACAAGCATGTGAAAATAGTTTTCTCTCAAACATGATTCATGATATCCCAGCAGAAGGTTTTTCACAGGGTAAAATCACCTTAGAACACACCACAATTCCTGAAATTAGTATGGTACCATCAACAAATGAATTCTAATGTAACTAAAGTCTGTTATCACCCTTTATAGTTCTCCTTTTGGTAACCCTCAAAATCTTTGATTCACTACAATGCATTTCAATGGGGTACTATCATGTATATTGGTCCCAAGATGGCTGCCAGCAATTCCAGGATGAAGTGCTGACAGCCAATCAGATCTCACAATGACATGTGTGGTTAGGCTCCACCCAGATATATATGTGATTTTACTTTTGATTTTCTCAGGAACTACTGAACGGATCTACACCATTTAACCAAAAGGCACGACTCTGAACCAAGGGCTACCTTTTAACCGAGTCACAATTAAGAAAAGGGGGCAGTGTAGAGACACCCTAACACCCTAGGCCTGCTCAGGGGGTCCCATAGGGACCATTGGGGCCAAAAAAGCATGTTTTAAAACAAAATTGCGGCATTCGTGATAGATCCGCAAATCCGGCCAAAGTTTTTTTAAAACAAAGCGCGGGCTCCTGCGCTGCATTTTGTTTAAGCCAGGTCCCGGGGTAATCAGTAAAAGAGATGCGAGGGCCTGCGTGAGCCCCCACAACCCTAGGGACCGCCACCTCCCCGGGGCACAAATTAGGTAAAGGCGGGGGTCCATTGCGGCCCCCGGCCCTGGGGACGGCCATCCCCCAGGGCAAGCTCCAGCAATGTCCCACGGTGCCCACCCCCAGGACATTGCAGTGTGCTATGGCTTGGCAGGAGTACTGCTCCCGCCATGCCATAGCAAACTCTGCTTCGTTTCCATGAAGCGAAGCAGAGTTGCTTTTGGGCAGAGGGAGCTGCATATTTGCACCTCCCTTTGCGCAAAAGTAATGCCAGCTCCCACAGGAAGAGGGGGAGCCGGCAGGGACTGCTGGGGCCTTAGGCTCCCCCGTGGTCCCCAACAACGTGGCCATGCCCCAGAGAATGGGATCCCCGGGGCAATATCGGCCCGGGTAGGGGGGCCTTGCAGGTCCCCCTACCCATTTTTTTTTTTTTAAATAAAGGATAAGGCCTGGTCTCGGGCCGAAAATGGCCTGGGAAAAGGGTGCCTCTCGGCCCCCATCCTATAAAAAAAATCAATAAAAAAATTGCTGGGCCCCGAGGGATGGGGTCCTCAGGGCCGAAATTGACCTCGAGAGGGCGGCCGCACGCCCCCTCCCTTTTTATTTAAATATAAATGAAAAAATGGGTCAGGCCCCAGGGATGGGGTCCCCGGGGCACAAAAGCACCAAGGGAATGGGGAGCCACACAACCCCTTTTCCTAAATTAAAAAAAAAAACTAATTGGAGGCTCCACTCCCTTTCTCCACTACCCTGCAGATGCACCTCCTGGTGCGCTCTTGGTTGGGGGATGAAGTCCCCTTCACTGCTGAGGGTCCTTAGGGGCAAATAGCCCACGAGATACCTCCAGCATGCCCCACACAGTGGGATTGCTGAGAGGGAGTCCAAGGCCACCCCCCTTTTTACACCACTCTGCAAATACGCCTCTTGGCACACTGCTGGTGGTGGGATGAGGTCCCCTTCTGTCCTGAGGGCCTCAGGACTAAAGTGGATTTCATCCCCCAAGCAGTAGTGCACCAGGAGGTGCATTTGCAGAGTGGTGGAGAAAGGGGGTGTGGCCTCTGACCACCTCTCAGCAATCCAGCTGTGTGGGGCTTACTGGAAGTAACAGGAGTGCTAGTTGGCCCTCAGGGACCCTAAAGAGGCAAGGGGACTTCATCCCCCAACCAAGAGCGCGCCAGGAGGTGCGTTTGCAGAGTGGTGGAGAAAGGGGGCATGGCCTGCGACCACCTCTCAGCAATCCCACTGTGTGGAGCTTACTGGAGGTATCAGGTAGGCTAGTTGGCCCCTAAGGAACCTCAGCAGCAAAGGGGACTTCATCCCCAAACAAGAGCGTGCCAGGAAGCGCGTTTGCAGAGTGGTGGATAAAGGGGGCGTTTGGACAGGCATGGAGCCTCCTGTCCCTCAAATCCACAACAAAAGAAATGTCAAAGCCCAAGTACGTAAAACACCGACTTTATTAAAATACAAAGTGGCAGCATTTCCTCTCTCTTTCCCTGAAGCGTTTCGGGTTGCATTAGCCTTGTTCACAGGTGAGCTAGATCATAATGCGTGATTCTGATGGCCTTAAATCCACATGCCCACGTGACCTTAAGTAGGAGCATACATCATCCACAATGCACTAGTTTTGTAAGTACGCAATATGCAATTGCAATGTCGGTAAGTATCATACTGTAATAGCGTCCAAATACATTGCAATGTGATTTGCATTGTCCAAGTGCACGTAATTATAGTGCAGACAAAAGTCACGTTTTGCACAGGAGGCTTCCATTGATAATTGCAGTCTTGTTCTGTCTGCTGCCATAGCCATTCTGTTTTAGAGCACAGTTTACACAGAAATGACAAGATGAGAAAATTCCCTCCTGTCGCCCTTTCTCATCTCCATACTTGCTTCTTCCAGGAGAAATTCCATAATGGTGCAAGAGGGGCGAGCGGGACATGCTCTCCAAATTTAATTCATGCAAAAACTCTCCACGTTTGCTGGAAGACCCCGTCCCTGCAGGGCGGCTTCGTTTTGACAGGCATGGAGCCCCCTGTCCTTCAAATCCACAACAAAAGAAATGTCGAAGCCCAAATCCATAAAACACCGGCTTTATTAAAATATAAAGTGGCAGCATTTCCTCTCTCTTTCCCTGACGCGTTTTGGCTGCATTAGCCTTGTTCACAGGAGAGCTTGATCATAATGCGTGATTCTGATGGCCTTAAATCCACATGCCCAAGTGACCTTAAGTAGCAGCATACATCATCCACAATGCACTAGTTTTGTAAATACGCAATATGCAATTGCAATGTCGGTAAGTATCATACTGTAATAGCGTCCAAATACATTGCAATGTGATTTGCATTGTCCAAGTGCACATAATTATTGTGTAGACAAAAGTCACGTTTTGCACAGGAGGCTTCCATTGATAATTGCAGTCTTGCTCTGTCTGCTGCCATAGCCATTCTTAAGAAGGTAAATGTTGAAGCAGCAGTGGTTGCAGTGCCACAGATGACACTAACCACACCACAGCAAACGCAAATGCAAGGCCCCCTGCAACCACATATGCCAGGGCCACTGCAAATGCCAATGCAAGGACCACCACAAATGCAGAGTCAGGAACAAAGATGGGAGCAAGGACAGTGGTCAGGAAGAGATAGAGGAAGTTTTTTGAGAGGTCGATGAGCAGATACAGGACAATGGGGAGGAAATATGAGAAACATAAGTGTACAACAATGTTATTATTGTCAAAAGAAGGGACATTACTCCAGTAAGTGTAGGGCAAGAATAAGGAAGGGGCAGCAACAATAAGAGGGATGGAGACCTCAGCAACAAAGCATGCCAGTCCCCCAATGGGGCCAAAAGTACCTCAGGGTCAGCAAGAACCACAGATACCTCTGATCTTTGCAACTACCTTCTCAGCCTTTGCTAGGGGGGTGTTAATCTGGGTGAAACATGGGGTCCCCTTTGCCCTTGAACACTCCTGGCTTGACGCGGAGGGGCGGTACGCCCTACTTACGGGTAGATTAGCATGGCAGGAGGTGACACTAGGCAATGTATATGCACCCAATCAGGACCAGGTTGGCTTCCTGGAGTCTTTCTCCGCCTCACTGGCTCTCCAACTGAGTGGTCACCTTATCTTGGGGGGTGATTTTAATTGTGTTGCTAATGTTACAGTTGATCGCTCCCACCCTCCCCTACAGGGGACTCAGCCACACCGCATGGCAGTGGGTTTCCGTGCTTGGATGTCCAACTGGGGCCTTGAGGATATATGGAGATTGCAACACGCTAGGGACAGGGAATATTCCTATTTTTCACCCGTCCACCAGGTGCATTCTAGACTTGATGCGTCCCTCTGTTCCCAGGCCTTCAGTAGTTCTGTATCCCACTCTGAATATTTGGGGCGCACCTTGTCAGATCATAGCCTGTTATTGATATTACATCAGCCATCGGGGAGACGTACCCCGATCCCTGCGTGGAAACTAAACCCATCGTTGCTCGACGATGCCCCCTTCAGGACCTCGTTGCTCACATTAATTGAAACATACTTCCCCATTAAAACCAGGACAGCCTCATCACCCCAGTTGGAATGGAAGGCATTTAAGGTGGTCGTACGAGGCCACTGCATGGGTCAAGCATGTGGAGCCCATAGGGAACTGCGCCAAGAGCTCTTGGACTTGGAGGGGACCATTCGTAGACTTGATAATTTACAGGGGGAAGATGAGGGACACCGGGCAACTTTACAGGAGGCACAGGACCGCTACAATGACGCATTGGGCAGACTGCGGTGTTATAATTACAAAGATTTCCTAGACAGAGTGCAGAAGGAAGAAGGGAGGGCATGTCGACTGCTGGCGAGGCTTATTAAACCTGAGATGGGGGGAGCTCCCATCGCCAAAATTGGCCTGGACTCAGGAGAAGTAGTGCACGACCCGGACGCAATTAATGACGCATTCCTGAGGTACTATGAGAAATTGTACGAGGCTCCGGCCCGTTTGCAAGATATACAACACTTCTTAGGCCCCCCTACAGCTGAGCACACTGGAGGCTGAAGCTCAGGAGGAGCTGGGAGACCCGATTACCCTACAGGAAGTCAGGCCCGCAATTGCGGCGTTGGCACCTGGTAAAACACCGGGGCCTGACGGCCTCCCGGCTGAGTTCATCCAGCGGTCTGCTGACACAATAGCCCCACATTTGGTCACGTTGTATGCAGAGGCGTATGAGGGTGGGGGCAGGCTACCGAGCTCCACCCAGATGGCATTGGTGGTCCCCCTCCCAAAGTCCAAGAAGCCAGAGGCTGGAGTGAGTGACTACAGACCTCTCTCTATGCTCAATTTGGATTTTAAGATCTTGCGCAAGATACTGCCTGGCAAGTCGGCTGCTCCCACACATGAAGTCCATAATCCATCCGGACCAAAATGGGTTTATTCCCTCGCGCTGCACCTGTTACAATCTCTGCAGACTCTACTCGGTACTGTATCCTGCGGAGGCTCCAACCCGCCGACAGGCAGCGGTACTGTCGGTGGACTTGGAGAAGGCTTTTGATACGGTAAGCTGGGAGTATTTGTTTGAGGTAATGTTGCGTATGGGCCTGGGTGAGGACTGGGTGCGATGGGTGAAGCTTCTATATGCCTCTCCTACTGCAAGAGTAAAGATGGGTAGAACCATTTCTAGACAGTATAAGGTTTCTCGGGGATCGAGGCAGGGGTGTCTCCTTTCTCCGCTCCTGTTTGACCTGGCCATCGAACCCCTAGCAGAAAGGTTCCGTCTGGGGGGGGTGGGACTGGGACTGACCTTTGGTGAGCGGCGGCACCACGTTTCTCTATATGCAGACGATTTGCTGCTATATCTATCTGAGGCAGTCGAGGGTGCCACTGAGGCTTTGCATATCCTAGATGATTTTACTTGGCACTCGGGCCTCAGGGTTAACAAATCCAAGACGTATTTGTTCCCAATAGCGGGGCCATTGCCCAGGCCGGCGGCGCTGCCAGCCGACATCCTTTGGGCTTGGAGCACCTTTAAATATCTGGGTATTCACATCTTTCACGACTTGGATGACCTAAGCAACGGAAACCTAGGTGGGGCACTTCGCTCGCTCCGCTCTTGCGTGCACTTTTGATGAACGTTAGAGCTACCTATCATGGCGCGGATCACCCTCTCCAAAATGATAATGCTGCCCCGGCTGTTGTACTTTTTTGTGAACCTTGCAGTCCTGATGCCGAGCAGCTGGTTCCGCCCCCTGAATGCCCTTTTGAGGGACCTGGTATGGGGAGGCAGGCGCCCAAGTGTGTCCCTGAAAATACAGCAGCACCCCATGTTGGAGGGTGGACTGGAGGACCCAAACTTCGAATTCTATATGTTGGCTGCCCAATTGCAGTGGTTGGCACAATGGGTGGAGGGTGTAAACGAAGAGGGAACATGCCTATCAGACCCGACGTCTAGCCCTAAACTGGTGACGGCGAAACTACTGCTGCCAGCTACCCCTACCCCTTACTGCTCCCTATTACAGCACACAGTTTTCCAGGCGTGGAAAAGATGTCAGAGAGGGGGGCGGCAGCCCTCTAAATATTCCCCCATGCTGCCCCTAGTGGGGTTGCCGCATGGCAATCCACAATCTATATTTACGTGCGACCAACTAGTGCAATGGTCTGAGGCTGGTCTGGACAATGTAGGGGATTGTTACTCAGACAAAGCTCTGATCCCATTCGCAGAGCTGATGGATGACTGCGGGCTCCCTCCAGGTCAGTTCCTGTGCTACGAGGCATTGGTGCGCATGTTCGAGCAATTGTAGGGTGGCGGGAGGGAGGAGCCTGGACTTTTTTATAATTAAACAGATTGGGATCTTATCCACTTTGTTAATAAATCACTGGTATAAGGAAGTGGACCGTTAAAAAGGAGCCGTCTGCTTAAAACAAGAGTGTGAGGGATTTCTGTCTCTCACTAAGCTTTGTACGGAGAGGAACGTAGCCCGCATTTCTGAAGTATACCCTATTCAGGCAGTATTTATATCTGGAGAATTACTGAAACAAGGTGGGAAGATATTGGCTTTCCTGAAGAAGGTGGGGGTGATATAACGTTGGACCCACCGAAACGCGTCGATGCTTTGTTGTTGAACACATCACGGATCAATGACAAGTGCAACACTTTATGGCTATCATTTGACAAGAAATTGTTGATCTGATTGTATGCATTTAATATCCCATTTTTTGTCTGACCATTGTGATGTCTTCTTGATTTGAAAACATTTTTTCTTGCTGTATTCCCACTCGCTGTTGTTGTGTTTTTTTTTACTTGCTTCTGTATTTGTGATTATTTGTTTTTAATTGAATGGCACATTCGAGTATTAAATTGTCCCATAAAATGTATGGTTTTTAACATTGTGATGAGCTAGAAGATGTACATATATAATTTTAATAAATTGAAAAGAGAGAACATTTTTTTTTCTTTGACTTGATTTTTGAGTTCATGTAATTTGCACCTCTGTGTTGGGTTGACCCTGGGTGACTGATACTAAGTTTGGTGGTGGATGTGAGAATCAGTTGTTGTGGTTGAATATTTGTTCCCAAGGGGATTGTTCTTTTGACTTTGGTCTACTGGCACCCTACCACTGTGGTGATAAAGAGTCCCTCTCTCTTTTTCTAAAAAAAAAAAAAAAAAACAGTTTCTGCTTGGTGCCGCACATGGCCCCATGACCTTCCACTGACCCCCGATTCACTCCGCTGCACTCACCTTGGACCGCGACATGGACTGCCATATCCTGTTTGATGACCAATGACACGGCGACCAGACTGTGGACTGTACCCTTCCTCTTCCGCAGTACTTGTAATCCCTGGATGGACTCTGGCTGGCCCTCCACTAGCCCATATTGTGCAGTGTGCTTGGCATGGCCCTGAACCGCTCCAGCTGCAAAACTCCACTGGATGTGCAATAAACATCCAGAAACGCACTGCTGTGTCATGTCTTTCATCATTCATGTATGAATGTGTGGATGAATGTAGGGACAGTGATTTCCCTTATGTCAATGATGCTCATCTAGTGGAATTCCAGTCACAGGGTGCTACATTGCCGATTGCGTTCCGGGGGCCGTAGACACTGCAACAGGGACACACGCATTAGTCACTTCCTTGTCCGGACATGGACTGAACCACGCCCAGAGCTCCCGAGTCATTTTTGCAAGCCCTGCGCTGGTCCGGCGTATGCCAGGCCAGACCACTCCGCTTACGCTCCGAGGGGGGGCCCACATAGCTACATGTTGCAGGCATACACGCTGGTGGAATGCAGGTCACTGGTCTAGTTGTCAGCATGTCACGGCCACTCCCTGAGGGCAGGTTTGCACACACACCACGCCCGGCCGGCACAGGCGTCACAGGCCATGTGACCCCGCCAATATAAGGGGCCGATAACGTCACATTCCCCACTGCCGGTGGTGACTGGATGACGGACGTTCCACGATACTCAATCATAAAGGGCCCATGACTTGTTGCGCACAGGGTTAGTGGCACCCAACGCCTTGCTCCCGTCACGGGCCTACCATCACGTGGTGCTGACTGGGGTTGCACAGGGTTAGTGGCACCGAAATAGCTGAGCGGGTGTGCAGCCTGCGATGATGACGTGTGCACTGATGTGGTCTCTGCCATTGATGCCTCAGGACTCAGCGTCATGTGTGGGATCTGCTGGGCCGCGGGGCGGGCCGCATGATGTGGAGCATGCCATGGTGGCGGGACCGGGGCCTGGAGCTTGCACGGGCACGTGGTGTGCCCACTGGTGGACACACCATTGGCTGCAGGTGAGCAGTGGGCCCGGGGTGCGCAAGTGCGGACAGCCAGCGCTGGCCGGCGGGAGGGGGTAGGGTGCGGCTGCATGCGTGCGCAGGGACGGACAGGCATTGTTGCCGTGTGCTGTGTGATGGACTCTGCCATGATTGACTCTGGCCTCGATTACAGATTGCAGACCTAGTGGCTTGCAGTGTATCCCGGCACGTGGTTGGAGACACACCGGTGGCAGCAGGTGAACAGTGGGGCCTGGGTGCGCAGGGGCGGCGGTGTCTCTCTCTCTCTCTCTCTTCCTTCCCTCTCTCTCTCACTCTCTCTCACTCTCTCTCTCTCTCCCTTCTTTCCCTCTCTCTCTCCCTTCCTTCTCTCTCTCTCTCTCTCCCTTCCTTTCCTTTTCTCTCTCTCTCTCTCCCTTCCTTTCCTTCTCTGTTTCTCTGTGTCTCGCTCCTTTGATGTGCGCATGGCACACGTTCTGATTTTGTGCTTTTTTTTCCAGGCTGTGACATCGTGATTGTCCCGGACGGACCCGACAGGAGTCTTCCGCATTGGTGTTTTGTGTTGTATTTCAATAAAGTTTTTGGTTGTTAATTCAGTGCTGTGTGACTGTTTCTCGTTCTTCTGGCCACACATGTGTGTTATTTTTTGACAATGTGCGTCATCATGCGCTTTTTGTGGCTCTTGTGTCGTGCACGGTATGTGTATGTCCGGGGGTGCCGGGGGGGGGCTGGGGGTGGTGGCGGTAGGTGTTGTGGCCCTCTTGGGTCTCCGAGCTGCATGAACATTGTCTCCATGGCATCTGTGGGTCTTCAGATGGGGCTCTGGCCTGGGCTCCCTTTCATGCTGCAGGTAGTTGTCCTGCTTAACACCAGCAAGAGGCAGGTATTAAATCACTGCTGCTATCGCGGCTTATCGCCTGTTTTTTGTTCGCATCGCAGATCTGGCAGTTCGTTGTGAAAGTGGTGTTGTGGTTTTTTCGTGTGTTTTTGCACGGGAACGCCTACTCTGCATCTCTTTAGGGTTAGTTGGTGGTGTCCACCGTGGAGATGAATTTTGGGGCAGTTATCGCAGGAATACTGGCGATGTCTGCAGTTTGCACCCGCTTGTGAATGGGGTGTTAAATCTATCTCCACTTTGGATGCGTTAAGGTGGTGATAAATCGGCGGTAGGTCCTTGTGAATATCCCCCCCAAGAGTTTTATTTAATACTTTCCAAGAGTAGTGATGGAGGAAGCCAGTCAAGAGTGTATTAAACATGTTGAAAGTATGGAGGAGTAATTTGAAACACAGCGGCGATACAGGTTTGCAATAAATAACAGTTTAGAAGTTTTGGACACAGATAGATACTAATATTTAAAAAATCTAAACATTTCTGCATTGAAAAAAACCTCTTTCCAAATTTGCATTCTCAAAGTTGCAAACGGATACTTGCTTGGGGATGTGAAAAATTATGAAACCGTTTTTCGGTCGTGAGACTTGTCCTTCGACGAAATGACCCAATAAAGCTAAATAAGAATGTGGTTAGATTAATTTTTAACCTTGGTTCACAGAAAACTTGAAATTAATGAGCACTGTTTAAACAATCACTTGTTAATTAATGGGAATTATTGAAAAACAAGTCGAGCAATTCATTTACGTAGTTAGACATAAATAAAGGCACTTGCAGTAAAAATATCTCACTGTAGGACATGACCTACCAAACATGGCGGGCACGTACAATGCGCGCCTCACATTCATTCCCAGCTAAGGGTATTATCATTTGTTTAATATTCTTATTTTTCAACTGCTGTGCAGAAATGGAAAACTCGAATGAGAAAGATGAACTTTTAAATTAACGCCGTTAGAATTGTCTTTGACACTGCTTGAGACTTGGACACGGCTATTATACTGTACAAAATTGCACAGAAGCTTGAAGCCGAAAACCACAATCCTCATTCCATGGTCTTAATTAGCAGTTAAATTGAGATTACCAGCCTCTCTAAGGTTTCACATTTAGCAATGTTTATCATTAATATGCAGGCAGTATAATTTGACAGGCCTCATATAAGTTATTAGT
Organism: Calotriton arnoldi; assembly: GCA_963921515.1. Taxonomy (NCBI): domain Eukaryota; kingdom Metazoa; phylum Chordata; class Amphibia; order Caudata; family Salamandridae; genus Calotriton; species Calotriton arnoldi. Next base: position 2,267,485 of record CAWUFW010001250.1, read on the forward strand.
GAGGGAGTGTGTCTCAGGGTATTATATGAGATGACATCTTCGACTTGTTGGGACAAAAGCATGTAATAATTTTTTGCAAAGAACCCATGAATGTCACGTTACAATACTTTATGCTATGTTCAAATTAACAGTGGGGAAGGGAGCTGCCTTGCCCTTGTGAAGTGGGAATGTCATCGCCAGAACGAGAGGGCAGCCTGTACACAGAAGGACGCTGTAGTGTCATTTTGACAGTGGAGGCTGGTGTGAGCCATTTTAAGATTCGCATTATTTTTTCAGACGCTACACGGTGTGACTTGCAGATAAATGGCTTTGGAGAACATTCACCTTTGTAAATGGAAGGGCATGTGTACCGAGCGCAGAAAAGTTACACAGATGATATACGTTCTTCAGTGCCTAATTTGTAAAAGAGTAAGTGCTGGGGTCTAAAATGTTGCTCAGAAACCATTTTGCTATAGAACGTCGTTGTCCCAAATACCAGGGATGCGTATTCTTGATTCCACCTCATGCCTCTGTCATTCACCACCAGACACTCCCTGTCCCTCTCTCTCACTCTTGCAGCTTCCTACTTTCTCCCTTTGTCACGTTTTTTCCCCATCTTTCTCTTCCTCCTTTTCCCTCCCTGTGTGCTTTTCACTCTTTTGCCCTAGTTCAACGTCTGATGCGGAAAAGTAAGTGCTAGGATCAAAAATGAGTGCCATTGGGCCCCACCTGCGACCACAGGCTCAAACTCTTTCTGTGTGCAGAAGGATCAGTAAATGGGTGGGAGGTGCAGTGAGTGCCTTCCCTTTCAGGACTTGTATAGTTAAGGTGCACCCAGTGCCTAATTTGTGAAAGGAAGAGAGCCAGGGCCGACGTTCTGCTCAGAAGTCGGAACCAGTGCAATTAAACATTGGTACAGCGAATACCAAGGCTGGTGCTCTTCAATCCACTGCCAGACACTCCCTGTCCCTTTTTCTAACACTTGCACCTTCCTGATTTTTGTTTGGGATGGTTTTGCTGTCTTTTTCTTCCTCCAATTTCTGATGTGTGTGCTTTTTTTTCTATCTTGCACTATCTACATACCTGATGTGGGAAAAATAAGAGCTGGTCCCCAAAAATCAGTGCACATGCCCCCCACCGGCAATCAGCAGCTCAAATGAAGTACTGGGTGCAGCAATTTGAGTTAACATTGGTTATTAGCAAACTAGGGGGCATATTAGCAAGGATTTGCGATAATTATCGCAAATCGCGTTTAGCGCTGTTTTTTTATCGCCGGCTATCGCTGGATTTCATCGCGGAGATAATGCGTTATTATCAACGCTTATCTCCAAGGCGATAAAAAATCCAGCGATAGCGGCGAAACCCAGCAATAGCGCGAGAAATCCAGCGATAAATTCACTGCGCTAATGGAAAGCTTGCTAATAGGCAGGTGAGGACTTAACCTTACAATCCACCTCCCATTGACAAGAATGGTTAAGTCAGGTTTTTAGCAGGTGTTAAATTCCAGCGATACTCGCGGTTAGCGCGACTTTTTTTTATCGCTTCGCGGGCATTGGTAATAGGGGAAGTTGTGTTTGCGACTGTTTGCAGTCGCTTTTAGTTGGGAACGCCTACTTTGTATGTCATTAGCGATAAATATCGCTGACATGCAAACCAGCACCAAAACGGTCGCTTTCGCCATAAAGCTGTCGCTAACAGCTGTTAGCGACAGCTTGCTAATAGGGCGATAGAAATATCGTTGCTTTAGCGGCAAAAAGTGCCGCTAAAGCGTTGATAACGCCCTTGCTAATATGCCCCCTAGGTTATAAGAGGACAAATGCAATGTTTTATTCTGGAATATCGAGCAGAGAATATTGCTATACCTTAACATCGTAGACAAAATATTGCGGGCAAAAATATTGAAAGGTAACTGCATATAGTTAAGTACAGATTTACTATTCTTAACTCAATATCTACATACCTTGAAGATAAACATATATTCAAGATATATATATTTGGAAGTAGGTATAGAAAATTTATAGGACCCTTACAATGCTTTGGGGCATATTTACAAGGAGCTATCGCCGAATTAACGGCACTTTATCGCAGCCAAAGTCGTGATAAATTTACCTCACCATTCACAAGCCGGTGTTAACAGCCCACAGCACCAGTTTACCCGCGATAGCAGCCGCAAAAACATCGCCACAGAGGACCCCGCAAATATCGCTAATGAGATGCAGAGTAGGCGTTCCCGTGACAATAGCCAAGACAACATCACACCACAACATTCACAACGACCAGCCACATCTGCAATAAAAACACACGTGCGTTAGCACCAGGAAATCTACACCTGCTCTGACCTGGTGTAAATTCGGACGGCAGCCTGCAAACCAAAAGGGAGCACAGCCCAGGGCTACATCGGAAGGGCAACAGATGCCATGGAGCCACCCATCATGTGGCCCGGACACCCAAGAGGGCCACAACACCCACCGCTACCACCCCCAGGACCACCCTTCCCTGGCACCCCCCGACCAAAGACATGCCACATCAGCCACACCTAAACATGTACAAAATATTCCGCTTGATGTCGCACAATCACAACTGGGGACATGCATGTGTCGTCACAGAAATGAGCAGCACACATTCACTTTCGAAGCAACAAATGAAACTTTATTAGAAATGAACACCGAAATGAAATGAAGACACATGGCCGCTCCCCTCGGGACAATACGTAGGTCACAGCCTGTAAGACAAAAAACATGATGAGAAGGTGTGTCCTGCGCTCATCAGAGGACAGAGAGAGAGCGAAGGAGAGAGAGAGGAGTAGAGAGAGAGAGAAGAGGAGAGAGAGAGAGAGGAAGAGAGGGAGAGAGAGAGAGAACGTGCCGCCCCTGCGCACCCAGGCCACACTGCTCACCTGCTGCCACCGGTGTGTCTCCAAACACGTGCCGGTATGTATAGCAGGACACCAGGTCACACATCTGAGTCAGAGCCGTCAGCTGAAACAAAGTCCAGATACATGACTGGCACAGTACACACACTTGCACAAGACAACATCTCCTGCCCGCCCATGCACACCCAGGCAGAGGCACCCCATCCCCTCCCGCCACCCATCGGAGCATGCCTGCCCATGCACACCCAGGCCTCAATGCTCACCTTCCGCCACCGGCGCGTAGACAGGAGGTCCCACCACGTGCCGCTGCAAGCCACAAGCCCGGGGCTCGTGGACATGGCACCCTCCACATCATGCAGCCCCGCTCCGCAGGCCACCAGGTCTCACGTTTGGTGCTGGGTCTTGATTACTCCATGGCATAGGACATACCAGTGCACCCGGCACCATCGCAGGCTGCACACCCGCTCAGCCCAATGGGTGCCACCAACTCTGGGATCCCTGAAGCGACAACACGTGGCGGTAGGCCCGCGCCTCCCGCTGGCTCTGGCCTACACTGCGGTCCAGCAGGGCACACAAAACCTGTGCTGTCCGGACCGCCGGGACGGGGCATCATCGCAGGCTGCACACCCGCTCAGCAGCTCAAGGTGCCACTGACTCAGTGCACCCAAAGTCACTGTCCCGTGGCGGGGTGCCTGTGCCGTCCGCAACGCCTCGGATGCCACTAACCCTGTGCAACCCCAGTCTGCGCCACGTGGTGGTAGGCCTGTGCCGTCCGCAAGGCATCGGATGCCACTAACCCTGTGCGCAACAACTCATGGGCCCTACATGAGTGAGAACCGTGGAGCGGCCGTCATCCAGTCACCACCGGAAGAGGGGAATGTGACGTCATCGGCCGCTTATGTTGGCAGAGTCACATGGCCTGTGACGCCTGTGCCGGATGGGTGTGGTGTGTGTGAAAACCTGCCCTCAGGGAGTGGCTGTGACATGCTGACAACTAGACCAGTGACCTGCACACCAACAGCGAGTACGGCTGCGATGGGTAGCAATGAGGGCCTCCCCTCGGGGCGTTAGCGGAGTGGTCTGGCCTGCCGTACCCCCGACCAGCGCAGGGCTTGCAACAATGACTCGTGGGCTCTGGGCGTGGTCCATTCCATGTCCGGACAAGGAAGTGACTGATGCGTGTGTCCCTGTTGTAGTGTTCACGGAACCCGGTACAGAAAATGCAATGTTGCACCCTCTGACTGGCATCCCACAGGATGAACATCATTGACGCAAGGGAAGGCACTGTCCCCACATTCATCCACACATCCATACATGAATGATGTAAGACATTACACAGCAGTGCGTCACTGGATGTTTATTTGCACATCCAGTGCAGTCATGCAGCTGGAGCGGTACAGGGCAATGCCGAGCACACTACACAATATGGGCCCGTGGAGGGCCAGCCAGTGTCCATCCGGGGATGACCTGTACTGCGGAAGAGGAAGGGTACAGTCCGCAGTCTGTCCGCCGTGTCATTGGTCGTCAAACAGGATGTGGCAGTCCATGTCACTGTCCAAGGTGAGTGTATCGGGGGGGGCAGTGGTAGGTCTTGAGGCCATGTGCGGCACCAAGCAGAAACAGGCAAAGTGGCGGAAATGGATGCTAGTGCCTGGCCCTCCTGACCACAGTCCCATCCACGTCCTCGTCCCCGGGTGTGTGCCCTGCCCCACCTGTGGGTGTTGCAGTACCGGCTGCGGCACTGTGTGCCACTGACACATCAGGGGCCGGAGGAGGATTGTCGGCCGCACTGTGTGGCAGTGACACATCAGGTGCCGGAGTGGATACGCCTGCCACACTGGGAGGCACTGACACACCAGGGGGCGGGGATGTGGATGGTGTGGGGGCAGCAGCATTCATCATCGCCACGCCTTGTGGCAGCAATGCAGGGCACGGTAGATCCCAGCTACATTTCGCTGATGTGCAGGGGTGGCTGCCATCCTTTCCGCCTCCATCCGCACCATGTCCTTCGTGAGCCTCTGCATGTGTGCCAGCTCACGGCTGGCATCGCTGGGGCCACTCTGAGCGGACAGGTATTCTTCCCTCCGCGTCATGACTCCAGCGATGTCAGTCAGGGCTCGTTGGAGACCATGGGGCGGACATAGACACCCAAGGATGGCGTCCAGTTTGGTAGCCATGAGCTCAAACCCCACCCACACCTGTTCGGCCGTCTCCCTCTGGCCCTCCAGTACACGGCGTTGGAAGGTCATTTGTTGTTCCTGGGGGTCTTGGGAGAGTGCCGGGGCTGTGGGTGCCTCCTGCTGGGTGGTTTGGGTGGTGGGTGGGGTCTCATGGATGTAGCTGGGCTGCCCTGATCCTGGAGGTGAGTGGCGGATGAGGTCAATGAGGTCTTGGATGGTTTGGGTGTCGATGCTGGTGTTGTCCTCCTCCTCATCATCAGTGAAGAGTGGCTGTGACTGCTCTGCAGGAGGTGTTGCCCCTGCGATGTGAAGGGGAGATGGTGTATTACAATGTGTCCACATGTATGTAGCCGCGTGGTACAGGTTGACATTTAGACAGCATGGCATTGTACATTGTGACAGTCTGTGGGTCTGGGCAAGGACCCAGAGTGATTGTGGGTGTGCACTGTGCCCTGCTTGCTTGTGCATGTGTGCCATTGTGGCCATCTCCCCCATCCCCCCAGTACCTGGTGGTCACTCACCCTGTTGCGGTTGTGTTGTGTCCTGTCGAGCAGTGTCCGGTCCCCCGACTCCAGCCACAGTCTCCACACTGATGACTGTCGACACCAGCTCCTCCATCTCATCCAGCTCCAGCTGTGGCGCTGGGCCCCCACCTCCGGTCTGCGTTGCTGCCTTCAGGTTGGCGGAGAGTTTCTCTTTGGTCTTCCGCTTGATGTCATTCCATCGCCTCTTGACCTCGTCCATTGACCTCTTGTGCTCTCCGACGGCATTCACCTTGTCGACGATGTCACGCCATATTCCAGTTTTGGTGCCTAATGACACGTTGGAGGTGACGAAGAGTTGTTGATGGTGTTCCATCACCTCCGTGACTATGATCCTGTTCGCCTGCAGACTGAACTTGGTCTTCCTTGTCTTCTTGTCCTTGCCCTTCCCTGTCCCCGAGGTCCCAGGCTGGTCGTCCGGGGTGCTTGTGGGGTTGTGCTCGTCCTCTGCGCCTGCTCCGGCTGCCTCCATGGTGCTTGTGTGTTGGTCAGTTTGTGTGTGGGGGTTTTTTCTACTTTCATGGAGATTTTTGACGCCTGCCAGGTGTGTGTTGCAGGCCTGGCGCTGCTTGTCGCTGATTTCCTCATCGCTCTTTGGCCCATCGCGTGTTTTTTGGTGTTGTGGTTTGTGTTTTTATCTCCATCGTGGTGGTTGTATCGCGGACATTGTCCGCGGTTTCGGCAGACTATCGCATGCTACCGCCTTGTTGTGAATTCCACGTTGACACGGGGTTATTTTCCCGCGATAGGCTGCGATATTGAAAGTTGCGTTACGCTACTCTTGCGGTAGTTATCGCACGTTCTTGTGAATATACCCCTTTGTCACTTGTAATTTACTCTGCGGCACATACTTTTTTCACTGAGCAATCAATGTGCTTTTATCAGGCATGCATTTTTCCAAGTAGCCCATATGTGAATTACTGCTACGGAAAATATTGCTCCTGGGTACAATGATAAATCGTGAACTATTTGAACATTTCATTTATTGCACAGGAGAACTACCAGTAATGCTGGATGAACATCACAATGTTTGAGTTCACTTGCTTCTCTGGCTTTCGAGCTTTATAGTTGAGATGTTTTAACCTTTTTCCAAGGCTATTTTCTGTTAACAGTCCAGCCCTGACCACAGTCCATCAGTGGCGGCTCCTCCGAGAAGTAGTAGAAGCAAAAATACAAAATTATAATAACTTTCAGGTATTATCCATTTATGTTTTTTTTGCCGGTCTGCTCTGCGAACAGGGCAGTGGAGGAATGGTTTGCCCACTCCTAAGTGCGCAATGACTGTTTGGTTGGCCCTCTCATGCTGCCCAAACCAGTAATGCCCACTTTCCCACTTCTCCATGCAGGCTGCATTACAGCCTGCATGGAGAACATGCCCACCCCTCCAGCCCCTGGCTGAGTGGTGTGTCATGGCGCTCAGATCAATCACAACGCTGCATTGCAGCGTTGTGATTGACTTAGGCAAGGGAGCATGGCTGCCTGCTTCCTGTTCCTGAAGTCGGAAGCAGGAAAGCAGGAGCAGAGACGTGAGACCCGGCAGCGGTAAGGTAAGTGATTTATTATTTTATTATTTATTTTTTGCTCCTGCCCTCCATCGTGACCCCTTCGCACTGCCCCCCCCCATGAAGGAAGTGGCCCGATGAATGGGAAGAGAGTGATTGTGCGAGGAGATGAAGGGAGGGAGGTTGGCTTCAGCTTTTTTGCCAGGGCTGTTTTTGGTTCCTCAGTGCGTCCCTGAACTTTCTTTGTGCAAATATCCTATGCTTTTTATGTTTTTAGCAAAGAAGATAAAATTTCAACAAATAACAGGCAGAAGACGTGACCGTGATTGGAATGATTTTTAGCTTATTTATCAAGATTGTGTGCAGTGACCTCTGTGAATGTATGGATTATGTGGGCTAGGTTCAGTCTGTGCTGTATATGTATCCCATGGATGTATGGTGAGATATATCTCAAGCTGGGAGCCCAGATGTGCAAAAAGGGTAGTGATTGAAACATACCAACAACACAGCTATGCACATTTTCAGCCAATGTTTGAACAGGGTTGAAATATGTTCTGAACATTTGCTGTGATCCACGGATAGGTCCCCTGCAAAGTGTAAGACCTGTTAATTGGTTATCTCTACTGGCAGGAAAATGTGAACAGGTTAGCAAATGCCCCTTTACATTCGCACACTCATGGCTCTAAACTCATCATCCATGCTTGCTATATCGACACCAAAGGGGGATGATGGACGGAACGTTTGAGCCAATCAAACACTCACCCCAGTCAACTGATCTGGGTTTAATCCATCATCATTCTTTAGCTCACTCCACCACCCCAGTTCAGACATGGCCATATGCAAATCAGTCTGACCCTGTGCCTCATGGGAACAGTCCAGCCCGAACTGCCAAGCCATGTCTTCCCTGGACCGGAAACAAGCATCCTAGGACCGGTTTCTGGCATTCCAGCCGTCATCAGCCAGGCTTGCCTGAATCCAGTGGCAAAGTGAGCAAGGGACCCACGTCTGGGCATACCCCCGCCAACTTAGGGCGAACAAAGCGATACAAAAGGGGATGATGGACGGAACGTTTGAGCCAATCAAACACTCACCCCCAGTCAACTGATCTGGGTTTAATCCATCATCATTCTTTAGCTCACTCCACCACCCCAGTTCAGACATGGCCATATGCAAATCAGTCTGACCCTGTGCCTCATGGGAACAGTCCAGCCCGAACTGCCAAGCCATGTCTTCCCTGGACCGGAAACAAGCATCCTAGGACCGGTTTCTGGCATTCCAGCCGTCATCAGCCAGGCTTGCCTGAATCCAGTGGCAAAGTGAGCAAGGGACCCACGTCTGGGCATACCCCCGCCAACTTAGGGCGAACAAAGCGATACAAAGGGGATGATGGACGGACGTTTGAGCCAATCAAACACTCACCCCCAGTCAACTGATCTGGGTTTAATCCATCATCATTCTTTAGCTCACTCCACCACCCCAGTTCAGACATGGCCATATGCAAATCAGTCTGACCCTGTGCCTCATGGGAACAGTCCAGCCCGAACTGCCAAGCCATGTCTTCCCTGGACCGGAAACAAGCATCCTAGGACCGGTTTCTGGCATTCCAGCCGTCATCAGCCAGGCTTGCCTGAATCCAGTCTGAACTGGGGTGGTGGAGTGAGCTAAAGAATGATGATGGATTAAACCCAGATCAGTTGACTGGGGGTGAGTGTTTGATTGGCTCAAACGTTCCGTCCATCATCCCCTTTGTATCGCCTTGTTCGCCCTAAGTTGGCGGGGTATGCCCAGACGTGGGTCCCTTGCTCACTTTGCCACTGGATTCAAGCAAGCCTGGCTGATGACGGCTGGAATGCCAGAAACCGGTCCTAGGATGCTTGTTTCCGGTCCAGGGAAGACATGGCTTGGCAGTTCGAGCTGGACTGTTCCCATGAGGCACAGGGTCAGACTGATTTGCATATGGCCATGTCTGAACTGGAGTGGTGGAGTGAGCTAAAGAATGATGATGGATTAAACCCAGATCAGTTGACTGGGGGTGAGTGCTTGATTGGCTCAAACGTTCCGTCCATCATCCCCTTTTGTATCGCTTTGTTCGCCCTAAGTTGGCGGGGGTATGCCCAGACGTGGGTCCCTTGCTCACTTTGCCACTGGATTCAAGCAAGCCTGGCTGATGACGGCTGGAATGCCAGAAACCGGTCCTAGGATGCTTGTTTCCGGTCCAGGGAAGACATGGCTTGGCAGTTCGTGCTGGACTGTTCCCATGAGGCACAGGGTCAGACTGATTTGCATATGGCCATGTCTGAACTGGGGTGGTGGAGTGAGCTAAAGAATGATGATGGATTAAACCCAGATCAGTTGACTGGGGGTGAGTGTTTGATTGGCTCAAGCGTTCCGTCCATCATCCCCTTTGTATCGCCTTGTTCGCCCTAAGTTGGCGGGGGTATGCCCAGACGTGGGTCCCTTGCTCACTTTGCCACTGGATTCAAGCAAGCCTGGCTGATGACGGCTGGAATGCCAGAAACCGGTCCTAGGATGCTTGTTTCCGGTCCAGGGAAGACATGGCTTGGCAGTTCGTGCTGGACTGTTCCCATGAGGCACAGGGTCAGACTGATTTGCATATGGCCATGTCTGAACTGGGGTGGTGGAGTGAGCTAAAGAATGATGATGGATTAAACCCAGATCAGTTGACTGGGGGTGAGTGTTTGATTGGCTCAAACGTTCCGTCCATCATCCCCTTTTGTATCGCCATGTTCGCCCTAAGTTGGCGGGGGTATGCCCAGACGTGGGTCCCTTGCTCACTTTGCCACTGGATTCAAGCAAGCCTGGCTGATGACGGCTGGAATGCCAGAAACCGGTCCTAGGATGCTTGTTTCCGGTCCAGGGAAGACATGGCTTGGCAGTTCGTGCTGGACTGTTCCCATGAGGCACAGGGTCAGACTGATTTGCATATGGCCATGTCTGAACTGGGGTGGTGGAGTGAGCTAAAGAATGATGATGGATTAAACCCAGATCAGTTGACTGGGGGTGAGTGTTTGATTGGCTCAAGCGTTCCGTCCATCATCCCCTTTTGTATCGCCTTGTTCGCCCTAAGTTGGCGGGGGTATGCCCAGACGTGGGTCCCTTGCTCACTTTGCCACTGGATTCAAGCAAGCCTGGCTGATGACGGCTGGAATGCCAGAAACCGGTCCTAGGATGCTTGTTTCCGGTCCAGGGAAGACATGGCTTGGCAGTTCGTGCTGGACTGTTCCCATGAGGCACAGGGTCAGACTGATTTGCATATGGCCATGTCTGAACTGGGGTGGTGGAGTGAGCTAAAGAATGATGATGGATTAAACCCAGATCAGTTGACTGGGGGTGAGTGTTTGATTGGCTCAAACGTTCCGTCCATCATCCCCTTTTGTATCGCCTTGTTCGCCCTAAGTTGGCGGGGGTATGCCCAGACGTGGGTCCCTTGCTCACTTTGCCACTGGATTCAAGCAAGCCTGGCTGATGACGGCTGGAATGCCAGAAACCGGTCCTAGGATGCTTGTTTCCGGTCCAGGGAAGACATGGCTTGGCAGTTCGTGCTGGACTGTTCCCATGAGGCACAGGGTCAGACTGATTTGCATATGGCCATGTCTGAACTGGGGTGGTGGAGTGAGCTAAAGAATGATGATGGATTAAACCCAGATCAGTTGACTGGGGGTGAGTGTTTGATTGGCTCAAGCGTTCCGTCCATCATCCCCTTTTGTATCGCCTTGTTCGCCCTAAGTTGGCGGGGGTATGCCCAGACGTGGGTCCCTTGCTCACTTTGCCACTGGATTCAAGCAAGCCTGGCTGATGACGGCTGGAATGCCAGAAACCGGTCCTAGGATGCTTGTTTCCGGTCCAGGGAAGACATGGCTTGGCAGTTCGTGCTGGACTGTTCCCATGAGGCACAGGGTCAGACTGATTTGCATATGGCCATGTCTGAACTGGGGTGGTGGAGTGAGCTAAAGAATGATGATGGATTAAACCCAGATCAGTTGACTGGGGGTGAGTGTTTGATTGGCTCAAACGTTCCGTCCATCATCCCCTTTTGTATCGCCTTGTTCGCCCTAAGTTGGCGGGGGTATGCCCAGACGTGGGTCCCTTGCTCACTTTGCCACTGGATTCAAGCAAGCCTGGCTGATGACGGCTGGAATGCCAGAAACCGGTCCTAGGATGCTTGTTTCCGGTCCAGGGAAGACATGGCTTGGCAGTTCGTGCTGGACTGTTCCCATGAGGCACAGGGTCAGACTGATTTGCATATGGCCATGTCTGAACTGGGGTGGTGGAGTGAGCTAAAGAATGATGATGGATTAAACCCAGATCAGTTGACTGGGGGTGAGTGTTTGATTGGCTCAAGCGTTCCGTCCATCATCCCCTTTTGTATCGCCTTGTTCGCCCTAAGTTGGCGGGGGTATGCCCAGACGTGGGTCCCTTGCTCACTTTGCCACTGGATTCAAGCAAGCCTGGCTGATGACGGCTGGAATGCCAGAAACCGGTCCTAGGATGCTTGTTTCCGGTCCAGGGAAGACATGGCTTGGCAGTTCGTGCTGGACTGTTCCCATGAGGCACAGGGTCAGACTGATTTGCATATGGCCATGTCTGAACTGGGGTGGTGGAGTGAGCTAAAGAATGATGATGGATTAAACCCAGATCAGTTGACTGGGGGTGAGTGTTTGATTGGCTCAAACGTTCCGTCCATCATCCCCTTTTGTATTGCTATATCGACACCAGCATCAATGAAGCAGTTTCATAAAAACATATTTAGCAAAAAAACTAAATAACAGATGTACCAATTAAATGAAAGCTAGCACCCAAAGGGTTTTTTAAGCAGATATTCCACTTTCATTAATTGTATTGACATAGTTATAGTTTACTTTTTGCAAAGGACTGAATGACAAATTGAAGCATATTATCAATGCACATACGTTTTTATAATGAAGGCCCTTATTACTAGTCGTCATGTTTACTGTGAACTAGGATTGTTGATGAGTTAGTGCATTAGGGTCTTCAGTGACTTCCTGTGAATTGATGGGGAGCCTAACATTAACGACTGCATTAGCAATTAGACTTTTGTTGTGAAATTATTGACAATGAACATGTTTAAATGTAGCAATGTCACACAACAAAGGATTGAGGATTGCGATGCAGTTCCTATGCTCAGAAAGTCATACAAAGCTCCAGAGTGCAAACAATCCTACAGCCTTCAACCTAGCAAGCACAAGGGTACTAGTGGCTAGTCTGAAACCTAAGGCAGAACTAGGAGGGTAGCTTGAGTTCAGCTAGTGGCTAAGCCATGCCAGGGATATGGAGTTTAGGGAATGGGCAGGAATTTACAGTTCGAAGCAAAGCAGTAAATTGGATGTTAAGGGAATTATGCACCCTTTTAATCTTATGTTGAGCCACTTCTGAAATGCCTATCATACAAGTCTACGCAAGTGTAGGTAGCCCAAATATGTCCAGTGAGGTACACGCCAGTTCATAGAAATAAAGTCAAATCCCCACTATATCAACAGTTTCTGTGCTAGTACAGTAGGAATTGCTGTAACTCCATTTTTATCATACATATTTGCGCCAGGATCTCTGACACAAAGACTAGAGGTGACAAAAGTGCTAGGGCCCGATTCACAAAGGTAAACTTAGACCAAATGTTTAATTTTACGACTTTCAGTATTCACAAAGGCAAACTTAGAACAAAGCTTAAGTTTATGACTTTCAGTATTCACAAAGATAAGTTACGAGTAGTATCTTTACATCCTCATTCAGTCGGAATCTCCGCACCTGGACTCCGCACTAGGGGCGGAGATTCTGGCCCAACTGCGGACATAAAGATACTACTCGTAACTTACCTTTGTGAATACCGAAAGTCATAAACTTAGACTTTTGGACTAAGTTTACCTTTGTGAATACCGAAAGTCGTAAACTTAGAATTTTGGTCTAAGTTTACCTTGTGAATACCGAAAGTCGTAAACTTAGAATTTTGGTCTAAGTTTACCTTTGTGTATACCGAAAGTTGTAAACTTAGTCTTTTGGTTTAAGTTTATCTTTGCGAATCGGCCCCTAGTTCTCTTTTGACTCTAGTATTCTGAGTAGCTTTGTCTTCCAGAAACATAAACGCCAACACTGATTTATAGTTGGGGATTTTGAGTCTAGGGTTTTCGAGAAGAAAAGAGCATCTGTTTTTAGAGGGTAAAGTTTGCTTAATAATTAAAGTCATAGGGCAATATTATCAAGAACAGCGATAACATTATCGCCGCTTTAGCGGAAGGAAACTGCTGCTAAAGCGGTGATAAGGGGCTTGTTAATATGCCCTATAGAATTCCAATAGAAGCCCAGGTTCTGGTGTGAAGGACATCAAACCTGGGCTTCTATTGGAATTCTATAGGGCATATTATCAAGCCCCTTATCGCCGCTTTAGCTGCAGTTTCCTGCCGCTAAAGCGGCGATAATGTAATTGCCGTTCTTGATAATATGGCCCATAGTGTTTTCTATCCTAGTACTCATTTGAAAGGGTGAAAGGTTGGTGCAGGGTGACTGAAAGACAAATCAGAAGCTCACACGTAAGGAGCATGATAAAGAACATCTTAATTGCAGTGACCGCAATGCTCGTTGTTTACTATAATTAGTCCCCAACTATATCTTATTTGCGACTTATACCGTCAGTTTCATATACAAAGTATGCGTGTCTTAACCTCGGAGATATTGATTTAAATTGACCTTTCAGTATTACACCCGTGTATATTGGTATGTACCTGTCAGCATACAATCAACTAACATGAACTACTCTCTCAAAAACCTGTAGGCCCTTAAATTAAAACACAAATGTTTTTCACCTCACTTGTAGGTGAGGGACCCGCGGAGGCAGGTGGGAGACCAAGAGCAAGACCACCCACTCAACCCCCAAAAAATCAACCTGAGACCCATTTTTTTGGTTTAGAGAAGGAACTATTTATTTTTAAGAAACAGGAAAACAAGCATTGCATACCATGTCATCAACAATATACAGATAACAGGAATTAATTACATCAACAATTTAAAAAAAAACATGTTCATATAATTAGAAATGTAGATCTCCTAACTTTTGTTGCTTGAACGGTTGACCACCCAGCTGGATTTTCCAGCATCAAATTAATATAAGTAGGCCCCTCCCATACTTCCAGGGACTCCTACTGCATTGATCTCAGGACCAGATTCACCCGCTCCCCGACCAGGGATCTGGGCCAACTATTAAGCTGAAACCCCAAAAACACCAAACCAGAGCCATCCCCAATGAAGGATCCCCCTTGCACCCTTTGGGAAAATGGCCTGGGCAACTGGGCCATAGCTTGGTCCCCTTGCACAATCACAATCTTCCCGCCTTATCATAGCAGTACTATGGAGTACCTTCGAAGAGGCACCGAACAGTTGCTGAAGCACCACCTGCAAAGCGCATTCATTAAGGTATGACCAATCCCAATGATTGGGGTAAAACTGATCAAAATTCATAATTTGCCAGACTTTTTAGAATGTCTGATGCCAAGGCATCTATTTGCCTTGTGGCAAACCATGAGTCTACCATGCTAATTATAATGAGACACAAGAAACAGCAGAAAAGTAGTATTCAACCACCTAGGACACTGAACACCAGGGATGTAAGAGGAGGTGAAGAGAAAAGAACGTCCTCACATTGTGGGTCTGAGATCCAGATGCAAGGCATTCAGGCAATAAATAGAGGCTCAACACCAAAGAGCCTCTGCTTTACATTTTAGCTAACCCAGAACCCTGCTGCTGTCCCCGTCACCTCTGTAGGAGTCCCCGCAGCCAATTAAGATAGGAGCCAGGTTTCTCTCACTTCCCCCAATGACCCCGTCTCCTGCCAAGATTAAAACGTCCAACAGCACTGCTGTTGGTGATCCCTCCCCCACCATGTTGAGCCCACACCTTCATGTCGGGTAAATCCATCCAGAACCCCCCTCTGTTTGAAAAGCCCCAAAAAAAGGTACCAATAACAAGCATGAGTTTATGGCATGCATTGAGGCTTTATAAGTGCCCACCTATTATGAATGTAATGGAACAAGAAGATAATGCAAATTTGCTCTAGATGGCACACAGATTTCATGCAGGGAAGATGGATTTGTAAACTGGATGTTCTATTTCTTTAATGTACAATATAACCATAAAACAACAAGTAGTTCTTTGCTGCATGTACATGGAAACTTGGTGCCTTTTGACACAGATTTGCATAGTAGGCAATTCAGAAGTGACTCTTCATAAAATGAATGGGGTACACACCAACATTCTAATTCCTGCTCGTTAGGGTCTTAACCTGTCTTGAATGCTGTTACATCTAATGGTTGGGTACTGTAGGCCTACCCTCATACTAACAATTTAGTTCCTCCTAAATGCTGTGCTTTAAGATGCTGACTGGCTCCTAAATTCTAGTTTTTTTAAGGGTTAAATACTTCCGGCCAAGCTAAAATAGGGGCCCTGAATTGCTCTCTCACCCTACTAACAGTATTTTAATACTTATCAGCAAACAATTGTTGTATGACAAAGCTAAGTTTAGGCTTGCTCAAAGTGACCCACTGATTCTGGATTCACTTAATGCTCAAATAAATTGCTGGCATCATTACTAATACAGCCATTGATGCTAAGTGCCTAACAGTTCATGGAATCTGCTAACATGTAACCGGGTATGGAATTGGCGGAATTTAGTGACACCACATTACTCTTGTAACATGGAGTTCCGGCCAAATTCCATCAATTGCAGCAAGGCGGAAATTTTTTTATTCTGCGAGGCTACAGAAATGTGAGCTGGAGAGCGCGATTTTGGCAACCCCTAGAGTAATTTTCAAATGCAGACGGTCATGGGCAGTCACGAGTGGTCGTGGCCAGAGGGCTGCTTCTCAAATAGATTTGCTGCTGCTCAAGTAGATTTTCTATTTGAGCGGCAGCAAAATCATCTCTAATGGGCGTGCACTCTTGCACACAACCTGATTTTTCAGTGCTGCTCGCGCTACTTGTGCTAATTTGCAGCAAGTGCAGCACAATGTGCATATTTGCCACCAGCTATGTAACTCCGTGGAATTCTGTAGAGTGAAACTCCACAAGTTCCGCCCACCCCAACCCTAATCCTCTAATGCTGCAACCCATCGCAGTTTAAAATAGGCAAAATAACCGGTAATTTGACACAATATGTTAATTAATCTATGTGATAGTACGATTAAGCCAGTGGAACTTGTATTTTTCTCTGAGTGCATAGGGTTTCCTGCCTTATAGTTACATTACATTTCGAATAAATCAAAGCATTTCAATCAAATTCATCTCTTTATGAAACCGAAACACAAGTCTAATGAACCTTTGACTGTTAGCCTATGTCTTAATCGTATCTATGTTAGCAGCTTTTGGCACATTATAATTTGTTCAACAGAGTTTATTTGGTAAACACATTTGAAGCTCATGCACCTTCATTTTGAATTTGTTTTCATGCTAATATGGTGGCACATCCAAGCACTTAAAACGTAATGGTAAGCTAATCTCCCAAGTACTGTGGAAATCCAGGTAGTTTCCGCAGAGTCCCAGGACAGCGTTCACACCTGTTCAAACATGAGCCGATAACCTTTGCATCTATAACAGAGTTGAGTATCAGTAGCTACTCTGTTGAGGTAACCGGTCTAGATCAAAAATTATCTCAGCCAGGTACATGGGGTGTGTATTACGCTTGAATTCTGAAGGGGCAAAATCAACGGACGGGTCGTGGAGCTCAGTACAACACACAGAATGTAATTAATGGAGCTTTACCCAGACTCACTTCTTGGTCTGTTGTATGAATACATATTCAGCTTTTTAGAAGAAAGACATGATCTTGAGTCAGATACATCTCTAGACTGTTTCTCCAACAAGACCTCAGGTAAATAGTATCTTCTGTGGAACAGGGCTTGCATGTCTCAGAATCTAACTTTGTTTAATTTGATATAAATAAATCCAAATTTTCATTTTAATGAAAAGTTTGGTGCTTTTCAATGCTTTGTTGTATTTCCAAAAGATGAAGCATTATGTTAGAATCTAGCATATTTTTGCTCCTGAAAGGGCCGGGCCATATGTTTTTGACCTATTCTAGAGTTACGATCTGACGGTTCTTTTTCGCAGCATGAAAGTGTAGAGGGGAGGACAATCATTACAATAAAATTTCCAATAATTCTCTTGGATACATAATAACTCTCAAACAACTAATTAAGATTAGCTAGTTTTTTACAAAGCCAAAAATAACTGGACATAAAGACACCTCAACACAAGGGTATAGAAATACAAAGGAATTAGCATGAAGCCAAATCTGTGCATCCAATTTAGATAGTGCAGTAAAAACAACACAATTAGTTCAAGTAAGATACAGAAAATAAGGGAGCATAAATCCAAATGTCCCTGCATCGAGGGTTGGTGAGTAAAAGCATTAAATCTATCCCTACTCTAACACTAAGGTGACATCTCTACTTAAGCATTTTCAGGAAGAATAAAAGGTGTCAGATCGTGGAGCCTTCCTAAGAAGTCTCTCCATGAATCAATGGGTCAAGTAGCATAAAGCTACCAGGACAGAGCTTGTTCTGAGATGCTCTGTCTCTGAAGGCAAGAAAGAATTGGCGCACTATCCCTAATTCCAAGACCAGTTGTCCACAGGTAGCATTCGCATGATGCCATGCGAATCACGCCATCTGTTCTGGGTACAATCCTTAAGGTAATTTTCTACAGTGCCAACGGTGTACCTTCCTGGTTAAAATTTGTCCTTGGTTCCCAAGGCTTCTCCTGCGTGAAACACAATGATCTTCCTTTATCAACTCCAGCCACACAATTGTAACTTCTTCTCTCCTTGCCTGACTAGTAAAACAAAGACATTATTCTATCTAACAGAAGTGCTTCTTTCACCTGCAACACAAAACGTGAGAAAGAACAGATTCCCCAGCACACATACAATTCTAAATGTTAATTCTAAAGCAAGAGTTTTCAAGAATTTTCATTTCAGGCCTACAAAGTTCAGATAACATAAGAAACACCATATAAACTTTGCGAATTCACACAACATCAATGCAATTTCAACTAATGCATTTAATTACATATAAAATAGAATGATTAATGGGCACATTTAGTACAAGAATTATTGTGAGCTTCACAACATGAGCTCTTCATATTACTTTTTTCTGCTAGGTACATTATTTTCTATGTTGATTCTCCATGCTAATTGTCAGTGGCCTAAAATACGTCACTTATTCATTTTAATACATTTCACAATTCTAACACTTCAAGTTAATACAACAAAGGATTATATGGGGGTGCGATCTACGTGGGATGCACCCCTACAAATGAAATGATTTTTCCACTTTATCATTACTATGCATGATTTCATTTTATCAGAGCATACTAGTGCTTCAACTCAGGTCACCAATCTTCCATACTAGGGCCCTCATTTACGGGGAATTTGGGTAGGGCAGTGCTCCAAGGCTTCTTGCTGCTCTGCCCTACGCCAATGTGAAAGGACAGGAATACACTGTATATATGAAATACAGTGCATTCCTGTCCTTTCCCCCAGCGCTGGTGCACAAATTGCTGCGTAGCACCAATGCAGGCACCCATCCACTATGGCGCAAGGGTGTCTGCTTTGTATGCAGGGTTGTTTTTGTGCAGAAAGGGGCACCTTCCTGTACAAAAACAACAAGAGAGGCGTTTTTCTCTTTCTATGTGTGCTGAATGCAGCACACTTAGAAAGAGGAAAAAATGAGGACAAAAATATACATATTTCTCTTTGTTACGCCTGCTCTGTGGAGGCGTAATGTTTTGGCGCTGTCCCAGGTTTACATGATTAAGTAAATCTGGGGCAGCGTCAAAATTCATGGGTGTTGCGTGGGAAAACACATTGCAATGCCCATGAAATGCCTCCCTGGAAGCAGAGTAAGACAACGCAGTGACTTGCGCTGCGTTGTCCTACTCCATATCTATGAGGCCATGCAAAGCCAAGCACAGTGGCTTTGTGTGGCCTCATAGATATGATTGAGAGGCTTGGGCTGCCGGAGCGTCAAAAAAAGTGAGACTTCGCCAGCCACGCCTCTCATAAATAAGCCCCTGGGTTCCATTTGTTGTACTTGAACTGCACTGTTCCAAATGATACCTACTTAATTTGTATCCTACAATTTCAAATTCATTCCCATTTATAGAGCAAAATAAAATTCTATTTTGATTTTGTTTAAGTATATATACATTTGTGGAACCCCGGAGATGTCGTTGAAGACCCCCAGGAGCCAATGGATCCCAGGTTAAGAAAAGCTGATGTAGACACTTCAGCTTAGTTCTTACTCTATACATAAATAAACATTTATGAGTTGTATTTCAATTTGAGGAATACTTCAAAATCTATTTTTTCTTTGTTTAGTCCATCTTTGTGAAACCAAATGAAGTTATCTTAAGGTGTGGTTGCAGACAGAAGATCCCCACAGTAGCGTAGCAACGGTCCCAAGGACACTAATGGAATAAAAAATAAAGTGGACCAAGCATAATTTGGGTGATTCATGGCCAACCTATTCCGCCAACAGTTGTGTCACTGCGCCTGTTGCATTGTTGAGCCATAGACCCCTAGTTAAGCATAGCAATGAATTACACACCCACGACAATTGCAGGTTTGACTGCTCTCTTCTGTCCTTTTTCTCGTTTGTTACATTTCTCAGTGACATATGTTGCAATTGATGGTTTTGCTGCGCATTGTATAAGAGATTATTTGATTTTACAATCTGTGTAGATTCAAGCCACTGCTAGCAAAACAAATAATTTATTTGATATGTGAAGCAGTTTAAAATATTTCTTAAACTTGGTATCCGGCCGAAGCTCGCTAGAATTTTATAATTTAACTTTTGCAGATTAATACAGTGGCACTACGCCCTTTCATTAGCAAATAAAGTCTGTTTGACTTGCCTGTTTTACACGGATGAAATACATTTTTCCGGATGATGCCTCCCTGAGACTTGGAGTGCACATTTTAAGTTGTGGTGTTCCTGTAATATTTTAAGTTTTGTTTGGATATTTTAAACTTTCCATTTGTTTACAACAGCACCATTGTTTATAGTTATACGTTTTTCCACCTTTTGGTCCTCTAATCCTTGTATATGCTAAGCAGTGGTGGCCGGCATGGCTCGCGGGTGGTGGGGCGGGCGGGTTGCCATGGGGAGTGGGGAGTTGAGGAGGGGGTGGGGGGTTGCGCAGGGGTCAGGGGTCACGCAATAAAAAAAATATTCAAAAATAAAATAAACTTTCCTTGCTGCCTGGTCCAGCGTCCCCACTGACCAACCACAATTCTGCAATGCAGCGTTGTGATTGTAAGCACCCAGGCTCCCCTGACCAATTACAATGCTGCAGTGCAACGTTGTGATTGGTTTTGAGCATCCTGGATCGACGCTCAACCAGTGAATGGGGGCCTGGGCTTGTTCTCCATGCAGGCTGTAATGTAGCCTGCATGGAGAATGGAGAAAATGCGCATGACTGGTTTGGATGGCCCATGAGGGTCGACCAAACAATCATTGCGCACTTAGAAGTGGGCAAACTACTCCTCCCCTGCTCTGCTCTGAGAGCAGAGCAGCCCCACCCACCCACCTGCCCGCAAAGCAGCACAAACATAAAATGATGATAACTATAAGCTATTATCATTTTATGTTTCTTCTTCCTCGTACTGCTTAAAAGCAGTGGGCGACGCTCCTCCACCATAGCGGAGGAGCCACCACTGATGCTAAGTCAGAAAAGCGCCTCAATGCCTCTCTGGGTATGAGTGACGTTCTACGCTGTACGCATTTCATGCCTTTCACATCATTAGCATTTGTTGTATTCATTGTTTTTGCAGTTCCTTATCCATTTCCTCTTGACAGGAATATTATTGTCCTTCCCATGCCTTCCTAATTGATAGTAAATGGCTTCCTAAGTGACACAATGATGTATTTTGAGTGTGAAATCATCCTACCTGCTGCCTCCGTGATTAGCTGTGCAGAGATCCATAGGATCCACAAACAATTGTGGGGCATATTAGCAAGAAATGGCGATAACTATCGCTAACCTATGTTAGCGCTAGTTTTTCTATCCCCGTCGATCCCTGCAAGTTATCGCTCTGTTAGCGACGTTTTAGCAACGTTTTGCTAACAGGCAATAGCTGCAGGGATCTGCGGCAAAAACCGTCACTAACATTAACGCAACAGCATTAATGGAACCGGCGATAGCGGATGGAATCCAGCGATAAGCCCTTAGCGATAGAAAAATGCATGCTAACCCGCAATTTCTGACTTAGCCTATCTGGTCACCTCCAACATAAAAGATGCACCAAAAAAAAGGACTAATGCAGATTTGAGCAGCCAGGGCATAGTGGAGCACACACCAACAACCCCCTCAAGCCACCCAAGATCCTGGTCCCCACGCAGGACTTGCATCTGGTTCCTGGATCCCTCGCTGGACCTGCGTCTGGTTCCTGGATCCCTCGCTGGACCTGCGTCTGGTTCCTGGATCCTTCGCAGGACCTGCTCCTGGTTCCTGGATCCCTCGCTGGACCTGCGTCTGGTTCCTGGATCCCTCGCTGGACCTGCGTCTGGTTCCTGCATCCCTTGCTGGACCTGCGTCTGGTTCCTGGATCCCTCGCTGGACCTGCGTCTGGTTCCTGGATCCCTCGCTGGACCTGTGTCTGGTTCCTGGATCCCTTGCTGGACCTGCGTCTGGTTCCTGGATCCCTCGCTGGAGCTGCGTCTGGTTCCTGGATCCCTTGCTGGACCTGCGTCTGTGGCCTAGAGTGGGATGTGGAGTAGATGTGGAGTCGATGAGCCGTGGCGAGAGACATTGATGTCCGACGATCACCCGTACCTGGTGGTGAAGTCCGGCAGGTCGCATGGAGACATGGTGCTGACCTGTGTGAGAAGCCCGCCTTGCGCACCTTGCTGCAGTCAATGGTAGAGGTGATCCTGCACACCAACGTAGTGATGTCCGCTTTGCATACTATGATCCACCACTACACCGGGGTGCACGGAGGGGATTACCAACGGTGGGTGCCATCTCCCTGCATCACAGGATGGATGATGGGCTGGCCGGAGGCCATGGAGGGTGAGGCCCCTGTGCGACACCGAACTTGTGTGGACTGAGCGCTGCAACTACACGCCTAAGGGAGCCCTGCTGCATCAACTGCATTGGGCGGTCCACCAGCTGACTACGCAGTGACTGCTGTACCCAGCCCAGTGAAAGCACACCTGTCTCAGGCTCATGCTGGCTGAGTCACAGATGTGGAGAGTGTGCAGTGGACTGCTAAACTGAGACAAAAACCTAACTTTACGACTTTCGGTATTCACAAAAGGCATTTAGTAGTAGTAAAGTTAGGAGTCCTAACTTTACTACTATTAAATGCCTTCTGTGAATACCAAAAGTAGTAAGTTTAGGATTTTATCTCAGTTTAGTAGTAGTAAAGTTAGGGGTCCTAACTTTACTACTACTAAATACCTTCTGTGAATACCAAAAGTAGTAAGTTTAGGATTTTATCTCAGATTAGTTCTGTGAATCGGCCCCTATGTTAGGGATCGATTTACCAATGTATTGCGCTGGTGCAAAGTCACAAAAAGACACGCAAACAGGTGTGAAGTCTTCAGCAACTATTTGCACTGTAGTGTGGCACTAAAGTATCACTAAGTAGCACTATACACTGCTTTGCTGTACTTTGCATCAAGGGTGTGTGCCATGGATGGTACAGAGCATGTTCCCAAGCAACCACCCGTGACACAAGACCTAGCTACTAAAAACGATAGACAGGGTTCTGCACCAAAAATGTACATCTGCTTGAGGCAAGTGTAATGTTTGAGAAAAGTTTTATTTTTCAAAACCTTTCTAACTTTTCATGTGTACTGTAATGTACAGCATTCAGACCAAGTTAGACAAGTTTTAAACTATGTCTAAGCATAGTATTTTGTACTGGAAGGGTGCCATTCTAGTACACAATCTGTGCTAGATATCAAATACACACCTTTATACTGTTGGGAGAGAGTGCGCGTGGCACAAGGCAGCCTAAAGCGGGCAAGTGCAGAGGGGAGAGCCACAGCTTCATGTCATAGTAAGTAAGGCTCTGTTCTGCAGTCTGCCTGTCACGCGCTGCTCCCCATCACTTCTTAATATATTTTCCCTCATAAAAGTAAGTAGTAGGACTTGATACAGAATAAACTCTTTAAATTGAGGTTCCTGACATTTCATATTCGAATTTCAAATGATGGTGTCACGTTTTGTGGAGTCTTTGTGCTTTCCCACTGTTAATGAAAAATATTGCTAATATGTGTATTTTATCATAAAGCAACAATTGTGGGGATGATTGTTGTATAAGAGTTTGTTAGAGAAACACACCTAGATGATCTTCATTTAGGGCAACACTTCATGAGGTTACTGATCAGCATTCATAACTGCGATTGGAAGGATGGGTTAGGGTGGTCAACAATCCATGTGTATTAACATGTGGCTCCCATGAGTCTTGTAGGTACTGTGATGTGTGATGCCTGATATCAGCAGGCCCAGTCCTCTATCTATGTCAGATGCAGAACAGCACTGGCGTGTATTTTTCAAGGCTATTGCATCCCAGCTGATTATTTTGTTTAATAAATATTAACATATTGACATTTTCTAGTGCTATTTTTCATGTGTGATTATATTTACCTTTTGTTTGGACTTGACGAGAACTAGATAAATGTTATCTATATCATGAAAGGAAGATCATAGACTCTTAAGAAAGTGTACTCTTAATAATATAAAATCTCAAGACAGTGACATTAAGAGGGGATGGTGGTGGCAAGCTAACGGAGCGTGTCATAGGGCCTAATTGGAACTGACAAGTTACATTAACTTTTTGGTGTTTGCTGTCTTCCATTTTTGGTTCTCCTCTTGCCGAATGGCCAGCTGTAATGAAGAAGTTCCATGCGTAGAGGTGACATAGCAGACGTAGCCGAGTAGTGTCTTTAAGGTTATTTATTAAGTCCATAAGAACAGTGGTAGCAGCCCCACCAGGAGCAGCCTGCCTGCTGCTCAGCCCATCTTCCAACTGTCAACACTCACACCAGGCACCAAAGCATTCCACTCATGTCCATCACACCAATATTCCACACAGAACACTCACACTGAAATGAAAAGATACACAAGAAACATCACACATCCTCCTCCTTTAATATAGAAACAACTAGAAAATATAGAGAAAGATAAGCTCACTGACAAACAGTGAGATAACACCACAAGACAATAAACGTGAAACACTGTGAAGAGAAACACGGTAGAAACATACTCCGAGAACTCTAACACTGTGACGAGACACATGGGAGTAACGCACCTCCAGAACTCAAACACTATGGGTGGACCACACCCATGTACGTACTCCTTAAAATTGACACAAACACTATGGGTGGACCGCACCCATGTATGTACTCCTTACTATTAACACAAACACTATGGGTGGGCCGCACCCATGTACGTACTCCTTACTATAGGTGGACCGCACCCATGTACATACTCCTATCTAAGGAACACAACCAAGAAAAAATGTGGAGAAGGGACAATGACCCAACTTGCCACCCCTCATGTAAGGGACCATTCATGCGAAAATGGGACTATGAAGCACAAGGCGAACTGTAGATGGGACTAACACCCATTATTAACTGCATAGGTGGGACTAACACCCACTACAACAACAAAATGTGAAGCACAACGTGACTACAAAGTTTGAAAAAGACAAACCCAAAACACATAAAATAACAAAATGCCACCCTCCTGTAAGGCTCGATACACCCACCCAACATATAGAAATGGGCTTACAAAAGATCCAATGCCAGTCAGACAAGAGAGAGAAAGGTGAGAAACAACAAAAAGCTGGCATACAATTAAAACATGTCACTCTAAACAAATAAATATCAATTTTAAGTACAGCATAGTAAGCATATTATATAAACATGCACCTGAAAGATAGAATTTCTGTTAGCTTTATAAAACAACAACAAGAAGACAATGTCAATGGTGTGCCTGTCACCGCGAAGTTGTGACACATGCCGCACTTTGAGACAACATTCACTCTGTGCGATGACAGCAAAAAAAAAAAATGCAACCAAAACAGGTTCCTTGCAACCACACAACACTTGGTTGGGTAGCGGCAGCTCCACAAAACTTGAGACAGAAGAGTACATTGCCGCACAGAAGACGCCCACTGAAAATAAACTTAATGGCACCAAGGCTTGAAACGAAACAGAAGTCACAAAAAAAACTGTAGGCAAAGTCCAGTGTCCTCCGTGGGTATAGTAGCAATAAAAAAAATAACTCTAACGCACCAGCCAAACTCTAAAGACTACTCCAAAGGAATTTCATACAGAACGAAACGTTGCGCTTAACTTAAAAAACGTTGCATCAACATTCCAAAATATGACAGAGCGCCGAGACCTCCGGATGAAGAGGAGCATGAATGATAATGCTGTGAAACCAAAGATGGTGGCACGCACAAGACGTTGTGCCGGATGGCTCCCGCTGCCTCCAAGCTGGAATACGTCACAAAGCAGCAAAAAGCTGCGTACTGCCAAAGACATCACCGAAGATCTGTCAGGAGCCACGCGCGACTCCATAACTAAGGTGAGAAATGTGCGCACTATAGAAATTTAAACCTTAGCATAACAGTTTTACCGGCTACATTGCAGGCGACTAATTGTAGTGGAGAGCATAATACCAATAAAAACCCACCACAGTTCTCATCAGTGACAACACAGATAACCCCTTTCGTCTGCCGGTGCCAAGCCCCTCTGCGAAAACGTGTCTTCAAATTCCCTGTAGCGTGCCGCTCCAACAATGAAGAAAGTGGCTTGGACATCGCTAACCAAACTTCTTTAGTGCTGCCTGCAGAAAACACAAAGCGGCAACGACAACAGCTTCCCCAGCAGACGGCATAAACAAACATGCCACATAAGCGTTGCAAACACAGTCCAAAGCGTCAGCCGCAATATTCACAAAACCATGTGCTGACAGACTAAAAGCTCATGGCACAGCGTGCAGCAATATCCATTCCGATGCATACACATTATAGACTGTGCAGCTTGAAAAAACGTCATAAAACGAGATGTTTGTGCAGAAAAAGCACTTCACTATAGATAAAAAAATGTAACTCCACACTGAAGGCAGATAACTTGCTAACCACAGTTTCCATTACAATTCAAAGTTGTATTTTATGAAGCTTACATGGCAGTAACCCTCATTGTAGTAGGAGTTCACAGTATAGCTTGTCTTTAAAGCACATATCCAGAAGATGTAGGTACGTGCACCAGAGCACAACACGCCTGGGCTGGGGCTGTCCGATGTGAGGGACACTGGTGGGGCTGCGAGGTGTGTTACTCCAGTTTTCTCTTGTTTCTTGTTATTCCATTTCATTTGTTTCATGTAGATCTTTTTCCATTTAAGTCCACACTTCCTCTGTTGTCTCTTTAGAACCATTTCCTCTAGGAAATGTACTTCAGCTGTCTGTGTGGTTATTTGTGAACCACTACATGTTGTGTGTGCTCTCTGCGCTTGTAGTTTCAGTGGGTTCCATCCAACCTGAAGACATTCTTGGCATGTCATCCTTGAGACCACTTGTAGTGCGTGAATAAGTCTCCAAATCATCGCCAAAATGTAATGAAGAAGTTCCATGCGTAGAGGTGACATAGCAAACGTAGCCGAGTAGTGTCTTTAAGGTTATTTATTAAGTCCATAAGAACAGTGGTAGCAGCCCCACCAGGAGCAGCCTGCCTGCTGCCCATCCCATCTTCCATCTTCCAACTGTCAACACTCACACCAGGCACCCAAGCATTCCACACATGTCCATCACACCAATATTCCACACAGAACACTCACACTGGCTGAGCAGCTACGAACTAGGTAAAAGGGAACATTATAAACATAACAAGTAGATACTACACCAGCGTCAGGAGACCTTCCCAGGGTAGCTGTGCACTATACAAGACATCTTGAATAGAATAGAATAGAATAGAATGGCCAGACACTGAATGCCAAGGGCATAATGATCATGAGCCCCTGGAGCCATCAGCTTCTCATTCTTTCCCTCCATGTATCACTGCCAAGGTATTTAAGTGAGGTGAACTATAAAGAGTGGATGGAACATTGCAAGGCAGAACTGGAGCACCACAGCCTCAGACAAGAGGCATACTAGAGACATCGGGGCATAGAACCCAAAGAGAGCAACAGAGCTGCAGAAGAATTGCCAGAAGAGGAAATTCTTGGAGTTTGTAAGACTTGTTTTTTTAAAATTGCAGGGGAAAAAAGAAAGCATATTTTTGATGTACAGGAAGAGAAAAACAGTGAAAAGTTAAAAGGTAAGATACATCCCACACCTAAAGTGATTAGAGATGACTGAGAAGTAAAGGTGAAGTTTGGAGACAGAATCTGTTGACTCTGTCAATAAAAATCACTTGAATGTTAGTAGCTATTTCTAGCTCATTCTGGTATACATGCAGATAGCTTGGTATCTGACAAGGACCAAGTTTAGTAATGCTAGGTCTGCAGGAGGCTGCTAAGTCTTGAGGAGTGCAGCATTCACGATTCCCTATGGAAGACTCTAAGACCCTCATTAATCAGTTAATATTAATATGTTTATATGGTTACAGAACACATCTCAAATATGAGTTTTGTGATAAGCATCACCAATTCCAACCTGCTGATATTTATCGGGAAAAAAAAAAGACTGGTATTTACTGGAAAATGCAGATTTTGGTGCTGCAAGCACCAAAATCCAATGTTATTCCACACAACCTTGTAATTGGGTGTTATTTATTTCACTTGTTGCTCGAATATCAATTTACCTTTGAAAAAATGAAAAAATCAGGTGACAGATTTGGGGTCTGAAGACTGTCTCGAAGCACATTGTTTTTGGACATCATTTTATACTTTATATGAAGTACTATAAAACGATTTATGCGGGGGGCGTGGCCAAGATGGCGGCAAGGTAGGATGCGTTCTCCGGAGCTCCTGCCCGCCGTCCGCAGACACTAGCATCTAACAGCTTCTAAGAGGGCCGGGGAAGGCTGAAATCGGCGGCGGAAGGCTGCCTCACCTCATCCCTGACATCGGCGGCCGCGGCGGTCGGCCGCAGACACCAATTACCGGCGGGGTAAAGAGCGGCCCGGCCTGCGACGTCTACTGCGCAGCAGAGGCCTTGACACAGGGACGGCCTGTAACGGGGACCGCCTAGGCCAGCCTTCAACACCACAGCCTCTGCCCGGTGAACCTGTGGGCACGAGGGCCGTCTGCTGTCGCGGCAGAGAGCCTGCACTCCCGGCCCGGAACTCCGGGGAGCCAGCAATCGGGAGAGAGGCGTGCCCCGCTGTTGCGTGGTGCCTGGAGCCCACCAGACGCACCTGAGGATCCATATCTGGCCAGCCGCGGTGGGCGGAGATTGAGGTGAGGTCTTTCCCTCTCCCGCTCCGGCCACGGCGACCTCGCATCGGCGGCACCACAATCACTCATGGCGGAGGGTGCAGTTAGCCGCTTTGACCCTGCCCTTGGGGGTGAGACCCGAGACATTGCCTAGGTGGGGCTGAAGGAGGCTGGGCCCGCTAACCGCCTCGTGTAGCGGCCTGAGGAGCGGGGCCGTCCCCCGAGGCCTGAACTGGTCTGGCGCCCCATGGACTGTCTCCCTGTGGCC
Source organism: Calotriton arnoldi (assembly GCA_963921515.1). Taxonomy (NCBI): domain Eukaryota; kingdom Metazoa; phylum Chordata; class Amphibia; order Caudata; family Salamandridae; genus Calotriton; species Calotriton arnoldi. Next base: position 2,296,242 of record CAWUFW010001250.1, read on the forward strand.
ACGGCGATTCCTGGCTTGCCCACACCGGGACCAGCCTCTACCCCCTCAGCGTGAGTGAGGGGTGGGGGGGAGGCGCCGCAGCGCCATCTTGCCGCAGCCTCTACACTTTGCCGCCACACTAGTGCTGGGCCTGAACGACGCGGAGCCACCACACACGGTGATGCTTGGCGGGGACTGAGACCTGGGGCCCAGCGGAGGACACCGACACCTGCTGTGGGATCGGCAGGCGCCCCTTCCGGCGGAGCATCTGGGAGAGACTGCCGCAGACCACCGGCACCCTACGCGGTGAGTCCTTGGCCCCTGCGGGGTCATAAACGCCTGCAAACTTTCGACCGGATCGCTGAGGCCACCCATGGAAGCAGCAGGGTGGATCGGGGGCCCAGATACGTTGTGGCTCGGTTGCGCCCTCATGGGGCGTGTCGTTCTCTCCCTCCTGTGGCCCACCTGGGCGGACCCGCGGACAGGGGCGCGCGGCCTACCTTGCACTCAGGCTGGCCTCCACGCTTGGGCCTACTGTCGATCCAGCAGCGGAGAGGGCAGAGGAGAGGTCATCGCCGGCTGGAGCGGTCAGAACAGTGTTGGAGGGGTCCCTTGGGCCCGCCGGGTGGGGGGAGCACCCACTGTCCTAGCGGCGTCTGGTCCAGCATATCCCCCGACTGCGGGGGAGAGCCCGTACCCGACTGGTCAGCACCTCAGTCATCCTGCAGATCCCAAGTGACCCGTGTGGGCCCGCCACTCCCGAGACATGCTGAAGACCCCCTGCCTGGGCTTGTGTGTGACCGCCCGCGGGCCCAGGGGAGACGGAGACAAGCGACCCCACTCAGCACCGCCAGAAGCGCGACCGGAAGTCTTTCTACAAGTGGGGTGCATACGATAGAGATACTCCGGAGCTGACCATACACCAGAGACCCCACGACCATGTCCTCGGCCAGGTCGAGAAAGCAGAAGACCTTGAAGGATATCTTTGGGCGCGCACACTCAATTCCCAACTTAACAACTGCGTCACCCAGGATGGCGACTTCGCCGCAACCCCCAAGCTCCGGGGATGAGCCTATCACCAAAGCATTCTTGGAATCACTCTTCAATACCCTCAGAGCTGACATACAAACGGTGAAGACGGAACTCACAGCCGAATTGAAGGAGATCCGCAGAGATGTGGACGACGTGGGAGCACGGGTCGCGACGTTGGAGGACAAGAGCGACACTACTGCGACTGAGGTGACCATGCTCCAACAGGAGATAATTCGCCTGCAAGACCAGCATCTGGATATGCAAACGCACCTGGAGGACTTGGAAAACAGGTCATGCAGGCACAATATCCGGATCCGGGGCGTGAGGGTGTCGGACGACACCAAGGACCTCTTTGCATTCACGGAGGGTCTCTTCTGCCACATCTTAGCGGCCCTCGAAGGCACTGACATCATCCTGGACAGAGCACACAGAGTCGGCCCACCCCGAGCACCTAACGCCCCTCCGGCGGACATCCTTGTATGTTTACAGGACTTCAAAACCAAAGAAACCATTCTCACGAAGGCGAGGTCCCTCCACCCTATTTCCTATCAAGGGCACTCCCCAGTACTCTACCAGGACTTGGCCCTGAGCACTTTGCAGCGCCGCCGGCAGTTCCGCCCAGTGACAGAACACCTCCGGCACCAAAGCATCCCGTATTCCTGGGGGCATCCGTTCCACCTCATCTTTCGTCTCAATGGCAAGCTCCACCAGATGCGCTCACTCATCGAATCCTGCCGACTGCTGGGCCTGGCGGTGCCAAGCGAGGAAGATGACCGCCTAAGCACCACTTCAGGGCCTGAGACTACACCTTCGGGGTGGCAGCGCCAAAGTCGACGCCGGCGGCTCCGGAAGCCGAACAAATCAGACATAGCGAAAGGCCAGCAAGATGCACTAGCTTCCTCAATTGACGCCCTAGCTGGGGCGAGCCCTACTGCCGAGTGAGCAGTTGGCACTCGCTTTTCCCTGAAACTGGCTCTCTGACTACTGGGAGGCGGCGGGGGAACCGGACCTCGCCCTCTGGCCACACTACGAGCTCCACTTTGACGACCTCCTGGCTGCTCCAGGATGGCGGCCATTTTTCTTGGAACTTAACTTTTATATCTGTTTTTGTCCTTTCCTATTTGGCTGAGACATTTGTTTTGACTGCAGTTTTTGGTTTTTTTTGGGGGTATGTGTTCCCTCGTCCACCTTCCTTAGTTGCCCTTCTGGGACTCCATAGCTCACGACTGGCTGGCCCACCCTCTAGGTCCCTGTTGCTCCACATTGCCAGCAGCATACATCGCATCCTAACACAACTCTGGCCCCCCGATGCCACATGACTCCTTTAAAGTCCTCACTCTCAATGTGAGGGGTTTGAACAACCCAATCAAACGCAGGGCCGTCCTTCACTACTTAGAGCACTCAAAGGCGGACATATGTCTTCTTCAGGAGACTCACCTCCTTTCCAAAGAACACCATAGGTTGAAGTCCAAGGCATTTCCAACGCAGATGTTCTCCTCTAACACCTCCAAATCGGCCGGGGTGGTCATACTAATCTCCCGTTCCTTTTCCGGTAGGGTCTTGCAGAAGGAAGCAGAGATTAAGGGCCGCTTACTCACATATTAGTTCTCACTAGGAGGCGTGCCCTTTGTAGTCGGTTCCATATACGCACCCAACGAAGGGCAGATTAAGTTCCTTCTCAATGCTCACCGAGAGGCGGCTGCAGCCTCAGACCGCCACTTATTGCTGGGTGGGGACCTCAATATTGTTTTCGATAACGACATGGACCGTTCCTGTCAGAGGACGAGTCAAGCGGGTGTCCTTACACCTACGGGGCGGACCCACCTCCACGACTTGGGGCTGGTAGACCTCTGGCGCCACTTCCATCCACGTACCCGCAGCTACACTTTTTTTTCCGGGGCCCACAAGACGTATGCATGACTGGACTACTTCCTTGGCTCCTCATCACTCCAGACACACGCTATAGACACCGAAATTTGGACGGCCTCCCTCTCAGACCACTCCCCGGTCCTGGCTACCTTCCAGCTACCGCAGTCATCTCGGCCTCTTAGACACTGGCGCCTGCGCGACACACTGCTACACCAAACATCGGTGACCGAACAGATCCAGAAAACTATCACAGACTTTGTCACCCTCAATGCTAACCCAGACACATCCCGGGCGACACAATGGGCGGCACTGAAGGCAGTCCTCAGGGGGGAATTTATATCTATATCCTCAGCCCACAACCGAGAGAGGAGCCGCAAGAGAGCGGAACTCACCCAGAGAGTGTCGGAGCTTGAGCAGATGCATCAGAGAACAGGCACCTCCCGTGCTTGGCGTCAGCTCTGTGTAGAAAGGAAGCAGCTCGCAGCCCTGGACCAGGACAGGGCCGAGTATGCGGCCCTCAGACTCCACCACTCCTACTATACGGGAGGGGATAGATGCGGCCGTCTCCTCGCCAACAAGCTGCGTGAGGCCAGGCAAAAGCAGGGTGTCCAGACTATCCGAACGCCGGGGGGCGAGTCAGTCTCTGACGATGCGGCGATAGCTGAAATATTCAGGGACTTCTATGCGGACCTCTACATGGGCGATCCTCTGGACGCCCGGCACAGCGCCGACTATATAGCCACGGCTCACATGCCTTCTTTGTCCCCAGCACAAGCTGATCACTTAGATAGAGCTATACAGATGGAGGAGGTTATCTCCGCGATCTCCCGCCTCAAGTTAGGTAAATCGCCCGGCCCCGACGGCTACACGGCTGTCTTTTACAAGACGTTCTGCAGCCAACTAGCCCCTATCCTGACAGGTCTGTTTAACACCTTTGAACAAACAGGAGCTATACCGGGAGATATGTTAGAGGCGGCAATAGTCGTTATCCCGAAACCTGGAAAGGACAGGACATCCTGTAGTGCGTATAGGCCTATATCTCTGCTAAACATCGATATTAAACTATACACTAGCAATAGTCGTTATCCCGAAACCTGGAAAGGACAGGACATCCTGTAGTGCGTATAGGCCTATATCTCTGCTAAACATCGATATTAAACTATACACTAGCATCCTCGCGACTCGCCTAGCACCATATATGGCCCAACTGGTTGAACCAGACCAGGCGGGCTTTATCCCGCAGAGGCAGACTAGCGACAACACTAAACGAATTTTACATCTGATCAAAAAAGCGTCCCGCACCCAGGGAGAATATATGCTCCTGGCCATTAATGCGGAAAAGGCCTTCGATAGGGTGCATTGGCCCTATCTGGAGATGGTCCTGATGGCTGCTGGCCTTGGTGAGAAACTCCGCACTCAAATTCTAAATTGCTACCGTTCTCCTGTGGCGACAGTCCGGGTTAACGGTTACACATCCTCCTGTTTTCCCATCGGGAGGGGCACTAGGCAGGGGTGCCCTTTGTCACCCCTCCTCTTTGCTCTCTATATGGAACCTCTGGCACTTAGAATTCGACGGCACCCTCTGATAACCGGGATCAAGTTTGGAGGGGATGTTCACACCATCAGCCTCTACGCAGACGACATCCTGCTCTCCCTTTCGGATCCGATCACGGCTCTGCGCTCCCTCTTCATCGAATTATACAGCTTTGCGCAAGGGTCGGGTTTTAAAATTAACATGGATAAATCCATAGCTCTTAATATCTCCCTTTCTCCGCCTACTCTCACTCACCTGCAAGAGGAACATCCGATGCAATGGGCGTCTGCTGCGATTCCCTACCTAGGTGTCCAGCTAGCTCCCACCATACAGGCCACCACTGACATCAACTACTCTAACCTCCGCACCCACATACGTAGGGAACTAACTTGGTGGAAACACTGCACGATGTCTTGGCTAGGTAGGATTGCAGCTACCAAAATGACTATACTGCCCCAAATCCTGTACCTCTTCCAGACTCTTCCCCTTCGGCCCCCACTGGGTTGGATTCAACAGACCCAAGCAGACTTATTGCGCTTCATTTGGCATGGCCGTAAACCACGATTCCGACACCAGGTCGCGGTCCTTCCACCAGAAAAGGGGGGAGTGGGGGTGCCCGACCTTCAACTCTACTTTCACGCTGCCCAGCTTAGGTATCTAGTGGAGTGGCATCGCTTGGAATCGGAGAAACACTGGTTGTTTCAGGACCAGGCGGTAGCGGGCAGGCCATTGCAAGGTATTCCCTTTCTCCGCAAACAACACAGACCGTCCAATCTCTATGCTTCCTACATCACAAGCACCATTATGGACTCCTGGGACCGCACTAACGTTTTCACTCAGCTGACCACCTTCCCATCACCCCTTACACCACTATTTGACAACCCAGAGTTTCACCCCGGTACAGATGTCCGGACCTTTCAGGCCTGGCGCTCCTCCCCCTGTAGGTCCCTGGGTCAACTTTTTGACTTAGATGGCGTCGTTCCCTTTCCACAGCTCAAAGAAGATTATGGCCTCTCGGAACTAGAACGCTTGCCATATCTTCAAATCAGGCACTGGGCACTTCACCCACAAGTCAAACCACAGGCACAGCGTCTTCTGACGCCATATGAAAAATGGCTTATAACTCGTACCTCTGATAAGAAAATCATCTCCGATTTATACAAAATGCTCCTAGCCAATACCACGCACACACACAACGCAGGCCGCGCCCGCTGGGAAAGGGATCTAGGGAGATCACTAAGCCACATTGAATGGGAAGGCATCTACCACAGGGCATGGCACTCGGCCTACCATATGGGTCTCACAGAGACCTTGACCAAGATTGCCACATACTGGTATTCCACACCGGAGTGTTTACACCGCTTTGACCCCCGACGGAGCGACCTGTGCTGGAGGGAGTGCGGGGAGGTGGGTACTCTGGAACACGTTCTCTGGGGCTGAACCTGTATACAACCATATTGGTCCCAAGTTCTTGACGAAATAGACCTACACTTTGAAACGCAGCTCCCGTGCTTCCCTGCCTAGATCCTCCTGGGCTTGCCCAACCCATTGACGTATTCACTCAAATCCCGGAAGGGTCGGCTGATTGCGATTGCCTTGGGAGCGGCCACACAAAACATCCTTGTGCACTGGCGCTCCACCCAACTCCCTACATACTCTGGCTGGCTCCAGAGACTCTGGCTGGTGTTGGGCATGGAGAAGCTCACTCTCACGCTGGCCGGTAGAGGGTCTGAATTCCCAGAGTTGTGGCGGCCCTTTTTGACTCTACTAGTGTCCGAGTTCCGAGAGCTGATGTGCCCTCGGTACCTCCGATTACTTCGCCTCCCAGACACACAGATTCCAAGTAGCGATCCCATGAAAAGCCGTAAACAACGGTGCTAAACATTAGGCTGCTTCCTCTTTTTTTTCCTTTTTTTTTTCAGGGTGGACGAGGGGGGGGGGGGGGGGGGGCGGGCGCGTTTTCTCCTTTTGTTTCCCTCCCTGGTTAATTGTTGTGGGCCCGCTCCATGCTTATTGCCCACGGTAATGATATGTACTGCGACCTTGTTGTCTCTTCGCACTGTCTTTAAGGAGCTGAGGGTCTTGTTTTTACATTTGTCTGAAAATCAATAAAAGATTTAAACCATAAAACGATTTATGCATTCTTTGGCGACAGAAGTTTCGACCTAGTCACAGGGCCATAAATTGGGGGGGGGTTGATAAGGAGCGTAGGTGGGCATCGTTCTCATGTGACCATACTGCGAGCCAGTGGGTACGTTTCCAGATGTCTGACGTGAAGAGCACGTGATCACTGTGTGTAATGTACATGCTGTGCTCTGATTGGCTGTGTGTTCCTAACTTAGTGTGGCATCTGACTTTATGGTGTTTTTGAGAATGCACGCCCATCCGTCCAAACTTGTGTTTTTGGGGTCAATCTCCCAAGTCCATTGTGGTGTTGCTGCCTATCTGTGGGAAGGATCTTGGTCTTCCTGTTTGCGCGTTCTGTCTAAGAGTTACGTGTCCCCCCCACCTGTGATCTGTCAATCAGTTGCTTCAGGCCTAGGTCGCAGGGCCTACCTAACCAGAAATTTCTGACTCTGGGTGAGGAGGAGGTCTCATCAGGTAAATTCAACAACGGAGATGCGAGTTTGTTTTTATACATACATATATCATGGTGTACATCGACATTGTATTGTCTAATATTAACACAATCAATTCTGACTCAGCTGAGTCATATTTTATCAGGTGTAATAAAAATCAAAGCAGTTACTGAGCAATTCATAATGAGAGCTTAAGAGTGGCAGTTGTTTTAATACCCAAAGTGCAACATAAAAAAATAGACTGGGGCAATATCTTATTAGCAGAATTAATAAGAAGGGAGGGAAAAAAGGGGGGTATTTCACATGGTGATTATACAGCTTCAAAGAGATCTACTGTACAGTCTGAAGCTCCTCCCCCCAAGTTTACATCTAAGCTTAAATTTGATTATTAAATGCCTCTCACCACAGGATCTCAAGGCAGTGTGCTGTTTTTTAAACATTTCTCTTTAGAAACCTAGACTTTTTTTTACAAACTTTTCTCTATAGCTGGGAAGCCATTGTTCAGTTATTTATTCTGTACTATTGCTTTCCCTACCCTGCCCTGCCTGGATAAATACCCATGTCACCAGTAAATTACTATTTAAATTAGTAGGCAAACATTTTTAGAAATGTGGGGGCATATTAGCAAGACCCACATTAAAATTATCGCCGTTTTAGCGGCAGGAAACTGCCGCTAAAACGGCGATAATGGGCTTGCTAATATGCGTTATAGAATTCCAATAGAAGCCCAGGTTAGATGTGCAGGACATCTAACCTGGGCTTCTATTGGAATTCCATAACGCATATTAGCAAGCCCATTATCGCCGTTTTAGCGGCTGCTAAAACGGCGATAATTTTAACGTGGGTCTTGCTAATATGCCCCGTGCTTTTTAGTATAAATTCATTTCTCCTTGCACTGTTAAAGATAGCTCTTCTTAAATTGTGTATTTCTGCTGCTACAACATGTCCTGCATGAGGTATGCCTGAACATTCTTGCAGAAAGATGGCATCTATTGTTTGGCTAATACATTGTTGAACTTTTCCATGACTAAGTATTGCAGTGTTCTAAGTAGGCCTTGATGGAATTTGCAGAATTTCACTCCATGGCGGACAGTTACCCAAAAACTTTGTGAGATTCTGCAAAATTCTGCCAACAGGTGGAAAAATGCTCTTTCTGCCATGGTGCGCCTGGGCACAGCCATTTTGTTTTACCTGATCCTGCTTCTCCTCCTGGTCTGCTTGTCTAAATTGTAATCCTACATATCTGTGAGAAAGTCATCCTTTTTGCCCTGTTCACCACCATTGGTTTGACTAATACTGGTGGTAACTGACTCTGACTCTGGGCTTTGTTAACCAGGCACATGGCCAGTGCTCTGATTAAAAAGTATATGGTAATTAAGTATAACTACAATTGGCCATGACAGTCACCTGTAAGTCCCTAGTACATAATAAGGCAAGGGGGATTCAAACTTCTTATACGTTCCTAGTATTATATAAAAGGGCACAGCTGTTTAGTGGCACTGTAGATTTCCTGCACTGAAGTGTGCACTGCTGTGTTGCCTGCTGTCATTCTTAAAGGCAGCCCTGAGTTGCAGACTGTCTTTAAAAGTAAAGTATATGCAAATTCGACTTTGGAATGAAAGGTAGTTCCAAAATGGCAATCTTACTTCGTTTTACATATGTCACCCCTAGGGTCTCCGCTAGGTCGGGTGTCATGTAACTATAGGCAAGGACATTATAAAGGATGTTTTATGTGCCATGGTGAGGGAAAAACTGTCAATTGAGTTTTCCCCATTGTAGCATTTTAGTTCCATAGGCTAACATGGGGATACTGTAATACAGTGTAACTATTGATAGTAGTGAGCTAAAATAAGATTTCAAGGACTTAAAAAATTGGTAATGATAAATCCAACAACTTGCCACTGTTGAATTTATCATAACTAATACAGAAAAGAAGTTATAAGACTTTTTTTTCTGTGAGCCAAATTCCAGCCTTCTAGCAGCCTCTCCAGATTGGTCAGCCTTAATAGGCTTGCCCAATCTGCTCTGATGGGGTGATGGGTGGCCTGCATAGAGACAGAGGTTATCTGATGGGGGGAGCTCTGCAGCTGCACGGAACAGGCCAGGAACTGGTCTTCAAAGAGAGCAGGACAATAAGCAATGCCAGCCAGGCCTACACCCTCTTCCTGTACCCCCACACAGCCAGATGGCAGCCCCAGAAATTCGGAGCAGCTATGGAAGGGGAGGCAGAGTGTTAGTGGAAATGACCCACAGCAGTAGGTTGGTTTAGCCAGGTCTCTCTCTCACTGAGAGGAATTCTCTATCTTGAATTTGGAAGTGCAGTGCTTCGTGGGACAAGAATATGCCACACTTTAAGGAAGCTGTCATGCTTTTGGGTGCACCCTGCACCTCATTAAACGGGGATGCCCCCCTGCTTGTCACCCCATATTATTGAATTAATATGTGAGAGCTGCATCACAACTCAGATCTGCTGCCTAAAAATGCAAGGAGAAGAAGATCTGCCCTGCTGGGACGCTGGTCTGCACCCTAAAGGATTGCACTCTGAAGGACTGCTCCAGCTGTACACTGGGAACTGCAGCCCTAAGGACTTTGCCTTGCTTCAAAAAGAATTAAGGAGTAGACTCCCTGAAAGCAACAGGTTAACAGAGCTACCCTGCTCCCTCTCCCTCAATAAGTCCCCAGCCTGGAGTGCGTTCAGTGTACTCTTAAGGATTTGGCCAAGTGTACTGTGGGAATTGTAGTCTCAAACTTCCAAGGACCATCTCAGAGCTTCTAGGACCATGGCTCTGTGTTTTGGACACTTTGAACCCTCAAGAGTAACTTCAGGAAGAGGTTCCAGAAGTTTGGAGCAACGTTTTGAAAAAGCTCCATCAGTGGACCAAACCGGCATCAAGAGTCAAGACGACTACATCCAACCGTGACCCGGCCTGGATTTCAGGCTCGTCCCACTGAAAACTCTGGAGCTGAAGACTTCCAGGAGTTGACCGGGGGCTCCAGCTGAACCAAGCAGGTGAACCCGCTGAAAATCTGGCCTGATGAAGTGCTTTGCTTGACGTCCAGAGAAAATCCTCCAGAAAAGTTTCTAAGTGTAAAGGTAACATTTTGACCGGGGCCTCCCGCTTAGTGTATCCAACCAGGGCTCCATCACAGTCAGCCTCAAACTTTGAGTTTGTCCTGGTCAAGCACAACCAGATGTCCCAAGTTGGCGCTATATTCCTTTAAACACTAGACAGGGTTTAGTTAAAAAAAAATCATATCTCTGGTCCCCTATATTGGATTTTTGTCATTTTGGTGTCATTTTAAAGATTTAAAAAAATCAAATTTTTATAAATTGGTGTGGAAGTTTTATTGCATGTTGTGTCTTACTTTTTTAATGTATTAGTGCTTTTTTATGCTATACATACCTGTATTCTGAGTTAAGCCTGCCTCCTCACAGCTAGCTACCAAGGGTTGAGCCAGGGGCTAATGTATTGAGACCTTGACTGTGCCTTATATTGCTTTGGTGGACTTATTGGTGGTATGTGCATACTTATCCCTCCTAATAATCCACCTTCCAAAATTTGGTGTTCAGCGGTGGGGATATGTACTTGTGTTTAAATTACACCATACAGTAAAGTAAGTTAAGTTCTTTAAAAATCCACTAAATTGACTTAGAACAAAACTTTAGATTTTTGAATTTTTGAAATTTGGACTAAAACTGATTTTTAATCCATCTTTTTGACTTTTCTAAAATTTGTTTTATTGCTCAGTAGTAACGTTTTCGTGACCCAAAACTAGGAATACTATGGATGTAGATCTGTCTAAACTGAACAAACTCAGCAGAGCTTAAGGGTCAATGTAGGTCCAGGGACTACCTAATAGCAACAAGATCAGGAAGGTCGTTGATTAGGTCCTTTAAGGCCTGGGCACAGGCGGATCCAGAGAAGGAAGGGGAGGGTGACCCCTCCAACCACCTCATCAATTTCTTCTGGTACTAGTTCATACTTCTAGCTAACAGGGGTGGAGAGGTTCCTCCACAGAGGACCCCTATAGGGCTCTCAGAAGGTAAGAGCTTGAGGCTCAGTTCACTTCCATAGCCCTGGAAGAGAAGAAGTTAGAACTAGCTAGAGAGAAGTGGGAGGAGGCGAAAGTAAAAAGAAATGGAGACAGCAACAATAAAGAAGATGCTGAGATGCCCCGGGGTTGTGGGTATAATCCCAGGCTTTCCAAGGGAATATTTCTCATGTACACTGAGGGGGATGACTTTGACAAACGGCTAACTGAATTTGAAAGGGCGCTTGAGATGAGAGGATTTGCAATTCTAGTCTGTAGATTCTCGGAGTTGCGAAACGAGTAAATTGAGTAAGTATTCTGGAATAAAGAAATATGGTGCCATATATATACTCATAAATATGTTCACACTAATGTCATTAATAAAATTAGAGGGTTGTGTACACTTAAAATATTTTTTTAATGTTTGATGAATTTGTGAATGTACTCCTCAGTAGTACACAAAGTATAGTAGTAATTTAACTTTTCTAGTAGCTTAGTATATATGTTTAACACTCATAAACTTTTAGAAAACACTCACAATCAATGGATAATGTCATCTGTGACTACATCAGTGATGTAATATGAGATGTCATCAGTGATGTCATCCGTGATGTCACTGACCATGTCATGAGTGATGTAATATGTCAGGTTATAAGCAGTACATTGAGGGGGCGTAAGTTATAGTTAGCTCAGGTAAGTATAACTGCTTAATTTCTATGGATTTTGTACATTTGAAATCTGAGCCTAACTATATTGTCCCTGTGACCTTTTTCAGTAAATCTATCTATCTATCTATCTATCTATCTATCTATCTATCTATCTATCTATCTATCTATCTATCTATCTATCTATCTATCTATCTATCTATCTATCTATCTATCTATCTATCTATCTATCTATCTATCTATCTTTCTATCTATCTATCTATCTATCTATCTATCTATCTATCTATCTATCTCTCTCTCTCTCTCTCTCTCTCTCTCTCTCTCTCTATATATATATATATATATGTGTGTTTTATGCACACGTAATTATTGGTGTGAAATATATTTATTTTTACAAATAGCAACAACATGCATCAGAGGTTGCTTTTATTCATTCCAGGTTGACTTGGATGGTATTTTACCAATCCAAAGCTGTAATGTGCCTGGAGTGGTAAACGTTTTTGCCATTTTACAGTTCGGCGTAGATGGCACAGCACTAATCCTAATCTTAAAGTCTTTGCTGTAGAAATGGCAAAAAACTTTGTCCCTTTCTAACTCGGCATGGATAGCACTGTGCTAATCCTATGCTTTAAAACTTTCCTAGAAAAACAGACATTTGAGGTGAGCAGATTTAGAGTGTTGCTAGTGCTGTAGGTTGTTCTATATAGGAGCTGCTTGCCACCTAAACTTGGGAACTACTCAAAGTTCTCTGCCTCTTTTTTGCATAATTTATTTGGGACTCTAACCCAGAAAGGGATTTACTTTGACTTATTACTGGGTGCTCCCTTGTGTCTGGACAAAGCTAAAACTCTCTGAAGAGCTATCATGATAGTGAAACATATGTCAGGGATTGCTTTCATTCATTCCAGGTTGGCTTGGATGGTATTTTACCAATCCAAAGCTTTAATACTGAGCCTGGAGTGGTAAAAGGATTTTTTTCATTTTACAGCTCGGCGTGGATGACACTGTGCTAATCCTGTGTTTAAAGACTTTGCTGTAGAAATGGCAAATTACTTTGTCCCTTTCTAGCTCAGCATGGATGACACTGTGCTAATCCTATGCTTAAAGTGTTTGCCAGGAAAGCAGACAATTGAGGTGAGCAGATTCAGAGTACTGCTGGTCCTGTATGGTGCTCTATACACAAACTACTCTCCACCTAAACTTGCGAAATACCCAGAGTTCCCTACTTCTTTTTTGCATAATTTATGCAGCACTCTAACCCTGAAAGTGTTTTTCTTTGACGTATACTGGGTTCTCTCTTGTGTCTGGACAAGGCAAAATCTCCCTGAAGAGCTAAAATAATTGCAAACCACATGTTAAGGGTTGCTTTTATTCATTCCAGATTGACGTGGATGGTATTTTACCAATCCAAAGTTGTAATGCTGTGCCTGGAGAGGTAAAAGTCTTTAGTCATTTTACATCTCGGTGTGGATGGCACTGTTGCTTAAAACGTTGCTAGAAAAACAGACATTTTAGATTAGCATATTCAGAGTGTCACTGTTGCTGTAGGGTGTTCTATACACTAGCTGCTCACTACCTAAACTTGGTAAGCACCTGGAGTTCTCTGCTTCTTTTTTGCATAATTTATGCAGCACTCTAACCCTGAAAGGGTATTACCTAGACTTATACTGGGTGCTCCCTTGTGTCTGGCCAAAGCTAACCCTCTCTGAAGAGCTATCGTGAGAGCGAAACATTCATCAGGGGTTGCTTTTATTCAATGCAGGTTGGCTTCAATGGTATTTTACCAATCCACAGCTGTAATGCTATGCCTAGAGTGATAGCAAGTTTTTGCCTTTTTGTAGCTTAGCCTGTATGACACTGTGCTAATCCTATGCCTAAAGACTTTGCTGTAGAAATGGCAAAAGGCTTTGTCCCTTTCTAGCTAGGTTTGGATGGCACTGTGCTAATCCTATTCTTAAACACTTTCCTAGAAAAACAGACATTTGAGGTGAGCAGATTCAGAGTGTTGCTGGTGTTGTAGGATGCTCTCCACCTAACTTGGGACCTACCCAGAATTTGTTCAGCTACTTTTTTCTACATATATATATATTATCTACTGGCGGTCGCCAGTAGATAGTTATAGTTAGAACCTATTTTCCATAAGAAATCCGCAACATTCTATTTGAAATAACTTTAGCGCCGGTTGACGAATCTTCACGAAATTCTCAAAACTTATGGCCCGCTCCAGTCCGCTACTATCCTGAAAGTTTCGGGGTGATTCGTCAAGCGGGGGCCGAGAAAAAAGGGGGGTCCCAAAACGTGTTTTCCCCATGCAATTTTCCATAGGAAACTTTCATCGCAGCTACAGCCCGAACTGCTGAACGGAATTACAACAAATTTACCAAAAAGGTAGCCCTTAGTTCAGAGTCATGCCTTTTGCTTAAATGGTGTAAATCTGTTCAGTAGTTCCTGAAAAAATCAAAAGTAAAATCACATATATATCTATGGCCGCTTAGGGTCCGCGTACCCTCCCGATCACGAGCTGCATGCTAATTGGCTGTCAAGTGGCTGTCAACACTCCAAATCAGGAAGTGTTGGCAGCCATTTTGTGCCTCGGTAGAACTGAGGCACAGAAACAAGACGCAAAACGCAAAAAGGGGGCAGGGTAGAAACACCCTGACCCCCTAGGTCTGCTCAGGGGGTCCCACAAGGACCCCCTGGGTAGAAAAAAGCATTATTTTAAATAAAAAAAATCGGCGGGATGCGCTTAGGGGGCGCGGATCCCGCCGTGATAAAAAAAAATCGAAGCGTGGTCTCCCGCGCTTCGATGCTATTTTGCCCCCGGGTGGGCCAAGTCCCGGGGGCATGCCCGGGTTTGTAAATTTATGTATGGGGGAGCCTCTAAGGCCCCCCAAGCCCCGGGGACCGCCACCCCCTGGGGCTTCAAGTAAATAATGGTGACGGGGGGCACACGGCCCCCCGCAGCCCCGGGGACCGCCACCCCCGGGGCTTCTTTTATTTTATAAATAAATTACCTGTGTGGGGGGCTCCAGCCCCCCCACACGCCCCGGGGACCGCCAACTCCCTGGGGCACTAACAAAACAAATGTGGGGGTCCGTTTCGGACCCCCGAAGCCCCGGGGACCACCACCTCCCCGGGGCTTTACTAATGAAGGGAGGGGGGCCGCACGGCCCCCCTCCTGGAGCCTGTGATGGCCCAGGGGACCGCCACCCCCCAGGGCTGGCTCCTGCAGTGACCCGGGGTGCCTACCCCCGGGACACTGCTGTTTGCAATGGCAGGACGGGAGCCGCGCGGCTCTGGTCCTGTCATTGCAAACTTGCTTGCTTCATTGAAGCGAGAGCAGGAAACCTGCTCTCGCTTCAATGAAGCAAAGCAGATTGCTTTCCATAAGGGGAGCTGTATGTCAGCAGCTCCCTTATGGAAAAGCAATGCCGGCTCCCGCAGGACGCGGGAGCCGGCGGGACCGTGCAGGGATTGGGGACCCCCCCACGGTCCCCAACGAGTGGCCAGGCCCCGGGGGATGGGGTCCCCGGGGCTATTAGTGGCCTGGGAGGGGGGACACGCAGCCCCCATCCTCCCAAAAAAAATACAAAAACGTAAAGGCCGGCCCCGGGGGATGGGGTCCCCGGGGCCTATAGAGGCCCAGGGAAGGGGGGCCACGCGGCCCCCTTCCCGTTTAAAAAAAAAAAAAGAAAATCCTCAGGCCCCGGGGGATGGGGTCCCCGGGGCCAAAAGTGGCTGAGGGAAGGGGGGCCACGCAGTACCCCTCCCATACAAAAAAAAAAAGACCGGCATCGTGCCGGAGGCCCCCCCCCCTCCCTGCAGCAGTCTGCAAACGCACCCCCTGGCGCGTTGTAAGAAGGGGAAGTATTTCCCCTTGAATACTGGGGGTCCCTGGGGGCCAACTAGCCCACCAGGAACCTCCAGTATGCGCCAGGGAGCTGCGTTGCAGAGAGGTGTACAGATGCCACGCCCCTTTTTACACTTCTCAGCAACGCAGCTCTGTGGCGCTTTTTGGAGGAACATGGTGGGCTAGTTGGACTCCAAGGACCCTCAGGATTCAAGGGGACTTAATCCCCCAACTTAAAACGCACCACGGGGCGCGTTTGCACAGTGGTGAAGGGAGGGGGTGGGGCTTCAGGTGACATGTGTGCAAACAGGCCCCGTGGTGCATTTTAAGATGGGGAATTAAATCCCCTTCAATCCTGAGGGTCCCTGGGGGCCAACTAGCCCACCAGGTACATCCAGAAAGCACCACAGAGCTGCGTTGCAGAGAGGTCTAAAAAGGGGCATGGCCTCTGAACACCTCTCTGCAACGCAGCTCCCTGGCGCATACTGGAGTTACAGGGTGGGCTAGTTGGACCCCAGGGACCCTCATGATTCAAGGGGACTTAATCCCCCAACTTAAAATGTGCCACGGGGCGCATTTGCACAGTGGTGAAGGGAGGGGGCGGGGCTTGAGATGACATGTGTGCAAACAGGCCCGTGGCGTGTTTTAAGTGGGGAGATTAAGTCCCCTTCAATCCTGAGGGTCCCTGGAGTCCAACTAGCCCACCAGGTACCTCCAGTAAGCGCCTCGGAACGCCTCTCTGCAACTCAGCTCTGTGGTCCTAACTGTAGGTACCTGGTGGGCTAGTTGGGCCCCAGGGACCCTCAGGATTCAAGGGGACTTAATCCCGCAACTTAAAACGTGCCATGGGGCGCGTTTGCACACATGTCACCTCAGGCCCCCCCTCCCTTCACCACTGTGCAAACGCGCCCTGTAGTGCATTTTAAGAGGTAGTTTTAATCCCCCTGCCCTATTATGTACTAGGGACTTACAGAGGAGGTCATGCTAATCACAGGGGTACCCAAACGCATAGTGTTCCCTAGTGTATGTAGGTGTTTTAACTATATTCTAAGTGTGTTTTAGCATAGCACTGGCTCTGGTTAGTCAGAGTCAGTTACCACCAGTACACGTCGGAAAACGTTGTGGGCACAGGATGATTTTGGAACAAGGCCTCTTTCTGCTCCTCTGTTGGTTGTTTCTGCACATCTTTTGCTTCTTCCTGCACTTTTCTTCGTCTTTGTGGACTTCTGTTGCTTCTTTCTGCATTTCTTTTGCTTCTTTCTGTGCGTATTTTCTTCTTTCTTCACATGTCCTACCTCTGTAGGCATAGTTACAAACTAGCATTTAAAAAACCTTTGAAATTCACTTAAAAAACCATAGGTTTCAGGCACGTTATAGTTAGAAATTAGCATTTAAAAAACCTTTGAAATTCACTTAAAAAACCATAGGTTTCAGGCACGTTATAGTTAGAAATTAGCATTTAAAAAACCTTTGAAATTCACTGAAAAAACCATAGGTTTCAGACACGTTATAGTTAGAAATTAGCATTTAAAAAACCTTTGAAATTCACTGAAAAAACCATAGGTTTTAGGGACAGTTATAGTTAGTTGGACATTTCACTCGTACAAAATCCATGAAATTCCTCGTTATAGTTAGTTCAGCTAACTATAACTCGCGCCCCCGCAATGCACTGCTGATGACGTCACATATTACATCACTCATGACATGGTCAGTGACATCACTGATGACATCACTGATGACATCTCAAATGACATCACTGATGACATCACTGATGACATCATCCAAGTGATAATTTGATGCATCTTCTCACACCCTAATATAACTTTTGATACATCCACTGTAAATGACAGACTGCCATTGTCAAAACCATAGACACTCCAACACCAATAACTACATACACACTCACTGATTCTTAGGTCTACACACACATCCACTCACTCACCTCTACAGTCACTCATACTTACGGTCACTCAGTACAGGACTTTCATATACACTTATACACCTACATAGACACTCACACACCGCCACTCATCCATAGAGGTACTCACACACCTAGTCAGTCATGCAAATAATTAATCACACTGCTATTTACTCACCTATACAGTTATACACACACCAGCTCACTTACTCATACAAATACTAGCACATTCTTACGCTCTTATACAATCACTGATACAAGTACACACTCATCCATACAGCCACTCTCACAATCACACACTCTCACTGATAGCCATTTATATACTCCAACACACATATATAATGCCTTTGACATATTAGTTACTCACACATGTACCACTAAGATATACATTCACTCACTAACACACCCATACACACACTCACCCACCCATACAGTCCATCACAGATGCACTCTTGAAACCATGCACCCAGTGAATCACCCACTCACACATCTTTGCGCAGTCACACACACCCCACCCACACAAACACTCAGGCACCCATACAGATACTCAGACAACCAATCAATAACCCATGTAGACACTCATGTAGCTATTCGCAAACCCATGCAGCCGCTTACACACCAACAGACACACGGATACAGACATTCACACAGTTTAGTCACTAACCCATGCATTCAGTAAGATACGTTTAATCACTCACTTATAGAGTCAGTCATGCACCTACTAAATCATCCATCCAGACACTTATACACCCACTCATTCTACAATACACCTTGGCATATATATTAAACATATTTAAACTTTATAGAAACACACAGTCACTGGATGATGTCATCAGTGATGTCATTTGAGATGTCATCAGTGATGTCACTGACCATGTCATGAGTGATGTAATATGTGATGTCATCAGCAGTGCATTGCGGGGGCGCAAGTTATAGTTATCTGAACTAACTATAACGGGGGAATTTCACGGGTTTTGTACGAGTGAAATGTCCAACTAACTATAACTGTCCCTAAAACCTATGTTTTTTTCAGTGAATATATATATATATTCCTGGATGAATCGGCAAACCGTAAAGAACAGTAGGCACTAAGGTACATGTGTGCTTATTTTCATTTTATTTAGCAGCCAGTTCCACACACTGACGCTTCGCCAAGCCTTTCTCAAATATATACATATATTTGTCTCTACAATAACGTTTTTTGTATTTAATGACCTGTGGTTTGTCAGTTGGTCGGCACCTTGATGGGCAGTTGCTTTGCGCCGAGCTATACCTGCATCTTCATGGGGTGGTGGGAGGCCAACCATGTCTGGGTAGAAGACAATGAAAAGTGGATAAGGTATATTACACTGTGGACAAGGTACATTGATGACTTGTTCATCATTTGGGAGGGTCCCAAAAGTGATCTGGAAGAGGTTTTGTTGCAGATTGGACATAATGATTTGAATTTGTCTTTTACACAAAAAATACATCACACCAGGAAGGATGGCTTGGATGTTTTAGTTGAGGTCTGTTAAGGTCAATTATACACTAAACTGTTTTGTAAAGAAACAGCGGATAATAGCATTTTACATGCAGCCAGTCATCACCCATAGAATCTCAAGTGGAGCATCCCTTATGGCGAGCTGCTACGAACTAAACACAATTGCAGCACTGATGCCATGTATGAGGAAGAAAAGAAAAGGCTGATTCTGTGATTCAGAGCTATGGGTTACCCAGCTAAAGTCCTGAGAACAGCCAGTGACAAGATATCTAAGGTTGCAAGGGACACATTACGGACTAAAAGAAAGATGAGAGTCAGGAACAAGTGAGACTTATCACGATATTTAACAGTGAGAGCCAGAAGGTCAGGAAGGTAGTTGCCCAGCATAGACATCTTGTCAGAAGTGATCCTGTAATTGGCAAAACATTTAGTCAATTTCCACAAGTCACTACCGTAAACCAAATCATTATGTGATATCCTGGTACACAGCAACATGGGTATACCTAATAAGAAAGAGGGATGGCTACAGGAACAAAAAGGCTTTTTCAAGTGTGGGAGGTGTAAGGAGCGCAAGAAAAGTAGTAACATTAGAACATTCACCACAGCCACAGGCAAACTGAGACGCATCAACAAATTCATGACATGGGGGAGTGACTTTTGCATTTATGTCCTCATATGTCCATGCAGTCTCAGGTCTGGAGGACTGAATGAGAGTGAGGAGCTTCACATACACACATAAATCGGCTGATGTGGTATTTTACTGAAGTTTTGTCATTCCGTTTTTCCTCATGATCTTGTCTAGGGCCTGAGAACATTCCCTTCCACACTAGTATGAGAAATGCTGTTTCCAAATCTTGTTCTGCAGGGCTTCTTTCTGATTTGCACAGCAGGTTCCACCCTTCTCCCCTATTATATGTGCCTTGAATCAATATTGGGATCCCCCGCTCTGTTCCTCCCTTAGGAGCTCCAGTACTTAAGCTGATTTTGTGCTGATTTTTATTTTATTATTTCAGTATAGGTACACTAACACGTTATTGCTTGTTTTTGAGCAAGTGAGCACTTAGGTTTCTGTCGATCAAATATGGGGACAAGGATTGCATATCATGTTTGAAATCGATTTTGCATTATGTTGAATGTTTTTCAAATTGATTGATTTGTAAAGGCCACTTGGCCATTATTTGTGCCTATTTATTTACTTTACCCAGCTTGGGACAAGGTATCTCAGTCACATATTATCTGATAATTCTTTAATTTGTCCACTTGGCTTGTATTTGGTTATGTATCATTTTGAATGCTTTTCAAACTGATTGATTTGGAGAGGCCACTAGGCCACAATTTGTGCCAATCCTAGTTACTTATGTTGCGAAAAGTGAGATCTAAGGCACATACAAGTGTGTTATGCAATTTGGTGGCAAGCTTGAAAAATTTTAAGTGAATTTTTCCACTTGGCTTGTATTATTGCGCTGACACCCTCAGGTCTGCAAATCATGTTTAAAATTTGAAAATGTTTTTTATCTTTCTTATGGATTAATTATGCATATTATGAATTATTAGTTTTAACATTTTGCATCCCCTTGATCTCTGTGAGAACTGGTGACAGTATCTTTTCTATGTCTTTCACCCTGTTGGTTATTTCAATTGTTGATGGGGCACAATATGCAAATGAGGCCATGACGAAGACCTGTTTAGGTTGAAACGTGTTGCTGAAAATAAAATGATTTGAAAGTGGAGCCCTGAGTGAACTTTCTTTGTGCCCCACTGGCTCGTGAGGCACCACTTTGATAATTAACTATGGGACTCGTACTAGCTGTTTTGCACCAGCCCTGATAAGTGGATGCAGCCGGGCTTTCCTACGGGACACACTCAACAAAATATATATATTACTTACTTGAGGTCGCCAGTAGGTAGTTATAGTTAAGACCATGTTTCCATAGGAAAATCGTTTTTGACTTGCCTACACTTTGGCGTCGTTTGATAAATCTTCACGAAATTTCCTAAACAAACTGTGCCGGTAATTCTTGTTGCACATGGAAAGTTTTGAGGTGATCTGTCAAATGAGGGCTGAGAATAAGGAGGGATAAAAAGTGCATTTTCCATGTCAATTCCGATAGGACTTTAAACACCTACAGCCAGAACTGCTGTACGGAATTACACCAAATTTGGCAAAAAGCTAGCTTTGGTCCACAGATTGTGCTCTTTTGTTATTTGGTGCAAATCTCTTCAGTAGTTGTTGAGAAATTTAAGAAAATATAGTTAGTGATAATTGTGACCTCGACAACTTCGCGAAAAATAAGGAGTGGGAGAAGCTCTGATATGGCCTCCGCTTATGCTGGAGGTATTCCTCATTTTTTTCTGGCTCTCTTGTTAGAAAGGCTAGCAAACACATATTTTTTAACTTTCCCATCCAGGTGGATCTTTCATTTCAGCTGGATAGCAACAGGATATTTGCTATCCAGCTGGGTAGAATAGGGTAGCTTGTCTTGGCAATGATCCAGACAACTTTATGAGAAAACAATCATAATAAATGTACCTCTAGACTCTAGTAGATGGCACCATTGAGGCCAAAAATAAAACAGGGCTTCGCTAAAAGACATTATCTCATCAATTCCTCAAAAATCATGACAAAATCAGAAGCTTTGAAAATTACTTTTCTTAACAGAATACGTGTTGCCCTTTGTTTCCACAGCAATGTAATCAGAAATGAACATATCAAAACTGTACTTTGTTTGCAAATAAAAAGAGCCACCATCTCTGTAGTATCTAGAAGTGGATGCTGATGCTGGCTTTCAAACTGATAAAATATTTTAGATTAATATTATAACAACAATTCATCATTTCATTTAGTCCTTTGGCCTCCCATTTAATATGAAATATTAACTGTTGCTCTGCATTTATAAATCTCTCCTCCCCTTGCATACAACAAACTTTTCCAATACTTTACACTTGATATCAATTGGACAGTGTTTAATTCTAAAAAGTGTAACAGTCCTAGGTGAGTAAATCTTCAAAGTTCTAATGTCCAAGCCATGTTCAATTATTCTGCAAGGCACTTCTCTGTTTTGCCAACATTGATGAAATTACAAAAAGATCATATGACATCTTGTAGCTAACCAACAGGAGCTGTGGGTCTGATGTATCAAAAACTTAACAAATGTTAAAAAATAGCAAATTTTAATGAATCACAAACCCATTGTCTTGGCGACCTTTTTTCTTAAACATTATTTGTTCTTCAGCAAATATCGAAGATTTGCTAATGGACAAAGGGAATCCCTTCTTTGAGGTTAACTAATGTTTGCTATCTTAGCAATTTCACAATGATTTATTTCCTGTTCATCTTCCCCTCTCACTCTTCCCTTCTCATATCATATAATTCTCTTACCCTTTATCCATTTATTTTAGTTCCTCTCACTTTGTTTTACACTCAACTGTATTACTTTCATTCTATTCCTTTCAATTTATTTTCAAGTTATCTCTATATCGCTTTCTCCATTCCTATTTCTAATTCCTATTTCTTTCTTGATTTTTTGCTGACCTCTACTATCCCCTCAATTTGCCACATCATCTCTTTTCTTCCCTTTCACTCTATTTTCTCTTCTTGATTACTCTTTACCTATCTTTCTATGACTCTTCTAAATATCTCACCTGAAAACCCACACTTCCTCACCCCCACCACCATTGTGCATCTCAAGTTTACTTCCTGTCATCTCTCCACCTCTTACTCATTTCGTTCACACTGGTAGCTCTGTGCTATCTACGTCTGTTTTCCCACTTCTTCCTTGCTACTCCACCTTTCTTTAGTTTCTTTCTACTGTATCTCTTACTATATTTGCTTAATCACTGTCTTATCACTTCTCAGTCCATGGTTAACTAACTCCCCTACATGCCTCTGCTCCAGGATTAGGAGAAACACACCTTTTATTTGTACTTGTTATATGCATCTTTCAATAAAACAAGATTTCTCTTTTGGGAAAAACTGGCACATTTGACATTCAAAGTAGAATCTCAGTACAAACTATTTATGACATAAAATGAGATGCAATTATTATGGGAATATGCACATGGTCCATTGCATTTCTTTATTTGCAAAATTGGCAATTACTGGTTAAAAAAGTTAGACAATATCATGGATAAAGCAAGTTACCACACTTCCAACTCTGTAGTTTCAGCTACAGGCCCCTCTTTGCAGTTTCGGCTGGAATTATCCTTTTTGGTAGGAAGAAAACTGATTTACAAATGATTAGTCCCAGAGTAATTACCTGTGGCTTACATTGACACACATTTATCCATATATATCATTCTTTTGATTTCTAAGACCTTTGACTTAAGTTGCAGAGGTAGACCATCGATTGGTTCCTGACTTTAATGAACATTACAAACAAAACTTCATCTCATTGTTGAGGACAAGTGAAATTTGAAGCATGTCTGAGATCACTTGAACTCATCTCAATATCGGGGGTGCTAGCATTTTTGTGGGGGCGGGTGTTCTATATCAAAGGTTTCAGTGCATGTTAGACATATTTTCTCATGCAGATCTGATATCATATCAAGACGTCCCAAGGAGATTGAAAAATGGGCTATGGAGACAGATGGATGACGGTTTCTATCCCTGCAAAAGCAAACATTTTGGATCACCTGAATTGCCAGTATGCAATGCATAGATGTATGCTCAGACAATCATTCTCTTCACAGTTCTATTAAGTAGTGGTACAGATATCAACACTCAATGTAGACACATTGTCATCAAGTGTATATTAATTTCTTCTCTTTTACATCAAATACATTTCTTATTCAGGTTTTTGTACTGCTATTGGATATATCTTACTGTATACTTTCAAAAATATTTTAACTTCTTACCTGCTGACGCCCCCCAAAGTTCTGAGCCCTTTTTTGGCTATTTGGGGTAGTTTGCGCTTAGGGCTCCATAACATTGTTTGCATATAAGGTATCCATGCCAAATTTGCAGCTCTTTTTCCCAGCATCCTGTGGATTCTAAAGGTATTCATGGTTTATGTTTTTTTTCTGGATAAGACTGAGAAAGTTGCCAACATATAGATACATCTTGATTGTTTGTGAAAAATAGGAATAAATCACCCCGCTGTTTTTTTCCCTAAAAATGGAATCAACAAAAAGTTTGCAGTGCTACATTCACCATCTTCCCAGCTTTCAGGATGTGCAGAGATGAAACAAAAAACCCTAATTCTTACTACAGTTTTGGCATTTTTGAAAGAGGGAGCCCATTTTTCCTATTTTCTGTACTTTCAACATGCTTCCAGCTTGTGGTGGAAATTGCTAAGAAACCCATGGGGTGAGCCAGAAAAGCTATAGCTATTTGTAAAAGTACACAAAATTGTGAATTCAACATGGGGTCACGTGTAGATCCCTTAAGATTTTCTCAAATAAACAAACTGTTGAAATATAGATATATTGAAAATGAGTAGGAAAAAGACAGTTATTTGTGACAACGTTTTCATCTGTAACTTTTGTCACAATGGTCGATTTACAAAAGCAATATACAATTATGTCTGGTAGATGCTTCTGTTTGAGTGGAAATGTAGGTTTTATAGGTTGTCCAAGATCCCGAACTACTCAGAGCCACCAACTGAGTTGCACTTTACAATGGTTTTTCATTGTGTGCCGAGGATAGACCAAATAGACCAAATTATATGGTGACATATGTAGAGTGAATAAAGAGTTTTCAAGGAAAGCTATGTATTTCTGAAATGGGCACCAGATGTGTAGTTTAGGAGCAGTGGATATTTGTACATCTCTGAACTTGTGTGTAGCTGTACTAGTATGTGATTCAGAAGGCACTTTCCAGAATGTCTTCTTTCTCACACACTGGCTTACCTTTGGAAGGCATAAATGCAGCAAAATCCAAATTGGAAATAACAATTGTTCTGCTATTCTATGTTCCCACATACCCTCTGATAAAAATCGTACTTCACTCATATAAGTCGGTATAGTGCCCGCAACAGGAAATGGACCAAAACACAACATGGGCACATCACATTTTTCCACTGAAAACTGACCCATTTTTTTACAGTGTGGGTACCTGTGTACTTTGGGCCCCAACTCAGCTGGCACTGAGGGAAACCTAGAAAACCTGCACATTTTTTTAAAACTAGACACCTTGGGTAATCCAGGGTGGGGTGACTTGGATGGCTCTCATCAGGTTCTCTTACCCAGAAGCCTTTGAAATTCATAAACGTTGACAAAAAACAAACATTTTCCTCATATGTCTGTGAGAAGTTGTGGAATCTGTAGAGATCCAGAAATGTCATACCACCCAGAGTTCCCAAATCTCCCAAAAACAACGGTACCCCATATGTGTGGGTGGGCCAAGAGACCACCACAAAAAAGGCCATACATTTCTATGTGGAGAGATCTGCAATAAGGGTAGCTGCTGTATTTGGTGCCATGGTGGGCCGCCACCCATGGTGATCTACCAACCACAGATATTTATGAAAACTAGACACCTAAAGGTTTCTACAGTGTTGTGCCTTACACAAGGATTTCTTGCCGGCAATGCCCTGCAAACCTTAAAAATTGGCTAAAATCATGCATTTGCTTTACATTTATGTGATGGAAACTTCCAGACTGGGGAGGAATCCACAAAGTTTTTACCACCCAGCATTCCCTCACTTGTCCTGATGAAAACGCTGCTACACTTGTGTGGCTGGGCTCAGTGCCTGTGACAGGAACGGATAAAGCTAAGGTCAATTGGAGTTCCACTGTGGGACTTCCTTTGAACTTTGGTTTGATTCGTTCCTGTCACGGTCTCTAGGCCTAGACACACAAGCGGGTAGCATTTTTATCGGGATAAGTGGAGGAACACTAGGCAATAGGCATTTGTGGATCCTGAAGGATTCTGGAAGACTATGTAACATGAATGCAAGGAAAGACCCTGATTTTAGGCAAAGTTTGAGGTTTGCATGGTATTGTGGGTATGAAATTGTTGGAATAGGTCAATGAATACAATGATATGTGAAGCTCGACAATGGTAATACCAATAAATGCAATGTGAACATATGCCATAACCTGTGCCCAAATAACCATGTCAATACCTATAAATGCAACATTAATGCATTCCCTAATCTATGCCCACCCACAGTGTTGATAACAGCAGTAACAATGTCAATGTATGTCATAACCCATGCATGAATGACAATGTTGTTACCAGTAGAAACAATATCGATATACACTATGACCTAGGCAAGCATGACTGTATCAATATCATTAAAGACAATGTCAATGTATGCTATCACAACTGTATGCACAATGTTGAGAATGTCGATAAAAATTATTTCAGTGACTGCCATATTATTCTCCAGAGTTCCAAGGAACTCATGTCATTGCTGTCAGATTTAATCAAGGTGACATCCCCATCAATCCCAAGTCAGAGATATGTGGTCAGGCAGGCCATGCGACCTGCATCCATGCCTATCGAGTGATAGGTCACAGGTGGTGTCTCTCTTAACCCTAAGACAAACACGTACCCAGGGAAAACCCTGATCGATCTCACAGATAGATAGTTACACCACAAGCAGGTCCGAGGAAATTGGCCCCAATAAAACATGTTTTGGCCCAAGACTCACGTTCGCCACCAATACCACAAAGCTAGATACCACTTGTAGATAGGAACAATAAGGACACAAAATGCACACCACACATAGTGATCACACGCTCCTCATGTTGGACATCCGGACACATACACACTGGCACACAATAGCTCTCCCCGAGGTTGAAAGCCATCTTTGTCCTTATCTGATGCCCAAACTTGTTTATGTATGACTGCGATGCTTTTCAGGAATGCCGAAATTACTTTATTGTACCATACAAGATATATATAATGTCAGCAAAACGTTGTACACTGAGAGACTTTCCTCTGAAGCATTCTGTCAAAACTCTCCCGACTGGAGTTTAATTAAACCAACTTGTTCCTGTTTTGCCAAACAACTTGATTTGGGGCAACCTCCACAGTTGAGACAAGCCTTTTATCTGCCCACAATAGCGGGGGAATGGCTTGGTGTCAGGGTAGGCTGCCCAATTCTTCTGTTTGTTTTGGTGCTATTTTGAAATCCTTGGTGTTTAGTGGGATTTCTGCCTCACAGGGGGATAGATTTTAGTGAATACTCATAACCACACCCCAGGGGAGCATAATGTCTAATGTGTCCCAGGGTGGGGGGAGCACAGGCCTATGTCCAGGGCGACCGATCGCCCTAAAAATAAATACTGCATAAAATGCAGCCCTTGGTGTCTAGGGATCTTCCTATCCCCGAGGGCAGATTGGGGGTGAGTACCCCATCCACTATTGAGGAGGTGGAAAGTCTATCGGGCACTGGAGTGGGGAAGAGCACAAGCACATGCTATGGGGTTGCGACACGGCAACATAAATGCAGCTCCTTGTGACTAGTTGACTTTCTGCCCCCAGAGGGAAAATTGGGGTTAATCACCCCAATCTACCCCTGGGGGGGGGGCAGAAATACTTTCACCACTTTATTTTGGGTGGGGTGGGCAACACCTCATGGTTGGGCCCCACCCCTTTAATTTTTTTTCCATTTTCCTGGTGTTAAGTGGGCTTTCCACCACCCTCAGGGGCAGATTGGGAGTAGTCACACCATCCTCCCACTGGGGGGGCAGAAAGACTGTCTGCCTTGTTTTTGAAGTGGGGGCATAGCCATGTCAATGGTGGACAGCCCCACCCCTATATTTAAAAAGAATCCCCGGTGTCTAGTGGGCTTTCTGCCTACAAGGGTGGTAGATTGGGGGTAATCACCCTCATCTATCCCCCAGTGGGGGAAAAAGACTGTCAGCATATTTTTGGGGACGGTGCATGGTCATGCCATATTTTATTTTAAATTCTCTGGTGTCTAGTGGACTTTCTGCCCCCAGGGGGCAGATTGTGGGTTATCCCCCAGATGCCCCTCAGGAGGGCAAAAATACTGTCTGCCTTGTATGAGGGTGAGGGCATGGCCATGCCCATGGTGGGCAGTCCCAACCTATATTAAAAAAATCCCTGGTGTCTATTGGGCTCTCTGCTCCCTCATAGGGGGGCTGATTGGGGTATTCACCCCCATCCATCCCCCAGGGGACAGAAAGACTGTTGCCACATCTATTTGGGGTGAGGACATGGCCATGCCCATGGTGGGCTGCCTGCACCCCTTCATTAAAAAAAAAATCCCCTGGTGTCTATTGGGCTTTTTGCCCCCCTTTGGAGAGGAAGGTATGGGGTAATTACCTCCATCCGCCCAATGGGGGGCAGAAAGAGAATACTTTTTAAGGGGAGTGAAGGGAGCACACGCACTTGCATAAGGGGCCTCTCCTCTGATCCCTGGTGCCTTCTGGGTGGATCCCTGCTTGGGATTGCTCTCCTGTGGCAATCTCTAAGCAGGGATCTACTGGGCAAAGATGCCAAAGGAAAGGGGATTCTCCCCTTTACAATGATACCTCTCCCAAGTGAATCAGTGCTCAGAGTGCTGAGAAATGCCTCCTGAGTACTGATGCAGTGAAAGTAAAACGTGCCTATCAACTCATTTTACTTTCACTTTACTGCAATGACTTCAGCCCACCCTGCACGCTGATCGTCATTGCAGTAAGAAAGAAAAAGGCTCAAGCTGCTCTGGAAGCTCTTCCCAAGCAGCCTGATGTAAAAATAAAATAAAGGAATCCCTCTTGTACAAAGCACCCGATGGTCTTGATAGCCCCCCACCCATTTGCCGACACCCTCACTTAAGAGGTTAATTTTGCACATAATCCAAGCAGACAAAATCATGGAAGTGCACTCTGAAAAGCAGCAAGATAGATCAAAGTGTTCAGCATCTTCTCTGGTGATCTATCAGCAAGGGAGTAGCCAGAAAATTAAAATACCCCCAACTTAAAACATATCTCACATCAGATTGAGCATGCAAAATAAGCCAATGCAAGCTTCCTAAGAAGAGTTCCTTTCACTCTCCTTCCATCTATCCATCATTTATCTTTCTATCTATTCATTCATCCATCTGCCCATACTTTCTCCTTTACATATACCCACCCATTGCCCCATCCATCTTTTCAGCCATCCACCCATCAATATGTTCATGTATCTGTCTATCTTTTAACCATCCATTTATTTACTCTTCTTCATCTGTGCATTCTTCAATACTCACATCCATGCACACTTTCACCAGTCAATCCTCTCACTCCATCTAGTCATTCATTTACCCTTTCATCCTACCTTTCACCTTTCTTCCATCTTTTCCTTCACGTGTCCTTCCTTCCTCTCACCCTTCCTTTCACCTTCCGTACTTTTTTCCCCTTTGTATCTACCCATCGTTTTTCTCTTATCCTCACTTCTTTCACACATTTCTCTGTCATGCTCTTTGTTTTCGAATGTGTTCCTCTCTCTGCTTGTTCTACTATTCAACTGATTTTCTGTATGTGTTCCCTTCCCTGAGCAGGCCATCTGAAAGCTCACAGCCCTCTCTTGTAGTATTTGGTAGCAGTGCTATTTATTGGCCTTTTGTCTGCAGACATAAGAGGCCCATAAACAGTTAATTGGTGTTTATGAGAACCCAGTTTACCAGCTTATCAGGCCCAGTGGGAACCCGTGCTGAAGCTGCTAAAGTGGGGGTCCTACGCCCCTGTCTGTCAACAGATTTGCCTCTCAGCAGGATTCTCTCATCATTTTACCCTGCATTCTTAAAATAAGCTTCACTTAGTTGTGTTGTAGATTATATAGGGTCTGCTGTTCAAAAGAGGCTGGCAGAGTTGCAGAGTTTTGTACAGTGTGTTGGCTAGTCTCCTCCTTTGCATGGCAAGGAATGCAGACCTCATCCAATTCTTGAAATGTCCCAGCTTTGTGATCTCAGGGTTGTAATCCTAACATATAGCAAATATTAATGCTGTGATGGATGTGTGCTGTACCATGGAGAACTCCAGCCTCCATTTATAACTTTTCAAAAAGAGTCACAAGCTGATTCCCACTCCACTGAGACTGCGAGGGCCCAACATTTTTGCAAACAGCCCTCATATGCTATCAAATCTTTGACAATCCTTTAGAATGCAAAGGGGCACGATGGTCAAAGCAAAATGCAAGAAAGGTGCATCTTCCTGCACAAAAAGAATCCTGCCACCAATGCAGTCACCCTTGCACCATGGTGCAAGGGTGCCTGCGTTGGCGCTAGGCACCAAATAGTGCACAGGCACTGGCTGAAAGGACAGGTATGCCCTGTATCTCGAAAAATATGGTGCATTCCTGCCCTTTCAAATTGGCATAGGGAAGTGCAGGAAAAAGACTTGCGGTGCTGCCCTTCGCCAATTTTTTGTAAATGAGGCCCTAAGTTCTGATTGAAAAACCGCACTGTTTTCTTGGCTTGCTGTACTCCTCTACTAGGATGTCCCATGCTAAGGAGTCTGGGAAAAAGTATATTTACATTCAGTTTCAAAGAAAAGAAGATCAAAAAGCAATTATCAAAAGTAAAAGAAAATTGTTCCATAGAAAAAGCATAATGAAGCCAGTATTTCATGAAAGAAATATTTTAATTGCATTAAAGCCAATTTAATCAAGTAAACACAGGACTCTTTTGCAACAATATTTGCAGGCTTAACTTTCATTCTCTGTTCGTGCTATGACTGTTTTCCACTTTTCCAGGTAATATTTATTTTTGTCCACATCCTTCTCAGCAGGTGATTATTTTTTTCAGCCTTCCTTCCTTCTACGTTTTTTCTTTGTTTTTCTTTCCTCATGTTTAGGCCCTAATTTAGTGTTTGGTGGACAGAATACTCTGTCATAAATGTGAGGGCAAATGCTGTCCACCTTATTACAAGTGCATTGTGTCCTATCGCACTTGCAATACAAAGGACAGGATATCCATCACATTCGTCAAACAGTAAGGGCCTGATTGAGAGTTTGATGAACGAAGTAGTATCCATCAGGAATTTAGAAGACTTTAAGTTAAGTTCACCATCATGATGTTACTCCATCTGTCAAATTTATAGATGAATATTGGCCCAGCAGTCATCTCTGTACCTTGAAATGAACCGGCATCCTGGAAGTTCCGTTTGTGGTAAAATAGTTTGCTGGACAGCCACCATCAGTTTTGTTAGCCATTCACAAACCTTTAAATTTTTTTGTTTTTTGGAAATAAACCCCAAAGCAGGAATTTATTTCTAATAAACAAAAACTAATGACCACTCAAGCCTCAAGAGATTTCTACTAGGGTGTAGGGGTCATTATTAGTTTTTCTTCTCCTCACTGCCAAGCTTTTCCAGAAGGTGACGTACAGAAAAAAAACCTGATAACACTGTCTTGTCTAACAGGCAGTGAGACGACGTTACTCCACTGGGCTGCCAGTACGTTTTTGGCACTGGGGCCAATGAGGGAATCTGCCAACAGAGAGCATATGGTCCACCCATCTCAAAATGAGGCAGGCAGATTAAGAGTTAGTGTACCCTCTCTGCCAAACTCTAAATCAGCCATTAAATCAGTCCCTTCATTTCTTGCTTTTTTAACTCATCATCTAGGTCATTCTTACATTTTAAGTTTGTCTGTTTGTACTTCTCTGTATCTAGTTTCTCTGATCCTCCCCCCAGATATTGCTTGTTTCACAGTCTCGCTTAAAGTCTCTACTAAGATTGTCTCTAACCCAGTGTCTTTATTTATGTGTTTCCCCCAGTCATGCTCTGTCATTCACAGTCTCAACTGTGTTTTCCCCAATCTAGAACCTCTGCTGTATCACGCCATGCCTCTCCATCTCTCACACACAGATACACTCACATTTAATCTCTTGCTCTTTCTCTCTTCCTATCTCTTTATCTCACTGCTTTTCTCACTTCGCCTTCAATGATTCTTCTCTTTTTTTATTCAACAATCTCGCTTGCATTGTATCTCACTTTTTCGCTTTCTATTTTCTCTTCCTCTCTAGCTCTATCTCCTTCTGTTTTGCTTTGTCTGTCCATGTTTTACCATCTATTTCCTGTCTTATTACCTCAGTATTGCATGCTTACGAAGAACATATTTATGCTCTTAGCAGGAGAGTATGAAAAAATATATATTTCCTACAAATCATATGCAGAAAGCAAAGCTGATTTCCAAACAAGCAAACTGACAAAGCATGCAGATTTTGTAGTTTCAATTTGGTTATGCTGCTGAAAGTATATTAATAACACAGATTTAGGGCCAGATGTACGACCATTCAGTTTAGCGAGTCGCAAATTGCGCAGAATTGCGACTCGGAATTTGCGACTCGTTAAACTGAATGTACAACAGTGTCTGAGACACTGATTGCGATTCCCAATGGGGTCGCAAATTGCATGCCTCATCAATATTCATGAGGCAAGTGCAATTTGTGTCCCCATTGGGAATGGCTAGCACTCCCAGGGATGGTGGCCTGCTGGGGTCAGCAGACCACCATGTCTGTGACTGCTTTTTCAATAAAGCAGTTTTTTTTAAAAGCATGCCGTTTTCCTTAAAGGAAAACAGGTTGCATTTAAAAAAGAAAAATGAAACTTTTCAGTTTCATTTTTTAAGTGCAGGCAGTCATCCCTGAACCACTGCCTGCTCTTAAAAAATATTTTTGCAGCCATTCACAAAGCAGAAGAGGTCCCTGTAGGAGAGTAGGATCTGCTTCACATGGGTACCCCCACTTTTTGCTGATGCTTCACTGTTTTTCAACTTTAGTCTGGCTGGGGCCCGGCTAATCAGAACCCCAGCCTAGCTGCTTCCTCTCTAAAATGGTTTCCATGTACCTTAGGTACATCTTTGATTGGAATCTGGAGTGCCCTTATAAGTCCCTAGTATATGGTATACTATGTACCCAGGGCATAGGTACCCCAGAGGCCTGCCAGGGGCTGAAGCATGTATTATGGCATCCCTGGAAGGCCAGCCAAAATGACACCACAGGACTGCTACTGCAGCCTGGGTAAGGTGGTGCATGCACCCCTTACTGTGATATAGGCTACCTATATCACTACCATTGCACACACATATAAACCTATAAGTCACTCCTATGGCATTCCTTACCAATCCTGAAGGCAGAGTGCTTGGTTTTTATGTGAGAGGGTGCCCCTGCATGAGCAGAGCCCCTCTGCAGCATTCGGAGTCCCTCCTCTGATGCTGTTTGTGGTACAGCCTGACCATATACTCTTAAGTGCATTATATCCTCGCGGTACAGTGCTAACTTTGGACTGGCTGCACCAAAACATGTCGTGTTTGGTGTCAAACATCTTGGAATACTACCCCCCCTCCAGTCCTGGCGGCGGGGGTAGCATGCCACCCTTCTAGAGGGAGAGACATGTACCCACCGTCCTACCCAGTAACTTCTTTACAGAGCCCTGGCATCACAAAATGGATGCCGCTGCCACAGACACGGGTCTGGCCTCCTGCTGCTGACTGAAACTCCGGCAGGGGAGGCCTGGACAATAGTTTTCCTGTCGCAGGGAGGTGTAACCACCTCCCCAGACAGGATAATGTGTATTGGGGCTGGGCGGGAGCACTCTCTGGTGCTTTGAAGTCCTGCACTGGGGGCACACTTGGTGTCCCTGTGCATATGCCAGTTCAAACCGGTTGCAGGGGCTACCTGCCCCTGCTCTAGCGTGAAATTGGACAAAGGGAATGGGTGTAACCACCCCTCTTCCCTGACCCTCCCATAGGTGGGTCCCCAGAGTATGTACAACCCCCTAACTTAGTATAAGTATGGGACCCCAGTCCTTAGGACTTTAGATTACCCTGGATGAAACTCTGAAATCGAATCCTGGACCTTCGACGCTCTACTTCAACATTAGAGGACTGAAGAATCTCCCTTGGGGTCAAGGAGTGACTCCCCTGCTTGGCAGGCACCAAAGAAGCAATTGTCTTGTCTGCATCGCTGAAGCTCCCGCCAGACGCTGAAGTCTTTGCATCACCAGAGGTAGATTTCCAGACTTCTCCGAGGCTGCCCTGAGTCCCCAGCAAAGCTGAGGCCTGTAGCTGTTGTGGGTAACGTGGAACTGTGACCCCTGGGCACCGAGAACTTTTGTAAGTGCATCCTCTTCCTGGTCTCCCAAGAAGTTGTGCTTTGGGCTCTGAGTAGCTGCCACCTCCAGCACCAACTGCACTGAAGATCACTGGCCTCCATTCCACGAGTGTCCTGTGAGCCAGCTCCAAGTGCATCCACTTGAGGCTCCTTTGCGGTCGCTAGTCCGTTGGCTAGTGGGCCCTCCCAAAGGCAACTCTTCTTCTGCTTGGGATTTCCTGGTTGCTCCAGATGTGCCCTGACTTACCCTCGCTGGTTGAGTCCCCCAGACCTTGCTGGTCTGCATCAACGTCCTTTCTTTATTTCCACAAGACTTGCCGTTGCCAAGGCTTGTTAGGTCCAATCCGGTCGCCGACACCTCAGCAAGCGACAAACATTGTGGGACAGCTCGAATCCAGCTCCTGGTTGTCGTTGACACCTCCTGGACCTCGTGGCTGAAGAGTCAAGACGAACATCAACCTACCTGAAGCACCCGACATCGTTGGGCATCTGCTCATCGCCTTCCTGGTCCCTGGCTAGTGACCCAGACTCTGTCCCCTCTGCTTTCAGGTTCTTCAGATCTTCGATCCACCCTTGGATCCACCCGGACACTTTCGACTTGGCCGCCAGCAGCACTTTGCAGGAGATCGCCATTGAAAACGACGACGAAACCCGACATCGAAAGACACCTATGCACCCGGCTTCCCTGGGTGAGGTAACTCAAGTACTCCGGTGCTCCCGTGGGTATTGGCTCTAGAACTGCCTAGTTCTAAAGGGGTTTGTTCCAAGTCCTCCTCTAAGTGTCCTTTTCTTTTAAAAATCCAACCGCGACTTTCCCCATAGAAGTCAACGGAGGCTCGCGGCTGTGTTCTCACGCTGCACGCGTCCCCCGTGGGTCCCCTGTGTCACTACCTTGGGTGGTTCCTTGAGGGCCAAGCACTTCTACAGGCTCTAGGACTTGTGTCTAGTTCAGTCGTGGTTCTTATACCACTTTATTGGTGTATGGTTTGGTACGCCCCTAGGACTCAAACGTGTATTTGTGCTATTACTGTTGATATTTGACTTGTAACTTATGTACTTCGAACTCTAGCCTCATAAAGAGACTAGAGGGGTGTGTTTAAGACTAAATACATATATTTTAAATATATACCTGGTGTGGTCCTCTTTCATTTGGTCACTCAAGAGATTATAGACTGGTAAAACAAGCTGCTTTACATTCCTTCAAGACTTAGCCTGAAGGCTGCTCTCCATAGCTACCACTAGGATAGCTTTCAATAAAGGTTGTCTTTAACCTATCTCCAATAAGGGGTTGTTTGGACTGGTGCAAGGTGCCCACTATAATTAGTGGACAGCATATACCAGGCCAACTTCTCACATTGGTGTGCAGCGTGTGGGATTCCAGCTTACTATTGTTTTACCAGATAATCTCAATTGAATTGATCAACTGAAAACCACTAAGGGTACCTTAGGTACATATAATAACAAGCTTAGTATACAGTAAGTTCTACTGAACTTAGAGTTGTGTGTTAAGGGCTAGCACACCCTTTCTACAACTCAAGAGAGTTTAGTAGGCCACACTAGTGTAGGTAGTGCATACACCACACCACACTAGTAATGTCTTCACTGCCAGGAACCAGTGGGCTCCTGGCATCCAGATATGACAACCTCTCATTCTTGGAATTAAGAGAGTTGTGCAAGATTAGGAAGTTGAAGACAGGCAAAAGTGCCAACACCCAACGCCTCCTGGAGATGCTTCTGCTAGATGATCTTAGAAGACCCATAGGGTCTGCAAGGGTAGGCAGAGAGGGTGGGGCAGAAGATGAGGAAGGGACCAGGGATGAAAATACCCAGGACCTGACCTCTGAAACTGGCTAGGGGGATGACAATGATCCTGACCTGGACAATGCAGCTACTCCTGAGGATGAGGAGGAGGCTCAGAATGACCTCCCCTTTGTCCCCCCAGGAAGAGTTGTGAGTGTGCCCAGAAGGTCTAGATCTCCTTCTCAGGAGTCTAACCACTCTGACACCTCAGTAGGGACCTCTGTTTCTTCTCATAGGAGGGAATGCTCTCATGAGAGGAAAGATAGACTGCTCAAGTATGAGGAAGCTCAGTTGAGAATCAGAAAAGAGCAGTTGGCTATAGACAGGGAGTCCCTAGAGCTTCAAAGGCAAAGAAGAAAGTTGGGACTAGAGTCCCATGGTGGCAGCAATTTCCCTAGTGGTAGGGAAAGGTCTTATGACCATAGAAACCTGAGCAAGATTGTCACTCCCTACCAGAGTGGGGATGACATCCACAAATGGATAACTGCTCTAGAGAGGGCCTGTAAAGTACAGAGGGTCCCTCAGGAGCAGTGGGCAGCAAGCTTGTGGCTCTCCTTTACAGACAAAGGTAGAGATAAGCCCCTCTCTGTTAGAGAAGAGGATGCTGACAATTACAAAGTCTTGAAGAGTGCTCTGATTGATGGGTTTGGCCTAACAACTGAACAATACAGGTTAAAATTCAGAGATACCCAAAAAGCACAGAATCAAGACTGGGTGGACTTTGTTGATTGTTCTGCTAAGGCTCTGGAAGGTTGGTTAGTGGGCAGTAAGGTATGTGACTTCAAAGGATTTTACAATCTTATCATGAGGGAGCAGATTCTTAATAACTGTCAAAATCAGCTGTTGCATCAGTACCTGGTGGACTCTGATCTGACCTCTCCCCAAGAATTGGGAAAGAAGGCAGACAAATGGGTCAGAACCAGGGTGAGGCAGAAGGTACAGAACCAAGGTGGTGACCCTAAGAAGCAATATTCTAAAAACTCTGATAAGGGTCGGGAGAAGGGTAAAGACCAGAAGTCTTCACAAGGCCCCCAAAAATCTTCTTCAGGTGGGGATTCACAGTCTAACAAGGGAAAAGGCCAAAAGAAACCATGGTGCAAAGTCTGTAAGCAAAAGACACACTGGACCAGTGATTGCACCATGTCCAAAGACTCTATTCCAGCCACCACCACTGCCCCTAAGGCACCTGTTCCCCCTAGTACAGTTACAAATGGTGGTGGAAGTACTCAAGCTAAGGGTTTAGTAGGGTTGACCCTGGGTAATGAGATGAGCTCTGGCCTAGTCAGAGAACTCACTCAGGCTGTCCTAGTCTGTGATGGAGGCATGGATGTGACCTCCTCTGTGAGTCCCAGTAATCTGGGCAAGAACAGGCAACAGCCATTAATTAATGGAAAAGATGCTTTGGCATTCAGGGACACAGGAGCAAGTGTCACTATGGTGACACAAGATCTTGTGGAACCTGGGCAGATTATACTTGGTGAGATGTACCAAGTGACCAATGCTAGCAGTGTCAGAACAGACCATACTCTGGCAGTTGTTAACTTCTCCTGGGGAGGGGTAACTGGCCTTAAGAAGGTTGTGGTAAGTGCAGACCTACCAGTTGAATGCTTGCTTGGCAATGATCTAGAAACTTCAGCTTGGGCAGAAGTGGAGCTCAGGGCCCATGCAGAAATGCTGGGGATCCCTGCAGATGTGTTTGCTGTGACCAGGTCACAGGCCAATATGTCTAACACTGAACAGGCCTTGGATCCTGGAACAAAGGACCAAGTGCCATCCAAGAGGAGGAGTAGTAGGGTTATGGCAGTGCCTTCCCCCTTGGCTCAGAAGGAAGATCAGTCTCTTGAGGGGGATGATCTCAGTCCTGAGGAAGGAACTGTCCCAGAGGAGCTTGAGCCTGATCAGGTTGAGTTCTTGGGGACAGGGGGCCCTTCCAGGGCAGATCTGAGCCAGGAGCAGCAGAGCTGCCCCTCTCTTGAACCCCTCAGACAGCAAGCTGCTGCTGAGGCTGCTGGGAATGCTAGTGGTCCCCATAAAGTGTATTGGGATGATGGACTCTTGTACTCAGAGTATAGAGACCCCAAGCCTGGTGCCACCAGGAGGTTGGTCATACCTCTGAAGTTCAGGGGCTTCCTATTGACCCTAGCCCATGATATTCCCCTAGCAGGTCACCTGGGCCAGAACAAGACCTGGGACATAATTGTCCCTCACTTTCACTGGCCCCACATGTCTGAAGACACCAAGGAGTTTTGTCGCTCCTGTGTAACCTGCCAAGCCAGTGGGAAGGCAGGTGGCACCACAAAGGCCCCCCTGATACAACTACCTGTGGTGGGGGTTACCTTTGAAAGAGTGGGGATTGATATTGTTGGTCCCATGGATCCCCAAACAGCATCTGGGCACAGGTTTATACTGGTTATGGTGGACCATGCCACTAGGTACCCAGAGGCTATTCCCCTTAGGAACACTACAGCACCTGCGGTGGCAAGGGCCCTCCTGGGAATTTTCTCAAGAGTGGGCTTCCCTAAGGAGGTTGTATCAGACAGAGGTACAAACTTTATGTCTGGATACTTGAAGGCAATGTGGAAGGAGTGTGGAGTGACTTACAAATTCACCACACCGTATCACCCACAATGCAATGGTTTAGTTGAGAGATTCAACAAAACCTTAAAGGGCATGATCAAAGGGCTCCCAGAAAAGCTTAGGCGAAGATGGGACATACTCTTGCCCTGCCTTTTGTTTGCATACAGGGAGGTGCCTCAAAAGGGGTTGGCTACAGCCCTTTTGAACTTTTGTTTGGTCACCCTGTCAGGGGTCCATTGTGCTTGGTGAAGGAAGGATGGGAGTTACCTCTCAAGCACCCAAAGCAAGACATAGTGGACTTTGTACTTGGTCTCCGCTCCCGGATGGCTGAGTACATGAAAAAGGCAACTAAAAACCTTGAGGCTAGCCAGGAACTGCAAAAAGCCTGGCATGACCAAAGGCTGTACTGACTGTTTACCAGCCAGGACAGAAGGTGTGGGTGCTGGAGCCAGTGGCCCAAGCAGCTCTCCAAGACAAATGGAGTGGACCCCATACCATTGTTGAACAGAAGGGTGAGGTTACCTATTTGGTAGACCTAGGAGCACCCAGGAGTCCCCACAGGGTTCTCCTTGTCAACAGACTGAAACCATATGTGGAGAGGGCAGACATGGGCTTGCTCATGGCTACTGATTAGGGACAGGAGGAAGAGAGTGACCCACTCCCTGACCTGCTCTCACAGAACCCTGATGATGGGTCAGTGGATGGTGTAGCCTTGGCAGGCAGCCTCACTGCCCACCAGCAAACTGATTGCAGACAGGTGCTCAATCAGTTCAGACATATGTTCTCTCTGACTCCAAGTCAGACCACCTGGTGCACTCATGAAGTGGACACCGGGGACAGTCTGCCTATTAAAAATAAGATTTATAGGCAACTGACCATGTCAGGGACTGTATCAGGACAGAAGTCCAGAAAATGTTGGATTTGGGAGTTATTGAACCCTCAGATAGCCCTTGGGCTAGTCCAGTGGTCCTTGTGCCAAAACCTCACACCAGTGGTGGGAAAAGAGAGATGAGGTTTTGTGTGGACTACAGGGGTCTCAATGCAGTCACTAGGACTGATGCCCATCCAATACCAAGGGTAGATGAGCTAATAGACACTTTGGCCACAGCCAAGTATCTAAGCACATTTGACCTGACAGCTGGCTACTGGCAGATCAGACTAGCTGATGATGCAAAGCCAAAAACAGCATTCTCAACCCCTAGTGGACATTATCAATTTGTGGTAATGCCCTTTGGTCTGAAGAATGCACCTGCCACTTTTCAGAGGTTGGTGAATACAGTCCTTACAAGTCTGGAGGCCTATAGTGCAGCATATCTAGATGATATTGCTGTCTTTAGCTCCACCTGGGAGGATCACCTGGTCCACCTCAGAAATGTTTTGGAGGCCCTGCAAAAGGCAGGCCTCACTATCAAGGCCACCAAGTGCCAGATAGGGCAGAGTCAGGTTGTGTACCTGGGCCACCTTGTGGGTGGAGGCCAGGTTCAACCATTGCAGACCAAAATCCAGACCATCATGGACTGGGTTGCTCCAACTACCCAGACTCAGGTGAGAGCCTTCTTAGGCCTGACTGGGTACTATAGGAGATTTGTCAAGGGGTATGGATCAATAGTGACACCCCTGAATGACTTAACTTCCAAGAAAATGCCCAAAAAGGTTCAGTGGACAGCTAGCTGTCAAAAGGCATTTGATGACCTGAAGCAGACCATGTGCACTGCTCCCATTCTACAGAGTCCTGATTACTCCAAGAAGTTCATTGTCCAAACAGATGCATCTGAATTGGGGGTAGGGGTTGTACTGTCACAATTGAATGATGAAGGTCAGGATCAGCCAGTAGCTTTTATTAGCAGAAGGCTGACCCCTAGAGAGAAACGTTGGTCAGCCATTGAGAGGGAGGCCTTTGCTGTAGTCTGGGCTCTGAAGAAGTTGAGGCCATACTTGTTTGGTACTCACTTCCTTGTTCAAACAGACCATAAGCCCCTCTTATGGCTAAAACAAATGAAGGGTGAAAACCCCAAACTGCTTAGGTGGTCCATTTCCCTACAGGGGATGGACTTTACAGTGGAACATAGACCTGGGAGTAACCATGCCAATGCAGATGGACTCTCTAGGTATTTCCACTTAGAACATGAAGACTCAACTGGTCAAGGTTAGTTTAATGTCCCTGCGTTTGGGGGGTTGTGTAGGAGAGTAGGATCTGCTTCACATGGGTACCCCCACTTTTGCTGATGCTTCACTGTTTTTCGACTTTAGTCTGGCTGGGGCCCTGCTAATCAGAACCCCAGCCTAGCTGCTTCCTCTCTAAAATGGTTTCCATGTACCTTAGGTACATCTTTTATTGGAATCTGGAGTGCCCTTATAAGTCCCTAGTATATGGTATACTATGTACCCAGGGCATAGGTACCCCAGAGGCCTGCCAGGGGCTGAAGCATGTATTATGCCACCCCTGGAAGGCCAGCCAAAATGACACCACAGGTCTGCTACTGCAGCCTGGGTAAGGTGGTGCATGCACCCCTTACTGTGATATAGGCTACCTATATCACTACCATTGCACACACATATAAACCTATAAGTCACTCCTATGGCAGGCCTTACCAATCCTGAAGGCAGAGTGCTTGGTTTTTATGTGAGAGGGTGCCCCTGCATGAGCAGAGCCCCTCTGCAGCGTTCTGAGTCCCTCCTCTGATGCTGTTTGTGGTACATCCTGACCATATACTCTTAAGTGCATTATATCCTCGCAGTACAATGCTAACTTTGGACTGGCTGCACCAAAACATGTCGTGTTTGGTGTCAAACATCTTGGAATACTACCTCCCCACCAGTCCTGGCAGCGGGGGTAGCATTCCACCCTTCTAGAGGGAGAGACATGTACCCACCGGCCTACCCGGTAACTTCTTTACAGAGCCCTGGCATCACAAAATGGATGCCGCTGCCACAGACACGGATCTGGCCTCCTGCTGCTGACTGAAACTCCGGCAGGGGAGGCCTGGACAATAGGTTTCCCATCGCAGGGAGGTGTAACCACCTCCCCGGACAGGATAATGTGTATTGGGGCTGGGCGGGAGCACTCTCTGGTGCTTTGAAGTCCTGCACTGGGGGCACACTTGGTGTCCCTGTGCATATGCCAGTTCATACCGGTTGCAGGGGCTACCTGCCCCTGCTCTGGCGCGAAACTGGACAAAGGGAATGGGTGTAACCACCCCTCTTCCCTGACCCTCCCATAGGTGGGTCCCCAGAGTATGTCCAACCCCCTAACTTAGTATAAGTATGGGACCCCAGTCCTTAGGACTTTAGATTACCCTGGACGAAACTCTGAAACCGAATCCTGGACCTTCGACGCTCTACTTCAAGATTAGAGGACTGAAGAATCTCCCTTGGGGTCAAGGAGTGACTCCCCTGCTTGGCAGGCACCAAAGAAGCAATTGTCCGGTCTGCATCGCTGAAGCTCCCGCCGGACGCCGAAGTCTTTACATCACCAGAGGTGGATTTTCAGACTTCGCTGGCGCTGCCCTGAGTCCCCAGCGAAGCTGAGGCCCGTAGATGTCGTGGGTAATGTGGAACCGTGACCCCTGGGCACCAAAAACATTTGCAAGTGCATCCTCTTTCTGGTCTCCCACGAAGTTGTACTTTGGGCTCCCAGTAGACCCCACCTCCAGCACCAACTGCAACAAAGATCACTGGCCTCCACTCCACGAGTGTCCTGTGAGCCAGCTCCAAGTGCGTCCACTCGAGGCTCCTTTGCGGTCGCTACTCTGTTGGCTAGTGGGCCCTCCCGAAGGCAACTCTTCTTCTGCTTGGACTTTCCTGGTTGCTCCAGATGTGCCCTGACTTACCCTCGCTGGGTGAGTCCCCCAGACCTTGCTGGTCTGCATCAACGTCCTTTCTTCATTTCCACAAGACTTGCCGTTTCCAAGGCTTGTTGGGTCCAATCCAGTCGCCGACACCTCAGCACGCGACAAACGTCGTGGGACAGCTCGAATCCAGCTCCTGGTTGTCGTCGACACCTCCTGGACCTCGTGGCTGAAGAGTCAAGACGACCGTCAACCTACCTGAAGCACCCAACATCGGTGGGCATCTGCTCATCGCCTTCCTGGTCACTGGCTAGTGACCCAGACTCTGTCCCCTCTGCTTTCAAGTTCTTCAGATCTTCGATCCACCCTTGGATCCACCTGGACACTTTCGACTTGGCCGCCAGCAGCACTTTGCAGCAGATCGCCATTGAAAACGACGACGAAACCCGACATCGAAAGACACCTATGCACCCGGCTTCCCTGGGTGAGGTAACTCGAGTACTCCGGTGCTCCCGTGGGTATTGACTCTAGAACTGCCTAGTTCTAAAGGGGTTTGCTCCAAGTCCTCCTCTAAGTGTCCTTTTCTGTTAAAAATCCAACCGCGACTTTCCCCATAGAAGTCAACGGCAGCTCGCTGCTGTGTTCTCACACTGCACGCGTCCCCCGTGGGTCCCCTGTGTCACTACCTTGGGTGGTTCCTTGAGGGCCAAGCACTTCTACAGGCTCTAGGTCTTGTGTCTAGTTCAGTCGTGGTTCTTATACCACTTTATTGGTATATGGTTTGGTACGCCCCTAGGGCTCAAACGTGTATTTGTGCTATTACTGTTGATATTTGACTTGTAACTTATGTACTTCGAACTCTAGCCTCATAAAGAGACTAGAGGGGTGTGTTTAAGACTAAATACATATATTTTAAATATATACCTGGTGTGGTCCTCTTTCATTTGGTCACTCAAGAGATTATAGACTGGTAAAACAAGCTGCTTTACATTCCTTCAAGACTTAGCCTGAAGGCTGCTCTCCATAGCTACCACTAGGATAGCTTTCAATAAAGGTTGTCTTTAACCTATCTCCAATAAGGGGTTGTTTGGACTGGTGCAAGGTGCCCACTATAATTAGTGGACAGCATATACCAGGCCAACTTCTCACAGTCCCCTGGGGACCCCTTCCCATTTGCGAGTGGTTTACCACCTACTTAAAGTAGGTGGTAAACTCAAGTGTTTTGCGACTGCAAATGCGGTCGCAAAACAATAGTACATTGGTGTTAGAGTCGCTATTAGGAAGAGACGCCCTTGGCACGCCCCTTCCTGATAGCGAGTCGCAAGCGCTATTTTGCGAGTCAGTGACTCGCAAATTAGCGTTTGTACATACCACCACCATTTTTTGCAGTCGCAAACAGGTTGATTTCCCTTTTGAGACTGCAAAAAACGGTCGTACATCTGGGCCCTAGTCCAGTAAATTTCGCATAGATTTATAATGTCAGAGATCAGACTTCGATTCTGAGTCTTAATAATTGAATTTACTTTTTAAACGCCTATTAATTTCATCTAGATTTATATAGTCCAACTGTACATTTCCTCTCCATTCACTGGTGCATTTTATCTTGAGCTATCGTTCAGTCTGCTACTT
Source organism: Calotriton arnoldi (assembly GCA_963921515.1). Classification (NCBI taxonomy): domain Eukaryota; kingdom Metazoa; phylum Chordata; class Amphibia; order Caudata; family Salamandridae; genus Calotriton; species Calotriton arnoldi. Next base: position 2,339,967 of record CAWUFW010001250.1, read on the forward strand.
TGGTTCAATATTATTAAGTGACTGTTCAGATTACTAATGTTAACCATTTAGAAACTCATGCGCTGCTGCTTTGAATCAATGCCTCAGCCTAGGCTGCGTGGGTGGTTCTGCAACAGATGCCGAGGGCCGCTAGGGGCCTTTGTTTTTCTTGCTATTTTAGAAGTGAGGCTAGGTGGAGTACACATTTTTATATCTGGAACATAGACAGCTCACATATGCTAGAAATATTGATGCAAATTCACAAATAATGTTTTTTTTTCAAAAATCTGAATTTTACTTATTTACTTTTTTCTCTACAAGTAAAGGTTTAACAAGAGGAAGAATTTCCTTCTCTACCTTCTGTCAAATACAGAATGTTTGAGTATTGTTTTCTCAAACACTCCAATCATTATTGGAACTGAAGTGAAGCGTGCATATTGGGTATGCATAACTTTGCAGGTTTTCTATAGGGTTGATGCTTTCATTGGTGCAGCATGTGCAGTGGCACCGGGGCCTAAAGGCCTGAGGGACCCACTCAACCCTGTTTATTGCTGTATTTCACAGTTCAGACAGAGGCCATGGGACCCATTTCCTTCCCTGCAACATGCAAACATGCAGAATAGGACCCGCTAATCCTAAACGTGCATGGTTAGTCCACATTAAAGGGACCTGCTCAGAGTTTTGAGGGCAACCACAAATCCCTGTCCCAGTATCTCTCCTCGTAAACATCAGGCAACTTGTAAGGAGGCCCAAGGTATGTTTCGGCATCAGGAAAATCATGAAATTGTGACTCTGTAACACTATTTCACATAGGTGACCCTGAAAACGAGTTTAGGTATTTGTAAATGTAATGTACACCTGCAGAAATGTATGTGAATGAGATACATTGTTCTCCCTCACAGACTAAGGAGATAGACATTCACTTTAAAATATTGTAGATATTTTACTCTTTCAGATTGGCCAGGGATGAACTACATATACTGTATAGTTGGGACTACATCACACCAAGGGGCATATGTACAAGCCCCTATCGCCACAGAAATGTCACTTTTTGTGATGTTTCCGTGGTGATAGGGGCTTTGCCTTATTACAAGGCAGCATTAAGCCACTTAACATGGCTTAACGCTTAACGCTGCCTTGTAAATAAGGCCCCCTTTCACGCTATGCTTAGCGTTATAGGGGTGGGCAGTGGATGTTGCGGTGGGCGTTCCACCGCAACACCCATTGATTTTGACGCTGCCCCCTATTTACAAGGGCAGCGTAAATAGGAGGCAGTGAAAAAATTAAGACCAGGGAAAACCTGATCTTAAGTTGGCGAAACAAGGAGAAATGGTTTATTTCTCCTCGTTTTTGCTTTTTCCATATGTGCTGCCTTGTGCAGCACACATGGAAAAAGCAAAATGCCTTGGACTGTTTATGTGTTGGAAGGTGACTCTTCCTGAACATAAACAATCCTTTAAAAAAAAAATGACATTTTGTAACTTCCATGTGTGTTGCATTAAGCAGCACACATAGAAGTGACAAAATGGCATTTCAGGATTGTTTATGTGCAGGAAGGGACACCTTCCTACACATAAACAATCCTCCCCTACACACAGAGACCCTTGCACTATGGTGCAAGGGTGCCTGCGTTGGTGCTACACGCCAGCGCAGGGGGAAATGCAAGCTGCACCAAATACTTTCAAATATGGTGCAGCCTTGCTTTTCTGAAGTGGCCGAGTGAAGCGTTAAGCCATGATGGCTAGCGCCTCACTCCCCCACTTCCTCGTACATATGCACCCGAGTTTCTAAGTAGCACCACGTTACATTTTGCGAAGTTGTTGTATTGTTCTTTATTCCTTTTATCAGTGCAGTGCACATTGAATTTCGCTACCTGGGAACTGCTCTGATCTCTGCGAAAAGAAATGGTGCAAAGTAGCACAGTTGTTACAATATGAAATATGATGCTGTATAACACCAAGCAGGATGCTAATCCAATCATGTCTGTCTCTCCCCTAAAATATATTAAATTGTGGACAGACATTTAACCTTTAAGAAAAGCCAACTATGAAGGAGGGTCCTGGTGCAGTAGAATTTCGAGTACACTGTGCAAAACAACATTCAAATTAGCTGACTGGTGCTAAACTGACCGAATGCTCAAAATATTGAGTTTTTGCACAAGTCGGGCAGTGAAAATGTCATTTTACACTGCATATTTGGCTTAAATGTTATCTGGGGTGCAAGTATTGGTGTAAAATTGCACACGGTCAGTAATAATGTGTATATCACAACTGTTTTTTAATTGCACATAGCACATTGTTTATGCATCTGATATAGCACAATTTAGCTTTCTAAAGGCTTGACCTGAGAGAGGTTGAGTGGACAGCTTCTCAAAGGACAGGAATTTACGTGACTTGATGCAGAAGGGTTCACAAAAGCATAAGCATGATACCAAGAGTTCGTATGGATTTGAAACCTTGGCTTCTGCTTTAAAAAAAGAAGGGCAGGGATACCCCTGCAGGTGGTAGCAGTGTATCAATCAATCAATCAGTGTTTTTGAAGCGGCTACTCACCCATGAGGTGTGGTGAGAGGTGTCCAGGAGAGACGGGTCTGTCGGGTGGCGGCGTTGGGGGTGGGTATGACTGCACCTGCCTGTGGGAAGACACATGGAGGGACTCTTGCAACCCATGCCCTGCTAATATTGGTCGCTCTTGGGTGCACACTGACAGTGTTCACTCGTTTTTCTACCCTTTTTATCTTTCACCTTTCTGCACTTTTCTGCATCTCTGCTCTTTTGTGCCTTATTTCTGCTCATTTTCCCTTTCTCTCGCTCTGCTCTTTCACTCGTTTTCACTCGTTTTTCTACCCTCTTTTATCTTTCACCTTTCTGTACTTTTCTGCATCTCTGCTCTTTTGTGCCTTATTTCTGCTTATTTTCCCTTTTTTCTTTATCCCTTATTTCCTCCCTTTACCTTTCCCCGCCGCTGCTGCCCCCGCGGCCCCTCCCCCAGCGCGACCGGCCCAATCCAGCTCCCTCCCCGCTCCCGCCTCCCAGCTGTCCAGCCCTCCCGACCCCTACTTAATGGCGGCCACTGCGGGGACAGGCGAGCAAGACCACTGACTCATTGTCAGTGAAATTGCTCTCCCACCCTCGCAGCTCCACCAGTAAGTGAGGCCTGCCCCTGCCCCTGCACTCTTGAGTGTTGGTGATCGAGGCCCTCCTCCACCCACAGGTTTCCCTGCGCCTCATCCCTGGTGGTCCAGTGGACCTCTGTCTCCTTCCTCTCACTCTGCTCTTTCACCTGTTTTCACTCGTTTTTCTACCCTTTTTATCTTTCACCTTTCTGCACTTTTCTGCATCTCTGCTCTTTTGTGCCTTATTTCTGCTCATTTTCCCTTTCTCTCGCTCTGCTCTTTCACTCGTTTTCACTCGTTTTTCTACCCTCTTTTATCTTTCACCTTTCTGTACTTTTCTGCATCTCTGCTCTGTTGTGCCTTATTTCTGCTTATTTTCCCTTTTTTCTTTATCCCTTATTTCCTCCCTTTACCTTTCCCCGCCGCTGCTGACCCCGCGGCCCCTCCCCCCCAGCGCGAACGGCCCAATCCAGCTCCCCTCCCCGCTCCCGCCTCCCAGCTGTCCAGCCCTCCCCGACCCCTACTTAATGGCGGCCACGGGCAGCGGGCGTGCCGCTGGTGCACCGAATGCGCGTCAAAGGCAAGCCCGTCTGTGACCCGTCCGCGACCAGCGCCAGGAACCCTGGACCTCCGCCCGCCAACGCTATGACCCAGCAGCACTCCACGCACTCAACCCAGGCCGCAACAACAACTGCAAGCTAGCATCACCAGCCGACACCCACGGACCCTTCAGCTGTCACCGCTGCCGGCACACCTGCAGCACCGCCAAGAACACGGATCCAGCACAACCCGCCCACAAGAACACAACCGAACCGAAGACCCTGCAATGCATCCTCCTCAACGTCCGATCCCTCCACAAACACGCCACAGAAATCTGGGACCTCCTCGACAGCACCACCCCGGACATAGCGTTCTTCACCGAAACCTGGACCAACACCACCTCGGGACCGGACATCGCCATCGCCATCCCCCAAGGATACAAGATCTCCAGGAAGGACCGCCCCACCTGCCCAGGAGGAGGAATTGCCATCGTCCACAAATCCAGCCTCCGCCTGAGCACACTCCCCGACGAGCCCACAGAACTGATGGAACACCTTCACTTCAAGATACTGGCCAGCCCCACCGCCACCCTCCGAGGAACCCTCATCTACCGACCCCCTGGACCCCGCGGACCCTTTGCCAACTCCATCACGGACATTATCTCCCCGCAGGCCATCGCATCCACCAACTACACCCTGCTGGGAGACCTCAACTTCCACCTCGACAACCAACTGGACCCCAACACCACATCCCTCCTGGACAACCTCCACAACATTGGACTCCGCCAGATCGTGACTGAGCCCACGCACTCAGCAGGACACACCCTCGATCCCATCTTCACTACAGGAAACTCCATCACCTTCAGCCACACCACCGAACTCCCATGGACCGACCATCGTTGCGTCCACTTCACCTTCAGAACACCCACCATCCACAGACACCAGCACCTGCCTCCACGAAGAAACTGGACCAAAATCACTGACGACCAGCTCACCTCCTCACTCAACAACTCCACCCCAACCATCGCGGAAAACGACGACCCCAACACCGCAGCCCGAACCCTGCATAGATGGATCTCGGACAGCACCAACACCATAGCCCCCCTCAAGAAAAACAACAATACCCGCGCCAAGAAAGCCAGATGGTTTACCACGAACTTCAAGAGTCCAGACGCACATGCCGCCACCTCGAAAAAGCCTGGAGGAACATCAAATCCACAGAAGCCCACAACAACTTCAGAGCCGCCACCAACGCCCACCATCAACTCATCAGAGAAACAAGGAAAAAAGCGATTGAAGACAGAATCTCCACCCACGTGCACAACAGCAAGGAACTCTTCAGCATCATCAAGGAGTTCGCCCAACCCACCAGCGAGTCTACCGACATCCCTCCCTCACAAGACCTCTGCGACAAACTCAGCACCTTTTTCCACCACAAAATCAAGAGCATCTACGACAACTTCGACGAAGACAACCAACACACTGAACCACCCACCCCGACACCCAGAAACCAGCGATTGATGACTGGAAAGCCCTCACCACCGAAGACACACTGAAGACAATGAAGTCAATCCACTCAGGGGCCCCCACGGACCCCTGCCCCCACCACATCTTCAACAGAGCCGCCGACACCATCGCACCCATGCTCCGCCACACCATCAACCGCTCCCTGGCGACCGCCTCGTTCCCCGACGACTGGAAACACGCCGAGGTCAACCCCCTCCTAAAGAAACCCTCAGCGGACCCCACCGACCTCAAAAACTACAGACCCATCTCCCTGCTCCCGTTCCCAGCGAAAGTCATCGAGAAAGCCATCAACAGCCAACTCGCCACATTCATTGAAGAACACAACATCCTCGACTCCTCCCAATCCGGCTTCAGAAAAAAACACAGTACGGAAACCGCCCTCCTCGCCGCAACAGACGACATCCGCACCCTACTGGACAAAGGAGAAACAGTAGCCCTCATCCTCCTCGACCTATCAGCGGCATTCGACACAGTCTCCCACCGCACCCTAATATGCAGACTCTACGACGCAGGAATCCAGGACAAGGCCCTGACTGGATCCGCTCCTTCCTCTCCGGCAGGACGCAGCGGGTCAGACTCCCCCCCTTTCCTCTCGGACCCCACACCTACCACCTGCGGAGTCCCCCAGGGCTCCTCCCTCAGCCCGACGCTCTTCAACGTCTACATGGCTCCACTTGCCCCCATCGTCAGAACCTATGGACTCAACATCATGTCATACGCAGACGACACCCAGCTCATCCTCTCCCTATCCAACGAGCCCAACACCGCCAGACGCAACTTTCGAGAAGGCATGGAAGCCATCGCCAAATGGATGAAAAACAGCTGCCTACAACTAAACACCAACAAAACAGAAGTACTCATCATGGGCCCAAACCCCGACGCCTAGAGTGACACCTGGTGGCCCCCCGCCCTCGGAAACCCGCCAACCCCCACAGACCACGCACGCAACCTGGGAATCATCCTGGACTCTGAGCTCAAAATGGACCACCAGATAAACTCTGTCTCGTCTTCCTGCTTCCACACCCTCCGCCTCCTTCGTAAGACCTTCAAATGGATCCCCCTCGAACACCGAAAGACCGTCACTCACGCCCTGGTCACCAGCAGACTCGACTACGGCAACGCACTCTACGCCGGAATAAACAAAAACCTCACCCGCAAGCTACAGAACATCCAGAACGCCGCCGCAAGACTGGTCCTCAACCTGCCAAAACACTGCCACATCTCCCAGCACCTGCGCACACTCCACTGGCTCCCCGTCGAGGCGAGAATCACCTTTAAAATGCTCACCCACGCACACAAGGCCCTCCACAGCACCGGACCAGCATACCTGAACAGCCGACTCAAATTCCACGCACCCCAAAGGACCCTACGATCAGCCCAGCTCTCCTACGCCGTGGTCCCCCACACCAGAAAGACCAGATCGGGAGGCCGCTCCTTCTCCTTCCTCGCGGCCAAAGCATGGAACGCCCTTCCGCTCCACCTCAGACAGACAACATCGCTCCCCATCTTCGCAAGAAACCTCAAAACCTGGCTCTTCGACAGACCCCCTCCTTGATGGAATGGAACCTGCACCCCCCCCACCCCTAGCACCTTGAGACCCTTACGGGTGAGTAGTCGCGCTTTAACAAACCCCTGATTGATTGATTGAATGCTATCTCTTCTCTATCGGAAAAGCTCAATGTTGTGGTATTGGCATGTCAGCAGACGGAGTGGGGTAAGGCTATTAAATGCAATTGTGCCTTGGAATGAAGTGAGCTCAGAGTTGGAATGTTATGGGCTCATTGCTGGGAAGGACGGTTGCGGGCAGAGTTGGAGAACAGTCTGCTGGTGCCAGGGGTTTGAGCCAAACAAAATAAGTCTTCAAAATATAGCTACCTGTTGTGTGTTCATTTGGACTCAACAGATTGGCGACATGTGACTCAAACCCAAAGCGGAACCAAAGTAGAACTCTAGCTGTCTAGCTCCACAACCGATGCTTCAGTAGGAGTATCATTTATTTATTTTGCGGCACGATCTCCGATTTAACTTTTAGAAGCCTGTATTCTGGGCTTCAGTATTCAGCAACCTCAGCACATTTTAGGCACTGGCACACTACTTCTACCAGCAATTACCATTACTAGGGCTATTAGTGGCCGTGCTCAGTGTCAGTTGGTACCCTGCGAGCCTCTCATCTCCTCTACAAGCGACATCACCACCACGAGCCTTGCAGCATTTGTGTGAGGGGTGCCATCTCCTTGACTTTGGGCACATTCCACTTCTTTGTCCTCCAGTACATCATGTGCAGGTTCGCCTTGCTCTTGCTGCTGGTTGAATCCTCATGCATCAGACGCAGTGCGTCAGGAGCACGCAATGGAAGCATGCTGAGTATGGCCATCTCGGATTGGGCTTGTTCTCAGCACATTGGCACATTACTTCGGTGATGTGCACACCATAATATGCATAACAACATGATTTGCGATCTGTTATTTGGACCCAGCAGCATTGACACTACACCGAACCTAACGCAGGCCTCCACACATGTTACCTAATGGGGATTATATAATGGTAACACACACACGCCTATCAAGTACAGGTGACTATTCTCACACCTTATTGTGTCTCTGCCTTACCTGTTGTACCTGCAATTATATTTTGCTTGTCTGCGGTGACACACACGTGTGCTCTTTCAGTGGCTACAATGAATCTACCAACACCACAACACTTCATATTAGTAGAAGGCGAGTCAAATTTGAAATGGGAGGAATGGAAGGAATATTTTGTCAAATATATTACTACATTCAAGAGTGAAGAACTTACACCAGAAAGAAAGAAGAAAATCTTATTGTTTAGCCTAGGTCCTGGAGGATTGAAAGTGTACAATCGCACGGAGAAAAAACCCCACTCAGGGGATGAAGGGGATGTATTTACACATACTTTGGCAGATTTAGATGCATACCTTTATCCTGCTGTGTGCAAAGCTCTCGACCGTTACAACTTCTATCATAGGAAGCAAGGCGTCAACGAAAAGATAGAAGACTATGTAGCTGCTTTGAGGAAAGTGGCTCTTTCGTGTAGATGTGGGGGGGGTTGGAGGATGAATTGATATGAGACCAAGTGATTATGCATTGTAGTAACCCTAACCTTCAGGACAGATTGTGGGTTCATGGTGAATCTAGCTTACAGGAAGTCACCTCAGACATTAGCACAGCAGAAAAGAACTTACTTCCAGATGTACAAAAGCAGTGGTGTCTACTAGTAAAAAAGAGAGTTGGGATGATATAGTTAAAATAGTAAAGAAAATAGTTAATATAAAGGATGATCAGGAACGCTACAAAAAAGAGGCAAAAAAAGTAGGGAAGAAGAAACTTAATAAAAGGATAGATAAAAGGATGGAGGGATAAAAGGATAGAAGACTTAAAAGGCAAATGTTATCAATGTGGTACTTTGAGCCATCTAGCTCATGATAAGATATGTCATGCTCTAAATCATAAATGTGCCAAATGTGGAGTTAAGGGACACTATGCAAGGGGTGTGTCGTAAGACCTGGATAGTTAGATGCATCATGTAATAGTGGGACCAGAATGATGATCAATCTAGTTCTGATAAAGAAAGTACTCAAGTTTTGTGCATATGAGAGTGTGTAATGGATGTTAATGGGCATAGCAGGGAGAAATCTATCTGCGAGATGGTGGCCAGAGGAGTTCAGGTAGTATTGGTGGCTGATTCAGGGACACCGTACACAATTATCGAAACGGAAACTTGGACAAACCTCTTTCACTTGAAGGTAGGGTCTAAGTTAGAGAAACCTGATATTAAACCTCAGAGCTTCACAGGGGAGCCCATCAATCTCCTAGGTTTCCATAAAGTGTCATTCAAGTTTAAATGCAGGGAGCCTGAATGTAAGATATACGTGGTTGAGAGTAGACCATCCGACCTGGGGTGGTGGGATCAAGGGGAATTAGGCTTTTTTTGCTAGAACCCAACAGTGCCGATCCTGTTTTGATTATGAGTGATGGCAAACAAGAAGGAGTTGAAATGATTAATACATTTCCATCTGTATTTATGGGTAAAGTTGATGAACTGAAGGATTAGGTCCACAAAATTGTTTTGAAAAAGATGCACGATCCAGTGTGCACAAAGTAAGGAACATCCCGCTTAGCTTGAAGGGGGAGGTGGTTAAAGAACTGAACAAGTTGTTTCATACAGGCTTGAATTGAGCAGGTTGAATCCTCTGATTGGGTAGCCCCCTTACTCGTACCAAGAAAGGCTAATAGGCATATCCGCCTATTTGTGGATTTGAGGGAATTACATAAAAACATTTTTGTGGGTATGTTTTCTTTGCCCCGTATAAGTGAACTGTTGTCTGGAATGAAATGGTTTATCTGCTGAGGAATCCAAATACAAGTTTGCTAAAAAATACAGTGACGTATTTGGGACATGCAATCAGTTCCAAGGGTATTACCCCAATAGAAGCAATACAAAAGTCCCCTGTTCCACAGAACAAAGATGAGGTATGATCCTTTTTAGGATTAGCAGAATTCTATTCTAAGTTTGTATATAATCTCTCTGGAAAAATGTATCACATTAGACAGCTGCTAAAGAAAGGAAGTCAATTCTTGTGGTCGGATGAGTGCCAGAAAACGTTTGAAAGTATCATAGAGGACTTTGCACAGCTCCGGCTTTGCAAGGGTTTGATCCAGGTTGTAAAAGCTTCATCACCACAGATGCAAGTGGCAAGGGACTTGGGGCAGTGTTTAGCGTGTGGGTTACCTAAGCCCTTGATTCTGTTGTGGCACTGAGATCAACAAAAACTCACAAGAAACAGAAAGTATCCTGGTTGGCCCCACACACAAAAGGATTCTACAAATGTGGACATTGCACAATGTGTAGGATTACCAAAGATATCACTTAATTCAGCTACAATAACAGCCTCACATATTGCATTAAGGACAATATTAATTGTACATCATGATATGTGGTCTAGGTCCTTATATGCAAATCAATAAGATTTACGTAGACAGCATAGTTCAACTAGCAAGAGAGAGGATAGCTGAGCATTTCAGGGCAGTTAAACAGGGAGATCCAAAATATCCATTTGCACTACACACCCTGACATGAACAGCAAGATCACCATCAGAACTTCAGTTATAGAAATAGTGCACCAAGATAAAAGGGTTGGCAACCATGATCTACAAATCAAAAGGCAGTAAGCTCTATTGATAATGAGACTGAAAGCGATAGGTGAGGGTCTTAACATTGACCACGAACTCCATTACTTTCTGGGTGACTACAAATAACAAGTCGGATTCTGTAATCCACCTTGCTTCCCCATACACTGGAATGGGCTTGATTAGTTTGAATGTACATGTGGGATTTATAACAATTTGTGGTAATAACTGTGGCAAAACTCTACTACATTGTGCACCTAAACGGTTCAGTGTAATGAGTGTTATTACTAAGAAATTTAAGGTGACTTGTACCTATATTTCTTTCCATGTCCTTTGCATATGCTGCTATGGCTAGATTTCTGGCTAATACTTTCATTTTTTGTATACTGTATCTCTACCCTCTTACAAAACTAGAAAGAAAATGTATGGTTTGTGGCAAGAGGTATATAGGTATATATATATATATATATATATATATATATATATATATATATATATATATATATATATTCACTGAAAAAACCATAGGTTTCAGGGACGTTATAGTTAGAAATTAGCATTTAAAGAACCTTAGAAATTCACTGAAAAAACCACGGGTTTCAGGGACGTTATAGTTAGCTGGACATTTCACTCGTACAAAACCAGAGAAATTCGGCCGTTATACTTAGTTGAGCTAACTATAACTCGTGCCCCTGCAATGCACTGCTGATGACGTCACATGTTACATCACTCATGACATGGTCAGTGACATCACTGATGACACCACTGATGACATCTCAAATGACATCACTGATGATATCACTGATGACATCATCCACTTAATATCTGATGCACCTCTTCACACCATAACATAACCTTTGATACATTCACTATAAAATATAGAGTAGCATTATTGAAACCATAGACACACCAATACCAGTTAGTACATACCCTTTCACTGATTCATAGGTGTACACACATCCACTCCTTCACCCATACAGTCACTCATTCACGCAGTCACTCATCTATACAGCCACTGATATATGCAATCATATACCCATACAGACACTCACACACTGCCACTCACCCATAGAGTTACTCACACACTTAGTCAGTCACGCAAATAATTAATCCCATTGCCATTTACTTACCTATAGAGTTATACACACACCACCTCACTTATTCATACAGACACTAACACATACTTACTCTCTTATATAATCACTGATAATCACTTTACATTTTTTTTTTACACAAGTATACACTCATCCATACAGTCACTCTCACAATCCTTACTCTCACATATAGTCACTTATATACTCCAATACTTACATATACTGCCTTTTGCATATGTAGTTACTCACACATATACCACTGAGATATCCACTCACTCACGAACACAGCCATATGCATACTCACTCACCCATACAGCCCTTTACACACGTACTCATGAACCTATACACCCAGTTAATCACACACTCACACAACCATGCGGGGAGTCTCACACCACCCCACCCACTCACACAGACACTCAGGCAATCATATAGGTACTCAGACAACCAATCATTAACCCATATAGACCCTCATGTAGCTACTCACCAACTCATGCAGCCATTTACATGCCAACTGACAGACTGATACAGATATTCACACAGATTAGTCATTCACCCATAAATTCACTAAGACACGTTTAATCACTCACTTATAGAGTCAGTCACCTAATCCCTCTCAGATCCAGGGTAGGTTCAGTGCTACTCTGCAACAGTGCCTTGATAAATTCCTATTGCTGCTGATATGGTCGGCATCTGTCCGCGTCTCGATAGGTATACAGAAGGAGAAAACTAATGAACTGGAATAGTACAGTGCTGACACACATGACACTAGTCAGAGAAGGATATGACTAAACAATACGCCCTGATGAAGTCCACAGAAGTTGGACAAAACGCGTTGGCTGTTTTAACAATATTCATGTGAAGATTAAAGGACTATTTGGATTTATACCAATTGGATGGACTAAATCATTTTGGAACTTATTCATCGTGGTGCACTTCACATTTGTGATTATATATATATATATATACTCACTGAAAAAAACATAGGTTTTAGGGACAGTTATAGTTAGTTGGACATTTCACTCGTACAAAACCATAGAAATTCCCCCGTTATAGTTAGTTCAGCTAACTATAACTCGCGCCCCCGCAATGCACTGCTGATGACGTCACATATTACATCACTCATGACATGGTCAGTGACATCACTGATGACATCACTGATGACATCTCAAATGAAATCACTGATGACATCATCCAGTGACTGTGTGTTTCTGTAAAGTTTAAATATGTTTAATATATATAGGGAAAGGCGTATTGAAGAATGAGTGGGTGTTTAAGTGTCTGAATGGATGATTTAGTACGTGCGTGACTGACTCTACAAGTGAGTGATTAAACGTATCTTACTGAATGCATGGGTTAGTGACTAAACTGTGTGAATGTCTGTATCCGTCTGTTTGTTGGTGTGTAAGTGGATGCATGGATTTGTGAATAGCTACATGAGTGTCTATATGGGTTATTGATTGGTTCTCTGAGTATCTGTATGGCTGCCTGAGTGTTTGTGTGGGTGGGGTGTGTGTGACTCTGTACATAGATGTGTGAGTGGGTGATTCACTGGGTGCATGATTTCAAGAGTGCATCTGTGATGGACTGCTTGGGTGGGTGAGTGTGTGTATGGGTGTGTTAGTGAGTGAATGTATATCTCAGTGGTACATGTGCGAGTAACTACATATGTAAAAGGCAGTATATATGTGTGTTAGAGTATTTAAATGGCTATAAGTGAGAGTGTGTGATTGTGAGAGTGGCTGTATGGATGCGTGTGTGCTTGTATCAGTTATTGTATAAGAGCGTAAGAATGTGCTAGTATTTGTATGAGTAAGTGAGCTGGTGTGTGTATAACTGTATAGGTGAGTAAATGGGTGTGTGATTAATTTTTTGCATGACTGACTAGGTGTGTGAGTACCTCTATGGATGAGTGGCGGTGTGTGAGTGTTTATATAGGTGTATGAGTGCATATGATAGTCCTGTACTGAGTGACTGTAAGTATGAGTGACTGTACGGGTGAGTGAGTAGATGTGTGTGTGTAGACCTAAGAATCAGTGAGTGGGTATGTAGTTATTGGTATTGGAGTGTGTATGGTTTTGAGAATGGCAGTCTGTAATTTAGAGTGGGTGTATCAAAAGCTATATTAGGGTGTGAGAAGATGCATGAAATTATCACATGGATGATGTCATCAGTGATGTCATTTGAGATGTCATCAGTGATGTCATCAGTGATGTCACTGACCATGTCATGAGTGATGTAATATGTGACGTCATCAGCAGTGCATTGCGGGCGCGAGTTATAGTTAGCTGAACTAACTATAACGGGGGAATTTCTATGGTTTTGTACGAGTGAAATGTCCAACTAACTATAACTGTCCCTAAAACCTATGGTTTTTTCAGTGAATTTCAAAGGTTTTTAAATGCTAATTTCTAACTATAACGTGTCTGAAACCTATGGTTTTTTCAGTGAATTTCAAAGGTTTTTTAAATGCTAATTTCTAACTATAACGTGCTTGAAACCTATGATTTTTAAGTGAATTTCAAAGGTTTTTAAATGCTAGTTTGTAACTATGCCTACAGAGGTAGGACATGTGAAGAAAGAAGAAAAAGCGCGCAGAAAGAAGCAAAAGAAATGCAGAAAGAAGCAACAGAAGTCCACAAAGACGAAGAAAAGTGCAGGAAGAAGAAAAAGATGTGCAGAAAGAACCAACAGAGGAGCAGAAAGAGGCCATGTTGCAAAATCATACTGTGCCCACAACTTTTTCAGACAGGTACTGGTGGTAACTGACTCTGACTAACCAGAGTCAGTGCTATGCTAAAAGACACTTAGAATACAGTGAAAACCTATGGTTTTTTCAGTGAATTTCAAAGGTTTTTTTAATGCTAATTTCTAACTATAACGTGCCTGAAACCTATGATTTTTTAAGTGAATTTCAAAGGTTTTTAAATGCTAGTTTCTAACTATGCCTACAGAGGTAGGACATGTGAAGAAAGAAGAAAAAACGCACAGAAAGAAGCAAAAGAAATGCAGAAAGAAGCAACAGAAGTCCACAAAGACGAAGAAAAGTGCAGGAAGAAGCAAAAGTTTGCAGAAAGAACCAACAGAGGAGCAGAAAGAGGCCTTATTGCAAAATCATCCTGTGCCCACAACTTTTCAGACGGGTACTGGTGGTAACTGACTCTGACTAACCAGAGCCAGTGCTATGCTAAAAGACACTTAGAATACAGTGAAACCACCTACATACACTAGGGAACACTATGCGTTGGGGTACCCCTGTGATTAGCATGACCTCCTCTGTAAGTCCCTAGTACATAATAGGGCAGGGGGATTAAAACTACCTCTTAAAACGCGTGTGCAAACGCGCCCCGTGGCGTGTTTTAAGTTGCGGGATTAAGTCCCCTTGAATCCTGAGGGTTCCTGGGGCCCAACTAGCCCCCCAGGTACCTACAGTTAGGACCACAGAGCTGAGTTGCAGAGAGGCGTTCCGAGGCCACGCACCTTTTTTCACCTCTCTGCAACGCAACTTTGTTGTGCTTACTGAAGGTACCTGGTGGGCTAGTTGGCCCCAGGGTCCCTCAGGATTCAAGGGGCGTGTTTGCGCACATGTCACCTGAGGCCCCGCCCCCTCCCTTCACCACTGTGCAAACGCGCCCCGTGGCGCGTTTTAAGTTGGGGGATTAGATCACCTTGAATCCTGAGGGTCCCTGGGGCCCAACTAGCCCACCAAGTACTTCCAGTAAGCACCACAGGCCTGCGTTGCAATGCCTGTAACAAATTGTGTAGTTGTGTTTAGGTAGTGAAGGGGTTGTGCTGGGGGTAGTGTTTTAGGGTTTAGGGTAGTGCAGTGGTGTTTGTGTAGTGTAGGGGGTCATGCTGGGGGTAGATTTAGGGTTTAGGGTAGTGCAGTGGTGTTTGGATAGTGTAGGGAGTCGTGCTGGGGGAGTGTTTTAGGGTTTTAGGGTATTACAGTGGTGTTTGGGTAGTGTAGGGGGTTGTGCTGGGGGTAGTGTTTTAGGGTTTAGGGCAGTGGTGTTTGGGTAGTGTAGGGGGTCGTGCTGGGGTAGTGGTTTAGGGTTTAGGGTAGTGCAGTGGTGTTTGGGTAGTGTAGGGGGTACTGCTGGGGGTAGTGTTTTAGGGTTTAGGGTAGTGCAATGGTGTTTGGGTAGTGTAGGGGTACTGCTGGGGGTAGTGTTTTAGGGTTTAGGGTAGTGCAGTGGTGTTTGTGTAGTGTAGGGTGTAGTATTTTAGGGTTTAGGGTAGTGCAGTGGTGTTTGTGTAGTGTAGGGGGTCGTGCTGGGGGTAGTGTTTTAGGATTTAGGGCAGTGCAGTGGTCTTTGTGTAGTGTAGGAGGTCGTGTTTTAGGGTTTAGGGTAGTGCAGTGGTGTTTGGGCAGTGTAGGGGGTCGTGCTGGGGGTGGTGTTTCAGGGTTTAGGGCAGTGCAGTGGTGTTCGGGCAGTGTAGGGGGTCGTGCTGGGGCTGGTGTTTCAGGGTTTAGGGCACTGCAGGCAGTGGTGCTCGGGCAGTGTAGGGGGTCATGCTGGGGGTGGTGTTTCTGGGTTTAGGGTAGTGCAGTTGTGTTCGGGCAGTGTAGGGGTTCGTGCTGGGGCTGGTGTTTCAGGGTTTAGGGCAGTGCAGTGGTGTTCGGGCAGTGTAGGGGTGTCATGCTGGGGCTGGTGTTTCAGTGTTTTGGGCAGAGCATTGGTGTTCGGGCAGTGTAGGGGGTCGTGCTGGGGGTGGTGTTTCAGGGTTTAGGGCAGTGCAGTGGTGTTCGAGTAGTGTAGGGGGTCGTGCTGGGGGTGGTGTTTCAGGGTTTAGGGCAGTGGTGTTCGGGCAGTGTAGGGGGTCTTGCTGGGGGTGATGTTTCAGGGTTTAGGGCAGTGCAGTGGTGTTCGGGCAGTGTAGGGGGTCTTGCTGGGGGCAGTATTTCAGGGTTTAGGGCAGAGGAATGGTGTTCAGGCAGTGTAGGGGGTTGTGTGGGAGGTGGTGTTTCAGGCTTTAGGGCAGTGCAGTGGTATTCGGGCAGTGTAGGGGGTCTTGCTGGGGGTGGTGTTTCAGGGTTTAGGGCAGTGGTGTTCAGGCAGTGTAGGGGGTCGTGCTGGGGGGTGGTGTTTCAGGGTTTAGGGCAGTGCAATGGTGTTCGGGCAGTGTAGGGGGTCGTGCAGGGGGTCGTGCAGGGGCTGGTGTTTCAGGGTTTAGGGCAGTGCAGTGGTGTTCGGGCAGTGTAGGGGGTCATGCTGGGGGTGGTGTTTCAGGGTTTAGGGCAGTGCAGTGGTGTTTGGGCAGTGTAGGGGGTCGTGCTGGGGGTGGTGTTTCTGGGTTTAGGGCAGTGTAGTGGTGTTCGGGCAGTGTAGGGGGTCGTGCAGGGGGTGGTGAGTCAGGGTTTAGGGCAGTGCAGTGGTGTTCGGGCAGTGTAGGGGGTCATGCTAGGGGTAGAGTTTTAGGGTTTAGGGCAGTGCAGTGGTCTTCGGGCAGTATAGGGGTCGTGCAGGGGTGGTGTTTTAGGGTTTAGGGCAGTGCAGTGGTGCTCGGGCAGTGTAGGGGTCGTGCTGGGGTGGTGTTTCAGGGTTTAGGGCAGTGCAGTGGTGTTCGGGCAGTGTAGGGTGTTGTGCTGGGGGTGGTGTTTCAGGGTTTTGGGCAGTGCAGTGGTGTTTGGGCAGTGTAGGGGGTCATGCACGGGGTGGTGTTTCAGGGTTTAGGGCAGTGGTGTTCGGGCAGTGTAGGGGGTCTTGCTGGGGGTGGTGTTTCAGTGTTTAGGGCAGTGCAATGGTGTTCGCGCAGTGTAGGGGGTTTTGCTGGGGCTGATGTTTCAGCGTTTAGGGCAGCGCAGTGGTGTTCGGGCAGTGTAGGGCGTCTTGCTGGGGGTGGTGTTTCAGGGTTTAGGGCAGTGCAGTGGTGTTCGGGCAGTGTAGGGGGTCTTGCTGGCGCTGGTGTTTCAGGATTTAGGGTAGTGCAGTGGTGTTCGGGCAGTGTAGGGGTCGTGCTGGGGCTGGTGTTTGAGGGTTTAGGGCAGTGCAGTGGTGTTCGGGCAGTGTAGGGGGTCGTGCTGGGGCTGGTGTTTCAGGGTTTAGGGCAGTGCAGTGGTTTTCAGGCAGTGTAGGCGGTCGTGCTAGGGGTGGTGTTTCAGGGTTTAGGGCAGTGCAGTCGTGTTCGGGCAGTGTAGGGGGTCATGCTGGGGGTGGCGTTCCAGGGTTTAGGGCAGTGCAGTGGTGTTCGGGCAGTGTAGGGGCTCGTGCTGGGGCTGGTGTTTCAGGGTTTTGGGCAGAGCAGTGGTGTTCGGGCAGTGTAGGGGGTCGTGCTGGGGGTGGTGTTTTAGGATTTAGGGCACTGCAGTGTTGTTCGGGCAGTGTAGGGGTCTTGCTGGGGGTGGTGTTTCAGGGTTTAGGGCAGTGGTGTTCGGGCAGTGTAGGGGGTCTTGCTGGGGGTGATGTTTCAGGGTTTAGGGCAGTGCAGTGGTGTTCGGGCAGTGTAGGGGGTATTGCTGGGGTAGTGTTTCAGGGTTTAGGGCAGTGCAGTAGTGTTCGTGCAGTGTAGGGGGTCATGCTGGGGGCGGTGTTTCAGGGTTTAGGGCAGTGCAGTAGTGTTCGGTCAGTGTAGGGGGTCGTGCAGGGGGTGGTGTTTCAGGGTTTAGGGCAGTGCAATGGTGTTCGGGCAGTGTAGGGGGTCATGCTGGGGGTGGTGTTTCAGGGTTTAGGGCAGTGCCGTGGTTTTCGGGCAGTGTAGTGGGTCATGCAGGGCATGGTGTTTCAGGGTTTAGGGCAGTGCAGTGGTGTTCGGGCAATGTAGGGGGTCGTGCTGGGGCTGGTGTTTCAGGGTTTAGGGCAGTGCAGTGGTGTTCGGACAGTGTAGGGGGTCTTGCTGGGGGTGGTGTTTCAGGGTTTAGGGCAGAGGAATGGTGTTCAGGCAGTGTAGGGGGTTGTGTGGGAGGTGGTGTTTCAGGCTTTAGGGCAGTGCAGTGGTATTCGGGCAGTGTAGGGGGTCTTGCTGGGGGTGGTGTTTCAGGGTTTAGGGCAGTGGTGTTCAGGCAGTGTAGGGGGTCGTGCTGGGGGTGGTGTTTCAGGGTTTAGGGCAGTGCAATGGTGTTCGGGCAGTGTAGGGGGTCGTGCAGGGGCTGGTGTTTCAGGGTTTAGGGCAGTGCAGTGGTGTTCGGGCAGTGTAGGGGTCATGCTGGGGGTGGTGTTTCAGGGTTTAGGGCAGTGCAGTGGTATTTGGGCAGTGTAGGGGGTCGTGCTGGGGGTGGTGTTTCTGGGTTTAGGGCAGTGTAGTGGTGCTCGGGCAGTGTAGGGGGTCGTGCAGGGGGTGGTGAGTCAGGGTTTAGGGCAGTGCAGTGGTGTTCGGGCAGTGTAGGGGGTCATGCTAGGGGTAGAGTTTTAGGGTTTAGGGCAGTGCAGTGGTCTTTGGGCAGTATAGGGGTCGTGCAGGGGGTGGTGTTTTAGGGTTTAGGGCAGTGCAGTGGTGCTCGGGCAGTGTAGGGGTCGTGCTGGGGTGGTGTTTCAGGGTTTAGGGCAGTGCAGTGGTGTTCGGGCAGTGTAGGGTGTTGTGCTGGGGGTGGTGTTTCAGGGTTTTGGGCAGTGCAGTGGTGTTTGGGCAGTGTAGGGGTCATGCACGGGGTGGTGTTTCAGGGTTTAGGGCAGTGGTGTTCGGGCAGTGTAGGGGTCTTGCTGGGGGTGGTGTTTCAGTGTTTAGGGCAGTGCAATGGTGTTCGCGCAGTGTAGGGGTTTTGCTGGGGCTGATGTTTCAGCGTTTAGGGCAGCGCAGTGGTGTTCGGGCAGTGTAGGGCGTCTTGCTGGGGGTGGTGTTTCAGGGTTTAGGGCAGTGCAGTGGTGTTCGGGCAGTGTAGGGGGTCTTGCTGGGGCTGGTGTTTCAGGATTTAGGGTAGTGCAGTGGTGTTCGGGCAGTGTAGGGGGTCGTGCTGGGGCTGGTGTTTGAGGGTTTAGGGCAGTGCAGTGGTGTTCGGGCAGTGTAGGGGGTCGTGCTGGGGCTGGTGTTTCAGGGTTTAGGGCAGTGCAGTGGTTTTCAGGCAGTGTAGGCGGTCGTGCTAGGGGTGGTGTTTCAGGGTTTAGGGCAGTGCAGTCGTGTTCGGGCAGTGTAGGGGGTCATGCTGGGGGTGGCGTTCCAGGGTTTAGGGCAGTGCAGTGGTGTTCGGGCAGTGTAGGGGCTCGTGCTGGGGCTGGTGTTTCAGGGTTTTGGGCAGAGCAGTGGTGTTCGGGCAGTGTAGGGGGTCGTGCTGGGGGTGGTGTTTTAGGATTTAGGGCACTGCAGTGTTGTTCGGGCAGTGTAGGGGGTCTTGCTGGGGGTGGTGTTTCAGGGTTTAGGGCAGTGGTGTTCGGGCAGTGTAGGGGGTCTTGCTGGGGGTGATGTTTCAGGGTTTAGGGCAGTGCAGTGGTGTTCGGGCAGTGTAGGGGGTATTGCTGGGGTAGTGTTTCAGGGTTTAGGGCAGTGCAGTAGTGTTCGTGCAGTGTAGGGGGTCATGCTGGGGGCGGTGTTTCAGGGTTTAGGGCAGTGCAGTAGTGTTCGGTCAGTGTAGGGGGTCGTGCAGGGGTGGTGTTTCAGGGTTTAGGGCAGTGCAATGGTGTTCGGGCAGTGTAGGGGGTCATGCTGGGGGTGGTGTTTCAGGGTTTAGGGCAGTGCCGTGGTTTTCGGGCAGTGTAGTGGGTCATGCAGGGCATGGTGTTTCAGGGTTTAGGGCAGTGCAGTGGTGTTCGGGCAATGTAGGGGGTCGTGCTGGGGCTGGTGTTTCAGGGTTTAGGGCAGTGCAGTGGTGTTCGGACAGTGTAGGGGGTCTTGCTGGGGGTGGTGTTTCAGGGTTTAGGGCAGTGGTGTTCGGGCAGTGTAGGGGGTCTTGCTGGGGGTGATGTTTCAGGGTTTAGGGCAGTGCAGTGGTGTTCGGGCAGTGTAGGGGGTCTTGCTTGGGGTAGTGTTTAAGGGTTTAGGGCAGTGCAGGGGTGTTCGTGCAGTGTAGGGGGTCGTGCTGGGAATGGTGTTTCAGGGTTTAGGCCAGTGCAGTAGTGTTCGGGCAGAGTAGGGGGTCGTGCAGGGGGAATGGTGTTTCAGGGTTTAGGGCAGTGCAGTGGTGTTCGGGCAGTGTAGTGGGTCATGCAGGGGGTGGTGTTTCAGGGTTTAGGGCAGTGCAGTGGTGTTCGGGCAATGTAGGGGGTCGTGCTGGGGCTGGTGTTTCAGGGTTTAGGGCAGTGCAGTGGTGTTCGGGCAGTGTAGGGGGTCTTGCTGGGGGTGGTGTTTCAGGGTTTAGGGCAGTGGTGTTCGGGCAGTGTAGGGGGTCTTGCTGGGGGTGATGTTTCAGGGTTTAAGGCAGTGCAGTGGTGTTCGGGCAGTGTAGGGTGTCGTGCTGGGGGTGGTGTTTCAGGGTTTAGGGCAGTGCAGTGGTGTTCGGGCAGTGTAGGGGGTCGTGCACGGGGTGGTGTTTCAGGGTTTAGGGCAGTGCAGTGGTGTTCGGGCAGTGTAGGGGGTTGTGCTGGGGCTGGTGTTTCAGGGTTTAGGGCAGTGCAATGGTGTTCTGGCAGTGTAGGGGGTCGTGCTGGGGCTAGTGTTTCACGGTTTAGGGCAGTGCAGTGGTGTTCGGGCAGTGTAGGGGTCATGCTGGGGCTGGTGTTTCAGGGTTTAGGGCAGTGCAGTGGTGTTCATGCAGTATAGGTGGTCGTGCTGGGGCTGGTGTTTCAGGGTTTAGGGCAGTGCAGTGGTGTTCGGGCAGTGTAGGGGGTCATGCTGGGGCTGGTGTTTCAGGGTTTAGGACAGTGCAGTGGTGCTCAGGCAGTGTAGGGGGTCGTGCTGGGGGTGGTGTTTAAGGGTTTAGGGTAGTGCAGTGGTGTTCGGGCAGTATAGGGGGTCGTGCTGGGGCTGGTGTTTCAGGGTTTAGGGCAGTGCAGTGGTGTTCGGGCAGTGTAGGGGGTCGTGCTGGGGCTGGTGTTTTAGGGTTTAGGGCAGTGCAGTGGTGTTCGGGCAGTGTAGAGGGTCTTGCTGGGGGTAGTTTTTCAGGGTTTAGGGCAGTGCAGTAGTGTTCAGGCAGTGTAGGGGGTCGTGCTGGGGCTGGTGTTTCAGGGTTTAGGGCAGTGCAGGCAGTGGTGCTCGGGCAGTGTAGGGGGGTCGTGCTGGGGGTGGTGTTTCTGGGTTTAGGGTAGTGCAGTGGTGTTCGGGCAGTGTAGGGGTTTGTGCTGGGGCTGGTGTTTCAGGGTTTAGGGCAGTGCAGTGGTGTTTGGGCAGTGTAGGGGGTCGTGCTGGGGCTGGTGTTTCAGTGTTTTGGGCAGAGCAGTGGTGTTCGGGCAGTGTAGGGGGTCGTGCTGGGGGTGGTGTTTCAGGGTTTAGGGCAGTGCAGTGGTGTTCAAGCAGTGTAGGGGGTCGTGCTGGGGGTGGAGTTTCAGGGTTTAGGGCAGTGGTGTTTGGGCAGTGTAGGGGGTCTTGCTGGGGGTGATGTTTCAGGGTTTTGGGCAGTGCAGTGGTGTTCGGGCAGTGTAGGGGGTCTTGCTGGGGGCAGTGTTTCAGGGTTTAGGGCAGAGCAATGATGTTCAGGCAGTGTAGGGGGTTGTGTTGGAGGTGGTGTTTCAGGCTTTAGGGCATTGCAGTGGTTTTCGGGCAGTGTAGGGGGTCTTGCTGGGGGTGGTGTTTCAGGGTTTAGGGCAGTGCAGTGGTCATTGGGTCGTGCAGGGGGTCATGCTGGGGGAGTGTTTTAGGGTTTAGGGCAGAGCAATGGTGTTCAGGCAGTGTAGGGGTTGTGTTGGAGGTGGTGTTTCAGGCTTTAGGGCAGTGCAGTGGTGTTCAGGCAGTGTAGGGGGTCGTGCAGGGGCTGGTGTTTCAGGGTTTAGGGCAGTGCAGTGGTGTTCGGGCAGTGTAGGGGGTCGTGCTGGGGGTGGTGTTTCAGGGTTTAGGGCAGTGCAGTGGTGTTTGGGCAGTGTAGTGGGTCATGCTGGGGGTGGTGTTTCTGGGTTTAGGGCAGTGTAGTGGTGTTCGGGCAGTGTAGGGGGTTGTGCAGGGGGGTGGTGAGTCAGGGTTTAGAGCAGTGCAGTGGTGTTCGGGCAGTGTAGGGGGTCATGCTGGGGGTAGAGTTTTAGGGTTTAGGAGGCAGTGGTGTTCGGGCAGTGTAGGGGGTCGTGCAGGGGGTGGTGTTTCAGGGTTTAGGGCAGTGCAGTGGTGTTCGGGCAGTGTAGGGGTCGTGCTGGGGGTGGTGTTTCAGGGTTTAGGGCAGTGCAGTGGTGTTCGGGCAGTGTAGGGTGTCGTGCTGGGGGTGGTGTTTCAGGGTTTTGGGCAGTGCAGTGGTGTTCGGGCAGTGTAGGTGGTCTTGCTGGGGCTGGTGTTTCCGGGTTTAGTGCAGTGGTGTTCGGGCAGTGTAGGGGGTCATGCAGGGGGGTGGTGTTTCAGGGTTTAGGGCAGTGCAATGGTGTTCACGCAGTGTAGGGGGTTTTGCTGGGGCTGATGTTTCAGTGTTTAGGGCAGCGCAGTGGTGTTCGGGCAGTGTAGGGGGTCTTGCTGGGGGTGGTGTTTCAGGGTTTAGGGCAGTGCAGTGGTGTTCGGGCAGTGTAGGGGGTCTTGCTGGGGCTGGTGTTTCAGGGTTTAGGGCAGTGCAGTGGTGTTCGGGCAGTGTAGGGGGTCGTGCTGGGGCTGGTGTTTCAGGGTTTTGGGCAGTGCAGTGGTGTTCGGGCAGTGTAGGGGGTCGTGCTGGGGCTGGTGTTTCAGGGTTTAGGGCAGTGCAGTGGTGTTCGGGCAGTGTAGGGGGTCTTGCTGGGGGTGGTGTTTCAGGGTTTAGGGCAGTGGTGTTCGGGCAGTGTAGGGGGTCTTGCTGGGGGTGATGTTTCAGGGTTTAGGGCAGTGCAGTGGTGTTCGTGCAGTGTAGGGGGTCGTGCTGGGGATGGTGTTTCATGGTTTAGGGCAGTGCAGTAGTGTTCAGGCAGTGTAGGGGGTCGTGCTGGGGCTGGTGTTTCAGGGTTTAGGGCACTGCAGGCAGTGGTGCTCGGGCAGTGTAGGGGGTCATGCTGGGGGTGGTGTTTCTGGGTTTAGGGTAGTGCAGTTGTGTTCGGGCAGTGTAGGGGTTCGTGCTGGGGCTGGTGTTTCAGGGTTTAGGGCAGTGCAGTGGTGTTCGGGCAGTGTAGGGGGTCATGCTGGGGCTGGTGTTTCAGTGTTTTGGGCAGAGCATTGGTGTTCGGGCAGTGTAGGGGGTCGTGCTGGGGGTGGTGTTTCAGGGTTTAGGGCAGTGCAGTGGTGTTCGAGTAGTGTAGGGGGTCGTGCTGGGGGTGGTGTTTCAGGGTTTAGGGCAGTGGTGTTCGGGCAGTGTAGGGGGTCTTGCTGGGGGTGATGTTTCAGGGTTTAGGGCAGTGCAGTGGTGTTCGGGCAGTGTAGGGGGTCTTGCTGGGGGCAGTATTTCAGGGTTTAGGGCAGAGGAATGGTGTTCAGGCAGTGTAGGGGGTTGTGTGGGAGGTGGTGTTTCAGGCTTTAGGGCAGTGCAGTGGTATTCGGGCAGTGTAGGGGGTCTTGCTGGGGGTGGTGTTTCAGGGTTTAGGGCAGTGGTGTTCAGGCAGTGTAGGGGGTCGTGCTGGGGGTGGTGTTTCAGGGTTTAGGGCAGTGCAATGGTGTTCGGGCAGTGTAGGGGGTCGTGCAGGGGCTGGTGTTTCAGGGTTTAGGGCAGTGCAGTGGTGTTCGGGCAGTGTAGGGGGTCGTGCTGGGGGTGGTGTTTCAGGGTTTAGGGCAGTGCAGTGGTGTTTGGGCAGTGTAGGGGGTCGTGCTGGGGGTGGTGTTTCTGGGTTTAGGGCAGTGTAGTGGTGTTCGGGCATTGTAGGGGGTCGTGCAGGGGGTGGTGAGTCAGGGTTTAGGGCAGTGCAGTGGTGTTCGGGCAGTGTAGGGGGTCATGCTGGGGGTAGAGTTTTAGGGTTTAGGGCAGTGCAGTGGTCTTCGGGCAGTATAGGGGGTCGTGCAGGGGGTGGTGTTTTAGGGTTTAGGGCAGTGCAGTGGTGCTCGGGCAGTGTAGGGGTCGTGCTGGGGTGGTGTTTCAGGGTTTAGGGCAGTGCAGTGGTGTTCGGGCAGTGTAGGGTGTTGTGCTGGGGGTGGTGTTTCAGGGTTTTGGGCAGTGCAGTGGTGTTTGGGCAGTGTAGGTGGTCTTGCTGGGGCTGGTGTTTCCGGGTTTAGTGCAGTGGTGTTCGGGCAGTGTAGGGGGTCTTGCTGGGGGTGGTGTTTCAGTGTTTAGGGCAGTGCAATGGTGTTCGCGCAGTGTAGGGGGTTTTGCTGGGGCTGATGTTTCAGCGTTTAGGGCAGCGCAGTGGTGTTCGGGCAGTGTAGGGCGTCTTGCTGGGGGTGGTGTTTCAGGGTTTAGGGCAGTGCAGTGGTGTTCGGGCAGTGTAGGGGGTCTTGCTGGGGCTGGTGTTTCAGGATTTAGGGTAGTGCAGTGGTGTTCGGGCAATGTAGGGGGTCGTGCTGGGGCTGGTGTTTGAGGGTTTAGGGCAGTGCAGTGGTGTTCGGGCAGTGTAGGGGGTCGTGCTGGGGCTGGTGTTTCAGGGTTTAGGGCAGTGCAGTGGTTTTCAGGCAGTGTAGGCGGTCGTGCTAGGGGTGGTGTTTCAGGGTTTAGGGCAGTGCAGTCGTGTTCGGGCAGTGTAGGGGGTCATGCTGGGGGTGGTGTTCCAGGGTTTAGGGCAGTGCAGTGGTGTTCGGGCAGTGTAGGGGGTCGTGCTGGGGCTGGTGTTTCAGGGTTTTGGGCAGAGCAGTGGTGTTCGGGCAGTGTAGGGGGTCGTGCTGGGGGTGGTGTTTTAGGATTTAGGGCACTGCAGTGTTGTTCGGGCAGTGTAGGGGGTCTTGCTGGGGGTGGTGTTTCAGGGTTTAGGGCAGTGGTGTTCGGGCAGTGTAGGGGGTCTTGCTGGGGGTGATGTTTCAGGGTTTAGGGCAGTGCAGTGGTGTTCGGGCAGTGTAGGGGGTATTGCTGGGGTAGTGTTTCAGGGTTTAGGGCAGTGCAGTAGTGTTCGTGCAGTGTAGGGGGTCATGCTGGGGGCGGTGTTTCAGGGTTTAGGGCAGTGCAGTAGTGTTCGGTCAGTGTAGGGGGTCGTGCAGGGGGTGGTGTTTCAGGGTTTAGGGCAGTGCAATGGTGTTCGGGCAGTGTAGGGGGTCATGCTGGGGGTGGTGTTTCAGGGTTTAGGGCAGTGCCGTGGTTTTCGGGCAGTGTAGTGGGTCATGCAGGGCATGGTGTTTCAGGGTTTAGGGCAGTGCAGTGGTGTTCGGGCAATGTAGGGGGTCGTGCTGGGGCTGGTGTTTCAGGGTTTAGGGCAGTGCAGTGGTGTTCGGACAGTGTAGGGGGTCTTGCTGGGGGTGGTGTTTCAGGGTTTAGGGCAGTGGTGTTCGGGCAGTGTAGGGGGTCTTGCTGGGGGTGATGTTTCAGGGTTTAGGGCAGTGCAGTGGTGTTCGGGTAGTGTAGGGGTCTTGCTTGGGGTAGTGTTTCAGGGTTTAGGGCAGTGCAGGGGTGTTCGTGCAGTGTAGGGGGTCGTGCTGGGGATGGTGTTTCAGGGTTTAGGCCAGTGCAGTAGTGTTCGGGCAGAGTAGGGGGTCGTGCAGGGGGAATGGTGTTTCAGGGTTTAGGGCAGTGCAGTGGTGTTCGGGCAGTGTAGTGGGTCATGCAGGGGGTGGTGTTTCAGGGTTTAGGGCAGTGCAGTGGTGTTCGGGCAATGTAGGGGGTCGTGCTGGGGCTGGTGTTTCAGGGTTTAGGGCAGTGCAGTGGTGTTCGGGCAGTGTAGGGGGTCTTGCTGGGGGTGGTGTTTCAGGGTTTAGGGCAGTGGTGTTCGGGCAGTGTAGGGGGTCTTGCTGGGGGTGATGTTTCAGGGTTTAAGGCAGTGCAGTGGTGTTCGGGCAGTGTAGGGTGTCGTGCTGGGGGTGGTGTTTCAGGGTTTAGGACAGTGCAGTGGTGTTCGGGCAGTGTAGGGGTCGTGCACGGGGTGGTGTTTCAGGGTTTAGGGCAGTGCAGTGGTGTTCGGGCAGTGTAGGGGGTTGTGCTGGGGCTGGTGTTTCAGGGTTTAGGGCAGTGCAATGGTGTTTTGGCAGTGTAGGGGGTCGTGCTGGGGCTAGTGTTTCACGGTTTAGGGCAGTGCAGTGGTGTTCGGGCAGTGTAGGGGGTCATGCTGGGGCTGGTGTTTCAGGGTTTAGGGCAGTGCAGTGGTGTTCGTGCAGTATAGGTGGTCGTGCTGGGGCTGGTGTTTCAGGGTTTAGGGCAGTGCAGTGGTGTTCGGGCAGTGTAGGGGGTCATGCTGGGGCTGGTGTTTCAGGGTTTAGGACAGTGCAGTGGTGCTCAGGCAGTGTAGGGGGTCGTGCTGGGGGTGGTGTTTATGGGTTTAGGGTAGTGCAGTGGTGTTCGGGCAGTATAGGGGGTCGTGCTGGGGCTGGTGTTTCAGGGTTTAGGGCAGTGCAGTGGTGTTCGGGCAGTGTAGGGGGTCGTGCTGGGGCTGGTGTTTTAGGGTTTAGGGCAGTGCAGTGGTGTTCGGGCAGTGTAGGGGGTCTTGCTGGGGGTAGTTTTTCAGGGTTTAGGGCAGTGCAGTAGTGTTCAGGCAGTGTAGGGGGTCGTGCTGGGGCTGGTGTTTCAGGGTTTAGGGCAGTGCAGGCAGTGGTGCTCGGGCAGTGTAGGGGGTCGTGCTGGGGGTGGTGTTTCTGGGTTTAGGGTAGTGCAGTGGTGTTCGGGCAGTGTAGGGGTTTGTGCTGGGGCTGGTGTTTCAGGGTTTAGGGCAGTGCAGTGGTGTTTGGGCAGTGTAGGGGGTCGTGCTGGGGCTGGTGTTTCAGTGTTTTGGGCAGAGCAGTGGTGTTCGGGCAGTGTAGGGGGTCGTGCTGGGGGTGGTGTTTCAGGGTTTAGGGCAGTGCAGTGGTGTTCGAGCAGTGTAGGGGGTCGTGCTGGGGGTGGTGTTTCAGGGTTTAGGGCAGTGGTGTTCGGGCAGTGTAGGGGGTCTTGCTGGGGGTGATGTTTCAGGGTTTAGGGCAGTGCAGTGGTGTTCGGGCAGTGTAGGGGGTCTTGCTGGGGGCAGTGTTTCAGGGTTTAGGGCAGAGCAATGGTGTTCAGGCAGTGTAGGGGGTTGTGTTGGAGGTGGTGTTTCAGGCTTTAGGGCAGTGCAGTGGTTTTCGGGCAGTGTAGGGGGTCTTGCTGGGGGTGGTGTTTCAGGGTTTAGGGCAGTGCAGTGGTGCATTGGGTCGTGCAGGGGTCATGCTGGGGGAGTGTTTTAGGGTTTAGGGCAGAGCAATGGTGTTCAGGCAGTGTAGGGGGTTGTGTTGGAGGTGGTGTTTCAGGCTTTAGGGCAGTGCAGTGGTGTTCAGGCAGTGTAGGGGGTCGTGCAGGGGCTGGTGTTTCAGGGTTTAGGGCAGTGCAGTGGTGTTCGGGCAGTGTAGGGGGTCGTGCTGGGGGTGGTGTTTCAGGGTTTAGGGCAGTGCAGTGGTGTTTGGGCAGTGTAGTGGGTCGTGCTGGGGGTGGTGTTTCTGGGTTTAGGGCAGTGTAGTGGTGTTCGGGCAGTGTAGGGGGTCGTGCAGGGGGTGGTGAGTCAGGGTTTAGGGCAGTGCAGTGGTGTTCGGGCAGTGTAGGGGGTCATGCTGGGGGTAGAGTTTTAGGGTTTAGGGAGTGCAGTGGTGTTCGGGCAGTGTAGGGGGTCGTGCAGGGGGTGGTGTTTCAGGGTTTAGGGCAGTGCAGTGGTGTTCGGGCAGTGTAGGGGTCGTGCTGGGGGTGGTGTTTCAGGGTTTAGGGCAGTGCAGTGGTGTTCGGGCAGTGTAGGGTGTCGTGCTGGGGGTGGTGTTTCAGGGTTTTGGGCAGTGCAGTGGTGTTCGGGCAGTGTAGGTGGTCTTGCTGGGGCTGGTGTTTCCGGGTTTAGTGCAGTGGTGTTCGGGCAGTGTAGGGGGTCTTGCTGGGGGTGGTGTTTCAGGGTTTAGGGCAGTGCAATGGTGTTCGCGCAGTGTAGGGGGTTTTGCTGGGGCTGATGTTTCAGTGTTTAGGGCAGCGCAGTGGTGTTCGGGCAGTGTAGGGGGTCTTGCTGGGGGTGGTGTTTCAGGGTTTAGGGCAGTGCAGTGGTGTTCGGGCAGTGTAGGGGGTCTTGCTGGGGCTGGTGTTTCAGGGTTTAGGGCAGTGCAGTGGTGTTCGGGCAGTGTAGGGGGTCTTGCTGGGGCTGGTGTTTCAGGGTTTAGGGTAGTGCAGTGGTGTTCGGGCAGTGTAGGGGGTCGTGCTGGGGCTGGTGTTTGAGGGTTTAGGGCAGTGCAGTGGTGTTCGGGCAGTGTAGGGGGTCGTGCTGGGGCTGGTGTTTCAGGGTTTAGGGCAGTGCAGTGGTTTTCAGGCAGTGTAGGCGGTCGTGCTGGGGGTGGTGTTTCAGGGTTTAGGGCAGTGCAGTGGTGTTCGGGCAGTGTAGGGGGTCGTGCTGGGGGTGGTGTTTCAGGGTTTAGGGCAGTGCAGTGGTGTTCGGGCAGTGTAGGGGGTCGTGCTGGTGCTGGTGTTCAGGGTTTTGGGCAGAGCAGTGGTGTTTGGGCAGTGTAGGGGGTCGTGCTGGGGGTGGTGTTTTAGGATTTAGGGCACTGCAGTGCTGTTCGGGCAGTGTAGGGGGTCTTGCTGGGGGTGGTGTTTCAGGGTTTAGGGCAGTGGTGTTCGGGCAGTGTAGGGGGTCTTGCTGGGGGTGATGTTTCAGGGTTTAGGGCAGTGCAGTGGTGTTCGGGCAGTGTAGGGGGTCTTGCTGGGGCTGGTGTTTCAAGGTTTAGGGCAGTGCAGAAGTGTTCGTGCAGTGTAGGGGGTCATGCTGGGGGCGGTGTTTCAGGGTTTAGGGCAGTGCAGTATTGTTCGGGCAGTGTAGGGGGTCATGCAGGTGGTGGTGTTTCAGGGTTTAGGGCAGTGCAATGGTGTTCGGGCAGTGTAGGGGGTCATGCTGGGGGTGGTGTTTCAGGGTTTAGGGCTGTGCAGTGGTGTTCGGGCAGTGTAGTGGGTCATGCAGGCGGTGGTGTTTCAGGGTTTAGGGCAGTGCAGTGGTGTTCGGGCAGTGTAGGGGGTCTTGCTGGGGGGTAGTGTTTCAGGGTTTAGGGCAGTGCAGGGGTGTTCGTGCAGTGTAGGGGGTCGTGCTGGGGATGGTGTTTCAGGGTTTAGGCCAGTGCAGTAGTGTTCGGGCAGAGTAGGGGGTCGTGCAGGGGCAATGGTGTTTCAGGGTTTAGGGCAGTGCAGTGGTGTTCGGGCAGTGTAGTGGGTCATGCAGGGGGTGGTGTTTCAGGGTTTAGGGCAGTGCAGTGGTGTTCGGGCAATGTAGGGGGTCGTGCTGGGGCTGGTGTTTCAGGGTTTAGGGCAGTGCAGTGGTGTTCGGGCAGTGTAGGGGGTCTTGCTGGGGGTGGTGTTTCAGGGTTTAGGGCAGTGGTGTTCGGGCAGTGTAGGGGGTCTTGCTGGGGGTGATGTTTCAGGGTTTAGGGCAGTGCAGTGGTGTTTGGGCAGTGTAGGGTGTCGTGCTGGGGGTGGTGTTTCAGGGTTTAGGGCAGTGCAGTGGTGTTCGGGCAGTGTAGGGGGTTGTGCTGGGGCTGGTGTTTCAGGGTTTAGGGCAGTGCAATGGTGTTCTGGCAGTGTAGGGGGTCGTGCTGGGGCTAGTGTTTCACGGTTTAGGGCAGTGCAGTGGTGTTCGGGCAGTGTAGGGGGTCATGCTGGGGCTGGTGTTTCAGGGTTTAGGGCAGTGCAGTGGTGTTCGGGCAGTGTAGGGTGTCGTGCTGGGGGTGGTGTTTCAGGGTTTAGGGCAGTGCAGTGGTGTTCGGGCAGTGTAGGGGGTCATGCTGGGGCTGGTGTTTCAGGGTTTAGGGCAGTGCAGTGGTGTTCGGGCAGTGTAGGGGGTCGTGCTGGGGCTTGTGTTTCAGGGTTTTGGGCAGAGCAGTGGTGTTCGGGCAGTGTAGGGGGTCGTGCTGGGGGTGGTGTTTCAGGGTTTAGGGCAGTGCAGTGGTGTTCGGGCAGTGTAGGGGGTCGTGCTGGGGGTGGTGTTTCAGGGTTTAGGGCAGTGGTGTTCGGGCAGTGTAGGGGGTCTTGCTGGGGGTGATGTTTCAGGGTTTAGGGCAGTGGAGTGGTGTTTGGGCAGTGTAGGGGGTCTTGCTGGGGATAGTGTTTCAGGGTTTAGGGCAGTGCAGTGGTGTTTGGGCAGTGTAGGGGGCCGTGCTGGGGGTGGTGTTTCAGGGTTTAGGGCAGTGCAGTGGTGTTTGGGCAGTGTAGGGGGTCGTGAAGGGGGTGGTGTTTCAGGGTTTAGGGCAATGCAGTGGTGTTCAGCATTGTAGGGGGTCGTGCTGGGGGTGGTGTTTCAGGGTTTAGGGCAGTGCAGTGGTGTTCGAACAGTGTAGGGGGTCGTGCAGGGGCTGGTGTTTCAAGGTTTAGGGCAGTGCAGTGGTGTTCGGGCAGTGTAGGGGGTCGTTCTGGGGGTAGAGTTTTAGGGTTTAGGGTAGTGCAGTGGTGCTTGTGTAGTGTAGGGGGTCGTGCTGGGGGTAGTGTTGTAGGGTTTAGGGTAGTGCAGTGGTGTTCGGGCAGTGTAGGGGGTCTTGCTGGGGGTGGTGTTTCAGGGTTTAGGGCAGTGGTGTTCGGGCAGTGTAGGGGGTCTTGCTGGGGGTGATGTTTCAGGGTTTAGGGCAGTGCAGTGGTGTTCGGGCAGTGTAGGGGGTCTTGCTGGGGGTAGTGTTTCAGGGTTTAGGGCAGTGCAGGGGTGTTCGTGCAGTGTAGGGGGTCGTGCTGGGGATGGTGTTTCAGGGTTTAGGGCAGTGCAGTAGTGTTCGGGCAGTGTAGGGGGTCGTGCAGGGGGAATGGTGTTTCAGGGTTTAGGGCAGTGCAGTGGTGTTCGGGCAGTGTAGGGTGTCATGCTGGGGGTGGTGTTTCAGGGTTTAGGGCAGTGCAGTGGTGTTCGGGCAGTGTAGGGGGTCGTGCACGGGGTGGTGTTTCAGGGTTTAGGGCAGTGCAGTAGTGTTCGGGCAGTGTAGGGGGTTGTGCTGGGGCTGGTGTTTCAGGGTTTAGGGCAGTGCAATGGTGTTCTGGCAGTGTAGGGGGTCGTGCTGGGGCTAGTGTTTCACGGTTTAGGGCAGTGCAGTGGTGTTCGGGCAGTGTAGGGGGTCATGCTGGGGCTGGTGTTTCAGGGTTTAGGGCAGTGCAGTGGTGTTCGTGCAGTGTAGGTGGTCGTGCTGGGGCTGGTGTTTCAGGGTTTAGGGCAGTGCAGTGGTGTTCGGGCAGTGTAGGGGGTCATGCTGGGGCTGGTGTTTCAGGGTTTAGGGCAGTGCAGTGGTGCTCAGGCAGTGTAGGGGGTCGTGCTGGGGGTGGTGTTTCTGGGTTTAGGGTAGTGCAGTGGTGTTCGGGCAGTGTAGGGGGTCGTGCTGGGGCTGGTGTTTCAGGGTTTAGGGCAGTGCAGTGGTGTTCGGGCAGTGTAGGGGGTCGTGCTGGGGCTGGTGTTTCAGGGTTTTGGGCAGAGCAGTGGTGTTCGTGCAGTGTAGGGGGTCGTGCTGGGGGTGGTGTTTCAGGGTTTAGGGCAGTGCAGTGGTGTTCGGGCAGTGTAGTGGGTCGTGCTGGGGGTGGTGTTTCAGGGTTTAGGGCAGTGGTGTTCGGGCAGTGTATGGGGTCTTGCTGGGGGTGATGTTTCAGGGTTTAGGGCAGTGGAGTGGTGTTTGGGCAGTGTAGGGGGTCTTGCTGGGGATAGTGTTTCAGGGTTTAGGGCAGTGCAGTGGTGTTTGGGCAGTGTAGGGGGCCGTGCTGGGGGTGGTGTTTCAGGGTTTAGGGCAGTGCAGTGGTGTTCGGGCAGTGTAGGGGGTCGTGAAGGGGCTGGTGTTTCAGGGTTTAGGGCAGTGCAGTGGTGTTCGGGCAGTGTAGGGGGTCGTGCTGGGGGTGGTGTTTCAGGGTTTAGGGCAGTGCAGTGGTGTTCGAACAGTGTAGGGGGTCGTGCAGGGGCTGGTGTTTCAAGGTTTAGGGCAGTGCAGTGGTGTTCGGGCAGTGTAGGGGGTCGTTCTGGGGGTAGTGTTTTAGGGTTTAGGGTAGTGCAGTGGTGCTTGTGTAGTGTAGGGGGTCGTGCTGGGGGTAGTGTTTTAGGGTTTAGGGTAGTGCAGTGGTGTTTGTGTAGTGTAGGGGGTCATGTTTTAGGGTAGTGCAGTGGTGTTTGGGTAGTGTAGGGGGTCGTGCTGGGGGTATTGTTTTAGGATTTAGGTTAGTGCAGTGGTGTTTGGGTAGTGTAGGGGATCGTGCTGGGGTAGTGTTTTAGGGTTTAGGGTAGTGCAGTGGTGTTTGTGTAGTGTAGGGGGTCATGCTGGGGGTAGTGTTTTAGGGTTTAGGATAGTGCAGTGGTGCTTGTGTAGTGTAGGGAGTCGTGCTGGGGTAGTGTTTTAGGGTTTAGAGTAGTGCAGTAGTGTTTTTGTAGTGTAGGGGGTCATGTTTTAAGATGCAACGCTCCAATACCTGACCAGTCTGCACTACATAAAACTGCAAAAAAACTAAAAATAAAAAGTGTTTTGCACACTTTTGTCATTGGGCTATATGTGGGCTACATCTGGGTAATATTTGTGCTACATTTGGGCTCTTTTTTCTCTGGTGGCCATCTTGGAAGACTTCTTTGTTATGAAGTTTCCTAATTTCCTCATTTACTGCAGTCTCCTCAGTAGGAAATGCTTTCAGTTTTTACTTTGATTCCATCAAGAAGGCATTCAGATGTGTCTCACATTTGCCATAAATTCAGAATGTTAGCACTCTAGTTGCTCATTAGATCACTGTACTAAAGCTACTGCTCACCAGGGAGTTAACTGGAAGTCTGCTGCTGGTATTGAAAGTGATTGTTTCAGTCTGCATGTCAGAATTTTCTAATGAAATAGAAGAGGATTTGAGATCTCACTTAAAACATGCCCTCATTTTTCTTTCTGCAGCACTAACCATAATTTCTATTTAAAAAAGAACCCCCTCATTTTGTTCCTTTTTAAATTAAATGTTTTAAGTATTAACGGTTTATTCCAATCAAGATGGCTTCCGGTGTGCCATACTTTTGTCATAAGTAAGGCTGTTAGCGCTCTAGTTGTTCTTTAGAACACTCTGGGAAGCTGCAGTAGAACACAAAGGCATCAACTGGCAGGCTGCTCCTGTTGAAATATAACAGGAAGATATTTGAGATCTCACTTGAAACATGTCCTAATTTTTCTTTCTATAGCACTAACCATAATTTCTATGACAAAATGAACCCCATCATTTTGTTCCTTTTTAAATTAAATGTTTTAAGTGTTACCAGTTTATTCCAATCAAGATGGCTTCAGGTGTGCCATACTTTTGTCATAAGTAAGGCTGTTAGCACTCTAGTTGTTCTTTAGAACACTCTGGGAAGCTGCAGTAGAACACAAAGGAATCAACTGACAGTCTCTGCCCTTGTTGGATGTACATGTTTTACTGAGAATGTCAGACTTCATTCTCACATGACTGAGAAAGATAATGTGAATTTACAGAAAATATGCTCTCATTTTAGCTTCTGGAGCACCTTCCAAAACTGTATGGGACAAGCATGTGAAAATAGTTTTCTCTCAAACATGATTCATGATATCCCAGCAGAAGGTTTTTCACAGGGTAAAATCACCTTAGAACACACCACAATTCCTGAAATTAGTATGGTACCATCAACAAATGAATTCTAATGTAACTAAAGTCTGTTATCACCCTTAATAGTTCTCCTTTTGGTAACCCTCAAAATCTTTGATTCACTACAAGGCATTTCAATGGGGTACTATCATGTATATTGGTCTCAAGATGGCTGCCAGCAATTCCAGGATGAAGTGCTGACAGCCAATCAGATCTCACGATGACATGTGTGGTTAGGCTCCGCCCAGATATATATGTGTTTTTACTTTTGATTTTCTCAGCAACTACTGAACGGATTTACACCATTTAACAAAAGGGTTCTTTCTGAACCAAGAACTACCTCTTTGCCAAATTTGGTGTAATTCCGTTCAGCAGTTCGGGCTGTAGCCTTGCATAAAGTTTCCTATGGGAAATTGATTTTTTGACTCTTATTTTTTTAATTTCTCCGCAACTACTGAACGGATTTACACCATTTAACAAAAAGGGTTCTTTCTGAACCAAGAACTACCTCTTTGCCAAATTTGGTGTAATTCCGTTCAGCAGTTCGAGCTGTAGCCGTGTCTAAAGTTTCCTATGGGAAAATGAATGGGAAAAACACGTTTTGGGACCCCCTTTTTCTCGGCCCCCGCTTGATGAATCACCCCGAGACTTTCAGGGTAGGAGCGGACCGGAGCGGGCCATAAAGTTTGAAAATTTCGCGAAGATTCGTCAACCGGCAAGAGAGTTATTTCAAATAGAATGTCGCGGATTTCCTATGGAAAATAGGTCCTAACTATAACTATCTACTGGCGACCGCCAGTAGATAATATATATATATATATATATATATATATATATATATATATATATATATATATATATATATATATGTATATGTATATATATATAAATATATATAACCATATGAGACACACTGTTGTAGTGATATCAAATTAGTGAAACTGCTGCCATGTAGCGAGTAGCGAGGTGATAATATAATGAAGCATGCTAATCACCCCCAATTTACTGAACAATATACTGCTGACATGACAACCGTGGACATGTTAAGGACTCTGTTTTTTATTTGATTGGACAATCAACATTTTTCTGGTGGCAAGATGCAGACTTAAATGTACTCCATATTATATATTGTCATGGACACGAGAACTTAAATCAATTCTGACAACCGTGGTATTGTTTTTCACCGTACAGTACTTGTTTATTACACAACAAATACTATAACTTTGACCAACAGGGGCTAATTCCCCAATCCGAAGTGGTGACGGAAGTGATCTCCTCACTTACGAGCCCGTCTTTAAAACACTGACGTGGCATACTTTATTAGCCGTATAAATAACAGCACTAAGATGGTGGCCAACAATTTCCAAGTACCCATGTTTTGCTATTTTTAACTCTATACTATTTGGTCATTCACAAACAAAGAGGTTGATATACACCATGGCCAAGATTTATCAATATTTGACGCAACACAATGCAGCAAGATAACATGCTACACTGCAGTGACTGCACCAAATGGAGAGAGCAGGAATTTGGCTTATTTACTAACACATGGCACATTCGGGCTCCCTATCTACTGTGGCGCACTGTGTGCTACCTGGCGCCAACACAGGCATCCTTGCGCCATGGTGCAAGGATGCCTGCATTGCAAGCAGGATTACTTTTGTGCAGGATTGGACACCTTCCTTCACATAAATAAAATCCTTAGAGGAATTTTACTCTTTCTAAGTTTGCTGTAGAATGAAAGGCATACAATTTTGATACATCCCCAGGTTTTCTTCTCTTCGTAAATCTGGGAATGCGTCAAATTTCATGGGTAGAATGGGGGGGACATCCACGCTCCACCCAAGTAACGCCTTCCTGGCGCAGAGTAACGCAAGGCAGGGACCTCACCTGTCTTGCGTTACTCCAAATTTGCCAAGCCACGCAAGGCCATGCATAGTGGTTTTTTTAATCTGACTTAAGGAGTGAATGACCCTTGGGTCTTCCTGGGTGACGCAAGGGCAACACAATACTTTGATAAATCTGGACCCATATGTCAAAATTCACAATGGCTTAGGGGAATACAGACCACATTAAATATCTGAATAATAGGCCATTTAATAACATAAGAGAATTTATTTTAGAGGATCAGTTCTAGATCCACTTAGACTAAGTTGTGTCTTCAAAGCTTGATTTGCAAATATTTTACTGCAAGCACGAGTGATTTAGTGAATAGATGAGGTTCAAGGATTATCAGAAGTTTCAATGGTATTTATTAAGGTATAGATACAATGTTCTGTCACCAAGTCTTCAGGGGACCAACTGGAAGCAGGGTATCTTACCAACATTCTATTCTGGTGTATATGCCATCGCAGAACACTTCACAAATACAACACACCTCATAGGAATTCAGTCCTTCTGTATATGATCAATTCAAAACCTCATTAATGAATAGTACAGAGGATCATTTTGTGAGACCAACAAGCGAAAGTCAGTCCTTAAATTTAAGTGGAGTCCAACATAATTTGCTACTGTAACACCATTTGTGAAGGCAGAGATCTTTGTTCCCAACAGAGTATTAATGAGATGGTCAGCAGGCCTTTTCCTTCAGCAGAACATGTCCTTCTCTCAACATTTCATGATCTCTCTGCAAAAATCTGTACTCATTTCCCATCATTTTGATATGCCAACATTTCCAATGATACATTCTCATTGCATTTCCACAAATCTCCTATATAGATACTGGAATGCAAAATTTTGACAAACCTTTCTTTAACAACATACGTGCTTTGATTCTAACTCAAGCACTGACACACTTCTCACAGACATGCAGATAATACCGTCTCTCATCAGTCATTTCATTTGATTCAATCCACAACTTACTTTATTTGTTTGTGCCAAAAGACCACCCACAGGTGCCTCAAACCAGATCATACTTTTCTTACCCTTCTAAATTCAGATGGAATCTTTCAAGTTACCACATGTTGTATTGTTCTGTAAATCCAGATATTTTTCTGCATTAATTCAAACACATCCTTCCTACTCTTATACGCACACTCTGATAACATGCAGTTAAACCTCTCAATCCATCCATTTAATTCTGGTTGATAGAAGATCATCCACAAATGGGTAATTCCATATTTATTCATTAATTCCATATTTATTTGTTATAGTTAAGAAGTAAATTGTATTGCATTATCAGTGGTGTCTGAATCCCACACACTTGGTAAAATATTTATAATCTCCTCAGTGTTGGAATCACACAAAAACTTGACCTTAACCCAACATGATAAATGATAAATTGAAACTATCATGTGACTCAAATGAGCTGGTAAGACTTAAAAGGGATCAAAAAAACATCTAAACCAACTTCCTGCTGTGCCTTCTCAGAAAAGAGACAGACACATCAGTAGCTGACCTAATCATCCAGTGCTTGTCTCTGTTGACACATTGAAAAAAAAGTCTTTAACTTTCCTTTTGACATTGCCCTTTGCCAGAAATCCATTTTTACTCATCTCTTAGTAAAATTCACAGCCATGTGACCTTCGTGCACATCCTCCAAAACTAATTTCCCGCTTAACCACTGGGGGACCAACTTGTCACCACTGCATGCAGTCTTCCTCATATAATTCTTTGGCCCCCTTCCAGAAATGTTGCAATTCCTGTTTTATAACTTTCTCTCTTGATCAACCTTTAATCAAAATCCCCAAAATCTCTTGCATAAAATTGTGTTTTTCCATGTCTTACTTTCATTTGAACATGTCCTTGCATATTACAGCATTCGCCCTGACCTCAGCGATGATGCATTTCTCCTTATTCTCCCAAGACTTTCCCTCCCTTTCAACCTTGAGAGGTGACCTAGACAAGCAGGATATCTTAATACTATTCTCACAACCTATGCACTCAATACTGAAACAGAACTCATGCAGTTTTGTTGCTCATCTTCATAAGCTTGCTGTTGACTTCTTTATTTTGCGTCCAAACAATATATCAATGGATGGCTGATGATTAGATCAAATTACAAGTGGTCTCCCCTACACATAACAGAGTATCTCTGTTTCACTGGCTTCAGTGCCCAGGATGTGAACTGTGCTGTAAATTCTTCCTGTCTTTCTACATGATTTAGCACTGTATCAAAACGTATGTCTTGGTGTCCACCAGGAATTCAACACCTCAATAAAAACTTATAATACAAGGTGCTTTAGATATCACCTTCTTTATTCTCTTAAAACACCATGGCAACAGTCTGTTCATGGGTGTCCTTTTTAAGAAGTGCCTAAGACTTTGAGTCAGGTCAGTAAAATCATTTACAAACTTTTCTTAAAATTCGCACATGCCAAGGAAAGAATGTAACTATCCCTTATCTCTTGGCTGGGGAGTTTTTACAATAGATTTGACCAAGCATGGTTTCCCAGTTAATGCACACCATAAATATTCAGCTTCTCTCCCTTTCAATACCCTTGTATTTTATTAATGCCATGCCACGCTCACAAAATCTTCAGAATATCTTCAACAGTACCGTCATGTTGTTGAATTTCATGAACAAAAATTAGAATGTTGTCATGAAATGCCACTACATTCTTAACATTTTTAAACTTGCCAAATATAACTTTCTAAAATGCTGACACTGGAGATGTCATAACAAATTGCATAAAATAAAATAGATGTATCTCACAAGGCATAACAAATGCAGTAACATGTTGAGACTCTGGATTCAGAACAACCTGGTGATGTGCACCTCTGAGGTCACCATTCATGTATCATTTGGTTCAAAGTACTGCCTCAATAAGATCTTCAATTCTATGTAACAGGAAGTTTTCAATCAACTGCCTCAATGAGACTCCTGAGGTCAATACAAAGACGCAACTCAACAGACAATAGGGCAACAATTGGAGAGAGCGGTTACTGTCATCTACTTGTTCAATAATCCCCTGCTTTACTATATCTTCAATCTGTTTCTATAGCTCATGTGCAACACGGTAAGGTAAATCATACTTGCAAACATTATATGACTAATTACTATAAAGATGATGTCAACGAAGAGTACAGCATATGATGTTTGCTCATGTGACATCACTGAAAACACACTAAAATCAGACTTTCCCTTGTCCTCCATCCACTGCTTCATCCATTAGGACGCTTCTCTCCCCATACTCCTACCTACTCTTCCCATCCTTCATTCCATCTCCTCATTCTCCCTGCTCTTCCTCATCCTAATCTTCTCCAGTTGTCCCTCTCCTCTTACAGTTCTCCCATTCCATTTCAAATGACCCTGTTCTTCCTCACCTCAGCTTCTTAAACTCATTGTCTTCTACTCTCCCAACTATCACCTCCGAGTCCATTAAGACTTTCCTCTTCCCATCACTGCTCATCTTTCCTATTCACTATTCTCTACTTCCTTCCTTTTCCATCTTTTCACATTGATTTGATACCTCATCGCACGCAAATAAAAAATTCATAAACTCCCATTTGGATGTGAGATGCACCGTAATACTCTGCACCATGTATCTGCAGCAACTTCAATCAAAGCTTCCATTTTGTTCAGAAAAGAATTTATGACTAGAATTTCCACCACTGCTGTTTCCAAAAGCACAGCAAGTTTAATGAGAAAAAAGGTGGCATCATTATAGGAACAAATGTACTTAGACGTATGGACACAAACACACAAAGTACACATGTTTCTAATGTACAGGAATCTAGATCAATATTTCCCGATGCCAACTGCAAGCTTGTTGTCAAAAATGTGCACTCTTGAATGAGTGTAACACGTGTCAATGAGGTTCCACGTTGAGCCATTGTGCACCACAGACATAACAGAAGCCATTGTGAGTGAATACATTTTACAGAGTGAATGCCTGAATCAACATCAACAGATTGATCCACTCCGGAAAGAAAATGAAATATGGAATCAGGTACCTTCTTCAATAACTGTGCTCACTGTACATTTTTATCTGTTTAGCTCCATACTTTACTAGTGAGCACACTGTCAAACTTGGTATCCAGTCCAACGTCTCAGAAAAAATAAGCTGTAAGTGCAGCAAAAGTGTGTGGCACCTGAGCCACACACTCTTACCAGTCTTTGTCACCATGCATCATCAAGAAAACGTGCTCTTGTCCCAAGCAGGATGCTCTCATTTACATAAGCCTGTGTCAGACATATGCTTTGTACTATTTAAGAACACAGGTTTGGCACGTCCCTCTCCTCTCTGGTTTCTCACTTTCTTTGGAAGTGCTGGGGTAGAGCTCATCTCTTTAAAACAGAGAATTGCTTGCTAATAGACAGGTTCCAGGGAGAACTTGGAGAAGATAAGGGATGAGGTGAAATATAGGAAGGAGGTAAAACAAGGAAAGTCTATTCCCTAAGCTCCCCAGCCTGTAAAACAGCAAATATGAGCTGCTTCATGTCCTTGCACAAAAAGTCCATCCCACACACACCTGGAAGTGGTGGGCATGTAGAATTGCTGTGAATGATGTCTGACAAAGCTTTCCCTAACCCTACAAAACACACACACACACAGACACACAGACACACACACACCTTAAATAAACTGAATAATCTATCATTGGGAGATTTGTGAACTCAGAAGAGACGGCTAACACTTATCAGTACTGGAGATGGCTTTCTTCCAGCAACTACATATAGTAATACCTAAATGCAGAAGTAGTACGCTTACTGTATATCAATGAGTGTGTTGATAAACATGTGAAACATGACACACTACAAGACTCAGAAAGATACAGAATCAAAGTAGATCTCTACATACAAAATTAAGGTAATAATACATATTCCTACTATTTACTTACTTTAACACTTTTGTCTAAGAACTTGACTGCTCAGATTTGTAAGCATCCAGAGGGTAGCAGGATGCCTGCCCGCCCCTCATTTATTCCAAAGACACTTTCAGCTCTCCTTTCCTGAGATTGCTTATATATTTAACTCTTGGATGTCTGCACAGAGCATTGCTTTTATTATTTCATCAAAGAAGTGGCAGTAAATTGCAGAGGCCTGCTCAAACCTAAAGTCATTAGGCCAGACACTGAACTGTGTAGGTGGTAGGGCTGCCAAGAAAGCAGTAGTCTCCTACATAAGTAGAGTTGCCAATTGCGGTACATAATGCAACTTGCACGCCACACTTTAACCTTGATCATGTGTTCTTAACTTTTGATTTTTCCAAATATACCCTCAAAAACACATTTAAGCTACGTATCATTTTAAATTCAACCTGGTGCGACCAACTAAGCACGCGGAGTCCTTTATTGTTGCATAAACTTTACCTCTTCTGGCATGACCCTTGAATGAAAACTCAATCTATATATTAATATCTGTCCATAAATATTTCATGTCCAGTGGCCCTTTATTTATTAAACAAACTAATCTGTATTATTCACGAAAAAATGTTTTAGTTTCATCGCAAGAATCAATCTGATCAAAAACTTAAAACTACATTAGAAGACATTTTAAAAACCTAAACGAAACAGATCATTCATTCATGCTCAAAATACATTACAAAAGAAAGAGTACCTTTCCACTTTATTACAAGTGCATTAGGGTAATTTGCACTTTTAGTAAGGTGGAGAAGGATTCCTGTCACGTTTGTGACCAAGTACCTGTCCACCAAACTTTAAATCAGACCCTAATAGTCTTTCTTGAGCATTTTTGGATTTGAACCTGGCCACTAACTGGTTTCTAATGCCCTGAAATTATAGTGAACAATTTGTGGTGATCAGCTAAAACAAGGTTCATTTGACCTTTTAAATACAGTGTAACTGTTTTACTGCTATCTTAAAATCATTCAGTGCCTGACTCTCTTTTGCAACATATGGTCGAAAGGGTTTATAAATGTCTTGATCCGCATTGCCTAAATAACAAAGCAATTGTTTTTTTTTCTAGCAGACCTGTACCTCTGACCACCGTTTGCACCTAGATGAGCATTAAACAGCCTTATCTAATTACTCCATTTGATTGGTGAATTATCTGGATGTTGAAAGAAATGGAGCATGCAGTGTTAGATTCTGTTTGTTGGCCTAGATATTAGATATGACAAAACAGCGTTATCTAAGTGAAACATTCAGGGCGAAGAAAAGAGGACACATTATAAGTTCAAATACATTTCACACCAATGAAACACAAAAAATGAAGCACTTTAATCACTGACAATGGACCCCAGTGTTGTTTCATATTCTGTAGATTTCCTTTAAAAAAAGTACATATGCAAATCTCAGCAATGATATGAGATCAATATTTCCTTTTCAAGGCATTAAATACAAAAATGACAGGGCCTCTTCTTCATGGTAAGAGGAAGGAGCAAAACAAACCGTAACCAGTAGGGGCTCCTGGAAGGAGTGCGGGGCGGGGGAGGGGCAGGGTGGAGGGGAGTAAACTCCGGCTTACGGCCGTACTGAGTTAAGTACATAAATAAATAAATAAAACGAATTACATTGCGAGCGCTGATTGCAATTGATTATGTATATTAATAAGGGAGAAATGCCTAAAATTAAATTTTGACAAGACAGAGGTACTGATAATAGGAGGTTCTCCACCAGCTTTGAAAAAAAGTGGTGGCCAAGTTCCCTTAGGATTTTGCCAAAGCTTCTTCTACTTTTTCCACTTGCTTTCTTCTCTTCAAGAAAATGAGGAAAATGTATAGCTCTACTTCCTCCTGATCATAAATTCACTGTCATACAGGCCACAGTGAGAGTTAGGCTGGATTACTGTACCTCCCTACATTTAGCTCTTCCTAAGTAAGCAATACATAAAATGCAGATTACTAAAAACATGCCAGCCAGAACCGAATTACATTTTCCACAGAACATCCCAATCGCTTCATATTTAGATGAAATGTATTGACTGCTAGTTTAAAACTGAACCAAATCTAAACCTCTTATGATCTGCAATAAGGCCATCTATGGTGCTTGACCTAAATTTGTTGAGGACATAATTCAGCCCTATATTTCATTGTGTAAATTGTTTTCCTCATCTGCCTTCCTCCTAAACATCCTGCCAATCAGGATAATGAGATGAGGTGTTGTTCCATTTCCAATGGAGTATCACAGATGTGGAACGCATTACCAA
The DNA here is from genome assembly GCA_963921515.1 of Calotriton arnoldi. NCBI lineage: Eukaryota > Metazoa > Chordata > Amphibia > Caudata > Salamandridae > Calotriton > Calotriton arnoldi. Next base: position 2,382,924 of record CAWUFW010001250.1, read on the forward strand.
TGCCCATTTACCTGTAATCATTCATCACTTGGCCTTCAGTAACCAACTAAACGCATATCTGTTTAAATAAATCTTGTTGTGTGCAGTTAACAGTGGCAAAACACCTTATTGGCATTAGCAGACACAAAAAATAGGTACATTTAAATATCATAACAGATATACCATCCTGCTGCCAAGGCTTCAGGGGACAAATTGGAAGCACAGAATCTTACTAAAATTGTACTCTGCAGCTTTCTCTGAAGGTATGTCTTTACAGAACACTTCAGACACAACAACAACACTTAGGGCCTCATTTATATGTTGGCGGTATGCATACTCTGTCGCAACTGAGACAGAGTATATATTCCACCAACATGAAGGTCCGCCTGCCCGATTTAAATGCGGGCGTACCTTTGGTTTGGCTACGGCGGTGACTACTTTGTCACCGACATAACCAAACCTCTCCAAAAGCCTGATAGAGTAAGGGCTGTCAGAGAAACGTCTACATGTCCGCCCCACAATCAGGATGGGCCGACATGTAGCCATTCTTTTACTGTTTTTCACCGCCAGACAAATCCTGTTGGTGAGGGACAGTAAGAAACAAATAATGTACCTCCCTCCATGGGAGATGACTCCCATGGCTAGGGGAGCATTACTTTTTTCTGTTTCAGGATTTTCATTTTGAAAAAAGAATACTGTTTGATGCAGAGTTGCTGTTCCTGCAAGTGCTTTATAAATAACACCCAGCTTGGCAGTAATTTATAAATTTGGCGGTCAGGACCTCCACCGGGGTGACAGAAGTATTTACTCTGTCGCCCTTGTGAAAAAATGGCCCTATCACTGAAAAACAAACCGGGCCATTAATCTTCTAATACTTCTGACTTACTTCTAAATTCCAGGTATAAACTAGGAGTACTATTGGATTATTCATTGAATTCAGTAGTAGACTAACAGCTGTGCCTGGGCTATCTTGGATTTCCCTTAGGATGGTGCAGTGTGGGATACTTTGCAGCAAGGTAAACAGGGAGTGGCTCAAATGTGAGTAGGGTTGCACCGGAGATCGTTTTCCCCATGGTTAAGGAATGTCAACGAGTCACCTCTACACATTAGCTAGTGCAAAACGTAAATGTGATACTCCAAGGAACCCTCCTCAGAACATTTTCTGTACTTGTGGAAGATCAGAAGGTGACTGGGCCTGCTGTCTGTGACCAGAGAGTAGCCCTGAAGGACTGGGTCTGCTCTCTTCTATACCCAGGACAAAGAAGTGGACTTCAAGGCTGACCTCCTGTGTCCTATATGGACACAACAAGCTGCAGGAGACATTTTCTTCTGAAGTGACCAGTTTACCAATACCAGCTGTCCTGGAATGGAGCTTGCTGGTAGCATCTGCTGGAGTGCTTTCCCTTAGGTCCTGGGAGCCTTGCATGTGATCTAGAGGAGCTGCACAGAAACTCTGAAAATCTGAGACTTATAATATTTTTGAACTTCCAAGATCTTCAGAGCTGTCAGCTGGACCTCACTGCAAAGATGTCAGATTTCAATGCAACTTCCTTGGATAGAGTATCATACTTGCCCTGCTGAAGGGTTTTGAGGTCCATAAAAAGACTAAGAGGCTCATTTAGAGTTTGGCAGGGCGTGTACTCTGTCACAGTGGCAAAAGAGTGCCCCATTCACCAAATTGACGGTCCGCCAACGTGATTTACAGATGGGTTAACTTAATTATATCAGCAACAGAGGCTTCTCCATCTCCATATTTGACATACTCCTCTAATGGCCTGGCAAAGTAAGGGCCGTCGGAGGTTTGGCCATTCGACCACTGGGAGCTTGAGCTCAAGTTAAACTTGCTGACTATGGGGTTCACCCTGACAAGCTAGTTTTAATATTCCTTGAGGTGTACGGCTGCCCTCCCCAAAACATAATCCACTTCTTTACAATACTGCTGTTCTAATCAAGGTCCTGGGCCATCATTGAAAGGCAATAGTACCTTCCGAGGATACTGTGAAATAAGCACTGATTCAAGGTTAGATGACCATTTTGAGCCAAATGGCTGTTTTGCTAATTATTTAGTTATCTCTTTAATAGTTCTCAATCGCACACACTAAACATAAAGGTATAGTAGTCAATACAGCCCCACCAAACTCTTTTGACTGAGTGCATGAAATGCAAGGAGCGCTAGACTAATAACCGAAGGAAGATTTTCAATACTACAAGCATTTTGAAGGTCAATCTCTTACATTGTTATAATGCAATTTAACTTTTGGAATCTCTAATGATTCTATATTACATAAAGAACACAGTCAGAGCACGCAGATTACAATTAGACTAAAATCAGAATTGGCCCACATTTGAGTTTGCATGAGCCTTTTGAGTGTGGGGATGCTAGAAATGTATTGGTTTTCAATGGAGTTGAGCAGGAACCCACATAATATAAACTGGGAAATAATTTTGATGGGGAGCTTCCATTTGGTGTAGCTTCAGTATTTGCATCTGGAGTTGGCCAGCACACAGGGAAATCTACATTTCTGAAAACTAAAGAGGCAGGGAATCCATGATGATATGTCTTACATGAATCCTCACATATTTATACCAGGAATTCCCTCCAAATATCAATGTATGTATCAAACAAATCACAATTTCCGCAGTTTTCTGTGACAGAAAATTACTAGACTTCTGCAAGAAAGCAAACATTATACCTTCTGTTGTTCTCAGACTTTTCCCAATAAACAATGTTATTTTTACATCTGTGGGTGGGTCTTTTGCATAGGGCAGGACAGAACAAAAACTTGGACCATATGAAGATCATAATGATGCTATATTAACTTTATACAGTCACAGTTTTGGGACTGTTACTGACCGTCACAATAGCCCCTACCACATATGATTAACTGTTTTTATATTGGTATAAGTGTGGGGATGCCGGGTATTGGGATATTTCCTTCTCCCCACAAACTCTGTATGTTTCTGTTACAGAAATATGTGCAATTCTGTTATTGAAATCAAAGTCTGATGTTTGTAGGGCATTCTGAGTAAGAAAAGGTGGTGGCATCCATACACACCACTCACTCCCCCAAGACGTCTAGTTCTCATTAATGTTGGGGTTGATAAGTTTCCCTAGGTGAGACTGACCCTGGGTCAAAATATTGCAGCCACCCACATCTCAGAAATCAGCCTAACTCCAAGCTTGTTTCTTGTCCTTTCCACTGTTATAGTTTTGGACCTTCTTGGCCTCAGGTGTTAGACCTACCCACCCTTGTGGGGTACTGCTTTAATTTTGGAAAAGTGTGGAAGAGCACAAAAATAGGAAATTTGCTATTACCTATTGATTTTCTTAGAACATTGGGAGTCACGTTTACTAACCCCTTGCACTGCCCTTGCATCACGCAAGGCAATGCAAGGGCTCAAGTGAAATTTACTAAGTCATGCAAAGCCACCTTGCATGGCTCTGCATGTCTTTGTAAATTCAGAGTAACACAAGGTAGCGCTAATTGCTACCTTGTGTTACTCTACATTGGGAAGGCGTTCCATGAGTAGACCATGGGTGTTTCAATGCATCCACCCTTGGATTTTGGCACATTCCCAGATTTACAAAGACTTGTAAACTTGGGAATGTATCAAATGGTACTACTTCACAGAGGCATAATGAGGAGGAATATCTTTATTTCTCCTTGTTATTTCCTCTTTCTATCTGTTATTTAGCCCAAGAAGTATTCCAAAAACCATTTGGCTCCTTACTGAGGCACAGACACGGACTGGGCCAGATTCACAAAGGTAAAGTTAGACCAAAAGTCTTACTTAGACCAAAGTCTAACTTTACTACTTTTTGGTATTCACAAAGGTAAGTTACTACTAGTAAAACTACTAGTAGTAAAGGTATGAGTAGTAGCTTACCTTTGTGAATACCAAAAAGTAGTAAAATTAAGAATTTTGGTCAAAGGGCCTTATTCACAAAGGTAAACTTAGACCTGAAGTCTAACTTTACACCTGAAGTCTAACTTTACAACTGAATCTAAGGGCCTGATTCACAAAGGTAAAGTTAGACCAAAAGTCTAACTTAGACCAAAACCCTAACTTACCTTTGTTAATTCTGAAAAGTAGTAAAATTAGACTTTTGGTCTAAATTACACTTTTGGTCTAACTTTACCTTTGTGAATCAGGCCCTTAGTTCCTTTTCTTCGTATTTTAGAGGAAAGACCTCTGGATGAAAGCTCCTACAAGAAGCAAAAAGTGCTTTGGATTTTACTTAGTGGATTGTCTGTGACCCAGCATGGAGCCATGACATGCAGAAAAGAGTTCCTTTAGAGTAAGTCAAGAAGAAACACTCTTTAGAGAAGAAAAAATAGTGTTACACAGTTAATAATAATGTACATTTCATGATTAAGATTTTGGGTTTTCAGGTAAAACCGATTATAAACAATACAACACCACTGAAAATAATACTTATTCTACTGAAAAACTGAAAGACACTGAATTTTGTTACACTGTTCCTACTTTGGTGCCCACACCTGTCAAAGAATTACATTTGCAGGTCTAAGCACTATTCAGTGTAAAATGCTTATGCTATGAAGCCCAAGTATGCCATTTATTATGCCCTTGTGAACATCCACAAGGTCCAAGATACTCCAGGACCTACTTCCTCTCACATTTTGGGAGTCTTATTCACATCAAATTGCTAAGGCTCACTGTTTGCTGGCATTGCTGTGAAGTGGACAGAAGGTTCATTGATGAAATCTAAGCAAAGTCTAATCCAGGTTAAGCAGAACCACCAATATGTTATCCTCCTTCACTAAGAGTGTGATTGAGGATTGCTTTCTGCAAGATCAAGTATCATGAATTGTGACAACAAAAGTCTCTCAGAATACCTATTTCTTCATAGCCAATGTCCTCCCCTAAAGTGCAGCACCCAATACTCCTGCTCTTAGTTTGATATTGGGATGGTCTGGAAAGCATGCCTGTAAAAGCCACATCTTACAAAAGGATCATGGGCCATATCATGAACAGATTCAGCACCCATGCACAGGCCAGAATTGGCCCATGCTCTGGTTTGCTGAAACTGCACTGCCTGCATTTCATACATTAATTCATAATATCTACAAATTTAGTGCATGAGCTGTATGCAGTATAGCTCAGAAATACTTAGAGGCAGCCACTGCCCTTTGTCTCCTAATACATTCTTCAGACAGGGCAATTTCAGCAAAGAAGATGTGTGGAGCTATTCTGAGCCTGCAATCCGATACAGAAGGCATTTATATTACTTCCACAGAATCAACAAATTTAACATTTATTCCTAATGCCTCCATGGTAAATTTACAAAGAAAACAAAAATACAAAGAAAACAAACATAAATAGCCCATGGATCTATTTGATCACAATTGTGACCATAAAAACAACATATACAACAAATATGAGCGTGTTTTATTCTTTAGTTAAAAACATCTTTTTTAATTAAAGAAATTAGTTGATGGTTTTACCAACATTATCTGGGGTAAGAGAGGCTGAACATACCAAATTTAAATCCATTCAATATGTTATGCCTCATACCAGGTAATGGTAAGTGGACATTCTTGCAAAGTGCCATGTGAAAAAAGTGCCACCGCCTGGGGTCAAATAGAGGTGCACTGAATATCATACACATATAACCAAAACAATATATACAACATCATAAATTAAAGGAATAGATAAAACTCAGTGAGTCCATTTCAAAATCACATTGGGGCAGAGGTCTAATTCTTTGGAGTTCCCTGTTAGTGATGAAGTTGAGGTCATATGCTAAAGACAAACATACAATTTACAGCCTTCTGCAACTCAGGTGCCTGAGGATCAAGTCAACTTTCCTTTAGTGTAAGTTGCCTGATGCTTATGACGTTGACGCATTTTGATCATATGGATCATAAAGAGTCTCACCATGACTGTGACTGATCTAAATGTAAATTGGGGTGAGTTTAAATGAGAGCGAAAGTATACACAACATTAATAGGCACTTTTGTGCACTCCTAGCTGGAGCTCTATGCTCTTCGGTTGGACTGCACCACAACTGTGTTATTTAGTAAAATGTACGCCTTGAAGTGTGCAGTGTGGGAAAACCTGTAACCTTTAGGGATGCAATATGTGCAAGGCGATTTCTGTAACTAGCTGTCAGAGAGTCAAAATGTCTCTAATTCATTACATTTATGTAAATTGTTTGGGGAACAGAAAGCTACGTGCAATCAACAACTCAAATTGTTCTTGTAGTGTTCTCAGTACCTAGTGGTTCCTCGTTAGATGTATGAGTTTGTGTGACAGCTATCAGCTGTGGGAAAGTGTCACCATTTCTACATCACTTATGTAGTAAATGCATACCGAAACCGTGGGTGCTGGCAATATCTCCAGGATTCTGGCAAATTATTTGTATTTGTGAAAATAAGTTAGCTTAACATCTGCATAACTGTATGTGAGACTGGTTGATGGGGGGCAGTTACACGCTGAGAGGCCTCCGGGAAGTGGTCAGTTAATGCATTCTTATTTAATCACGTTTCAGTGCGTAAGTCAGATGTGATGTTAGCATTCCAGTCTGTCTGCTAGATGTAAGTGGATCTTCTTATAATAATTACAACTTGCTTACAAAAGAGAATAATATTGTAGTCGTCTGATAAAAGAGCTACACAGACGCTGCATGCAATTTATTATGGGTTTTATTGGTTTCACAATATTGTTAGTAATAGTGGCTGCATGTGTGTACAAATTAAAAGTAAACACAGCATTTAAGTCATGGACCGCCAGCTACATCATTATCCAATACAATCCAAACAAGCTTTATTCGACAAATAGTCATAAAAGCACAATAAAAATTATAATTTCTATAAAAATGTTGTACATAATTTATAAAATAAACCTGTTTGGGAGAGTATAATTACATACTAGTTGTGTGTCAACGTTAAAAACTAAAACATTTTTCCAAAGAAAAGATCTCAGTATTAACAAATTACCAAGCCTTACATAAAACTCACAGTCAAAGGAACACAGTAGTTAAAAATTCATCTTGGATAGGTGAGCCCAGAACTATGAAGAGCACTCGATAAATTTGGATAAATATAAGTATTTAGATCACTGGACCAAAAACTATCCTGTCACAGTTAACATACACATTTCATACAGAAATAAATTTCGACCTGATTGTCCACACCCACCCAAGATATTTTGCAACTGCTAATAAAATGGGGGATGAAGTATTAGTACGAATAATTCTTTCTGCTTCCAAACTTCTTCTGGTGCCTAATAATTTACATATAGGACTCAACCACACCCGTCTCGGGTTTCGTAGGCTGGACAGGTAAATAACATGTGCGCAACTGATTCTATGCGAGCCATGCAAGTAGGACACTTACTATCACATGTTTTAGTCCACCTTGATGTAAAAGACCTTAGGGGCAACAAGCCCGCCCTCAATTGAAAATACAGTTTTCTATCGAGTGGTTTGGTTACAGTGTCCCACTATGGTTCTAGGCTCGGAATGTGTTTGAATTCCAAGAAGATTCCTGTCAATGAGGATGATTTGCTGGATCTCAGAGCATTATATGCAACCATCTCCCAATACTTTTCTTTTAGAACCTTTTTTGAGGGAAAACAAGCAGTGATAGGGTCCTCCCATAGCATTGTCATGCCAATTTCTACTAGGACATCCCTAATTCCGCGTAACCAGCTAATTTTATGAAAGTTGTCAGATTTTATTATGTCCATGAAGCCCGCGGCATAAGGCGCCAATTCTGGTGTTGTCCACAAGCTGCGCCAATATAACACTGGACGTAGTTTTGCAATGTCAGATAAAGATTTTCTCCCAAGATCATAAAATAAAGGACACAATGGCGTACTTTGGGGGAGATTGGTGATACCACGGAGGAACCTGTTTTCTGATACACTAAGTTTAGACATGCTCTCAAACCCCCATAGCTCTACACCATAAAGGGCTGAGCTGACCACTTTCATATCATATACTTGGAGCACCGGTCTAATTGGTTTTGTAAGGGACTTTTTGTGCTCCAGGCGTCACGCTCCCGACAGTTGCCGGTGCTTAAGTGTAGCCATGTCAATTTGCCGGTTCCACTTTAGATCGCTCTGAATATTTACCCCTAAATATATCATTATAGAAAAACCATTAACACCTGCTAAAAAATTAAACGTAAGAACCATGTGTGTGAACTAGTAATTGGCATTTTAATGTTAAGAAAGGGTTGTAATCCCAAATCCATGTTACATAAAGTATTTATTTAGATGCTGCAATTCGTTCGTCTCATTGAGTCTATAGATGACATTTCTAAAACTGAATTAGGAGTTTTGTCTATTTTTTAAACAACAGTTTTTCAAGGTTTTTCACCACCCTGAGTAGCCATACCTCAGACAGAACAGTCCATTTTTACTCATTCTCTTTGTGAACCCCAGTAAAAGAATGTGTGCCCATTGGAGCTTTCTCAATTCTACATATAATTCTTCATTCATTTTATGCAATTCTTTTTTCTTTTCTTGGTTAGTCTTCCCTATAGTATCCACCCGGCCCAAAAAATACACAGAACCAAGGAATACTGTGCTTAACAACTGGGCCCTCCATACATAATGGCACACTATGCATGCAGAAACTGCAGTGCATGCCATCTTACTTCAACAACAAAACCACTCAACCTAGAAACAGGGAAAGTGTGGTTGATAAGAAATGCACCTCTACTAGCGTAGCCTGCATAATAACGTGTCCCAGTGTCGTGTAGTTCCTATAGTACCCATACAGGACCTGCACGTTTGGATAACAGAAATTGCGGGTAAGGTGGCAGACTGGCTCTGTGCACCCCACCGCGTATGTTAGCCTGTTTTGCATTAGCTAGCTCACAGTGCCACTAGAATCTCCTCTTATCGGGGAGAGATTAGTTTCTGGCAACCTTAGATCATGACAACCCTGATCCCTCAGATTCGTGGAAACAATGTACTACTTTTCGCTCAGTCACTCGTGCTTACTTATTCGGTTTGTCTCAGAGAGTTACACAGAATAAACAGTCTGGGAATTTCAATAAGTATTTATTGAACAGTTGTTATTCTAGTGTAGAATATATGTGCTGCAACAACCAGCAGACAGTAGCAGAGATATATTATCAGCAGTACGATAAAAGTGAAGGGATAGTACAGTTCTACCATATTGCAATAATCATGGATACATACATGAATATATAAAATGCATTATAAAAGTGCGCATACTCCTACGATGCCTAACTAGATGTACCTAAGTGTACCTAGCATGTGTGTAGGTCTAAAAGCCTAAGAGCCAAGAATCCCTCTAGGATTTAGTCGAACCCCATTACCTGAATAGAGAGAGTGTGGGACCCCGTCCTGGTCTCGAATTTGACACCCCGCAAGGGCTATGTTAGACCGCTGTCAGCTGGAGTGACTGCATGCAGGAGCCTCAGCGTCTCTGGTCAGTGTGTCGGCATGGAAGTCTCGGTTTCCACTGTCTTACCGTGACAAGATGTGGTGTATTTATACCCTAAAGTGTCTCGTCCCTTAGTATGGTTTGCATTGGTATTTGTTAGACATGAGGAAGACATCAGGGGTGAACTTTGTACATACACATTATGCAGGAGATGTAGCTGGTGAATGCTCATGCATAATTTATGAGTACATTGTAGGCCTGTGTTCGGGAAAAACCCTTCAGTGTTCAAACCACAGACTAGATAACGTTCAACCCTCAGAGTTCGTTGTGTACTGTAGGGAACTAATGTAGGTGAAAGATCATACCTATATTAGGGCATAGGAGACTATGACTATAATAGGGCATATATGATCATTACCGTAATAGGGCATATATGATCATGACCATAATAGGGCATATATGAACGTATTTACATTAGGACCTCTATACGAAACATAACACCAACTCCTCTTCCGAATCGGATGATAATGACCATACTTAAAATCTGGACAATTTAAAAAATATTCTTAAAAACAACTAAAAACACGGTTTTTAAAAAATGTTTTAAAAAAATGTTACAAATTGTTCTATGCTTTGTTGTCACTTGAAAAAGTCAATTCTGTCTCTCCTATAAAAGTTGCATTACGACAAGCAGAAAAAGTCCATGCTCTCTCAAGCGGAAGTGTCAATTTAGAAAATGTTTCAAATTTTGTTCGTTTATTTATGAAACGAACGAAGAGGTCGAATTCTTTCCCAGGACGCGATGAGCCAATTCGAGATTAAGTGTCCTGGCTGGAAAGTACAGCATTATCGGTGTTAGCTACTGCAGATGACAAATCCAATGCCTCACAGAGAACGTCAATCACACATAGATGGAATTCAGCACTGCCAACGGTCGTTGCTGTGGCAGTTCGTGCGGCAGTTGTTACCTGGGTGCCTGTGGAGGAGCCACCTAACCCAGCAGGAGCAAACGGCACCTGTGGTTTCTCAAGGAATGCGTTCATCAGAATTGGAAGACGCAGGGGACAACGCAGAGCATGGGCCTTTAGGGGGTCCAGCATAGCATCCATGTCCGGAGGCGTATCTGATGGAAACGTTAGACAGAGATCCAACGCGCATTCTTCTCCGCAAAACAGGCATCGAAGAACAGGTAATATGCAGTCCACCCAGACTGGTCTAAACAATAGAAACCAGGAGGCGTTCAATTCTCTGAGGCAAGGTATGCCCAGAAGCTGTACCATGCGCTCACGGTATTTCCGCTCCATGAGCGTGTTCGCCATTTCCTCGGAAATTGGGCCGTCCATTGCGTAGCAGTAATATCACAATCAGGACTCCTGCAATTAGGAACAGGATAAGCGGGAGACCTCCAAAGACGCTTCCCAATACGGAGTGTATAAAATTTGGGATAACTCAGAGGACTGTCTGAAAGGTGTTTAATAGTCCTGACCCTACGGTCTTAAATAGGTGTACAATACTGCTCGTATCGGACATATTGAAGATACGACCCACCATTTCTGTGAAATGAAAGGGGCAGTTTGTATGTATAAGCGCTTATATCTCAGTCGAGGTCCTTGCAACTTGAAGTTCAAAGATTTCTCAAGCGGAGGTTAAGGGCACAGGTTGCTGTAAAAGCATGGCTTTCAGTCTGCTCAAAGTATCAAATCCTATAAAGGAAACATTCAACGAAGGCCACAGTGGTGCCTCCCTGACTGTGTTCAATGGTGGAAACAATACTTGCATACAGCAAGTAACCCTGGAGTTAACGGTGACCAGATAGGCGACGCCCGGAAGCATCCCGCAGCAACCCTGATCATTTAGCATCAAGTAACTCCCATTCGAGAGCAGCTGGAAAACCGGCATGATCATGGCCGCTGGGGTCCCTGACATGTGACAGGATAAGTTCACCACCGAACCACTACATGCTCCGTGCAGAGAAATATCCTGACACATGAGAGAACCGCTTAAAGCGTAATTGCAGTTTGTACCACTCAGGTACACTTCTCGATCCCCACTCCGGCATCGATATCTATATGGTAACTCCCAAGATTCCTTAATGTATCCCTTACCCATCTTTTCATATTTGCCTGCCTGCCTTTGATCAAGGCAATATTGAAACTGAAAAGTAGTGACTGGCAGAGTGATTTGGCCATGAACTAGCCATTTGATCGATGGTGATTCTGCTACAGTGAATGGTAATCTGTCCAGTTTCTCAATACGCAGCATTGTATATTTGGCTCCCCTTTGTGCCATTTCTGTCTGTTTATCTGTTAGATTGTATTCTGAAAACAGGGACGTGGTGTTTATAAAATGCCAGGGCACATAGCCTGCACGCAGAGATTGTAGCATCCAGCTTAACATCATAATAGAACGCAACTGAGATTGCCCGTGTTGTAACAAGGCCAAATCTTGTTCTAATATATTGATCGCCGAAAATACAATGCTGCCTAAGGAGTAAATCCTGGAGGTCAAAGTTGTTAACCCATTATCTACCACAGCTAATGCCTTTTCTAAGTTAATACGGTCTATTTCCCGTATCCTCTCTGCGGCCTCTTGTTGGGATATTTTCCAGTTTTCATTGTAATACGCATAAATGCCAGCATATATGAAACGTTTCGGACGTGATTTCCTAGGGCCTAATAAGAAATCCCTAAGATCCATGTCAGGTGTTTGTAAGGTCAAGTAATGTTTCACTTCTGTGAGTGTTGAGGTTTCTAGCCAATCAAGGCACAACTTCCCAACACTATAGGATGTCACCACCCCCGGGTGTTGTCTTTGTACATAGCGTGGATCTGGCCTATGGATACTAAACCCTTGGATTTATTCATAAATCTCTGCTTACATTTGTTTTTGTCAATGGGCCAAATCAGCCATTCTGTCCAATCAGGGTCTGATCTGTTGTACTGGATAATGTCATTTAACGCCTTCGCTGCGATCGGAATTCCGCCCAGGTGCTGGACATTCCGATCACGGGCGTGGTCGTGACGAGTTCAGCTCGTCATGCGCACAGCCCGACCGCGCAGCATGACGAGCTGAGCTCGTCATGAGCAGGGAAGGGGATAATCTTACCCCATGTGTAGTTGAATGCTGCCCCCCGCCCATCTGTGATGGTGTTGAAAGCCCAGGCGAGTTCAGCTCCTTGTTCTTGGCTAGTCCAAGACAGGATGTCTGTTGCACAGTTTCATTTAGAAATATCATCTGCTGTGGAATGAGGCATGCTCTAAAAAGCTCTTCTGTTCCCTGGACTTGCCAGTCCCTAGAACCCCAGATTGTTTTTAAATCTATTGTGTCCTTCCATAGGTCGAAACCCTGTGTAGACAACTGGGCCATGAAGGAAGCAGAGTAAATCTGTTTGGTGTTTGTCAACATAATTTTCTGAGCTGATGTTTTTGCCACTTTATAATAAAATGACGTTGGGTCATATGTGTTGAACCCTGAAAAATATGTATATTTCTGTGCAAAGGTTTGCGAACTACCTTTCGGTGGTGTTGGGCAGTGTTCCCACTGGTGGTATTCAAATAGATTTCTACGTGTTATAGATTTGTGTAAGAAATGATGACCATAATATTGGTAACAGTACAATGTATCATAGTCTGAAGTACCTTCTAACATTTCATTGTCCGGAAATGCTGCAGTTTTCTCTAAATCAGACATTATGTTATTTACAGTTTCAGAGTCCCAATCATCAGAAATTGTACTGGAGGAAATGATATCACTTAAAGAAATTTTAAATACATGTTTAAGTTTTAAAAGTTCTGTCGGACCGAATATATCGAAATCAATCTTGTCCCATACTATACCGTCCGGTATAGGAACTGCTGTGATGTTCACTGAAGACAAGTCTCTTGGTTCACGTTGTGAATATTGGTGTGGCTTTAAAATCAAATTAACCCTTTGGGCAGTAGAGCTCTTCTGAAGATATTGTCCATTAATAAGCATACTAAAAGTTATAATTAAACCTAGCCAGAAAATGAAAAAGAGAATCCCAGTGATATACCATAGTTCTATCCAAGGCGACACCAGGTAAGTCTTTTTTAAAAAGTTCAGAAAGTCAATGAGTTTTTGTTTGTGTGATTTTATTGGCTGGCGTCGTTTCCGGCTTGCTTGGATCCAGTGAAAACGTATCAAAGTTCATGAAGTAGCCAGAAGCAGTTCGATCAATTGTTGGAATCTGTTGGACTTGGCCCTTTTTGCAGGGTCATCCCTGAACTTTTTTTGCCTTCCTCCTGTGTTTTCTCTGACCTGTTTTTGTTGGTTTTATGACTCTGGGCACCTTACCACTGCTGATCAGTGCTAAAGTGCATATGCTCTCCCTATTGTAAATTGATGTAATGGATTAGTGACTCCATGATTGAATTATTTGATTTACATGTTAGACCCTAGTATAGTGCACCATGGGTGCCTAGGTCCTGTAAATCAAATGCTGCTGGTGGGCTTGCAGCACTGGTTGTGCCACCCACAGAAGCAGCTTGTAAAGTGTGTCTCAGGCCTGCCATTGCAGAGCCTGTGTGCAGTCTAGTACTGCCCTGTCGACTTGGTAAGTGCACCCACTTACCAGTCCCTAAACCTTCCCTTTTCTACATGTTAGCCACCCCTAAGGTAGGCCCAAGGGCAGGGGGCATTGTAAGTAAAAGGTAGGACATGCCCTGGTGTGTGTGGCATGTCCTGATAGTGAATTACAGCCAATTTTGTTTTTCACTATTGCAAGACTACCTGTCCCCATAGGCCAGAATGGGCAGTTTGATTAAAACATCTTATAATCCTAACTGACCCAGGGAACATGGTAAAAAAACGAATTTAGTATGCCTGAACTCAGAATGATAAAATACATATTTTAGTGAAGTTTGCTTTAACATTCTGTGTTTGAAAATACTACTTTTAGGAAGTAGGTATTTTCGTGCCTAACCATCCAGCTGCCTCTGCTAGGTTGTGTGTTGCTTGTCTGGTTTGTGAGTGGCAGGAGGGTCTTGGCTCCAGCAGTCTGATGTGTCAGGGCTGGGCTGAATAGGACCCACATAGAATAGTGAGTAGGGGGGAGGAGACTTCCTTTCACTGACCTGAGCCCTCATAGAATAGAGAGTAGGGGGCGGGGATTTCCTTTCACTCCCCTGAGACCTCATAGAGTAGAGAGTAGGGGGAGGAGATTTCCTTTCAGCTACCTGGGTCAGGTCTGCTCTCACACAATGCTGTCTCCACCTCCTGTCAGGAAGCTGCACAGAACTGGTTTTGGTCAGGCACAGACACTCTCTGCCTTCAGAGAGCAAAGACTTTTTGGGTATAAATATTGGGGCCCAGACCCCAAGACTTTAGGTCACTTCTGGGAACACAAGATGAACCTTTGCCGAGGAGAAGAACCAAGGAAGCTGCAGGAGTTTGGACTGCCCCTCTGCCAGTGTGCTGTTTGCTGGGTTGGCCTGCAGTGGTCTTCATTGCCAAGGAAAGGAGAAGGAACTTTCAAAGAGCTTTCATCATCTTGCAGAATATTTCTCCAAGGGCTTGAACTAGAGCTTGCCTCCTGCTGAAGTCTCAGGGCTACAAGATTTCACCACCAGCTCGCTCCTGAATACCCTTGCTGGGTATTCTGTCTGCAGAAGCCTGCATGTCTCTGGGAGCTGGAAGCGCGACTCAATGAGAAGAAGCATGTCGCAGCTGTTGCCGTCGCATCGCCGGAGAAGCGTGTCACCGCCGCAGAGGATGCGCCGCATCACCAGAGAAGCGTGTCTTCGTCGCAGCTTCCTGCCGTCGCATCACCGGAGAAGCGTGTCGCCTCCGCAAGGGACGCCGTCGCATCATTGGAGAAGCGTGTCACAGCTGCCTGATGTCGCATCACCGGAGAGGCGTGTCACTGGGCCTGTCACGGCTCCAAAGTACAGAGTTCACCGCATGGCCATCGGGCGTGCACGCATCATCTTCACGTCGTCGCATCACATCAAGGGCGCACTCTCATCCCATCGCACCGGATCGTCGCATCGCATCGAGGCGCCTGCTCGCCGCATCGCCCTCCCTGCGGACCCTTTGTTTGTTTTGCGTTACGCATCCAAGGTACTTTTGTGAGAAACGTGTCGCATTTATCATCAACTTGAACAAAGTTACTTCTACCATCTTTAAGTCTATTTTGATTACAGTATTGTGGATTTTTGTTGTTTGTGGTCTTGTGTTAAGTCTATATAAAGAATACTTATTTTTATAAAAACCTGTGTGGTGTCCATCTGTAGTGTTTTCACTGTATTACTGTATGTGTTCACAAATGCTTAACACACTGCCTCTGAGATAAGCCTGTCTGCTCGTGCCAAGCTACCCAGGGGGTGAGCAGGGGTTATCCAGTAGTGTAATCCCCTTTCCCTGACTAGAAGCAAGGGTCCCTATTTGGTCAAAGGTGTATACCATTGTCAACTAGAGACCCCCAGTTCTAACAGAATTGCATCGGGATTTGTTGAAATCAGATTTTGCTCTTGACAAGGCATGTTGACGTAGACGTCTGTAGCCGGTCTGATTGCAACTTGGTGGTTAAGTTGATTTTCATTTTGAAGTCGAACTTCTTGTTGAAGTGGAACGAGTTCCATAGCATTGTTACTTAGTCCTTCATTCAGTACAGGTGGCTCTTCAAACGTGATGAGTCTTTCTGTTTGAACTTCTTGGATTGTAGCGAGAGGAGGGCGTCTGCTACTGTGGAGTCCACAAGGCCTACTGTTTAGTATCGGCCACATAGTGTGGTTTGATTAAGTCGATTGAGACAAATCTTTTCTCCTTTTTTCCGGCAAGAGGCGGCAGAAGTACAATTCTTGTGCCTTGGATTGCTAGGACCGGTACAGCTGTTCTGTAGGATGGCCCAAATTCTTTCTTGTCTGCAATGTTCTCTCTGACCAGATCACCGACTTTTGGGATCCAGACAGGTCTTGCCGTTACTGCCTTGACTTCCTCAGTGGCAGTCTGTGTTAAGTGGACGTTGCTTTGTTGTGTCCTGGATTCATTTAGATCCTGTAAAACAGCCAAACGATCATGGATATCAAATTGTTTTTCATCCTCCACTGCGCCTTCTCAATCAAGATCAGGTACCCACATTCTTGTCCCAAATACCACCTCGTAAGGAGTGACACCCCCTAGAGAGCTTCTTGGCTGGTTGTTAATTGCTCTTTGGTCCCCATAAAGGTGACTGACCCAACTACTGCCCTTGCCTAATACCCTAGTTGTTAATGATTGCTTTAAGTCCTGGTTTTTCCTCTCCACAACTGAATTTCCCTCAGGATGGTACGGAGAGGAGTACCGCAATGCTACGCCCATTCCTTCCATGGCCTCTTTGTAAGCCTGAGAGCTAAACGCCAAGCCACGGTCAGAATGTAACGTGACAACTGCATATGTGCCGATAAAGACTCGCAAATCTATTATAACAGTTCGAGCGTCAGCCGAGCACTGAGGCCAGACCCTGAGGAAACTTGAGCTGGACGCACACGAACGGACAACCTAATGCTGTCTAATAATGGTATCTGTACTGGACGAGTTGTGGTGGACCCTTTCATCTGCTTACAGATGTCACAGTTCCAGACATAGTCTCTAATCTGCCTTCTCATCGCAGGCCACCAGTAGCGTTGTTTCAACAAAGAAGCAGTCTCCCTAAGTCCCGTATGTACAGAACCTATCTCTTCGTTGGCTGCCACAATTAAACCTAACCTACGATCCATATTTGGCATTACTCTATCCCCCATTCCAGGAATCTGAGCATATGGAATGTTGTGTGCATCTAACTTGTAGGAGTACTTGAGTGGAAATTTCTTTGGTACTGCTGAGCTGCCTTTGCGTGAAGCAATGACAGCAACCATAATCTCACCGCCTATCCTCGTTTTTGAACGAGTGATTGCAGCTATGGTAGCTGTGCAAACAGCCCCCTTTGTGGCTTCATCAGCCAATGAATTCCCTTCAATGTGAATGCCATCATGCTGATGATGACTCAGTGTATGTATCATGTGAGCCCTTGGTAGTTCGGTTCTCAACTCCACTACCTGTTCCCATAGCATTCTATGCTTAATTGTGCCACCTTTCGCATCTTTGAACCCGTTTTGTTCCCAATGAATTAAATATTCATTGTATGATTGTACACAGTAAAAGGAATCACACACTATCAGTGTGGGGAATTCGTGTTTAGTGTTTACAAGTGCCAGTATTAGTGCTTTTAATTCTGCCAACTGAGCGGTGCAGTCCCCTAGAGATTGCGTTTTAGTGCAACTTGGGTGGAACTTTCCATCGCGCATGCGACCTTTAACGATAGCACACGCTGCGCTGTATTGTTGCTTACTCCCTATCGCCGGTTGAGCAGATCCGTCAGCGTAAATAATATATTCATACTGATCGAGAGGCAATATTTCATTAGGTAGAGGATATTCTTGTTCGTATTGCAGAAATGCTGGTATTTTTAAACTTGGATCAAATCTGTATTCAACATCCGTTGCAGTAAGAGAATTAGCCCATTGTATACATCTTGGATGTAAGGCTTTTGCATTTGGAATGCTAGCCTTTGTAACAGCCTCTAAGGCTGGTACTGGGGTCACGACTATTATGCGCTTTCCCTGAGCCAGAGCTCTTTCTCTTGCTACAGCGGTCTGCACTGCTGTCAGGATTTTTTCTGTTGAAGTGAAACGCATCTCTGCATTTGTGTACAGGTGTGATTTGTATGCGATTGGTACAGTTTCACCTTCATTGAAGGTTAAGTAAGTGTACCTGCATTGACCCGCTATTATACGGATCACTAGGTGGTGTACGTTTACGCGTGTCTGTAAGTGTTTAGAAGCTATCATGTCTTCTTGTAGTGAACGTAGGATGTTTGTATGTTCCTGTGTCCATTGTCTGACTGAAAAATCAGGTTTTATCAAGTCGTAGAAAGTTTTTACTCTTTCTGTGTAATCCAAAATGTATGTTCGACCATAATTTAGGAATCCCAGAATTGATTGTAGATTCTTTAACGATTTTTGAGGTTGGAGCAGCGCACACTTTTCTAAAAAGTTAGCTGCTAGGCTTTTTCCTTCACTTGAAAGCTCATACCCTAAGAACAGGACATTGAGATGGGCAATTTTTGATTTTTTTAAATTAAATTTATAGCCCTCAGAGGCGAATCCCATAATAATGGTGCTCACCCTGGTCAAGTGTCTTTTTAAGTCATCGTCCGTCAGATAGATATCATCCACACAGGACAATGCTTCTTCATCCAAATTTTGGAGTAACTCTGTTACCCTTGCTGAAAACAACCCCGGGCTATTCTTATACCCTTGGGGGAGGTGACAAAATTGCCTTTGAGACCCGAGCGCCGAGAATGCGGTCAAATATCTGCTTTCAGGCGCTATATTTTGGCAGAAAAATCCATTTGAGATATCAAGTGTAGTTTTGTATTTTTTATGCACAATGTTATTCATTAATGCGGCACTGTGTGCATTTTGGACTACAAATGTCTTAGTGCAAGTGTTTAAATGTCTGTAATCTAAAACTAGACGATATGTATTGTCTGGTTTTGATACGGGGAACAAAGGATTGTTCATTGGTGAGGTGCATGTTTCAATGACACCTTGATATTCAAGTTGATCTAAGATCTCCCTGACCTGTTTTTTAGCTTCTTGCTTTATTGGATATTGCCTTTGAGCATTTGGTGAAACTTTTAATGGGATCACGTGGTGGGTTGAATCCTCATCCCAACCAGCATGATTTTTGTACAATGCCGGAGCTAGGGCAACCGCCCACTCCTGCGCATATGCATGTTTTAAATGTATGGGAACAAGGTCGGAAAAGACTGGACAAATTATCTCTTCTCCCCTGGGGCACTCCATGACAAATGCTGGCGGCCAGTCTTGTTCTGCTAATAGAATGCCATAACCTGATGACAGATTTTCCCAAAAGAGACCTTTTATTTTTCTGGGTCTGTCCCCCACCATCCGGAGTGTTATTTTGTACAAGGGTCCCGTTCTACTATATAACAGAAACCCCAAAGTACCATCCTGCTCTGCTCAGGCAGCATGACACTCCTAAATAGGCCCCACCAGTCAGGCCCTGATAGATGTCTTAAATTGCCCACTTTCCTTCCGCCTCTTAGCACCTGCCACATGAAGCCCACCTTCTTAGGTGCACACACACATGTAGGCCCAAGCCCACCTTCTTAGATACACCCATGTAGGCCCAAGCCCACCCTCTTAGATACCCACATGTAGGCCCAAATATGCCACTTTAGATACATACACATAGGCCCAAAGCCCAGTGCCTCTTGCTATTTTATTCTTTAATAAAACAGATCTCGTAGGCTTCACTGATCTGACAGCAGGGATCTGTGCCATCCACCGCGACACTAGCCCCCCTTGGAAATTTCCACAGTTACTGCGTACGTGACATTCTGCTGGTACATCTGGCTGTTTCACAAGCAATGTTTGCAATATTTTTACTTGTGAAACTTTCCGCGCTTGCTTAACTGAAACTGGAAAGATGGCAACGTGACAGAGAAATAATATATAAAATATTAATTTCTGAGCATTTTACGGTAAAAGTTATCCTTTGTTTATGTGTGTTTATTGTTTGCGGTCAAGAGCACCAACCACCTGCTAAAAAAGCCCCTAGTTTCACCATGGTACCACTTCTCAAGTTTTCTGTAAAACTTTCCACTGTTACTGTAAGCATGCGGTCAAGGCCCACGTCAAGAACCCACGTCAGACGTGGGTAGGAGTTCTGCATTAAGCCATATAAAAGGTCTACACCTAGGCCAACGCCCCGAACTCTTCAAACCAGTGCTTGCTGCATGGTGAGGGTTCCCGGTCGACCGCTCTTCTGATTGGGCCTAGAACGTCTACTCTCAAGGTGGTAATGCTCTTTTCTAATTACTAGCCTATTGGCTTTGTCAGCCTCTCTAATTTAGCTCATCCAAACCCAAGCCATTGCATTTATCCTAGCTTAAAGTGTGTAGCCTTGGATGGTTTTGTTTTCTTATCTAAGATCTGCCTTCTAGGCACTCGCCTATTCATCATCTTTAAATTCAGGGTTGCCCCTTAGGCAGCTGTGCATTAAATGATATCAGCATAGGTATTTTTGCTCCATTTTAAACCACTGATTTATAACATGTCGATGCTATATTTTTCATCCTGCCCATGTGTTGATGGGCAGCATTAAATGAACAGTTTTCTGTGTTATTGAATTGCTTAATAAAGTGCCACTGTATTTCACACCGTTGTTCCTTCCTTTCAAGTGAACGAGCAGAGTGCGGGTCAGGCTCTCAGGAGCCGGTAAGCAGAAGGGTGTGGCCACCCATTTACCCTCAATCAGCTGGCGACCACGAACAAGAAGGTCTCGGTTGGCGAGTCATCTACGGTGCGGACATAGGACACACACCTGGGATACACCTGCGGCTGCCCCCAGACTCTCCTTTCCTCATGGCCTCATGGGTGAGTCAGGGATAGTTTTATTTTTTCTTCCTTGAATTTACCTCAGGTTGTGGCGTGTGTCGAGGGGTAGGTTTGGCTGCTTCAGCCCTCCGGGGTCTCCCTTGTGTCTGCTCCTTTGTCCCTCTGTGGGCTGCTGTCTTGCCACGACGTCGTCTGTGGCTGGTCACATCTTGCCGAGGTTATTTCGGTGCTTTCTGCTCTGCTCTCATCGGCTCCTTCGTGGCTTCCTCCTGCTTGCTTTCTCTTGGCATTTCTCAGTATTGGTTTCTAGTGCTTTCTGCCGTCATATATACTATGAGTATGTCTTGATCGAGTTTTAAGTTGACGTTCTTTATTTGAAGAAGTGATGATGCGTACATGGGTTTGAAGTTTGAGGTTTGAGTCCTAGACACATGGGTATCTGAAATCCTATAGAGGTTGGAAGTCCTTGACACTGCTTAACGGTGTCTAAACCCCCTCACAGGTTTGAGTCCTTGTTCCAGCACGTGGCTGGCTAAATTCTGACACAGGTTGGGAATCCTTGATACTGTCCATGTTGTCTGAATTCTGACACAGGGCTTTTGCGTCCTTGGCACTGTGCACAGGTGGCACACGTGTCTAAATTATTATTGCTAACTCCAGCTTGGGGTCCTCCTGCATTGTACTATTTAAGGTGTGGTCTCCGTCTTCTCACTACTTTTCAGTCCTGCGATGGTGCCCTGTCTTCTCTGCGCCATATTGTATGTCAGTGGTTACATTTTGCAGTGTTTTACACATCGTTGTATTTCGGTTTTTCGGTTGCCCTCTACATAATTTGTTGATTTACTGTCTTTCCTGTTCTTCATCCGTGCCTCTTCACCCCCTCCCAATGCCCCTCCCCATTGCTCTCTCATGTCATAGGGTGCTCTTTTAAATGCGCCTTTATTTTTTCAGGCTTCTTTCCGGTGTTTTCACACATTCTTTCTTCTCCCTTTCTGCCGTGTCCCTCTCTGATTCCCTTCTGCATGGCTTGGGTGTTTTCTTCTTCTTATCTCTCAAAATAATATGCCTCTCTGACAGGCGCATCTCTCGATTTCTAGCTGCGCCACTCCGAATAGAGGAACTCCCTCTCTCGGACCATCTGGGCCCTTCAGAGATTCCCCCCGCCTTCTTCTGCTCAGTGCGCTCGCAGAACGAGGAAGTGCACCTCTCCCCTTCGCAGCTCCCCCTCGCCCCTCGCCCCTCCTTTCTCTGTCCTCGCAGACTGCTCTTGACAAACAGTTCTCATTCTGATCATTACTATTTTTGCACATGCATTTCGTTTATTTAATCATTGTTTATTCATTGTCTGTTGTTTCTGTTTTTTGTGCTTTTGGTTCTTAAGCATTTGTCTGCCCTGCTCCCCCACCCCATGCAGGTAACCCCCAGCCCCGTCCCCATCTGTTGCTGCCCTGCCAACTCTACAGTCACTAGCCGAGTGACAGGGCTGCCAGTTATTCCTGTTGTCTGAGTTGCCCCCCACTCTTTTCCTCCCCATTAGCGGCAACTCCGCCAGGTAGCTGTTGTCTGGGTTGCTTCAATCCTGGCACCTTTAGCTTCAGCAACCCCGCCAGGTAGCTCTGTGCTCACACTCGCCTTGCGCCCTCATTGCGCCTCTTTTGCTGTCTCTCGCACTTTGTGCCTACCATTTGTCCAGGCCAATTGGTAGCCAGAGGGGGGTGGAGGCCTATACCTCCGTTCCTCCTGTCAGCTCCCTTATCCCCTCCCTCCGGTATGTCCCTTGCTCCCCCGCACATCCTTCATCTCCTCCTTCATTCAGTACATGACACGCCCACCGCAGTCTACCACCCCGCCCTTAATCGTTACAATCCTCTTACTCGCCATCAAAGCGACATCCTTGCTGCCGCTTGGGATATCTTGGGGGTCACCTTTACGCCCACCACTGAAATACGTCTTTCCCTTTTATCCCTCACAGACTTCCCTCCCTCTGCCCTTACCCCTTCCCAGTCTCCACCACGTCCAGACACCACTCGCCCTGAGCTACTTTGGCCTGACCACTCCTCTAATTGTTCCTCTCTCTCCGCACCATCCTTGAGCTCCTCTGTGTATTTTGTTGATTCTCCCATTGTCATTCCCATACACGGTGAGTCAACTACAGACTCCACACGTTCCACGCCATCCTCTGATGAGGCAACACCCCCTGATCTTGCCACCCCTGCCTCTCCCACAGCATCAGCATCACCCTCTAACAGTGCTATCCACCACCCACCATCTCCTGGTGACGTGTCCCCATTCCTCGTGGCACTCCTGCAGGACTATTCAGTTGACCTGCTGGACCCTGCACCAGACGTCCTCATTGTGCCTCCCCCTGCCTGCCCACCTCCGCACTTCCAGTCACTTTAGGGAATGTGTGATCCTTCCCCTGACAGTACAGCATCTCACATTTTTGTGTATTTAGTCAATAATCACGTTGTAGGTCTCTCCACTGGTCACCCATCTTCCTTTGTCCACGTTACACCCTTAGCAAGCACTGTCCTTCTCACCATATTTCAAGTTTTAGGGATTGATTACACCCAGGCACAGCAGATAACGCTCTCACTAGCACTATCTTTCCCGCACCCCATTGCCACCAAAGTCAAAGAACCAAAACCTTGCAAGCACTGACATTTCAGGGAACACTCTTGTCCCTCATTTATTACTGGTCCTCATGAACAGAATTTTAGGTACCTCTGCTCATAAAACACCGAATTGCATTTACATACGCATCCGCTTAATATCCCCAGGCTTGGAGATACCCACCACATTAACCACATCCTATCCACGCAACCCGCTACAAAGCAAGATCATTGCTGCTCTCTCTCGGAGCCAGCTCCAATTCCCTGACTTCTCCCCTAGCGGAACATACACCGGACCACAGGAACTGGACTTAAGAAAAACATTATATCACATTATTATTAGCGCCATAGGAGAGAAACTAGTAAAAGACGTCCTTCCACTACTCCGGACACTCAACCCTCGCCTGACACCTAATTGCATCCCTTTCTAAACTAGCGACATTCACCCTCAAAGCGCTGTGTTTCAAAATAATTCTTCATGAATGGCATATTGAGCTCTACAGTATATAAAACGTCCACTCACTTTCACATATTTTTTATCATACGTCCCCCTGGATCACTACTCACTGCCATCTTGTCTAGCACGTGGCCAAGACACCCACTCCAGAGTTATATTGCTGAAGCTTGCTTTGACGCCAGCTTCGCTTCCCACTTTACACTCCTGCACAAGAGCGAGACTTACAGGATGGTGTGTATGATATTGTTATTCAGGCAGTAGCGCAAGAACTCATCAGAGATATTGTCCCTAGCACCTGAAACACGCAATAACACGTAACACCCACCCCCCAATATCAACACCTTCTCTAATTCAGGCCTTGCCTATAAGCGTCCTGCGTTAGACACACCAACATGGCCACTCCACTGCAACATGTTTTAAAAACATTCGTAGGCAAGAACAACATATACTAAAACACTGCAGAGAACTGCATAAAGGTACCTCCAAGATGAGCCATCCCTGGCCGTCAGAAGGGAGTTTTGATCCAATCATACTAGAGCATGCCACCACCTTCCTAGACACTAAGTACTCCGGCACTAAGTTACAGAAGAGAAAGGCTACTTTAGATCTCTGGCGCATTTTCAAAGACAAGGCTCAAATACACTCTGACTTGACACACCCAGCCATGCCCAATGCTCCCTCACCTCCTCCGCCATACCACTTCAGCGGTATGTATACCGAACGCACTCACAAGGAACAACCAGATTTACCAGTTACCACTAATAATTGTCCGGCTGCTGGTTCCCAACCACTACCAAGCAATGCATCTCCCTCACCACACCCTGGTCCAGACACAGACATCACACAAACGGATGAATTCCAGATTTCCCACACATCACCCAGTCACCCGTATCACCGCATGGACGGATCACAGATCCCACCCATGCCCCCTGGTGATGTGTATCCGCACCGGACAGAACTGCACAACACACACATGCCCCTCTCCAATGGCACAATAATGGAGACAGCAGTATCAGGACTCCCAGGCCACATAGATGCCCAACTCTCATTGAAATTCACGCCAACGTTAGGTACTGTGCCACAACGCACGGAGGAAGAAGGAGACTCTGACTCTGCATCCTCCGTATCTTCTCGCCACACAGCCCCGGCCAGCAATGCCTTCCGTGACACCGGCACTAAACAAGCCGCTGCCACCAACCCCTTCCTTGACACCGACACGCACCTGTTCCCAAAGTCGTGCCTCCCACCCCAAACTAGCCTGCCTTTCACTCCCACTGCGCCCTTGTGTGAGGGAATGAGATCTGGCCTTATGACAGCTCAGCAGCAGCTTACTGAATTCCACAACCCACCATTGCTGTGCATGACCGAGGGACAGCTTGCCCCCCTCACTGATCTCCCCACCCCATACGAAAACTGGAGAACAAATGTAGATTTGAGCAAAAGCCTGAGCCTGGAAAGCATATCACCAGAGCACCCTGGAAAAGAACACACATACATGCATCGGCTGCCCAGCCACGTAGAGCAGGTGCACACAATGAGACGCATGTCAGCAAAACTAGAAGACATGCAGAAAACATTTTCGGACCTGCTCAGTAAGACTGGCACTCCAGTGCCACCACCATGGCCCACACTGCACCAGCTCATGCAGGACCACCCACAGACAAGTATCCATGGGAATGGGGAAGGGATTACACAATCTCTCCCTAATGAGCACCCCCACCATCATGACGCTGCCGCCTCTGGAATAACGCAAACAGTCACCAACACACACCCAGCCCACCAATCACCACCAGCACTAGAACAGGACAGGACACCACTGGTACGAGAAGGTCACAATACCTTATTTGGTGAGCTCCCCCTATTTGGCGAATACCCAAAGGCAGCAGACCCAGTTGTAAGAAAGAAGGACAGGCCCACAGAAGCACAGAAGCTTAAAATATTGGGGACACATGGGCGCCCAGACGACATACTATACGATGTCTCGGGCTCTGCTTCCTTGCGTACCATTAGGATGAAAAATCGGCACAACATGAGTCTCAGCAGACCATGCGTACCACAAACTAGCAATGATCTCACTCCCAATGAGATAGTGACATTAGGGGAAGGCTCAGACTATGCAGTTAACCCCTTCTCAGATGACTTGGCAGACTGGTCAGAGCCCTTAGCACCGCAAATGCTCCTGTGGCCAAGAGAAGGCTCTTTTGAGCCTCAGTACATGGCAACAGCAGTTAAATGTATCCTAAAAGGAGTAGGAGATGAGGATTGGGACTATGAGTACATGCGAGAGAGTTTAAAGGTCTGGCAAAAATATGCCCGCCAGCATGACTCTACAGGACCTACAGTGCCACGCACAGGAGTGATGCGCCAGATGCCACTGCTGTACAAAAATGTCACTGATCCCCCCATCTATATCCCTTGGTCTACACTAGACAAAGAAAATCTCAAAAAACATCTCCCACCCCTTACTGAGGGTGCTGGAAAATGGATTGCAGCTTTTGAAAACTACATCACAGGTAACAACATAGCTATAGGAGATGTGAAAAGCCTGCTGATCTCCCTCATCGGAGAAGACGCAGAAGACCTCTTCACACGTGTCCATGCCAATCTAACAAAAACAAACACCAAACATGATGGTGTTTCCTTTAATGAGATCAGAACACTAGCATGGTCCGAGTTGCGCAGAAAATTCCCTGATGTTCCCGATATTGGGGCTCTGTTGTCACAGACCATGCAACCCAATGAAGAGCCTGCCAACTATCTCTCTAGAATGAAAGAAAAATGGCATCAGGAGTTAGGACAACGATGGGATGCAGCTGGAGGGTACGGAAGACTGTTTTATCACACAATAAAAAAGGGTCTGCCCACTGAAGTGCAGGAAAAAATTAGATGGCATAGTGGCAATGGAATGTAAGCCATGGCCTGAGATACAAGACCACATTATACATTACTGCAAGAAGAGACAGGAACAGGAAAAGAATAGACAGTTGGCCATAGAGAATGCCGCTGCCAAATTGGTACAGCAGAAACTTAATAAGAAAAAAGACAATACAGACACAGTCATGTTTGCAGCACCGGTCTCTCAGATGATGGCAGTAACATCCTTCCCCCAAGCTGCCATGAATGCTCTTACAGGCAACGCCCAACCTGCCCCACAACAGGTTCAAGCACAACCTGCCGTACAATATATACAAGCCCAACCCCAGCCTATCAGACAGTATGCTCAGCCACAACCACCGCCAATGGTACAATACATGCCAGCACCACCTGCTTACAGTACCGACATACAGCCCTACTACAATAACAGACAGAACATGAACAGGAACACAGGTATACAGGGAAGAGGGCGAGGGATGGGACAGCCAAGGTTTCCACAGCAGCCAGGACAGCCCATCATCTGCTATTATTGTCAGAAAGTAGGCCACATACAAAGAGAGTGCCGCACTAAAATGCGAGATGTGGGACCACAGTACATGGGTTCCGGTTACCAAGCACCAGCACCATTCCAACAACAGCAGCGCACGCAACAACACCTTCAACAGCCCCAAATACTATACTCTTATGCCCAACCAGCACAGCAGCAACAAGTGCAGCTCCAAGCACCCATAATGGCTCAAGTTCAGCCATCTGTCCAACAGGTGCAGGTTCCAATGCAACAGCTACAGCCATAGCAAGTACCTGCTTATCAAGTGGTCCCCCAAACCCAAAACAATGTACCCCTAGGAGGAACGATTGTTGCCTCCAACAACCCCTTTACCCAGGGCACCATCCAGCAATATCAGACTGGAGAATACACTGGCTAGGACAGCCCACAGACAACTCTTGTGTGCCCAATTTTGTCGTGCACTAGCAATACTGAAGAGGACCCTATTGCTTGTGTCACGATAAATAACAAAACATATAGCTTTCTTGTTGACACAGGTGCCACATACTCCTGTATTACAGGTGGCCCTCTGCCCATTTCTGACCAAATAGCGGACACACAGGGATTTTCTGGGGCGATAGCAAGGGTCCCTTTCACCAAGCCAGTATCAATTGAGATAGGAGGCCATGTAGTGGAACAGCCACTGCTCTATTCACCCAGGTCCCCAGTCAATCTCTTAGGACGGGACCTCATGGCCAAACTAAACATGACTATCCACTTTGATGAGAACGGAACAATGATTTGCTCCATACCAGGTACCCCACTAACTAGGATAATGGCAGTCACTGCACATTCTTCCTTAAACAGCCAGGTCAGAGCACGTCCAGTGGATGAGCACGCCTTCTCTGCAACTGTCCACACTATTGTCGCCACCACTCCTGAATTGCAAGGCCGCACTGTTCAGTTACCGAAAGAGTTTCTTTTCAGAGACCCAAGCACCAGGCTCGCAGACATTAGACAAACATGTGACCCTTGACATATGCGCCCTTGAGATAACACCCACCTACGGCGCATTCCTGGCATGCGATGACAACGCTCATACTTGGGCTTGTGACATTTTCATTGAACCTAAAGGGTTAGTTAGAAACATTTCAGATGCCCAGCTATTTGGATCCCCTGAAGAACACTCTAAAACAGAGATTATCTATGATAATAATGTGCCCATCTCAGTGACAGTGGAAATCAGAACACCAACCGTCACCCCCAGCTATGACACTGTCCGAGAGGCAGATTTGCCTCAAGTACCAGCACATCTTTGGACAACAGGCCCAAACGATGTAGGCCTTATCAGCTCTGCCACGCCATTTAAGATAACTCTCAAACAAGGTGCTATCCTGCCAAGAATAAAACAGTATCCCTTGTCCAAGGCCGCAGAGGAGGATATTGCCCCTACCATACAAGCATTGCTGGATCAAGGAGTAATATATCCTTGTATCTCTCCTTGCAATACGGCCCTTTTCCCGGTGCGAAAAGGGAAGACAGACCAATGGAGGCTAGTTCATGATCTTCGCGCCGTTAATAACATAGTTATACCAGAGTTCCCCATCGTCCCAGACCCCTCTGTCATCCTCACAAACGTCCCCCCCGATGCGCAGTACTTTTCTGTCATCGACCTGAAAAATGCTTTTTTCAGCATTCCCCTGCACCCAGACAGCCAATACCTATTGGCTTTTACGTCCCGAAATGTGCAATTAACATACAGAAGACTGGCTAAAGGGTACTGTGAGTCCCCTAGCGTCTTTAACAGAGTTGTCAAAGCAGACTTGTCCAATTTCCAATGTGACAGCACCCTACTGCAATATGTCGATGACATACTGCTTAGCAGCCCCACAGAACAACAATGCAGAAAAGACACCATCTCCTTGCTCACCACCTTAGCACAAAGAGGATACAAAGTTGACAAACAAAAGTTACAATATTGCCAAAAAGAGGTACACTATCTAGGTCAGCTACTGTCAGCATCAGGCAGACGAGTCACTCCAGGTCGAGTTGAGGCAATAAAAGGCACTTCTGAACCCCAAACTGTTGAAGACATGCAAAAATTCCTCGGCCTGGTGAACTATGTCCGTCAGTGGATCTTTGATTTCGCCACAATAACTGCCCCATTGCTGAAAGCAGTGAAAATGGGCAAAGACAGACACAACAAAATAGAGTGGACACCTGAAATGAAAACAGCCTACACCCAGCTCAAAGATGAGATTACAAATGCACCAGTGTTAGGATCACCTGACTACACAAAATAATTCTACCTATTCACCCACTGTGATGGTCTAGTCATGACTGCAGTACTCACCCAGAAATACCCCATGGGCCATAAGACCATTGCCTACTTCAGCGGCATGCTGGACGCTGTTGTGAAAGGTCATTACCCCTGCGAGCAAGCCCTTGCTGCCGCAGCATTTGCAGTTGAGAAAAGTACCCCCATTGTAATGGGTTCCCCACTGACTATGTACACCGAACATGCTGTCTTTGCAATAATACAAAAAGCCAAGACAACCTTAACAACACAAAGAGTGTCAGGGTACGAAGTCATACTGTCATTGCCTTCTCTGAAAATTGTCAAATGCCACATAGTAAACCCTGCCACATTTTTTGCCCATCCCATTGCCACTTCAGATGATGACCCCCATGATTGTGCCACATATTCACCAGATGAGTCAGGAGCAGCAAAAGAGGACCCCTTGCCAAACAGTACTGTATACTTTGTTGATGGCTCCTCTACCATTGATCAAGAAACAAGAGTAAGATACACAGGAGCTGCAGTAATTAGAGCGCAGCAGAATGATTCCTCTGATTCCCTAGACATTGCACAGCAGCTCACATTACCATCACATTACTCGGCCCAGGCAGCTGAACTAGTAGCATTGATAGCTGCCTTAAACATTGGAGCTGATGACCGCATTACAATTTACTCCGATTCTGCATACGTCACCACAACAACACACTCCAGCATCCTTTGCTGGAAAAGGCGTGGCTTCCTTAAATCAGATGGTACACCTGTCATTCACAAGAAGTTACTAGAGGAACTTATTGAGGCCCTTACACTACCAGCTGAAGTAGCTGTAGTCAAATGCGCAGCGCACACCAATGGCCAAGATTTTGTCTCTAGAGGTAACGCCCTGGCAGATTGGGCAGCTAAGGCTGCAGCCAGAGGCACCCCAGCAACAGGCCCCCCACCTCAAACGACACCAGAAGTTCCATTTGCCCCCATCTTACTTTCCCAAACGCTACCTTCAACAGAGCATGAGAACAGCAATGAAGGTAATTCAAAAACACCATCCCAATTACCACACCATTTGACATTGACACAACACAGCTATATGATCACATTGCACAATTACACCTCAGAGAAATGCAAGAAAGTGCACCATATCAAGAGAAAGAGTTGTGGAAGAAGAGGGGAGTACAACAGGACTCCGCCGACTTCATTTACAGACAGACAATAACGGAAACCTGTGATGCCACAGGCTTTATTGCAAGTGGCGTTGGACCAACTCCACCTTCCTACGCATGTCACCCGAGATAACATGTCCACCACCTTGCAGACAGACTGGTTCATTCCCAATGCCCATGAACAGATACAGCTTTTTGTTAATAAATGTCTCATTTGTCAACAATATTCCCCAAACCCGACTCTCAAAACAGTTGCTTCCACAATTCCCAGACCATCAGGCCCCTTCAAAGAGCTACACATTGACTATGTCGACATGATCGATCGATGCCAAAATTACCGCTATCTCATTGTAGTAGTGTGTCCATTTTCACGCTGGATCGAAGCTGGACCCTGCGTCCACTGCAATGCCAAAGCAGCAGACACATTCCTACTCCGTGATGTCATTACTCGCTGGGGCGTCCCGGACGCCATCCGGTCCGATAACGGAAGTCATTTTTAAAACGCCATCTTTTCCTCCCTGACCACAATGCTAGGCATTAAACACAAACTGACATCAACTTATCACCCACAAAGCAACGGCATTTGTGAGCGCCTCAACGGCTTGCTCAAAAATAAATTAAGTAAAATAAGTGCCACAATAGGAAAGAAATGGCTTTATTGCCTACCCATAGCACTCTTTGCACTAAGAAACTCCCCAAGTTCGGATCACCACCTCACGCCCCATCAGCTTGTCACTGGACGATCCATAAATGTAACAGTTCCGTCCACACGCCCTAAAACAGATAGTGAATCATCTTCCGAAATAGTTAGGGCTGAGCTTTACCAATATTTGTGTCAACTAACCAGCGCAGCGCAGTTCCTTTCTACACAGGTATCCATGAGGAAAGAAAAGGGCCCCACCGATCCTGAGCTCCCACCAATCCATCCCGGGACGCTGATCTTTGTCTGGAAAAACGTCAGACGTTGGAAGGACCCCAAGTTTGAAGGCCCCTTCCAGGTGATAGACTCATCACCAACTGCAGTACGAATAGCTGAAAGAAAAGCATGGATCCATCGCAGCCACATCCGTTTGGACCCCGCACCGCCACCTCAGCCAATGGACTAGAGGAGGGAAGAGACATACCAATGGTGCCGCTCCACGGAGACAGCGGGTTCCCATCCTCCTCTGATGAGGAAGACGACGGCACACAAATGTTCATTGATGAAGACCATAATGGCAATGCTAAGATATGTATTGTTACTGTCCTAACATCCTGTATTATTGCTACAGTGGCACTAGCCACCCTTAATTGGTATATGTTTTATCTTACAACAATTAGGCTGTACTATCCTGCAAATACTACCACGCCTTTTAAAGCACAACCTCATGTACCAGCAGTCACATATGCTTGCCCACATTTGTCACACCACACCGAAGGGCCAATACTCCCTGATTGTACCACTGACAACACACCCACTAGCACACCTCCCACTTCCCCAACTGCTAGCTCGGATGATGATGTCCCAGATATAACAATAGGTCCTCTAGTGCCGCGCTGTCCCAACTCCCGCAACACCCGCAGATTTAGAAGGGGTAGGCCAAGGTATTGGAGGACACGCAGACCAAGCAAAAAACCTGAGGTCAAACAAGAGTGGGCCACAGCTCTTCAAAACACACTGGTTCACATTGCACACCACTATCCCATGCCCGATTTCCATTCCACACGTCCTGACAACTTAGCTGAGGACCATGGAGCCCATAATGCCCTGTTAGACAACATGTGGTACCGGCACATGACCGAAATAGGGAAAAAGGTAACAAAAGAATCGTGCTACGTGTGCTCCCACATTCCTCATGCAGTAGGAGCAGACAAAATGATTTTTCCCCTAGAAATACCACCACCAACTGCCCAATGTCTCCTCCATTTGTTCCTCTGCCGCATACAGGGACTGATCCAGCTTTTGTCAGCAGAACTAGACGCTGTGTTTGTAAACACCACAGCGTGGGATTATAAGTACATCTCACATAAGGTTGTGACTGACGCACGAGAATTCCAGAGGGAGTTAGAACACGATTACACGGCTGAAACACCTATGATAATGATACAGGGTTATGAGGATTTCTTCAAGGAAGTTGGGTATTTCCTCTTTACCACACCCTCACCAATATGCCAAGCAAAAGAGAGCAGGCGAATTCTCAACGACACTTCACGCAGGACCCAATACCCCTGTGATCTCAGAACTGCACTACAGGTTCAGGCCAATATTTATTTCAAAAATAGATGGCATGGTCCACACAACCTCACTTGCAAGGCCGCCTCCCTAGGAGCCCCATTCGTAGATACAGACTATCACCACGATATTGATTGGGATGTTGAGACTCAGTGCAAGCAGGTGTGGGCACAGAAAACTAGGAGATATACCTTTGGTAAAGATACTACATACAGATGGAAACAGGCATACAAGCTAAAACATCCTCTTCTTTGCTTCCTAGGTAACGTACTCGTCCTGTGGGTCTCAACACCAACTGCAACCACACTATCTTTAATTTGGACCTCCAAGACGGCACCTCCGGCCTCATAGACATCTATTGGGCATGTGGAGAACGCCTCTATCTCCAGCTACCTCCTCAATGGAATGGCCTATGCACCATGGTCACTGTGCACGAGCTACATCTCGTTGTCCCGGCATCCAACATTTCCCTGGTGCTTGATCACCCCATGACAGGTGATATCACCCTGCTCCACCGGCACCGAAGGAATGCTCAATATTTTGCTAACGACGCCTTTAGCGAAGTTCCTGAAGAATTTTGCCTGTTCAATGGCGCCCAGGAATTCTTTGGGGGCCTGTGGCCCATCTGGCAAACATCAGCTAATGCCCGGTGGCTGCAGGTCACACGCTACGAACTAATAACTCTGATAAATAACACCCGAGATGGGTTCAACGCAATACAGGAAGAGTTACGGCCTTTAAGGCTTATGGTTCTAGAGCATAGATATGTTCTAGATCAGCTCACAGCTATGCAGGGTGGAGTCTGCGCCACGATAGGGAAGTCGTCCTGCTGTACTTTCATACCATCGAATGATGCCGCTAACGGGTCGCTCGCTAAGGTCATAGAGGACTTGGACAAATTGGGAAAGAAGATGCAAGAGGAGGGAGGTGCTGCTGCAGATCCTAGTACGGACTGGTTCAACTTGGACTGGATGCCTTCATGGCTATCTGCTATCTTGAAAATTGTGTTTCCTATTTGTTGTGTGCTCATGTTAGTGTGTTGCGGTGCACAGGTGATAATAAGATGTGTAAACAGATGTAGCACCAAGGTGGTAGGGATGAATTAGGCTCACACAGGAGTACACCTGAATGCACATTACCAGGTCATGAACAGTGTTCCTGGGGATGAGAATGGGCCAACACACATAGAGCTCCAAGAAATAGCAGCCCCTGCCACTTCTCCCAGCACACCAACAGTTCCCCCACTCCCACCACCTAGATACAGTATCAGGGAGGAACATGCTCCTCACGAATATGAACAGTTACCCAGCACTGATGAGGGACAGTATATTACCTTGACACCAAGCTTGTTCGATCAGACTAAGTGCATCTACGTAAATGACCCTCTCTGTAGGTACCAAACAGAAGAAGGACCAGCAAGATACTATGTGAGAGTTTGTTCAAAAAATGAACAAAAGGAGGGAAATGTACAAGGGTCCCGTTCTACTATATAACAGAAACCCCAAAGTACCATCCTGCTCTGCTCAGGCAGCATGACACTCCCAAATAGGCCCCACCAGTCAGGCCCTGATAGATGTCTTAAATTGCCCACTTTCCTTCCGCCTCTTAGCACCTGCCACGTGAAGCCCACCTTCTTAGGTGCACACACACATGTAGGCCCAAGCCCACCTTCTTAGATACACCCATGTAGGCCCAAGCCCACCCTCTTAGATACCCACATGTAGGCCCAAATATGCCACTTTAGATACATACACATAGGCCCAAAGCCCAGTGCCTCTTGCTATTTTATTCTTTAATAAAACAGATCTCGTAGGCTTCACTGATCTGACAGCAGGGATCTGTGCCATCCACCGCGACACTAGCCCCCTTGGAAATTTCCACAGTTACTGCGTACGTGACATTCTGCTGGTACATCTGGCTGTTTCACAAGCAATGTTTGCAATATTTTTACTTGTGAAACTTTCCGCGCTTGCTTAACTGAAACTGGAAAGACGGCAATGTGACAGAGAAATAATATATAAAATATTAATTTCTGAGCATTTTACGGTAAAAGTTATCCTTTGTTTATGTGTGTTTATTGTTTGTGGTCAAGACCACCAACCACCTGCTAAAAAAGCCCCTAGTTTCACCATTGTACCACTTCTCAAGTTTTCCGTAAAACTTTCCACTGTTACTGTAAGCATGCGGTCAAGGCCCACGTCAAGAACCCAAGTCAGACGTGGGTAGGAGTTCTGCATTAAGCCATATAAAAGGTCTACACCTAGGCCAATGCCCCGAACTCTTCAAACCAGTGCTTGCTGCATGGTGAGGGTTCCCGGTCGACCGCTCTTCTTATTGGGCCTAGAACTTCTACTCTCAAGGTGGTAATGCTCTTTTCTAATTACTAGCCTATTGGCTTTGTCAGCCTCTCTAATTTAGCTCATCCAAACCCAAGCCATTGCATTTATCCTAGCTTAAAGTGTGTAGCCTTGGATGGTTTTGTTTTCTTATCTAAGATCTGCCTTCTAGGCACTCGCCTATTCATCATCTTTAAATTCAGGGTTGCCCCTTATGCAGCTGTGCATTAAATGATATCAGCATAGGTATTTTTGCTCCATTTTAAACCACTGATTTATAACATGTCGATGCTATAGTTTTCATCCTGCCCATGTGTTGATGGGCAGCATTAAATGAACAGTTTTCTGTGTTATTGAATTGCTTAATAAAGTGCCACTGTATTTCACACCGTTGTTCCTTCCTTTCAAGTGAACGAGCAGAGTGCGGGTCAGGCTCTCAGGAGCCGGTAAGCAGAAGGGTGTGGCCACCCATTTACCCTCAATCCATTTCATGTAACTTATGTGGGACGCTTACCCGAGTATCAGGTGTTTCCACTATGATATACTCACTCAACTCCGCTGTCACCAGAAATTCCTTCAGGTTCTGGCGAGCTATTGTTACTTCTGCCGCGCTGTCTAGCATCGTCAGAGCCCATTCCCCGTTCAGAAGCTGTGTCCTCAGAATTCTGGGCATGTCTGATCTTGAGACCTGCTACCTTCTTTTTCTTGAACTGATGTTTTGATTTTTCTTTATCTTCTTTTTTAGGTGCGTAGTCCGCAGCGCATTGCGTGTCTCTGGACTTTGTACACTCCTCTTGTCTTTGTTCTGACCGACCTTCCCTCTCGGAGTTTTTTTTATGAACCCTGAAAGGAACGAGAGGAACGTGTATCAGTATCCAGATACCTGTCAGGTTTCCTGATAATATCCCTATTCCTGAGGTTGTGCCTCTTTTCGGAGGGCTCCCGTGGTGGAGACCTGCCTCGGGATGAGATCTGTTGTCTTTTGACTTTTGTTGTTTTTTATTATCCCACTTCTTTTTAGAAGAAGTAGTTGTCTGCTTTGTAGTGTCCTTTTCAGAATTGCCCACTAGTTGTGGTTTCAATGCTTTCCCACCTAAACTGTCTCTGCCTAATTCTGCATATGCAGTTTCAATTATTTTGGGTAGTTCGTGTTGTTGATCTACTGGACTGAACTTCCTTAGGCGTTGGCGGATCGCCACTGAAACTGCTTGCCCCTTAATGTTAGCTAGTATTATGGCTGATACCTGTTCATAGTTACCTAGTAAATTCATCCCTAAGTTAAGGGCAGGCTCTGCTCCGTACTCATTTTGTATCTGTCTCAAAACGTCAGGTACTACTGCTAATGACGGGATACCATGTTTTCTGGTATAAATGGCAGCAAAGACTGTACCCCAAGAGGTGCAGTCCTCTATTTGTGGTGTGATCCCCATGGGCAAGCAGGTTGTTAGTATTCTGT
Organism: Calotriton arnoldi; assembly: GCA_963921515.1. Classification (NCBI taxonomy): domain Eukaryota; kingdom Metazoa; phylum Chordata; class Amphibia; order Caudata; family Salamandridae; genus Calotriton; species Calotriton arnoldi. Next base: position 2,419,577 of record CAWUFW010001250.1, read on the forward strand.
GTTTATCATAGGTGGAAGTATTCGGGAATACTGCCTCAAGCTGAGTTATTTTCTGAGCTATCCAGAATGGTATTTGTTCGCGTTTTGCGGGCATTTTGCCCATTACCGCGTGTAATGTTTGAGGAGTAATTTTATTTCCTATACCCTGAGCTGGAGTACTATTTGCTGCAGCTGGTGCAGGTTGGATTGTTAACGTCCTCATGACGAATTGTGTCAAGTTTTTGTAGATTTTAATTAAATCTTTGTGTTGTATGAGTAAGTCTCCTGGTGGCATTGTGGCAATGTCAGGATGTGGCGTACAGGCCGCTAATATGGGCCATGTTGCCCCGTCTCCTCCGAGTGGGCCTAACCTTACTTTTCTTTGTACGTGGGGTAGGGTGCCATTAAACCAGTAATAATGTTCCTGGTAAGTCAGTGGAATCTCTATGTCCTCAAACGGACAATATTCCGGTGATGCATCTCCTTCTACATAGTAGTGAAGTGTCTTTGTCATTGAATTTGCTGCTGGGAATGTAACCCATGAATAGAATACCTCTGTTTTGTTTGATTCGTGTGCCTCAATCATGAAAACGACCATGCCACCCGTTGCTTGTAAACCATTTTCTAATAGTCTTAGGGTGACTGGCATTCTGAATTTTGGTGCAATCTGTATTGCATCCGTAGGATCTTCTCCTTCTTCTGAGAAATTCAGTTCAACTCTCTCTACCCTTACCTCAGCATCAGTCATGTTTAGAGGAAGAAGTGTTCCCAGGGAACTAAGATAAGGTGTTATGCACAATTTTAGGAACAATATGTCCTTTCAAGCTTGAATTACCAACAGCCAATAAATAGTATTTTTGTACTACTCAGCTGCAGTGGATTTTGTGCCCACCCACTCCAGACGTCTCTGGGGTTTTGTGAGTAGGTTCTCTGAGAATAGCACGACTGAACTACTCAGCTTCTCCTGTTAAATATGTGCCCAACCAACGTTGGTGGCGCCATGTCGCGTAGTTCCTATAGTACCCATGCAGGACCTGCACGTTTGGATAACATAAACTGCGGGTTTGGTGGCAGACTGGCTCTGTGCACCCCCACAGCGTATGTTAGCATGTTTTGCATTAGCTAGTGCACAGTGCCACTAGAATCTCCTCTTATCAGGGAGAGATTAGTTTCTGGCAACCTCAGATCATGACAACCCTGATCCCTCCGATTCGTGGAAACAATGTACTACTTTTCGCTCAGTCACTCGTGCTTACTTATTCGGTTTGTCTCAGAGAGTTACACAGAATAAACAGTCTGGGCGTTTCAATAAGTATTTATTGAACAGTTGTTATTCAAGTGTAGAATATATGTGCTGCAACAACCAGCAGACAGTAGCAGAGATATATTATCAGCAGTACGATAAAAGTGAAGGGATAGTACAGTTCTATTATATTGCAATAATCATGGATACATACATGAATATATAAAATGCATTATAAAAGTGCGTGTACTCCTACGATGCCTAACTAGATGTACCTAAGTGTACCTAGCATGTGTGTAGGTCTAAAAGCCTAAGAGCCAAGAATCCCTCTAGGATTTAGTCGAACCCCATTACCTGAATAGAGAGAGTGTGGGACCCCGTCCTGGTCTCGAGTTGGACACCCCGCAAGGGCTGTGTTAGACCGCTGTCAGCTGGAGCGACTGCATGCAGGAGCCCCAGCGTCTCTGGTCAGTGTGTCGGCATGGAAGTCTCAGTTCCCTCTATCTTACTGTGACAAGATGTGGTGTATTTATACCCTAAAGTGTCTCGTCCCTTAGTATGGTTTGTATTGGTCTTTGTTAGACATGAGGAAGACGTCAGGGGTGAACTTTGTACGTACACATTATACAGGAGATGTAGCTGGTGAATGCTCATGCATAATTTATGGGTGCATTGTAGGCCTGTGTTCGGGAAAAACCCTTCAGTGTTCAAACCACAGACTAGATAACGTTCAACCCTCAGAGTTCGCTGTGTACTGTAGGGAACTAATGTAGGTGAAAGATCATACCTATATTAGGGCATAGGAGTCTATGACTATAATAGGGCATATATGATCATTACCATAATAGGGCATATATGATCATGACCATAATAGGGCATATATGAACGTATTTACATTAGGGCCTCTATACGAAATATAATACCAGCGAGATCTGCTACTTGGGGTTGACAAGTAGGAAAAACAAGACATGGATCTGCGTGAACCGGAGCCACATCCAAAGCAAACACAACACAACTAAGATGACAGACCACTTCCTCAGAGAAGGCCACACAACCAACAACATGAGGTGGTTTGTCATTGAACAATTGTAAGGACATTTGAATAATCCAGAGAACCTTCAGTTCAAGAAGGAACAATTGTGGATTTACCTCTTGTCCACACATAAAACAGGACTAAACGATAATATACCATGGAATATTATTCGCTTGTAACAAGGCTCCCCGTCAGTAATCACTCCCTGTTGCATATACCATGCCAGTAATCAGCTCTCCCCCCCAATAACTATGAGTGAGGAGGTGGGCTTACAACACTACCCACTGCTAATATGCTGTATACCACTCATATACAGTGGTACAGGTAGATTGAGGCATACAACATATAAGCTGTCATTTGACCAACAGACATACTGATACATATATTACTATTGCCCTTGTCCCTATCAATGTGTATTTTGGATATTTACGATTACAAGCAAAAGTTAACAATAAGCGGCACAACTATTTCGCATGATACATTTTTACCACTTGTTCCAATGATATGTTGCCACATTGATTGGAAAACAAAGGATGTGCCATAACCACGCCCCCTTGGGTCGGGTATGCAAGCTCACAAGGAGGGGGTCACACCTACGGGCCTTCACTTGACACACGTTGTCCAGTGCATGACGTATACCAACTTCCACGCTCAGACACAGAAATGTTCAGCCCCGATATGCCGGTGGGACTATTTAGTCCACACCAGTTACGGGGTGAGTAACATCCAGATCTCCAGAGGAAGGTATAGGTGCTGAGATGGGCGAGACACCTTGACAAAATAAGTTGGAGGGAGGAGGAAGCACTACAGAGACTTGACCCATATTGCCTTAGCAGAACATGGTTTAGATTCTGGCAATATTTGAGCACAATTATAGGGGCACATTAATATTATCCCTGCAGTTTGTGACTACAGGCTACGCCCCTTTGTATGATCCATGTTGCCAAAGATAAGAGCGATATAAGTAGGCCCAGAATAACAACACTGACATTTCAATTTGTACAAATGTTTTTATTTCACGTTAAGCCTCACGTTGCTATGCATGAGTGCCTGTATCGCACTATCTCTGCCATATGCCACACATGAACATGCTTCTTGGGGAGACACTTAACCCCTCAATGGAGGCAAAAATGACACCTTCCTGCATGATATTCTTCGTGGTGGGGGTAATAGTGCTGCTGGTGAAAGGGTATTAACAGATTGTCTAGCAAGGTTGGCATCCAAACTGCAAGAGTACCAGTATAGGGTGGAGTATGTTCTGGGTCGGGTTAAAGTGCATGCTGATTGCATATCTTGTTTTCCGGATATGGATGAAGAGAAGTTTGATGAGGGTTTGGAGTGTGATGTGACATAAACTTTGGATGATGTTAATGGGTGGAATGCAAATAATAACGTGATAAAAATCATATCAGAAGAAAAGTAGAGTGAGAGTATGCTTAGTGACCCTGTTTTGCATGATGTTCAGAGTTATTTGAGTGAAGGCTGGCCAGAGGAAAGGAAGCTGAGTTGTGAAGTGGCATCCTTTTTCAAAGTGAGTGAGGAGTTGATGGATTCTGCTGGTATAGTCATGAGAGGTGACAAGAAATTTCTACAACAGAATATAAGGGAAATGATATTCATGTTGGCACACAAAGGTCACATCAAGATGTCTACTATGAAAAGAAGAATACATTAATTTTATTGGTGGCCTGGAATCGATAGTGTCGTTGATAATTGGGTGAGAGAATGCAAACCGTGTGTGAGTAGTGACAAAACAGCAAAGACGCTGGTTGTGAATGTGAGTCATACTGAATATGCTAAAGGACCTAGGAGGAGGTTGGGAATTTATATATTGGGTCCATTCGGAATGTTACCTAGCAAGGAAGCAAATGCCATTGTAGTAATAGATTACTTTACTAAATAGCCTGAGTTGAAAATGGTGGAAAAGGTTACTTCCACTCAGGTCATAAAGTTTTTGGATGACATTTTCTGTCGAGAAGGAATACCATAGGACCTTGTAACAGGCAATGGACCCTAATTTGTAAGTAAGGAGTTGGACAGTTTGTTGAGAAGGTGTGGTGTTTTACATTAGAGAATGTCAAATTATCTCCCTCAAGCCAATAGTCAAGTGGATTGTTTCATTAGGGTGGTTAAGGAATCAGTTCAATTGACAATGAAAAGTGGTTTACCTTATAGAAAAGCTTTACAGGCTACTTTGTTGACATATAGGACGCCACCCAATTCGTTTACAGGTTTATCCCCTTTTGAAATGCTACAAGGAAGGAAACCGGGTTCGAAGTTGATGCCATGGTGGTTGAGAGGGAAGAATGTGGGTGATGCTGAGATCAATTTTGCTATGGTCAGGGAGCATGTGGAGATGAACCAGAAGAAGATTAGTGAGGGAGGACCTAAGGCAACATCTGCTGGGTCCAGGTTGAAGGTTGGCGATTTAGTAAGGGTGAAAATGGGTGGTATGTCAAACAGAAAGTTGGCCAAATGTTCGAATCCTGTGGAAGTTGTTGAAATCTTTAGTAAGGCTTTGAGAATAGAGGGTGGTAAAATATGGAATTTCAGTGGAGTTTCATGTTGCAATGGTGTATTTATGAAGAGACATAAGTTTATGGATGGAGATGATGGAAGTTCTTATTTTCAGTGGGAAGGAAGCAGAAATTGGGTGGAGCTTGTGTGCCCAATGAGGTTGAGGATGGGTCCAATACTGTATGGGAAGAGTCCCCAGGGTCTGGTGGTATGGTTCATGGGACATGCATAACATGTGATGGGGATGTTACTCTGCATCCCAGTGACAATTTGATGAACAAAGAACATAAATTTGATGCTCGTAGGAGTGCACGAGCAAAGAATATTCCTGTGAAATTGTGAGATTTTGTACAGTATTGACTGTGACTATCTTAATAATTATGACTATCTTATAACATTTTATTTTCTTGCATTTTCTCAAATTCTTGCTTTTATACTAATTTTTTGTTGTGCATATAGTGTGCTGAATTTTTTTTTGTTTTACATTTATAAGGGGTAAGGTGTGTAGTATTTGCGGTCTGTTGAATGCTGGGAGACTGGAATGTTTGGAGGGGAAGATTGGAGGTAATGGTATAAGGCCCTCAAAGTAATATGGGGATGAGCACCATAATAAACAAGATGTAATACCGTAAATCACTTTGAATTTGAACTCCTAATAAATATCCATGCTATAGGCAAAAACAACATTGTAATTGCAGCTATATTAGGACTCAGGCCTCAGTCCAAGTCCTAGAAAAAAGAATAAAAAAATACAAGGGGCTCAAGAGGCCTGGTGGGCAAGCACTTATTTTATTTTTTTAAATGTAGCTGCAAATTTGTGATGGATCTGCAAATCCACAGAAATTAAAAAAATTAACACACCTGGGTAGATCAGGAGGTCAGGGTCCAGGGGAGCTGCGCAGTCACCTTGAAGGGGAGGGGTGCATTTGGCACCCCTCCCCAAACCTATTCAGGTACCCGGGACCCCATCCTCTGGGGCTGCAATCTTTTTGAGGTATGGTGGCATGCGGTCCTTCCAATGCCTTATAAAGGGGGACTGCAAGTCATCCCTCCCTGAGCTGATAACAGCCCCAGGGACCCTATCCCCTGGGGTCCAAAACATAACAGCGTCCTGTGGAGCCCACCCCCCAGAACAATGTGGTACCCTGCCCATACTCTCCTGGGAGGAAACAGAACTTTGCTCCTGCCCAGTGGGACCAGTAAATAAATGTGGGTCCCGCCCAGTTGGGAGCAAAGAAAAGGTGCAGACTCCCCCCAGCACCCAGCATGGTGCTCACTGAGGGGTCAAATGGAGCTGCCGGAGTACTTGAGTCTACCCCTGAGGCCTCCAATTGTCCCGCAGTCACTGTGTGCCCCGGATGGGCACTGGGGAACCCACTAGAAATCTTTATAAAGGGCCTTCTCCCACCAGGAGAGTCAACAGGGCCCACCGAGGCCCTGGGGCTCCCCCATAGTCCCCAAAGCTGTGAATGAGCTCTGGGAGCCCCGGGTGGACATTGGGGGGCACCCACTTAAGAAAGTAAATGCAGGCTCCTGTCAGTATCAACTATTTGTGCCGGCTGGGGAGCTGGCTGTGCTGGCAGGAACCACGGGACTTCCCAGCAGCCCCCAAACAAAATATAAAATCTAGGTGTCCCAGGTGGGCATGATACACCCACAAAAATATTTATTTTAATGTGAATAATAAATTAGCAAAAAGTAGGAAAAGATAGAAGTAGTGTAATGTCAGAACAAAAGAATACATACAAGGAGAAATCCTTTCAGGACGAGAACCCTCACTCACCGTTAGGTGACATGCTTCATCATATGGGTTCCCTCCTCACACCGGGGTGTGGGCTACAACTACCCAAGGGATGTGTTTTCTCAAGATGAGCGGTGAAAAAAGGTAAATGAGGGGCAGAGTGCAAAAAAGTATAATAAATGTGGTGACTAAAATTGTCTCTGTGGATCCACTAAATCTTCATTGGGTGGTTTCAGGGACAAGATTAAAAGAGAGGACTGGGGATTAACCAAATATATCCCTCACAATGGTCAACATGTTTCTGCCATAAATTGGTCCCATACAGGAATCCAGCGGCATTCGTCAGGACCTTAGTGTTAAGTAGTCACTGTGCATATGTGTATGAAAAAACGTGAATATACTGGCCACCACAGGATCAGTGCGGTCAGGTTGTCAAAAAGTGAAAAAAGATCGCAAGATCGAAACGCGTCTGTTTCTTTGCCAATAAATACATTTGTGAACCGGAGACTGCGTTGGTGTGGCTGTTTCCTCTACTTAATTGTCAAAAAACAGGATTACAATTGGAATATATATATATATATATATATATATATATATATATATATATATATATATTACCTACTGGCGGTCACCAGTAGGTAGTTATAGTTAGGACCTAGTTTCCATAGGAAAAGCGTTTTTGTTTTCACAATAACTTTGGTGTCGTTTGACGAATCTTCGCGAAATTTTCAAAACTAGTGTGGAGCTCCGGTCAGCTCCTGTTTTGAAAGTTTCGGGGTGATTCGTCAAGCGGCGGCTGAGAAAAAAGGGGGGTCCCAAAACACGTTTTCCCCATGTAAATTTCCATAGTAAACTTTAGACAAAGCTACAGCCCGAACTGCTAAACGGAATCATACCAAATTTGGCAGAAAGGTAGCTCTTGGTTCAGAAAGCAACCTTTTTGTTAAATGGTGTAAATCCGTTCAGTAGTTTTTTAAATATTAAAGGAAAAAGAACTTTATATATCTGGGCGGAGCCTAACCACACATCTCATCGTGAGATCTGATTGGCTGTCAGCACTTCATCCAAGAAGTGTTGGCAGCCATCTTGGGACCAATATACATGATAGCACCTCATTAAAAAGCATTGCAGTGAATGGAAGGTTTTGAGGGTCACCAAAAGGAGAACGTATAAAGGGTGATAAGACTTTAGTTACATTATAAATCATTTGTTGATGGTACCATACTAATTTTAGGAACTGTGGTGTGTTCTAAGGTGATTTTACCCTGTGAAAAAGCTTTCTGCTGGGATATCATGTTTGAGAGAAAACTATTTTCTCATACTTTTCCCACAGAGGTTTGGAAGGTGATCTAGAAGCTAAAATGAGAGCATATTTTCAGTAAATTCACATTATCTTTCTCAGTCATGTGAGAATGAAGTCTGACATTCTCAGTAAAACATGTACATCCAACAACAGCAGAGACTGTCAGTTGATTCCTTTGTGTTCTACTGCAGCTTCCCAGAGTGTTCTAAATAACAACTAGAGCGCTAACAGTCTTACTTATGACAAACGTATTGCACACCTGAAGCCATCTTAATTGGAATAAAGTGTTAACTCTTAAAACATTTAATTTAAAAAGGAACAAAATGAGGGGGTTCATTTTGCCATAGAAATTATGATTAGTGCTGCAGAAAGAAAAATTAGGGCACATTTTGACTTCTCAAATCCTCTTCTATTTCATTAAAAAATTCTGACATGCAGACTGAAACATGCACTTTGAATACCAGCAGCAGACTTCCCTGATGAGCAGTAGCTTTACTACAGTGATCTAATGAGCAACTAGAGTGCTAACATTCTGAAATTATGGCAAATGTGTGACACATCTGAATACCTTCTTGATGGAATCAAAGTAAAAAACTGAAAGTATTTCCTACTGTGGAGACTGTAGTAAATGATGAAATTAGGAAACTTCATAACAAATAAGTCTCCCAAGATGGCCACCAGAGACAAAAGAGCCCAAATGTAGCACAAATATCACCAAGATGTAGCCCACATATGGCCCAATGACAGAATGTCCCAGAGTGTTCTAAAGAACAACTAGAGCGCTAACAGTCTTACTTATGACAAATGTATGGCACACCTGAAGCCATCTTGATTGGAATAAAGTGGTAACACTTAAAACATTTAATTTGCAAAGGAACAAAGTAGGGGGTTCATTTTGCCATAGAAATTATGATTAGTGCTGCAGAAAGAAAAATTAGGGCACATTTTGACTTCTCAAATCCTCTTCTATTTCATTAAAAAATTCTGACATGCAGACTGAAACATGCACTTTGAATACCAGCAGCAGACTTCCCTGATGAGCAGTAGCTTTACTACAGTGATCTAATGAGCAACTAGAGTGCTAACATTCTGAAATTATGGCAAATGTGTGACACATCTGAATACCTTCTTGATGGAATCAAAGTAAAAACTGAAAGTATTTCCTACTGAGGAGACTGTAGTAAATGATGAAATTTGGAAACTTCATAACAAATAAGTCTCCCAAGATGGCCACCAGAGACAAAAGAGCCCAAATGTAGCACAAATATCACCAAGATGTAGCCCACATATGGCCCAATGAAAGAATGTCCCAGAGTGTTCTAAAGAACAACTAGAGCGCTAACAGTCTTACTTATGACAAATGTATGGCACACCTGAAGCCATCTTGATTGGAATAAAGTGGTAACACTTAAAACATTTAATTTGCAAAGGAACAAAGTAGGGGGTTCATTTTGCCATAGAAATTATGATTAGTGCTGCAGAAAGAAAAATTAGGGCACATTTTGACTTCTCAAATCCTCTTCCATTTCATTAAAAGATTCTGACAAGCAGATTGAAACATGCACTTTCAATACCAGCAGCAGACTTCCCTGGTGAGCAGTAGCTTCACTACAGTGATCTAATGAGCAACTAGAGTGCTAACATTCTGAATTTATGGCAAATGTGTGACACATCTGAATGCCTTCTTGATGGAATCAAAGTAAAAAACTGAAAGTATTTCCTTACTGTGGAGACTGCAGTAAATGAGGAAATTAGGAAACTTCTTAACAAATAAGTCTCCCAAGATGGCCACCAGAGACAAAAGAGCCCAAATGTAGCACAACTATCATCCAGATGTAGCCCATGTATAGCCCAATGACAGAATGTCCCAGAGTGTTCTAAAGAACAACTAGAGCGCTAACAGTCTTACTTATGACAAAAGTATGGCACACCTGAAGCCATCTTGGTTGGAATAAAGTGGTAACACTTAAAACATTTAATTTAAAAGGGAACACAATGAAGTGGTTCATTTTGCCATAGAAATTATGATTAGTGCTGAAGAAAGAAAAATTAGGGCACATTTTGAGTGACTTCTCAAATCCTCTTCTATTTCATTAAAAAATTCTGACATGCAGACTGAAACACGCACTTTCAATACCAGCAGCAGACTTCCCTGGTGAGCAGTAGCTTTACTACAGTGATCTAATCAGCAACTAGAGTGCTAACATTCAAAATTGATGGCAAATGTGTGACAATCTGAATGCCTTCTTGATGGAATCAAAGTAAAAAACTGAAAGCATTTCCTACTGAGGAGACTGCAGTAAATGAGGAAATTAGGAAACTTCATAACAAATAAATCTCCCAAGATGGCCACCAGAGACAAAAGAGCCCAAATGTAGCACAAATATCACCCAGATGTAGCCCACGTGTAGCCCAATGACAGAAGTGTGCAAAACACTTTTTATTTTTTGTGTTTTTGCAGTTTTATATAGTGCAGACTGGTCAGGTATTGGAGTGCTTTACATGAGCTTTGGTTACATCACAAAAGGACACATTCATTTTGGTTGTAGACATGGGGAGATTAAGTGATTTGACCAGAATCACAGAATGTCGAGCTGAAGCAGAAACTCCAACCTGGTTCCCCAGTTGCAAAGTCTGCAGCTCTGGAAGTAACACCACATCCTCTCCCCTAAGTGCACCATTTAATCAAGTGGTCAACTGGATAAAAAACATAAAGATAACAAATAATTTAAATGTGCTTTGTCGCTATTTGAAAACTCAGAAAATATGTCCTCATTTTACTTTTTTAGAGCACTAACCATAATTTCGATGCAAATAAGACCCTCTCATCTATGTAATTTCTAAAGGAAATGCTCTAGGTATTACAGTTTTGATTACATCAAGATGATGTCAGGCGTGCCACACTTTTGTAATAAATATAGAATGTTATCAATATAGTTGTTCATTAGGATACTGTTGAGAGGCAGAGGCCAGGGGCATGGACTCAGAAAATTGAAGGCAGGTAGGAGGGTGCAGAGGCAACAATTTGAACACACTGGGCAGGCAGGAAGGGCAATGGCAGCACAACAGACTATGAAGGACAGTGGAAAGGGGGGCAGGGGCAACAAACCAACAATACAGGACAGGCAAGAGAGGTTGTGGCAATATAATAGACCATTGTGGGCAGAAGGAAGAGGCAGTGGTACTACAACCATACATGCCAACAGACCCGATTCAGCCAGGAAACGCCCAATGTTTTTAAGCCCAAATGGGCTTTATTTGATCTGTCTCCTGTCTACAATCTCCTCTTTTTCAATGTAAGTCAATGGGGAAAATCAATACCCCAGTTTGTTTTCAAAATTTCCCTCTTACCAAGTTCAAAATGTTAGCAAGTATGGTACATTGGATCATGGAAGGCAGGAGGAATTGGGGTAGGGACATGGACTCGGATAACAGAGGACAGGAGGGACATGGAGAGGTGCACCAACCTGACCATACAGGGCAGGCATCAGGGTTTGCAGCAGCACAATATACCACACAGGGCATGCGGGACGGGAGTGCAGCACAACAATCCATAGAAAGCAATAGGGAGGGGACAGGACCATGCGCATGGACAACAGAGAACAGAGGGGAAAGAGGCAATGGCAGCTAGCTGACCATAACGGACAGACAGGAGAGAAAGCTGCAGCATAACGGACCATAAAGGGCAGGAGGGAGGGATCAGGGGCATTACAATGGAACAGACAAGCCAGGAGAGAGGGAGTAGGGGTCTGCACATGGAAAACAGAGGGCAGGGGGCAAGGGGGCAGGGCAGGAGCAGCAGGCTGACCATGGAGGTCAGGCAGGATGGGCACTAGATGCAAGACACACCATGGAGAGCAAAAGTGAGACTATAATGGCAATCACACAGACCATTGAGGGAAGGTGGGAGGGGGTCAGGGGCAGCCAGCTGACCACACAGGGAAGGTGGGAGGGGCCATGGCAGCACAGAAGACCATGCATGGCAAGCGGGAGGGTTAGTGGCAGCACAATGGCCATGATGGGCAAGAAGGAGGGGGCAAGGGCATGCACAAAGGACCATGGAGGATAGAAGGGAGGGGTAGGAGCTGGGCACAGACAAGAGAGTTCAGGGGAAGGAGCCTCACAACAGACCTCGCGGGGCAGGCAGGAGGAGCAGTTGCAGCACAACAGACCAGGGAGGGCAGAAGGGTGTGGCAGTAAAATGGACCATGGAGGACAGGAGGAAGGGGATAGGGGCATGGAATGTGGACAGGCAGGGTGGAGGTGGCAGGGACATGTTGCAGTCATCTGACAATGCTAGGCAGGTGGGAGGGGAGTGACAGCTCAACAGAACACTCAGAGTAGATAGGAGTGGCAGGTCCTTGGAACATGGTGGGCAAAAAGGATAGAGCAGGGGCACGCACACAGACTTCAGAGGGCAGGGGGAAGGAGAGTAGGGACAGCAAGCTAAGCACAGAGGCTAAGCAGGAGGTCAATGACGGGGCATAGAATTGGGCAATGGAGGGCAGGAGGAGTGGACTGGGACATCATGCTAAATGGAGGGCAGTGGCAGCACATCAGACCATTCATGGCCGGAGGGAGGAGGCTAGTGCATGGATTCAGACAACAGAGGATAGGGAGGAGGTGGATGGGGAAGCAAGCTTACTGTTCAGAGAAGGCGGGAGCCAGTGGCAGAACAACGACCACACAGGGCTGTAATAAGGGAGCAGGGACATGGACTTGGACAATGGATGGCTAGGAGGAGGAGAAGCAGGAGCAGCAAGCTTGGGTGGGGGCAGCACAATGCCAGGCCAGGCCCTGTTTCCAACTCCCCACCATCCATTGTGATATGCATCTTACTTAACGTTAAAAAAAAACTAGAAATTTGCTGAAAAAAACAAAGATTACAGGGACGTTATAGTTAGACTCAGATTTCACTCATACACAACCAGTGAAATTCAGCAGTTATAGTTACCTGAGCTAACTATAACTTCTGCCACCGCAATGTACTGCTAATGACCTCAGACATTACATCATTCATGACATGGTCAGTTACATCACTCATGACATCACTCATGACATCTCAAATGAGCTGTGAATGGAATGGAACTATAATCGCTAGAACTTTATTTAGGGATAGTGTGCGTATATTAACACCATAGGTTTCAGGGGCGTTATAGTTAGGAATTATCATTTAAAAAACCTTTGAAATTCACTGAAAAAACCAGAGGTTTCAGGGACGTTATAGTTAGGAATTTGCATTTAAAAAACCTCAGAAATTCACTGAAAAAACCACAGGTTTCAGGGACGTTATAGTTAGTTGGACATTTCACTCGTACAAAACCAGAGAAATTCAGCTGTTATAGTTAGTTGTGCTAACTATAACTCACACCCCCGCAATGCACTGCTGATGACGTCACATATTACATCACTCATGACATGGTCAGTGACATCACTGATGACATCACTGATGACATCTCAAAAGACATCACTGATGACATCATCCACGTGATCATCTGATGCACCTCCTCACACCCTAATATAACCTTTGATACACCCCCTCTAAAATACAGACTACCATTCTCGAAACCATAGGCACACCAATACCAGTTAGTACATACCCACTCACTGATTCATAGGCCTACACACACATCCACTCACCTATACAGTCACTCATACACGCAGTCACTCATCAATATAGCCACTGAAATAAGCACTCATACACCTGTACAGATACTCACACACTGCCACTCACCCATAGTTACTCACACACCTAGTCAGTCTTGCAAAAAATCAATCACACTCCCATTTACTCACCTATACAGTTATACACACACTACCTCACTTATTCATACAGATACTAACACATACTTACTCTCTTATACAATCACTGACCCAAGCACACACTCATCCATACAGCCACTCTCACAATCACTCACTCTCATATATAGTCATTTATATAGTCCAACACTCACATATACTGCCTTTCACATATGTAGTTACTCACACATGTACCACTGAGTTATCCATTCACTCACCAACACACCCATACAAACACTCACCCACCCATACAGCCCTTCACATATGCACTCTTGAAGCCATACACCCAGTGAATCACCCACTCACACATCTATGCACAGAGTCACACACCCCCCACCCACCCACACAGACACTCAGGCACCCATACAGATACTCAGACAACCAATCAATAACCCATATAGACACTCATGTAGCTACTCACCAACCCATGCAGCCGCTTACACACAAACTGACAGACTGATACAGACATTCACACAGTTTAGTCACTAACCCATGCATTCAGTAAGACATGTTTAATTACTCACTTATACAGTCAGTCACGCACCTACTAAATCATCCATTCAGACACTCATACACCCACTCATTCTTCAATACACCTTGACATATATATTTATAAAAAACATATTTATACTTTACAGAAACACACAGTCACTGGATGATGTCATCAGTGATGTCATCAGTGATGTCACTGACCATGTCATGAGTGATGTAATATATGACATCATCAGCAGTGCATTGCGGGGGCGTGAGTTATAGTTAGCACAACTAACTATAACAGCCGAATTTCTGTGGTTTTGTACGAGTGAAATGTCCAACTAACTATAACGTCTCTGAAACCTGTGGTTTTTTCAGTGAATTATCTACTGGCGGTCGCCAGTAGATAGTTATAGTTAGGACCTATTATCCATAGGAAATCCGCGACATTCTATTTGAAATAACGTTGGCGCCGGTTGACGAATCTTCGCGAAAGTTTCCAACTTGTTGGGGCGCTCCGATCCTACCCTGAAAGTCTCGGGTTGATTCGTCAAGCGGGGGCCGAGAAAAAAGGGGGGTCCCAAAACGCGTTTTCCCCATTCATTTTTCCATAGGAACCTTTAGTCGCAGCTACAGCCCGAACTGCTGAACGGAATTACACCAAATTTAGCAAAGAGGTAGCCCTTGGTTCAGTGTCGTGCCTTTTGCTTAAATGGTGTAAATCCGTTCAGTAATTCCTGAGAAAATCAAAAGTAAAGTCACATATATATCTATGGGCGAGTAGGGTCCGCGTACCCTCCCGATCACGAGCTGTATGCTAATTGGCTGTCAAGTGGCTGTCAACACTCCAAATCAGGAAGTGTTGGCAGCCATTTTGTCCCTCGGTAGAACCGAGGGACAGAAACAAGTGCGCAAAGCGCAAAAGGGGGCAGGGTAGAAACACCCTGACCCCTAGGTCTGCTCAGGGGTCCCACAAGGACCCCTGGGCAGAAAAAGCATATTTTTTTTTAAATCGGCAGGATGCGCTTAGGGTCCACGGATCCCGCCGAGAAAAAAAAAAAGAAACAAGTGCGCAAAACGCACAAAGGGGCAGGGTAGAAACACCCTGACCCCCTAGGTCTGCTCAGGGGGTCCCACAAGGACCCCTGGGCAGAAAAAGCATTTTTTCAACAACAAAAAATCGGCGGGATGCGCTTAGGGTGCGCGAATCCCGCCGAAAAACAAAACGAAGCGCGGTTTCCCGCGCTTCGTTGTTAATGGCCCCGGGTGGGCCAAGTCCCGGGGGCATGGGGGGGTGTTTATAATATGTGGGGGGCCTCTAAGGCCCCCAAGCCCCGGGGACCGCCACCCCCGGGGCTTTAAAAATAAATGGTGCGGGAGGGCTCTCGGCCCTCCCCAGCCCCGGGACCGCCACCTCCCTGGGGCTTCTTTATTAATTTTTAAAAAATTACCTGTGTGGGGGGCTTGAGCCCCCCACACGCCCCGGGGTCCGCCACCTCCCCGGGGCTTTGTCAATGGAGGGAGGGGGCCGCGCGGCCCCCTCCTGGAGCCTGTAATGGCCCTGGGGACCACCACCCCCAGGGCCGGCTCCTGCAGTGTCCCGGGGTGCCTACCCCGGGACACTGTAGTTTGCTATGACAGGACGGGAGCCTCGCGGCTCCCGTCCTGTCATAGCAAACTGCTTGGATATTGGAAGCGAGAGCAGGAAACCTGCTCTCGCTCCAATATCCAAAGCAAATTGCTTTTCCACACGGGGAGCTGCATGTTAGCAGCTCCCCATGTGGAAAAGCAATGCCGGCTCCCAAGGGACGCGGGGAGCCGGCGGGACTGTGGGGGGATTGGGGACCCTCCCACAGTCCCCAACGAAGAGGGCCAGCCCCGGGGGATGGGGTCCCCGGGGCAAGTAGTGGCCCGGGAGGGGGGCCACGCGGCCCCCCTCCCCAAAAATAATAATTTAAAAAAAATAAAAAATAAAAATAAAGGCCTGCCCCGGGGGATGGGGTCCCCGGGGCAAAAGGAGGCCTGAGGAGGGGGGCCACGCAGCCCCCCTCCTTAAAAATGTATTTAAAAGTGTGGCCATGCCCCGGGGGATGGGGTCCCCGGGGCCGGATTCGGCCATGGGAGGGGGCCACGCGGCCCCCTTCCCATTTAATTAAAAAAAAAAAAAAAGGGATAAGGCCCTGGGGGATGGGGTCCCCAGGGCCCAAAAATAGGAAAAAGTAAGGAGGGCCACACAGCCCCCTTGAAGGGAAAAAAGAAAAAAAAAACGATCGGGCCGCAGGCCCCGTTCCCTTCCTTTACCACTCTGCAAACGCGCCCCCTGGCGCGTTTGCAGATGGGGAACGAATTCCCCTTCAATACTGGGGGTCCCTGGGGGCCAACTAGCCCACCAGGAACCTCCAGTATGCGCCAGGGGGCTGTGTTGCAGAGAGGTGTACAGAGGCCATGCCCCTTTTTACACCTCTCTGCAACGCAGCTCTGTGGCGCTTTTTGGAGGTACATGGTGAGCTAGTTGGCCGCCAGGGACCCTCAGTATTCTAGGGGACTTAATCCCCCAACTTAAAACGCGCCACGGGGCGCGTTTGCACAGTGGTGAAGGGAGGGGGCGGGGCTTCAGGTGACATGTGTGCAAACAGGCCCCGTGGCGCGTTTTAAGATGGGGAATTAAATCCCCTTCAATCCTGAGGGTCCCTGGGGCCAACTAGCCCACCAGGTACCTCCAGTAAGCGCCACGGAGCTGCGTTGCAGAGTGTTGTAAAAGGGGTGTGGCCTCTGAACACCTCTCTGCAACGCAGCTGTCTGGGGCATACTAGAGGTATCTGGTGGGCTAGTTGGCCCTTAGGGACCCTCGGGATTGAGAAGGAATTAATTCTCCAACTTAAAACGCGCCACTGGGTGTGTTTGCAGACATGTCACCTCAGGCCCCACCCCTTCCTTCACCATTGTGCAAATATTCCTCTAAAATCAGCCGAACTCACGAATTCCGATTTACTCACCTGTTATCAGGAGAGACCTCAGTGCTGCATCTTTCAGCCCAGTACTGATCCTGAAAAGTAATTCTAACCGTACTTACCAGTAACTTGAATTTCCTTCCATAGGCTAACATTGACTGGTTTCACTTGGAAATTCTTCTAAGTGTGCAGTTTTGGAACTTTATAATATTCCTCTAAAATCAGCCGAACTACGAATTCCGATTTACTCACCTGTTATCAGGAGAGACCTCAGTGCTGCATCTTTCAGCCCAGTACTGATACTGAAAAGTAATTTTAACCGTACTTACCAGCAACTTGAATTTCCTTCCATAGGATATCATTGCCTGCTTTTTGCTGAAAAAGTTTCTAAGTGTCGATTTTTGAAACATAAAAATATTCCTCTAAAATCAGCCGAAATACGAATTCCGATTTACTCACCTGTTATCAGGAGAGACCTCAGTGCTGCATTTTTCAGCCCAGTACTGATCCTGAAAAGTAATTCTAACCGTACTTACCAGTAACTTGAATTTCCTTCCGTAGGCTAACATTGACTGGTTTCACTTGGAAATTCTTCTAAGTGTGCAGTTTTGGAACTTTATAATATTCCTCTAAAATCAGCCGAACTACGAATTCCGATTTACTCACCTGTTATCAGGAGAGACCTCAGTGCTGCATCTTTCAGCCCAGTACTGATCCTGAAAAGTAATTTTAACCGTACTTACCAGCAACTTGAATTTCCTTCCATAGGCTAACATTGACTGGTTTCACTTGGAAATTTTTCTAAGTGAATTTCAAACACAATGCAACATTGAGCTCAATGTGAATTTCTAGTTAAATGCAATTAGTTACTTTATGGATTACTTTTCTAACCACAGGACTGGATCCTAGATTCAGTCCTGGGACATCTCCTGTAAACAGTTGAGTAAAAGCGTTTTGGTTACAGTAGTGATTTTTAAGGAATATTATTGTATTTTAAAAGTTGACACTTAGAAACTTTTTCACATAGAATCACCAATGTTATCCTATGGGAGGAAATTCACTTAGCAGGTAAGTAGTGTTATCGTTACTTTTTCTTACTCAGTGTTGGATCTGGGATCCAGCACTGGTGCATCTCCTGTAAACAGTTGAAAGAATGCGTTTAAGTCATACAGGCGATTTTTAAGGAATATTTGTAGTTTGTGAAAATCGACACTTTGAAACTTTTCTGCTGAAAACCAGACAATGGATTCCTATAGAAGGAAATATAAGTTACTGGTAAGTACGGTTAGAATTACTTTTCAGGGTCAGTGCTGGGCTAAAAGATGCAGCACTGGGTTCTCTCCTGATAACAGGTGAGTAAATCGGAATTTGTAGTTCGGTTGATTTTAGAGGAATATTATAAAGTTCCAAAACTCCGAAATTGTGTTGCCCATTGCAACAACTGTAACTACTGTACTTAAAAGTCTATTGCCTATTTGCAAAGTATTTAAACTAAAGTAATTTATTCAGAGAAAGTATATTTTGTAATGTAATGTATAATGTAATTACAATGTAATTTAAAAAATAAAATATGTAAAAATAAATAGTTTAAAAAAATGTAGTAAATCAGTATCCAAAAAATAAATATAACAATTAATACATTTAAAAATTGTCATTTACAAAACCTTTGAAATTCACTGAAAAAAAACATAGGTTTCAGACATGTTATAGTTAGGAATTAGCATTTAAAAAACCTTTGAAATTCACTGAAAAAACCATAGGTTTTAGGGACAGTTATAGTTAGAAATTAGCATTTAAAAAACCTTTGAAATTCACTGAAAAAACCATAGGTTTCAGACACGTTATAGTTAGAAATTACCATTTAAAAAACCTTTGAAATTCACTGAAAAAACCATAGGTTTTAGGTACAGTTATAGTTAGTTGGACATTGCACTCGTACAAAACCCGTGAAATTCCCCCGTTATAGTTAGTTCAGCTAACTATAACTCGCGCCCCCGCAATGCACTGCTGATGACGTCACATATTACATCACTCATGACATGGTCAGTGACATCACTGATGACATTACTGATGACATCTCAAATGACATCACTGATGACATCACTGATGACATCATCCACGTGATAATCTGATGCACCTCCTCACACCCTAGTATAACCTTTGATACACCCACTCTAAATAACAGACTGCCATTCGCAAAACCATAGACACTCCAACACCAATAACTACATACCCACTCACTGATTCTTAGGTCTACACACACATCCACTAACTCACCCGTACAGTCACTTAAACTTACGGTCACTCAGTACAGGACTATCATATGCACCCATACTCCTATATAGACACTCACACCGCCACTCATCCATAGAGGTACTCACACACCTAGTCAGTCATGCAAATAATTATTCACACTGCCATTTACTCACCTATACAGTCATACACACACCAGCTCACTTACTCATACAAATACTAGCACATTTTTACGCTCTTATACAATCACTGATACAAGCACAAACTCATCCATACAGTCACTCTCACAATCACACACTCTCACTTATAGCCATTTATATACTCCAACACACATATATACTGCCTTTCACATATGTTGTTACTCACACATGTACCACTGGGACATACATTCACTCACTAACACACTCTTACACACACTTACCCACCCATACAGTCTATCACAGATGCACTCTTGAAACCATCCACCCAGTGAATCACCCACTCACACATCTATGCACAGAGTCGCACACACCCCACCCACAAAAACACTCAGGCACCCATACAGATACTCAGACAACCAATCAATAACTCATATAGACACTCATGTAGCTATTCACAAACCCATGCAGCCATTTACACAGCAACAGACAGACGGATTCAGACATTCACCCAGTTTAGTCACTAACCCATGCATTCAGTAAGATACGTTTAATCACTCACTTATACAGTCAGTCACGTACCTACTAAATCCTCCATACAGACACTTATACACCCACTCATTCCTCAATACAGCTTGGCATATATATAAAACAAAATTAAACTTTACAGAAACACACAGTCACTGGATGATGTCATCAGTGATGTCATTTGAGATGTCATCAGTGATGTCATCAGTGATGTCACTGACCATGTCATGAGTGATGTAATATGTGACGTCATCAGCAGTGCATTGCGGGGCGCGAGTTATAGTTAGCTGAACTAACTATAACGGGGAATTTCACGGGTTTTGTACGAGTGCAATGTCCAACTAACTATAACTGTCCCTAAAACCTATGGTTTTTTCAGTGAATATATATATATATATATATTATCTACTGGCGGTCGCCAGTAGATAGTTATAGTTAGGACCTATTTTCCATAGGAAATCCGCAACATTCTATTTGAAATAACATTGGTGCCGGTTGATGAATCTTTGCGAAAGTTTCCAACTTGTTGGGGCGCTCCGGTCCACTCCCATCCTGAAAGTCTCGGGGTGATTTGTCAAGCGGGGGCCGAGAAAAAAGGGGGGTCCCAAAACGTGTTTTCCCCATTCATTTTTCCATAGGAACCTTTCATCGCAGCTACAGCCCGAACTGCTGAACGGAATTACACCCAATTTGGCAAAGAGGTAGCCCTTGGTTCAGTGTCGTGCCTTTTGCTTAAATGGTGTAAATCCGTTCAGTAGTTCCTGAGAAATTTGAAAAAGAAAACACATATATATCTGGGCGGAGCCTAACCACACATGTCATTGTGAGATCTGATTGGCTGTCAGCACTTCATCTTGGAATTGCTGGCAGCCATCTTGGGACCAATATAAATGATAGTACCCCATTGAAATGCATTGTAGTGAATCAAAGATTTTGAGGGTTACCAAAAGGAGAACTATAAAGGGTGATAACAGACTTTAGTTACAATAGAATTCATTTGTTGATGGTACCATACTAATTTCAGGAATTGTGGTGTGTTCTAAGGTGATTTTACCCTGTGAAAAACCTTCTGCTGGGATATCATGAATCATGTTTGAGAGAAAACTATTTTCACATGCTTGACCCATACAGTTTTGGAAGGTGCTCCAGAAGCTAAAATGAGAGCATATTTTCTGTAAATTCACATTATCTTTCTCAGTCATGTGAGAATGAAGTCTGACATTCTCAGTAAAACATGTACATCCAACAAGGGCAGAGACTGTCAGTTGATTCCTTTGTGTTCTACTGCTGCTTCCCAGAGTGTTCTAATGAACAACTAGAGTGCTAACAGCCTTATTTATGACAAAAGTATGGCACACCTGAAGCCATCTTGATTGGAATAAACTGGTAACACTTAAAACATTTAATTTAAAAAGGAACAAAATGATGGGGTTCATTTTGTCATAGAAATTATGGTTAGTGCTGTAGAAAGAAAAATTAGGACATGTTTTAAGTGAGATCTCAAATATCTTCCTGTTATATTTCAACAGGAGCAGCCTGCCAGTTGATGCCTTTGTGTTCTACTGCAGCTTCCCAGAGTGTTCTAAAGAACAACTAGAGCGCTAACAGCCTTACTTATGACAAAAGTATGGCACACCTGAAGCCATCTTGATTGGAATAAACCGGTAACACTTAAAACATTTAATTTAAAAAGGAACAAAATGAGGGGGTTCTTTTTGAAATAGAAATTATGGTTAGTGCTGCAGAAAGAAAAATTTGTGCATGTTTTAAGTGAGATCTCAAATCCTCTTCTATTTCATTAGAAAATTCTGAAAACAATCACTTTCAATACCAGCAGCAGACTTCCAGTTAACTCCCTGGTGAGCAGTAGCTTTACTACAGTGATCTAATGAGCAACTAGAGTGCTAACATTCTGAATTTATGGCAAATGTGAGACACATCTGAATGTCTTCTTGATGGAATCAAAGTAAAAAACTGAAAGCATTTCCTACTGAGGAGACTGCAGTAAATGAGGAAATTAGGAAACTTCATAACAAAGAAGTCTTCCAAGATGGCCACCAGTGAAAAAAGAGCCCAAATGTAGAACAAATATTACCCAGATGTAGCCCACATATAGCCCAATGACAAAAGTGTGCAAAACACTTTTTATTTTTAGGTTTTTTGCAGTTTTATGTAGTGCAGACTGGTCAGGTTTGGAGCGTTGCATCTTAAAACATGACCCCCCTACACTACAAAAACACCACTGCACTACCCGAAACCCTAAAACACTACCCCCAGCACGACCCCCTACACTACACAAGCACCACTGCACTATCCTAAACCCTAAAACACTACCCCCAGCATGACCCCCTACACTACACAAACACCACTGCACTACCCTGAACCCTAAAACACTACCCCAACACCACTGCACTAACCTAAATCCTAAAACACTACCCCCAGCACGACCCCCTACACTACCCAAACACCACTGCACTACCCTAAAACATGACCCCCTACACTACACAAACACCACTGCACTACCCTAAACCCTAAAACACTACCCCCAGCACGACCCCCTACACTACACAAGCACCACTGCACTACCCTAAACCCTAAAACACTACCCCCAGCACGACCCCCTACACTACCCTAAAACATGACCCCCTACACTACACAAACACCAGTGCACTACCCTAAACCCTAAAACACTACCCCCAGCATGACCCCCTACACTACTCAAGCACCACTGCACTACCCGAAACCCTAAAACACTACCCTCAGCACGACCCCCTACACTTCCCGTACACCACTGCACTGCCCTAAACCCTGAAACACCAGCCCCTGCACGACCCCCTACACTGCCCGAACACCACTGCACTGCCCTAAACCCTGAAACACCACCCCTAGCACAACCCCCTACACTGCCTGAACACCACTGCACTGCCCTAAACCCTGAAACACCACCCCTTCACGACCCCCTACACTGCCCGAACACCACTGCACTGCCCTAAACCCTGAAACACCACCCCCAGCACGCCCCCTACACTGCCCGAACACCACTGCACTGCCCTAAACCCTGAAACACTACCCCCAGCAAGACCCCCTACACTGCCCGAACACCACTGCACTGCCCTAAACCCTGAAACATCACCCCCAGCAAGACCCCCTACATTGCCCGAACACCACTGCCCTAAACCCTGAAACACCACTAGCCAGCACGACCCCCTACACTGCCCGAACACCACTGCACTGCCCTAAACCCTGAAACACCACCCCCAGCACGACCCCCTACACTGCCCGAACACCACTGCTCTGCCCAAAACCCTGAAACACCAGGCCCAGCATGACCCACTACA
Source organism: Calotriton arnoldi (assembly GCA_963921515.1). Lineage (NCBI taxonomy): Eukaryota > Metazoa > Chordata > Amphibia > Caudata > Salamandridae > Calotriton > Calotriton arnoldi. The sequence continues at coordinate 2,442,873 of CAWUFW010001250.1, forward strand.
CTGCCCGAACACCACTGCACTGCCCTAAACCTTGAAAGACCAGCCCCAGCACGACCCCCTACACTGCCCGAACACCACTGCACTACCCTAAATCCTGAAACACCAACCCCAGCACGACCCCCTACACTGCCCGAGTACCACTGCACTGCCCTAAACCCTGAAACACCAGCCCCAGCACGACCCCCTACACTGCCCGAACACCACTGCACTGCCCTAAACCCTGAAACACCACCCCGTGCACAACCCCCTACACTGCCCGAACACCACTGCACTGCCCTAAACCCTGAAACACCACCCCCAGCATAACCCCCTACAATGCCCGAACACCACTGCACTGCCCTAAACCCTGAAACACCACCCCCTGCACGACCCCCTACACTGCCCTAACACTACTGCACTGCCCTAAACCCTGAAACACCATCCCCAGCACGACCCCCTACACTGCCCGAACACCACTGCACTGCCCTAAACCCTGAAACACCACCCCCTGCACCGCCCCCTACACTGCCCGAACACCACTGCACTACCCTAAACCCTGAAACACCACCCCCAGCACGACCCCCTTTACTGCTCGAACACCACTGCACTGCCCCAAACCCTGAAACACCACCCCCAGCATGACCCCCTATACTGCCCGAACACCACTGCCCTAAACCCTGAAACACCACCCCCAGCACGACCCCCTACACTGCCCGAACACCACTGCACTGCCCTAAACCCTGAAACACCACCCCTGCACAACCCCCTACACTGCCCGAACACCACTGCACTGCCCTAAACCCTGAAACACCACCCCCAGCAAGACCCCCTACACTGCCCGAACACCACTGCACTGCCCTAAACCCTGAAACACCACCCCCAGCATGACCCCCTACACTGCCCGAACACCACTGCACTGCCCTAAACCCTAAAACACCACCCCCAGCATTACCCCCTACACTGCCCGAACACCACTGCACTGCCCTAAACCCTAGAACACTACCCCCAGCACGACCCCCTACACTACCCGGACACCACTGCACTACCCTAAACCCTAAAATACTACCCCCAGCACAGCCCCCTACACTACCCGAACACGACTGCACTGCCCTAAACACTCAAACACGACCCCCAGCACGACCCCCTACACTACCCGAACACCACTGCACTGCCCTAAACCCTAAAACACTCCCCCCAGCACGACCCCCTACACTACCCGAACACCACTGCACTGCCCTAAACCCTAAAACACTCCCCCAGCACGACCCCCTACACTACCCGGACACCACTGCACTACCCTAAACCCTAAAATACTACCCCCAGCACAGCCCCCTACACTACCCGAACACGACTGCACTGCCCTAAACACTCAAACACGACCCCCAGCACGACCCCCTACACTACCCGAACACCACTGCACTGCCCTAAACCCTAAAACACTCCCCCCAGCACGACCCCCTACACTACCCGAACACCACTGCACTGCCCTAAACCCTAAAACACTCCCCCAGCACGACCCCCTACACTACCCGAACACCACTGCACTGCCCTAAACCCTAAAACACTCCCCCCAGCACGACCCCCTACACTACCCAAACACCACTGCACTGCCCTAAACCCTAAAACCCTACCCCCGCATGACCCCCTACACTACCCAAACACCAATGCACTTCCCTAATCCCTAAAACACTACCCCCACATGACCCCCTACACTACCCTAAACCCTAAAACACTACCCCCCGCATGACTCCCTACACTACCCAAAGACAACTGCACTACCCTAAACCCTAAAAGACGACCTCCTACACTACACAAACACCACTGCACTACCCTAAACCCTAAAACACTACCCCCTACACTACACAAACACCACTGCACTACCCTAAACCCTAAAAACTACCCACAGCACGAACCCCTACACTACCCAAACACCACTGCACTACCCTAAACCCTAAAACACTACCCCCAGCAGTACCCACTACACTACCCAAACACCACTGCACTACCATAATCCCTAAAACACTACCCCCAGCAGTACCCCTACACTACCCAAACACCATTGCACTACGCTAAACCCTTAAACACTACCCCCAGCAGTACCCTCTACACTACCGAAGCACCACTGCACTACCCTAAATCACTACCCCCAGCACGACCCCCTACACTACCCAAACACCACTGCACTACCCTAAACCCTAAAACACTACCCCCAGCACGACCCCCTACACTACCCAAACACCACTGCACTACCCTAAACCCTAAAACACTCCCCCAGCACGACTCCCTACACTACCCAAACACCACTGCACTACCCTAAACCCTAAATCTACCCCCAGCATGACCCCCTACACTACACAAACACCACTGCACTACCCTAAACCCTAAAACACTACCCCCAGCACGACCCTCTTCACTACCTAAACACAACTGCACAATTTGTTACAGGCGTTGCAACGCAGGCCTGTGGTGCTTACTGGAAGCACCTGGTGGGCTAGTTGGGCCCCAGGGACCCTCAGGATGCAAGGTGACCTAATCTCCAACTTAAAACGCGCCACGGGCGCGTTTGCACAGTGGTGAAGGGAGGGGCGGGCCTCAGGTGACATGTGCGCAAACACGCCCTGTGGTGCGTTTTAAGTTGGGGAATTAATTCCCTTTGAATCCTGAGGGACCCTGGGGCCAACTAGCCCACCAGGTACCTTCAGTAAGCACAACAGAGTTGCGTTGCAGAGAGGTGAAAAAGGTGCGTGGCCTCGGAACGCCTCTCTGCAACTCAGCTCTGTGGTCCTAACTGTAGGTACCTGGGGGCTAGTTGGGCCCCAGGGACCCTCAGGATTCAAGGGACTTAATCCCGCAACTTAAAATGCGCCACGGGGTGCGTTTGCACACATGTCACCTCAGGCCACCCCCTCCCTTCACCACTGTGCAAACGCGCCCTGTAGCGCGTTTTAAGAGGTAGTTTTAATCCCCCTGCGCTATTATGTACTAGGGACTTGCAGAGGAGGTCATGCTAATCACAGGGGTACCCCAACGCATAGTGTTCCCTAGTGTATGTAGGTGTTTTCACTGTATTCTAAGTGTCTTTTAGCATAGCTCTGGCTCTGGTTAGTCAGAGTCATTTACCACCAGTACCCGTCTGAAAAAGTTGTGGGCACAGGATGATTTTGCAACAAGGCCTCTTTCTGCTCCTCTGTTGGTTCTTTCTGCACATCTTTTGCTTCTTTCTGTGCGTTTTTTCTTCTTTCTTCACATGTCCTACCTCTGTAGGCATAGTTAGAAACTAGCATTTAAAAAACCTTTGAAATTCACTTAAAAAATCATAGGTTTCAGGCACGTTATAGTTAGAAATTAGTATTTAAAAAACCTTTGAAATTCACTGAAAAAACCATAGGTTTCAGACACGTTATAGTTAGAAATTAGCATTTAAAAAACTTTTGAAATTCACTGAAAAAACCATAGGTTTTAGGGACAGTTATAGTTAGTTGGACATTTCACTCGTACACAACCATAGAAATTCCCCCGTTATAGTTAGTTCAGCTAACTATAACTCGCGCCCGCAATGTATTGCTGATGACGTCACATATTACATCACTCATGACATGGTCAGTGACATCACTGATGACATCACTGATGACATCTCAAATGACATCACTGATGACATCATCCATGTGATAATTTCATGCATCTTCTCACACCCTAATATAACTTTTGATACACCCACTCTAAATTACAAACTGCCATTCTCAAAACCATAGACACTCCAACACCAAAAACTACATACCCACTCACTGATTCTTAGGTCTACACACACATCCACTCACTCACCCGTACAGTCACTCATACTTAGTCACTCAGTACAGGACTATCATATGCACTCATACACCTATATAAACACTCACACACCGCCACTCATCCATAGAGGTACTCACACACCTAGTCAGTCAAGCAAAAAACGTAATCACACACCCATGTACTCACCTATACAGTTATACACACACCAGCTCACTTACTCATACAAATACTAGCACATTCTTACGCTCTTATACAATCACTGATACAAGTACACACTCATCCATACAGCCACTCTCACAATCACACACTCTCACTTATAGCCATTAATATACTCCAACACACATATATACTGCCTTTCACATATGTAGTTACTCACACATGTACCACTGAGATATACATTCAATCACTAACACACCCATACACACACTCACCCACCCATACAGTCCATCACAGATGCACTCTTGAAACCATGCACCCAGTGAATCACCAACTCACACATCTATGCATAGAGTCACACACACCCCACCCACACAAACACTCAGGCACCCATACAGATACTCAGACAACCAATCAATAACCCATGTAGACACTCAGGTAGCTATTCAGACAGCCATGCAGCCGCTTACAAACCAACAGACAGACGGATACAGACATTCACACAGTTTAGTCACTAAACCATGCATTCAGTAAGATACATTTAATCACTCACTTGTAGAGTCAGTCACTCACGTACTAAATCATCCATTCAGACACTTATACACCCACTCATTCTTCAATACGCCTTTCCCTATATATATTAAACATATTTAAACTTTACAGAAACACACAGTCACTGGATGATGTCATCAGTGATGTCATCAGTGATGTCATTTGAGATGTCATCAGTGATGTCATCAGTGATGTCACTGGCCCGCTCTCTGCAACGCAGCTCTGTGGCACTTTTTGGAGGTACATGGTGGGCTAGTTGGACTCCAGGGACCCTCAGGATTCAAGGGGACTTAATCCCCCAACGTAAAATGCGCCACGGGGCGCGTTTGCACAGTGGTGAAGGGAGGGGGCGGGGCTTCAGGTGACATGTGTGCAAACAGGCCTCGTGGTGCATTTTAAGATGGGTAATTAAATCCTCTTCAATCCTGAGGGTCCCTGGGGGCCAACTAGCCCACCAGGTACCTCCAGTAAGCGCCACGGAGCTGCGTTGCAGAGTGTTGTAAAAAGGGGCGTGGCCTCTGTACACCTCTCTGCAACGCAGCCCCCTGGCGCATACTGGAGGTTCCTGGTGAGCTAATTGGCCCCTAGGGACCCTCAGGATTGAGGAGGAATTAATTCTCCAACTTAAAACGCGCCACAGGGCGTGTTTGCAGACATGTCACCTCAGGCCCCACCCCCTTCCTTCACCATTGTGCAAATATTCCTCTAAAATCAACCGAACTACGAATTCCGATTTACTCACCTGTTATCAGGAGAGACCTCAGTGCTGCATCTTTGAGCCCAGTACTGATCCTGAAAAGTAATTTTAACCGTACTTACCAGTAACTTGAATTTCCTTCCATAGGATATCATTGCCTGCTTTTTGCTGAAAAAGTTTCTAAGTATCGATTTTTGAAACATACAAATATTCCTCTAAAATCAGCCGAACTACGAATTCCGATTTACTCACCGGTTATCAGGAGAGACCTCAGTGCTGCATCTTTTAGCCCAGTACTGATCCTGAAAAGTAATTTTAACCATACTTACCAGTAACTTGAATTTCCTTCCAAAGGCTAACATTGACTGGTTTCACTTGGAAATTCTTCTAAGTGTGGAGTTTTGGAACTTTATAATATTCCTCTAAAATCAGCCGAACTACGAATTCCGATTTACTCACCTGTTATCAGGAGAGAACCCAGTGCTGCATCTTTTAGCCCAGCACTGACCTTGAAAAGTAATTCTAACCGTACTTACCAGTAACTTGAATTTCCTTCAATAGGCTAACATTGACTGGTTTCACTTGGAAATTCTTCTAAGTGTGGAGTTTTGGAACTTTATAATATTTCTCTAAAATCAGCCGAACTATGAATTCCGATTTACTCACCTGTTATCAGGAGAGAACCCAGTGCTGCATCTTTTAGCCCAGCACTGACCCTGAAAAGTAATTCTAACCGTACTTACCAGTAACTTGTATTTCCTTCCATAGGAATCCATTGTCTGGTTTTCAGCAGAAAAGTTTCAGTGTCGATTTTCACAAACTACAAATATTCCTTAAAAATCGCCTGTATGACTTAAACGCATTCTTTCAACTGTTTACAGTAGATGCACCAGTGCTGGATCCAGGATCCACCACTGAATAAGAAAAAGTAACGATAACACTACTTACCTGCTAAGTGAATTTCCTCCCATAGGATAACATTGGTGATTCTATGTGAAAAAGTTTCCAAGTGTCAACTTTTAAAATACAATAATATTCCTTAAAAATCACTACTGTAACCAAAACGCTTTTACTCAACTGTTTACAGGAGATGTCCCAGGACTGAATCTAGGATCCAGTCCTGTGGTGAGAAAAGTAATCCATAAAGTAACTAATTGCATTTAACTAGAAATTCACATTGAGCTCAATGTTGCATTGTGTTTGAAATTGTGTTGCCCATTGCAACAACTGTAACTACTGTACTTAAAAGTCTATTGCCTATTTGCAAAGTATTTAAACTAAAGTAATTCATTCTGAGAAAGTATATTTTGTAATGTAATGTATAATGTAATTACAATGTAATTTAAAAAATAAAATATCTAAAAATAAATAGTTGAAAAAAATGTTGTAAATCAGTATCAAAAAAATAAATATAACAATTAATACAATTAAAAAATTGTCATTTACAAAACCTTTGAAATTCACTGAAAAAAACCACAGGTTTCAGGCACGTTATAGTTAGAAATTAGCATTTAAAAAACCTTACAAATTCACTGAAAAAACCATAGGTTTCAGGCACGTTATAGTTAGAAATTAGCATTTAAAAAACCTTTGAAATTCACTGAAAAAACCATAGGTTTTAGGGACAGTTATAGTTAGTTGGACATTGCACTCGTACAAACCCCGTGAAATTCTCCCGTTATAGTTAGTTCAGCTAACTATAACTCGCGCCCCGCAATGCACTGCTGATGACGTCACATATTACATCACTCATGACATGGTCAGTGACATCACTGATGACATCACTGATGACATCTCAAATGACATCACTGATGACATCATCCATGTGATAATTTCATGCATCTTCTCACACCCTAATATAACTTTTGATACACCCACTCTTATTTACAGACTGCCATTCGCAAAACCATACACACTCCAATACCAATAACTATATACCCACTCACTGATTCTTAGGTCTACACACACACATCTACTCACTCACCCGTCCAGTCACTCATACTTACAGTCACTCAGTACAGGACTATCATATGCACTCATACACCTATATAAACACTCACACACCGCCACTCATCCATAGAGGTACTCACACATGTAGTCAGTCATGCAAAAAATTTATCACACACCCATTTACTCACCTATAGAGTTATACACACACCAGCTCACTTAGTCATACAAATACTAGCACATTCTTACGCTCTTATACAATAACTGATACAAGCACACACGCATCCATACAGCCACTCTCACAATCACACACTCTCACTTATAGCCTTTTAAATACTCTAACACAAATATATACTGCCTTTTACATATGTAGTTACTCGCACATGTACCACTGAGATATACATTCACTCACTAACACACCCATACACACACTCACCAACCCAATCAGTCCATGACAGACGCACTCTTCAAATCATGCACCCAGTGAATCACCCACTCACACATCTATGTACAGAGTCGCACACACCCCACCCACACAAACACTCAGGCTCCCATACAGATACTCAGACAACGAATCAATAACTCATATAGACACTCATGTAGCTATTCACAAACCCATGCAGCCACTTACACAGCAACAGACAGACGGATACAGACATTCACCCAGTTTAGTCACTAACCCATGCATTCAGTAAGATACGTTTAATCACTCACTTATACAGTTAGTCATGCACCTACTAAATCATCCATACAGACACTTATACACCCACTCATTCTTCAATACGCCTTTCCCTATATACATTAAAAATATGTAAACTTTACAGAAACACAGTCACTAGATGATGTCATCAGTGATGTCATTTGAGATGTCATCAGTGATGTCATCAGTGATGTCACTGACCATGTCATGAGTGATGTAATATGTGACGTCATCAGCAGTGAATTGCGGGGGCGCGAGTTATAGTTAGCTGAACTAACTATAACGGGGGAATTTCATGGGTTTTGTACGAGTGCAATGTCCAACTAACTATAACTGTCCCTAAAACCTATAGTTTTTTCAGTGAATTTCAAAGGTTTTTTAAATGCTAATTTCTAACTATAACGTGCCTGAAACCTATGGTTTTTTCAGTGAATATATATATATATATATTTATATCAATATGCTCACCCCTTGATCAAGCCAATAGCCAACATTTTATATTTTGATGTAGTGGCTCTTTGACAAAGTCAGTAAGTCTGCCTGAATGCGGCCAGGACCTGCAAGACCAACCACACGCTGTGCATGATAGAAGATCATGCACTATGGGAGTTAGGGTGCTTGTAGGGGGTTGAGCAAAGGGCCTGGCTGCAGGCAAGGCCTTGCGCCAACCCCACCGAGTTCTCGGCCAAAGGCCTCATGCAGCAGGGGTAGGGCGCTCACAGGAGACTGGGCGCTCACATGAGGTTGGAGCAGGGCCTGGCACATTGCCACAGCATGGGGTTGCTTGCCATCGATGGGTTGGACACAGGGCCTTGTGCCCTAAACTAAGTATAACTTGCACTCTTGCCATACACTGATAATTACCCCACATACTACATCACTCATGACATGTTCTATGACATCATTGATAACATCACTACAACATTTGAAATTACCTTTTTGATGATGACAAGACAGTGCATAGTGGGGGTGAGAGCAATAATTACTTTAGGGCACAAGTTATTGTTACTTGAGATTGCTATAACTGGTGAATGTCAGTGGTTTTGTTAATTTAAAACGGTATGTTTTAGCCGACATTTCCAATTTTTACCTAACTATAGTGATCTGGTGGTCTGACCCTTAAGAAGAAGATGTCTAATTGGCTCACCCACAATTCACATAGTAAACTTACTTATAAGTCCCTAGTATATTGTACCAGGGGTACCCACGGCCAGTAAATGAAAGTGTCCCTCATGTACTGCAGCACTTCTTGTGCCATTACAAATGTGACAAAGTAAAGCAAGACTCCGAGACTGTCATTTCTGGCTGGCAGAGCAGTTTTGAACATTTAAACCAATGACAAATTCCAGACCCACCTTTTTAATGTGTGTAACTTACCCATAAGGCAGGACTGTCTAGCCCTAAGACAGGGTGCTGTATTTTAAAAAATCAAACATGTGTTTTCATATGTCATAAGAGTGAAAGCCCCAAATTGTTGCTTTTGCTGTAGAAAGGTTAGTAGCCCCATTGGCGAGTACAAGATTACACGCTGACAACTCAGCTGTGATAACTTCTGAATGGGACTGTATTATACATGCGGCGCATGTTCCTTCATTGCGCGGGGCGCACCTTTTAAACGGTGCGCCTGCCCAATGAAGGAAAATGAGCCATATTATGATGAATGCGTTGCCCCCAGGGCAGTCGTGAACCTGCGCTGCCCTGGGGGCAGTGCATTCCTGTGAAAAATGGAGAGGCTGCTTTGAAGCCGCTCTGTGTTTTCACTGTGCAGGCGGTAACCCGCCTGCCCTTTGAAGGGGGAATTGAGATCCCCTTGCAGGTTAGTGCAGTGAATGACTGCACCCGCCAGCAAGTGGATGTCTGTGGGGTCCATGGGATCCCCTTTCCCACCTCCAGAGGGCAGCCATCAGGGGGCACACTGACTGTGCATCGCCTCTCAGGTGGTGCACTGTCAGTGTGCCTCCTGGGAGCTTTGCCTCTGCACCCATGTCTATAATACGGCGCGGGCACAGAGGCAAAGGGATTCCCTCATTTGCATGGGGCCAGGCCCATGCAAATGAGGGAACACCGTCTGAAGATAGCGCTGGTGCTTTATGTGTGCCAGCGCTATTGGTATTACAGAAGGGGACGCACAAGCGTCTGCGACCCCAGTCTGTAACACCAAAGTGCTCCGGGGCACGCAAAGCTGCCGCAAATGCCCGTTGCACCCCTGGGACACTTTGTGTGGTGTGGCCCCTGGAGGGGTTGTGAATGAATCTCAGGAAGGAACGCAGAGGGCTCACCGTTGGAAGAGATATTATCGCTTCCTGGCAGGATTGCCAAACGAGGTGTGAGTCCAAAAGGTGAGCTTCGAAGGGGAAGCCTCCTTTGAAGAGCAAAGAGTAGACATACATGAGAGGGAATTCTCCTTTGTTCTGGCATCCGATACAGAGAGGGGGAAACACTGGGGAAAACAGTTGCCAAACCAGTTTTTCTGTGACCATATAGCTCTCAGGTAGCCACACCTCTAGGGTGGGCTATTAATCTCTACACAGGAAGAGATGGGTTTTGCCATCTAGGGAGTGGGCAGAACACTGCATTCTGAGGTGACTAGAGGCCACACTTTACAGAAGGTTGTCAGCAGATGAGAGAGGGCCAGGGAGCCCATTGGCTAGTAGCCACTGCATCCCTGAATGGCAAGTTCTGGGCATAAAAGTGGCAGTCTGGAACTGATATCTCAGATCACATCTGCACTGGAGTGAGGATCGAAGAAGGGCTACCCTGCTGTTCCTTGGACCCGACAAAGAGAGGTCGCACCAAAGACTGGGCTGCGCCTGCTGATCCTTGGGCTATCAAAGAGAAGACTGCACCTGTGGTGCCCTGCTTGAGGAAAAGTTGTTCTCAAGCTCGTGACAGAAGTGACTCCAAGAGTCATTTGACTGACTTCGTGTCATAGCTACAGGGCCACAAAAGTTGAAAACCTGCCTTGGTGAGCTGAGAGCCAACATTGCTGTACGGCTGCTGGCTACCGAAGTGCAGCCTGGGAGACCAAGTGTTGACACTCTAAAGTTGCACCCAAGTCTGTTTGATCTGGTAGAGTTGCAGGAGTGCAGTTTGATCATCCAAGATGGACAGTAGTCACAGTTAAAGGGAACCGCTGGTTTTGCTGCAACCAGAGACTCGTGGCAATTGTTTTTTGGCTGGTCTTCAACCGTACTTCGAATGATATTGAGCTCTATGGCCAAAGTTGTTCCACCATGTTCGTGGACCGAGGTGTGGCCCCAGGAAGACCCCATCACCGGATCAGCATCCTTAGATCCTTCAGCATCTTCAATATCCTGTATCCCTTGCATCAAGATTACTTCATTGATGTCTATGGTGGTTCTCCAATACAGCCTGGAACTCGACTGTTGACTGCTTTGACTGCAAGGCAATTGTCCTTCCAAGCCTCATTGCCCCCTGTGTCTCACTACCTGCTGGCGATGATCATCCTAAGTGGATCAGAGTAGTCGGACACAACTTTACAAAATAATTCAAAGGTTTTCAAAGAAACCACTAACTCCAGTAGTTGTCGATGATTGTTTGTGACTTGTTTGAAAAGCTGTGATTTATTATTTGCTTAATAATTTATGTCTCCTGTACCTTCAGGTGAATTGTGTTTGTTTTGGAGTCTAAAAATTCATAAAACTAAAGCTATATTACTAAATTGGTGTCAGATTTTCTTTGTGACCTGTTTCTTTCTTGTTCAACTGTTACGGTAATTCTAAATGCTTTGCACTTGTTCCTTTGACAAAGCTTAACTGCTTGAAGCCACCACTATTGGAGGTTGCGCTAAGTTTTGCAAATGAGCCTGAGTGGACCTAAGATGGGTTTCTGAGTTTATTACACAGTGGGGTCACACAGCCACCCAATATAATAAACCACGTTCCTCAGTTTATATATATGGTTCGGGCCCTCATTTTTTTGTCACATAATATATTGTGTCGTGTGCCTGATATTGTGACCACAACTACGGAAAACAGACTTCCATCGTACAAGTTTTCCTTCACGAAAATTCTCACAATAATTGTACTTAACATATAATAATTTTTCACATTAAGATACCTTGAATATAATTCAAAATATTTAATTGTACACTGTGACTCCACGTCAAAGTCACATATTTTTCTTTTGCAACAGCAACTCAATATCTGTATGTGTACCACAAATAATTTTGTTACAGTTAAGAGCACTCTTCATTTGTGAGTTTCTCTCACAATCGTTGTGAACAACCTAATGTTTCACCCCTTATGTGAGATATTTGTGTCCATGTGAGAACTTAGACTGTCTACATTTACATTTTGATGTACAATTATAGCTCCCGGTTGTTTCGCTTCTTGTGGGCTAATATTCATTTTATCACCTAAGAAATTCATCTAATGTTCTATATGAATGGAAAATAATAAAGTCTTGCCCCAGTAGGCGAGCAGCTTTTCTCCTTATTTTTGTGAATCCAACTCCTAATTGGCTCACATTCTTGTTTTATTCATATAATAATTTTTTTCTCCTATGTACATATCAATGTCTCCTTAGATGCAAGTAAGAGTATACCGTATGCTTAGTCCATCAAGTATTCTCCGGGTCTTTCTTTTCATCTCAAGATTCCACACTGTCCTTCTCAAGGTGGGATCAACTTATCCCAAAAAAGTTCATCCATTAACAGTTGCACGCTCAAGGCTTTCACTGTCAAATGTGATCTGAAAAAAGTAACAAAATAATAATACAACATCTCCTGAAGTCTAATAATAATCATTCCTGCTTCTACTGTTAAAAACATCCTCCTCAAGGAACTTATATTTAGAAACAATTACAAATTTGTATGCATCTATGTTCAAGCCGTTCCGTCCATTGTTGTCTATCAATATGATATATTTAGATACTAGTCTCCTAATTTATGTCTCTCTGACCCCACCTTCACTTTGTTTAGACACACAATCAGTAAATGAATATCTCATGTGGTTAGCTTTAATTTCATGTTCTTTCTGGAAGTGATGGGCTACAGGGTACTTTTTATATATGAGTTTAATGGCACATATCTGTTGCTGGATTCTTTTATGCACCTGCAGCATGGTGCCCCCAATGTATACTTTATTGTCTGGGCAAATGAGCATGTATATAGCGAACTCTGGGGCATATTATCAAGGGCTTTATCGCCGATTTAGCGGCACTTTTTGCCACTAAATCGGCGATATTTTTAACTCCCTATTAGCAAGCTGTCGCTAACAGGCGTTAGCGACAGCTTTCAGGCGTTAGAGGCCGGGAATTACATCGCCTTGCATGTCAGCGATATTTATCGCTAATGACATGCAAGGTAGGCGTTCCTCACTAAAAGCGACTGTAAACAGTCGCTAACACCACTAACCCCTATTATCAAGGCAGGCGAAGCAATAAAATAAATTGCGCTAAGCGCGTTTATCGCTAGATTTTAACACATGCTATTGACTATGACTTACCTGTTTAAGGTATAGGAGGTGGATTCTAATGCTGAATCCACCTTAGCGTTAATGCGAGAATATCGCTGGTTTTCCAGCGATATTCTCGCATTATGCCGCTATCGCTGGAATAATCATCGCCATAGCGCTAATTGTTGCTAATACAGCGTTAGCGTGGCGATATATTCCAGCGATAGCTGGCGATAAAATATTTCGCGATATTTATCGCATTTTGTTGCTAATATGGCCCTCTGTTTTGCAATTTAAGGCGTATTTAATCTTACTGGGCTGATCCTTTTAGGGATATGTAGTTTTGTAAAGTCTAGACAGTCTTTATATTCTCTACATCTTTTAACCTTTAAAGCCCTAGGTGCACCCAGCCATTTGCTGTCATTGTCAATGAACTTGTTGCATATCCCGCGACTCTGGCAAAAGTCTACAAGCTTTGCCATCTGCACCCACGGGTGCCTGGACTGAGTTCAGAGCACCATTGATTAAGCAGGGGATATATATATATATACCTATATACCTCTCGCCACAAACCATATCTTTTCTTTCTAGTTCAGTAAGAGGTTAGAGGTACAGTATACAAAAAATAAACGTATTAGCCAGAAATCTAGCCATAGCAGCATATGCAAAGTACATGGAAAGAAATATAGGTACAAGTCACCTTAAATTCCTTAGTAATAGCACTCATTACACAGACCACTTTAGGTGCACAATGGATTAGAGTTTTGCCAAACTCATTACCACAAATTGTTATAAATCCCACATATACATTAAAAATGATCAAGCCCATTCTTATCAAGATCACTTCAAGATGCTTACCTGAAAGCCCGCACTGTTTGATTTGCAGGTACGTTATGACCAACTTCCTAGTACCCTACCTTACTGCCTATGAAGTGAATGTAGCATGAGGAAGATTCAGTAGAGCTCAGGGAAGAGCGCCTGATGGGGAACGTTGTTGATGTCTTCACACAATTGTAGACCTGCGAGGCAATTGGAAGGTAACGTAAGTTCTCTGGGTTTGTTAGTAGTCAGTCTCCTCCCCACCTGTGGTATATACCAGTGGTCAGGCTGCACTATACTCATACTTGAGAGCAACTGCCTTTGGGTTAGACATCTGATGGTTTGTTCTGGTATGATGTGGTGTGTCGCCTTGAATTCTCCCTATGGCAGCAGGGGTGTAATTAGCCAAGAGCTAGGCTTCTTCTGCAAAGGAAAGACAAGTACATTACATCACTCCCACTGAGTTATAACCATACCCACCCCACTACATCCTGCGGTACTTACAACATATATGAACCTTCTCATATAGCCAAACAAGATGATTGAGACCTCCAGAGTACGGGTACCACGAAGTAAGTATTATGATAATTACTGACAGTCTCTGAGGTGTATTATGATGGTAGGTATCTTGGCTATCATTGCACAACTTAAGAAACTCACCCCAAGGCGTTCTGTACTGGTAAGTATATGGCAGTCTATACTAAGTGTATGATGCTGCACCCTGTTAACTAACAACTGTTCAAGCATTTACTGTAGCTTACATAAAAACAGTTCACGGTTGTAATTGCTTTAAAAATTGCTCAGTATTCTGCAGGAATCAGGGATCGATAATGTTCAAAATAACCTTACTATGCATTGGGTACCAAAGGCTGCGTGCTTGTCATTCTCCCTGAGTTGTTTTCTCTCCATACAGGCTGCAGAGCACAGGAATCGGAGCGCCAACAACCTGAGAGAGTCAAACACAGAAAAAAGAGGCTCCAGGGGAAATCTCCCATACAAAGGTAAGGAAAACTGTGAAGAGAGTCCGCACATGCTGATCAAGCGTGACGGATCCTGATGGCAAGGTGCCTTCCGGAAGCTGGGTGTGGAGCCACACCCAACATGGTTGCCAGCTCCTGTCAAGATCCCGCAAGATTTCGGCAACATGTACATGCAGCTGACACAGACTTGCAATACAGAAGGGCACAATACGAATTGCAAACAGAGCTGCATGCCACTGTTCAATACATTGCTTAGGCCTGTTGTCATAACAAATCTGGTATTAGTACAGTCCTTTTGTCAACATTGACAACAGAGAGTACATGAATAACATTATGGCAAATATGTGCATGGATAACATCCACAAAGTAACTTGTCGCATACTAACAGTTCTACACAAGTATAAGCACAGCACTATACTAACAAACGGAAGTGCTGGTGCACACGATAGGAGTGTGGTTTTGAGTGGGGAAAACCGGGACTGCTGGACTTCTGAGTCCTGTCCTGCGTGGGACTGCTGGGAATCATGACAATTCCAGTGTATGGGGAAGCAAGGTGGATTACAGAATTTGACTTTTATTAGTAGTCACCTAGAAAGCAATGGAGTTTGTGGTCAATCTTAAGACCCTCATCCAATACTTTCAGTCTCATCATCCATATAGCTTCCTGTCTTTTGAGTTATAGTTCAGGGTTACCACCCCTTCTATCTTGGTACACTATCTCTATAACGTGAAACTGAAAGTTCCAATGGTGATCTTGCTGAATGGACATTTTAGATTTCCCAGTTTAACTACCATGAAATGTTCAGCTATCTTCTCTCTTGCTAGTCGAACTGTGCTGCCCACATAAAGCCTATTGATTTGCATGTAAGGACCTAGACCACAAAACATGATGTACAATTAATATTGTCCTTAATGCAATATATGAGGCTGTTATTGTAGCTGAATGAAGTGACATATTTGGCAATCCTACACATTGTGCAATGTCCACATTTGTAGAATCCTTTTTTGTGTGGGGCCAACCTGGATACTTTCTGTTTCTTGTGAGTTTTTGTTGATCTTAGCGGCACAACAGAATCAAGGGCTAAGGTAATTCACATGTTAAAAACTGCCCCAAGACCTTTGCCACTTGCATCTGTGATGATGAAGCTTTTACAACCTCGATCAAACCCTTGCAAAGCCGGAGCTGTGCAAATATCCTCCATGATACTTTCAAAAGTTTTCTCGCTTTCATCCGACTACAGGAATTTACTCCCTTTCTTCAGCAGCTGTCTAATGTGATACATCTTTCCAGAGAAATGATATACAAACTTAGAATAGAATTCTACTAATCCTAAAAAGGATCAGACCTCATCTTTGTTCTGTGGAACAGGGGCCTTTCTTCTTGCTTCTATTAGGGTAATGCCCTAGGAACTGATTGCATGTCCCAAATACGTCACTGTATTTTTAGCAAACTTGTATTTGGATTCCTCAGCAGTTAAACCATATTGTTCCAGGCAACAGTTCACTTATACAGTGCAAAGAAAACATACCCTCAAAATGTTATTATTTCTTTCTCTCAAATCCATACATAGGCAGATACACCTATTAGCCTTTCTTGCTACGACCAGGGGGGCTACCCAATAAGAGGATTCAACCTGCTCAATCACACCTGTATCCACCAACTTGACAGTTCTTTAACCACCTCCTCCTTAACGCTAAGCAGGATGTTCCTTACTTTGTGCACACAGGATTGTGCATCTTTTTTAAAACAATTTTGTGGACGGTCCCCTTCAGTTTGCCAACTTTATCCGTAATTACAGTTGGAAATGTATTCATCATTTCAACTCCTTCTTGCTTGCCATCGCTCATAATCAAAACAGGGCCGGAACTGTTGGGTTCTATCAAAATGCCTAATTAACCTTGATCCCACCACCCCAGGATGGATGGTCCGCTCTCAATTACGTATATCTTATATTCAGCCTCCCTGCCTTTAAACTTGAATAACAACTTATGGAACATTAGGAGTTTGATGGGCTCCCATGTGAAGCTCTGAGGTTTAATATCAGATTTCTGCAACTTAGACCCTACCTTCGGGCAAAAGAGGTTTGTCCAAGTTTCTTTATTAACAGTTGTGTATGGTGTATTGTGTATGGTGTACCTGAATCGGCCACCAATGCTACCTGAACTCCGCCGCCCACCATCTTGCAAATGGGTTTCTTCCTGCTGCGCCCATTAACATCTATTACACACTCTTGTGTATGCACAATACTTGAGGACTTTCTTCATCAGAACTAGATTGATCATCATCCAGGTCCCACTATCCCGCGATGCACCTAACTACCTAGGTCTTATGACACACCCGTGGATAGTGTCCCTTAGCTCCACATTTGGCACATTTCTGATCAAGTGCAGGACATATCTTATCATGGGCTAGATGGCTCAAACTACCACATTGATAACATTTGCCTTTTAAGTCTTCCATCCTTTTATCTATCCTTTTATTAGGTTTCTGCTTCCCTACTTTTTTGCCTCTTTCATGTAGTGTTCCTGATCATCCTTTATATTAACTTTTTTCTTTACTATTTTAACTATATCATCCCCAATTTTTTACTAGTAGACACCACTGCTTTTGTACATCCGGAAGTAAGTTCTTTTCTGCTTTGCTAATGTCTGAGGTGACTTGCTGTAAGCTAGATTCATCATGAACCCACAATCTGTCCTGTAGGTTAGGGTTACTACAATACATAATCACTTGGTCTCATATCTATCTTTTCATTGACGCCTTGCTTCCTATGATAGAAGTTGTAACGGTTGATAGCTTTGCACAAGGCAGGACAAAGGAATGCATCTAAATCTAAATGACCTTTTAGTTACCGGGGCACATTAATGCCTATTGGAGTAACGCACGACTTCGGGTTTTTAAGTATGACAAGGGTACCGTCACAATAAATATACCCTTTTTGGTATCCCTTAGCCAGTTTTATCCTTCACATACACTTTCACCTCTTCACATAGGACTCACCCCACATACCCGCACTCATCTGATGGCTGTTCTCAAAAGATCTCCGCCAAAGTGACCCTTCGGGGGACCTGTAGGGCATAGCAGCGCCGGCCCGACGAGGAGCAAACACCTGATGATGAAGCATGACATCCTCCGGGGTGTGTGAGGGCAACAAGAGACAAGACCTGTTCTTGCCTCTGAAAAGTGGGTTCTAGACCTAGGATCACCCTCTTGCTCATTCTCTCCTCTTTTCCTTTCGGTGAGTGGGTGACTCCTTTGCACCGCTACCTATGGAACAGTGACCCCCTTTTTGGTTTGATGCATCTAAATCTGCCAAAGTATGTGTAAATACATCCCCTTCATCCCCTGAGTGGAGTATTTTCTCCGTGCGATTGTACACTTTCAATCCTCCAGGACCTAGGATATACAATAAGATTTTCTTCTTTCTTTCTGGTGTAAGTTGTTCACTTTTGAATGTAGTAATATAGTTGACAAAATATTCCTTCCATTCCTCCCATTTCAAATTTGACTCGCCTTCTACTATTATAAGGGTTGTGGTGTTGGTAGATTCATTGTAGCCACTGAAAGAGCACAAGTGTGTGGTTCACCGCAGACAAGCAAAATATAATTGCAGGTACGACGGGTAAGGCAGAGATACAATAAGGTGTGAGAATAGTCACCTATACGTGATAGGTGTATGTGTGTGTTACCATTATATAATCCTCATTAGGTAACACATATGGAGGCCTGCGTTAGGTTCGGTGTAATGTCAATGCCGCTGGGTCCAAATAACAGATCGCAACTCATGATGTATGCATATTATGGTGTGCACATCACCGTAGTAATGTGCCAATGTGCTCAGTCTGAGATGGCCATTCTCAGCGTGCTTCGGTTGCATGCTCCTGACGCGCTGCGTCTGATGCATGAGGATTCAACCAGCAGCAAGAGCAAGGTGAACCTGTGCATGATGTACTGGAGGACAAAGAAGGGGAGCATGCCCACAGTCAAGGAGATGGCACCGCCTGCACAGATACTGCAAGGCTCGTGGTGGTGATGTCACTTGTAGAGGAGATCAGAGGCTCGCAGGGTACCAAATGACACTGAGCGCAGCCACTAATAGCCCTAGTAATGGTAATTGCAGGTAGAAGTAGTGTGCCAGTGCCTAAAATGTGTTTAGGTTGCTGAATACTGAAGCCCAGAATACAGGCTTCTAAAAGTTAAATCGGAGATCGTGCCGCAAAATAAATCAATGATACTCCTACTGAAGCGTCAGTTGTGGAGCTAGACACAACGTTGGTTCCGCTTTGGGTTTGAGTCACATGTCACCGATCTGTTGAGTCCAGATGAACACACAACAGGTAGTTTTAATTTGAAGATTTATTTTGTTTGGCTCAAACCCCTGGCACCAGCAGACTGTTCTTTAACTCTGCCCGCAACCGTCCTTCCCAGCAATGAGCCCATAACATTCCAGCTCACTTCATTCCAAGGCACAATTACATGCAATAGCCTTACCCCACTCCCTTTGCTGACATGCCAATACCACAACATTTAGCTCTTACGATAGAGAAGAGATAGCACGGCTGCAGCAGATTGGTGAATTCTGAAGGCTGGCAGTGTGCTCCCAGAGAGCGACCAATATTAGCAGGGCATGGGTGTGTAAGAGTCCCTCCATATGTCTTCCCACAGGCAGGTGCAGTCATACCCATCCCCAACGCCGCCACCCGACAGTCCCGTCTCTCCTGGACCCCTCTCACCACACCTCACGGGTGAGTAGCGCGCTTCACAAACACTGATTAATTGATTGATACACTGCTACCACCTGCAGGGGTGTCCCTGCCCTTCCTTTGAGCCTCGGTTTCAAATCCATACGGAGTCCTGGCATCATGCTCAAGCTCTTGTAAACCCTTCTGCACCAAGTCACATAACTTCCTGTCCTTTGAGAAGCTGTCCGCTCCACCTCCCCTCTCCCAATCCCTCCCAATAGGGATGTACTATTCAAATCCTATTTAAAAACATAAGAATAATTAAATGCCAGAGTCAAGCCTTTAGAATGCTAAATTGTGCTATATCAGATGCATAAACAATGTGCTATGTGAAATTAAAAGACAGTTTGCGATATACACATTGTAACTGACCGTCTTAATTTTACACCAACACTTGCACCCCAGATAACATTTAAGCCAAATATGCAGTGTAAAATGATATTTGTACTGCCCGACTGGTGCAGAAACTGAATATTTTGAGCATTGGGTCAGTTTAGCACCATTCTGCTAATCTGAATGGTGTTTTGCACAGTGGACTCAAAATTCTCCTGCACCAGTACCCACCTACGTAGTCAGCTCTTCTTAAAGGCCCAGTGCCTGAAGTTTCTTGCTGTTTTCAAAGTGTGATGAAAATAGTTTACTATGTTCAGATGTCTGTCCACATTTTAATACATTTTAGGGGAGAGACATGCATGGATTAACTTCCTGCTTGGTGTTATACAACATCATATTACATATCGTAACCGATGTGTTGCTTTGAGCCATTTATTTTGGCAGAGGCCAGAGCTGTTCTCAGGTAGCACAATTAAATGTACACCACACTGATAAACGAAATGAAGAACAATACAGCAACTTTGCAAAATGTAACATGGTGCTACTTAGCAACTCGGTGTGAGGTAGTCCCAACTAGACAGTATATATTATGTAGTTCCCCCCTTGACCAATCTGAAAGAGTAAAATATTTACAGTATTTTAAAGTTAATCCCTATATCCTTAGTCGGTGAGGGAGATCAATGTATCTCATTCACATACGTTTTTGCAGGTGTACATTACATTTACGAATACCTAAACTCGTTTTCAGGGTCACCTACCTGAAATGCAGTGTTACAGAATCACAATTTTAGGATTTACCTGATACCGAAACATACGTTGGTCCTCCTTACAAGTTGCCTTAAGTTTTCAGGGAGAGATACAGGGACAGGGATTTGTGGTTGCCCTCAAAACTCTGAGCAGGTCCCTTTATTGTGGGCTAACCATGCAATTTTTTAATTAGCGGGTCCTGTTCTGCATGTTTGCATGGTGCAGGGAAGGAAATGGGTCCCCTGGCCTCCGTCTGAACTGTAAAACAGCAATAAGCAGGGTTGAGTCGGCCCCTCAGGGCTTTAGGCTCCGGGGCCACAGCACATGCTGCACCAATGGAAGACCTATAGAACATTTGCATTTTAATACATGGCCAATATGCGTGCTTCACTTTAGTTTCAATAAAGATTGGAGTGTTTGAGAAAACAAATACTCAAACATTCTATATTTGACAGACGGTAGAGAAGGAAATTCTTCCTCGTGATAAACTTTTCCTAGTGGAGAACGCAAAACGCAACGTGGACACACCACATTTTCACAGTGAAAAATGACCCTTTTTTTGCAAAGTGCCTAGCTGTAGTTTTTGAACCCTAGCTCTGCCGGCACCTAGGGAAACCTAGAAAACCTATACATTTTTGAAAAGTAGCCACCCAGGGGAATCCAGGATGGGGTGACTTGACTGGCTCTCACCAGGTTCTGTTACCCAGAATCCCTTGCAAACCTAAAACATTGTCAAAAAAAACACATTTTCCTCACTTTTCTGTGGTGGAAAGTTCTGGAATCTGTGTGGATCCACAAAATTCCACCCACCCCGCGTTCCCCAAAGTCTTCCAAAAAGAATGGTGCCTCACTTGTGTGGGTAGGCCTAGTGCCCGCGACAGGAAACAGCGCAAAACGCAACGTGGACACACCACATTTTCACAGTGAAAAATGACCCTTTTTTTGCAAAGTGCCTAGCTGTAGTTTTTGAACCCTAGCTCTGCCGGCACCTAGGGAAACCTAGAAAACCTATACATTTTTGAAAAGTAGCCACCCAGGGGAATCCAGGATGGGGTGACTTGACTGGCTCTCACCAGGTTCTGTTACCCAGAATCCCTTGCAAACCTAAAAAATTGTCAAAAATCCCACATTTTCCACACTTTTCTGTGGTCGAAAGTTCTGGAATCTGCGTGGATCCACAAAATTCTACGCACCCCGCGTTCCCCAAAGTCTTCCAAAAAAAATGGTACCTCACTTGTGTGGGTAGGCCTAGTGCCTGCGACAGGAAACAGCGCAAAACACAACGTGGACACACCACATTTTCACAGTAAAAAATGACCCTTTTTTTGCAAAGTGCCTAGCTGTAGTTATTGAACCCGAGCTCTGCAGGCACCAAGGGAAACCTAGCAAACCTATACATTTTTGAAAAGTAGACATCCAGGGGAATCCAGGATGGGGTGACTTAACTGGCTCTCACCAGGTTCTGTTACCCAGAATCCCTTGCAAACCTAAAAATTGTCCAAAAAACACATTTCCTCACTTTTCTGTGGTCGAAAGTTCTGGAATCTGCGTGGATCCACAAAATTCTACACACCCCGCGTTCCTCAAAGTCTTCCAAAAAAAATGGTACCTCACTTGTGTGGGTAGCCCTAGTGCCCGCGACTGGAAACAGCACAAAACGCAACGTGGACACTCCACATTTTCACAGTGAAAAATGACCCTTCTTTTGCAAAGTGCCTAGCTGTAGTTTTTGAACCCTAGCTCTGCCGGCACCTAGGGAAACCTAGAAAACCTATACATTTTTGAAAAGTAGCCACCCAGGGGAATCCAGGATGGGGTGACTTAACTGGCTCTCACCAGGTTCTGTTACCCAGAATCCCTTGCAAACCTAAAAAATTGTCCAAAAAACACATTTCCCTCACTTTTCTGTGGTCGAAAGTTCTGGAATCTGCGTGGATCCACAAAATTCTACACACCCCGCGTTCCTCAAAGTCTTCCAAAAAAATGGTACCTCACTTGTGTGGGTAGCCCTAGTGCCCGCGACTGGAAACAGCACAAAACGCAACGTGGACACTCCACATTTTCACAGTGAAAAATGACCCTTCTTTTGCAAAGTGCCTAGCTGTAGTTTTTGAACCCTAGCTCTGCCGGCACCTAGGGAAACCTAGCAAACCTATACATTTTTGAATACTAGACACCTAGGGGAATCCAGGATGGGGTGACTTGACTGGCTCTCTACAGGTTCTGTTACCCAGAATCCCTTGCAAACCTAAAAAATTGTCAGAAAAAACACATTTTCCTCACTTTTCTGTGGTGGAAAGTTCTGGAATCTGTGTGGATCCACAAAATTCCACCCACATCGCGTTCCCCAAAGTCGTCCAAAAAAAATGGTACCTCACTTGTGTGGGTAGGCCTAGTGCCCGCGACAGGAAACAGCGCAAAACGCAACGTAGACACACCACATTTTCACAGTGAAAAATGACCCTTTTTTTGCAAAGTGCCTAGCTGTAGTTTTTGAACCCTAGCTCTGCCGGCACCTAGGGAAACCTAGAAAACCTATACATTTTTGAAAAGTAGCCACCCAGGGAATCCAGGATGGGGTGACTTGACTGGCTCTCACCAGGTTCTGTTACCCAGAATCCCTTGCAAACCTAAAAAATTGTCAAAAAATCCACATTTTCCACACTTTTCTGTGGTCGAAAGTTCTGGAATCTGCGTGGATCCACAAAATTCT
This sequence comes from Calotriton arnoldi, assembly GCA_963921515.1. Taxonomy (NCBI): domain Eukaryota; kingdom Metazoa; phylum Chordata; class Amphibia; order Caudata; family Salamandridae; genus Calotriton; species Calotriton arnoldi. The sequence continues at coordinate 2,466,445 of CAWUFW010001250.1, forward strand.
ACGCACCCGCGTTCCCCAAAGTCTTCCAAAAAAAATGGTACCTCACTTGTGTGGGTAGCCCTAGTGCCCGCGACTGGAAACAGCGCAAAACGCAACGTGGACACTCCACATTTTCACAGGGAAAAATTACCCTTTTTTTGCAAAGTGCCTAGCTGTAGTTTTTGAACCCTCTGCCGGCACCTAGGGAAACCTAGCAAACCTATACATTTTTGAATACTAGACACCCAGGGAATCCAGGATGGGGTGACTTGACTGGCTCTCACCAGGTTCTGTTACCCTGAATCCCTTGCAAACCTAAAAAATTGTCGGAAAAAACACATTTTCCTCACTTTTCTGTGGTGGAAAGTTCTGGAATCTGCGTGGATCCACAAAATTCCACCCACCCTGCATTCCCCAAAGTCTTCCCAAAAAAATGGTACCTCACTTGTGTGGGTAGCCCTAGTGCCCGCGACAGGAAACAGCGCAAAACGCAACATGGACACACCACATTTTCACAGTGAAAAATGACCCTTTTTTTGAAAAGTGCCTAGCTGTAGTTTTTGAACCCTAGCTCTGCCGGCACCTAGGGAAACCTAGCAAACCTATACATTTTTTAATACTAGACACCCAGGGAATCCAGGATGGGATGACTTGACTGGCTCTCACCAGGTTCTGTTACCCAGAATCCCTTGCAAACCTAAAAATTGTCGGAAAAACCACATTTTCCTCACTTTTCTGTGGTGGAAAGTTCTGGAATCTGCGTAGATCCACAAAATTCTACCCACCCTGCATTACCCAAAGTCTTCCAAAAAAAATGGTACCTCACTTGTGTGGGTAGCCCTAGTGCCCGCGACAGGAAACAGCGCAAAGCGCAACGTGGACACACCACATTTTCACAGTAAAAAATGACCCTTTTTTGCAAAGTGCCTAGCTGTATTTTTTAACCCTAGCTCTGCCGGCACCAAGGGAAACCTAGCAAACCTATACATTTTTGAAAAGTAGACACCCAGGGAATCCAGGATGGGGTGACATGACTGGCTCTCACCAGGTTCTGTTACCCAGAATCCCTTGCAAACCTAAAACATTGTCAAAAAACCACATTTTCCTCACTTTTCTGTGGTGGAAAGTTCTGGAATCTGTGTGGATCCACAAAATTCCACCCACCCCGCGTTCCCCAAAGTCTTCCAAAAAAAATGGTACCTCACTTGTGTGGGTAGGCCTAGTGCCCGTGACAGGAAACAGCGCAAAACGCAACGTGGACACACCACATTTTCACAGTGAAAAATGACCCTTTTTTGCAAAGTGCCTAGCTGTAGTTTTTGAACCCTAGCTCTGCCGGCACCTAGGAAACCTAGCAAACCTATACATTTTTGAATACTAGACACCCAGGGGAATCCAGGATGGGGTGACTTGACTGGCTCTCACCAGGTTCTGTTACCCTGAATCCCTTGCAAACCTAAAAAATTGTCAAAAAACCCACATTTTCCACACTTTTCTGTGGTCAAAAGTTCTGGAATCTGTGTGGATCCACAAAATTCTACACACCCCGAGTTCCCCAAAGTCTTCCCAAAAAATGGTACCTCACTTGTGTGGGTAGGCCTAGTGCCCGCGACAGGAAACAGCGCAAAACGCAACGTGGACACACCACATTTTCACAGTGAAAAATGACCCTTTTTTGCAAAGTGCCTAGCTGTAGTTTTTGAACCCTAGCTCTGCCGGCACCTAGGGAAACCTAGAAAACCTATACATGTTTGAAAAGTAGCCACCCAGGGAATCCAGGATGGGGTGACTTGACTGGCTCTCACCAGGTTCTGTTACCCAGAATCCCTTGCAAACCTAAAAAATTGTCAAAAATCCCACATTTCCCACACTTTTCTGTGGTCGAAAGTTCTGGAATCTGCGTGGATCCACAAAATTCTACACACCCCGCGTTCCCCAAAGTCTTCCAAAAAAAATGGTACCTCACTTGTGTGGGTAGGGCTAGTGCCTGCGACAGGAAACAGCGCAAAACACAACGTGGACACACCACATTTTCACAGTAAAAAATGACCCTTTTTTTGCAAAGTGCCTAGCTGTAGTTATTGAACCCGAGCTCTGCCGGCACCAAGGGAAACCTAGCAAACCTATACATTTTTGAAAAGTAGACACCCAGGGAATCCAGGATGGGGTGACTTAACTGGCTCTCACCAGGTTCTGTTACCCAGAATCCCTTGCAAACCTAAAAATTGTCCAAAAAAACACATTTTCCTCACTTTTCTGTGGTCGAAAGTTCTGGAATCTGCGTGGATCCACAAAATTCTACACACCCCGCGTTCCTCAAAGTCTTCCAAAAAAATGGTACCTCACTTGTGTGGGTAGCCCTAGTGCCCGCGACTGGAAACAGCACAAAACGCAACATGGACACTCCACATTTTCACAGTGAAAAATGACCCTTCTTTTGCAAAGTGCCTAGCTGTAGTTTTTGAACCCTAGCTCTGCCGGCACCTAGGGAAACCTAGCAAACCTATACATTTTTTAATACTAGACACCTAGGGGAATCCAGGATGGGGTGACTTGACTGGCTCTCTACAGGTTCTGTTACCCAGAATCCCTTGCAAACCTAAAAAATTGTCGGAAAAAACACATTTTCCTCACTTTTCTGTGGTGGAAAGTTCTGGAATCTGTGTGGATCCAAAAATTCCACCCACCCCGCGTTCCCCAAAGTCTTCCAAAAAAATGGTACCTCACTTGTGTGGGTAGGCCTAGTGCCGCGACAGGAAACAGCGCAAAACGCAACGTAGACACGCCACATTTTCACAGTGAAAAATGACCCTTTTTTTGCAAAGTGCCTAGCTGTAGTTTTTGAACCCTAGCTCTGCCGGCACCTAGGGAAACCTAGCAAACCTATACATTTTTGAATACTAGACACCAAGGGGAATCCAGGATGGGGTGACTTGACTGGCTCTCACCAGGTTCTGTTACCCAGAATCCCTTGCAAACCTAAAAAATTGTCGGAAAAAACACATTTTCCTCACTTTTCTGTGGTGGAAAGTTCTGGAATCTGCGTGGATCCACAAAATTCCACGCACCCTGCATTCCCCAAAGTCTTCCCAAAAAAATGGTACCTCACTTGTGTGGGTAGCCCTATTGCCCGCGACAGGAAACAGCGCAAAGCGCAACATGGACACACCACATTTTCACAGTGAAAAATGACCCTTTTTTGCAAAGTGCCTAGCTGTAGTTTTTGAACCCTAGCTCTGCCGGCACCTAGGAAACCTAGCAAACCTATACATTTTTGAATACTAGACACCCAGGGGAATCCAGGATGGGGTGACATGACTGGCTCTCACCAGGTTCTGTTACCCAGAATCCCTTGCAAACCTAAAAATTGTCGGAAAAACCACATTTTCCTCACTTTTCTGTGGTGGAAAGTTCTGGAATCTGCGTGGATCCACAAAATTCTACCCACCCTGCATTACCCAAAGTCTTCCAAAAAAATGGTACCTCACTTGTGTGGGTAGCCCTAGTGCCCGCGACAGGAAACAGCGCAAAACGCAACGTGGACACACCACATTTTCACAGTAAAAAATGACCCTTTTTTTGCAAAGTGCCTAGCTGTATTTTTTAACCCTAGCTCTGCCGGCACCAAGGGAAACCTAGCAAACCTATACATTTTTGAAAAGTAGACACCCAGGGGAATCCAGGATGGGGTGACATGACTGGCTCTCACCAGGTTCTGTTACCCAGAATCCCTTGCAAACCTAAAACATTGTCAAAAAAACCACATTTTCCTCACTTTTCTGTGGTGGAAAGTTCTGGAATCTGTGTGGATCCACAAAATTCCACCCACCCCGCGTTCCCCAAAGTCTTCCAAAAAAAATGGTACCTCACTTGTGTGGGTAGGCCTAGTGCCCGTGACAGGAAACAGCGCAAAACGCAACGTGGACACACCACATTTTCACAGTGAAAAATGACCCTTTTTTTGCAAAGTGCCTAGCTGTAGTTTTTGAACCCTAGCTCTGCCGGCACCTAGGGAAACCTAGAAAACCTATACATTTTTGTAAAGTAGCCACCCAGGGGAATCCAGGATGGGGTGACTTGACAGGCTCTCACCAGGTTCTGTTACCCAGAATCCCTTGCAAACCTAAAAAATTGTCAAAAAACCCACATTTTCCACACTTTTCTGTGGTCAAAAGTTCTGGAATCTGCGTGGATCCACAAAATTCTACACACCCCGAGTTCCCCAAAGTCTTCCCAAAAAAATGGTACCTCACTTGTGTGGGTAGGCCTAGTGCCCGCATCAGGAAACAGCGCAAAACGCAACGTGGACACACCACATTTTCACAGTGAAAAATGACCCTTTTTTGCAAAGTGCCTAGCTGTAGTTTTTAACCCTAGCTCTGCCGGCACCTAGGGAAACCTAGAAAGCCTATACATGTTTGAAAAGTAGCCACCCAGGGGAATCCAGGATGGGGTGACTTGACTGGCTCTCACCAGGTTCTGTTACCCAGAATCCCTTGCAAACCTAAAAAATTGTCCAAAAAAACACATTTTCCTCACTTTTCTGTGGTCGAAAGTTCTGGAATCTGCGTGGATCCACAAAACTCCACCATCCCGCGTTCCCCAAAGTCTTCCGAAAAAGATGGTACCTCACTTGTGTGGGTAGGCCTAGTGCCCGCAACAGGAAACAGCGCAAAACGCAACATGGACACACCACATTTTCACAGTGAAAAATGACCCTTTTTTGCAAAGTGCCTAGCTGTAGTTTTTTAACACTAGCTCTGCCGGCACCTATTGAAACCTAGCAAACCTATACATTTTTGAATACTAGACACCTAGGGGAATCCAGGATGGGGTGACTTGACTGGCTCTCTCCAGGTTCTGTTACCCAGAATCCCTTGCAAACCTAAAAAATTGTCGAAAAAAACACATTTTCGTCACTTTTCTGTGGTGGAAAGTTCTGGAATCTGTGTGGATCCACAAAATTCCACCCACCCCGCGTTCCCCAAAGTCTTCCAAAAAAATGGTACCTCACTTGTGTGGGTAGGCCTAGTGCCCGCAACAGGAAACAGCGCAAAACGCAACGTGGACACACCACATTTTCACAGTGAAAAATGACCCTTTTTTTGCAAAGTGCCTAGCTGTAGTTTTTGAACCCTAGCTCTGCCGGCACATAGGGAAACCTAGCAAACCTATACATTTTTGAATACTAGACACCCAGGGGAATCCAGGATGGGGTGACTTGAATGGCTCTCACCAGGTTCTGTTACCCAGAATCCCTTGCAAACCTAAATAATTGTCGGAAAAACCAAATTTTCCTCACTTTTCTATGGTGGAAAGTTCTGGAATCTGCGTGGATCCAAAAAATTCCACCCACCCTGAATTTCCCAAAGTCTTCCAAAAAAAATGGTACCTCACTTGTGTGGGTAGCCCTAGTGCCCGCGACAGGAAACAGCGCAAAACGCAACGTGGACACACCACATTTTCACAGTGAAAAATAACCCTTCTTTTGCATAGTGCCTAGCTGTAGTTTTTGAACCCTAGCTCTGCCGGCACCAAGGGAAACCTAGCAAACCTATACATTTTTGAATACTAGACACCTAGGGGAATCCAGAATGGGGTGACTTGACTGGCTCTCTACAGGTTCTGTTACCCAGAATCCCTTGCAAACCTAAAAAATTGTCAAAAAACCCACATTTTCCACACTTTTCTGTGGTCGAAAGTTCTGGAATCTGCGTGGATCCACAAAATTCTACACACCCCGCGTTCCTCAAAGTCTTCCAAAAAAAATGGTACCTACTTGTGTGGGTAGCCCTAGTGCCCGCGACTGGAAACAGCGCAAAACGCAACGTGGACACTCCACATTTTCACAGTGAAAAATGACCCTTTTTTTGCAAAGTGCCTAGCTGTAGTTTTTGAACCCTAGCTCTGACGGCACCTAGGGAAACCTAGCAAACCTATACATTTTTGAATACTAGACACCCAAGGGAATCCAGGATGGGGTGACTTGACTGGCTCTCACCAGGTTCTGTTACCCAGAATCCCTTGCAAACCTAAAAAATTGTTGGAAAAACCACATTTTCCTCACTTTTCTGTGGTGGAAAGTTCTGGAATCTGTGTGGATCCACAAAATTCCACCCACCCCGCGTTCCCCAAAGTCTTCCCAAAAAAATGGTACCTCACTTGTGTGGGTAGGCCTAGTGCCCGCGACAGGAAACAGCGCAAAATGCAACGTGGACACACCACATTTTCACAGTGAAAAATGACCCTTTTTTTGCAAAGTGCCTAGCTGTAGTTTTTTAACCCTAGCTCTGCCGGCACCTAGGGAAACCTAGAAAACCTATACATTTTTGAAAAGTAGACACCCAGGGGAATCTAGGATGGGGTGACTTGACTGGCTCTCACCAGGTTCTGTTACCCAGAATCCCTTGCAAACCTAAAAATTGTCGGAAAAACCACATTTTCCTCACTTTTCTGTGCTGGAAAGTTCTGGAATCTGCGTGGATCCACAAAATTCCACCCACCCTGCATTCCCCAAAGTCTTCCAAAAAAAATGGTACCTCACTTGTGTGGGTATCCCTAGTGCCCGCGACAGGAAACAGCGCAAAACGCAACGTGGACACACCACATTTTCACAGTAAAAAATGACCCTTTTTTGCAAAGTGCCTAGCTGTATTTTTTGAACCCTAGCGCTGCCGCCACCAAGGGAAACCTAGCAAACCTATACATTTTTGAAAAGTAGACACCCAGGGGAATCCAGGATGGGGTGACTTGACTGGCTTTCACCAGGTTCTGTTACCCAGAATCCCTTGCAAACCTAAAACATTGTAAAAAAAACACATTTTCCTCACTTTTCTGTCGTGGAAGGTTCTGGAATCTGTGTGGATCCACAAAATTCCTCCCACCCCGCGTTCCCCAAAGTCTACCAAAAACAATCATACCTCACTTGTGTGGGTAGGCCTAGTGCCCGCAACAGGAAACAGCGCAAAACGCAACGTGGACACACCACATTTTCACAGTGAAAAATGACCCTTTTTTTGCAAAGTGCCTAGCTGTAGTTTTTGAACCCTAGCTCTGCCGGCACCTAGGGAAACCTAGAAAACCTATACATTTTTGAAAAGTAGCCACCCAGGGGAATCCAGGATGGGGTGACTTGACTGGCTCTCACCAGGTTCTGTTACCCAGAATCCCTTGCAAACCTAAAACATTGTCAAAAAAAACAAATTTTCCTCACTTTTCTGTGGTGGAAAGTTCTGGAATCTGTGTGGATCCACAAAATTCCACCCACCCCGCGTTCCCCAAAGTCTTCCAAAAGAATGGTGCCTCACTTGTGTGGGTAGGCCTAGTGCCCGCGACAGGAAACAGCGCAAAACGCAACGTGGACACACCACATTTTCACAGTGAAAAATGACCCTTTTTTTGCAAAGTGCCTAGCTGTAGTTTTTGAACCCTAGCTCTGCCGGCACCTAGGGAAACCTAGAAAACCTATACATTTTTGAAAAGTAGCCACCCAGGGGAATCCAGGATGGGGTGACTTGACTGGCTCTCACCAGGTTCTGTTACCCAGAATCCCTTGCAAACCTAAAAATTGTCAAAAATCCCACATTTTCCACACTTTTCTGTGGTCGAAAGTTCTGGAATCTGCGTGGATCCACAAAATTCTACGCACCCCGCGTTCCCCAAAGTCTTCCAAAAAAATGGTACCTCACTTGTGTGGGTAGGCCTAGTGCCTGCGACAGGAAACAGCGCAAAACACAACGTGGACACACCACATTTTCACAGTGAAAAATGACCCTTTTTTGCAAAGTGCCTAGCTGTAGTTATTGAACCCGAGCTCTGCCGGCACCAAGGGAAACCTAGCAAACCTATACATTTTTGAAAAGTAGACATCCAGGGGAATCCAGGATGGGGTGACTTAACTGGCTCTCACCAGGTTCTGTTACCCAGAATCCCTTGCAAACCTAAAAAATTGTCCAAAAAAACACATTTCCCTCACTTTTCTGTGGTCGAAAGTTCTGGAATCTGCGTGGATCCACAAAATTCTACACACCCCGCGTTCCTCAAAGTCTTCCAAAAAAAATGGTACCTCACTTGTGTGGGTAGCCCTAGTGCCCGCGACTGGAAACAGCACAAAACGCAACGTGGACACTCCACATTTTCACAGTGAAAAATGACCCTTCTTTTGCAAAGTGCCTAGCTGTAGTTTTTGAACCCTAGCTCTGCCGGCACCTAGGGAAACCTAGCAAACCTATACATTTTTGAATACTAGACACCTAGGGGAATCCAGGATGGGGTGACTTGACTGGCTCTCTACAGGTTCTGTTACCCAGAATCCCTTGCAAACCTAAAAAATTGTCGGAAAAAACACATTTTCCTCACTTTTCTGTGGTGGAAAGTTCTGGAATCTGTGTGGATCCACAAAATTCCACCCACCCCGCGTTCCCCAAAGTCTTCCAAAAAAAATGGTACCTCACTTGTGTGGGTAGGCCTAGTGCCCGCGACAGGAAACAGCGCAAAACGCAACGTAGACACACCACATTTTCACAGTGAAAAATGACCCTTTTTTGCAAAGTGCCTAGCTGTAGTTTTTGAACCCTAGCTCTGCCGGCACCTAGGGAAACCTAGAAAACCTATACATTTTTGAAAAGTAGCCACCCAGGGGAATCCAGGATGGGGTGACTTGACTGGCTCTCACCAGGTTCTGTTACCCAGAATCCCTTGCAAACCTAAAAATTGTCAAAAACCCACATTTTCCACACTTTTCTGTGGTCGAAAGTTCTGGAATCTGCGTGGATCCACAAAATTCTACGCACCCCGCGTTCCCCAAAGTCTTCCAAAAAAATGGTACCTCACTTGTGTGGGTAGCCCTAGTGCCCGCGACTGGAAACAGCGCAAAACGCAACGTGGACACTCCACATTTTCACAGGGAAAAATTACCCTTTTTTTGCAAAGTGCCTAGCTGTAGTTTTTGAACCCTAGCACGGCACCTAGGGAAACCTAGCAAACCTATACATTTTTGAATACTAGACACCCAGGGGAATCCAGGATGGGGTGACTTGACTGGCTCTCACCAGGTTCTGTTACCCAGAATCCCTTGCAAACCTAAAAAATTGTCGGAAAAAACACATTTTCCTCACTTTTCTGTGGTGGAAAGTTCTGGAATCTGCGTGGATCCACAAAATTCCACCCACCCTGCATTCCACAAAGTCTTCCCAAAAAAATGGTACCTCACTTGTGTGGGTAGCCCTAGTGCCCGTGACAGGAAACAGCGCAAAATGCAACATGGACACACCACATTTTCACAGTGAAAAATGACCCTTTTTTTGCAAAGTGCCTAGCTGTAGTTTTTGAACCCTAGCTCTGCCGGCACCTAGGGAAACCTAGCAAACCTATACATTTTTGAATACTAGACACCCAGGGGAATCCAGGATGGGGTGACTTGACTGGCTCTCACCAGGTTCTGTTACCCTGAATCCCTTGCAAACCTAAAAAATTGTCGGAAAAAACACATTTTCCTCACTTTTCTGTGGTGGAAAGTTCTGTAATCTGCGTGGATCCACAAAATTCCACCCACCCTGCATTCCCCAAAGTCTTCCCAAAAAAATGGTACCTCACTTGTGTGGGTATCCCTAGTGCCCACGACAGGAAACAGCGCAAAACGCAACATGGACACACCACATTTTCACAGTGAAAAATGACCCTTTTTTTGAAAAGTGCCTAGCTGTAGTTTTTGAACCCTAGCTCTGCCGGCACCTAGGGAAACCTAGCAAACCTATACATTTTTTAATACTAGACACCCAGGGGAATCCAGGATGGGATGACTTGACTGGCTCTCACCAGGTTCTGTTACCCAGAATCCCTTGCAAACCTAAAAAATTGTCGGAAAAACCACATTTTCCTCCCTTTTCTGTGGTGGAAAGTTCTGGAATCTGCGTGGATCCACAAAATTCTACCCACCCTGCATTACCCAAAGTCTTCCAAAAAAAATGGTACCTCACTTGTGTGGGTAGCCCTAGTGCCCGCGACAGGAAACAGCGCAAAACGCAACGTGGACACACCACATTTTCACAGTGAAAAATGACCCTTTTTTTGCAAAGTGCCTAGCTGTATTTTTTAACCCTAGCTCTGCCGGCACCTAGGGAAACCTAGAAAACCTATACATTTTTGAAAAGTAGCCACCCAGGGGAATCCAGGATGGGGTGACCTGACTGGCTCTCACCAGGTTCTGTTACCCAGAATCCCTTGCAAACCTAAAACATTGTCAAAAAAACCACATTTTCCTCACTTTTCTGTGGTGGAAAGTTCTGGAATCTGTGTGGATCCACAAAATTCCACCCACCCCGCGTTCCCCAAAGTCTTCCAAAAAGAATGGTGCCTCACTTGTGTGGGTAGGCCTAGTGCCCGCGACAGGAAACAGCGCAAAACGCAACGTGGACACACCACATTTTCACAGTGAAAAATGACCCTTTTTTTGCAAAGTGCCTAGCTGTAGTTTTTGAACCCTAGCTCTGCCGGCACCTAGGGAAACCTAGAAAACCTATACATTTTTGAAAAGTAGCCACCCAGGGAATCCAGGATGGGGTGACTTGACTGGCTCTCACCAGGTTCTGTTACCCAGAATCCCTTGCAAACCTAAAAAATTGTCAAAAATCCCACATTTTCCACACTTTTCTGTGGTCGAAAGTTCTGGAATCTGCGTGGATCCACAAAATTCTAAGCACCCCGCGTTCCCCAAAGTCTTCCAAAAAAATGGTACCTCACTTGTGTGGGTAGGCCTAGTGCCTGCGACAGGAAACAGCGCAAAACACAACGTGGACACACCACATTTTCACAGTAAAAAATGACCCTTTTTTGCAAAGTGCCTAGCTGTAGTTATTGAACCCGAGCTCTGCCGGCACCAAGGGAAACCTAGCAAACCTATACATTTTTGAAAAGTAGACATCCAGGGGAATCCAGGATGGGGTGACTTAACTGGCTCTCACCAGGTTCTGTTACCCAGAATCCCTTGCAAACCTAAAAAATTGTTGGAAAAAACACATTTGCCTCACTTTTCTGTGGTGGAAAGTTCTGGAATCTGTGTGGATCCACAAAATTCCACCCACCCCGCGTTCCCCAAAGTCTTCCCAAAAAAATGGTACCTCACTTGTGTGGGTAGGCCTAGTGCCCGCGACAGGAAACAGCGCAAAACGCAACGTAGACACACCACATTTTCACAGTGAAAAATGACCCTTTTTTTGCAAAGTGCCTAGCTGTAGTTTTTGAACCCTAGCTCTGCCGGCACCTAGGGAAACCTAGAAAACCTATACATTTTTGAAAAGTAGCCACCCAGGGGAATCCAGGATGGGGTGACTTGACTGGCTCTCACCAGGTTCTGTTACCCAGAATCCCTTGCAAACCTAAAAAATTGTCAAAAAACCCACATTTTCCACACTTTTCTGTGGTCGAAAGTTCTGGAATCTGCGTGGATCCACAAAATTCTACGCACCCCGCGTTCCCCAAAGTCTTCCAAAAAAAATGGTACCTCACTTGTGTGGGTAGCCCTAGTGCCCGCGACTGGAAACAGCGCAAAACGCAACGTGGACACTCCACATTTTCACAGGGAAAAATTACCCTTTTTTTGCAAAGTGCCTAGCTGTAGTTTTTGAACCCTAGCACGGCACCTAGGGAAACCTAGCAAACCTATACATTTTTGAATACTAGACACCCAGGGGAATCCAGGATGGGGTGACTTGACTGGCTCTCACCAGGTTCTGTTACCCAGAATCCCTTGCAAACCTAAAAAATTGTCGGAAAAAACACATTTTCCTCACTTTTCTGTGGTGGAAAGTTCTGGAATCTGCGTGGATCCACAAAATTCCACCCACCCTGCATTCCACAAAGTCTTCCCAAAAAAATGGTACCTCACTTGTGTGGGTAGCCCTAGTGCCCGTGACAGGAAACAGCGCAAAATGCAACATGGACACACCACATTTTCACAGTGAAAAATGACCCTTTTTTTGCAAAGTGCCTAGCTGTAGTTTTTGAACCCTAGCTCTGCCGGCACCTAGGGAAACCTAGCAAACCTATACATTTTTGAATACTAGACACCCAGGGGAATCCAGGATGGGGTGACTTGACTGGCTCTCACCAGGTTCTGTTACCCTGAATCCCTTGCAAACCTAAAAAATTGTCGGAAAAAACACATTTTCCTCACTTTTCTGTGGTGGAAAGTTCTGGAATCTGCGTGGATCCACAAAATTCCACCCACCCTGCATTCCCCAAAGTCTTCCCAAAAAATGGTACCTCACTTGTGTGGGTAGCCCTAGTGCCCGCGACAGGAAACAGCGCAAAACGCAACATGGACACACCACATTTTCACAGTGAAAAATGACCCTTTTTTGCAAAGTGCCTAGCTGTAGTTTTTTAACCCTAGCTCTGCCGGCACCTAGGGAAACCTAGCAAACCTATACATTTTTTAATACTAGACACCCAGGGGAATCCAGGATGGGATGACTTGACTGGCTCTCACCAGGTTCTGTTACCCAGAATCCCTTGCAAACCTAAAAATTGTCGGAAAAACCACATTTTCCTCACTTTTCTGTGGTGGAAAGTTCTGGAATCTGCGTGGATCCACAAAATTCTACCCACCCTGCATTACCCAAAGTCTTCCAAAAAAATGGTACCTCACTTGTGTGGGTAGCCCTAGTGCCCGCGACAGGAAACAGCGCAAAACGCAACGTGGACACACCACATTTTCACAGTGAAAAATGACCCTTTTTTTGCAAAGTGCCTAGCTGTATTTTTTAACCCTAGCTCTGCCGGCACCAAGGGAAACCTAGCAAACCTATACATTTTTGAAAAGTAGACACCAAGGGGAATCCAGGATGGGGTGACATGACTGGCTCTCACCAGGTTCTGTTACCCAGAATCCCTTGCAAACCTAAAACATTGTCAAAAAAACCACATTTTCCTCACTTTTCTGTGGTGGAAAGTTCTGGAATCTGTGTGGATCCACAAAATTCCACCCACCCCGCGTTCCCCAAAGTCTTCCAAAAAAAATGGTACCTCACTTGTGTGGGTAGGCCTAGTGCCCGGGACAGGAAACAGCGCAAAACGCAACGTGGACACACCACATTTTCACAGTGAAAAATGACCCTTTTTTTGCAAAGTGCCTAGCTGTAGTTTTTGAACCCTAGCTCTGCCGGCACCTAGGAAACCTAGAAAACCTATACATTTTTGTAAAGTAGCCACCCAGGGGAATCCAGGATGGGGTGACTTGACAGGCTCTCACCAGGTTCTGTTACCCAGAATCCCTTGCAAACCTAAAAAATTGTCAAAAAACCCACATTTTCCACACTTTTCTGTGGTCAAAAGTTCTGGAATCTGCGTGGATCCACAAAATTCTACACACCCCGCGTTCCCCAAAGTCTTCCCAAAAAAATGGTACCTCACTTGTGTGGGTAGGCCTAGTGCCCGCGACAGGAAACAGCGCAAAACGCAACGTGGACACACCACATTTTCACAGTGAAAAATGACCCTTTTTTTGCAAAGTGCCTAGCTGTAGTTTTTGAACCCTAGCTCTGCCGGCACCTAGGGAAACCTAGAAAACCTATACATGTTTGAAAAGTAGCCACCCAGGGGAATCCAGGATGGGGTGACTTGACTGGCTCTCACCAGGTTCTGTTACCCAGAATCCCTTGCAAACCTAAAAAATTGTCAAAAATCCCACATTTTCCACACTTTTCTGTGGTCGAAAGTTCTGGAATCTGCGTGGATCCACAAAATTCTACACACCCCGTGTTCCCAAAGTCTTCCAAAAAAATGGTACCTCACTTGTGTGGGTAGGCCTAGTGCCTGCGACAGGAAACAGCGCAAAACACAACGTGGACACACCACATTTTCACAGTGAAAAATGACCCTTTTTTGCAAAGTGCCTAGCTGTAGTTATCGAACCCGAGCTCTGCCGGCACCAAGGGAAACCTAGCAAACCTATACATTTTTGAAAAGTAGACACCCAGGGGAATCCAGGATGGGGTGACTTAACTGGCTCTCACCAGGTTCTGTTACCCAGAATCCCTTGCAAACCTAAAAAATTGTCCAAAAAACACATTTTCCTCACTTTTCTGTGGTCGAAAGTTCTGGAATCTGCGTGGATCCACAAAATTCTACACACCCCGCGTTCCTCAAAGTCTTCCAAAAAATGGTACCTCACTTGTGTGGGTAGCCCTAGTGCCCGCGACTGGAAACAGCACAAAACGCAACATGGACACTCCACATTTTCACAGTGAAAAATGACCCTTCTTTTGCAAAGTGCCTAGCTGTAGTTTTTGAACCCTAGCTCTGCCGGCACCTAGGGAAACCTAGCAAACCTATACATTTTTTAATACTAGACACCTAGGGGAATCCAGGATGGGGTGACTTGACTGGCTCTCTACAGGTTCTGTTACCCAGAATCCCTTGCAAACCTAAAAAATTGTCGGAAAAAACACATTTTCCTCACTTTTCTGTGGTGGAAAGTTCTGGAATCTGTGTGGATCCACAAAATTCCACCCACCCCGCGTTCCCCAAAGTCTTCCAAAAAAAATGGTACCTCACTTGTGTGGGTAGGCCTAGTGCCGCGACAGGAAACAGCGCAAAACGCAACGTAGACACGCCACATTTTCACAGTGAAAAATGACCCTTTTTTTGCAAAGTGCCTAGCTGTAGTTTTTGAACCCTAGCTCTGCCGGCACCTAGGGAAACCTAGAAAACCTATACATTTTTGAAAAGTAGCCACCCAGGGGAATCCAGGATGGGGTTACTTGACTGGCTCTCACCAGGTTCTGTTACCCAGAATCCCTTGCAAATCTAAAAAATTGTCAAAAAACCCACATTTTCCACACTTTTCTGTGGTCGAAAGTTCTGGAATCTGCGTGGATCCACAAAATTCTACGCACCCCGCGTTCCCCAAAGTCTTCCAAAAAAAATGGTACCTCACTTGTGTGGGTAGCCCTAGTGCCCGCGACTGGAAACAGCGCAAAACGCAACGTGGACACTCCACATTTTCACAGGGAAAAATGACCCTTTTTTTGCAAAGTGCCTAGCTGTAGTTTTTGAACCCTAGCACGGCACCTAGGGAAACCTAGCAAACCTATACATTTTTGAATACTAGACACCAAGGGGAATCCAGGATGGGGTGACTTGACTGGCTCTCACCAGGTTCTGTTACCCAGAATCCCTTGCAAACCTAAAAAATTGTCGGAAAAAACACATTTTCCTCACTTTTCTGTGGTGGAAAGTTCTGGAATCTGCGTGGATCCACAAAATTCCACCCACCCTGCATTCCACAAAGTCTTCCCAAAAAATGGTACCTCACTTGTGTGGGTAGCCCTAGTGCCCGTGACAGGAAACAGCGCAAAATGCAACATGGACACACCACATTTTCACAGTGAAAAATGACCCTTTTTTGCAAAGTGCCTAGCTGTAGTTTTTGAACCCTAGCTCTGCCGGCACCTAGGGAAACCTAGCAAACCTATACATTTTTGAATACTAGACACCCAGGGGAATCCATGATGGGGTGACTTGACTGGCTCTCACCAGGTTCTGTTACCTTGAATCCCTTGCAAACCTAAAAAATTGTCGGAAAAAACACATTTTCCTCACTTTTCTGTGGTGGAAAGTTCTGGAATCTGCGTGGATCCACAAAATTCCACGCACCCTGCATTCCCCAAAGTCTTCCCAAAAAAATGGTACCTCACTTGTGTGGGTAGCCCTATTGCCCGCGACAGGAAACAGCGCAAAACGCAACATGGACACACCACATTTTCACAGTGAAAAATGACCCTTTTTTTGCAAAGTGCCTAGCTGTAGTTTTTGAACCCTAGCTCTGCCGGCACCTAGGGAAACCTAGCAAACCTATACATTTTTGAATACTAGACACCCAGGGGAATCCAGGATTGGGTGACATGACTGGCTCTCACCAGGTTCTGTTACCCAGAATCCCTTGCAAACCTAAAAAATTGTCGGAAAAACCACATTTTCCTCACTTTTCTGTGGTGGAAAGTTCTGGAATCTGCGTGGATCCACAAAATTCTACCCACCCTGCATTACCCAAAGTCTTCCCAAAAAAATGGTACCTCACTTGTGTGGGTAGCCCTAGTGCCCGCGACAGGAAACAGCGCAAAACGCAACGTGGACACACCACATTTTCACAGTAAAAAATGACCCTTTTTTTGCAAAGTGCCTAGCTGTATTTTTTTACCCTAGCTCTGCCGGCACCAAGGGAAACCTAGCAAACCTATACATTTTTGAAAAGTAGACACACAGGGGAATCCAGGATGGGGTGACATGACTGGCTCTCACCAGGTTCTGTTACCCAAAATCCCTTGCAAACCTAAAACATTGTCAAAAAAACCACATTTTCCTCACTTTTCTGTGGTGGAAAGTTCTGGAATCTGTGTGGATCCACAAAATTCCACCCACCCGCGCTTCCCAAAGTCTTCCAAAAAAAATGGTACCTCACTTGTGTGGGTAGGCCTAGTGCCCGTGACAGGAAACAGCGCAAAACGCAACGTGGACACACCACATTTTCACAGTGAAAAATGACCCTTTTTTTGCAAAGTGCCTAGCTGTAGTTTTTGAACCCTAGCTCTGCCGGCACCTAGGGAAACCTAGAAAACCTATACATTTTTGTAAAGTAGCCACCCAGGGGAATCCAGGATGGGGTGACTTGACAGGCTCTCACCAGGTTCTGTTACCCAGAATCCCTTGCAAACCTAAAAAATTGTCAAAAACCCCACATTTTCCACACTTTTCTGTGGTCAAAAGTTCTGGAATCTGCGTGGATCCACAAAATTCTAAACACCCCGAGTTCCCCAAAGTCTTCCCAAAAAAATGGTACCTCACTTGTGTGGGTAGGCCTAGTGCCCGCGACAGGAAACAGCGCAAAACGCAACGTGGACACACCACATTTTCACAGTGAAAAATGACCCTTTTTTTGCAAAGTGCCTAGCTGTAGTTTTTGAACCCTAGCTCTGCCGGCACCTAGGGAAACCTAGAAAACCTATACATGTTTGAAAAGTAGCCACCCAGGGGAATCCAGGATGGGGTGACTTGACTGGCTCTCACCAGGTTCTGTTACCCAGAATCCCTTGCAAACCTAAAAATTGTCAAAAATCCCACATTTTCCACACTTTTCTGTGGTTGAAAGTTCTGGAATCTGCGTGGATCCACAAAATTCTACACACCCCGCGTTCCCCAAAGTCTTCCAAAAAAAATGGTACCTCACTTGTGTGGGTAGGCCTAGTGCCTGCGACAGGAAACAGCGCAAAACACAACGTGGACACACCACATTTTCACAGTAAAAAATGACCCTTTTTTTGCAAAGTGCCTAGCTGTAGTTATTGAACCCGAGTTCTGCCGGCACCAAGGGAAACCTAGCAAACCTATACATTTTTGAAAAGTAGACACCCAGGGGAATCCAGGATGGGGTGACTTAACTGGCTCTCACCAGGTTCTGTTACCCAGAATCCCTTGCAAACCTAAAAAATTGTCCAAAAAACACATTTTCCTCACTTTTCTGTGGTTGAAAGTTCTGGAATCTGCGTGGATCCACAAAATTCTACACACCCCGCGTTCCTCAAAGTCTTCCAAAAAAAGATGGTACCTCACTTGTGTGGGTAGCCCTAGTGCCCGCGACTGGAAACAGCACAAAACTCAACATGGACACTCCACATTTTCACAGTGAAAAATGACCCTTCTTTTGCAAAGTGCCTAGCTGTAGTTTTTGAACCCTAGCTCTGCCGGCACCTAGGGAAACCTAGCAAACCTATAAATTTTTAATACTAGACACCTAGGGGAATCCAGGATGGGGTGACTTGACTGGCTCTCTACAGGTTCTGTTACCCAGAATCCCTTGCAAACCTAAAAAATTGTCAGAAAAAACACATTTTCCTCACTTTTCTGTGGTGGAAAGTTCTGGAATCTGTGTGGATCCACAAAATTCTACCCACCCCGCGTTCCCCAAAGTCTTCCAAAAAAATGGTACCTCACTTGTGTGGGTAGGCCTAGTGCCGCGACAGGAAACAGCGCAAAACGCAACGTAGACACGCCACATTTTCACAGTGAAAAATGACCCTTTTTTGCAAAGTGCCTAGCTGTAGTTTTGAACCCTAGCTCTGCCGGCACCTAGGGAAACCTAGAAAACCTATACATTTTTGAAAAGTAGCCACCCAGGGGAATCCAGGATGGGGTGACTTGACTGGCTCTCACCAGGTTCTGTTACCCAGAATCCCTTGCAAACCTAAAAATTGTCAAAAAACCCACATTTTCCACACTTTTCTGTGGTCGAAAGTTCTGGAATCTGCGTGGATCCACAAAATTCTACGCACCCCGCGTTCCCCAAAGTCTTCCAAAAAAATGGTACCTCACTTGTGTGGGTAGCCCTAGTGCCCGCGACTGGAAACAGCGCAAAACGCAACGTGGACACTCCACATTTTCACAGGGAAAAATGACCCTTTTTTTGCAAAGTGCCTAGCTGTCGTTTTTGAACCCTAGCACGGCACCTAGGGAAACCTAGCAAACCTGTACATTTTTGAATACTAGACACCAAGGGGAATCCAGGATGGGGTGACTTGACTGGCTCTCACCAGGTTCTGTTACCCAGAATCCCTTGCAAACCTAAAAAATTGTCGGAAAAAACACATTTTCCTCACTTTTCTGTGGTGGAAAGTTCTGGAATCTGCGTGGATCCACAAAATTCCACCCACCCTGCATTCCACAAAGTCTTCCCAAAAAATGGTACCTCACTTGTGTGGGTAGCCCTAGTGCCCGTGACAGGAAACAGCGCAAAATGCAACATGGACACACCACATTTTCACAGTGAAAAATGACCCTTTTTTGCAAAGTGCCTAGCTGTAGTTTTTGAACCCTAGCTCTGCCGGCACCTAGGGAAACCTAGCAAACCTATACATTTTTGAATACTAGACACCCAGGGAATCCAGGATGGGGTGACTTGACTGGCTCTCACCAGGTTCTGTTACCTTGAATCCCTTGCAAACCTAAAAAATTGTCGGAAAAAACACATTTTCCTCACTTTTCTATGGTGGAAAGTTCTGGAATCTGTGTGGATCCACAAGATTCCATGCACCCTGCATTCCCCAAAGTCTTCCCAAAAAAATGGTACCTCACTTGTGTGGGTAGCCCTATTGCCCGCGACAGGAAACAGCGCAAAACGCAACATGGACACACCACATTTTCACAGTGAAAAATGACCCTTTTTTTGCAAAGTGCCTAGCTGTAGTTTTTGAACCCTAGCTCTGCCGGCACCTAGGGAAACCTAGCAAACCTATACATTTTTGAATACTAGACACCCAGGGGAATCCAGGATGGGGTGACGTGACTGGCTCTCACCAGGTTCTGTTACCCAGAATCCCTTGCAAACCTAAAAAATTGTCGGAAAAACCACATTTTCCTCACTTTTCTGTGGTGGAAAGTTCTGGAATCTGCGTGGATCCACAAAATTCTACCCACCCTGCATTCCCCAAAGTCTTCCAAAAAAAATGGTACCTCACTTGTGTGGGTAGCCCTAGTGCCCGCGACAGGAAACAGCGCAAAACGCAACGTGGACACACCACATTTTCACAGTAAAAATGACCCTTTTTTGCAAAGTGCCTAGCTGTATTTTTTTAACCCTAGCTCTGCCGGCACCAAGGGAAACCTAGCAAACCTATACATTTTTGAAAAGTAGACACCCAGGGGAATCCAGGATGGGGTGACATGACTGGCTCTCACCAGGTTCTGTTACCCAGAATCCCTTGCAAACCTAAAACATTGTCAAAAAAACCACATTTTCCTCACTTTTCTGTGGTGGAAAGTTCCTGAATCTGTGTGGATCCACAAAATTCCACCCACCCCGCGTTCCCCAAAGTCTTCCAAAAAAAATGGTACCTCACTTGTGTGGGTAGCCCTAGTGCCCGCGACAGGAAACAGCGCAAAACGCAACGTGGACACACCACATTTTCACAGTAAAAAATGACCCTTTTTTTGCAAAGTGCCTAGCTGTATTTTTTTAACCCTAGCTCTGCCGGCACCAAGGGAAACCTAGCAAACCTATACATTTTTGAAAAGTAGACACCCAGGGGAATCCAGGATGGGGTGACATGACTGGCTCTCACCAGGTTCTGTTACCCAGAATCCCTTGCAAACCTAAAAATTGTCAAAAAACCCACATTTTCCACACTTTTCTGTGGTCAAAAGTTCTGGAATCTGCGTGGATCCACAAAATTCTACACACCCCGCGTTCCCAAAGTCTTCCCAAAAAATGGTACCTCACTTGTGTGGGTAGGCCTAGTGCCCGCGACAGGAAACAGCGCAAAACGCAACGTGGACACACCACATTTTCACAGTGAAAAATGACCCTTTTTTGCAAAGTGCCTAGCTGTAGTTTTTGAACCCTAGCTCTGCCGGCACCTAGGGAAACCTAGAAAACCTATACATGTTTGAAAAGTAGCCACCCAGGGGAATCCAGGATGGGGTGACTTGACTGGCTCTCACCAGGTTCTGTTACCCAGAATCCCTTGCAAACCTAAAAAATTGTCAAAAAAAACACATTTTCCACACTTTTCTGTGGTCGAAAGTTCTGGAATCTGCGTGGATCCACAAAATTCTACGCACCCCCGTTCCCCAAAGTCTTCCAAAAAAAATGGTACCTCACTTGTGTGGGTAGGCCTAGTGCCTGCGACAGGAAACAGCGCAAAACACAACGTGGACACACCACATTTTCACAGTAAAAAATGACCCTTTTTTTGCAAAGTGCCTAGCTGTAGTTATTGAACCCGAGCTCTGCCGGCACCAAGGGAAACCTAGCAAACCTATACATTTTTGAAAAGTAGACACCCAGGGGAATCCAGGATGGGGTGACTTGACTGGCTCTCACCAGGTTCTGTTACCCAGAATCCCTTGCAAACCTAAGAAATTGTCCAAAAAACACATTTTCCTCACTTTTCTGTGGTCGAAAGTTCTGGAATCTGCGTGGATCCACAAAATTCTACACACCCCGCGTTCCTCAAAGTCTTCCAAAAAAAATGGTACCTACTTGTGTGGGTAGCCCTAGTGCCCGCGACTGGAAACAGCGCAAAACGCAACGTGGACACTCCACATTTTCACAGTGAAAAATTACCCTTTTTTTGCAAAGTGCCTAGCTGTAGTTTTTGAACCCTAGCTCTGCCGGCTCCTAGGGAAACCTAGAAAATCTATACATTTTTGAAAAGTAGACACCCAGGGGAATCCAGGATGGGGTGACTTGACTGGCTCTCACCAGGTTCTGTTACCCAGAATCCCTTGCAAACCTAAAAAATTGTCCAAAAAAACACATTTTCCTCACTTTTCTGTGGTCGAATGTTCTGGAATCTGCGTGGATCCACAAAATTCTACACACCCCGCGTTCCTCAAAGTCTTCCAAAAAAAATGGTACCTCACTTGTGTGGGTAGCCCTAGTGCCCGCGACTGGAAACAGCACAAAACGCAACGTGGACACTCCACATTTTCACAGTGAAAAATGACCCTTCTTTTGCAAAGTGCCTAGGTGTAGTTTTTGAACCCTAGCTCTGCCGGCACCTAGGGAAACCTAACAAACCTATACATTTTTGAATACTAGACACCCAGGGAATCCAGGATGGGGTGACTTGACTGGCTCTCACCAGGTTCTGTTACCCAGAATCCCTTGCAAACCTAAAAATTGTCGGAAAAACCACATTTTCCTCACTTTTCTGTGGTGGAAAGTTCTGGAATCTGCGTGGATCCACAAAATTCTACCCACCCTGCATTCCCCAAAGTCTTCCAAAAAAAATGGTACCTCACTTGTGTGGGTAGCCCTAGTGCCCGCGACTGGAAACAGCACAAAACGCTACGTGGACACACCACATTTTCACAGTGAAAATGACCCTTTTTTGGAAAGTGCCTAGCTGTAGTTTTTGGACCCTAGCTCTGCCGGCACCTAGGGAAATCTAGCAAACCTATACATTTTTGAAAAGTAGACACCCAGGGGAATCCAGGAGGGGGTGACTTGACTGGCTCTCACCAGGTTCTGTTACCAAGAATCCATTGCAAACCTAAGAAATTGGCAAAAAAACCACATTTTCCTCACTTTTCTGTGGTGGAAACTTCTGGAATCTGCGTGGATCCACAAAATTCCACCCACCCCGCGTTCCCCAAAGTCTTCCAAAAAAAATGGTACCTCACTTCTGTGGGTAGGCCTATTGCCCGCGACAGGAAACAGTGCAAAACGCAACGTGGACACACCACATTTTCACAGTGAAAAATGACCCTTTTTTTGCAAAGTGCCTAGCTGTAGTTTTTGAACCCTAGCTCTGCCGGCACCTAGGGAAACCTAGCAAACCTATACATTTTTGAAAAGTAGACACCCAGGGGAATCCAGTATGGGGTGACTTGACTGGCTCTCACCAGGTTCTGTTACCCAGAATCCCTTGCAAACCTAACAAATTGTAAAAAACCCCACATTTTCCTCACTTTTCTGTGGTCAAAAGTTCTGGAATCTGCGTGGATCCACAAAATTCTACCCACCCCACGTTCCCCAAAGACTTCCAAAAAATGTGGTACCTCACTTGTGTGGGTAGGCCTTGTGCCCGCAACAGGAAACAGCGCAAAACGCAACGTGGACACACCACATTTTCACAATGAAAAATGACCCTTTTTTTGCAAAGTGCCTAGCTGTAGTTTTTGAACCCTAGCTCTGCCGGCACCAAGGGAAACCTAGCAAAACTATACATTTTTGAAAAGTAGACACCCAGGGGAATCCAGGATGGGGTGACTTGACTGGCTCTCACCAGGTTCTGTTACCCAGAATCCCTGGCAAACCTAAAAAATTGTCAAAAAAACACATTTTCCTCACTTTTCTGTGGTCGAAAGTTCTGGAATATGCGTGGATCCACAAAACTCCACCACCCCGCGTTCCCCAAAGTCTTCCAAAAAAATGGTACCTCACTTGTGTGGGTAGGCCTAGTGCCCGCGAGAGGAAACAGCGCAAAACGCAACATGGACACACCACATTTTCACAGTGAAAAATGACCCTTTTTTTGCAAAGTGCCTAGCCGTAGTTTTTTTACCCTAGCTCTGCCGGCACCTAGGGAAACCTAGCAAACCTATACATTTTTTAATACTAGACACCCAGGGGAATCCAGGAGGGTGTCACTTGACTGGCTCTCACCAGGTTCTGTTACCCAGAATCCCTTGCAAACCTAAAACATTGTCGGAAAAACCACATTTTCCTCATTTTTCTGTGGTGGAAAGTTCTGGAATCTGCATGGATCCACAAAATTCCACCCACCCTGCGTTCCCCAAAGTCTTCCAAAAAAAATGGTACCTCACTTGTGTGGGTAGCCCTTGTGCCCGTGACTGGAAACAGCGCAAAACACAACGTGGACACACCACATTTTCACAGTGAAAAATGACCCTTTTTTTGCAAAGTGCCTAGATGTAGTTTTTGAACCCTAGCTCTGCCGGCACCTAGGGAAACCTAGAAAACCTATACATGTTTGAAAAGTAGCCACCCAGGGGAATCCAGGATGGGGTGACTTGACTGGCTCTCACCAGGTTCTGTTACCCAGAATCCCTTGCAAACCAAAAAAATTGTCAAAAAAAACACATTTTCCACACTTTTCTGTGGTCGAAAGTTCTGTAATCTGCGTGGATCCACAAAATTCTACGCACCCCCGTTCCCCAAAGTCTTCCAAAAAAAATGGTACCTCACTTGTGTGGGTAGGCCTAGTGCCTGCGACAGGAAACAGCGCAAAACACAACGTGGACACACCACATTTTCACAGTAAAAAATGACCCTTTTTTTGCAAAGTGCCTAGCTGTAGTTATTGAACCCGAGCTCTGCCGGCACCAAGGGAAACCTAGCAAACCTATACATTTTTGAAAAGTAGACACCCAGGGAATCCAGGATGGGGTGACTTGACTGGCTCTCACCAGGTTCTGTTACCCAGAATCCCTTGCAAACCTAAAAAATTGTCCAAAAAACACATTTTCCTCACTTTCCTGTGGTCGAAAGTTCTGGAATCTGCGTGGATCCACAAAATTCTACACACCCCGCGTTCCTCAAAGTCTTCCAAAAAAATGGTACCTACTTGTGTGGGTAGCCCTAGTGCCCGCGACTGGAAACAGCGCAAAACGCAACGTGGACACTCCACATTTTCACAGTGAAAAATGACCCTTTTTTTGCAAAGTGCCTAGCTGTAGTTTTTGAACCCTAGCTCTGCCGGCACCTAGGGAAACCTAGAAAATCTATACATTTTTGAAAAGTAGACACCCAAGGGAATCCAGGATGGGGTGACTTGACTGGCTCTCACCAGGTTCTGTTACCCAGAATCCCTTGCAAACCTAAAAAATTGTCCAAAAAAACACATTTTCCTCACTTTTCTGTGGTCGAATGTACTGGAATCTGCGTGGATCCACAAAATTCTACACACCCCGCGTTCCTCAAAGTCTTCCAAAAAAAATGGTACCTCACTTGTGTGGGTAGCCCTAGTGCCCGCGACTGGAAACAGCACAAAACGCAACGTGGACACTCCACATTTTCACAGTGAAAAATGACCCTTCTTTTGCAAAGTGCCTAGCTGTAGTTTTTGAACCCTAGCTCTGCCGGCACCTAGGGAAACCTAACAAACCTATACATTTTTGAATACTAGACACCCAGGGGAATCCAGGATGGGGTGACTTGACTGGCTCTCACCAGGTTCTGTTACCCAGAATCCCTTGCAAACCTAAACAATTGTCGGAAAAACCACATTTTCATCACTTTTCTGTGGTGGAAAGTTCTGGAATCTGCGTGGATCCACAAAATTCTACCCACCCTGCATACCCCAAAGTCTTCCAAAAAAAATGGTACCTCACTTGTGTGGGTAGCCCTAGTGCCCGCGACTGGAAACAGCACAAAACGCTACGTGGACACACCACATTTTCACAGTGAAAAATGACCCTTTTTTTGGAAAGTGCCTAGCTGTAGTTTTTGGACCCTAGCTCTGCCGGCACCTAGGGAAATCTAGCAAACCTATACATTTTTGAAAAGTAGACACCCAGGGGAATCCAGGAGGGGGTGACTTGACTGGCTCTCACCAGGTTCTGTTACCCAGAATCCATTGCAAACCTAATAAATTGGCAAAAAAACCACATTTTCCTCACTTTTCTGTGGTGGAAACTTCTGGAATCTGCGTGGATCCACAAAATTCCACCCACCCCGCGTTCCCCAAAGTCTTCCAAAAAAAATGGTACCTCACTTCTGTGGGTAGGCCTAGTGCCCGCGACAGGAAACAGTGCAAAACGCAACGTGGACACACCACATTTTCACAGTGAAAAATGACCCTTTTTTTGCAAAGTGCCTAGCTGTAGTTTTTGAACCCTAGCTCTGCCGGCACCTAGGGAAACCTAGCAAACCTATACATTTTTGAAAAGTAGACACCCAGGGGAATCCAGTATGGGGTGACTTGACTGGCTCTCACCAGGTTCTGTTACCCAGAATCCCTTGCAAACCTAACAAATTGTAAAAAACCCCACATTTTCCTCACTTTTCTGTGGTCAAAAGTTCTGGAATCTGCGTGGATCCACAATATTCTACCCACCCCACGTTCCCCAAAGACTTCCAAAAAATGTGGTACCTCACTTGTGTGGGTAGGCCTTGTGCCCGCAACAGGAAACAGCGCAAAACGCAACATGGACACACCACATTTTCACAGTGAAAAATGACCCTTTTTTTGCAAAGTGCCTAGCTGTAGTTTTTGAACCCTAGTTCTGCCGGCACCAAGGGAAACCTAGCAAAACTATACATTTTTGAAAAGTAGACACCCAGGGGAATCCAGGATGGGGTGACTTGACTGGCTCTCACCAGGTTCTGTTACCCAGAATCCCTGGCAAACCTAAAAAATTGTCAAAAAAAACACATTTTCCTCACTTTTCTGTGGTCGAAAGTTCTGGAATATGCGTGGATCCACAAAACTCCACCACCCCGCGTTCCCCAAAGTCTTCCAAAAAAATGGTACCTCACTTGTGTGGGTAGGCCTAGTGCCCGCGAGAGGAAACAGCGCAAAACGCAACATGGACACACCACATTTTCACAGTGAAAAATGACCCTTTTTTTGCAAAGTGCCTAGCTGTAGTTTTTTTACCCTAGCTCTGCCGGCACCTAGGGAAACCTGGCAAACCTATACATTTTTGAATACTAGACACCCAGGGGAATCCAGGAGGGGGTCACTTGACTGGCTCTCACCAGGTTCTGTTACCCAGAATCCCTTGCAAACCTAAAAATTGTCGGAAAAACCACATTTTCCTTATTTTTCTGTGGTGGAAAGTTCTGGAATCTGCATGGATCCACAAAATTCCACCCACCCTGCGTTCCCCAAAGTCTTCCCAAAAAATGGTACCTCACTTGTGTGGGTAGCCCTTGTGCCCGTGACTGGAAACAGCGCAAAACACAACGTGGACACACCACATTTTCACAGTGAAAAATGACCCTTTTTTTGCAAAGTGCCTAGCTGTAGTTTTTTAATCCTAGCTCTGCCGGCACCTAGGGAAACCTAGCAAACCTATACATTTTTGAAATGTAGACACCCAGGGGAATCCAGGATGGGGTGACTTGACTGGCTTTCAGCAGGTTCTGTTACCCAGAATCCCTTGCAAACCTAATAAATTGTCAAAAAAACAAATTTTCCTCACTTTTCTGTGGTCGAAAGTTCTGGAATCTGCTTGGATCCACAAAACTCCACCACCCCGCGTTCCCAAAGTCTTCCGAAAAAATGGTACCTCACTTGTGTGGGTAGGCCTAGTGCCCGCGAGAGGAAACAGTGCAAAACGCAACATGGACACACCACATTTTCACAGTGAAAAATGACCCTTTTTTGCAAAGTGCCTAGCTGTAGTTTTTAACCCTAGCTCTGCCGGCACCTAGGGAAACCTAACAAACCTATAGATTTTTGAATACTAGATACCCACGGGAATCCAGGATGGGGTGACTTGACTGGCTCTCACCAGGTTCTGTTATCCAGAATCCCTTGCAAACCTAAAAAATTGTCGGAAAAACCACATTTTCCTCATTTTTCTGTGGTGGAAACTTCTGGAATCTGCGTGGATCCACAAAATTCCACCCACCCCGCGTTCCCCAAAGTCTTCCAAAAAAAATGGTACCTCACTTGTGTGGGTAGGCCTAGTGCCCGCGACAGGAAACAGCGCAAAACGCAACGTGGACACACCACATTTTCACCGTGAAAAATGACCCTTTTTTTGCAAAGTGCCTAGCTGTAGTTTTTTAACCCTAGCTCTGCCGGCACCTAGGGAAATCTAGCAATCCTATACATTTTTGAAAAGTAGACACCCAGGGGAATCCAGGATGGGGTGACTTGACTGGCTCTCACCAGGTTCTGTTACCCAGAATCCATTGCAAACCTAAGAATTTGGCAAAAAACCACATTTGTTTCACTTATCTGTGGTGGAAAGTTCTGGAATATGCGTGGATCCACAAAATTCTACCCACCCCACGTTCCCCAAAGTCTTCCAAAAAAATGGTACCTCACTTCTGTGGGTAGGCCTAGTGCCCGCGACTGGAAACAGCTCAAAACGCAACGTGGACTAGCTGTAGATTTGAACCCTAGCTCTGCCGGCACCTAGGGAAACCTAGCAAACCTATACATTTTTGAAAAGTAGACACCTAGGGTAATCCAGGATGGGGTGACTTAATTGGCTCTCACCAGGTTCTGTTTCCCAGAATGCCTTGCAAACCTAAAAAATTGACAAAAAAACACATTTTCCTCAATTTTCTGTGGTCGAAAGTTCTGAAATCTGCGTGGATCCACAAAACTCCACCCACCCCGCGTTCCCCAAAGTCTTCCCAAAAAATGGTACCTCACTTGTGTGGGTAGGCATAGTGCCCGCGACAGGAAACAGCGCAAACGCAACATGGACACACCACATTTTCACAGTGAAAAATTACCCTTTTTGCAAAGTGCCTAGCTGTAGTTTTTTAACCCTAGCTCTGCCGGCACCTAGGGAAACCTAGCAAACCTATACATTTTTGAAAACTAGACACCCAGGGTAATCCAGGATCGGGTGACTTGACTGGTTCTCACCAGGTTCTGTTACCCAGAATCCCTTGCAAACCTAAAAATTGTCGGAAAAACCACATTTTCCTCACTTTTCTGTGGTGGAAAGTTCTGGAATCTGCGTGGATCCACAAAATTCCACCCACCCTGCATTCCCCAAAGTCTTCCAAAAAAATGGTACCTCACTTGTGTGGGTAGCCCTAGTGCCCGCGACAGGAAACAGCGCAAAACTCAACGTGGACACACCACATTTTCACAGTAAAAATGACCCTTTTTTTGCAAAGTGCCTAGCTCTATTTTTTTAACCCTAGCTCTGCCGGCACCTAGGGAAACCTAGAAAACCTATACAGTTTTGAAAAGTAGACACCCAGGGGAATCCAGGATGGGGTGACTTGACTGGCTTTCACCAGGTTCTGTTACCCAGAATCCCTTGCAAACCTAAAACATTGTCAAAAAAACCACATTTTCCTCACTTTTCTGTGGTGGAAAGTTCTGGAATCTGTGTGGATCCACAAAATTCCACCCACCCCGCGTTCCCCAAAGTCTTCCAAAAAGAATGGTGCCTCACTTGTGTGGGTAGGCCTAGTGCCCGCGACAGGAAACAGCGCAAAACGCAACGTGGACACACCACATTTTCACAGTGAAAAATGACCCTTTTTTGCAAAGTGCCTAGCTGTAGTTTTTGAACCCTAGCTCTGCCGGCACCTAGGGAAACCTAGAAAACCTATACATTTTTAAAAGTAGCCACCCAGGGAATCCAGGATGGGGTGACTTGACTGGCTCTCACCAGGTTCTGTTACCCAGAATCCCTTGCAAACCTAAAAATTGTCAAAAATCCCACATTTTCCACACTTTTCTTTGGTCGAAAGTTCTGGAATCTGCGTGGATCCACAAAATTCTACGCACCCTGCGTTCCCCAAAGTCTTCCAAAAAAATGGTACCTCACTTGTGTGGGTAGGCCTAGTGCCTGCGACAGGAAACAGCGCAAAACACAACGTGGACACACCACATTTTCACAGTAAAAAATGACCCTTTTTTGCAAAGTGCCTAGCTGTAGTTATTGAACCCGAGCTCTGCCGGCACCAAGGGAAACCTAGCAAACCTATACATTTTTGAAAAGTAGACACCCAGGGGAATCCAGGATTGGGTGACTTAACTGGCTCTCACCAGGTTCTGTTACCCAGAATCCCTTGCAAACCTAAAAAATTGTCCAAAAACCACATTTTCCTCACTTTTCTGTGGTCGAAAGTTCTGGAATCTGCGTGGATCCACAAAATTCTAAACACCCCGCGTTCCTCAAAGTCTTCCCAAAAAAATGGTACCTCACTTGTGTGGGTAGCCCTACTGCCCGCGACTGGAAACAGCACAAAACGCAACGTGGACACTCCACATTTTCACAGTGAAAAATGACCCTTCTTTTGCAAAGTGCCCTAGCTGTAGTTTTTGAACCCTAGCTCTGCCGGCACCTAGGGAAACCTAGCAAACCTATACATTTTTGAATACTAGACACCTAGGGGAATCCAGGATGGGGTGACTTGACTGGCTCTCTACAGGTTCTGTTACCCAGAATCCCTTGCAAACCTAAAAATTGTCGGAAAAACACATTTTCCTCACTTTTCTGTGGTGGAAAGTTCTGGAATCTGTGTGGATCCACAAAATTCCACCCACCCCGCGTTCCCCAAAGTCTTCCAAAAAAATGGTACCTCACTTGTGTGGGTAGGCCTAGTGCCCGCGACAGGAAACAGCGCAAAACGCAACGTAGACACACCACATTTTCACAGTGAAAAATGACCCTTTTTTGCAAAGTGCCTAGCTGTAGTTTTTGAACCCTAGCTCTGCCGGCACCTAGGGAAACCTAGAAAACCTATACATTTTTGAAAAGTAACCACCCAGGGGAATCCAGGATGGGGTGACTTGACTAGCTCTCACCAGGTTCTGTTACCCAGAATCCCTTGCAAACCTAAAAATTGTCAAAAACCCACATTTTCCACACTTTTCTGTGGTCGAAAGTTCTGGAATCTGCGTGGATCCACAAAATTCTACGCACCCCGCGTTCCCCAAAGTCTTCCAAAAAAATGGTACCTCACTTGTGTGGGTAGCCCTAGTGCCCGCGACTGGAAACAGCGCAAAACGCAACGTGGACACTCCACATTTTCACAGGGAAAAATGACCCTTTTTTTGCAAAGTGCCTAGCTGTAGTTTTTGAACCCTAGCTCTGCCGGCACCTAGGGAAACCTAGCAAACCTATACATTTTTGAATACTAGACACCCAGGGGAATCTAGGATGGGGTGACTTGACTGGCTCTCACCAGGTTCTGTTACCCAGAATCCCTTGCAAACCTAAAAAATTGTCGGAAAAAACACATTTTCCTCACTTTTCTGTGGTGGAAAGTTCTGGAATCTGCGTGAATCCACAAAATTCCACCCACCCTGCATTCCACAAAGTCTTCCCAAAAAATGGTACCTCACTTGTGTGGGTAGCCCTAGTGCCCGTGACAGGAAACAGCGCAAAATGCAACATGGACACACCACATTTTCACAGTGAAAAATGACCCTTTTTTGCAAAGTGCCTAGCTGTAGTTTTTGAACCCTAGCTCTGCCGGCACCTAGGGAAACCTAGCAAACCTATACATTTTTGAATACTAGACACCCAGGGAATCCAGGATGGGGTGACTTGACTGGCTCTCACCAGGTTCTGTTACCCAGAATCCTTGCAAACCTAAAAATTGTCAGAAAAACACATTTTCCTCACTTTTCTGTGGTGGAAAGTTCTGGAATCTGCGTGGATCCACAAAATTCCACCCACCCTGCATTACCCAAAGTCTTCCCCAAAAAATGGTACCTCACTTGTGTGGGTAGCCCTAGTGCCCGCGACAGGAAACAGCGCAAAACGCAACATGGACACACCACATTTTCACAGTGAAAAATGACCCTTTTTTTGCAAAGTGCCTAGCTGTAGTTTTTGAACCCTAGCTCTGCCGGCACCTAAGGAAACCTAGCAAACCTATACATTTTTGAATACTAGACACCCAGGGGAATCCAGGATGGGGTGACTTGACTGGCTCTCACCAGGTTCTGTTACCCAGAATCCCTTGCAAACCTAAAAAATTGTCGGAAAAAACACATTTTCCTCACTTTTCTGTGGTGGAAAGTTCTGGAATCTGCGTGGATCCACAAAATTCCACCCACCCTGCATTCCCCAAAGTCTTCCAAAAAAAATGGTACCTCACTTGTGTGGGTAGCCCTAGTGCCCGCGACAGGAAACAGCGCAAAACGCAACGTGGACACACCACATTTTCACAGTAAAAATGACCCTTTTTTGCAAAGTGCCTAGCTGTATTTTTTAACCCTAGCTCTGCCGGCACCAAGGGAAACCTAGCAAACCTATACATTTTTGAAAGTAGACACCCAGGGGAATCCAGGATGGGGTGACATGACTGGCTCTCACCAGGTTCTGTTACCCAGAATCCCTTGCAAACCTAAAACATTGTCAAAAAAACCACATTTTCCTCACTTTTCTGTGGTGGAAAGTTCTGGAATCTGTGTGGATCCACAAAATTCCACCCACCCCGCGTTCCGCAAAGTCTTCCAAAAAAAATGGTACCTCACTTGTGTGGGTAGCCCTAGTGCCCGCGACTGGAAACAGCACAAAACGCAACGTGGACACTCCACATTTTCACAGTGAAAAATGACCCTTCTTTTGCAAAGTGCCTAGCTGTAGTTTTTGAACCCTAGCTCTGCCGGCACCTATGGAAACCTAACAAACCTATACATTTTTGAATACTAGACACCCAGGGGAATCCAGGATGGGGTGACTTGACTGGCTCTCACCAGGTTCTGTTACCCAGAATCCCTTGCAAACCTAAAAAATTGTCGGAAAAACCACATTTTCCTCACTTTTCTGTGGTGGAAAGTTCTGGAATCTGCGTGGATCCACAAAATTCTACCCACCCTGCATTCCCCAAAGTCTTCCAAAAAAAATGGTACCTCACTTGTGTGGGTAGGCCTAGTGTCCGCGACAGGAAACAGTGCAAACCGCAACGTGGACACACCACATTTTCACAGTGAAAAATGACCCTTTTTTTGCAAAGTGCCTAGCTGTAGTTTTTGAACCCTAGCACTGCCGGCACCTAGGGAAACCTAGCAAACCTATACATTTTTGAAAGGTAGACACCCAGGGGAATCCAGGATGGGGTGACTTAACTGGCTTTCACCAGGTTATGTTACCCAGAATCCCTTGCAAACCTAAAACATTGTAAAAAAAACCACATTTTCCTCACTTTTCTGTGATGTAAAGTTCTGGAATCTGCGTGGATCCACAAAATTCCACACATCCCGCGTTTCCCAAAATCTTCCAAAAAAAATGGTACCTCACTTGTGTGGGTAGGCCTAGTGCCCGCGACAGGAAACAGCGCAAAACGCAACGTGGACACACCACATTTTCACAGTGAAAAATGACCTTTTTTTGCAAAGTGCCTAGCTGTAGTTTTTTAACCCTAGCTCAGCCGGCACCTAGGGAAACCTACCAAACCCACACATTTCTGAAAAGTAGACACCCGGGGGATTCCAGGGAGGTATGGCTTGCGTGGATCCCCCAACATTTTCTTACCCAGAATCCCCGCAAACCTCAAATTTTGCTGAAGAAATCACTTTTTCACACATTTTTGTGTGGTAAAGTTGTGGCGTCACCGGGCTGACACAAATTTCCTACCACCCAGTGCCTTCAGGTCTCCCGATAAAATGGTGTCTCACTCGGGCTGGAGGCCCAAGTACCTGAGACAGGCAAGGCCCAAAACTTATTGAGGCGACATCAAAATTGCCTCATCACGAAACGACCTGGTTTTGCAAGGGGTCCCAAGACTTTTGGCTCGGACTCGGCGGCCACCTAGGGAAACCTACCAAACCCACTTATTTCTGAAAAGTAGACACCGGGAATTCCAGGAGTTATGGCTTGCGTGGATCCCCCAACGTTTTCACCCAGAATCTCGCAAACCTGAAATTTTGCTGAAAAATCACTTTTTTCACACATTTCTGTGTGGGAAAGTGGTAGCATCACCGGGCTGACACAAATTTCCTACACCCAGCGCTTCCCAGGTCTCCCGATACAAATGGTCCTCACTGGTGGGAGGCCAGTGCCACGACAGGCAAGGGCCCAAAACGCATTGAGGCGACATAAAAATTGCCTATCACAAAACGACCTGGTTTTGCAATGGGGTCCCATGACTTTTGGCCCGGGCTCGGAGGCCACCTAGGGAAACCTACCAAACCCACACATTTCTGAAAAGTAGACACCCGGGATTCTAGGAGGTATGGCTTGCATGAATCTCCAACGTTTTCTTACCCAGAATCCCGGCAAACCTGAAATTTTACTGAAAAAATCACCTTTTTCACACATTTTTGTGTGGGAAAGTTGTGGCATCACCAGACTGACACAAATTTCCTACCATCCAGCGTTCCCCCAAGTCTCCCTATAAAAATGGTGCCTCACTCGGGTCGGAGGCCCAAGTACCCGCGACAGGCAAGGGCCAAAACATTTTGTGATAGGCAATTTTGAAGTTGCCTCAATACGTTTTGGGCCCTTTTTGAATACGTTGGGGGATCCACGCAAGCCATACCTCCCTGGAATCCCCTGGGTGTCTACTATTCAGAAATGTGTGGGTTTGGTAGGTTTCCCTAGGTTGCCGCCGAGCCCCGGGCCAAAAAGTCATGGGACCCCCCTTGCAAAACCAGGTCGTTTTGTGATAGGCAATTTTGATGTCGCCTCAATACGTTTTGGGCCCTTGCCTGTCGCGGGTACTTGGGCCTCCCACCCGAGTGAGGCACCATTTTTATCGGGAGACCTGGGGGAATGCTGGGTGGTAGGAAATTTGTGTCAGCCCGGTGATGCCACAACTTTCCCACACAAAAATGTGTGAAAAAAGTGATTATTTCAGCAGAATTTCAGGTTTGCAGGGGATTCTGGGTAAGAAAACGTTGGGGGATCCATGCAAGCCATACCTCCCTGGAATCCCCCGGGTGTCTACTTTTCAGAAATGTGTGGGTTTGGTAGGTTTCCCTAGGTGGCCGTCGAGCCCCGGGCCAAAAAGTCGTGGGACCCCCCTTGCAAAACCATGTCGTTTTGTGATAGGCAATTTTGATGTCGCCTCAATACGTTTTGGGCCCTTGCCTGTCGCGGGTACTTGGGCCTCCCACCCAAGTGCGGCACCATTTTTATCGGGAGACCTGGGTGAACGCTGGGTGGTAGGAAATTTGTGTCAGCCCGGTGATGCCACAACGTTCCCACACAAAAATGTGTGAAAAAAGTGATTTTTTTCAGCAGAATTTCAGGTTTGCACTAAGGGGATTCTGGGTAAGAAAACGTTGGGGGATCCACGCAAGCCATACCTCCCTGGAATCCCCCGGGTGTTTACTTTTCAGAAATGTGTGGGTTTGGTAGGTTTCCCTAGGTGGCCGCCGTGCCCCGGGCCAAAAACTTGTGGGAACCCCCTTGCAAAACCAGGTCGTTTTGTGATAGGCAATTTTGATGTCGCCACAATACGTTTTGGGCCCTTGCCTGTCGCGGGTACTTGGGCCTCCCACCCGAGTGAGGTACCATTTTTATCGGGAGACCTGGGGGAATGCTGGGTGGTAGGAAATTTGTGTCAGCCCAGTGATGCCACAACTTTCCCACACAAAAATGTGTGAAAAAAGTTATTTTTTTAGCAAAATTTCAGGTTTGCAGGGAATTCTGGGTAAGAAAACGTTGGGGGATCCAAGCAAGCCATACCTCCCTGGAATCCCCTTGGTGTCTACTTTTCAGAAATGTGTGGCTTTGGTAGGCTTCCATAGATGTCCGCCATCCCCGGGACAAAACCTCATGGGACCCCAATTGAAAACCAGGTTAGTTTGTGATAGGTAATTTTGATGTCGCCTCACAAAGTTTTGGGCCCTTGCCTGTTGCGAGTCCGTGACCCACCCACGCAAGTGAGGTACCATTTCTATTGGTATACTTGGAAAAAGGCGGAGGGGTAGATAATTTGTTGTTTCTCTCTGCAGCGTGAAAATTTTGGCACAATAATGCAAGAAAAATGTGACAGACACAATTTGAGGTTTGCAGGACATTGTGGGTAAGATAACTTGTTGGGATCCACAAGAGAGACAGCAGCATGTACTCCCATGGGTGTTTAGTTTACGACAATAACTACAGTTGGTAGGTTATTCTTAGATAGAATGTACACCTTGGCAGAGAGACAAAAAAGACAAAGATTACTGCACAGCCATCTATTCCTCAAGCACACACACATACTGGTTGGATTTGGCACGAGGGCGAGTGATGGTTCAGTATATAAAATGTTATTAACAAGAGATTTCACAAAAATGAAATGCACTGTCAATAATTGAAAGGACAAAAAACTGAACCAGTGACTCGCAGCTCGTGAGCCTTAAAGCCACGTCAAGGCCCCAACCGCTTTACAGGCCATTCACACACCTTTCATACGTGATACACATAAGACCATTCACACCACCCGGCACGAAACCAACACATTACAACATTCATAAAAAGGGACAAGGTACACCCGGCTTGAGAAAGACAGAAAAGACAAAGATTACTGCACAGCCATCTATTCCTCAAGCACACAGACATACTGGTTGGATTTGGCACGAGGGTGAGTGATGGTTCAGTATATACAGTTGTATTAACCAGAGATTTCACAAAAATGAAATGCACTGTTAATAATTGAAAGGGCGAGAAACTGAACCATTGACTCACAGCTCGTGAGCAGTAAAGCCACGACAAGGCACCAACCTCTTTACAGGCCATTCATACACCTTTCATACGTGTGACACATACAAAACCATTCACACTGCCAGCCGCGGGCCCAGCACATTACAACACTCACACCAGCAGACAGCGCCATTCAAGGGCCCATCACTTTCACACGCCCACATTCCTGACACAGCAACCACACCAGCTAACGGATTGCGTGGAGTGGCATTTGGCTAGCAGTGTGTGTAGTGACAAGCTGCAAGTCACTACTCACACACCGCCAGCCAAGCGCCAGTCCACTCACACCGCCAGCCAAGCGCAAGTCCACCCACACCGCCAGCCAAGCGCCAGTCCACGCACACCGCCAGCCAAGCGCCAGTCCACTCACACCGCCAGCCAAGCGCAAGTCCACCCACACCGCCAGCCAATCGCCAGTCCACGCACACCGCCAGCCAAGCATCAGTCCACGCACACCACCAGCCAAGCGCCAGTCCACACACACCGCCAGTCAAGTGCCAGTCCATGCACACTGCCAGCCAAGCGCCAGTCCATGCACACTGCCAGCCAAACGCCAGTCCACGCACACCACCAGCCAAGTGCCAGCCTACACACACCGCCATCACATTTAGGATTTTTTTATACAAAAAAGAAAACACAAACAAATTGCAAATAGAAACAAATCTACTAACACAAAATCTGAAAATAAATACATTGCACAAATGCCAACCTTGAAACTGAACAAAAAATATAAAACAATAGAGACCAGGCAATTCACTTTAGCACTCATGGATGCTCCCAAAAATTATTTTGTGTGTGGTACAGTCTAAAACAAGCAGGCACATACAGCCCAGGGTTAGAAGGACACTCGGGGCAGTACATATGAGTCTCCTTCTGCGTACCTCTTCGCCAACAGACTCTACATCTCCTACTGGGAAAGTCTTTTGAGGGTGTGGGAGGAATGTGATCAGGAAAGTAGCGATCTTTCAATCTAGCCACATCCTCCACCACTCCAACTCTAGGAACACTTGCCTGTTCCACTAAAACAAGGCTGCCTATTACAGACTCCTGAAACTTAGCAAAAGTCATCTTTGACTCAGGACAAGAATCCTTGAATACAATAAAACCATTAAAGGTTGCCAAGTGGAAAAGATGGATAGCCAACTTCTTATACCAAATAATGTAAGCCTCACGAAGAGCAGCATAAGGTTCCAACCTCTGATCTACTCTGTCAACACCACCCATGTGCCTATTATAGTCTAAAATGCACACAGGTTTGCGCGCTTCAGCAACCTGACCCCAAACAGTCACAGGTGAAGTGCTTTCATCATGGATGGTAGTCAGCATGTAGACATCTCTCCTGTCTGAAAACTTCACAGCTAGAAGTTCCTCGCAACGCAACGCACTGCACTGTCCCCGCACAAGTTTTTGACAAACCAGTTCTTTAGGGAAACCTTTACGGTTAGAGTGGATTGTGACACAAGCAACAGTGTCCACTTTGGCCAATTCCCTGAACAACCGCACACCAGTGTAGAAGTTATCTACATATAAATGGTGACCTTTGTTAAAAAGTCCTCTACCAAGTACCCACACAATTTTCTCAGTCACTCCAAAAGTGGACGGACAACCAGGGGGGTTAATCCTGGATTCCTTACCGGTGTACACCCTGAAATTAGAGACATATCCAGTCCTACTGTCACACAGCATATACAGCTTAATTCCATAGTGTGCCCTCTTACTAGGAATGTATTGCCTAAAAACCAAGCATCCCTTGAACAGGACCAAAGACTCATCAATAGCTATTTCTTTGCCTGGAGCATAAATCTCAGAAAATCGATCAACAAAGTGATCAGTGACAGGCCGAATCTTAAAAGACGGTCACACTCAGGGTGATCTCGTGGCAACGCTAAACCATTATCGACAAAATGCAGCATCCGAAGCAGAAGCAAATACCTATCACGACTCATGACTGCCGGAAATATAGCAGTTGCCATCAAGGGACTAGTAGACCAATATGAAGACATTGATGGCTTCCTTAGCAAGCCCATCAAAAAAGTTAAACCCAAGAACTTCTTCATCTCTTCCAGATTTGTGGGAGTCCACCGGGTAGCTCTAGAGTGGGGCTTAAGGCTGGCACTGTTGTCCCTCAAAAACTGTTCGGCATACAAATTAGTCTGCTCAACAATCTCTGCCAAAAACACATCGTCCATAAACAACTGAAAAAAATGTATCGGCAAAATATTTTCTGTGTTCACTCTACACCCTGGAACACCTCTAAAGTCTGGCAATGCCGGCTGCACCATGCCTGGGGCAACCCAGATGTAATCATTTTCAACTGGAAGCCTTGCAGCCCCAGGCTGCAACCCAGATGCCTCTTGCCGCACTATACCAACGGGAAGCCTTGCAGCCCCAGGCTGCAGCCCAGATGCCTCTTGGCGCACTATCGGCACATCAATGTCCTCCTCTAACACAGGCACTTCATCCGCACTAAGAGTAGCTTCATCCGCACTGAGAGTAGCTTCATCATCCGATGATTCCATGTGGAGAGAAAACTCACTGCCTGAATCTTCCCCTCCCTCCTCTGCCTCAGATGCAGAGTCAGTCTCTGAACCATGGTCAGAGGAAGACTCAAAGAGCATACCAACAACCTGCTGAGCAGTAATCCTGCGGCTAGCCATTATCCTTACTAAGAAAGGAGACTGCACAAACAACTCAACAACAACCAACACTGTGCAAAATAAGTAAGTAAAAAAATGTGTGCCTTTATCACAAAGATC
This sequence comes from Calotriton arnoldi, assembly GCA_963921515.1. Lineage (NCBI taxonomy): Eukaryota > Metazoa > Chordata > Amphibia > Caudata > Salamandridae > Calotriton > Calotriton arnoldi. The sequence continues at coordinate 2,504,988 of CAWUFW010001250.1, forward strand.
TATATACTCAAACTATACAACTCACTTGCAAGAGACAGCTACACTCACCAGGACCTACTCTGCAGAGAGACAGCAAAAACCAACGATATCCCACTAGAAAGAAAAAAACAAAACCAATTACTCACAAGACAACAAAATACACATCGAGCACAAATGCAAAAAGTTTTTGACACTCAAAAAACAGAAGCTAAACATACTGCTATTATTACACCATTTGCAAAAAACACATTCATGCAGAGAAATGAAAGTCATTTACATTGTACAAAAAATGTCTCTTACCAAACACAAGCAACTACACAAACAGCAGAACCAAAAGTAACGAAACCGCAACCTGCAACAGTCTAAAGAGCAAAAGCTTTCACCTAGAACAAAAAGGGAGAAATAAAGCATTACAATTGCAAATCACAAGAAATAAAACAATTAACATTATAACACGCTATGTCACTACCCAAATGGTCAATCTGCCAGATGGGCCTTCAAATAGGGCTGTGAAAAATGGGGGTGAACTTGCATAAGGGATCGGGTGAGTTTGTCTGAGGGTGGGGCAGAAAACAGCAGACCGAAATGTGCCCCCCTTGCAAAAAAAATAAATCCCTGGTGCCTAGCAGGCCAAATACACGGGCCGATCTGCCCCCAGGAGGGGCAGAATACACATTTAAAAAAATGAGGCCCCTGGAAGTGACCCTTTCCCAAGGGGTCACTTCCATTTAAAAAAAAAAAAAAAGATCCCTGGCTCTAGTGGGCTTTTCTGCCCCCCCCCCCCCTGGGGCCAGAAACGCCAAAAATCCCAGGCAATCTGTCCCCAGGGGGGGGAAGAAAAGGCTTTAAAAAAATGGGCCCCCCTAAGGAAGCGACCCTTGCCCAAGGGGTCACTTCCTTTAAATAATCAAAGGACTCCCTGGTGTCTAGTGGGGTATTGGGCAGAAAGGCCAAATACACGGCCCGATCTGCCCCCAGGGGGGGCAGAATACACATTTTAAAAAAATTAAGCCCCCAGAAGTGACCCTTCCCCAAGGGGTCGCTTCCTTTCATGACATAAAAAGATCCCTGGTGTCTAGTGGGATTTTCTGCCCCCCCTGTGGCCAGAAACGCCAAAAAACCCAGGCAATCTGTCCCCAGGGGGGGCAGAAAAGTCTTTAAAAAATGGGCCCCCCTAAGGAAGCGACCCTTGCCCAAGGGGTCACTTCCTTTAAATAATTAAAGGACTCCCTGGTGTCTAGTGGGGTATTCTGCCCAAATACACGGCCCGATCTGCCCCCAGGGGGGGCAGAATACACATTTTTTTTACATTAAGCCCCCGGAAGCGACCCTTCCCCAAGGGGTCGCTTCCTTTCATGACATAAAAAGATCCCTGGTGTCTAGTGGGCTTTTCTTCCCCCCCTGGGGCCAGAAACGCCCAAAAACCAAGGCGATCTGGCCCCAGGGGGGGCAGAAAAGTCTCAACTTTATGTGTGCCCTTGGGGAAGCGACCCTTGCCCAAGGGGTCGCTTCCTTTTAATGAAAAACAAATCCCTCGTGCCTAGTGGGGCATTCCTGCTGCACGATCGCGACGCTATGCGCGATCGTGCAGCAGGAATGCCCTGTATTGAGACATCAGGGGAGAGGAAATACTGTTTCCTCTCCCCCGATGCCTCAATATGCCTCAATATGCCCCCCCCCGGGCCCACCGGAGCAGCCAAAACTTACCCTCCTCCTGGATGCGCTGGAAACAAATGGTTTCCAGCGCGTCCATCGCTTCCTGATGACGTCGGCGCGCGCTGTGCGCGCTGACGTCATGGGAATGCATGGGGGGGGTCGGGGTGGCAGCGGAAACTCTTCCACTGCCATCCCCCTCTGTGGGGGCAGGATCGGAAACACATGGGGGGAGCGCCAGCACTTCCCCCATGGGCTATGCTCATGACGGAGCGATTCCGTCATGAGCACAGCCCAACCGATGCTCATGACGGAACCGCTCCGTCCTGAGCATCGAAGGGGTTAAGTGGCTAATGTATTTATCGTTTGAACTATGAGGGGGTGGTGGGGGGTGAGGTATTTGGTACTGTTATGTTTTTCGCTGTTTGCACTGCTTAAAAATAAAAAAATTAATAAAAAAAGAATGCAGCAGTCTTACAATGTCTATAAAAAAAGATCAAACCTTAAAAAAAAAAAAAAAAAAAAGAAAGTGTGGCATCTATAGTTTGCTATGGACAGAACTGTTTCTACCTTGTAAAAGCCATATTTTGATAAATGTATTGTGGATTTTTGTTGTTTTGGTCTTGTTTGGTTTAGATAAAGACTACATATTTTTCTAAACTGGTGTGGTGTCCATTTGCAGTGTTTTCACTGTATTACTGTTTGTATGCACAAATGCTTTACACGCTGCCTCTGAGATAAGCCTGTCTGCTCGTGCCAAGCTATCAAGGGGGTGAGCAGGGGTTATTTTAGAAGTGTATCCCCCTTACCGTGACTGGAAAGGAGGGTCCCTACTTGCCAACTAGAGGCCCCCATTTCATACATTTGTGGCAGTGGTGGGATTCGAACTCACACCTCCGGAGAGACTCCCCCATTTCTAACATACTCCATCTGTCAAATTTATAGATGAATGTTGGTCCAGAGGTCATCTCTGTACCTTGAAAAGAACTGGCATCCTAGAAGTTCCCTTGAAGATACAAATCGTTTGCTGGACAGCCACCATCAGTTTTGTAGGCCATTCACCAAACTTTTACATTTTTTTTGTTTTTGGGAAATAAACCCCAAAGCAGGAGTTTGTTTCTGATAAACAAAAAACTAAAGACCCCTCAAAGCCCAGGAGAGTTCTACTATGGTGTGGGGGTCATTATTAGTTCTTTTCTGCTCCTCACTGCTAAGCTTTTCCTGAAGGTGACAGACAGAAAAAAACTATCACACCGTCTTGTCTAACAGGCAGTGAGACAGTGTTACTCCACTGGGCTGCCAGTAAGTTTTTGTCAATGGGACCAATGGGAGAATCTGCCAACGGAGAGCATATGGTCCACCCATCTCTAAATGAGGCGGGCAGACTGAGAGTTTGGTGTACCCTGTCTGCCAAACTCTAAATCAGCCACAAAATCAGTCCTTTCATTTTTCGGTTTTTTAACTCATCATCTAGGTCATGCTTACATTTTACATTTGCCTGTTTATCCATCTCTGTATCTAGTTTCTATGATACTCCCCCAGATATTGCTTATTTCACAGTCTCTTTTAAAGTCTCCACCAAGATTGTCTCTAACCCAGTGTCTTTATTTATGTGTTCCCCCGTCATGCTCTGTCTATCACACTCTCAACTGCGTTTTTCCCAATCTAGAACCTCTGCTGTATCACGCCATGCCTCTCCCTTTCTCACACACACACTCTTATGTAATCTCTTGTTCTTTCTCTCTTCCTATCTCTTTATCCCACTGTCTTTCTCACTTTGCCTTCTCTGCTGCTTTTCTTTATTTTATTCAACAATCTCTCTTGCATTGTATCTCACTTTTTCCCTCTCTATTTTCTCTTGCTCTCTAGCTCTATCTCTCTGTCTAGATTTTCCTGCCCGTGTTTTACCATCTACGTCCTATCTTATTACCTCAGTATTGCATGCTTACGAAAAACATGTTTATGCTCTCTGCAGGAGAGTGTGGAAAAAAGATGTATTTCCTTCAACTCATATGCAGAAGGGTAACCTGATTAAAATATTATTCAAACAAGCAAAATCACAAAGAATGCAGATTTTATAGTTTCAATTTGGTTATGCACCGAAAGTATGTTAATAACACAGATTTAGTCCTGTAAATTTCGCATAGATTTATAATGTCAGAGATCAGACTTTGATTCTGAGTCCGAATAATTGAATTTACTTGTTAAACGCATATTCATTTCATCTAGATTTATGTAGTCCAACTGTACATTTCCTCTCCATTCACTGGGGCATTTTATCTTGAGCTATCGTTCAGTCTGCTACTTTGGTTCAATATTATTAAGTGACTGTTCAGATTACTAATGTTAACCATTTAGAAACTCATGCGCTGCTGCTTTGAATCAATGCCTCAGCCTAGGCTGCGTGGGTGGTTCTGCAACAGATGCCGAGGGCCGCTAGGGGCCTTTGTTTTTCTTGCTATTTTAGAAGTGAGGCTAGGTGGAGTACACATTTTTATATCGGGAACATATACAGCTCACATATGCTAGAAATATTGAGGCAAATTCACAAAGAAATTTTAAAAAGAAACTATTTTCTTTGTTTCCTGTTGCGGGCACTAGGCCTACCCACACAAGTGAGGTATGATTGTTTTTGGTAGACTTTGGGGAACGCGGGGTGGGTGGAATTTTGTGGATCCACACAGATTCCAGAACTTTCCACCACAGAAAAGTGAGGAAAATGTGTTTTTTTTGACAATGTTTTAGGTTTGCAAGGGATTCTGGGTAACAGAACCTGGTGAAAGCCAGTCAAGTCACCCCATCCTGGATTCCCCTGGGTGTCTACTTTTCAAAAATGTATAGGTTTGCTAGGTTTCCCTTGGTGGCGGCAGCGCTAGGGTTAAAAAAATACAGCTAGGCACTTTGCAAAAAAAGGGTCATTTTTTACTGTGAAAATGTGGTGTGTCCACGTTGCGTTTTGCGCTGTTTCCTGTCGCGGGCACTAGGCCTACCCACACAAGTGAGGTACCATTTTTTTTGGAAGACTTTGGGGAACGCGGGGTGGGTGGAATTTTGTGGATCCACACAGATTCCAGAACTTTCCACCACAGAAAAGTGAGGAAAATGTGGTTTTTCCGACACTTTTGTAGGTTTGCAAGGGATTCTGGGTAACAGAACCTGGTGAGAGCCAGTCAAGTCACCCCATCCTGGATTCCCCTGGGTGTCTACTTTTCAAAAATGTATAGGTGTGCTAGGTTTCCCTTGGTGCCGGCATAGCTAGGGTTAAAAAACTACAGCTAGGCACATTGCAAAAAAAGGGTCATTTTTCACTGTGAAAATGTGGTGTGTCCATGTTGCGTTTTGCGCTGTTTCCTGTCGCGGGCACTAGGCCTACCCACACAAGTGAGGTACCATCTTTTTCGGAAGACTTTGGGGAACGCGGGATGGTGGAGTTTTGTGGATCCACGCAGATTCCAGAACTTTCGACCACAGAAAAGTGAGGAAAATGTGTTTTTTTGGACAATTCTTTAGGTTTGCAAGGGATTCTGGGTAACAGAACCTGGTGAGAGCCAGTCAAGTCACCCCATCCTGGATTCCCCTGGGTGTCTACGTTTCAAAAATGTATAGGTTTGCTAGGTTTCTCTTGGTGCCGGCAGAGCTAGGGTTCAATAACTACAGCTAGGCACTTTGCAAAAAAAGGGTCATTTTTCACTGTGAAAATGTGGAGTGTCCACGTTGAATTTAGCGCTGTTTCCAGTCGCGGGCACTAGGGCTACCCACACAAGTGAGGTACCATTTTTTTTGGAAGACTTTGAGGAACGCGGGGTGTGTAGAATTTTGTGGATCCACTCAGATTCCAGAACTTTCGACCACAGAAAAGTGAGGAAAATGTGTTTTTTGGGACAATTTTTTAGGTTTGCAAGGGATTCTGGGTAACAGAACCTGGTGAGAGCCAGTCAAGTCACCCCCATCCTGGATTCCCCTGGGTGTCTACTTTTCAAATATGTATAGGTTTGCTAGGTTTCCTTTGGTGCCGGCAGAGCTAGGGTTCAAAAACTACAGCTAGGCACTTTGCAAAAAAAGGGTCATTTTTTACTGTGAAAATGTGGTGTGTCCACGTTGTGTTTTGCGCTGTTTCCTGTCGCAGGCACTAGGCCTACCCACACAAGTGAGGTACCATTTTTTTGGGAAGACTTTGGGGAATGCGGGGTGCATAGAATTTTGTGGATCCACGCAGATTCCAGAACTTTCGACCACAGAAAAGTTTGGAAAATGTGGGTTTTTTGACAATTTTTTAGGTTTGCAAGGGATTCTGGGTAACAGAACCTGGTGAGAGCCAGTCAAGTCACCCCATCCTGGATTCCCCTGGGTGTCTACTTTTTAAAATGTATAGGTTTTCTAGGTTTCCCTAGGTGCCGGCAGAGCTAGGGTTCAAAAACTACAGCTAGGCATTTTGCAAAAAAAGGGTCATTTTTCACTGTGAAAATGTGGTGTGTCCACGTTGCGTTTTGCGCTGTTTCCTGTCGCGGGCACTAGGCCTACCCACACAAGTGAGGTACCATTTTTTTTGGAAGACTTTGGGGAATGCGGGGTGGGTGGAATTTTGTGGATCCACACAGATTCCAGAACTTTCCACCACAGAAAAGTGAGGAAAATGTGGTTTTTCCGACAATTTTGTAGGTTTGCAAGGGATTCTGGGTAACAGAACCTGGTAAGAGCCAGTCAAGTCACCCCATCCTGGATTCCCCTGGGTGTCTACTTTTCAAAAATGTATAGGTTTGCTAGGTTTCCCTAGGTGCCGGCAGAGCTAGGGTTAAAAAACTACAGCTAGGCACATTGCAAAAAAAGGGTCATTTTTCACTGTGAAAATGTGGTGTGTCCATGTTGCGTTTTGCGCTGTTTCCTGTCGCGGGCACTAGGCCTACCCACACAAGTGAGGTACCATTTTTTTCGGAAGACTTTGGGGAACGCGGGGTGGTGGAGTTTTGTGGATCCACGCAGATTCCAGAACTTTCGACCACAGAAAAGTGAGGAAAATGTGGTTTTTTTGACAATGTTTTAGGTTTGCAAGGGATTCTGGGTAACAGACCCTGGTGAGAGCCAGTCAAGTCACCCCATCCTGGATTCCCCTGGGTGTCTACTTTTCAAAAATGTATAGGTTTGCTAGGTTTCCCTAGGTGCCGGCAGAGCTAGGGTTAAAAAACTACAGCTAGGCACGTTGCAAAAAAAGGGTCATTTTTCACTGTGAAAATGTGGTGTGTCCACGTTGCGTTTTGCGCTGTTTCCAGTCGCGGGCACTAGGGCTACCCACACAAGTGAGGTACCATTTTTTTTGGAAGACTGTGGGGAACGCAGGGTGGGTGGAATTTTGTGCATCCACGCATATTCCAGAACTTTCAACCACAGAAAAGTGAGGAGAATGTGGTTTATCCGACAATTTTTTAGGTTTGCAAGGGATTCTGGGTAACAGAACCTAGTGAGAGCCAGTCAAGTCACCCCATCCTGGATTCCCCTGGGTGTCTAGTATTAAAAAATGTTTAGGTTTGCTAGGTTTCCCTAGGTGCCGGCAGAGCTAGGGTTAAAAAACTACAGCTAGGCACTTTGCAAAAAAAGGGTCATTTTTCACTGTGAAAATGTGGTGTGTCCACGTTGCGTTTTGCGCTGTTTCGTGTCGCGGGCACTAGGCCTACCCACACAAGTGAGGTACCATTTTTTTGGAAGACTTTGGGGAATGCGGGGTGGGTGGAATTTTGTGGATCCACGCAGATTCCAGAACTTTCCACCACAGAAAAGTGAGGAAAATGTGTATTGTTTTACAATTATTTAGGTTTGCAAGGGATTCTGGGTAACAGAACCTGGTGAGAGCCAGTCAAGTCACCCCATCCTGGATTTCCCTGGGTGTCTAGTTTTCAAAAATGTATAGCTTTGCTAGGTTTCCCTAGGTGCCGGCAGAGCTAGGGTACAAAAACTACAGCTAGGCACTTTACAAAAAAGGGTCATTTTTCACTGTGAAAATGTGGTGTGTCCACGTTGCGTTTTGCGCTGTTTCCTGTCGCGGGCACTAGGCCTACCCACACAAGTGAGGTACCATTTTTTTCGTAAGACTTTGGGAAACGCGGGGTGGGTAGAATTTTGTGGATCCACGCAGATTCCAGAACTTTCGACCACAGAAAAGTGAGGAAAATGTGGTTTTTTTGGACAATTTTTTAGGTTTGCAAGGGATTCTGGGTAACAGAACCTGGTGAGAGCCAGTCAAGTCACCCCATCCTGGATTCCCCTGGGTATCTACTTTTTAAAAATGTATAGGTTTGCTAGGTTTCCATAGGCGCCGGCAGAGCTAGGGTTAAAAAGCTACAGCTAGTCACTTTGCAAAAAAAGGGTCATTTTTCACTGTGAAAATGTGGTGTGTCCACATAGCGTTTTGCGCTGTTTCCAGCCGTGGGCACTAGGCCTACCCACACAAGTGAGGTACCCTTTTTTTTGGAAGACTTTGGGGAACGCGGGGTGGTGGAGTTTTGTGGATCCACGCAGATTCCAGAACTTTCCATCACAGAAAAGTGAGGAAAATGTGTTTTTTTGACAATTTTTTAGGTTTGCAACGAATTCTGGGTAACAGAACCTGGTGAGAGCCAGTCAAGTCACCCCATCCTGGATTCCCCTGGGTTTCTACTTTTCAAAAATTATAGGTTTGCTAGGTCTCCCTAGGTGCCGGCAGAGCTAGGATTCAAAAACTACAGCTAGGGACTTTGCAAAAAAAGGGTCATTTTTCACTGTGAAAATGTGGTGTGTCCATGTTGCGTTTTGCGCTGTTTCCTGTCGCGGGCACTAGGCCTACCCACACAAATGAGGTACCATTTTTTTTGTAAGACTTTGAGGAACGCGGGGTGAGTGGAATTTTGTGGATTCATGCAGATTCCAGAACTTTCCACCACAGAAAAGTGAGGAAGATGTGTTTTTTTTTTACCATTTTTTAGGTTTGCAAGGGATTCTGGGTAACAGAACCTGGTGAGAGCCAGTCAAGTCACCCCATCCTGGATTCCCCTGGGTGTCTAGTTTTCAAAAATGTATAGGTTTGCTAGGTTTCCCTAGGTTCCGGCAGAGCTAGGGTTCAACAGCTACAACTAGGCACTTTGCAAAAAGAGGGTCATTTTTCACTGTGAAAATGTGGTGTGTCCACGTTGCGTTTTGCGCTGTTTCGTGTCGCGGGCACTAGGCCTACCCACACAAGTGAGGTACCATTTTTTTTGGAAGACTTTGGGGAATGCGGGGTGGGTGGAATTTTGTGGATCCATGCAGATTCCAGAACTTTCCACCACAGAAAAGTGAGGAAAATGTGTTTTTTTTTAACCATTTTTTAGGTTTGCAAGGGATTCTGGGTAACAGAACCTGGTGAGAGCCAGTCAAGTCACCCCATCCTGGATTTCCCTGGGAGTCTAGTTTTCAAAAATGTATAGCTTTTCTAGGTTTCCCTAGGTGCCGGCGGAGCTAGGGTTCAAAAACTACAGCTAGGCACTTTACAAAAAAGGGTCATTTTTCACTGTGAAAATGTGGTGTGTCCACGTTGCGTTTTGCGCTGTTGCCTGTCGCGGGCACTAGGCCTACCCACACAAGTGAGGTACCATTTTTTTCGTAAGACTTTGGGAAACGCGGGGTGGGTAGAATTTTGTGGATCCACGCAGATTCCAGAACTTTCGACCACAGAAAAGTGAGGAAAATCTTGTTTTTTTGACAATTTTTTAGGTTTGCAAGGGATTCTGGGTAACAGAACCTGGTGAGAGCCAGTCAAGTCACCCCATCCTGGATTCCCCTGGGTATCTACTTTTTAAAAATGTATAGGTTTGCTAGGTTTCCATAGGCGCCGGCAGAGCTAGGGTTAAAAAGCTACAGCTAGTCACTTTGCAAAAAAAGGGTCATTTTTCACTGTGAAAATGTGGTGTGTCCACATAGCGTTTTGCGCTGTTTCCAGCCGTGGGCACTAGGCCTACCCACACAAGTGAGGTACCCTTTTTTTTGGAAGACTTTGGGGAACGCGGGGTGGTGGAGTTTTGTGGATCCACGCAGATTCCAGAACTTTCCATCACAGAAAAGTGATGAAAATGTGTTTTTTTGACAATTTTTAGGTTTGCAACGAATTCTGGGTAACAGAACCTGGTGAGAGCCAGTCAAGTCACCCCATCCTGGATTCCCCTGGGTTTCTACTTTTCAAAAATTATAGGTTTGCTAGGTCTCCCTAGGTGCCGGCAGAGCTAGGATTCAAAAACTACAGCTAGGGACTTTGCAAAAAAGGGTCATTTTTCACTGTGAAAATGTGGTGTGTCCATGTTGCGTTTTGCGCTGTTTCCTGTCGCGGGCACTAGGCCTACCCACACAAATGAGGTACCATTTTTTTTGTAAGACTTTGAGGAACGCGGGGTGAGTGGAATTTTGTGGATTCATGCAGATTCCAGAACTTTCCACCACAGAAAAGTGAGGAAAATGTGGTTTTTTTTACCATTTTTAGGTTTGCAAGGGATTCTGGGTAACAGAACCTGGTGAGAGCCAGTCAAGTCACCCCATCCTGGATTCCCCTGGGTGTCTAGTTTTCAAAAATGTATAGGTTTGCTAGGTTTCCCTAGGTTCCGGCAGAGCTAGGGTTCAACAGCTACAACTAGGCACTTTGCAAAAAGAGGGTCATTTTTCACTGTGAAAATGTGGTGTGTCCACGTTGCGTTTTGCGCTGTTTCGTGTCGCGGGCACTAGGCCTACCCACACAAGTGAGATACCATTTTTTTTGGAAGACTTTGGGGAATGCGGGGTGGGTGGAATTTTGTGGATCCATGCAGATTCCAGAACTTTCCACCACAGAAAAGTGATGAAAATGTGTTTTTTTTTAACCATTTTTTAGGTTTGCAAGGGATTCTGGGTAACAGAACCTGGTGAGAGCCAGTCAAGTCACCCAATCCTGGATTTCCCTGGGTGTCTAGTTTTCAAAAATGTATAGCTTTTCTAGGTTTCCCTAGGTGCCGGCGGAGCTAGGGTTCAAAAACTACAGCTAGGCACTTTACAAAAAAGGGTCATTTTTCACTGTGAAAATGTGGTGTGTCCACGTTGCGTTTTGCGCTGTTTCCTGTCGCGGGCACTATGCCTACCCACACAAGTGAGGTACCATTTTTTTTGTATGACTTTGGGAAACGCGGGGTGGGTGGAATTTTGTGGATCCACGCAGATTCCAGAACTTTCGACCACAGAAAAGTGAGGAAAATGTGGTTTTTTTGACAATTTTTTAGGTTTGCAAGGGATTCTGGGTAACAGAACCTGGTGAGAGCCAGTCAAGTCACCCCATCCTGGATTCCCCTGGGTATCTACTTTTTAAAAATGTATAGGTTTGCTACGTTTCCATAGGCGCCGGCAGAGCTAGGGTTAAAAAGCTACAGCTAGGCACTTTGCAAAAAAAGGGTCATTTTTCACTGTGAAAATGTGGTGTGTCCACATTGCGTTTTGCGCTGTTTCCAGCCACGGGCACTAGGCCTACCCACACAAGTGAGGTACCATTTTTTTTGGAAGTCTTTGGGGAATGAAGGGTGGGTGGAATTTTGTGGATCCACGCAGATTCCAGAACTTTCCATCACAGAAAAGTGAGGAAAATGTGTTTTTTTTACAATATTTTAGGTTTGCAACGGATTCTGGGTAACAGAACCTGGTGAGAGCCAGTAAAGTCACCCCATCCTGGATTCCCCTGGGTTTCTACTTTTCAAAAATTATAGGTTTGCTAGGTCTCCCTAGGTGCCGGCAGAGTTAGGATTAAAAAACTACAGCTAGGGACTTTGCAAAAAAAGGGTCATTTTTCACTGTGAAAATGTGGTGTGTCCAAGTAGTGTTTTGCGCTGTTTCCTGTCGCGGGCACTAGGCCTACCCACACAAGTGAGGTACCATTTTTTTCGGAAGACTTTGGGGAACGCAGGGTGGGTGGAATTTTGTGGATCCACACAGATTCCAGAACTTTCCACCACAGAAAAGTGAGGAAAATGTGGTTTTTCCGACAATTTTTTAGGTTTGCAAGGGTTTCTGGGTAACAGAACCTGGAGAGAGCCAGTCAAGTCACCCCATCCTGGATTCCCCTGCGTGTCTAGTATTAAAAAATGTATAGGTTTGCTAGGTTTCCCTAGGTGCCGGCAGAGCTAGGATTAAAAAACTACAGCTAGGCACTTTGCAAAAAAACGGTCATTTTTCACTGTGAAAATGTGGTGTGTCCATGTTGCGTTTTGTGCTGTTTCCTGTCGCGGGCACTAGGCCTACCCACACAAGTGAGGTACCATTTTTTTTGGAAGACTTTGAGGAACGCGGGGTGGGTGGAATTTTGTGGATTCATGCAGATTCCAGAACTTTCGACCACAGAAAAGTGAGGAAAATGTGTTTTTTTGACAATTTTTAGGTTTGCAAGGGATTCTGGGTAACAGAACCTGGTGAGAGCCAGTCAAGTCACCCCATCCTGGATTCCCCTGGGTATCTACTTTTTAAAAATGTATAGGTTTGCTAGGTTTCCATAGGCGCCGGCAGAGCAAGTGTTAAAAAGCTACAGCTAGGCACTTTGCAAAAAAAGGGTCATTTTTCACTGTGAAAATGTGGTGTGTCCACATTGCGTTTTGCGCTGTTTCCAGCCACGGGCACTAGGCCTACCCACACAAGTGAGGTACCCTTTTTTTTGGAAGACTTTGGGGAATGCAGGGTGGGTGGAATTTTGTGGATCCACGCAGATTCCAGAAGTTTCCACCACAGAAAAGTGAGGAAAATGTGTTTTTTGTGACAATTTTTTAGGTTTGCAAGGAATTCTGGTTAACAGAACCTGGGGAGAGCCAGTCAAGACACCCCATCCTGGATTCCCCTGGGTGTCTAGTTTTCAAAAATGTATAGGTTTGCTAGGTTTCCCTAGGTGCCGGCAGAGCTAGGGTTCAAAAACTACAGCTAGGCACTTTGCAAAAAAAGGGTCATTTTTCACTGTGAAAATGTGGTGTGTCCATGTTGCGTTTTGCGCTGTTTCCTGTCGCGGGCACTAGGCCTACCCACACAAGTGAGGTACCATTTTTTTTGGAAGACTTTGGGGAATGCGGGGTGGGTGGAATTTTGTGGATCCACACAGATTCCAGAACTTTCCACCACAGAAAAGTGAGGAAAATGTGTTTTTTTGGACAATTCTTTAGGTTTGCAAGGGATTCTGGGTAACAGAACCTGGTGAGAGCCAGTCAAGTCACCCCATCCTGGATTCCCCTGGGTGTCTACTTTTCAAAAATGTATAGGTTTTCTAGGTTTCCCTAGGTGCCGGCAGAGCTAAGGTTCAAAAACTACAGCTAGGCACTTTGCAAAAATAGGGTCATTTTTTACTGTGAAAATGTGGTGTGTCCACGTTGCGTTTTGCGCTGTTTCCTGTCGCGGGCACTAGGCCTACCCACACAAGTGAGGTACCCTTTTTTTTGGAAGACTTTGGGGAACGCGGGGTGGTGGAGTTTTGTGGATCCACGCAGATTCCAGAACTTTCCATCACAGAAAAGTGAGGAAAATGTGTTTTTTGGACAATTTTTAGGTTTGCAACGAATTCTGGGTAACAGAACCTGGTGAGAGCCAGTCAAGTCACCCCATCCTGGATTCCCCTGGGTTTCTACTTTTCAAAAAATTATAGGTTTGCTAGGTCTCCCTAGGTGCCGGCAGAGCTAGGATTCAAAAACTACAGCTAGGGACTTTGCAAAAAAAGGGTCATTTTTCACTGTGAAAATGTGGTGTGTCCATGTTGCGTTTTGCGCTGTTTCCTGTCGCGGGCACTAGGCCTACCCACACAAATGAGGTACCATTTTTTTTGTAAGACTTTGAGGAACGCGGGGTGAGTGGAATTTTGTGGATTCATGCAGATTCCAGAACTTTCCACCACAGAAAAGTGAGGAAAATGTGGTTTTTTTGACCATTTTTTAGGTTTGCAAGGGATTCTGGGTAACAGAACCTGGTGAGAGCCAGTCAAGTCACCCCATCCTGGATTCCCCTTGGTGTCTAGTTTTCAAAAATGTATAGGTTTGCTAGGTTTCCCTAGGTTCCGGCAGAGCTAGGGTTCAACAGCTACAACTAGGCACTTTGCAAAAAGAGGGTCATTTTTCACTGTGAAAATGTGGTGTGTCCACGTTGCGTTTTGCGCTGTTTCCGTGTCGCGGGCACTAGGCCTACCCACACAAGTGAGGTACCATTTTTTTTGGAAGACTTTGGGGAATGCGGGGTGGGTGGAATTTTGTGGATCCATGCAGATTCCAGAACTTTCCACCACAGAAAAGTGAGGAAAATGTGTTTTTTTTAACCATTTTTTAGGTTTGCAAGGGATTCTGGGTAACAGAACCTGGTGAGAGCCAGTCAAGTCACCCCATCCTGGATTTCCCTGGGTGTCTAGTTTTCAAAAATGTATAGCTTTTCTAGGTTTCCCTAGGTGCCGGCGGAGCTAGGGTTCAAAAACTACAGCTAGGCACTTTACAAAAAAGGGTCATTTTTCACTGTGAAAATGTGGTGTGTCCACGTTGCGTTTTGCGCTGTTTCCTGTCGCGGGCACTATGCCTACCCACACAAGTGAGGTACCATTTTTTTTGTATGACTTTGGGAAACGCGGGGTGGGTGGAATTTTGTGGATCCACGCAGATTCCAGAAGTTTCCACCACAGAAAAGTGAGGAAAATGTGTTTTTTGTGACAATTTTTTAGGTTTGCAAGGAATTCTGGTTAACAGAACCTGGGGAGAGCCAGTCAAGACACCCGATCCTGGATTCCCCTGGGTGTCTAGTTTTCAAAAATGTATAGGTTTGCTAGGTTTCCCTAGGTGCCGGCAGAGCTAGGGTTCAAAAACTACAGCTAGGCACTTTGCAAAAAAAGGGTCATTTTTCACTGTGAATATGTGGTGTGTCCATGTTGCGTTTTGCACTGTTTCCTGTCGCGGGCACTAGGCCTACCCACACAAGTGAGGTACCATTTTTTTTGGAAGACTTTGGGGAATGCGGGGTGGGTGGAATTTTGTGGATCCACACAGATTCCAGAACTTTCCACCACAGAAAAGTGAGGAAAATGTGTTTTTTGGACAATTCTTTAGGTTTGCAAGGGATTCTGGGTAACAGAACCTGGTGAGAGCCAGTCAAGTCACCCCATCCTGGATTCCCCTGGGTGTCTACTTTTCAAAAATGTATAGGTTTGCTAGGTTTCCCTTGGTGCCGGCAGAGCTAGGGTTCAATAACTACAGCTAGGCACTTTGCAAAAAAAGGGTCATTTTTTACTGTGAAAATGTGGTGTGTCCACGTTGTGTTTTGCGCTGTTTCCTGTTGCAGGCACTAGGCCTACCCACACAAGTGAGGTACCATTTTTTTTGGAAGACTTTGGGGAACGCGGGGTGCATAGAATTTTGTGGATCCACGCAGATTCCAGAACTTTTGACCACAGAAAAGAGTGGAAAATGTGGGTTTTTTGACAATTTTTTAGGTTTGCAAGGGATTTTGGGTAACAGAACCTGGTGAGAGCCAGTCAAGTCACCCCATCCTGGATTCCCCTGGGTGTCTACTTTTCAAAAATGTATAGGTTTTCTAGGTTTCCCTAGGTGCCGGCAGAGCTAAGGTTCAAAAACTACAGCTAGGCACTTTGCAAAAATAGGGTCATTTTTTACTGTGAAAATGTGGTGTGTCCACGTTGCGTTTTGCGCTGTTTCCTGTCGCGGGCACTAGGCCTACCCACACAAGTGAGGTACCATTTTTTTTGGAAGACTTTGGGGAATGCGGGGTTGGTAGAATTTTGTGGATCCACGCAGATTCCAGAAGTTTCCACCACAGAAAAGTGAGGAAAATGTGTTTTTTTGACAATTTCTTAGGTTTGCACGGGATTCTGGGTAACAGAACCTGGTAAGAGCCAGTCAAGTCACCCCATCCTGGATTCCCCTGGGTGTCTACTTTTCAAAAATGAATAGGTTTGCTAGGTTTCCCTAGGTGTCGGCAGAGCTAGGGTTAAAAACTACAGCTAGGCACATTGCAAAAAAGGGACATTTTTCACTGTGAAAATGTGGTGTGTCCAAGTTGCGTTTTGCGCTGTTTCCTGTCGCGGGCACTAGGCCTACCCACACAAGTGAGGTACCATCTTTTTTCGGAAGACTTGGGGGAACGCGGGATGGTGGAGTTTTGTGGATCCACGCAGATTCCAGAACTTTCCATCACAGAAAAGTGAGGAAAATGTGTTTTTTTTGACAATTTTTTAGGTTTGAAACGAATTCTGGGTAACAGAACCTGGTGAGAGCCAGTCAAGTCACCCCATCCTGGATTCCCCTGGGTTTCTACTTTTCAAAAAATTATAGGTTTGCTAGGTCTCCCTAGGTGCCGGCAGAGCTAGGATTCAAAAACTACAGCTAGGGACTTTGCAAAAAAAGGGTCATTTTTCACTGTGAAAATGTGGTGTGTCCACGTTGCGTTTTGCGCTGTTTCGTGTCGCGGGCACTAGGCCTACCCACACAAGTGAGGTACCATTTTTTTTGGAAGACTTTGGGGAATGCGGGGTGGGTGGAATTTTGTGGATCCATGCAGATTCCAGAACTTTCCACCACAGAAAAGTGAGGAAAATGTGTTTTTTTAACCATTTTTTAGGTTTGCAAGGGATTCTGGGTAACAGAACCTGGTGAGAGCCAGTCAAGTCACCCCATCCTGGATTTCCCTGGGTGTCTAGTTTTCAAAAATGTATAGCTTTTCTAGGTTTCCCTAGGTGCCGGCAGAGCTAGGGTTCAAAAACTACAGCTAGGCACTTTACAAAAAAGGGTCATTTTTCACTGTGAAAATGTGGTGTGTCCACGTTGCGTTTTGCGCTGTTTCCTGTCGCGGGCACTATGCCTACCCACACAAGTGAGGTACCATTTTTTTTGTATGACTTTGGGAAACGCGGGGTGGGTGGAATTTTGTGGATCCACGCAGATTCCAGAAGTTTCCACCACAGAAAAGTGAGGAAAATGTGTTTTTTGTGACAATTTTTTAGGTTTGCAAGGAATTCTGGTTAACAGAACCTGGGGAGAGCCAGTCAAGACACCCGATCCTGGATTCCCCTGGGTGTCTAGTTTTCAAAAATGTATAGGTTTGCTAGGTTTCCCTAGGTGCCGGCAGAGCTAGGGTTCAAAAACTACAGCTAGGCACTTTGCAAAAAAAGGGTCATTTTTCACTGTGAAAATGTGGTGTGTCCATGTTGCGTTTTGCACTGTTTCCTGTCGCGGGCACTAGGCCTACCCACACAAGTGAGGTACCATTTTTTTGGAAGACTTTGGGGAATGCGGGGTGGGTGGAATTTTGTGGATCCACACAGATTCCAGAACTTTCCACCACAGAAAAGTGAGGAAAATGTGTTTTTTTGGACAATTCTTTAGGTTTGCAAGGGATTCTGGGTAACAGAACCTGGTGAGAGCCAGTCAAGTCACCCCATCCTGGATTCCCCTGGGTGTCTACTTTTCAAAAATGTATAGGTTTGCTAGGTTTCCCTTGGTGCCGGCAGAGCTAGGGTTCAATAACTACAGCTAGGCACTTTGCAAAAAAAGGGTCATTTTTCACTGTGAAAATGTGGTGTGTCCACGTTGTGTTTTGCGCTGTTTCCTGTTGCAGGCACTAGGCCTACCCACACAAGTGAGGTACCATTTTTTTTGGAAGACTTTGGGGAACGCGGGGTGCATAGAATTTTGTGGATCCACGCAGATTCCAGAACTTTCGACCACAGAAAAGAGTGGAAAATGTGGGTTTTTTGACAATTTTTTAGGTTTGCAAGGGATTTTGGGTAACAGAACCTGGTGAGAGCCAGTCAAGTCACCCCATCCTGGATTCCCCTGGGTGTCTACTTTTCAAAAATGTATAGGTTTTCTAGGTTTCCCTAGGTGCCGGCAGAGCTAAGGTTCAAAAACTACAGCTAGGCACTTTGCAAAAATAGGGTCATTTTTCACTGTGAAAATGTGGTGTGTCCACGTTGCGTTTTGCGCTGTTTCCTGTCGCGGGCACTAGGCCTACCCACACAAGTGAGGTACCATTTTTTTTGGAAGACTTTGGGGAATGCGGGGTTGGTAGAATTTTGTGGATCCATGCAGATTCCAGAAGTTTCCACCACAGAAAAGTGAGGAAAATGTGTTTTTTTTGACAATTTCTTAGGTTTGCAAGGGATTCTGGGTAACAGAACCTGGTAAGAGCCAGTCAAGTCACCCCATCCTGGATTCCCCTGGGTGTCTACTTTTCAAAAATGAATAGGTTTGCTAGGTTTCCCTAGGTGTCGGCAGAGCTAGGGTTAAAAAACTACAGCTAGGCACATTGCAAAAAAAGGGACATTTTTCACTGTGAAAATGTGGTGTGTCCAAGTTGCGTTTTGCGCTGTTTCCTGTCGCGGGCACTAGGCCTACCCACACAAGTGAGGTACCATCTTTTTTCGGAAGACTTGGGGGAACGCGGGATGGTGGAGTTTTGTGGATCCACGCAGATTCCAGAACTTTCCATCACAGAAAAGTGAGGAAAATGTGTTTTTTTTGACAATTTTTTAGGTTTGCAAGCGAATTCTGGGTAACAGAACCTGGTGAGAGCCAGTCAAGTCACCCCATCCTGGATTCCCCTGGGTTTCTACTTTTCAAAAATGTATAGGTTTGCTAGGTCTCCCTAGGTGCCGGCAGAGCTAGGATTCAAAAACTACAGCTAGGGACTTTGCAAAAAAAGGGTCATTTTTCACTGTGAAAATGTGGTGTGTCCATGTTGCGTTTTGCGCTGTTTCCTGTCGCGGGCACTAGGCCTACCCACACAAATGAGGTACCATTTTTTTTGTAAGACTTTGAGGAACGCGGGGTGAGTGGAATTTTGTGGATTCATGCAGATTCCAGAACTTTCCACCACAGAAAAGTGAGGAAAATGTGTTTTTTTGACCATTTTTTAGGTTTGCAAGGGATTCTGGGTAACAGAACCTGGTGAGAGCCAGTCAAGTCACCCCACCCTGGATTCCCCTGGGTGTCTAGTTTTCAAAAATGTATAGGTTTGCTAGGTTTCCCTAGGTTCCGGCAGAGCTAGGGTTCAACAGCTACAACTAGGCACTTTGCAAAAAGAGGGTCATTTTTCACTGTGAAAATGTGGTGTGTCCACGTTGCGTTTTGCGCTGTTTCGTGTCGCGGGCACTAGGCCTACCCACACAAGTGAGGTACCATTTTTTTTGGAAGACTTTGGGGAATGCGGGGTGGGTGGAATTTTGTGGATCCATGCAGATTCCAGAACTTTCCACCACAGAAAAGTGAGGAAAATGTGTTTTTTTTAACCATTTTTTAGGTTTGCAAGGGATTCTGGGTAACAGAACCTGGTGAGAGCCAGTCAAGTCACCCCATCCTGGATTTCCCTGGGAGTCTAGTTTTCAAAAATGTATAGCTTTTCTAGGTTTCCCTAGGTGCCGGCGGAGCTAGGGTTCAAAAACTACAGCTAGGCACTTTACAAAAAAAGGGTCATTTTTCACTGTGAAAATGTGGTGTGTCCACGTTGCGTTTTGCGCTGTTTCCTGTCGCGGGCACTAGGCCTACCCACACAAGTGAGGTACCATTTTTTTCGTAAGACTTTGGGGAACGCGGGGTGGGTAGAATTTTGTGGATCCACGCAGATTCCAGAACTTTCGACCACAGAAAAGTGAGGAAAATGTGGTTTTTTTGACAATTTTTTAGGTTTGCAAGGGATTCTGGGTAACAGAACCTGGTGAGAGCCAGTCAAGTCACCCCATCCTGGATTCCCCTGGGTATCTACTTTTTAAAAATGTATAGGTTTGCTAGGTTTCCATAGGCGCCGGCAGAGCTAGGGTTAAAAAGCTACAGCTAGTCACTTTGCAAAAAAAGGGTCATTTTTCACTGTGAAAATGTGGTGTGTCCACATAGCGTTTTGCGCTGTTTCCAGTCGTGGGCACTAGGCCTACCCACACAAGTGAGGTACCATTTTTTTGGAAGACTTTGGGGAACGCGGGGTGGGTGGAGTTTTGTGGATCCACGCAGATTCCAGAACTTTCCATCACAGAAAAGTGAGGAAAATGTGTTTTTTTTGACAATTTTTTAGGTTTGCAACGGATTCTGGGTAACAGAACCTGGTGAGAGCCAGTCAAGTCACCCCATCCTGGATTCCCCTGGGTTTCTACTTTTCAAAAATGTATAGGTTTGCTAGGTCTCCCTAGGTGCCGGCAGAGCTAGGATTCAAAAACTACAGCTAGGGACTTTGCAAAAAAGGGTCATTTTTCACTGTGAAAATGTGGTGTGTCCATGTTGCGTTTTGCGCTGTTTCCTGTCGCGGGCACTAGGCCTACCCACACAAATGAGGTACCATTTTTTTGTAAGACTTTGAGGAACGCGGGGTGAGTGGAATTTTGTGGATTCATGCAGATTCCAGAACTTTCCACCACAGAAAAGTGAGGAAAATGTGTTTTTTTTGACCATTTTTAGGTTTGCAAGGGATTCTGGGTAACAGAACCTGGTGAGAGCCAGTCAAGTCACCCCATCCTGGATTCCCCTGGGTGTCTAGTTTTCAAAAATGTATAGGTTTGCTAGGTTTCCCTAGGTTCCGGCAGAGCTAGGGTTCAACAGCTACAACTAGGCACTTTGCAAAAAGAGGGTCATTTTTCACTGTGAAAATGTGGTGTGTCCACGTTGCGTTTTGCGCTGTTTCGTGTCGCGGGCACTAGGCCTACCCACACAAGTGAGGTACCATTTTTTTTGGAAGACTTTGGGGAATGCGGGGTGGGTGGAATTTTGTAGATCCATGCAGATTCCAGAACTTTCCACCACAGAAAAGTGAGGAAAATGTGTTTTTTTTTAACCATTTTTTGGGTTTGCAAGGGATTCTGGGTAACAGAACCTGGTGAGAGCCAGTCAAGTCACCCCATCCTGGATTTCCCTGGGTGTCTAGTTTTAAAAAATGTATAGCTTTTCTAGGTTTCCCTAGGTGCCGGCGGAGCTAGGGTTCAAAAACTACAGCTAGGCACTTTACAAAAAAGGGTCATTTTTCACTGTGAAAATGTGGTGTGTCCACGTTGCGTTTTGCGCTGTTTCCTGTCGCGGGCACTATGCCTACCCACACAAGTGAGGTACCATTTTTTTTGTATGACTTTGGGAAACGCGGGGTGGGTGGAATTTTGTGGATCCACGCAGATTCCAGAAGTTTCCACCACAGAAAAGTGAGGAAAATGTGTTTTTTGTGACAATTTTTTAGGTTTGCAAGGAATTCTGGTTAACAGAACCTGGTGAGAGCCAGTCAAGACACCCCATCCTGGATTCCCCTGGGTGTCTAGTTTTCAAAAATGTATAGGTTTGCTAGGTTTCCCTAGGTGCCGGCAGAGCTAGGGTTCAAAAACTACAGCTAGGCACTTTGCAAAAAAAGGGTCATTTTTCACTGTGAAAATGTGGTGTGTCCATGTTGCGTTTTGCGCTGTTTCCTGTCGCGGGCACTAGGCCTACCCACACAAGTGAGGTACCATTTTTTTTGGAAGACTTTGGGGAATGCGGGGTGGGTGGAATTTTGTGGATCCACACAGATTCCAGAACTTTCCACCACAGAAAAGTGAGGAAAATGTGTTTTTTGGACAATTCTTTAGGTTTGCAAGGGATTCTGGGTAACAGAACCTGGTGAGAGCCAGTCAAGTCACCCCATCCTGGATTCCCCTGGGAGTCTACTTTTCAAAAATGTATAGCTTTTCTAGGTTTCCCTAGGTGCCGGCGGAGCTAGGGTTCAAAAACTACAGCTAGGCACTTTACAAAAAAGGGTCATTTTTCACTGTGAAAATGTGGTGTGTCCACGTTGCGTTTTGCGCTGTTTCCTGTCGCGGGCACTAGGCCTACCCACACAAGTGAGGTACCATTTTTTTCGTAAGACTTTGGGAAACGCGGGGTGGGTAGAATTTTGTGGATCCACGCAGATTCCAGAACTTTCGACCACAGAAAAGTGAGGAAAATGTGGGTTTTTTTGACAATTTTTTAGGTTTGCAAGGGATTCTGGGTAACAGAACCTGGTGAGAGCCAGTCAAGTCACCCCATCCTGGATTCCCCTGGGTATCTACTTTTCAAAAATGTATAGGTTTGCTAGGTTTCCATAGGCGCCGGCAGAGCTAGGGTTAAAAAGCTACAGCTAGTCACTTTGCAAAAAAAGGGTCATTTTTCACTGTGAAAATGTGGTGTGTCCACATAGCGTTTTGCGCTGTTTCCAGTCGTGGGCACTAGGCCTACCCACACAAGTGAGGTACCATTTTTTTTGGAAGACTTTGGGGAACGCGGGGTGGTGGAGTTTTGTGGATCCACGCAGATTCCAGAACTTTCCATCACAGAAAAGTGAGGAAAATGTGTTTTTTTTGATAATTTTTTAGGTTTGCAAGCGAATTCTGGGTAACAGAACCTGGTGAGAGCCAGTCAAGTCACCCCATCCTGGATTCCCCTGGGTGTCTAGTTTTCAAAAATGTATAGGTTTGCTAGGTCTCCCTAGGTGCCGGCAGAGCTAGGATTCAAAAACTACAGCTAGGCACTTTGCAAAAAAGGGTCATTTTTCACTGTGAAAATGTGGTGTGTCCATGTTGCGTTTTGCGCTGTTTCCTGTCGCGGGCACTAGGCCTACCCACACAAATGAGGTACCATTTTTTTTGTAAGACTTTGAGGAACGCGGGGTGAGTGGAATTTTGTGGATTCATGCAGATTCCAGAACTTTCCACCACAGAAAAGTGAGGAAAATGTGGTTTTTTTGACCATTTTTTAGGTTTGCAAGGGATTCTGGGTAACAGAACCTGGTGAGAGCCAGTCAAGTCACCCCATCCTGGATTCCCCTGGGTGTCTAGTTTTCAAAAATGTATAGGTTTGCTAGGTTTCCCTAGGTTCCGGCAGAGCTAGGGTTCAACAGCTACAACTAGGCACTTTGCAAAAAGAGGGTCATTTTTCACTGTGAAAATGTGGTGTGTCCACGTTGCGTTTTGCGCTGTTTCGTGTCGCGGGCACTAGGCCTACCCACACAAGTGAGGTACCATTTTTTTTGGAAGACTTTGGGGAACGCGGGGTGGGTGGAATTTTGTGGATCCATGCAGATTCCAGAACTTTCCACCACAGAAAAGTGAGGAAAATGTGTTTTTTTTAACCAATTTTTAGGTTTGCAAGGGATTCTGGGTAACAGAACCTGGTGAGAGCCAGTCAAGTCACCCCATCCTGGATTTCCCTGGGTGTCTAGTTTTCAAAAATGTATAGCGTTTTCTAGGTTTCCCTAGGTGCCGGCAGAGCTAGGGTTCAAAAACTACAGCTAGGCACTTTACAAAAAAGGGTCATTTTTCACTGTGAAAATGTGGTGTGTCCACGTTGCGTTTTGCGCTGTTTCCTGTCGCGGGCACTAGGCCTACCCACACAAGTGAGGTACCATTTTTTTGGATGACTTTGGGGAACGCGGGGTGGGTGGAATTTTGTGGATCCACGCAGATTCCAGAACTTTCCACCACAGAAAAGTGAGGAAAATGTGTTTTTTGTGACAATTTTTTAGGTTTGCAAGGAATTCTGGTTAACAGAACCTGGTGAGAGCCAGTCAAGACACCCCATCCTGGATTCCCCTGGGTGTCTAGTTTTCAAAAATGTATAGGTTTGCTAGGTTTCCCTAGGTGCCGGCAGAGCTAGGGTTCAAAAACTACAGCTAGGCACTTTGCAAAAAAAGGGTCATTTTTCACTGTGAAAATGTGGTGTGTCCACTTTGCGTTTTGCTTTGTTTCCTGTCGCGGGCACTAGGCCTACCCACACAAGTGAGGTACCATTTTTTTTGGAAGACTTTGGGGAATGCGGGGTGGGTGGAATTTTGTGGATCCACACAGATTCCAGAACTTTCCACCACAGAAAAGTGAGGAAAATGTGTTTTTTTGGACAATTTTTTAGGTTTGCAAGGGATTCTGGGTAACAGAACCTGGTGAGAGCCAGTCAAGTCACCCCATCCTGGATTCCCCTGGGTGTCTACTTTTCAAAAATGTATAGGTTTGCTAGGTTTCCCTTGGTGCCGGCAGAGCTAGGGTTCAATAACTACAGCTAGGCACTTTGCAAAAAAAGGGTCATTTTTTACTGTGAAAATGTGGTGTGTCCACGTTGTGTTTTGCGCTGTTTCCTGTTGCAGGCACTAGGCCTACCCACACAAGTGAGGTACCGTTTTTTTGGGAAGACCTCGGGGAACGCGGGGTGCATGGAATTTTGTGGATCCACGCAGATTCCAGAACTTTCGACCACAGAAAAGTGAGGAAAATGTGGGTTTTTTGACAATTTTTTAGGTTTGCAAGGGATTCTGGGTAACAGAACCTGGTGAGAGCCAGTCAAGTCACCCCATCCTGGATTCCCCTGGGTGTCTACTTTTCAAAAATGTATAGGTTTTCTAGGTTTCCCTAGGTGCCGGCAGAGCTAAGGTTCAAAAACTACAGCTAGGCACTTTGCAAAAATAGGGTCATTTTTTACTGTGAAAATGTGGTGTGTCCACGTTGCGTTTTGCGCTGTTTCCTGTCGCGGGCACTAGGCCTACCCACACAAGTGAGGTACCATTTTTTTTGGAAGACTTTGGGGAATGCGGGGTTGGTAGAATTTTGTGGATCCACGCAGATTCCAGAAGTTTCCACCACAGAAAAGTGAGGAAAATGTGTTTTTTTTGACAATTTCTTAGGTTTGCAAGGGATTCTGGGTAACAGAACCTGGTAAGAGCCAGTCAAGTCACCCCATCCTGGATTCCCCTGGGTGTCTACTTTTCAAAAATGAATAGGTTTGCTAGGTTTCCCTAGGTGCCGGCAGAGCTAGGGTTCAAAAACTACAGCTAGGCACATTGCAAAAAAAGGGACATTTTTCACTGTGAAAATGTGGTGTGTCCATGTTGCGTTTTGCGCTGTTTCCTGTCGCGGGCACTAGGCCTACCCACACAAGTGAGGTACCATCTTTTTTCGGAAGACTTGGGGGAACGCGGGATGGTGGAGTTTTGTGGATCCACGCAGATTCCAGAACTTTCCATCACAGAAAAGTGAGGAAAATGTGTTTTTTTGACAATTTTTTAGGTTTGCAACGAATTCTGGGTAACAGAACCTGGTGAGAGCCAGTCAAGTCACCCCATCCTGGATTCCCCTGGGTTTCTACTTTTCAAAAATGTATAGGTTTGCTAGGTCTCCCTAGGTGCCGGCAGAGCTAGGATTCAAAAACTACAGCTAGGCACTTTGCAAAAAAAGGGTCATTTTTCACTGTGAAAATGTGGTGTGTCCATGTTGCGTTTTGCGCTGTTTCCTGTTGCGGGCACTAGGCCTACCCACACAAATGAGGTACCATTTTTTTTGTAAGACTTTGAGGAACGCGGGGTGAGTGGAATTTTGTGGATCCACGCAGATTCCAGAACTTTCCACCACAGAAAAGTGAGGAAAATTTGTTTTTTTTTACCATTTTTTAGGTTTGCAAGGGATTCTGGGTAACAGAACCTGGTGAGAGCCAGTCAAGTCACCCCATCCTGGATTCCCCTGGGTGTCTAGTTTTCAAAAATGTATAGGTTTGCTAGGTTTCCCTAGGTTCCGGCAGAGCTAGGGTTCAACAGCTACAACTAGGCACTTTGCAAAAAGAGGGTCATTTTTCACTGTGAAAATGTGGTGTGTCCACATTGCGTTTTGCGCTGTTTCGTGTCGCGGGCACTAGGCCTACCCACACAAGTGAGGTACCATTTTTTTTGGAAGACTTTGGGGAATGCGGGGTGGGTGGAATTTTGTGGATCCATGCAGATTCCAGAACTTTCCACCACAGAAAAGTGAGGAAAATGTGTTTTTTTTAACCATTTTTTAGGTTTGCAAGGGATTCTGGGTAACAGAACCTGGTGAGAGCCAGTCAAGTCACCCCATCCTGGATTTCCCTGGGAGTCTAGTTTTCAAAAATGTATAGCTTTTCTAGGTTTCCCTAGGTGCCGGCGGAGCTAGGGTTCAAAAACTACAGCTAGGCACTTTACAAAAAAAGGGTCATTTTTCACTGTGAAAATGTGGTGTGTCCACGTTGCGTTTTGCGCTGTTTCCTGTCGCGGGCACTAGGCCTACCCACACAAGTGAGGTACCATTTTTTTCGTAAGACTTTGGGGAACGCGGGGTGGGTAGAATTTTGTGGATCCACGCAGATTCCAGAACTTTCCACCACAGAAAAGTGAGGAAAATGTGGTTTTTTTGACAATTTTTTAGGTTTGCAAGGGATTCTGGGTAACAGAACCTGGTGAGAGCCAGTCAAGTCACCCCATCCTGGATTCCCCTGGGTATCTACTTTTCAAAAATGTATAGGTTTGCTAGGTTTCCATAGGCGCCGGCAGAGCTAGGGTTAAAAAGCTACAGCTAGTCACTTTGCAAAAAAAGGGTCATTTTTCACTGTGAAAATGTGGTGTGTCCACATAGCGTTTTGCGCTGTTTCCATGTCGTGGGCACTAGGCCTACCCACACAAGTGAGGTACCATTTTTTTTGGAAGACTTTGGGGAACGCGGGGTGGTGGAGTTTTGTGGATCCACGCAGATTCCAGAACTTTCCATCACAGAAAAGTGAGGAAAATGTGGTTTTTTTGACAATTTTTTAGGTTTGCAACGAATTCTGGGTAACAGAACCTGGTGAGAGCCAGTCAAGTCACCCCATCCTGGATTCCCCTGGGTTTCTACTTTTCAAAAATGTATAGGTTTGCTAGGTCTCCCTAGGTGCCGGCAGAGCTAGGATTCAAAAACTACAGCTAGGGACTTTGCAAAAAAGGGTCATTTTTCACTGTGAAAATGTGGTGTGTCCATGTTGCGTTTTGCGCTGTTTCCTGTCGCGGGCACTAGGCCTACCCACACAAATGAGGTACCATTTTTTTTGTAAGACTTTGAGGAACGCGGGGTGAGTGGAATTTTGTGGATTCATGCAGATTCCAGAACTTTCCACCACAGAAAAGTGAGGAAAATGTGGTTTTTTTGACCATTTTTTAGGTTTGCAAGGGATTCTGGGTAACAGAACCTGGTGAGAGCCAGTCAAGTCACCCCATCCTGGATTCCCCTGGGTGTCTAGTTTTCAAAAATGTATAGGTTTGCTAGGTTTCCTAGGTTCCGGCAGAGCTAGGGTTCAACAGCTACAACTAGGCACTTTGCAAAAAGAGGGTCATTTTTCACTGTGAAAATGTGGTGTGTCCACGTTGCGTTTTGCGCTGTTTCGTGTCGCGGGCACTAGGCCTACCCACACAAGTGAGGTACCATTTTTTTTGGAAGACTTTGGGGAATGCGGGGTGGGTGGAATTTTGTGGATCCATGCAGATTCCAGAACTTTCCACCACAGAAAAGTGATGAAAATGTGTTTTTTTTAAACCATTTTTTAGGTTTGCAAGGGATTCTGGGTAACAGAACCTGCTGAGAGCCAGTCAAGTCACCCCATCCTGGATTTCCCTGGGTGTCTAGTTTTCAAAAATGTATAGCTTTTCTAGGTTTCCCTAGGTGCCGGCGGAGCTAGGGTTCAAAAACTACAGCTAGGCACTTTACAAAAAAGGGTCATTTTTCACTGTGAAAATGTGGTGTGTCCACGTTGCGTTTTGCGCTGTTTCCTGTCGCGGGCACTATGCCTACCCACACAAGTGAGGTACCATTTTTTTTGTATGACTTTGGGAAACGCGGGGTGGGTGGAATTTTGTGGATCCACGCAGATTCCAGAACTTTCGACCACAGAAAAGTGAGGAAAATGTGGTTTTTTTGACAATTTTTTAGGTTTGCAAGGGATTCTGGGTAACAGAACCTGGTGAGAGCCAGTCAAGTCACCCCATCCTGGATTCCCCTGGGTATCTACTTTTTAAAAATGTATAGGTTTGCTAGGTTTCCATAGGCGCCGGCAGAGCTAGGGTTAAAAAGCTACAGCTAGGCACTTTGCAAAAAAAGGGTCATTTTTCACTGTGAAAATGTGGTGTGTCCACATTGCGTTTTGCGCTGTTTCCAGCCACGGGCACTAGGCCTACCCACACAAGTGAGGTACTCTTTTTTTTGGAAGTCTTTGGGGAATGAAGGGTGGGTGGAATTTTGTGGATCCACGCAGATTCCAGAACTTTCCATCACAGAAAAGTGAGGAAAATGTGTTTTTTTTTACAATATTTTAGGTTTGCAACGGATTCTGGGTAACAGAACCTGGTGAGAGCCAGTAAAGTCACCCCATCCTGGATTCCCCTGGGTTTCTACTTTTCAAAAAATTATAGGTTTGCTAGGTCTCCCTAGGTGCCGGCAGAGTTAGGATTAAAAAACTACAGCTAGGGACTTTGCAAAAAAAGGGTCATTTTTCACTGTGAAAATGTGGTGTGTCCAAGTAGTGTTTTGCGCTGTTTCCTGTCGCGGGCACTAGGCCTACCCACACAAGTGAGGTACCATTTTTTTCGGAAGACTTTGGGGAACGCAGGGTGGGTGGAATTTTGTGGATCCACACAGATTCCAGAACTTTCCACCACAGAAAAGTGAGGAAAATGTGGTTTTTCCGACAATTTTTTAGGTTTGCAAGGGTTTCTGGGTAACAGAACCTGGAGAGAGCCAGTCAAGTCACCCCATCCTGGATTCCCCTGCGTGTCTAGTATTCAAAAATGTATAGGTTTGCTAGGTTTCCCTAGGTGCCAGCAGAGCTAGGGTTAAAAAACTACAGCTAGGCACTTTGCAAAAAAACAGTCATTTTTCACTGTGAAAATGTGGTGTGTCCATGTTGCGTTTTGCGCTGTTTCCTGTCGCGGGCACTAGGCCTACCCACACAAGTGAGGTACCATTTTTTTTGGAAGACTTTGAGGAACGCGGGGTGGGTGGAATTTTGTGGATTCATGCAGGTTCCAGAACTTTCGACCACAGAAAAGTGAGGAAAATGTGTTTTTTTTGACAATTTTTTAGGTTTGCAAGGGATTCTGGGTAACAGAACCTGGTGAGAGCCAGTCAAGTCACCCCATCCTGGATTCCCCTGGGTATCTACTTTTTAAAAATGTATAGGTTTGCTAGGTTTCCATAGGCGCCGGCAGAGCTAAGTGTTAAAAAGCTACAGCTAGGCACTTTGCAAAAAAAGGGTCATTTTTCACTGTGAAAATGTGGTGTGTCCACATTGCGTTTTGCGCTGTTTCCAGCCACGGGCACTAGGCCTACCCACACAAGTGAGGTACCCTTTTTTTGGAAGACTTTGGGGAATGCAGGGTGGGTGGAATTTTGTGGATCCACGCAGATTCCAGAAGTTTCCACCACAGAAAAGTGAGGAAAATGTGTTTTTTGTGACAATTTTTTAGGTTTGCAAGGAATTCTGGTTAACAGAACCTGGTGAGAGCCAGTCAAGACACCCCATCCTGGATTCCCCTGGGTGTCTAGTTTTCAAAAATGTATAGGTTTGCTAGGTTTCCCTAGGTGCCGGCAGAGCTAGGGTTCAAAAACTACAGCTAGGCACTTTGCAAAAAAAGGGTCATTTTTCACTGTGAAAATGTGGTGTG
Source organism: Calotriton arnoldi (assembly GCA_963921515.1). NCBI lineage: Eukaryota > Metazoa > Chordata > Amphibia > Caudata > Salamandridae > Calotriton > Calotriton arnoldi. Next base: position 2,534,040 of record CAWUFW010001250.1, read on the forward strand.
TCCATGTTGCGTTTTGCACTGTTTCCTGTCGCGGGCACTAGGCCTACCCACACAAGTGAGGTACCATTTTTTTTGGAAGACTTTGGGGAATGCGGGGTGGGTGGAATTTTGTGGATCCACACAGATTCCAGAACTTTCCACCACAGAAAAGTGAGGAAAATGTGTTTTTTTGGACAATTCTTTAGGTTTGCAAGGGATTCTGGGTAACAGAACCTGGTGAGAGCCAGTCAAGTCACCCCATCCTGGATTCCCCTGGGTGTCTACTTTTCAAAAATGTATAGGTTTGCTAGGTTTCCCTTGGTGCCGGCAGAGCTAGGGTTCAATAACTACAGCTAGGCACTTTGCAAAAAAAGGGTCATTTTTCACTGTGAAAATGTGGTGTGTCCACGTTGTGTTTTGCGCTGTTTCCTGTTGCAGGCACTAGGCCTACCCACACAAGTGAGGTACCATTTTTTTTGGAAGACTTTGGGGAACGCGGGTGCATAGAATTTTGTGGATCCACGCAGATTCCAGAACTTTCGACCACAGAAAAGAGTGGAAAATGTGGTTTTTTGACAATTTTTTAGGTTTGCAAGGGATTCTGGGTAACAGAACCTGGTGAGAGCCAGTCAAGTCACCCCATCCTGGATTCCCCTGGGTGTCTACTTTTCAAAAATGTATAGGTTTTCTAGGTTTCCCTAGGTGCCGGCAGAGCTAAGGTTAAAAAACTACAGCTAGGCACTTTGCAAAAATAGGGTCATTTTTCACTGTGAAAATGTGGTGTGTCCACGTTGCGTTTTGCGCTGTTTCCTGTCGCGGGCACTAGGCCTACCCACACAAGTGAGGTACCATTTTTTTTGGAAGACTTTGGGGAATGCGGGGTTGGTAGAATTTTGTGGATCCACGCAGATTCCAGAAGTTTCCACCACAGAAAAGTGAGGAAAATGTGTTTTTTTTGACAATTTCTTAGGTTTGCACGGGATTCTGGGTAACAGAACCTGGTAAGAGCCAGTCAAGTCACCCCATCCTGGATTCCCCTGGGTGTCTACTTTTCAAAAATGTATAGGTTTGCTAGGTTTCCCTAGGTGTCGGCAGAGCTAGGGTTAAAAAACTACAGCTAGGCACATTGCAAAAAAAGGGACATTTTTCACTGTGAAAATGTGGTGTGTCCATGTTGCGTTTTGCGCTGTTTCCTGTCGCGGGCACTAGGCCTACCCACACAAGTGAGGTACCATCTTTTTTCGGAAGACTTTGGGGAATGCGGGGTTGGTAGAATTTTGTGGATCCACGCAGATTCCAGAAGTTTCCACCACAGAAAAGTGAGGAAAATGTGTTTTTTTTGACAATGTTTTAGGTTTGCAAGGGATTCTGGGTAACAGAACCTGGTGAGAGCCAGTCAAGTCACCCCATCCTGGATTCCCCTGGGTGTCTACTTTTCAAAAATGTATAGGTTTGCTAGGTTTCCCTTGGTGCCGGCAGAGCTAGGGTTCAATAACTACAGCTAGGCACTTTGCAAAAAAAGGGTCATTTTTCACTGTGAAAATGTGGAGTGTCCACGTTGCGTTTAGCGCTGTTTCCAGACGCGGGCACTAGGGCTACCCACACAAGTGAGGTACCATTTTTTTTGGAAGACTTTGAGGAACGCGGGGTGTGTAGAATTTTGTGGATCCACGCAGATTCCAGAACTTTCGACCACAGAAAAGTGAGGAAAATGTGTTTTTTTGGACAATTTTTTAGGTTTGCAAGGGATTCTGGGTAACAGAACCTGGTGAGAGCCAGTTAAGTCACCCCATCCTGGATTCCCCTGGGTGTCTACTTTTCAAAAATGTATAGGTTTGCTAGGTTTCCCTTGGTGCCGGCAGAGCTAGGGTTCAATAACTACAGCTAGGCACTTTGCAAAAAAGGGTCATTTTTTACTGTGAAAATGTGGTGTGTCCACGTTGTGTTTTGCGCTGTTTCCTGTTGCAGGCACTAGGCCTACCCACACAAGTGAGGTACCATTTTTTTTGGAAGACTTTGGGGAACGCGGGGTGCATAGAATTTTGTGGATCCACGCAGATTCCAGAACTTTCGACCACAGAAAAGAGTGGAAAATGTGGGTTTTTTGACAATTTTTTAGGTTTGCAAGGGATTCTGGGTAACAGAACCTGGTGAGAGCCAGTCAAGTCACCCCATCCTGGATTCCCCTGGGTGTCTACTTTTCAAAAATGTATAGGTTTTCTAGGTTTCCCTAGGTGCCGGCAGAGCTACGGTTCAAAAACTACAGCTAGGCACTTTGCAAAAATAGGGTCATTTTTTACTGTGAAAATGTGGTGTGTCCACGTTGCGTTTTGCGCTGTTTCCTGTCGCGGGCACTAGGCCTACCCACACAAGTGAGGTACCATTTTTTTTGGAAGACTTTGGGGAATGCGGGGTTGGTAGAATTTTGTGGATCCACGCAGATTCCAGAAGTTTCCACCACAGAAAAGTGAGGAAAATGTGTTTTTTTTGACAATTTCTTAGGTTTGCACGGGATTCTGGGTAACAGAACCTGGTAAGAGCCAGTCAAGTCACCCCATCCTGGATTCCCCTGGGTGTCTACTTTTCAAAAATGAATAGGTTTGCTAGGTTTCCCTAGGTGTCGGCAGAGCTAGGGTTAAAAAACTACAGCTAGGCACATTGCAAAAAAAGGGACATTTTTCACTGTGAAAATGTGGTGTGTCCATGTTGCGTTTTGCGCTGTTTCCTGTCGCGGGCACTAGGCCTACCCACACAAATGAGGTACCATTTTTTTTGTAAGACTTTGAGGAACGCGGGGTGAGTGGAATTTTGTGGATTCATGCAGATTCCAGAACTTTCCACCACAGAAAAGTGAGGAAAATGTGTTTTTTTGACCATTTTTTAGGTTTGCAAGGGATTCTGGGTAACAGAACCTGGTGAGAGCCAGTCAAGTCACCCCATCCTGGATTCCCCTGGGTGTCTAGTTTTCAAAAATGTATAGGTTTGCTAGGTTTCCCTAGGTTCCGGCAGAGCTAGGGTTCAACAGCTACAACTAGGCACTTTGCAAAAAGAGGGTCATTTTTCACTGTGAAAATGTGGTGTGTCCACGTTGCGTTTTGCGCTGTTTCCGTGTCGCGGGCACTAGGCCTACCCACACAAGTGAGGTACCATTTTTTTGGGAAGACTTTGGGGAATGCTGGGTGGGTGGAATTTTGTGGATCCATGCAGATTCCAGAACTTTCCACCACAGAAAAGTGAGGAAAATGTGTTTTTTTTTAACCATTTTTTAGGTTTGCAAGGGATTCTGGGTAACAGAACCTGGTGAGAGCCAGTCAAGTCACCCCATCCTGGATTTCCCTGGGAGTCTAGTTTTCAAAAATGTATAGCTTTTCTAGGTTTCCCTAGGTGCCGGCGGAGCTAGGGTTCAAAAACTACAGCTAGGCACTTTACAAAAAAGGGTCATTTTTCACTGTGAAAATGTGGTGTGTCCACGTTGCGTTTTGCGCTGTTTCCTGTCGCGGGCACTAGGCCTACCCACACAAGTGAGGTACCATTTTTTTCGTAAGACTTTGGGAAACGCGGGGTGGGTGGAATTTTGTGGATCCACGCAGATTCCAGAACTTTCGACCACAGAAAAGTGAGGAAAATGTGGGTTTTTTTGACAATTTTTTAGGTTTGCAAGGGATTCTGGGTAACAGAACCTGGTGAGAGCCAGTCAAGTCACCCCATCCTGGATTCCCCTGGGTATCTACTTTTCAAAAATGTATAGGTTTGCTAGGTTTCCATAGGCGCCGGCAGAGCTAGGGTTAAAAAGCTACAGCTAGTCACTTTGCAAAAAAAGGGTCATTTTTCACTGTGAAAATGTGGTGTGTCCACATAGCGTTTTGCGCTGTTTTCAGCCGTGGGCACTAGGCCTACCCACACAAGTGAGGTACCCTTTTTTTTGGAAGACTTTGGGGAACGCGGGGTGGTGGAGTTTTGTGGATCCACGCAGATTCCAGAACTTTCCATCACAGAAAAGTGAGGAAAATGTGTTTTTTTGGACAATTTTTTAGGTTTGCAACGAATTCTGGGTAACAGAACCTGGTGAGAGCCAGTCAAGTCACCCCATCCTGGATTCCCCTGGGTTTCTACTTTTCAAAAAATTATAGGTTTGCTAGGTCTCCCTAGGTGCCGGCAGAGCTAGGATTCAAAAACTACAGCTAGGGACTTTGCAAAAAAAGGGTCATTTTTCACTGTGAAAATGTGGTGTGTCCATGTTGCGTTTTGCGCTGTTTCCTGTCGCGGGCACTAGGCCTACCCACACAAATGAGGTACCATTTTTTTTGTAAGACTTTGAGGAACGCGGGGTGAGTGGAATTTTGTGGATTCATGCAGATTCCAGAACTTTCCACCACAGAAAAGTGAGGAAAATGTGGTTTTTTTGACCATTTTTTAGGTTTGCAAGGGATTCTGGGTAACAGAACCTGGTGAGAGCCAGTCAAGTCACCCCATCCTGGATTCCCCTGGGTGTCTAGTTTTCAAAAATGTATAGGTTTGCTAGGTTTCCCTAGGTTCCGGCAGAGCTAGGGTTCAACAGCTACAACTAGGCACTTTGCAAAAAGAGGGTCATTTTTCACTGTGAAAATGTGGTGTGTCCACGTTGCGTTTTGCGCTGTTTCGTGTCGCGGGCACTAGGCCTACCCACACAAGTGAGGTACCATTTTTTTTGGAAGACTTTGGGGAATGCGGGGTGGGTGGAATTTTGTGGATCCATGCAGATTCCAGAACTTTCCACCACAGAAAAGTGATGAAAATTTGTTTTTTTTTAACCATTTTTTAGGTTTGCAAGGGATTCTGGGTAACAGAACCTGGTGAGAGCCAGTCAAGTCACCCCATCCTGGATTTCCCTGGGTGTCTAGTTTTCAAAAATGTATAGCTTTTCTAGGTTTCCCTAGGTGCCGGCGGAGCTAGGGTTCAAAAACTACAGCTAGGCACTTTACAAAAAAGGGTCATTTTTCACTGTGAAAATGTGGTGTGTCCACGTTGCGTTTTGCGCTGTTTCCTGTCGCGGGCACTATGCCTACCCACACAAGTGAGGTACCATTTTTTTTGTATGACTTTGGGAAACGCGGGGTGGGTGGAATTTTGTGGATCCACGCAGATTCCAGAACTTTCGACCACAGAAAAGTGAGGAAAATGTGGTTTTTTTGACAATTTTTTAGGTTTGCAAGGGATTCTGGGTAACAGAACCTGGTGAGAGCCAGTCAAGTCACCCCATCCTGGATTCCCCTGGGTATCTACTTTTTAAAAATGTATAGGTTTGCTAGGTTTCCATAGGCGCCGGCAGAGCTAGGGTTAAAAAGCTACAGCTAGGCACTTTGCAAAAAAAGGGTCATTTTTCACTGTGAAAATGTGGTGTGTCCACATTGCGTTTTGCGCTGTTTCCAGCCACGGGCACTAGGCCTACCCACACAAGTGAGGTACTCTTTTTTTTGGAAGTCTTTGGGGAATGAAGGGTGGGTGGAATTTTGTGGATCCACGCAGATTCCAGAACTTTCCATCACAGAAAAGTGAGGAAAATGTGTTTTTTTTTTACAATATTTTAGGTTTGCAACGGATTCTGGGTAACAGAACCTGGTGAGAGCCAGTAAAGTCACCCCATCCTGGATTCCCCTGGGTTTCTACTTTTCAAAAAATTATAGGTTTGCTAGGTCTCCCTAGGTGCCGGCAGAGTTAGGATTAAAAAACTACAGCTAGGGACTTTGCAAAAAAAGGGTCATTTTTCACTGTGAAAATGTGGTGTGTCCAAGTAGTGTTTTGCGAGGTTTCCTGTCGCGGGCACTAGGCCTACCCACACAAGTGAGGTACCATTTTTTTCGGAAGACTTTGGGGAACGCGGGATGGTGGAGTTTTGTGGATCCACGCAGATTACAGAACTTTCGACCACAGAAAAGTGAGGAAAATGTGTTTTTTTTGACAATGTTTTAGGTTTGCAAGGGATTCTGGGTAACAGAACCTGGTGAGAGCCAGTCAAGTCACCCCATCCTGGATTCCCCTGGGTGTCTACTTTTCAAAAATATATAGGTTTGCTAGGTTTCCCTTGGTGCCGGCAGAGCTAGGGTTCAATAACTACAGCTAGGCACTTTGCAAAAAAAGGGTCATTTTTCACTGTGAAAATGTGGAGTGTCCACGTTGCGTTTAGCGCTGTTTCCAGTCGCGGGCACTAGGGCTACCCACACAAGTGAGGTACCATTTTTTTTGGAAGACTTTGAGGAACGCGGGGTGTGTAGAATTTTGTGGATCAACGCAGATTCCAGAACTTTCGATCACAGAAAAGTGAGGAAAATGTGTTTTTTGGACAATTCTTTAGGTTTGCAAGGGATTCTGGGTAACAGAACCTGGTGAGAGCCAGTCAAGTCACCCCATCCTGGATTCCCCTGGGTGTCTACTTTTCAAAAATGTATAGGTTTGCTAGGTTTCCCTTGGTGCCGGCAGAGCTAGGGTTCAATAACGACAGCTAGGCACTTTGCAAAAAAAGGGTCATTTTTTACTGTGAAAATGTGGTGTGTCCAAGTTGTGTTTTGTGCTGTTTCCTGTCGCAGGCACTAGGCCTACCCACACAAGTGAGGTACCATTTTTTTTTAAAGACTTTGGGGAACGCGGGGTGCATAGAATTTTGTGGATCCACGCAGATTCCAGAACTTTCGACCACAGAAAAGAGTGGAAAATGTGGGTTTTTTGACAATTGTTTAGGTTTGCAAGGGATTCTGGGTAACAGAACCTGGTGAGAGCCAGTCAAGTCACCCCATCCTGGATTCCCCTGGGTGTCTACTTTTCAAAAATGTATAGGTATTCTAGGTTTCCCTAGGTGCCGGCAGAGCTAGGGTTCAAAAACTACAGCTAGGCACTTTGCAAAAATAGGGTCATTTTTTACTGTGAAAATGTGGTGTGTCCACGTTGCGTTTTGCGCTGTTTCCTGTCGCGGGCACTAGGCCTACCCACACAAGTGAGGTACCATTTTTTTTGGAAGACTTTGGGGAATGCGGGGTGGGTAGAATTTTGTGGATCCACGCAGATTCCAGAAGTTTCCACCACAGAAAACTGAGGAAAATGTGTTTTTTTTGACAATTTCTTAGGTTTGCACGGGATTCTGGGTAACAGAACCTGGTAAGAGCCACTCAAGTCACCCCATCCTGGATTCCCCTGGGTGTCTACTTTTCAAAAATGTATAGGTTTGCTAGGTTTCCCTAGGTGCCGGCAGAGCTAGGGTTAAAAAACTACAGCTAGGCACATTGCAAAAAAAGGGTCATTTTTCACTGTGAAAATGTGGTGTGTCCATGTTGCGTTTTGCGCTGTTTACTGTCGCGGGCACTAGGCCTACCCACACAAGTGAGGTACCATTTTTTTTGGAAGACTTTGGGGAACGCGGGGTGGGTGGAATTTTGTGGATCCACACAGATTCCAGAACTTTCCACCACAGAAAAGTGAGGAAAATGTGGTTTTTCCGACAATTTTGTAGGTTTGCAAGGGATTCTGGGTAACAGAACCTGGTGAGAGCCAGTCAAGTCACCCCATCCTGGATTCCCCTGGGTGTCTACTTTTCAAAAATGTATAGGTGTGCTAGGTTTCCCTTGGTGCCGGCAGAGCTAGGGTTAAAAAACTACAGCTAGGCACATTGCAAAAAAAGGGTCATTTTTCACTGTGAAAATGTGGTGTGTCCATGTTGCGTTTTGCGCTGTTTCCTGTCGCGGGCACTAGGCCTACCCACACAAGTGAGGTACCATCTTTTTTCGGAAGACTTTGGGGAACGCGGGATGGTGGAGTTTTGTGGATCCACGCAGATTCCAGAACTTTCGACCACAGAAAAGTGAGGAAAATGTGTTTTTTTTGACAATGTTTTAGGTTTGCAAGGGATTCTGGGTAACAGAACCTGGTGAGAGCCAGTCAAGTCACCCCATCCTGGATTCCCCTGGGTGTCTACGTTTCAAAAATGTATAGGTTTGCTAGGTTTCCCTTGGTGCCGGCAGAGCTAGGTTTCAATAACTACAGCTAGGCACTTTGCAAAAAAGGGTCATTTTTCACTGTGAAAATGTGGAGTGTCCACGTTGCGTTTAGCGCTGTTTCCAGTCGCGGGCACTAGGGCTACCCACACAAGTGAGGTACCATTTTTTTTGGAAGACTTTGAGGAACGCGGGGTGTGTAGAATTTTGTGGATCCACGCAGATTCCAGAACTTTCAACCACAGAAAAGTGAGGAAAATGTGTTTTTTGGGACAATTTTTTAGGTTTGCAAGGGATTCTGGGTAACAGAACCTGGTGAGAGCCAGTCAAGTCACCCCATCCTGGATTCCCCTGGGTGTCTACTTTTCAAAAATGTATAGGTTTGCTAGGTTTCCCTTGGTGCCGGCAGAGCTAGGGTTCAATAAATACAGCTAGGCACTTTGCAAAAAAAGGGTCATTTTTTACTGTGAAAATGTGGTGTGTCCACGTTGTGTTTTGCGCTGTTTCCTGTCGCAGACACTAGGCCTACCCACACAAGTGAGGTACCATTTTTTTGGGAAGACTTTGGGGAACGCGGGGTGCATAGAATTTTGTGGATCCACGCAGATTCCAGAACTTTCGACCACAGAAAAGTGTGGAAAATGTGGGTTTTTTGACAATTGTTTAGGTTTGCAAGGGATTTTGGGTAACAGAACCTGGTGAGAGCCAGTCAAGTCACCCCATCCTGGATTCCCCTGGGTGTCTAGTTTTCAAAAATGTATAGGTTTGCTAGGTTTCCCTAGGTGCCGGCAGAGCTAGGGTTCAAAAACTACAGCTAGGCACTTTGCAAAAATAGGGTCATTTTTTACTGTGAAAATGTGGTGTGTCCACGTTGCGTTTTGCGCTGTTTCCTGTCGCGGGCACTAGGCCTACCCACACAAGTGAGGTACCATTTTTTTGGGAAGACTTTGGGGAATGCGGGGTGGGTAGAATTTTGTGGATCCACGCAGATTCCAGAAGTTTCCACCACAGAAAACTGAGGAAAATGTGTTTTTTTTGACAATTTCTTAGGTTTGCACGGGATTCTGGGTAACAGAACCTGGTAAGAGCCAGTCAAGTCACCCCATCCTGGATTCCCCTGGGTGTCTACTTTTCAAAAATGTATAGGTTTGCTAGGTTTCCCTAGGTGCCGGCAGAGCTAGGGTTAAAAAACTACAGCTAGGCACATTGCAAAAAAAGGGTCATTTTTCACTGTGAAAATGTGGTGTGTCCATGTTGCTTTTTGCGCTGTTTCCTGTCGCGGGCACTAGGCCTACCCACACAAGTGAGGTACCATCTTTTTTCGGAAGACTTTGGGGAACGCGGGATGGTGGAGTTTTGTGGATCCACGCAGATTCCAGAACTTTCGACCACAGAAAAATGAGGAAAATGTGGTTTTTTTGACAATGTTTTAGGTTTGCAAGGGATTCTGGGTAACAGAACCTGGTGAGAGCCAGTCAAGTCACCCCATCCTGGATTCCCCTGGGTGTCTACTTTTCAAAAATGTATAGGTTTGCTAGGTTTCCCTTGGTGCCGGCAGAGCTAGGGTTCAATAACTACAGCTAGGCACTTTGCAAAAAAAGGGTCATTTTTCACTGTGAAAATGTGGAGTGTCCACGTTGCGTTTAGCGCTGTTTCCAGTCGCGGGCACTAGGGCTACCCACACAAGTGAGGTACCATTTTATTTGGAAGACTTTGAGGAACGCGGGGTGTGTAGAATTTTGTGGATCCACGCAGATTCCAGAACTTTCGACCACAGAAAAGTGAGGAAAATGTGTTTTTTGGGACAATTTTTTAGGTTTGCAAGGGATTCTGGGTAACAGAACCTGGTGAGAGCCAGTCAAGTCACCCCATCCTGGATTCCCCTGGGTGTCTACTTTTCAAAAATGTATAGTTTTGCTAGGTTTCCCTTGGTGCCGGCAGAGCTAGGGTTCAATAACTACAGCTAGGCACTTTGCAAAAAAAGCTCATTTTTTACTGTGAAAATGTGGTGTGTCCACGTTGTGTTTTGCGCTGTTTCCTGTCGCAGGCACTAGGCCTACCCACACAAGTGAGGTACCATTTTTTTGGGAAGACTTTGGGGAACGCGGGGTGCATAGAATTTTGTGGATCCACGCAGATTCCAGAACTTTCGACCACAGAAAAGTGTGGAAAATGTGGGTTTTTTGACAATTTTTTAGGTTTACAAGGGATTCTGGGTAACAGAACCTGGTGAGAGCCAGTCAAGTCACCCCATCCTGGATTCCCCTGGGTGTCTACTTTTCAAAAATGAATAGGTTTTCTAGGTTTCCCTAGGTTCCGGCAGAGCTAGGGTTCAAAAACTACAGCTAGGCATTTTGCAAAAAAAGGGTCATATTTCACTGTGAAAATGTGGTGTGTCCACGTTGCGTTTTGCGCTGTTTACTGTCGCGGGCACTAGGCCTACCCACACAAGTGAGGTACCATTTTTTTTGGAAGACTTTGGGGAACGCGGGGTTGGTGGAATTTTGTGGATCCACACAGATTCCAGAACTTTCCACCACAGAAAAGTGAGGAAAATGTGGTTTTTCCGACAATTTTGTAGGTTTGCAAGGGATTCTGGGTAACAGAACCTGGTGAGAGCCAGTCAAGTCACCCCATCCTGGATTCCCCTGGGTGTCTACTTTTCAAAAATGTATAGGTGTGCTAGGTTTCCCTTGGTGCCGGCAGAGCTAGGGTTAAAAACTACAGCTAGGCACATTGCAAAAAAAGGGTCATTTTTCACTGTGAAAATGTGGTGTGTCCATGTTGCGTTTTGCGCTGTTTCCTGTCGCGGGCACTAGGCCTACCCACACAAGTGAGGTACCATCTTTTTTCGGAAGACTTTGGGGAACGCGGGATGGTGGAGTTTTGTGGATCCACGCAGATTCCAGAACTTTCGACCACAGAAAAGTGAGGAAAATGTGTTTTTTTTTACAATGTTTTAGGTTTGCAAGGGATTCTGGGTAACAGAACCTGGTGAGAGCCAGTCAAGTCACCCCATCCTGGATTCCCCTGGGTGTCTACGTTTCAAAAATGTATAGGTTTGCTAGGTTTCCCTTGGTGCCGGCAGAGCTAGGTTTCAATAACTACAGCTAGGCACTTTGCAAAAAAGGGTCATTTTTCACTGTGAAAATGTGGAGTGTCCACGTTGCGTTTAGCGCTGTTTCCAGTCGCGGGCACTAGGGCTACCCACACAAGTGAGGTACCATTTTTTTGGGAAGACTTTGAGGAACGCGGGGTGTGTAGAATTTTGTGGATCCACGCAGATTCCAGAACTTTCGACCACAGAAAAGTGAGGAAAATGTGTTTTTTGGGACAATTTTTTAGGTTTGCAAGGGATTCTGGGTAACAGAACCTGGTGAGAGCCAGTCAAGTCACCCCATCCTGGATTCCCCTGGGTGTCTACTTTTCAAAAATGTATAGCTTTGCTAGGTTTCCCTAGGTGCCGGCAGAGCTAGGGTACAAAAACTACAGCTAGGCACTTTACAAAAAAGGGTCATTTTTCACTGTGAAAATGTGGTGTGTCCACGTTGCGTTTTGCGCTGTTTCCTGTCGCGGGCACTAGGCCTACCCACACAAGTGAGGTACCATTTTTTTTGTAAGACTTTGGGAAACGCGGGGTGGGTAGAATTTTGTGGATCCACGCAGATTCCAGAACTTTCGACCACAGAAAAGTGAGGAAAATGTGGTTTTTTTGACAATTTTTTAGGTTTGCAAGGGATTCTGGGTAACAGAACCTGGTGAGAGCCAGTCAAGTCACCCCATCCTGGATTCCCCTGGGTATCTACTTTTTAAAAATGTATAGGTTTGCTAGGTTTCCATAGGCGCCGGTAGAGCTAGGGTTAAAAAGCTACAGCTAGGCACTTTGCAAAAAAAGGGTCATTTTTCACTGTGAAAATGTGGTGTGTCCACATAGCGTTTTGCGCTGTTTCCAGCCGTGGGCACTAGGCCTACCCACACAAGTGAGGTACCCTTTTTTTTTTAAGACTTTGGGGAACGCGGGGTGGTGGAGTTTTGTGGATCCACGCAGATTCCAGAACTTTCCATCACAGAAAAGTGAGGAAAATGTGTTTTTTTTGACAATTTTTTAGGTTTGCAACGAATTCTGGGTAACAGAACCTGGTGAGAGCCAGTCAAGTCACCCCATCCTGGATTCCCCTGCGTTTCTACTTTTCCAAAAATTATAGGTTTGCTAGGTCTCCCTAGGTGCCGGCAGAGCTAGGATTAAAAAACTACAGCTAGGGACTTTGCAAAAAAAGGGTCATTTTTCACTGTGAAAATGTGGTGTGTCCATGTTGCGTTTTGCGCTGTTTCCTGTCGCGGGCACTAGGCCTACCCACACAAATGAGGTACCATTTTTTTTGTAAGACTTTGAGGAACGCGGGGTGGGTGGAATTTTGTGGATTCATGCAGATTCCAGAACTTTCCACCACAGAAAAGTGAGGAAAATGTTTTTTTTTTTTTACCATTTTTTAGGTTTGCAGGGGATTCTGGGTAACAGAACCTGGTGAGAGCCAGTCAAGTCACCCCATCCTGGATTCCCCTGGGTGTCTAGTTTTCAAAAATTTATAGGTTTGCTAGGTTTCCCTAGGTGCCGGCAGAGCTAGGGTTCAACAGCTACAGCTAGGCACTTTGCAAAAAGAGGGTCATTTTTCACTGTGAAAATGTGGTGTGTCCACGTTGCGTTTTGCGCTGTTTCGTGTCGCGGGCACTAGGCCTACCCACACAAGTGAGGTACCATTTTTTTTGGAAGACTTTGGGGAACGCGGGGTGGGTGGAATTTTGTGGATCCACACAGATTCCAGAACTTTCCACCACAGAAAAGTGACGAAAATGTGGTTTTTCCGACAATTTTTTAGGTTTGGAAGGGATTCTGGGTAACAGAACCTGGAGAGAGCCAGTCAAGTCACCCCATCCTGGATTCCCCTAGGTGTCTAGTATTCAAAAATGTATAGGTTTGCTAGGTTTCCCTAGGTGCCGGCAGAGCTAGGGTTAAAAAACTACAGCTAGGCACTTTGCAAAAAAAGGGTCATTTTTCACTGTGAAAATGTGGTGTGTCCATGTTGCGTTTTGCGCTGTTTCCTGTCGCGGGCACTAGGCCTACCCACACAAGTGAGGTACCATCTTTTTTCGGAAGACTTTGGGAAATGCGGGATGGTGGAGTTTTGTGGATCCACGCAGATTCCAGAACTTTCGACCACAGAAAAGTGTGGAAAATGTGGGTTTTTTGACAATTGTTTAGGTTTGCAAGGGATTCTGGGTAACAGAACCTGGTGAGAGCCAGTCAAGTGACCCCATCCTGGATTCCCCTGGGTGTCTACTTTTCAAAATGTATAGGATTTCTAGGTTTCCCTAGGTGCCGGCAGAGCTAGGGTTCAAAAACTACAGCTAGGCATTTTGCAAAAAAAGGGTCATTTTTCACTGTGAAAATGTGGTGTGTCCACGTTGCGTTTTGCGCTGTTTCCTGTCGCGGGCACTAGGCCTACCCACACAAGTGAGGTACCATTTTTTTTGGAAGACTTTGGGGAACGCGGGGTGGGTGGAATTTTGTGGATCCACACAGATTCCAGAACTTTCCACCACAGAAAAGTGAGGAAAATGTGGTTTTTCTGACAATTTTGTAGGTTTGCAAGGGATTCTGGGTAACAGAACCTGGTGAGAGCCAGTCAAGTCACCCCATCCTGGATTCCCCTGGGTGTCTACTTTTCAAAAATGTATAGGTGTGCTAGGTTTCCCTTGGTGCCGGCAGAGCTAGGGTTAAAAAACTACAGCTAGGCACATTGCAAAAAAGGGTCATTTTTCACTGTGAAAATGTGGTGTGTCCATGTTGCGTTTTGCGCTGTTTCCTGTCGCGGGCACTAGGCCTACCCACACAAGTGAGGTACCATTTTTTCGGAAGACTTTGGGGAACGCAGGGTGGTGGAGTTTTGTGGATCCACGCAGATTCCAGAACTTTCGACCACAGAAAAGTGAGGAAAATGTGGTTTTTTTGACAATGTTTTAGGTTTGCAAGGGATTCTGGGTAACAGACCCTGGTGAGAGCCAGTCAAGTCACCCCATCCTGGATTCCCCTGGGTGTCTACTTTTCAAAAATGTATAGGTTTTCTAGGTTTCCCTAGGTGCCGGCAGAGCTAGGGTTCAAAAACTACAGCTAGGCACGTTGCAAAAAAAGGGTCATTTTTCACTGTGAAAATGTGGTGTGTCCACGTTGCGTTTTGCGCTGTTTCCAGTCGCGGGCACTAGGGCTACCCACACAAGTGAGGTACCATTTTTTTTGGAAGACTGTGGGGAACGCAGGGTGGGTGGAATTTTGTGCATCCACGCATATTCCAGAACTTTCAACCACAGAAAAGTGAGGAAAATGTGGTTTATCCGACAATTTTTTAGGTTTGCAAGGGATTCTGGGTAACAGAACCTAGTGAGAGCCAGTCAAGTCACCCCATCCTGGATTCCCCTGGGTGTCTAGTATTCAAAAATGTATAGGTTTGCTAGTTTTCCCTAGGTGCCGGCAGAGCTAGGGTTAAAAAACTACAGCTAGGCACTTTGCAAAAAAAGGGTAATTTTTCACTGTGAAAATGTGGTGTGTCCACGTTGCGTTTTGCGCTGTTTCGTGTCGCGGGCACTAGGCCTACCCACACAAGTGAGGTACCATTTTTTTTGGAAGACTTTAGGGAATGCGGGGTGGGTGGAATTTTGTGGATCCACGCATATTCCAGAACTTTCGACCACAGAAAAGTGAGGAAAATGTGTTTTTTTTTACAATGTTTTAGGTTTGCAAGGGATTCTGGGTAACAGAACCTGGTGAGAGACAGTCAAGGTACCCCATCCTGGATTCCCCTGGGTGTCTACTTTTCAAAAATGTATAGGTTTGCTAGGTTTCCTTGGTGCCGGCAGAGCTAGGGTTCAATAACTACAGCTAGGCACTTTGCAAAAAAAGGGTCATTTTTCACTGTGAAAATGTGGAGTGTCCACGTTGCGTTTAGCGCTGTTTCCAGTCGCGGGCACTAGGGCTACCCACACAAGTGAGGTACCATTTTTTTTGGAAGACTTTGGGGAACGCGGGGTGCATAGAATTTTGTGGATCCACGCAGATTCCAGAACTTTCGACCACAGAAAAGTGTGGAAAATGTGGGTTTTTTGACAATTTTTTAGGTTTGCAAGGGATTCTGGGTAACAGAACCTGGTGAGAGCCAGTCAAGTCACCCCATCCTGGATTCCCCTGGGTGTCTACTTTTCAAAAATGAATAGGTTTTCTAGGTTTCCCTAGGTTCCGGCAGAGCTAGGGTTCAAAAACTACAGCTAGGCATTTTGCAAAAAAAGGGTCATATTTCACTGTGAAAATGTGGTGTGTCCACGTTGCGTTTTGCGCTGTTTACTGTCGCGGGCACTAGGCCTACCCACACAAGTGAGGTACCATTTTTTTTGGAAGACTTTCGGGAACGCGGGGTGGGTGGAATTTTGTGGATCCACGCAGATTCCAGAACTTTCCACCACAGAAAAGTGAGGAAAATGTGGTTTTTCCGACAATTTTGTAGGTTTGCAAGGGATTCTGGGTAACAGAACCTGGTGAGAGCCAGTCAAGTCACCCCATCCTGGATTCCCCTGGGTGGCTACTTTTAAAAAATGTATAGGTTTTCTAGGTTTCCCTAGGTGCCGGCAGAGCTAGGGTTCAAAAACTACAGCTAGGCACTTTGCAAAAAAAGGGTCATTTTTCACTGTGAAAATGTGGTGTGTCCACGTTGCGTTTTGCGCTGTTTCCTGTCGCGGGCACTAGGCCTACCCACACAAGTGAGGCACCATTCTTTTTGGAAGACTTTGGGGAACGCGGGGTGGGTGGAATTTTCTGGATCCACACAGATTCCAGAACTTTCCACCACAGAAAAGTGAGGAAAATGTGGTTTTTTTGACAATGTTTTAGGTTTGCAAGGGATTCTGGGTAACAGAACCTGGTGAAAGCCAGTCAAGTCACCCCATCCTGGATTCCCCTGGGTGTCTACTTTTCAAAACTGTATAGGTTTTCTAGGTTTCCCTAGGTGCCGGCAGAGCTAGGGTTAAAAAATACAGCTAGGCACTTTGCAAAAAAGGGTCATTTTTTACTGTGAAAATGTGGTGTGTCCACGTTGCGTTTTGCGCTGTTTCCTGTCGCGGGCACTAGGGCTACCCACACAAGTGAGGTACCATTTTTTTTGGAAGACTTTGGGGAATGCAGGGTGGGTGGAATTTTGTGGATCCACGCAGATTCCAGAACTTTCCACCACAGAAAAGTGAGGAAAATGTGGTTTTTCCGACAATTTTTTAGGTTTGCAAGGGATTCTGGGTAACAGAACCTGGTGAGAGCCAGTCAAGTCACCCGATCCTGGATTACCCTGGGTGTCTAGTTTTAAAAAATGTATAGGTTTGCTAGGTTTCCCTAGGTGCCGGCAGAGCTAGGGTTAAAAACTACAGCTAGGCACTTTGCAAAAAAAGGGTAATTTTTCACTGTGAAAATGTGGTGTGTCCATGTTGCGTTTTGCGCTGTTTCCTGTCGCGGGCACTATGCCTACCCACACAAGTGAGGTACCATTTTTTTGGGAAGACTTTGGGGAACGCGGGGTGGGTGGAGTTTTGTGGATCCACGCAGATTTCAGAACTTTCGACCACAGAAAATTGAGGAAAATGTGTTTTTTTGTCAATTTTTAGGTTTGCAAGGCATTCTGGGAAACAGAACCTGGTGAGAGCCAATTAAGTCACCCCATCCTGGATTACCCTAGGTGTCTACTTTTCAAAAATGTATAGGTTTGCTAGGTTTCCCTAGGTGCCGGCAGAGCTAGGGTTCAAATCTACAGCTAGTCCACGTTGCGTTTTGAGCTGTTTCCAGTCGCGGGCACTAGGCCTACCCACAGAAGTGAGGTACCATTTTTTTTGGAAGACTTTGGGGAACGTGGGGTGGGTAGAATTTTGTGGATCCACGCATATTCCAGAACTTTCCACCACAGATAAGTGAAACAAATGTGGTTTTTTTGCCAAATTCTTAGGTTTGCAATGGATTCTGGGTAACAGAACCTGGTGAGAGCCAGTCAAGTCACCCCATCCTGGATTCCCCTGGGTGTCTACTTTTCAAAAATGTATAGGATTGCTAGATTTCCCTAGGTGCCGGCAGAGCTAGGGTTAAAAAACTACAGCTAGGCACTTTGCAAAAAAAGGGTCATTTTTCACGGTGAAAATGTGGTGTGTCCACGTTGCGTTTTGCGCTGTTTCCTGTCGCGGGCACTAGGCCTACCCACACAAGTGAGGTACCATTTTTGTTGGAAGACTTTGGGGAACGCGGGGTGGGTGGAATTTTGTGGATCCATGCAGATTCCAGAAGTTTCCACCACAGAAAAATGAGGAAAATTTGGTTTTTCCGACAATTTTTTAGGTTTGCAAGGGATTCTGGATAACAGAACCTGGTGAGAGCCAGTCAAGTCACCCCATCCTGGATTCCCGTGGGTATCTAGTATTCAAAAATCTATAGGTTTGTTAGGTTTCCCTAGGTGCCGGCAGAGCTAGGGTTAAAAAACTACAGCTAGGCACTTTGCAAAAAAAGGGTCATTTTTCACTGTGAAAATGTGGTGTGTCCATGTTGCGTTTTGCACTGTTTCCTCTCGCGGGCACTAGGCCTACCCACACAAGTGAGGTACCATTTTTTTCGGAAGACTTTGGGGAACGCGGGTGGTGGAGTTTTGTGGATCCAAGCAGATTCCAGAACTTTCGACCACAGAAAAGTGAGGAAAATGTGGTTTTTTTGACAATTTTTAGGTTTGCAAGGGATTCTGGGTAACAGAACCTGGTGAGAGCCAGTCTAGTCACCCCATCCTGGATTCCCCTGGGTGTCTACTTTTCAAAAATGTATAGGTTTGCTAGGGTTCCCTAGGTGCCGGCAGAGCTAGGGTTAAAAAACTACAGCTAGGCACTTTGCAAAAAAAGGGTCATTTTTCACTGTGAAAATGTGGTGTGTCCAAGTTGTGTTTTGCGCTGTTTCCAGTCACTGGCACAAGGGCTACCCACACAAGTGAGGTACCATTTTTTTGGGAAGACTTTGGGGAACGCAGGGTGGGTGGAATTTTGTGGATCCATGCAGATTCCAGAACTTTCCACCACAGAAAAATGAGGAAAATGTGGTTTTTCCGACAATTTTTTAGGTTTGCAAGGGATTCTGGGTAACAGAACCTGGTGAGAGCCAGTCAAGTGACCCCCTCCTGGATTCCCCTGGGTGTCTAGTATTCAAAAATGTATAGGTTTGCTAGGTTTCCTAGGTGCCGGCAGTACTAGGGTAAAAAACTACGGCTAGGCACTTTGCAAAAAAGGGTCATTTTTCACTGTGAAAATGTGGTGTGTCCACGTTGCGCTTTGCGCTGTTTCGTGTCGCGGGCACTAGGCCTACCCACACAAGTGAGGTACCATTTTTTTGGAAGACTTTGGGGAATGCGGGGTGGGTGGAATTTTGTGGATCCACGCAGATTCCAGAACTTTCCACCACAGAAAAGTGAGGAAAATGTGTATTTTTTTACAATTTTTTAGGTTTGCAAGGGATTCTGGATAACAGAACCTGGTGAGAGCCAGTCAAGTCACCCCATCCTGGATTTCCTGGGTGTCTAGTTTTCAAAATGTATAGCTTTGCTAGGTTTCCCTAGGTGCCGGCAGAGCTAGGGTACAAAAACTACAGCTAGGCACTTTACAAAAAAGGGTCATTTTTCACTGTGAAAATGTGGTGTGTCCACGTTGCGCTTTGCGCTGTTTCCTGTTGCGGGCACTAGGCCTACCCACACAAGTGAGGTACCATTTTTTTTGTAAGACTTTGGGAAACGCGGGTGGGTAGAATTTTGTGGATCCACGCAGATTCCAGAACTTTCGACCACAGAAAAGTGAGGAAAATGTGTTTTTTTTGACAATTTTTTAGGTTTGCAAGGGATTCTGGGTAACAGAACCTGGTGAGAGCCAGTCAAGTCACCCCATCCTGGATTCCCTGGGTATCTACTTTTTAAAAATGTATAGGTTTGCTAGGTTTCCATAGGCGCCGGCAGAGCTAGGGTTAAAAAGCTACAGCTAGGCACTTTGCAAAAAAGGGTCATTTTTCACTGTGAAAATGTGGTGTGTCCACATAGCGTTTTGCGCTGTTTCCAGCCGTGGGCACTAGGCCTACCCACACAAGTGAGGTACCCTTTTTTTTGGAAGACTTTGGGGAACGCGGGGTGGTGGAGTTTTGTGGATCCACGCAGATTCCAGAACTTTCCATCACAGAAAAGTGAGGAAAATGTGTTTTTTTTGACAATTTTTTAGGTTTGCAACGAATTCTGGGTAACAGAACCTGGTGAGAGCCAGTCAAGTCACCCCATCCTGGATTCCCTGGGTTTCTACTTTTCAAAAAATTATAGGTTTGCTAGGTCTCCCTAGGTGCCGGCAGAGCTAGGATTCAAAAACTACAGCTAGGACTTTGCAAAAAAGGGTCATTTTTCACTGTGAAAATGTGGTGTGTCCATGTTGCGTTTTGTGCTGTTTCCTGTCGCGGGCACTAGGCCTACCCACACAAATGAGGTACCATTTTTTTTGTAAGACTTTGAGGAACGCGGGGTGGGTGGAATTTTGTTGATTCATGCAGATTCCAGAACTTTCCACCACAGAAAAGTGAGGAAAATGTGTTTTTTTTGACAATTTTTTAGGTTTGCAAGGGTTTCTGGGTAACAGAACCTGGAGAGAGCCAGTCAAGTCACCCCATCCTGGATTCCCGTGCGTGTCTAGTATTAAAAAATGTATAGGTTTGCTAGGTTTCCCTAGGTGCCGGCAGCGCTAGGGTTAAAAAACTACAGCTAGGCACTTTGCAATAAAACGGTCATTTTTCACTGTGAAAATGTGGTGTGTCCATGTTGCGTTTTGCGCTGTTTCCTGTCGCGGGCACTAGGCCTACCCACACAAGTGAGGTACCATTTTTTGGGGAAGACGTTGAGGAACGCGGGGTGGGTAGAATTTTGTGGATTCATGCAGATTCCAGAACTTTCCACCACAGAAAAGTGAGGAAAATGTGTTTTTTTTAACAATTTTTTAGGTTTGCAAGGGATTCTGGGTAACAGAACCTGGTGAGAGCCAGTCAAGTCACCCCATCCTGGATTCCCTGGGTATCTACTTTTTTAAAAATGTATAGGTTTGCTAGGTTTCCATAGGCGCCGGCAGAGCTAGGGTTAAAAAGCTACAGCTAGGCACTTTGCAAAAAAAGGGTCATTTTTCACTGTGAAAATGTGGTGTGTCCACATAGCGTTTTGCGCTGTTTCCAGCCGTGGGCACTAGGCCTACCCACACAAGTGAGGTACCCTTTTTTTTGGAAGACTTTGGGGAACGCGGGGTGGTGGAGTTTTGTGGATCCACGCAGATTCCAGAACTTTCCATCACAGAAAAGTGAGGAAAATGTGTTTTTTTTGACAATTTTTTAGGTTTGCAACGAATTCTGGGTAACAGAACCTGGTGAGAGCCAGTCAAGTCACCCCATCCTGGATTCCCCTGGGTTTCTACTTTTCAAAAATTATAGGTTTGCTAGGTCTCCTAGGTGCCGGCAGAGCTAGGATTCAAAAACTACAGCTAGGGACTTTGCAAAAAAGGGTCATTTTTCACTGTGAAAATGTGGTGTGTCCATGTTGCGTTTTGTGCTGTTTCCTGTCGCGGGCACTAGGCCTACCCACACAAATGAGGTACCATTTTTTTTGTAAGACTTTGAGGAACGCGGGGTGGGTGGAATTTTGTTGATTCATGCAGATTCCAGAACTTTCCACCACAGAAAAGTGAGGAAAATGTGTTTTTTTGACAATTTTTTAGGTTTGCAAGGGTTTCTGGGTAACAGAACCTGGAGAGAGCCAGTCAAGTCACCCCATCCTGGATTCCCGTGCGTGTCTAGTATTAAAAATGTATAGGTTTGCTAGGTTTCCCTAGGTGCCGGCAGCGCTAGGGTTAAAAACTACAGCTAGGCACTTTGCAATAAAACGGTCATTTTTCACTGTGAAAATGTGGTGTGTCCATGTTGCGTTTTGCGCTGTTTCCTGTCGCGGGCACTAGGCCTACCCACACAAGTGAGGTACCATTTTTTGGGGAAGACGTTGAGGAACGCGGGGTGGGTAGAATTTTGTGGATTCATGCAGATTCCAGAACTTTCCACCACAGAAAAGTGAGGAAAATGTGTTTTTTTAACAATTTTTTAGGTTTGCAAGGGATTCTGGGTAACAGAACCTGGTGAGAGCCAGTCAAGTCACCCCATCCTGGATTCCCTGGGTATCTACTTTTTAAAAATGTATAGGTTTGCTAGGTTTCCATAGGCGCCGGCAGAGCTAGGGTTAAAAAGCTACAGCTAGGCACTTTGCAAAAAAGGGTCATTTTTCACTGTGAAAATGTGGTGTGTCCACATAGCGTTTTGCGCTGTTTCCAGCCGTGGGCACTAGGCCTACCCACACAAGTGAGGTACCCTTTTTTTGGAAGACTTTGGGGAACGCGGGGTGGTGGAGTTTTGTGGATCCACGCAGATTCCAGAACTTTCCATCACAGAAAAGTGAGGAAAATGTGTTTTTTTGACAATTTTTTAGGTTTGCAACGAATTCTGGGTAACAGAACCTGGTGAGAGCCAGTCAAGTCACCCCATCCTGGATTCCCCTGGGTTTCTACTTTTCAAAAATTATAGGTTTGCTAGGTCTCCCTAGGTGCCGGCAGAGCTAGGATTCAAAAACTACAGCTAGGGACTTTGCAAAAAAAGGGTCATTTTTCACTGTGAAAATGTGGTGTGTCCATGTTGCGTTTTGTGCTGTTTCCTGTCGCGGGCACTAGGCCTACCCACACAAATGAGGTACCATTTTTTTTGTAAGACTTTGAGGAACGCGGGGTGGGTGGAATTTTGTGGATTCATGCAGATTCCAGAACTTTCCACCACAGAAAAGTGAGGAAAATGTGTTTTTTTTTAACCATTTTTTAGGTTTGCAAGGGATTCTGGGTAACAGAACCTGGTGAGAGCCAGTCAAGTCACCCCATCCTGGATTCCCCTGGGTGTCTAGTTTTCAAAAATGTATAGGTTTGCTAGGTTTCCCTAGGTGACGGCAGAGCTAGGGTTCAACAGCTACAGCTAGGCACTTTGCAAAAAGAGAGTCATTTTTCACTGTGAAAATGTGGTGTGTCCACGTTGCGTTTTGCGCTGTTTCGTGTCGCGGGCACTAGGCCTACCCACACAAGTGAGGTACCATTTTTTTTGGAAGACTTTGGGGAATGCGGGGTGGGTGGAATTTTGTGGATCCATGCAGATTCCAGAACTTTCCACCACAGAAAAGTGAGGAAAATGTGTTTTTTTAAACCATTTTTTAGGTTTGCAAGGGATTCTGGGTAACAGAACCTGGTGAGAGCCAGTCAAGTCACCCCATCCTGGATTTCCCTGGGTGTCTAGTTTTCAAAAATGTATAGCTTTTCTAGGTTTCCCTAGGTGCCGGTGGAGCTAGGGTTCAAAAACTACAGCTAGGCACTTTACAAAAAGGGTCATTTTTCACTGTGAAAATGTGGTGTGTCCACGTTGCGTTTTGCGCTGTTTCCTGTCGCGGGCACTAGGCCTACCCACACAAGTGAGGTACCATTTTTTTTGTATGACTTTGGGAAACGCGGGGTGGGTGGAATTTTGTGGATCCACACAGATTCCAGAACTTTCCATCACAGAAAAGTGAGGAAAATGTGTTTTTTTGACAATTTTTTAGGTTTGCAACGGATTCTGGGTAACAGAACCTGGTGAGAGCCAGTCAAGTCACTCCATCCTGGATTCCCTGGGTTTCTACTTTTCAAAAAATTATAGGTTTGCTAGGTCTCCCTAGGTGCCGGCAGAGCTAGGATTCAAAAACTACAGCTAGGGACTTTGCAAAAAAAGGGTCATTTTTCACTGTGAAAATGTGGTGTGTCCACGTTGCGTTTTGCGCTGTTTCCTGTCGCGGGCACTAGGCCTACCCACACAAGTGAGGTACCATTTTTTTTGTATGACTTTGGGAAACGCGGGGTGGGTGGAATTTTGTGGATCCACGCAGATTCCAGAACTTTCGACCACAGAAAAGTGAGGAAAATGTGTTTTTTTTACAATTTTTTAGGTTTGCAAGGGATTCTGGGTAACAGAACCTGGTGAGAGCCAGTCAAGTCACCCCATCCTGGATTCCCTGGGTATCTACTTTTTAAAAATGTATAGGTTTGCTAGGTTTCCATAGGCGCCGGCAGAGCTAGGGTTAAAAAGCTACAGCTAGGCACTTTGCAAAAAAGGGTCATTTTTCACTGTGAAAATGTGGTGTGTCCACATTGCGTTTTGCGCTGTTTCCAGCCACGGGCACTAGGCCTACCCACACAAGTGAGGTACCCTTTTTTTGGAAGACTTTGGGGAATGCAGGGTGGGTGGAATTTTGTGGATCCACGCAGATTCCAGAAGTTTCCACCACAGAAAAGTGAGGAAAATGTGTTTTTGTGACAATTTTTAGGTTTGCAAAGAATTCTGGTTAACAGAACCTGGTGAGAGCCAGTCAAGACACCCCATCCTGGATTCCCCTGGGTGTCTAGTTTTCAAAAATGTATAGGTTTGCTAGGTTTCCCTAGGTGCCGGCAGAGCTAGGGTTCAAAAACTACAGCTAGGCACTTTGCAAAAAAGGGTCATTTTTCACAGTGAAAATGTGGTGTGTCCATGTTGCGTTTTGCGCTGTTTCCTGTCGCGGGCACTAGGCCTACCCACACAAGTGAGGTACCATTTTTTTGGAAGACTTTGGGGAATGCGGGGTGGGTGGAATTTTGTGGATCCACACAGATTCCAGAACTTTCCACCACAGAAAAGTGAGGAAAATGTGGTTTTTTTTACAATTTTTTCGGTTTGCAGGGATTCTGGGTAACAGAACCTGGTGAGAGCCAGTCAAGTCACCCCATCCTGGATTCCCCTGGGTGTCTAGTTTTCAAAAATGTATAGGTTTGCTAGGTTTCCCGAGGTGCCGGCAGAGCTAGGGTTCAAAAACTACAGCTAGGCACTTTGCAAAAAAAGGGTCATTTTTCACTGTGAAAATGTGGTGTGTCCATGTTGCGTTTTGCGCTGTTTCCTGTCGCGGGCACTAGGCCTACCCACACAAGTGAGGTACCATTTTTTTGAAAGACTTTGGGGAAGGCGGGGTGTGTGGAATTTTGTGGATCCACGCAGATTCCAGAACTTTCCACCACAGAAAAGTGAGGAAAATGTGGGTTTTTGACAATTTTTTAGGTTTGCAAGGGATTCTGGGTAACAGAACCTGGTGAGAGCCAGTCAAGTCACCCCATCCTGGATTCCCCTGGGTATCTAGTTTTCAAAAATGTATAGGTTTGCTAGGTTTCCCTAGGTGCCGGCAGAGCTAGGGTTCCAAAACTACAGCTTGGCACATTGCAAAAAAAGGGTCATTTTCACTGCGAAAATGTGGTGTGTCCACGTTGCGTTTTGCGCTGTTTCCTGTCGCGGGCACTAGGCCTACCCACACAAGTGAGGTACCATTTTTTTTGGAAGACTTTAGGAAACGCGGGGTGGGTAGAGTTTTGTGGATCCACGCAGATTCCAGAACTTTCGACCACAGAAAAGTGAGGAAAATGTGTTTTTTTTGACAATTTGTTATGTTTGCAAGGGATTCTGGGTAACATAACCTGGTGAGAGCCAGTCAAGTCACCCCATCCTGGATTCCCCTGGGTGTCTAGTTTTCAAAAATGTATAAGTTTGCTAGGTTTCCATAGGTGCCGGCAGAGCTAGGGTTCAATAACTACAGCTAGGCACTTTGCAAAAAAAGGGTAATTTTTCACAGCGAAAATGTGGTGTGTCCACGTTGCGTTTTGCGCTGTTTCCTGTCGCGGGCACAAGGCCTACCCACACAAGTGAAGTACCATTTTTTTCGGAAGACTTTGGGGAACGCGGGATGGGTGGAATTTTGTGGATCCACGCAGATTCAGGAAGTTTCCACCACAGAAAAGTGAGGAAAATGTGTTTTTGTGACATTTTTTAGGTTTTCAAGGGATTCTGGGTAACAGAACCTGGTGAGAGCCAGTCAAGTCACCCCATCCTGGATTCCCCTGGGTGTCTAGTTTTCAAAAATGTATAGGTTTGCTAGGTTTCCTAGGTGCCGGCAGAGCTAGGGTTAAAAACTACAGCTAGGCACTTTGCAAAAAAGGGTCATTTTTCACTGTGAAAATGTCCATGTTGCGTTTTGCGCTGTTTCTTGTCGCGGGCACTAGTCCTACCCACACAAGTGAGGTACCATTTTTTTTGGAAGACTTTGGGGAAGGCGGGGTGGGTGGAATTTTGTGGATCCACACAGATTCCAGAACTTTCCACCACAGAAAAGTAAGGAAAATGTGTTTTTTTTGACAATTTTTTAGGTTTGCAAGGGATTCTGGGTAACAGAACCTGGTGAGAGCCAGTCAAGTCACCCCATCCTGGATTCCCTTGGTGTCTACTTTTCAAAAATGTATAGGTTTTCTAGGTTTCCCTAGGTGCCGGCAGAGCTAGGGTTCAAAAACTACAGCTAGGCACTTTGCAAAAATAGGGTCATTTTTTACTGTGAAAATGTGGTGTGTCCACGTTGTGTTTTGCGCTGTTTCCTGTCGCGGGCACTAGGCCTACCCACACAAGTGAGGTACCATTTTTTTTGGAAGGCTTTGGGGAATGCGGGGTGGGTAGAATTTTGTGGATCCACGCAGATTCCAGAAGTTTCCACCACAGAAAAGTGAGGAAAATGTGTTTTTTTTGACAATTTCTTAGGTTTGCACGGGATTCTGGGTAACAGAACCTGGTAAGAGCCAGTCAAGTCACCCCATCCTGGATTCCCCTGGGTGTCTACTTTTCAAAAATGTATAGGTTTGCTAGGTTTCCCTAGGTGCCGGCAGAGCTAGGGGTCAATAACTACAGCTAGGCACTTTGCAAAAAAAGGTTCATTTTTCACTGCGAAAATGTGGTGTGTCCACGTTGCGTTTTGCGCTGTTTCCTGTCGTGGGCACTAGGCCTACCCACACAAGTGAGGTACCATTTTTTCAGAAGACTTTGGGGAATGCGAGGTGGGTGGAATTTTGTGGATCCACGCAGATTCCAGAACTTTCCACCACAGAAAACTGAGGGAAATGTGGTTTTTGGACACTTTGTTAGGTTTGTAAGGGATTCTGGGTAACAGAACCTGGTGTGAGCCAGTCAAGTCACCCCATCCTGGATTCCCTGGGTGTCTACTTTTCAAAAATGTATAGGTTTGCTAGGTTTCCTAGGTTCCGGCAGAGCTAGGGTTCAAAAACTACAGCTAGGCACTTTGCAAAAAAAGGGTAATTTTTCATTGTGAAAATGTGGTGTGTTCACGTTGCGTTTGAGCCATTTTCTGTCGTGGGCACAAGGCCTACCCACACAAGTGAGGTGCCATTTTTATCGGGAGACTTAGTGTAACACAGAATTGTAGAGAAACTGTTATTACCTATTGACTTTTGATGCATTTCTGCCTTCCAAATGAAAGACAATGTGTAAAAATAAGTCATTTTGAAAAATGACCTATAATTCACATGCTAGTATGGGTACTCCAATTTCCGAAATGTGCAAATATCTACTGTTTCTAAACTCTATTTTTTTTTCCCATTTCAGAAATACATAGGTGTCTTTCATACCGATTTTACCATGTATACATTTTCCCAAAATAATTGCTATATACCCGGTACATAATAAAAAACCATGGCAAGACTCTGCCCAGTTATTGGCTCTGGGTTCATCGGGTTCTTGGTGAACCTACAAGTCCTATATATCCCCACAACCAAAAAGGTCCAGCGGATATAACAGTATATTGCTTTCAAATAGCTGTCATAATTAGAAGAAGTTATAGGTGAAAACGTTGACACAAATGGCTGTTTATTTCAACTCATTTTCAATTTGTCATTTATTTAACTGTTAGTTTCTATAAGGAAAACTTAAAGGATCTACACAAATGAGCCCTTGCTGAATTCAGAATTTTGTCTACTTTTTAGAAAGTGTATAGCTTTCCAGGATCCATTATTGCTTTTGTACCCATTTCTCCCATTAACTGGAAGGAGGTTGATAGCACAAAAAAGCAAAAATAGGCTATGTCCCAGAAAAATGCCAAAACTGTGTAAAACATATTGGTTTTCTGACAAAAGTCTGCTTGTGCCTGAAAGCTGGGAAGATGGTGATTTCAGCCCCACAACCCCTTTTTTATACCATTTGCAGGGAAAAACCCAGACGCTTTAATCTGTAGCCCTTTTTCGCATTTTTTCCAAAAACACCAACATTTTGCTGTATTTCCGGGTCCCTCTCCAGGGGAATCCACAAACCCTGGGTATCCCCATCATGTTGGAAAAAAAGGACGCCAATTTGGCGTGGATATCTTATGTGGTCAAAACGTTACAGGGGCCTAAGCGCGAACTACCCCAAATAGCCAAAAAAAGGCTTAGCACAGGGGGGGAAAAGGCCTAGCAGCGAAGGGGTTAAAAAGGAAAAAAATAATTCATATACATCATAAGCACAATCATAATTTTTAGGCCACCGCTTATTCCCCAATTCGAAACATGTAAATAAAGTTCAGTCCTAAGGTAAGAAAATACAAAAGTGCGAGTGCTTCAATTGTGAGACCATGGTCATAGTGCACAGGATGTACAGAAAGTAGCAGTTAAAGTGACCTGTGCTCTCTGTGTAAAATTGTGCAAAATAAGCCAAACAACCCAACCATCCAAAGTTATCATTAGAATAAAAAGACCTTAGCCAATTGCGGCCAGGGAGTAGACAATGCAGAACAAGAAAACCATAAGTCATCATTCTTCAATACTCCAAAGCTTCAATTTTAAGAGGAAGAAAAGCGAAAACGATCCTCATCTCAAAGTTCATATCCATGTTGTAATATCCTACTCTCAAAAAACAGATATGTACAGAATAGGTTAATAAAGTGAGTAAAAATGACCAGTATAAATGACCAGTTGGAATTAACATTGACCACGCAGAAAAAAAAAGGGATGTTGACAGATTACGGCCTAACAACAAGAGTTCCAATGGCTAAAAACATTACTCTTAATTACAAACAGTATGTCATTAATCATTAGTTCAGATAAACCGAAATTGAGCTTTAGCTCAGTGGGACCTCAAACCTACGTGCTACGAAAGGTTAGAATAATCTCGGGGTAGTATTCATAGATAGGTTCCCGTTCAAAAAAATCAAAATTCCTTAATCACTAATGTGAGTGAGCCACCTAGATAGGGGCTACCATATTGTTAAACCCTTCATTTTGACCCGAATGCCTTTTTTGGAGTAGATGGCTTTCTCAAGATTAAAAGTGGCAATAAGACAGGCTACCCATTGAGAAAATGAGGGAGGGTTTGGGTCTATCCATGCTAACGTGATACATAACCTATAAATTGTCATAGCGACAAATATCAAAGTCCCGCCATTCTTTCTATCTATACTGTCCTGAATACCCAGCAAGATGGTTGCGGGTGATAGCGGAATATCTTGTTTTAGAACCTTTTTTAAAAAATCCTGAATTTGGTTGATCAGAGGCCCCAGTTGTGCGCAAGAGGCGAACATATGTATAGAGTCTGCTCCAGATTCCGCACATCTGGGGCATAGCGTTCCCCGGAATGTCCCCCACTTCGCGATTCTGCTTGGTGTAAGATGCCACACTTTCAACTCAAAGTACCTGGGATGCGTCAAAATCATAAACAAAAACAGCCGCAGGGAAGGTGATGTGTGGGTTCCTTACGGGCAGGGAAGGTGATGCGTTGGTACCTTACTCCGGGGGTGATGCGTTTGTTCCTTACTGCCACGCAGGGAAGGTGGTGTGTTGGTTCCTTACTGAAGGAGAGGTGATTCATCGGTTTCTTACTGTGCGGGGAGGTGATGCGGCGGTTTCTTACTGTGGCCCCAGCGTTGATGTAGACATGGCACCCCGGTGTGATGCATGAGGGTCAGGGATGCATCGGTTCTCGATGCAGCGGCAGCAACAACGCTGTGTTGGTTTTCTCCAGCCGTGGTCCCACGATGCGTTGGTTCTTGCAGCCGCACAGCAGGGCCTGCGTCGGAATCGGTGCGGTGATCTCGGACTTCGTAGATCGGTGTAATCAATGCGGCGTGTGGCGATTTCTCCAGCCGCGGGCAGGCGCTACATTGGTTTCTTCGGCAATTCATCGGAAACAGGTGCAGATGCGTTGCGCTCTCGTTGTTGCGTTACTCTTCCAGCTCCTAAAAGCAGGAACAACCGCCAGAGGCCTAAAACAGCAGCAGGTACCTCTTGGCAGGTCATAACTCCCAGCAAGTAAGTTCAGGGGAGCTGGAGTTGAAGTCTTGTATCTCTGAGACTTCAAAACAGGAGGCAAGATCTACTTTAAGCCCTTGGAGAACTTCCTCAAGCATGGGACACAGCACACAGCAAAGTCCTTGTCCTTTCCTTGGCAGAAACAGCCACTGCAGGTCAACCCCAGACAGCACACACTAAAGGGGCAGTACTTCTCCTTCAGTTTCTCCAGCTCTTCTCCTTGGCAAACGTTCCTCTTGAATCCCAGAAGTAATCTAAAAGTCTGGGGTCTGGGCCCCTCTTTTATAATACAAAATCATTTGTTCTCTGTGGCAGAGAAGCTCTATGCCCAGCCAAAACCAGTTATGTCCTCTCTGGTGCAGCTTCCTGGCAGGAGGTGGAGACAGCATTGTCTAAGGCAGACTAGGCCCATTCAGGTGTGAAAGAAATCTCCTCCCTTACTCTAAATGCAGCCTATTCAGCCCAGCCCTGACTCATCTTGGAAAGGCAAGACACACCTAACCCCCAAGTGGCTGTCTGAACAGAATGCACATCCCCAGCCCCTGTCACTCCAAAGCCAGACAGTCAATACACAACCTAGCAGAGGCACACTGGATGGTTAGACAAAAAATACCTGATTTCTAAAAGTCGTATTTTCAAACCCAGAATGTAAAAATCACCCTCTCTAAAAGATGCATCTTAACATTCTGAGTTCAGGCATATCAAACTTTATTTTCCTATCTTGTTCCCATGGACAGTTATGCTTATAAGATGTTATAAGCAAACTCCCCATTCTATCCTATGGGACAGATAACCTTTCAATAGTGAAAAACAAAATTGGCAGTATTTCACTAACAAGACATGCCACACACATCAGGGCATTTCCTACCTTTCACAGACACTGCACCCTACCCACAGGGGTACCTTGGGCCTACCTTAGGGGTGACTCCCATGTAAGAAAAGGGAAGGTTAGGGCCTGGCAAGTGGGTGCACTTGCCAAGTCAACATGGCAGTACTAGACTGCACTCAGACACTGCAATGGCAGGCCAGAGACCCTTTTGCAAGGCTGCTTGTGTGGGTGACACAATCAATGCTACAGGCCCATTAGCAGCATTTGATTTACAGGCCCTGGGCACACGCAGTGCACTGTACTAGGGACTGACTAGTAAAACAAATATGCCAATCAAGGATTAACCAATCCATAACAACAATTTACAGGGAGCACTTGCACTTTGGCACTGAACAACAGTGGCAAAGTGCCCAAAGCATGTAGACCAGCAAAAACGAAGTACAACACACAGCAAAATAACAGGAGGCAAATGCAAAGGTACAGGGGGAACCTACAACTAGGCACTTTGCAAAAAGAGGGTCATTTTTCACTGTGAAAATGTGGTGTGTCCACGTTGCGTTTTGCGCTGTTTCGTGTCGCGGGCACTAGGCCTACCCACACAAGTGAGGTACCATTTTTTTTGGAAGACTTTGGGGAATGCGGGGTGGGTGGAATTTTGTGGATCCATGCAGATTCCAGAACTTTCCACCACAGAAAAGTGATGAAAATTTGTTTTTTTTTAACCATTTTTTAGGTTTGCAAGGGATTCTGGGTAACAGAACCTGGTGAGAGCCAGTCAAGTCACCCCATCCTGGATTTCCCTGGGTGTCTAGTTTTCAAAAATGTATAGCTTTTCTAGGTTTCCCTAGGTGCCGGCGGAGCTAGGGTTCAAAAACTACAGCTAGGCACTTTACAAAAAAGGGTCATTTTTCACTGTGAAAATGTGGTGTGTCCACGTTGCGTTTTGCGCTGTTTCCTGTCGCGGGCACTATGCCTACCCACACAAGTGAGGTACCATTTTTTTTGTATGACTTTGGGAAACGCGGGGTGGGTGGAATTTTGTGGATCCACGCAGATTCCAGAACTTTCGACCACAGAAAAGTGAGGAAAATGTGGTTTTTTTGACAATTTTTAGGTTTGCAAGGGATTCTGGGTAACAGAACCTGGTGAGAGCCAGTCAAGTCACCCCATCCTGGATTCCCCTGGGTATCTACTTTTTAAAAATGTATAGGTTTGCTAGGTTTCCATAGGCGCCGGCAGAGCTAGGGTTAAAAAGCTACAGCTAGGCACTTTGCAAAAAAAGGGTCATTTTTCACTGTGAAAATGTGGTGTGTCCACATTGCGTTTTGCGCTGTTTCCAGCCACGGGCACTAGGCCTACCCACACAAGTGAGGTACTCTTTTTTTTGGAAGTCTTTGGGGAATGAAGGGTGGGTGGAATTTTGTGGATCCACGCAGATTCCAGAACTTTCCATCACAGAAAAGTGAGGAAAATGTGTTTTTTTTTTACAATATTTTAGGTTTGCAACGGATTCTGGGTAACAGAACCTGGTGAGAGCCAGTAAAGTGACCCCATCCTGGATTCCCCTGGGTGTCTACTTTTCAAAATGTATAGGATTTCTAGGTTTCCCTAGGTGCCGGCAGAGCTAGGGTTCAAAAACTACAGCTAGGCATTTTGCAAAAAAAGGGTCATTTTTCACTGTGAAAATGTGGTGTGTCCACGTTGCGTTTTGCGCTGTTTCCTGTCGCGGGCACTAGGCCTACCCACACAAGTGAGGTACCATTTTTTTTGGAAGACTTTGGGGAACGCGGGGTGGGTGGAATTTTGTGGATCCACACAGATTCCAGAACTTTCCACCACAGAAAAGTGAGGAAAATGTGGTTTTTCTGACAATTTTGTAGGTTTGCAAGGGATTCTGGGTAACAGAACCTGGTGAGAGCCAGTCAAGTCACCCCATCCTGGATTCCCCTGGGTGTCTACTTTTCAAAAATGTATAGGTGTGCTAGGTTTCCCTTGGTGCCGGCAGAGCTAGGGTTAAAAAACTACAGCTAGGCACATTGCAAAAAAAGGGTCATTTTTCACTGTGAAAATGTGGTGTGTCCATGTTGCGTTTTGCGCTGTTTCCTGTCGCGGGCACTAGGCCTACCCACACAAGTGAGGTACCATTTTTTTCGGAAGACTTTGGGGAACGCAGGGTGGTGGAGTTTTGTGGATCCACGCAGATTCCAGAACTTTCGACCACAGAAAAGTGAGGAAAATGTGGTTTTTTTGACAATGTTTTAGGTTTGCAAGGGATTCTGGGTAACAGACCCTGGTGAGAGCCAGTCAAGTCACCCCATCCTGGATTCCCCTGGGTGTCTACTTTTCAAAAATGTATAGGTTTTCTAGGTTTCCCTAGGTGCCGGCAGAGCTAGGGTTCAAAAACTACAGCTAGGCACGTTGCAAAAAAAGGGTCATTTTTCACTGTGAAAATGTGGTGTGTCCACGTTGCGTTTTGCGCTGTTTCCAGTCGCGGGCACTAGGGCTACCCACACAAGTGAGGTACCATTTTTTTTGGAAGACTGTGGGGAACGCAGGGTGGGTGGAATTTTGTGCATCCACGCATATTCCAGAACTTTCAACCACAGAAAAGTGAGGAAAATGTGGTTTATCCGACAATTTTTTAGGTTTGCAAGGGATTCTGGGTAACAGAACCTAGTGAGAGCCAGTCAAGTCACCCCATCCTGGATTCCCCTGGGTGTCTAGTATTCAAAAATGTATAGGTTTGCTAGTTTTCCCTAGGTGCCGGCAGAGCTAGGGTTAAAAACTACAGCTAGGCACTTTGCAAAAAAGGGTAATTTTTCACTGTGAAAATGTGGTGTGTCCACGTTGCGTTTTGCGCTGTTTCGTGTCGCGGGCACTAGGCCTACCCACACAAGTGAGGTACCATTTTTTTGGAAGACTTTAGGGAATGCGGGGTGGGTGGAATTTTGTGGATCCACGCATATTCCAGAACTTTCGACCACAGAAAAGTGAGGAAAATGTGTTTTTTTTTACAATGTTTTAGGTTTGCAAGGGATTCTGGGTAACAGAACCTGGTGAGAGACAGTCAAGGTACCCCATCCTGGATTCCCCTGGGTGTCTACTTTTCAAAAATGTATAGGTTTGCTAGGTTTCCCTTGGTGCCGGCAGAGCTAGGGTTCAATAACTACAGCTAGGCACTTTGCAAAAAAAGGGTCATTTTTCACTGTGAAAATGTGGAGTGTCCACGTTGCGTTTAGCGCTGTTTCCAGTCGCGGGCACTAGGGCTACCCACACAAGTGAGGTACCATTTTTTTGGAAGACTTTGGGGAACGCGGGGTGCATAGAATTTTGTGGATCCACGCAGATTCCAGAACTTTCGACCACAGAAAAGTGTGGAAAATGTGGGTTTTTTGACAATTTTTTAGGTTTGCAAGGGATTCTGGGTAACAGAACCTGGTGAGAGCCAGTCAAGTCACCCCATCCTGGATTCCCTGGGTGTCTACTTTTCAAAAATGAATAGGTTTTCTAGGTTTCCCTAGGTTCCGGCAGAGCTAGGGTTCAAAAACTACAGCTAGGCATTTTGCAAAAAAGGGTCATATTTCACTGTGAAAATGTGGTGTGTCCACGCTTGCGTTTTGCGCTGTTTACTGTCGCGGGCACTAGGCCTACCCACACAAGTGAGGTACCATTTTTTTTGGAAGACTTTCGGGAACGCGGGGTGGGTGGAATTTTGTGGATCCACGCAGATTCCAGAACTTTCCACCACAGAAAAGTGAGGAAAATGTGGTTTTTCCGACAATTTTGTAGGTTTGCAAGGGATTCTGGGTAACAGAACCTGGTGAGAGCCAGTCAAGTCACCCCATCCTGGATTCCCCTGGGTGGCTACTTTTAAAAATGTATAGGTTTTCTAGGTTTCCCTAGGTGCCGGCAGAGCTAGGGTTCAAAAACTACAGCTAGGCACTTTGCAAAAAAAGGGTCATTTTTCACTGTGAAAATGTGGTGTGTCCACGTTGCGTTTTGCGCTGTTTCCTGTCGCGGGCACTAGGCCTACCCACACAAGTGAGGCACCATTCTTTTGGAAGACTTTGGGGAACGCGGGGTGGGTGGAATTTTCTGGATCCACACAGATTCCAGAACTTTCCACCACAGAAAAGTGAGGAAAATGTGGTTTTTTTGACAATGTTTTAGGTTTGCAAGGGATTCTGGGTAACAGAACCTGGTGAAAGCCAGTCAAGTCACCCCATCCTGGATTCCCCTGGGTGTCTACTTTTCAAAACTGTATAGGTTTTCTAGGTTTCCCTAGGTGCCGGCAGAGCTAGGGTTAAAAAAATACAGCTAGGCACTTTGCAAAAAAAGGGTCATTTTTTACTGTGAAAATGTGGTGTGTCCACGTTGCGTTTTGCGCTGTTTCCTGTCGCGGGCACTAGGGCTACCCACACAAGTGAGGTACCATTTTTTTTGGAAGACTTTGGGGAATGCAGGGTGGGTGGAATTTTGTGGATCCACGCAGATTCCAGAACTTTCCACCACAGAAAAGTGAGGAAAATGTGGTTTTTCCGACAATTTTTTAGGTTTGCAAGGGATTCTGGGTAACAGAACCTGGTGAGAGCCAGTCAAGTCACCCGATCCTGGATTACCCTGGGTGTCTAGTTTTAAAAAATGTATAGGTTTGCTAGGTTTCCTAGGTGCCGGCAGAGCTAGGGTTAAAAAACTACAGCTAGGCACTTTGCAAAAAAAGGGTAATTTTTCACTGTGAAAATGTGGTGTGTCCATGTTGCGTTTTGCGCTGTTTCCTGTCGCGGGCACTATGCCTACCCACACAAGTGAGGTACCATTTTTTTGGGAAGACTTTGGGGAACGCGGGGTGGGTGGAGTTTTGTGGATCCACGCAGATTTCAGAACTTTCGACCACAGAAAATTGAGGAAAATGTGTTTTTTTGTCAATTTTTAGGTTTGCAAGGCATTCTGGGAAACAGAACCTGGTGAGAGCCAATTAAGTCACCCCATCCTGGATTACCCTAGGTGTCTACTTTTCAAAAATGTATAGGTTTGCTAGGTTTCCCTAGGTGCCGGCAGAGCTAGGGTTCAAATCTACAGCTAGTCCACGTTGCGTTTTGAGCTGTTTCCAGTCGCGGGCACTAGGCCTACCCACAGAAGTGAGGTACCATTTTTTTGGAAGACTTTGGGGAACGTGGGGTGGGTAGAATTTTGTGGATCCACGCATATTCCAGAACTTTCCACCACAGATAAGTGAAACAAATGTGGTTTTTTGCCAAATTCTTAGGTTTGCAATGGATTCTGGGTAACAGAACCTGGTGAGAGCCAGTCAAGTCACCCCATCCTGGATTCCCCTGGGTGTCTACTTTTCAAAAATGTATAGGATTGCTAGATTTCCTAGGTGCCGGCAGAGCTAGGGTTAAAAAACTACAGCTAGGCACTTTGCAAAAAAAGGGTCATTTTTCACGGTGAAAATGTGGTGTGTCCACGTTGCGTTTTGCGCTGTTTCCTGTCGCGGGCACTAGGCCTACCCACACAAGTGAGGTACCATTTTTGTTGGAAGACTTTGGGAACGCGGGGTGGGTGGAATTTTGTGGATCCATGCAGATTCCAGAAGTTTCCACCACAGAAAAATGAGGAAAATTTGGTTTTTCCGACAATTTTTAGGTTTGCAAGGGATTCTGGATAACAGAACCTGGTGAGAGCCAGTCAAGTCACCCCATCCTGGATTCCCGTGGGTATCTAGTATTCAAAAATCTATAGGTTTGTTAGGTTTCCCTAGGTGCCGGCAGAGCTAGGGTTAAAAACTACAGCTAGGCACTTTGCAAAAAAAGGGTCATTTTTCACTGTGAAAATGTGGTGTGTCCATGTTGCGTTTTGCACTGTTTCCTCTCGCGGGCACTAGGCCTACCCACACAAGTGAGGTACCATTTTTTTCGGAAGACTTTGGGGAACGCGGGGTGGTGGAGTTTTGTGGATCCAAGCAGATTCCAGAACTTTCGACCACAGAAAAGTGAGGAAAATGTGGTTTTTTTGACAATTTTTTAGGTTTGCAAGGGATTCTGGGTAACAGAACCTGGTGAGAGCCAGTCTAGTCACCCCATCCTGGATTCCCCTGGGTGTCTACTTTTCAAAAATGTATAGGTTTGCTAGGGTTCCCTAGGTGCCGGCAGAGCTAGGGTTAAAAACTACAGCTAGGCACTTTGCAAAAAAGGGTCATTTTTCACTGTGAAAATGTGGTGTGTCCAAGTTGTGTTTTGCGCTGTTTCCAGTCACTGGCACAAGGGCTACCCACACAAGTGAGGTACCATTTTTTTGGGAAGACTTTGGGGAACGCAGGGTGGGTGGAATTTTGAGGATCCATGCAGATTCCAGAACTTTCCACCACAGAAAAATGAGGAAAATGTGGTTTTTCCGACAATTTTTTAGGTTTGCAAGGGATTCTGGGTAACAGAACCTGGTGAGAGCCAGTCAAGTGACCCCCTCCTGGATTCCCCTGGGTGTCTAGTATTCAAAAATGTATAGGTTTGCTAGGTTTCCCTAGGTGCCGGCAGTACTAGGGTAAAAAAACTACGGCTAGGCACTTTGCAAAAAAAGGGTCATTTTTCACTGTGAAAATGTGGTGTGTCCACGTTGCGTTTTGCGCTGTTTCGTGTCGCGGGCACTAGGCCTACCCACACAAGTGAGGTACCATTTTTTTTGGAAGACTTTGGGGAATGCGGGGTGGGTGGAATTTTGTGGATCCACGCAGATTCCAGAACTTTCCACCACAGAAAAGTGAGGAAAATGTGTATTTTTTTACAATTTTTTAGGTTTGCAAGGGATTCTGGATAACAGAACCTGGTGAGAGCCAGTCAAGTCACCCCATCCTGGATTTCCCTGGGTGTCTAGTTTTCAAAAATGTATAGCTTTGCTAGGTTTCCCTAGGTGCCGGCAGAGCTAGGGTACAAAAACTACAGCTAGGCACTTTACAAAAAAGGGTCATTTTTCACTGTGAAAATGTGGTGTGTCCACGTTGCGTTTTGCGCTGTTTCCTGTTGCGGGCACTAGGCCTACCCACACAAGTGAGGTACCATTTTTTTTGTAAGACTTTGGGAAACGCGGGGTGGGTAGAATTTTGTGGATCCACGCAGATTCCAGAACTTTCGACCACAGAAAAGTGAGGAAAATGTGTTTTTTTTGACAATTTTTTAGGTTTGCAAGGGATTCTGGGTAACAGAACCTGGTGAGAGCCAGTCAAGTCACCCCATCCTGGATTCCCCTGGGTATCTACTTTTTAAAAATGTATAGGTTTGCTAGGTTTCCATAGGCGCCGGCAGAGCTAGGGTTAAAAAGCTACAGCTAGGCACTTTGCAAAAAAAGGGTCATTTTTCACTGTGAAAATGTGGTGTGTCCACATAGCGTTTTGCGCTGTTTCCAGCCGTGGGCACTAGGCCTACCCACACAAGTGAGGTACTCTTTTTTTGGAAGACTTTGGGGAACGCGGGGTGGTGGAGTTTTGTGGATCCACGCAGATTCCAGAACTTTCCATCACAGAAAAGTGAGGAAAATGTGTTTTTTTTGACAATTTTTAGGTTTGCAACGAATTCTGGGTAACAGAACCTGGTGAGAGCCAGTCAAGTCACCCCATCCTGGATTCCCCTGGGTTTCTACTTTTCAAAAAATTATAGGTTTGCTAGGTCTCCCTAGGTGCCGGCAGAGCTAGGATTCAAAAACTACAGCTAGGGACTTTGCAAAAAAAGGGTCATTTTTCACTGTGAAAATGTGGTGTGTCCATGTTGCGTTTTGTGCTGTTTCCTGTCGCGGGCACTAGGCCTACCCACACAAATGAGGTACCATTTTTTTTGTAAGACTTTGAGGAACGCGGGGTGGGTGGAATTTTGTTGATTCATGCAGATTCCAGAACTTTCCACCACAGAAAAGTGAGGAAAATGTGTTTTTTTTGACAATTTTTTAGGTTTGCAAGGGTTTCTGGGTAACAGAACCTGGAGAGAGCCAGTCAAGTCACCCCATCCTGGATTCCCGTGCGTGTCTAGTATTAAAAAATGTATAGGTTTGCTAGGTTTCCCTAGGTGCCGGCAGCGCTAGGGTTAAAAAACTACAGCTAGGCACTTTGCAATAAAACGGTCATTTTTCACTGTGAAAATGTGGTGTGTCCATGTTGCGTTTTGCGCTGTTTCCTGTCGCGGGCACTAGGCCTACCCACACAAGTGAGGTACCATTTTTTGGGGAAGACGTTGAGGAACGCGGGTGGGTAGAATTTTGTGGATTCATGCAGATTCCAGAACTTTCCACCACAGAAAAGTGAGGAAAATGTGTTTTTTTTAACAATTTTTTAGGTTTGCAAGGGATTCTGGGTAACAGAACCTGGTGAGAGCCAGTCAAGTCACCCCATCCTGGATTCCCCTGGGTATCTACTTTTTTAAAAATGTATAGGTTTGCTAGGTTTCCATAGGCGCCGGCAGAGCTAGGGTTAAAAAGCTACAGCTAGGCACTTTGCAAAAAAAGGGTCATTTTTCACTGTGAAAATGTGGTGTGTCCACATAGCGTTTTGCGCTGTTTCCAGCCGTGGGCACTAGGCCTACCCACACAAGTGAGGTACCCTTTTTTTTGGAAGACTTTGGGGAACGCGGGGTGGTGGAGTTTTGTGGATCCACGCAGATTCCAGAACTTTCCATCACAGAAAAGTGAGGAAAATGTGTTTTTTTTGACAATTTTTTAGGTTTGCAACGAATTCTGGGTAACAGAACCTGGTGAGAGCCAGTCAAGTCACCCCATCCTGGATTCCCCTGGGTTTCTACTTTTCAAAAAATTATAGGTTTGCTAGGTCTCCCTAGGTGCCGGCAGAGCTAGGATTCAAAAACTACAGCTAGGGACTTTGCAAAAAAAGGGTCATTTTTCACTGTGAAAATGTGGTGTGTCCATGTTGCGTTTTGTGCTGTTTCCTGTCGCGGGCACTAGGCCTACCCACACAAATGAGGTACCATTTTTTTTGTAAGACTTTGAGGAACGCGGGGTGGGTGGAATTTTGTGGATTCATGCAGATTCCAGAACTTTCCACCACAGAAAAGTGAGGAAAATGTGTTTTTTTTAACCATTTTTTAGGTTTGCAAGGGATTCTGGGTAACAGAACCTGGTGAGAGCCAGTCAAGTCAACCCATCCTGGATTCCCCTGGGTGTCTAGTTTTCAAAAATGTATAGGTTTGCTAGGTTTCCCTAGGTGACGGCAGAGCTAGGGTTCAACAGCTACAGCTAGGCACTTTGCAAAAAGAGAGTCATTTTTCACTGTGAAAATGTGGTGTGTCCACGTTGCGTTTTGCGCTGTTTCGTGTCGCGGGCACTAGGCCTACCCACACAAGTGAGGTACCATTTTTTTTGGAAGACTTTGGGGAATGCGGGGTGGGTGGAATTTTGTGGATCCATGCAGATTCCAGAACTTTCCACCACAGAAAAGTGAGGAAAATGTGTTTTTTTAAACCATTTTTTAGGTTTGCAAGGGATTCTGGGTAACAGAACCTGGTGAGAGCCAGTCAAGTCACCCCATCCTGGATTTCCCTGGGTGTCTAGTTTTCAAAAATGTATAGCTTTTCTAGGTTTCCCTAGGTGCCGGCGGAGCTAGGGTTCAAAAACTACAGCTAGGCACTTTACAAAAAAGGGTCATTTTTCACTGTGAAAATGTGGTGTGTCCACGTTGCGTTTTGCGCTGTTTCCTGTCGCGGGCACTAGGCCTACCCACACAAGTGAGGTACCATTTTTTTTGTATGACTTTGGGAAACGCGGGGTGGGTGGAATTTTGTGGATCCACACAGATTCCAGAACTTTCCATCACAGAAAAGTGAGGAAAATGTGTTTTTTTTGACAATTTTTTAGGTTTGCAACGGATTCTGGGTAACAGAACCTGGTGAGAGCCAGTCAAGTCACTCCATCCTGGATTCCCCTGGGTTTCTACTTTTCAAAAAATTATAGGTTTGCTAGGTCTCCCTAGGTGCCGGCAGAGCTAGGATTCAAAAACTACAGCTAGGGACTTTGCAAAAAAAGGGTCATTTTTCACTGTGAAAATGTGGTGTGTCCACGTTGCGTTTTGCGCTGTTTCCTGTCGCGGGCACTAGGCCTACCCACACAAGTGAGGTACCATTTTTTTTGTATGACTTTGGGAAACGCGGGGTGGGTGGAATTTTGTGGATCCACGCAGATTCCAGAACTTTCGACCACAGAAAAGTGAGGAAAATGTGTTTTTTTTTACAATTTTTTAGGTTTGCAAGGGATTCTGGGTAACAGAACCTGGTGAGAGCCAGTCAAGTCACCCCATCCTGGATTCCCCTGGGTATCTACTTTTTAAAAATGTATAGGTTTGCTAGGTTTCCATAGGCGCCGGCAGAGCTAGGGTTAAAAAGCTACAGCTAGGCACTTTGCAAAAAAAGGGTCATTTTTCACTGTGAAAATGTGGTGTGTCCACATTGCGTTTTGCGCTGTTTCCAGCCACGGGCACTAGGCCTACCCACACAAGTGAGGTACCCTTTTTTTTGGAAGACTTTGGGGAATGCAGGGTGGGTGGAATTTTGTGGATCCACGCAGATTCCAGAAGTTTCCACCACAGAAAAGTGAGGAAAATGTGTTTTTGTGACAATTTTTTAGGTTTGCAAAGAATTCTGGTTAACAGAACCTGGTGAGAGCCAGTCAAGACACCCCATCCTGGATTCCCCTGGGTGTCTAGTTTTCAAAAATGTATAGGTTTGCTAGGTTTCCCTAGGTGCCGGCAGAGCTAGGGTTCAAAAACTACAGCTAGGCACTTTGCAAAAAAAGGGTCATTTTTCACAGTGAAAATGTGGTGTGTCCATGTTGCGTTTTGCGCTGTTTCCTGTCGCGGGCACTAGGCCTACCCACACAAGTGAGGTACCATTTTTTTTGGAAGACTTTGGGGAATGCGGCGTGGGTAGAATTTTGTGGATCCACGCAGATTACAGAACTTTCCACCACAGAAAAGTGAGGAAAATGTGGTTTTTTTACAATTTTTTCGGTTTGCAGGGATTCTGGGTAACAGAACCTGGTGAGAGCCAGTCAAGTCACCCCATCCTGGATTCCCTGGGTGTCTAGTTTTCAAAAATGTATAGGTTTGCTAGGTTTCCCGAGGTGCCGGCAGAGCTAGGGTTCAAAAACTAC
Source organism: Calotriton arnoldi (assembly GCA_963921515.1). Classification (NCBI taxonomy): domain Eukaryota; kingdom Metazoa; phylum Chordata; class Amphibia; order Caudata; family Salamandridae; genus Calotriton; species Calotriton arnoldi. Next base: position 2,575,260 of record CAWUFW010001250.1, read on the forward strand.
AGCTAGGCACTTTGCAAAAAAAGGGTCATTTTTCACTGTGAAAATGTGGTGTGTCCATGTTGCGTTTTGCGCTGTTTCCTGTCGCGGGCACTAGGCCTACCCACACAAGTGAGGTACCATTTTTTTTGAAAGACTTTGGGGAAGGCGGGGTGTGTGGAATTTTGTGGATCCACGCAGATTCCAGAACTTTCCACCACAGAAAAGTGAGGAAAATGTGGGTTTTTTGACAATTTTTTAGGTTTGCAAGGGATTCTGGGTAACAGAACCTGGTGAGAGCCAGTCAAGTCACCCCATCCTGGATTCCCCTGGGTATCTAGTTTTCAAAAATGTATAGGTTTGCTAGGTTTCCCTAGGTGCCGGCAGAGCTAGGGTTCCAAAACTACAGCTTGGCACATTGCAAAAAAGGGTCATTTTCACTGCGAAAATGTGGTGTGTCCACGTTGCGCTTTGCGCTGTTTCCTGTCGCGGGCACTAGGCCTACCCACACAAGTGAGGTACCATTTTTTTGGAAGACTTTAGGAAACGCGGGGTGGGTAGAGTTTTGTGGATCCACGCAGATTCCAGAACTTTCGACCACAGAAAAGTGAGGAAAATGTGTTTTTTTTGACAATTTGTTATGTTTGCAAGGGATTCTGGGTAACATAACCTGGTGAGAGCCAGTCAAGTCACCCCATCCTGGATTCCCCTGGGTGTCTAGTTTTCAAAAATGTATAAGTTTGCTAGGTTTCCATAGGTGCCGGCAGAGCTAGGGTTCAATAACTACAGCTAGGCACTTTGCAAAAAAAGGGTAATTTTTCACAGCGAAAATGTGGTGTGTCCACGTTGCGTTTTGCGCTGTTTCCTGTCGCGGGCACAAGGCCTACCCACACAAGTGAAGTACCATTTTTTTCGGAAGACTTTGGGGAACGCGGGATGGGTGGAATTTTGTGGATCCACGCAGATTCAGGAAGTTTCCACCACAGAAAAGTGAGGAAAATGTGTTTTTTGTGACATTTTTTTAGGTTTTCAAGGGATTCTGGGTAACAGAACCTGGTGAGAGCCAGTCAAGTCACCCCATCCTGGATTCCCCTGGGTGTCTAGTTTTCAAAAATGTATAGGTTTGCTAGGTTTCCCTAGGTGCCGGCAGAGCTAGGGTTAAAAAACTACAGCTAGGCACTTTGCAAAAAAAGGGTCATTTTTCACTGTGAAAATGTCCATGTTGCGTTTTGCGCTGTTTCTTGTCGCGGGCACTAGTCCTACCCACACAAGTGAGGTACCATTTTTTTTGGAAGACTTTGGGGAAGGCGGGGTGGGTGGAATTTTGTGGATCCACACAGATTCCAGAACTTTCCACCACAGAAAAGTAAGGAAAATGTGTTTTTTTTGACAATTTTTTAGGTTTGCAAGGGATTCTGGGTAACAGAACCTGGTGAGAGCCAGTCAAGTCACCCCATCCTGGATTCCCCTTGGTGTCTACTTTTCAAAAATGTATAGGTTTTCTAGGTTTCCCTAGGTGCCGGCAGAGCTAGGGTTCAAAAACTACAGCTAGGCACTTTGCAAAAATAGGGTCATTTTTTACTGTGAAAATGTGGTGTGTCCACGTTGTGTTTTGCGCTGTTTCCTGTCGCGGGCACTAGGCCTACCCACACAAGTGAGGTACCATTTTTTTTGGAAGGCTTTGGGGAATGCGGGGTGGGTAGAATTTTGTGGATCCACGCAGATTCCAGAAGTTTCCACCACAGAAAAGTGAGGAAAATGTGTTTTTTTGACAATTTCTTAGGTTTGCACGGGATTCTGGGTAACAGAACCTGGTAAGAGCCAGTCAAGTCACCCCATCCTGGATTCCCCTGGGTGTCTACTTTTCAAAAATGTATAGGTTTGCTAGGTTTCCCTAGGTGCCGGCAGAGCTAGGGGTCAATAACTACAGCTAGGCACTTTGCAAAAAAAGGTTCATTTTTCACTGCGAAAATGTGGTGTGTCCACGTTGCGTTTTGCGCTGTTTCCTGTCGTGGGCACTAGGCCTACCCACACAAGTGAGGTACCATTTTTTTCAGAAGACTTTGGGGAATGCGAGGTGGGTGGAATTTTGTGGATCCACGCAGATTCCAGAACTTTCCACCACAGAAAACTGAGGGAAATGTGGTTTTTTGGACACTTTGTTAGGTTTGTAAGGGATTCTGGGTAACAGAACCTGGTGTGAGCCAGTCAAGTCACCCCATCCTGGATTCCCCTGGGTGTCTACTTTTCAAAAATGTATAGGTTTGCTAGGTTTCCCTAGGTTCCGGCAGAGCTAGGGTTCAAAAACTACAGCTAGGCACTTTGCAAAAAAAGGGTAATTTTTCATTGTGAAAATGTGGTGTGTTCACGTTGCGTTTTGAGCCATTTTCTGTCGTGGGCACAAGGCCTACCCACACAAGTGAGGTGCCATTTTTATCGGGAGACTTAGTGTAACACAGAATTGTAGAGAAACTGTTATTACCTATTGACTTTTGATGCATTTCTGCCTTCCAAATGAAAGACAATGTGTAAAAAATAAGTCATTTTGAAAAATGACCTATAATTCACATGCTAGTATGGGTACTCCCAATTTCCGAAATGTGCAAATATCTACTGTTTCTAAACTCTATTTTTTTTTCCCATTTCAGAAATACATAGGTGTCTTTCATACCGATTTTACCATGTATACATTTTCCCAAAATAATTGCTATATACCCGGTACATAATAAAAAACCATGGCAAGACTCTGCCCAGTTATTGGCTCTGGGTTCATCGGGTTCTTGGTGAACCTACAAGTCCTATATATCCCCACAACCAAAAAGGTCCAGCGGATATAACAGTATATTGCTTTCAAATAGCTGTCATAATTAGAAGAAGTTATAGGTGAAAACGTTGACACAAATGGCTGTTTATTTCAACTCATTTTCAATTTGTCATTTATTTAACTGTTAGTTTCTATAAGGAAAACTTAAAGGATCTACACAAATGAGCCCTTGCTGAATTCAGAATTTTGTCTACTTTTTAGAAAGTGTATAGCTTTCCAGGATCCATTATTGCTTTTGTACCCATTTCTCCCATTAACTGGAAGGAGGTTGATAGCACAAAAAAGCAAAAATAGGCTATGTCCCAGAAAAATGCCAAAACTGTGTAAAACATATTGGTTTTCTGACAAAAGTCTGCTTGTGCCTGAAAGCTGGGAAGATGGTGATTTCAGCCCCACAACCCCTTTTTTATACCATTTGCAGGGAAAAACCCAGACGCTTTAATCTGTAGCCCTTTTTCGCATTTTTTCCAAAAACACCAACATTTTGCTGTATTTCCGGGTCCCTCTCCAGGGGAATCCACAAACCCTGGGTATCCCCATCATGTTGGAAAAAAGGACGCCAATTTGGCGTGGATATCTTATGTGGTCAAAACGTTACAGGGGCCTAAGCGCGAACTACCCCAAATAGCCAAAAAAAGGCTTAGCACAGGGGGGAAAAGGCCTAGCAGCGAAGGGGTTAAAAAGGAAAAAATAATTCATATACATCATAAGCACAATCATAATTTTTAGGCCACCGCTTATTCCCCAATTCGAAACATGTAAATAAAGTTCAGTCCTAAGGTAAGAAAATACAAAAAGTGCGAGTGCTTCAATTGTGAGACCATGGTCATAGTGCACAGGATGTACAGAAAGTAGCAGTTAAAGTGACCTGTGCTCTCTGTGTAAAATTGTGCAAAATAAGCCAAACAACCCAACCATCCAAAGTTATCATTAGAATAAAAAGACCTTAGCCAATTGCGGCCAGGGAGTAGACAATGCAGAACAAGAAAAACCATAAGTCATCATTCTTCAATACTCCAAAGCTTCAATTTTAAGAGGAAGAAAAGCGAAAACGATCCTCATCTCAAAGTTCATATCCATGTTGTAATATCCTACTCTCAAAAAACAGATATGTACAGAATAGGTTAATAAAGTGAGTAAAAATGACCAGTATAAATGACCAGTTGGAATTAACATTGACCACGCAGAAAAAAAAAGGGATGTTGACAGATTACGGCCTAACAACAAGAGTTCCAATGGCTAAAAACATTACTCTTAATTACAAACAGTATGTCATTAATCATTAGTTCAGATAAACCGAAATTGAGCTTTAGCTCAGTGGGACCTCAAACCTACGTGCTACGAAAGGTTAGAATAATCTCGGGGTAGTATTCATAGATAGGTTCCCGCTCAAAAAATCAAAATTCCTTAATCACTAATGTGAGTGAGCCACCTAGATAGGGGCTACCATATTGTTAAACCCTTCATTTTGACCCGAATGCCTTTTTGGAGTAGATGGCTTTCTCAAGATTAAAAGTGGCAATAAGACAGGCTACCCATTGAGAAAATGAGGGAGGGTTTGGGTCTATCCATGCTAACGTGATACATAACCTATAAATTGTCATAGCGACAAATATCAAAGTCCCGCCATTCTTTCTATCTATACTGTCCTGAATACCCAGCAAGATGGTTGCGGGTGATAGCGGAATATCTTGTTTTAGAACCTTTTTAAAAAATCCTGAATTTGGTTGATCAGAGGCCCCAGTTGTGCGCAAGAGGCGAACATATGTATAGAGTCTGCTCCAGATTCCGCACATCTGGGGCATAGCGTTCCCCGGAATGTCCCCCACTTCGCGATTCTGCTTGGTGTAAGATGCCACACTTTCAACTCAAAGTACCTGGGATGCGTCAAAATCATAAACAAAAACAGCCGCAGGGAAGGTGATGTGTGGGTTCCTTACGGGCAGGGAAGGTGATGCGTTGGTACCTTACTCCGGGGGTGATGCGTTTGTTCCTTACTGCCACGCAGGGAAGGTGGTGTGTTGGTTCCTTACTGAAGGAGAGGTGATTCATCGGTTTCTTACTGTGCGGGGAGGTGATGCGGCGGTTTCTTACTGTGGCCCCAGCGTTGATGTAGACATGGCACCCCGGTGTGATGCATGAGGGTCAGGGATGCATCGGTTCTCGATGCAGCGGCAGCAACAACGCTGTGTTGGTTTCTCCAGCCGTGGTCCCACGATGCGTTGGTTCTTGCAGCCGCACAGCAGGGCCTGCGTCGGAATCGGTGCGGTGATCTCGGACTTCGTAGATCGGTGTAATCAATGCGGCGTGTGGCGATTTCTCCAGCCGCGGGCAGGCGCTACATTGGTTTCTTCGGCAATTCATCGGAAACAGGTGCAGATGCGTTGCGCTTCTCGTTGTTGCGTTACTCTTCCAGCTCCTAAAAGCAGGAACAACCGCCAGAGGCCTAAAACAGCAGCAGGTACCTCTTGGCAGGTCATAACTCCCAGCAAGTAAGTTCAGGGGAGCTGGAGTTGAAGTCTTGTATCTCTGAGACTTCAAAACAGGAGGCAAGATCTACTTTAAGCCCTTGGAGAACTTCCTCAAGCATGGGACACAGCACACAGCAAAGTCCTTGTCCTTTCCTTGGCAGAAACAGCCACTGCAGGTCAACCCCAGACAGCACACACTAAAGGGGCAGTACTTCTCCTTCAGTTTCTCCAGCTCTTCTCCTTGGCAAACGTTCCTCTTGAATCCCAGAAGTAATCTAAAAGTCTGGGGTCTGGGCCCCTCTTTTTATAATACAAAATCATTTGTTCTCTGTGGCAGAGAAGCTCTATGCCCAGCCAAAACCAGTTATGTCCTCTCTGGTGCAGCTTCCTGGCAGGAGGTGGAGACAGCATTGTCTAAGGCAGACTAGGCCCATTCAGGTGTGAAAGAAATCTCCTCCCCTTACTCTAAATGCAGCCTATTCAGCCCAGCCCTGACTCATCTTGGAAAGGCAAGACACACCTAACCCCCCCAAGTGGCTGTCTGAACAGAATGCACATCCCCAGCCCCTGTCACTCCAAAGCCAGACAGTCAATACACAACCTAGCAGAGGCACACTGGATGGTTAGACAAAAAAATACCTGATTTCTAAAAGTCGTATTTTCAAACCCAGAATGTAAAAATCACCCTCTCTAAAAGATGCATCTTAACATTCTGAGTTCAGGCATATCAAACTTTATTTTCCTATCTTGTTCCCATGGACAGTTATGCTTATAAGATGTTATAAGCAAACTCCCATTCTATCCTATGGGACAGATAACCTTTCAATAGTGAAAAACAAAATTGGCAGTATTTCACTAACAAGACATGCCACACACATCAGGGCATTTCCTACCTTTCACAGACACTGCACCCTACCCACAGGGGTACCTTGGGCCTACCTTAGGGGTGACTCCCATGTAAGAAAAGGGAAGGTTAGGGCCTGGCAAGTGGGTGCACTTGCCAAGTCAACATGGCAGTACTAGACTGCACTCAGACACTGCAATGGCAGGCCAGAGACCCTTTTGCAAGGCTGCTTGTGTGGGTGACACAATCAATGCTACAGGCCCATTAGCAGCATTTGATTTACAGGCCCTGGGCACACGCAGTGCACTGTACTAGGGACTGACTAGTAAAACAAATATGCCAATCAAGGATTAACCAATCCATAACAACAATTTACAGGGAGCACTTGCACTTTGGCACTGAACAACAGTGGCAAAGTGCCCAAAGCATGTAGACCAGCAAAAACGAAGTACAACACACAGCAAAATAACAGGAGGCAAATGCAAAGGTACAGGGGGAACCCACGCCAATGATGCTAGGTCTAACAGAGTACCTTCAGGATGGCACACTTAGAGTCTTATAAAATCCTGATCGATACTAGTCCATCCATCAAACTCTAAATCAGGCCCTTACTGTTTGACGGACACTCTGTCATAAATGTGATGGATATTCTTTCCTATGTATTACAAGTTAATTAGGATGCAATGCACTTGTAATAAGACAGACAGCCTTACCGTCACATCTATGATGGGCTATTCTATCCTGCAAACTCTAAAGTAGGACCTAAACATGAGGAAAGAAAAAGCCTAGAAGGAAGGAAGGCTGAAAAAAATAACCACCTGCTGAGAAGGACGTGGACAAAAATATATATTACCTGGAAAAAAGGAAAACAGACATAGCATGATCAGAGAATGAAACTTAAGCCTTCACACATTGCTGCTCAAGAGTTCTGTGTTTATTTGATCAAATTGGCTTTAATGCAGTTGCAATATTCCTTTCATGAAACATTCGATTCATTATGCTTTTTCTATGGAACAATTTACTTTTACTTTTGATAATTGCTCTTTTATCTTCTTTTCTTTGAAACTGAATGTACTTACATTACCTCCATACAAATATACTTTTTGCCAGACTAATTATTATGGGACATCCTAGTAGAGGAGTTTGGCAAGCCAAGAAATCAGTGCAGGTTTTCAATCAGAACTCAGGGCCTCGTTACAGCACATTCCTGTCCTTTCAGCCAGTGCTGGTGCACAATTTGGTGCCTAGCAGGCACTGTTGCACCATGGTGCAAGGGTGTCTGCGTTGTTGGCAGGATTGTTTTTGTGCAGGAAGGGGCAACTTCCTGTACAAAGCAGTCCAGAGAGGCATTTTCATCATTCTATGTGTGCTGAAGAATGCAGCACACATGCAACGAGGGAAAAAGAGGGAGAAATGAAAGCATTTCTTCTTGTTATGCCTGCTCTGGGGATGCATATGGTTTTGGCGCTGCCCCAGGTTTACGTGATATTGTAAATCTTGGGCAGCAGCAAATTCCATGGGTGCTGCGTGGGAACACCCACCACAACACCCACTGAACGCCTCCTTGATGCAAAGTAAGACAAATTAGTGCTTCGTGCTGCCTTGCCTTACACCATTTTGCGTCGCCTCATAGATATGACTGAGAGGCCTGTGCAACCAGAGCATCAAAAAAAGTGACGCTCCGAGGGCAAAGGCCTCTTGTAAATAAGCCCCTCAGTTTTTGAAACCAGAGAAGCTGAAGGGAAAACAAAAAAAGAACATTATATGAATCATCACCTTAGGCTCTCTAAATTATTTAAGAAAAGCACTAAATCAAGTTCATAAAACACAAAACAATAAAGGGCTTACTCCTTACAGAAGTAGGTACAAGGAAATGTGACGTGTGCATTTTGGGGGACAGCCATTTAGGTTTGCATTAACACATGGGGTCTGATATACAACAGACTTTGCATTTGCAAGGTCAGTGCATATCACTTTTATTTGCAAGTTTTATTTAACAAAGTGAAAATAAGTGCAAAGTCAGAAAATGTTGCAGTGCAATGTTAGTGAATGTTTGCACTGTGACTCGTTTTCCAAAAAGTGCAAGGTCAATGGCAACACTGAAACAGATTTGGAAATCACTTTTCAAATGACTAAAAATACAACGTTATCGAAAAATGCTAAGAATAGCAAATAGCATCGGTCCAACTTAAGGCAAAAATGTGCACACTGATAAATGAGCCCTTTCATAATTTATACATGCACAAAGAAGATGGTTGCAGTGCAGAGTTTTGCATTTTGTTTTGACCATCCTTCCCTTTTGCATTCTAATGGCCTGTCAAAGATTTGATAGCATACGAGGGCTGTTTGCAAAAAATATGTAATCGGCCCACCGCAGTCTCAGTGGAGTGGAAATCAGCTTGTGACTCTTTTTGACAAGTTATAAATGCAGGCTGGAGTTCTCCATGGGACAGCATACCTCCATCACAGCATTAATATTTGCAATATGTCAGGATTACAACCCTGAGATCACAAATCTGGGACATTTCAAGTAGTATTGGATGGAGGTCTGCATTCCTTGGCATGCAAAGGAGGAGACTAGCCAACACACTGTACAAAACTCTGCATCTCTGCCAGCCTCTTTTGTGCAGCAGACAATCTACACCACAACTAAATGAAGCTTATTTTAAGAATGCAGGGTAAAAGGATGAGAGAATCCTGCTGAGAGGCAAATCTGCTGACAGATCACCAGAGAAGATGCTGAACACTTTGATCTATCTTGCTGCTTTTTGGTGTGTTATTCCATGATTTTGTCTGCCTGCATTATGTTTAAAATTAACCTCTTAAGTGGGGATGTTGACAAATGGCCAACACCCGCACTCCCTACCCAGTGCATCTGTTGACCATTGACTGACAATGGGGGGGGCTCTAAAGACCCTCTGGTGCTTTGCACAAGAAGGATTTCTTTATTTTATTTTTACCTCAGGCAGCTCGGGAAGAGCTTCCAGATCAGCCTGACCCTCATTTTTTTTACTGCGATGGCGATCAGTGTGCAGGGTGCACTGATGTCATTGCAGTACAGTGAAAGTTAAACGAGCCGATGGGCGATTTTACATTCACTGCATCAGTAATCAGGAGGCATATATCAGCCCCTGAGCACTGATTCACGTGGGAGAGGTATCATTGAAAAGGGGAGAATCTCCCCTCTCCAATGGTATCTTGCCCAGTAGATCTCTGCTTAGAGATTGCCACAGGAGAGGGATCCGAAGCAGGGATCCACCCACTATGCACCAGGGATGGGAGGAGTGGTCCCTAGGCAAGAGCTTGTGCTCCCCCACTATCCTTAAAAATGATTCTCTTTCTGCCCCCTCCAGTGGGTGGATGGGGGTAACTACCCCTGATCTGCCCCTCCCGGGGGAGGGGGCAAAACACCAAATAGACAAGGGAAGGTTTCTTTTTAAATGAAGGGCTTCGAGCTGCCCACGAGTGGCATGGCCATGCCCCCACCCCAAATAGATGTGGCAACAGTCTTTCTGCCCCCCCAGGGGGGTGGATGAGGTGATTACCCCCAATCTGCCCCACTCGAAGGGCAGAAAGCCCACTAGACACCAGGGAAATTTAAACAAGTATAGTGGTGGGAGCTACCCACCATGGGCATTGCCATGCCTCCACTCTAAAAACAAAGCAGGTAGTCTTTCTGCCCACCGGGGGGTGGATGGGGTGTTTGCTCCCGATATACCTCTTTGGGGGGCAGAAAGTCTACTAGACACAAGGGAATTTAAAAAAATATATTGAAATGGGGCTACCCACCATGGGCATGGCCATGCTCCCCCACCAAAAAAATGTGCGGACAGTCTTTCTGTCCCTCGGATGGCAGATGGGGGTAATTAACCCAATCAGACCCCTTTGAGGGGGCAGAAAGCCCACTAGACACCAGGGTCACAACTGTGACTCATACAGCAGGCAAGATTGGCTGAAACATGTCGACCTAACACAACCTGCTCTAGGATATGGGAGAGACCATTATTTTCTCACAGAAAATCCACACACACTGTTTTTAGCACTACACAAGGGCTCCATGATTAAAATTCCCTAAGGGATGGATTCCCTTGAGGTCTTTTTAATTTCATTCACAAATTCACTGCGTCACACAAAAAAAACAGCTCCACAGTAATCAGTCGTCGTAGCATGCCTTAGGTGCACTAGGCATCTAAGGTGGGAATCCAATGATGAAGTATGCTCCCATCTAGGTTGGTGGGTGAGGGTTCTTTTTTAAAAAGTACTGGTATGTCTGACACACGAGTGGAAGACACTTGCGACAACTTGTTGGTATGGTAGCGAGCTTGTTTTCACTTGTTTGTTGTATTGATAAGGGAAAGTGGAACGGGCTTACTTCATCTTCTCGCTCTCCTTTTTCGCCCTTGGTACCATTAACACTTTACACATTGCCTCTAAGCAAAGCCTGACTGCTTTTTGTGCCAAGTTACCCAGAGTTAAGCACAACTTGTATTGTGCTACATTTAAATAAGGAATTACCCTATTGAACGGAACACACACCTTTGAAAAGGAGGAACATACGCTCACAACCCCTTCCCTACAGGTTAAATTAGTGACTTTTGTGGTTCACCCTGCCAGGGATTGTGGCTGTTGCTTGTCCAGGGCTTACACCCCAGTCAACAAACAATCCAATTTCTCACAGTTGGATTACCTGTTCTAAGATAAATGTAGAGTCCCAGACACACACTCTAATGGAGCAGTCTGGCCTTCTTGGTGCTGTGAGACTACAGACAAGTTCTTTGTACCTCACATCCTAATATTGGATGTGAGACTGTCACCCACATCATCTGCTTTCATCTGCTTCTAAACTCTGGAATTCCCTTCTGCTGCAGCTAAGGCAATCCCCGTCAGAGTCTCAGTTTTGCAAAAACCTTAAGACTTGGCTTTTTTAGGCCCCTCTCTCCTGTTTGTCTCCTCAGCTTGTTTACGAATGCTCAGCCCAGGGACACTCCACACAGGAGTAGCTATCTCTATAAAACATGTTTTATTATTATTATTATTATTATTATTAATAATATTTTTAGGTTTGACGTCTGGTGGAAGGTGAGGTGAGGCTTATGTCTTTGCTCAACTTGTCTAAACTAGCAGAAGGTGAAAAAGCCACTTACCTTAATGTTTCACAAAGTGTTTGCATGGATTTTAAAATGTTTAGAAACATAATCCAAATGTTGTTGTTGCTTTATCTCCAAGAAAGATTGGCTAGATTTGGTGATGCCCTTGACACCGTGCTCAAGGGCATCAATTTACTTTTGAACAAGGACAAATATGTCACCTGAATGTAATATAGCTAGAGGCAATCACATACAATGCGATAGTGCAATATAAAAAACAGCAATGTGCCACCACTATATAACATACCTACAGACAGTCACATACAGAGCACAGTTAATAAATAGTACAATATAAAAAATACTATATAAATGCACTGATAAAGTAGTGAGGTATGGCGTCTCCTCAGATATGTCCGTAAAATGTACCTTTTCTCCTCAATTTTTGTCCTGAATTTTGACCCTTTTTCCTGAATGTTTACAGTCCTGCCCAGAATTTGCCTCCATGCCAGGTGTCACCCTAAGCCAAATTTTGGCACAGTATAACTTTTCTAACGCTTTGTGAATTAGGCCATTTTTTTGGGACTGTGTGGTCCAATATTTAACGTATTTATCTTAAGGTGCATTAAGAGATCACCTATAATACTCCGTTTAAATCTATAATGAACAACCAAGTCAATCAAATCACAGTATCTTCATATTGACATACAACAGATATATGACCTTAACTGCCCTTTAACAAGCTTCAGGTTTCAACTTTTAGAGCAGCCTTGGTAAACTCCTTTGCATGGGTTACATAACATCTTATTCACGGACCGTAGTACACGTTGTTTTGGGCACAATATAATCATATATGCCAACATTCTAAACCTGGAAAGTGGGAGATGTTTAAAAAAAAAAAACTGGTAAAAGTATTTTCCTCAGAGGCAGTTTTAGGCAGGAGACAGCTAAAATAAAGCCAATGTTGGCTTAACATCGGGACTCTCCCGCTTGAACCAGGCCTGGTGCATGTATGAGCATAATTCCTGTTTTAAATAAACCACCCACACAATCGCGCACCCATATTTTTCGCTTGATGTAAATATACTAATATATTCGCAGCAATTGCTTTTGACGATAGTATTTGCTAGAAACACCACTCTAAGTAACAAGAGAGTGTTATGAAAATCAGGGGATTGATTTCAGCTGATAGCAAACACCTGCTCTGTTCTTTGAAGGTGTGTTGTAGCATTTACAGCAGTCACGAGGATTCAGCTATTGTAACTGTGCGCGTGTTTTCCAACGATTAGCATGTTTTCCCAGCAGTCAGTTCATCAGGGAGTGGAACCTGCATTCCCAATTTAAGCGAATGAGGCCCAGACATTTTATAATCTTTCTCTTCTGTTCATGAGGGAATTAATGCCCATTGTACGCTGAGTTATAATGATAATGTATGCAACCTTAATTCTGCACCATGCCTCATTTCAGATGCACTGCATTTACAATAGCTCTGGTTCAATCTGAAAATATCACAGAAGCTAAGACATTTTAGCATGTGTGTTAATTTAAATTCAATGTATTAAATCTATATCAGACCAGCACTGTTGTTGCACTTATGGTTCCGGGTTACACTTTCAAATTTAATATTTGTCATATGTTACAGAGACAGTCTAGAGCCCGTCTGCAGTTACTTAAAATTATTTGTGGCCTCTCTTTTCACTTAAGCGTGGATTCTGTTCCATTAGCGTGCATAGAAATTAACTACGTCAGAGCTAGGCCTCATGAATTCTCATTGTTTCACTTGCGCATGCGCAGTATGAAATTATGCCGCGACATTCTTATGGTTAATGCCCTGCCTGGGTGTGCATTTGGTTACAGGTGCAAAACAAGGCATTATTATCTACATGAAAAAATGCTAGTGGTTAAAGCTGTCATAAACAGTGTACTTCATAGATATTGGTAATTATTTAAAAATACCTAAAAATGAAATTGGTTTCACAGTTCCCTGACTTCAGCCAACATTTTCTACCTGTGTGGTAGGTTTTGGCCAGCAAGTAATGCACTTGGGATTAGGAGGTCTGAGCAAAGTATGGTCTTTTCTTCCTGCTGGTCTAAGCCACAATGTTGAGGTGTAGACTTTTACACGTTAGTACAGTTAACCCACTGCTATAGTGTTTGCTTTATGTACTGAATCCCACGAATTCTCAAAGTGATCATCAGTTTGGAACATATTTTCAGAAATGCAGACAAACGGATGTCTAGACTGTATGACGTGCACCCAGGGAGATAAACCTGCTGTCTGAGAAATATGCCTGCTGAATTTGAAAACTAAAGGCATTGAATAAACTTCTTTACTAATAATAGATACAATTGTCAGAATGTAGAAATGCTGATATTGAAGAATAAGCACTGCATACATTTCGAGCGAAAGCATTGATGTTTCAGTTTTTCACTGTTTCCAAGAATTGTGTAAACCTAAAATGAAAACGCTTCTTCGCAGTAATTTCAGCAAAGAAAGGTTTAGGATAAGACGGTGTATGGCTCAGGAATTGAGAGGGATCGCAGTGCTCTTGAACTTGATAGTAAATATGTTTGCCCGATATCTTCTTTTTCGAGCACAAAAGTAGATTGGTTGGTTTAATATGATTCCTATTTAACAAAAAATATATATAAAAAAAGAGATAAGCAGTTGATATTTGTTTGATCCTTTGGCATTTGATTGAGAAATAAATTGGGTCTCAAAAACGAAGGTACCTGGTGGATTTATGATTTATTCTGCTGCATTTCACCTGGTTTATCACCGGATATTGTGGACCAAAATTAGACTGACGGGGATTCCCATTAATCTGATTGAGGTTTTTAAATGATTCTGTTCTGACGCATGGATCCATGTGCCACTGGGCCACATCTGCACTGGGAGATTTAAAACTTCGAATACTATTATAGTTTAAATTATTTAATATTGCTGGATGTGTGCCCACTTGGCCTAACACGTTTATTGAATGCAGCAGCAATATGATATAGTTATAACTTAAAGTGAATGCAAGCAAAATAATGGTCTTGTCAAAAAACAGACTGTTGATATCAAACTTTACCTGGAAACTTCTGAATCTCTACTCAGATATTGTAAATAGGTATACATACCCTGTTGGCTGGTTTTCTTTGAACTTGTCCAGGGCAACTCGTATATGATTATTACACAAAGAAACAAGGCAGAGATGCCAAATTGCGAATGCAAATCCACACACTTCGTCGTCGGAAAGTAGCTTGCAACTTGTCGTACACCGTGGTGCTCTCCAAGCATTGAGTCTCCCTCCACCTCCAGGAGACCAAACAAACTCTCTGGAAGATGAAATCCCCGTCGAGTTTCACAAACACCTTGCACAAATGCCGAGGCACACCAAAAATCAGTCCAAATCTGTAAGGTAGGTAGTAACCATTATAGTGAACAGAGGAAATCCATAAGTCGATCTCTTTTCTCCTGTATATCCTTTATTTCATTTCAGGATCCCATTACACAAAAAACACTGGCAGCCGACACTTGTTTCGTCCTGAAGGACTTTTTTAAGGCTGCAAACAATTTTAATACAAATTAAAAAATAATTTTGATATAAAAATACAATGTACATACATAATTAAAAAGGTTTATTGGTAGAAGCCCAAAATATCGGACTTGTGCCCAACTGCTCCAAGAAAACCAAGGCTAACGCCGTAACCGAAAAGGAAGATTATTACACCAAAGAGAGAAAGACACCGTTCCATATCATTGAGGCTGTATTTCCCAGAGGTGATACAGCCCTAGTGTTTGTGCTACCCTAATAGAAATTTTAAAAGAAAAAAGAAGATGACAAAATGTATACAAAGGTACGTGAAGAATCCCTGCTATGCCGTGACATATCCACAGAAAGAAAAATAATATTAGAAAAATCACGTAAAACTGAAAGATCCACCACCATACCGTGACCGATGTAGAATAAGGATTGTCAATCCCTATAACATGCTGTACTGGCTGAGTTAGATAATATGTTATATCTTACCTAATAGTAATTGCAGAACAAGTAGTAACTCCAAAATCAATGTATTGGAGGTGATCGTAACCGTGTGACAGTTTTAGAACGTTGTTAAAACCTAGTAGATAACAAATATAAGACGTGCAATAAATACCCAATATCTACTATACTGTATAGTAAGCGAATGTGGGATGGCAATTAAAGTAATCCAGTAATGATCAAGGGTTGTTGCGTAAATCTAGATAACCCCACCATTTAATTTTTTCTATTTAATATACGAAAGACATATTCTAGGACGAACATGCGAAGTCCCAATGTCAGCCCAACTATGGACTAACCTGAATAAAAGCTTGTTCCTGTAGTCTCAATCAAGAGAGATTCCCCAGTACGACGAGAATTCGTACCAAGATGCACGATAATTGTCCGTTCACGTGGTGGGTATATGTTCCACTCCTGTTTGAACCGGACAAATATACCTGTATGGTAATAAATATGTCTGTCAGTGTTAGAAATGGGGGTCTCGAGTTGGCAAGGGCTTGCACCTTTGTCCAAGTAGGGACCCTTCTTCCTAGTCAGGATAAGGGAGTTACACTCCTAAAATAACCCCTGCTCACCCCCTTGGTAGCTTGGCACGAGCAGTCAGGCTTATCTTAGAGGCAGTGTGTAAAGCATTTGCACATAACCAACAGTAATACAGTGTAAGCACTACAAACGGACACCACACCAGTTTAGAAAAATATCCAATATTTTTATACTTTAAACAAGACCAATACGATAAAAATCCACAGTACAGTACTTTAAAAATCTTCAGTTATCACAGTGTCCTTAAAATAGTTCCTTGATGTCAATAGCTCCGTCTGGGGCTATCACGGCGTCGTGAACAAACAAATCCAAACAGTTCTGGCTGACCGCGGCGTCGCGGGTCAGCTACGGTGTCGGGAAGACCCGCAAACAGTACCTTTCAGAAATGCAGGGCGTCGATGACCTCGTGGTGAGCTTCCGAACACACGGCGTCCGCAGGCGTCGGTTCCGGAGGTCGGTGCAGGCGTCGTCGGGGCCCTAGAAGTCGCACGCGTTGCAGGTCGATCTCCTCTCTGTTGAAGTCAGGAGCGCTGGCGTCGGCCGGTGTCGGGTGCTGCAGTGCAAAGTGCAGCGGTGCGGCGTGCGGTGCCCTCAGGTCGCGGTGCGAGCAGCGGCTTGGTGGCGGCATCGGATGGCGTCGTCGGTGAGACCAGGGTCGCAGGGCGAGATGAAGGCGGTGCTCGTCACGGTGCTGGCAGGTCACGGTGCAGCAGCGGCGTCGTCATTGCTGAAGCGCTGTCGTCGGCTGGCGAACTGGAGTCGATGGCACCGGCGTCGGTAGGCCAAGGCTGCGGTGCGGGATGAGGGCGGTGGGTCGTGTAACTGTACGAGCGGTGCCCTTGAACCACGGTGCAAGCAGTGGCGTCCAGTCCGGCGTGGAGCGGCGTCGTCGGGGATACCAAGGCGTCAGTGTGAAGCGAGGCGGTGCGGAGTGCGGTGCCCACAGGTCGCGGTGCGAGCAGCGGCTCGGTGGCGGCATCAGCAGGCGTCGTCGGTGAGACCAGGGTCACGGTGCGGCGTTGCAGCGGTGCCCTCTGCGGTGCCTTCAGGAAACGGAGTCGGCAGCGGCGTCGTAGACGGCGTCGGGCTTGAAGTCTTTGCTGTTCCTGAGACTTCTTGAACAGGGGGCAAGCTCTACCTCAAGCCCTTGGAGACACTCACAAAGTAGATTGCAGAAAGTTCAGCCCAGGCCTTTCACTGCCCAAGACAGAAGCAGCCACTGCAGGCCAACACAGCAAAGCACACAGCAAAGTGGTAGTTCCTCCTCACAGCTTCTCCAGCTCTTCTTCTTGGCAGTCTTCTTGATCCAAAAGAGTTCTAAAGTTCTGGGGTTTGGGTCCCCCTTTTTATCCTCAATTTCTCTTTGTTCTCTGAAGGCAGAGAGGCCTTTGCCTAGTCCAAACCAGTTCTGGTCAGTCCTGGAGCACTTTGTTGACAAGTCGCCTTCTTTCCTTTTGCAGTGTAGGCCAGGGACATCAGACACACCACAGGAGGTGGAACCAGCATTGTGGAGGGAAGGCACAGCCCTATTCAGGTCCCAGGTGCAACTTCTCCCACCCATCTACATGTAGATCTTGCTATTCAGCCCTGTGCTGACTCACCCTGTCTCCTGGAATCCCCCAGCCCCTGTCACTCACACTCCAGACAAGGAATACACAACCTAGCAGAGGCAGGCTTGGATGGTTAGACAAGAAAATACCTACTTTCTAAAAGTGGTATTTTCAAACACAGAATGTTAAAACCAACTTCACTAAAAGATGCATTTTATCATCCAGAGTTCAGGCATACTAAACTCGAATTTCTACCACGTTCCCTGGGTCAGTTAGGATCATAGGATGTAATAATCCAACTGCCCATTCTGGCCTATGGGGAACAGGTAGCCTTGCAATAGTGAAAAACGAAGTAGGCTGTAATTCACTATCAGGACATGCCACACACACCAGGGCATGTCCTACCTTTCACATAAAATGCACCCTGCCCACAGGGGTACCCTGGGCCTACCTTAGGGGTGACTAACATGTAGAAAAGGGAAGGTTTAGGGACTTGCAACTGTGTGCACTTGCCAAGTCGACATGGCAGCACCAGGCTGCGCACAGGCTCTGCAATGGCAGGCCCGAGTTACACTTTACGGGCTGTTTGCATGGGTGGCACAATCCAGTGCTGCAGCTCACCAACAGCATTTGATCTATAGGCCCTGGCACTCGCAGTGCACTTTACTAGGGACTGACACATAGATCAAATAGGCCAATCATGGAAATACCAATCCATACACATTTTATACAGGAGCACTTGCACTTTCCCACTGGACAGCAGTGAGGAAAGTGCGCAGAATCGTTACACCAGCAAAAACAGAGTCAAAAACGGGAGGTTAGAAAGCAAAAAGTCAGGGGAAACACTCCAAAAGATGCCAAGTCTAACAGTCAGGTAGGAGATTTAAGAAGTACAGCCGCATTGGCCATTATACATATACATGTTCGCTGGATGTATTGTCACTACAGTGCTCCATAAAGGCACAAACAGTTCTAAATGGGGTAAAATTCTGGTCCCAGTTGGAAATAACCAAACTGCGATTTCCAAGCAGCAGCATCCAAATATAAGAGAACATCAGCAGTGGAGGAGCCCACTTTACAACAAAGTGGGTAGTTTAAAATCATTAGGCCCAATATTTCTTTAGGCCATTCGGGTAGTAATTACGAAACCCACATGTAATGTCCCACCGTGCATAAAAAACTGTCCAACACAGGAGCATTGATGACCGGCATAAGGGACATAGTGACATAGCACATCGTATAGGGGGCACTTCCCCATGGTCCCCCAAGACCCCTAACTCTCTTAGCACAGGCCCCAAAAAAGATGAACCAGCACTAACCTGTTGTGCTTGAGGTCTGTCACTATGTGTGCTATATAGAACAAACCCCGTCAGTGGTCATCCGGTTCCAGCACCACCATCTCAACACAATCCACTATACGGCTCTGATAGGCCTGTAATGCAATTACAGGCAACATGTAACAAACAGTCTCTAGTTCCCAGCAGTGAATCAAAAGAGGAAAAACAAATACCATCAGTATAAACTCGTTTTACCTGTAGTGTAGGGAACCGGCAAGTATCCTGTCCCGCTACCTCAATTCCACCAAAATGGCCATGTATAAGCCTGCAAAATAATAGCAGGCACCCATATAAAAATATGTATAAGCAGTCCCTCATTAGCAGCATGATAACACAAGCACAAGCTCATTCTTCATCTGCAAAATTACCTGTATCGGCGGCGGCTCCGCCCGCCTCCTGACCCGATGCAAAGAAACGCCGCCGGAAAGCCCGCGTTTTAAATTATGTACGCGTGGCCATAGACAGGGAAAGAGGATTAGAACAGACGTCCCGCAATATGGGCGAGGATTAGAACAGGCGTCCCGCAATATGGGCGCCATCTTGGAAAGTTGAAATATGACAGAGGGGCTGGCAGTGCAATGGAGATCAGTATAAAAAAGGGACGGATTAGCAAAAAACTAAAGCGTCCCTCAATGCGGGTGCCATATTTGAAAAGTAGAAAACGTAACAAACGGCAGGGAGATGGACAATATAGTTGAGAACAATGTGATAACAGAATGTAGACAACATGTACATTTATGTAATGAACACTGTCGGCAATATTATTTTACCAGGCGAAAATATTCAACTCCTATATGAAGAAAAGATCAAGTCCCTAAGCTAATATAGATGTTCCATGTATATATGCCGTATTGTGGGGAGACCCCACTAGATCCTCCACATGTGCGGACCTCATAAGAAAGAGGACCCATTATAAAAATGAGGTTGCAGATATTAGCAGACATTCAAGATTGCAATAGAAGCGAGTTTAAAGTAAGATTTGTATATGCACTCAGCTGTGTGGTATAGGTGGAGGAAATCACCTCATCGTCACAGACCAAGCAGAGAGGTCCATGTAGTCTTAAGTCATGCTGTTATCTGGCTTAGATTGTAATCACCCAGTGGATAAGGTAAGGTGTGTTATAGTATCCAAAATGGTTCAATGGACCAGCATAGTTACAATGTATCACAACATCTTAGGAAATGCTCCCAGAGTAATTCTCCATCCTATAGTGCAAGCCAAATATCATTTGGTGAAACATGTAATACAGTGAACAAAGTAATGGACCCCCATGTATACACAAAGATTGCGCATGTAGACTTCTAGGCGCATTTAACATTGTCATGTGACCGAAGTCACAGATACACAAAAAAAAAAAGAATTCTCTTCTACATTGGCATATATGTCCAAACAGTACATACGTGGCATAATAGAACCATATAAAACATATCTTTCGAAGATTTCACTGGGCCATTTCATCAAGCAAATGTTCGTGCTGTGCATTGAGAGGTAGTAATATATCCTCAGGCATGGACATGAAATATATTGACAACAGTATAATTCATATGCAAATAACTTCAGATCTAAATTCAACCTTCTTAATGCAGGAAGGTGTGGAGTTCCCTGTCTAAATTTAGACCCATGTCCACCGCCCTGAGTCTAATGAGCCACCTGCTCTCCAGTTGTCTAAGGTGTAGGGTTCTATCCCCACCCCTGTTGGAGGTCTTTAATGTTTCGATGCCATGGAAAGCAATTTTCATTTGTCCCTCAACTGTGTGCATGTTATTATAGTGTACTGCCAAAGGGTATTCGGCGTTTTTATTCTTAATTGCCCGCACATGCTCTTGTATCCGTTCTTTCAAAGGTCGTATAGTGCTGCCTATGCAAATTAAGCCGCAAAAACACACAATGCAGTATACCACATGTTTGGAATTACAATTGATGAAGTTGTTAATTTTGTATACTTTTTGCGTATTGTATTGAAACTCGGTCATTTTGTTTTTCGCTAGACAGCACATGTTACATTGCCCGCATTTGTAGAAACCTGCCGGCAGCGCCGGTAACCAAGTGTTGACTGTCTTGGGTCTAAGATAGCTGTGACATAGGGGTTGTCTAAGTGTTCTGCCCCGACTATGAATGACAATTGGCTTTTCTGTTATGGCTTTACTCAATGTGCCATCCATCTTAAGGATATGCCAATGTTTGGCCAAAATCTTGTGAAGATCAGAACTGGCTGCACTGAATGGAATCACTAGGGCAGGCTTCTGTTTTCTGTCTATGATACTGGTCTTCCCTGGGTTCGGTCTGTCTTGTAAGAGGTCAGCACGTTTTACTTTGCTAATCCTCTTTTTTGCTTTTGCTACAGTCTGTCCAGAGTAACCCCTGTTAACGAACCTTCTTTCTAGATCCTTCAATTCCATTTCAAAGTCAGTATCTGCACTACAATTGCGTCGCACCCTAATCATTTCCCCGAACGGGATTGCTGTAATCTGTGCTTGTGGGTGGGCACTCGACGCATGCAAAACTGAGTTGCATGCAGTCTCCTTGCGAAATTGTTTAGACCTGATATGCTGTCCGCCACATACAAAGTGGTGTCTAGGTAGTACTATAATGGTAACTGCCTACCTTACAGATTTGGACTGATTTTTGGTGTGCCTCAGCATTTGTGTAACTCGTATATGATATGCAATAGTGGGTGTAAATATTGTCGGTAGAGGTCTTTGCCATTTTCAGTGAATATTGGAGAATGAGACATTGAGGCAATGATTAGATTTTATGGGAATAAAATTCACAATTTCCCATTGTATACAGTGGATCACGTGCCAAGATACTGTTGGAAGGAGTAGGAGGAGTATGAGTGAATAGAAGGTGTCATTTGGAAAAAAGGTCTTCTTTTGGGATAGTCTGCTGTTTGTTCATCCCTACGACACGAGCTTAATTTCGTGTGCAGACAATTCAAAGCTTGTGGGACCGATTTAAGTGCAGCTGACCACTTCCTGCCATTGTCTCACTTGTCCTAACGTTCCCCTGTATGTTTCCCCTTTTGTGTAGTTCTTGTTAACCTTAATCAAAGGTAACCATCGAAGAACAGATCTGATATTCCTCTATGACACCTTTATTGCCCACTGACTTTGGTGAAACCCTTTGTCTGCTTAACCTGTAAACTCAAGGGCATAGCTTCCTTTTTCTTAGGACTATGTTTGTGAACTTTCTGATGAGTGTGAGTGTGCACAAACATTGTGTGCATGGGTCTTGCACTGGTGATGCCAACATCAGAATGTGTGGTCGAGGAAGATAGTATGTATGTAATATCCTTCAGTGCATCTCTTGCTGGGGTTACCCTCATAATTTGTATGAAACTAATGAAAAACAGAATATTGGCTATTGCCCAGGTAGAAACAACAAGATCAGCCTCACCATCGCCTATTCTTTCTCCTTTGCTTTCTATGTCCCCACGACTCGTCCTGGAGCAATGCACAATGTTTCCTGTAAAGCAGATCTCTGGAGTTTTTATAAGGGCAGTAACATAGGTAAACACTGGCCACCACAAGGCATTCTGGGAGAAGGGTGCAAAGTGCCCTTGCCAGAAACCCCTCAGTGGCTGGAAACCCTGCCCTTTAACCTGGTTAACTAGAATTATGAACTGGAGCACTAGCACTGATTGCCAATGAATGTTAGTAGAACTGCCAAGGATTAGCATGCACACGGATTTACATGCCAGCCCAAGGAAGTGGGCTGACATTGAACAAACATAAGTAGATTTGCTTTGGAGCATTTATAACATGGCGCTGAGTTCTACCCGTTTTCTCGTGGCAAGAAGCAAGCCTCAAGCCCTTACTGAAGCTCTCTTATCCTATAGCTGGAGATTGACCTACGTACATGCACGTCACCAGAAAGCACAATTGCTAACCTGAACACAATCACTGTGCAGCAAAGACTGCATCGTCTATGGGTTCCACTTTGCAGTCGTAAGCAGCATGTTTGTGAACATTATACGATTGTATTGAGTTATCTAGATGCTTTAACAGTAACCGCGTTGTGTTACGTTTTTGTTTCTTTGAGCAGTATTCCAGTGTTCCCGTCATGTAGTGACCACAGCATAGCTCATACAAACGTGCATGAATTAAGCTCGGACTTCCACTACATTGCTTTTTATTGCGTATTGGATTTCCATATTTTTTACTGTGTAACTTTCATTTTTATTGTACACATACTGATATATTCTGAGAGGTTACTAAAGTGGAATGTTTTACAAAAGTTCATAAAACTGGCTGAAAATGTGCACTTTAATTCCAAGTGCCATAACAGTGTTTCTTCTGTATCTTGACTAAATTCCATACCACATTATTTGAGCTAAGCCCTATCTGGCCATCTATAGCTGCCCAGAAGTCCAAGTAGGCTTGATACGCCAGTTTTCTGGTCCAGAGAGAGAGCTCAGTGCCCTGTGGTGGGATCACATGCAGCCAAATCTTGAATATTATTTTGCTGTCCCTGCGACTACAATTGAGGAAAATGCGTTGCCCTGGGGGTAAGAGACAAATGTTGCATTAGAAGATCATTAAGTGTCAGTAGATGGAAGGCAACGTTTTAGGGAGTTTTCACCCGATGGCAAAAGCACATTACAAATCTATACATTTAAAATAATGAATCACAATGTAAATTGGAATTTATTACAGGGAAAGAAAACATGAAAAGTAGAGTTGGCTCCTGCCCTCTGAGTACACGTACTTTTACAGGTCTTTTTGAGGGGGAAATGTCAGACTGAACATCTGCAGCAATGCCAGAACAGTGATGGCATGAAGAGGTATTTCCCCGCGCTGACACATTGTGTTCGAGTGCTGATGTTGTGCATGAGATTGGCATGCCGCTTCATATGGCCACAAAAATAAAAGAGGCTGCATAGCTCTATCTCTGATTGTTCTCAGTGAGATTGGCAGTTTCTAATGTCATTTAAAATCCCACCTACAACACCTAGATGAGCTAAGGCTCAGCTGTAGTAATTTCACCCCAACCTGTGTTGTTGGTAGTATGAGCCAGAAGGTGCTTAATGGTGACCTGGAGGTGACATGGAGGTATTGACACACACTCACACACGCATGCACACACACACACACACCGGACATGAGCCATTCATCCCTCTGAGGGAAGGGATGGAATCTGGTTGGGTCTAATCTTGCAATTACTATGGGTCAACTGGCTTTCGGTCAGTCTGGTTTTACCATCATGCACCTGTACAGTGTGTGCCTGGATCAAACTGGGGTCCTGTGATCTGTTAACGTGCACTAACTGAACCTATTAACATATGTAGATAAAGAAGGGCAGCACAAAAACAAGTGGTTTGCCCACTGTTCTTGGTTTCTGAACAAATGGCACACAGACCCTCCAAGGGCCTCAAATAACCATACAGTGGTGGGTGCAGCGAAGGCTGCATCCCCCTTTAAGTTGACGTAATGGGCCATCTCAAGGGTAGTGCTCCTTAGCAGATGTCTTACGCAAAGCTCCCACCACAGTGCCAGTGTCTTAGTAGGGACAACTCCCCGCCTGCAGTTGTAACAGGGTCACAGACCTCTTATTTTTCATGCTGTCTGTGACTGCCCCCAAATGGGAGGATCTCTGAAGGTCCTAGGATGCCCAAGCTCCCTTCCAAATGGAACCCAAATGGGCACACATATTTTAATAATATGAAGATGCAGACAGGCAAACTAAAGTCTTCATTGTCCTGATGGTATGCCCTCATTCCTTAGAGTGGACATCTCCTTGCTCTTGCACAAAGTAATTTTTCGCTGATGCATTGTGGGGTCACACAATCATGTATATTCCTTTATTAATACATAATTGGCACAGATGTGCATAAACTCCAATAGCAGTAACAGAGTGATGTTGTTAATCCGGCTCTTGGCAACTTTACTATGGGCATGTTTAGTTATAGAATTAGTCACCAATTTATAGTTGAAAAATATAACTTGCCAATGGCCTTAAAGCCTGTTTTTATGTTGCGTAGCTCTTGCCTCTGTTTTGAGGTATTTGCATGATCTTGCATACTCTCAGTGATAAGGGGCCAGAGCTTCATGCTTTATCCATGGCCTTGCCCCAGTACATTTTCTGACCAATACTTTTGTCTAAGGATTTTCTTAACCATTCAAAATAGTTGAATTTACAGAGTCAAGTGAGTGAAAAAGGAAATGAATTGAAAAACAGGCAGGGACTCTGGTCCGTACCACATACAGTGCTTAGTTAGGACAGACTGTTAAATGACGATGGTAAACAGTGCATTGTGGAAACACCTGGTTTATCTTTATTAGGTAAGCTTTGTTTACATGCCTCTTCCATGTTCTACTATTATAGCAAAAATCCTGCTGAGTTCCATGAACTGTGACCTTCCTCCAACTCCAAATTTAAATTTGCGGTGAAGAGCTAATGCAAATTCAAATCCAAGTTTCTGCAATACAAGGTAAGCAACTACGATAGCAGATTAAACCTCTTCCCGGAATGTGTTATCATGAAAATCATAGTTGCACTGGGATGACTGTCATGCTTTTCAAAAGCCTATCTTGTGAATGTGTTGCTCGCATGCTTATCTCAGATGATTTAAACAATGTCAGTACTTCCACGAGTGTGTTGCTCGTTCTGGTCTACTCTGCATCCACATGTCCGTGTAAAATACAATTTACATCGTGTGGGTAGGCATTTTTTAATTATAGCTGCAAGTGACATCATTATCTATTACACCACTTTTAGGCATCTTGCCTTCAGCACTTATCCATATTTAAAGGATATGTGATTCCTGGCTAATAATTTAGCTTTATTATCGTTCACATTGTAATTACATATACAAGTGCTTCGGCAACTACTACAATAATGTCGTGAAAATCACAGCTATTATCAAAAAGCAACTTTTGAAAGGCAAGGAAAACCACAAATTTAACACAACAAACTACCAATGTTCTAACCATTTATATCACTGGGCAGCCCTGTCCAAGTATTAGTTTAATGTCACAATATGCACTCACCAGTGCAAACAGTGGCATAGCAAGGGGGGGGGGGACGCTCCGTCGCGGGTGGCATGAGAGTTTTAGGGCCAGCGGCCTCCCCCTGCTCTTTTTCTTTTTTTTAGAGTTTTATATAGCGCAAACTAGACCCAAAGATATCAGGCATCAGAGCGCTTTACATGAGCACAAGTTTCGTTACAGATGGACACATTCATTTTTGTTAGGCACGGGGAGATTAAGTGATTTGCCCAGAATCACAGGATGTTGAGCATGGTTGCCAAGATTCAAACCCGGTTCCCCAGCTTCGAGGTCATCCGCTCTAGCCGCAAGGCTACATCCTCTCCGCTCTTAGATGGGTCTTACATGCATTTGCCGCAGGGCGGCAAACGCAGGAATCGGCGTCAACCCCCCCTTCTGCTCTTCAATGCGGCCTATGTGGGGTGGCAAAGGCAGGGACCGCCACAGGCAGCAGAGTGTCTAGCTATGCCACTGGGTGCAAATAGTTATTAATATGTAAGAAAACAGGGCATTTTGCAGATGCCCCCCCACTTTTTGCTGGTTTTCGACTCTGACAGTGCACTGAAGCCTGCTGTCCAGGCTCCAGAGCCAGTACTCTCTGAGTGACGTGCAATTGGCATCCCCAATTGACAGGGACCATACCCCCCTTGTAAGTCCCAGGGCATGGTGGTAAAGGGATACTCAGGGCCTACAGCACTGGTTGTGCTACCCTGAGTGACCCAGGTGAAAAGATGACAGCAGGCTTGCCATTATAGACTGCAGGAACAGTACTCACTGCCCAATTCGGCTTTTCCCTCACCATGTGTGACAGGGTCATAGCACTGCTTCACGTATATGTCAGTCACCCCTAGAGAAGTTCTTTTGTGCCCAGGAGGCAGGGTGCATAATATAAAGATTGCAGACATGTAAGTGCAAGCTTATATGTTTCTATAGTGGCTTTACCATTAAAGGTCTCTATAAATAATAGGTGGTCATAGGATAACATGAGACTTGCACCCAGGCACACCCAGGTTGCTAGTTCAATTATGGTACTACCTAAATACGTTGAGTTTGGTATCTGAAAACATACCTTCTCTCCCCTGAATCTGGTGCCAAGCGAAGTCTGGCATGCCTCCAGGTGACTACCTAGTGGTTGCCCACCTGGTTACCCAAGCTGACATGTGCTTTGGATGGCAGTCCCGGGTTTTCCCACTGCAGCTGCTGCCAAGACACGCTTCAGACCTCCTTCCAGGCAGTGTGAGCATTTCCAGTAGTCAGAACAAAGGCTTGTGCAGAAAGGAGGTCACACCTCCCTCCTCCCAAGTAGGCTAATGAAGTGGCACATCAAAGTGGTGAGCGTCAAAGGCTGCACTGCCTCTGAGGAGGACACAGACCTCCTCTTGCCCCAGGCATGCTTGGAACCTGGCAAGGTGGGAAATTAGGTATGCAGGAGGTGTACACCTCCAGAAAGGCTGGCCACACCTCTAGGGTGAGCAGCCTGACCTGTACACCTAAAGTTAACTTCTGCCATCTTTAGGAGTGCAGAAATAGTGGGCTCTGGGTAGAAAACATGACCTACATCACCGGATGGGGTCACCTCAGGGGCGGACTAACTGCAGGGACTAGCTGGCAATTGACTACTAGCTCATACACCCCTAATTCCCCTACAACTAGGATTTAAGGGTCCCCTGACACCAGAACCTGAGATCTGATTAACATACTTCATAGAAGGACCAAGAGGGTATCCATGTCACCAACAACAGGACTTTGCCCTCCAGCACAAAGCAAAAGAGGGATATTGTGTCCCTGAGGCAACAGGATTTGGAATTGAGTGAACGACCCTCGTCCTTGGCTAAAGCTCGATACTTCTGAAGTGAGGGACCCTTGTGAAAGCCAGAAGCACCCTCAGTCTTCCCTGGATTGGTGGGACGATGCTTTGGAACCAATGAAGTGCTGGCCATCAGGCCCTCCAAGGAATCGCCCAAAAGTAAATGGTGTGGTGCATTGTGGAAGTGCAGTCCGGCCTTCACCGAAGTTTCAAGTTGCTACCGCACTCCCCTACACCTCCAGACGTCGAAGTTCCTTTTAGTTACTTTTAGAACTCCCAAGGCTTGTTGGTCATCAGTCCAGTAACCGACCCCTTAACTCGACGCTGCAATAAGAGGGCACTTCGCAACACCTGCGACCGACGTCAGCAATACCCCGCTCTTGTATATTTGCATCTACTTTCTGATGGCATCATCTCAATGGTGAAAGCAGATTTGGTGAGACTCCGGTTTAAAGGCCACTGATAAAAAGGACAACCACGGTACCCTGTCTCCCCGGGCCTGGTAAAAGTGAACGTATTGTTGGGCTCTGGTCCTCGGACCCCAAAGGGCTCTACCCTGTGAGGTGACTCGACCCCTAAGTGACCAATTGTCACTAGCAGATTTTCCCATTGACTGGAATGCTAAATGTCTGCACTATTTAATGCATTTATTTTCTAATGCTTTGAAAACCCATAGCTCTGGTTATTTGTAAGCTGTTTTGTTTATTTTGGTACTTAAATGTATATAAAAATATACTCTATTTTTATAAATTGGTGTTGGATTTTTCTTGACTCTTGTCAATTACTTATGAACCTTTATCATACTGTAAAACACGCAACACATGTTTCTCCAGTAATGTGTGAATGCTCTTCAACCAAGATTGAGCAAAGGATTGGTGTTGTGAATCCAAGGATCATCTTTGAGGCATTGTGATAATATTGCAAGGTAAAGGTCCTCACCCATGCCACATTATATTCCATTTTCTACAACATAAAACAGTCAAAACCACATGCTGGCCACTGGGGAAGTGTTCTATAAGTTCTTACTGTCTGCAGCAAAAGTGGAACATATAATAGTGGTCAGATTTTGAGTAGATTGTATTAAGGATATGATAAACATTCCCACATAATTAAATGCTTTGCACATATATTGACATTAATTTGAAACACGAAAATGTATTGAAAGTGTATTATTTCAGGTATAAACTGTTCATAGTTAATGTAGGCCTGTATTTTAAAATGGCTCTTGTTTATTGCTACTTTGCTTTGCGAAATGTGAACTTTTATTTTCTAGTAGAAAAGCTGAAGCAACATCTAAAATATGTAATGCTTTTTTTTCTCCTTGATCATGTGGAAAGAGAATGTTTTTTGTTCGCGATTGTGATGGAATTTCTTATCTGAATGGAGGTCTTTTAGTTTCACCTGCCTGTGCAAGCAACTGTATGTATTATCTGCTTCTTTGAAGGTCACAGTCAAAACTTGCTTGTGAGAAAGTTTTGTGTATTTTAATGGGACTTAAGCTGTATCTTTTCTGTCTTGACCTGATTGGTTGCTTGTTTGTGAAATTATTGTTACTGATGATGGTAAAATTCTGCTGTTTTAAGAATGTGTTTGCAGCATTTAGATTCTTATTCTCTCTCTCTCACAGTAGAGATTCAAGTTGCTTTTCTGTCTGCCTTTAGATGCAGATACTCTTCTTCCTTCATTTAGAGCTCACTACAGCCTTTAATAGGCTTTCTGGCAGAATCTTTTTATTTTGGCTTCTCCTAAGATTTCTCTGAGTTTCCCAAATTTCAACAGTGTAAGAAGTTCCCCTTTATGGGAGAACGGATTTGTCCCATTCTACCTGAGACAACTTCATAATAGAGTTTCTTTGCTGATGTGATTTTGAATTTCTTTGAATATATTGCCTAATACATTCCTGTATTGAATGACAAATAATCCTGAAAATTTGAGTTTGCAATTTTGAATATATTTTTAATAAACCTTTAAGGTTTTGAGCTTTAACACTTTGGGGCCGATTCACAGAACTAATCTGAGATAAAATTCTAAACTTACTACTTTTGGTATTGTTACATACCCTCTTCTGTGTCCTCTCCCTTTGGAACATGGAACATCGTGCCTGCGTGCACACTTGCTGTTCCGTGTTCCACGGTTCTGAGTGACAGTTACTGTTATGTTGATGCTGCTCCTGGTAGCACTGTGCCGCTACTCCAATAAACCACTTGTTCCCACTTACCTGCTGGATCTTCATTACTTTACAAGTGGCGACGATTTACTGGAGATTTTGCTTGCTGCTCTACCAAGCGGCACAGGTGCAGCGAGATTTCCCAGACCCGCTCTGTGCTTCCTTTCGACTCCGGAGTTGCTTGTGGAGACATTCTTGTTGCCGTTTCGACGTTGGTGAAATTCCGAACTTCCTATCTTTCACGGTGAGGCTCCTGTACATTTCTTCTCGTTTTTCGTGATTCCCAACCGTCTCCTCCTGGCTATTGGTTGCCGGTGGTTACCCTGACAACCTTCTGGCTGACGTCTTCATTGTGACGCTTCCTTGTTGCTTCCTTGGACACGGCTGTATGCACATCATTCCGTGCGTCTCTCACGTTGCCCAGCTCGTCTCTGGAACGTCACCACGCTGTCAGCCATCTTGGGAGGAATTTACAGTCTGCACGTTTCACGCGCGTTTCATGAACGTTTACGAGAGGAGAGCTCGTCTTTCGCTAGCTGCCAAACCTTGGATTCGCTTCCCACGGGCAAAACGGAGATTTCCTCTTACAGCTGTCACACGGTAGAGAAACTATTTTTTCCTTTTTGCTCCTTACAATCTGTTTTTAGGGGCAAGTCTAGCGTTTTACATAGGAAACACTTCATTTTCGTACTAACTTTGAGTACTTCCTTGCTTCTGTGACAAGCACACCTCTGGAATACCTCCTTACTGTGGTGACAGGCTCTCCATTTTCAAATACTTTACTTTGATAATAACTGGGAATACTTTCTTACTGCGGTGACAGGCACACCATACTACGTCATTTTGTCAAGACTACTATTTTGCCTGTTATTTGCTGTTACGACCACATTATTTGCTGGATTATATTTATTATTATTATTCCTTCTACATTCCTATCATACTATATTCTGCTATATATTTTTCATTATTATATCATTATTATTGTTATTCAGTTTTGCTCACTAATCTTGCTTTATCCTATATTCATACCATGCAGTTTGATCCACCAAGTAAGTTTTTACAAAACAAGGGTGAACCTCCCATTTTGTGGTCGAGATGGAAAGAAGAATTTGTAACGTATTTAAAAGCAATTGACGGTGAGCGCTTGTCTGCAGAAAGAAAGAAGAATATATTTCTTCATTGTTTGGGCTCTGAGGGTCAGGTTGTTTACAGGACTCTTCCTCCTGTGAGATCGGGGTGACTATAATGTTTTTGATGAAGCCGTTTCACGCATTGAAGGCAGATTTAAACCTACCACCAGAGTGGCGTTAAATAGATTTAAGTTTTATACTAGGGCCCAAGAAGAAGGTGAATGTTTTGACGATTTTCTTACGGCTCTTCGTGCTTTGTCTTTACATTGCAACTTTGGTATGATCACTGATGAGATGATCAGGGATCAGATCATTGTGCACGTGAGGAGTAAGAAAGTCCAAGAACAATTGTGGATCTTAGGTGACCCCAGTTTGGAAACAGCTATCAGTACGGCAAAAGCTCTGGAACAGTCCGAAAAATGGATCAAATCTATAAACAAGGAAACTAAACCATCTGTTTTAAGTGAAGTTAGTAGTGTCACTCCCGGCACTTCTAAGACTATACACGATGTTAAAGGTATACACGATGCCAGAATGAAAGCAAATGTTAATTCCAAAAATTCTTACTGTTATAGATGTGGTAATCCTGATCACCTAGCTTCTTTCCCATGATGTCCTGCCGTTGGGAAGGAATGCAACAAATGTGGACGCATGGGACATTTTTCCAAGATGTGCAGAGATAATTATACCAAGAAGGGTTCTTCTTATGTTTCGCCTTCAAACATTTCTAGAGGGAAAGTTTATACTATATCTCATGATTTGTCTTTGGGTGAAGATACTCAGTCTGTGCTTGAGTCTGGCATTGTTGTCTCTATTCTAGGCTCTTTTGATATATCAGAAACTAACAAAATAGGTCCGCCAAAATGTAAAGTGTCTATACTTGGCAGAGAACTTGAACTTATGGCAGACTCTGGTTCACCGTGGACAATTATCACAAAACAATATTGTTTAGAATCCTTGGGAGATCTGGTTGACGTTGCAAAATTATGTGAACCAGATATTGTAGCACAAAATTTTGATGGTTCCAACATCGATTTCGTAGGTTTCAAAGAAGTTCTTATAGTGTTTAAAGAGAGCAGTGCTGTCATAAAACTCTATGTAGCATTCAAGGGTGTGAATGTATTGGGTTGGCGGGATCAGGCCAAACTCGGTATAGTACTTAACCCTAGGAAGAAAGAACCTGTTTCAGTCATAGCAGTTACTCCTTCCCATGCTGAACAATTTACCTCGTTGTTTTCTGATGTGTTTTCTGAAAAACTTGGCAGACTGACTGGTTTCAGTCATAGAATAAAAGTGAGAGAAGGGTCAGTGCCAGTTAAGCAAAAGCTTAGAGGAGTTCCTATCAGCATCAGGGCTGTACTCAAATCTATGTTGGATGACATGGTCAAAGGGGGTATTATTGAGGAAATCGAATCGTCCGAATGGGTTTCACCTATTGTTTTGGCTCAGAAACCTGATAAAAGTATTAGGTTGTGTGTGGATATGAGAGTGCTTAATGCCAATTTGATTACTGATTGTCACCCATTCCCAAATATCAACGAAATGGTGTGTATGTTGGATGGTGCGTGTATTTTCTCCACTCTTGATTTGCGCTCAGCGTATCATCAAATTGAACTCACTGAAGACTCCAAACATTTCACTTCCTTCTTCACTCCCCATGGATTATTTAAATTTAAGAGGATGCCATTTGGTTTGGCGTCTGCAGCGTCCGTTTTTCAGAGGGCTATGTGCCACATTTTTAAAGATGTTGGTAAATTTGTAAAATGTTTCCAAGACGATATTCTTATTTTTTCTAAGAGTGAGGACGAGCATATCCCTGCATGTCAAGGAAGTTTGTTCAAGACTGAGAAAGGGTGGTTTGACACTTAAGGCCTGCAAGTGTAAGTTTTTCTGCAAATCTGTAGAGTATTTAGGCCATACACTTTCAGGCGAGGGTGTAGTACCAAAAAAATCATTAGTTGAAGCCATTACAAATGCACCTTCTCCAGATAATAGAGAGAAACTTCTCTCATTTGCTGGCTTATGCGAGTATTATAGTAAATTTATACGAAATTTTGCCACAAAGATGGAACCGCTCAGAGAACTAACCAGGAAATCCAATGAGTTTGTTTGGTCAGACAGACAAGAGTCAGCTTTCACGCAGATCAAAAACGAAATTGTGAATGCTCCCACCCTCAAGTCCTTTTGTTTGAACAAGAAATGCATCATTACTGTAGATGCTAGCTCTTATGGTCTTGGGGGAGTGCTCAGTCAGTGTTCTGGGAATGAAGAGTGGTGCGTTGCGTTTGCATCCAGAACTTTATCAACTACTGAAAGAAGATATGCAGTGATTGAGAGGGAGTTATTAGCGTGTATTTGGGCCATATAGCATTTTCGCAATTATGTGTGGGGAAACAGATTTATCCTCAAGACAGATCACAAACCTCTCATTGGTATCTTATCCCCGGGGGGTGGGGTGGAATTCTACTGCTCGTATTGCTCGCCTCACTTCCAGATTGCAAGAATATGATTTTGAAGTCATGTATGTACCTGGTAGGAGTAATGTTACCGCTGACTTTCTTTCCAGATTGCCTTGTTATGATGATCATGCTGTTCCTGATGAACAGGAATTGGATATAGTTGCTTCTGTCAAAGATTTTGTTTCAGAGGAATTCTGTGGTTTGTCTGAATCTGAATGGATGGCAGAAATGAAGAATGATACTGTGTGTCAGTTCATCCTCAATTGTTTAAAAAAGGGTGGTCCAAAGACAAATCTACCACAGCTGATTTTGCCCCTTTTTGTCAAGTTTCTCAGGAGATTGAGGAAAATTCTGGTTTCCTTTTCAAAGGGGGTAAGATTATTCCTCCAGTCTCCATGCAGGAAAAGATTCTGTTTCTTGCGCATCAAGGACATCTAGGTATGTCCTCTATGAAGCGACTTATTAGAGCAAATTTCTGGTGGCCAGGTCTCGACAAGATTGTTGATAGGACTGTTAGGGAATTTCCTGAATGTATAAGTAGTGACAAGATGCTTAAGGTTTCCTCCGCTCCTCTTAGACCAGTTACGTGGCTTGAATTTCCATGGCAGAAGGTAGCCTTCGACATCTCAGGTCCATTTAACCATCTACCTCAAAATGCACGTTTTGCATTGGTAATGATTGATTACCACTCCAAATGGCCGGAGGTAAAGTTTGTAGCATGTGCCACCACTCAGGTCATTATATCCTTCTTCAAAGAGGTGTTTGCGCGTGAGGGATCACCCGCAATTCTTGTAACGGATAACGGTGTCCAACTTATTTCACAGGATATAGAGAGTTTCCTAAGTATGTGTGGCATTAAGCATGTGACTACCTCCCTATATGAGCCAAGGGAAAATGGCCAAGTGGAACGGTTTAATCGCGTTGTGAAAGATAGCATTGAATTTGCGTGTAAGTCAAGCGAGTCCTGGAGAGATGTGGTAAGGAAAAGGTTATGGATGTATCGCATCACTCCTCACTCAGTTACAGGGGTGAGTCCGTTCAGACTTTTGAAGGGCAGAGAACCTATATCGGATGTCTGTCCATGGTGGGTCAGGAAAATTAACAAGGTTGAGAGCTGCATTGACTTGAATCGTGTGGCTGAACGTGTGTAGGATAAGCAGGACAAAATGAAAGCATTATTTGACTCTAGAATGAATGTTAAAGTTCCTGATTTCGCTGTGGGTGATTGGGTAAGGATCAAAAAACCTGGTTTCTTAGCTAAAGGTTCCACCAGTTTTGGTCATCCCATTAAAGTTGTCAAGGTTTGTAGAAATTCGGTAATTACACAGGATGGAAGGGTGTGGAATATGAGAAGAGTTGACAAGTGCAAAGCTCAAGAAAATGTTGCGGATGGTAGATTCAATTCAATGTTGTGTTCCCACTCTTCGCAATCTGTAGCATCCAGAGTTAAGAGCAATAACAGACCAAATGTATTACCTGCCAGATACTTGTCTTAATCTTGTTTTTTTTTTTTCTGTTTTTTTGTTTTTGTTAGGGGTGAGATGTGTTACATTCCCTCTTCTGTGTCCTCTCCCTTTGGAACATGGAACATCGTGCCTGCATGCACACTTGCTGTTCCATGTTCCACGGTTCTGAGTGACAGTTACTGTTATGTTGATGCTGCTCCTGGTAGCACTGTGCCGCTACTCCAATAAACCACTTGTTCCCACTTACCTGCTGGATCTTCATTACTTTACAGGTATTCACAGAAGGCATTTAGTAGTAGTAAAGTTAGGAGTCCTAACTTTACTACTACTAAACTGAGACAAAATCCTAACTTTACTACTTTCGGTATTCTCAAAAGGCATTTAGTAGTAGTAAAGTTAGGAGTCCTAACTTTACTACTACTAAATGCCTTCTGTTAATACCAAAAGTAGTAAGTTTAGGATTTTATCTCAGTTTAGTTCTGTGAATCGGCCCCTTTCTGTCTTCCTTTTGGGACCAAATAAGCTTCACAGTATTGAAATGTATTGAATTTGATGTCAGCCTCAGTCGGAACTAAAGATTCATTGGAAGCCACTTATTGAACTAGAATTTGTTCCAGATATTGCATGGAGCAAAGTGCCATAACAGATGTAAAACTGCACACCTCCAGGTCAGAATCATGCTGGTGCTTGACTCTCAGTTGGCTTGCAGTCAGGGGAGGCAAGGCCATAGGTAAAGATGCTAAGCACTGTGAAGGCATCAAACAAGCCTTGAGGACATTAGCCAACATCCTTGTTTGATAATGACGAGGGAGCTAGCAGTAGCCCAACCAAAATGATGATAGGCCCTGCAAGTTCTGGATGAAAAACACAGTATTTGAGCTCCATGCACCAGCTAGCTTGCCAGAAGGTTTTGTAGGCTTTATGAGTATCAGTCAGGATGGAAAGTCATACAGTGATAGAAAGAGCAGCAGATAAGGCTGGCTGCATGACATCAGCAGACAAAGGAGATGGAGACTGGTTTGGAGAAACTGACTGGTCAGTGATCTTGTGCCAGAAATTAGTTGTGGGTGTTACACTTTGGGCTTGGCATTAACCCTGGGCGTAGTTCGCGTAGTCGCTCTACGCGAAGCTACGCGAAGACGTCGAAGCGCTACGCGAGCTTCGCATAGCTTCGCGAGCGTGCGTAGCTGCTTGGCGCGCCCGTTCGCGATGCGTTTTCTTGCTCGGGAACGCGTCGTTCTTGTTCGGGACGCTGTTTACGTGCTCGGGGCGCGAACTTACCCATGCGGTCGCCTATGGGCGCGGCCATTTTGATTTTCACTTGTCCCGCCCGTTCGCGATCCCTTATTTCCTGTTCCGGGTCGCGTATAGCGTGCTCGCGATGCGCATTCCATGTTCGGGAACGCGTTGTACGTGTTCGCGACGTTTTGTGCGTGCTCGGGGAGAAATATCGCGCGAACTTACCCATGCGGTCGCGATGGGCGCGGCCATCTTGTTTTACCACTCTATGCTATGGTTCTGGGCCTGCTTTTCTATCCTCCCTCAATCTTTGCAATCCTTAGTTTTTTACACTGTTTTTCAATTTTTCTTTATTTCTTACCTATCTCTCTCTCTGCCTAAGTCTATATTTTGCATTTTTTTCTACTTTTTACTGTGTTTTTTTTACTTTCCAACTGTTTTATATAACTTTCTTCTTTAAGCTCCTACTTCTTCCCCTAACTTTATTTTTCCCTTCTAACTTTTCTTTTTCACCTCCTCCCACCCCAGAACCATGGCGAAGGGTAGCAGCAGCGGGTCAAAGAAGGGCAAGGGGCGTGCGCCCAATCGCCGCCTGCCTTGCGGCAGACTGCGCCCGCAGGGTGCAAGCCCGCCAGCTGTTTACGGAGGAGGAGGTGGCCGCCCTTGTTTTTTTTATTCAGCGCCACCTCCCCTTGACCTTGGCAGCAGGCGGCAGGCCAGGCTCCGGTTACCCGACCCAGGAGCGTCACCGTCGGTGGGCGAAGGTGCGTCGGGCAGTGTTTCGCTGCTCCGCGGTCCGGCGCACACATAACCAGCTGGCCCACCGGTGGTCAGACATTCTTGACCGGGAGCAGGACCTGTTGGACCTGCTAGGTGTCGAGGTCGTGGGGCTTGGTGAGTAGCCAATATATATAGTAGTATAAGTATTGTGATTTGTGTATACATTTTTTACAAATAATAACAAGAATAATGCTGCTTACATTGCAGGTAAATTACGTTTCAAAATCTTCTGTGATTGTAGGACACAGGTGCTGGGCGGTACTCTTACTTTTTGCAACTTTGCGCTCGCTTGTCATTATTATGTAAGAGTTTACTTTAGAGAACTTCAGTTAGGTAATGCTATTGCTAGAGAGACTGTAGTCTTTCCTTTGTCCTCCTGTCAAATAGTGGTGGATGGATTTGATACTAGGTTTAGTTACTATTAGTTGATAATTTTTGAGCGGTCTGCGTGACGCATCCTCTGTCACTGAGTGCTGCTTACCCCAGTCCTTTTGTAGTTTGTTTAGTGAGTGGTACTGGTAAGCTTAGCTTAGCAGTGTCAGTCAGCTGCAGAACATCAGATGCAACCAACCAACAATTTGATGTATGCATTATGCACTGACTTTATGCATGTGTCCTCCTTCTCACCTATGCATTTTTGATGGAAATAAAAATTGAAATGCATGCTTAATGAACAATTGGCCCGCCTGGAATAGGTGGGCTAGGTCAGGTGGTACTTAGGCTTAGTTAGTGTTCTGGATTTTATTTGAAACAATCAGAATGGAACACTGAATTAGTGTTCCCCAATAAGTAGACTGTCCGTGAATTCCGCAAGCCAGTAGGCGATCGGATTAGATAGGTCAATTTTATAGCAATTTTTGTTTCCTAAAACGTTTTTTGAGCGTTTTTTTAAGATAATTTATTTGTTTCACAGCAATCATTAATGTTTGTGTCTTTCTTTTTCTTTATTATATCTTACATGATCACTGATCTGCAGCACCCAGGGGCAAGAAGACGGGGTCCGAGTCGGCGGGACAACCACCAGAGGACCGCTCCTCTACCGAGGGCCCTGCTGCTGGTCCCAGTAAGTCCTCCAGTGGTTATATTAACAATTATATTGCCCTAACTTTTACTGGACCTTATTTATTCTGAACTATTAATTCTGGCTCCACTCCCTAATTATCTTTTTTACAAAAGATTCTTTGATCAGTTGATCTTGACTTGACTATCTGTTTCTAAATTCTGGTTATCCCTGCCTCTAAGTTCTAACTGCCTCTGCTATGAATGTCTGTACTCTGTACTACTAATATTAGTCTGTCGCTAAGCTTTCCCAGTTTGCATTGCCACTCTTTATTGTACGGTTTTGAATAAAACTCAGATTGACCAATACTAATAGCTCTAGCCACTGAGTCCAGTCCTTTCGGTTGTCCTCTTCTAGGCTTCTTAATCTTGAGGCTTTGACAATTACCACAAACAAAATGCACAACCAGATATTTGACTATTTTTGATAGGAATAGGATATAGTACATACTACTTGTATTCTGCACAGCCCCATGCAGAACTATGCACAATGAAAGAGGATGTTGGTGATGAGAGTTTGGAACTTGGACGTTCCTCACACCTCAGTCAGAAGTGAACCCACAATCCCCTGAACGACTAGCTAGTGTCTCATTAGGTCCCCGAACCCCCACCCGAAGATACCCAATGATTATGATTCCACAACCCAGAACATAACACACTTTCGCTCACTCACTCGTGTAAGTCCACCACCACCACCACACCAAATACCACATAGTCTATGTGTAAGTTCAAAAGGTTTATTTTCAAATGACAACTTCTGTAGGTTGTTCTATAAAATTCAGTGTACTCCAGCCAGCTCCAACAGCAAAATGCATAAGATTAAAACAATAAAAATTGTTGCAACAAGTGCATGCTGATATAGACAAAAGATCTGTGTTAATTCTGGGCGACTCCTCACCGTAGAACGTAGAATTACTGGTTACATGCATCATTCATAAGCTCTGCAAATCTCTGGTTCGTACTCGTAGAAGGGAATCCTCTGCCTGAGAAAAATGGTGCGTGTTAAATTTAATGCAAGCATTTGTCAGTCCTGCCAAAAAACTGTAACATGTTACCTATGGCTAAGTAATACAGACTAACGGAACTCCATAACAAAGTGGCTTGTTTTCCGACCTCTTGTACGCAACGCTCAGACAGTAGCTGTATGTGCTCATGTGGGCTCAAAAGGCGTCTTACTGTTACTGCACAACAAGCTGCGAGGTAACATGCGCAAAAGACATGAAGCGAAAAATGGTTGCATGGCTCAGGCTAACTTTGCAAAGAGTAGAGTATAGTATAATAATGACCTTAGGGACCATAATAACACTATTAGTGTCTGTCTACTGACTGTACTCTAGTACCCGATTTGGACTATTGAATGTGATTTATAATAATAAATATGTATTAACCTTTTTCAATCTTGCTAGTGAAAAATAATAAATAGGGGGAGGTGTACAGGCATCTAAAAATGTGTCATGTTTTTGCTAGGCGTACTACCGACCAACAGTGCCGGTGGGGCCAGCGGCGATGGCGTTGCGGCCATTCCGGAGGGGGCAGGAGATACAGGGGGTGAGCCAGCAGCAGTGGCGGGCGGTGGTAAGTTATATTCATGACTTATTGACATTGCACTAGCTGGAAGGGTGTGTGGAGTGGACTTCACTCACTGTACTGTTGTTGAGACTTATTAGGTATGAAGTTGTAGTGAACATTATACAACGGTTAATAAAGAAGACACCCTTTACTTAGCAGCATGAGCAATGCAGTACCAATAGCATTACCAGCGTGACTTCATTAACCAATGGCCTCTTATATCTGACTCCAACTCAGCTGTGAAAGTTTTATGGAGGAGACTAAAAGTCAGATCAGATGACCTTGATGGATGTGTTGAACAAAAAGGGAAAGAAGGGTGGAAGGAGGAAGGGCGGGCGAGATTTAATATGATGACTGGCAGAGAAGGATACGTTGGAAGCATGGATAGGTGGCTGATAGGAATCAGATGCATGTGTTGTTGAAGGATGGGTGGAAGGTGAAAGAAGAATGGATGCCTGCCTGGGTGGGCGACACAGTATGGGTGGATACTAGGGGTGGGCGGAATTTGCGTAGTCGCACTACGCAAAGCTCCGCGAAACGGTAAACAATCTCCGCGAGCACGCAAAAGTTCCGCGAACACGCGGAATTGCTTGTTCCACCCGTTCGCGATGCTTTTTTCCTGTTCGCGAACGCTGTTTGCGTGCTCGGGGAGAAATATCTTGCGAACACGCATTTTGAAAGCGCGAACAAGCAAAAAAATTCCGCGAAGCCGCGGATCGCGGAATTTTTGGTAATTCCGCGTTCTCCGCGGAACGCGAAATTACCCAAATTCTGCAAATTCCGCGAGCGGAACGGAATTTACCGCCCAGGCCTAGTGGATACCGTGGATAGCAAGAATCATCAGCGGTGTTT
Source organism: Calotriton arnoldi (assembly GCA_963921515.1). Classification (NCBI taxonomy): domain Eukaryota; kingdom Metazoa; phylum Chordata; class Amphibia; order Caudata; family Salamandridae; genus Calotriton; species Calotriton arnoldi. The sequence goes on from CAWUFW010001250.1 coordinate 2,615,432, forward strand.
GGGTGAAACTCAAAGCCAAGGCAAGCAACGGAGTGAGTGGACGCATGCGTTGTTGTTGGTGAAACAAAGTAAGGTTTGTGGAGAGATTAAGAAGAATGATTGACATTTACTTAGAATGGATGGATGACTGTATGTATTCATCATAGACAGCATAGGTGGAGACTGTCACGGGATGCTCAGTTTTAGGGAATGTTAAAGAAACCGCGCCAGCGTACCAAAGCCGATGTGGGGAGGGGCAGGGTGGGGGTAGTAGTAAACAATGTATTACGCAGGCAAATACAGGTAACTTTACTGTAACATACAAATAAATAAAGTGAATTTCATTGTGCGCACTGCACCGCCAAATGGGATGCAGTGTGCGCAACAAAATTAGTTTCATTTATTTATATGTTTACTTACCTGTAATTGGCCGTAATCCACAGTTTACTACCCCCATCCTGCCCCTACCCACGCCACCGCCCGGCCAAACTCCCCGAGTCCCACCAACGACCGCTACTGACCTTATGTCGTTGTCCCATATAAAAGCAACGATCATTGGATCAGATATATAATCTGCCTTTTTGTAGTAGCCAAGGCACTGTGAAATTGAGCAATTGCCCTCCATGTAACAGAGAGTATGGCCAGTGCCACCCGTAATAGAAAAATACGAGCTTCCCCACCTGCAAACAGTAGTAAATCAAACTAATGTTACTCTGCGTCATGACTCGTATGTTTGTCTTGGCTTCAAGCATAGATGACCGAGCTGGCAATGCCGGCTACAACCAGGTTATGTCATTTCCCTAAACTAGAGATAAGAAGAACACTGGTGTACTGTGTACTGCTTGGAGTCCATAGTGCTAGTATAATGCCTGAAACTCCCACAAATGTTAGAGGCCGAGGAAGTGGGAGGATAGATAGATTATTACCACAAATGTTATGTACTGTGCTTCTTGCTAGTGCTACTGTGCCATTATGTGTTGAATTAATTTTGTGTTACTGTTTATGTAAGAGTACTGGTTACAACAATATTTTCTTTCTTTCTTTTCCCAAGACAAACCATCGCGGAAGGAGTTGGCAGTCAGGGCCCGGCGCCGGAAACTGGAGGCCATATGCCGGGAGTACCGGAGGCTGGTGGCTCTGGCGGGAGGAGGAGGCGGCAGCAGCTGCAGCCTCGTCCGATGCCCCGGGCCCCAGCCAGGCCCCAACTCCAGCGGTACGGCGCCGCGGTCTGATAGCCAGCCGCCGCAAATCATTAACAGCCAGCACTGCTGCTGTCCCCCATTGTGGATGCCACTGCAGGGCATTCCGCAAGAAGATTCTCCTCCGGATGGCACGGCAAGAGGAGCAAATGGAGGAGCGGGTGAAACTCCTGGTGGACAAACACCTTAAAGCCCGCCGATTATAACATCGAGGACCCTGTTGCTTTGCCCCTTTTTATTCCTTGTTTTGGTGGGTGGGAATTGGGCGTTGGGGTTTCGGGACATTCTTTGGACTTTTTTCGTTTTGGACATTGGTTGGGGTTAGGGAGAGGGGTGGGTCAGGTGTGGGATAGTTTATTTTTGTTAGGGTAATAAATTATATTTATACTTAAACATACAATGTTAATGTTTTGTGGGGGTTACTGTTTTACGAATTAACGTCACATTGGTTTGCTTGCTGCTGCAGGGCCGCAGCCAGTGTTTGATTTAAATAATCTGCCGATGATGTATAACAAACAGATAGATGCGGTACCCCTCACCGAGTTATTTGTCCTACTAGTATTCTACCTCCCACCAAACTTATCTTACCTGTGATTGATGATGACTACGTTCGGCACAGCGATGGCTGCATGGTTTCCATAGAGAATGTAGAAGATGCCATGGTTGTGGTGGTAGTACTAGAGTAGACACTGGCAGTAGCATTTGCTAAAAAAATTTAAAAAAGAGACAGTCACTTGCCTGAGAAAAACTGTGGGAGGAGTAGTCGAACGAAGTGAAATACAGTACAGAAGACGACTGCCAAACAAACAATATTGCAGTTGCAACTGCTAAAGTCAAATTAAACATAATGGTGGCGGGGACAGCCTAGTACAAGAAGTTATAAACTGCAGTTGTGCTGTCGAGTGAGTCACTTAACTTAACACAATCGTAATTCGTAACCTTTACTGCTGTGTGGTAGGAGTTTGATGATTAATGCAATCAATGACGGCAATTAATTATGATGTACTACTATTAGCCGTTGACGGCTTGCACAATGACAATGCACATAGACTGAGCATGGGTGGCCAAGCAGAAGAAGCTCCTCGCCCTGCCTTGCAATTGAATTAGTGTTGCTTTCACCACATCTGCCCCAGCAAGCGTGTGATCAATTGGTGTACATTTTATGTAGTCACATCACACCTCAATATAAATCACAGCCCGGGGGAAGAGGGTTAGGGTTTGATGAATGGATGGGAAGGGGGTTTGGGGAAAGGTTTGAAAATGAAAAACAGTATGCATGGACAACAAAAGCAAAGCGCAATCTTGGCAGACGACCATGATCTTATCCAAAAAATCAATAAAGCGAGAAAAGGGAAATGCATGCGTTAATGATGAAGATTAGATAACTTGATGGTTAATGAGTAGTACATAATAACTCCTACTAGACAATTAGACAGTACAGGGCACCAGTATATTCTATTTCTATGCAATTTGCCTTGCCTGTAATATGCCCTCAGAGACCCAAATTCCATGTTGTACTGGGCTTACTTGTAAAGATAGCAAAGACAATTAACAAACATTTGTAGGGATCAATTAGCAAACAAACACACAACACACAGTCCTAATGATTGCAGAGAAAAAAGGAATCAAATTAATTAAAAGATGAATGATGAATGATACTAAAGTTACTGTATTATCATGCTAAAATTGTGGAGTTGAATCTCGTCCTTCCTCTTGGTCCTATCTTCCATGGACGCTCCGCACATCAATCTTGGTGGCCTTCCTGATGCCGATTGGTAAGGTAAATGTGAGTTGTGTCTCCCAGTATAGCAAGCACAGGGTAAAGGCCGGCCTGTAACGTCGAGATGGAAAAACAAAAGGGGTATTGAGAAATCAATGAATAAAAAAAAAAAAAAAACATCAGTTACGGTGGAGTCCAAGAAGAGAAGAGAGAACACTTTCAGAGTGAGGCGGCTTGGATATATCGTGTAGATTCTGTTTACAGCATTAAGCTACAACAACAACAGGACAGAACAGGCCCACCACAGCACCAGCCCGGCCGTGACCCAACCTCCATTTACCTTAATTTTTGACATAGCCAGACAAAAGGCATACACAGCAACTTAGCATTTTCCTAATTAACTGACAAAATCAATGCTCCGCTGTCAGTCATCACTACACTCGTGACTCGACTAGACCACTACATGGACATGTAGGTCTGCTGTGTTTACTACTTTCTTGTTGAATTGTTGTGTTTATGTTTACCTTATGCCACTTCATGAAATGCAATTAGTCCTTGAATCATCTCCGATCCAACTGAATGACTGCGCGCGAAAAGATAGTATGGTCATCATCATGGTGTGGTACGTGTTGTCCAACTACAACTCAGTCTGTATTGTTGACTCCGATTAAGTCCATATTCCATATTAAAAAATTGCAACAGATATTGGCCTGCACCTGCAGTAGTAGGAGTACAATTTGGTTATTAAACAACAAGAAAGGAAACATTGACTGTCACTTATTTACTTGAGTCACTTTGTAGATTAACTAGTAGAGTAGAGTTCGACTTCATGCACAACATCAACAACAAACAACAGCAATCGCTCAGAGTCTGCAAACATCCAATGCATTCCATCATTACCTGTCTTGCTCTTCTCTTTGGCTGTCAGATCATCAGATGCCTAGTGATGACATTTTTTTTTTGTTTTTGCGGGGCAGTGGCCTCATCATTATTACTCCAGTCCACATTCATTTTGAGTGTTAGGCGCTGTTTCGGTTTTCGTCGTATTCATCTGTGGCACCTTTGTCACAGTTTAAGTTGCTTCCCATGGTCAGCAGCACTGTGATGATGGTCCGCGGCCTGTGTAGTGCTCATTGCTGGTCATTTGAGTTTGCACAAATGTCAGCAAGTTTCTTCGAAGAGTCTATTGTCTTTCTCTGCCAAGTACCTTCTGTCCTGACAGTGAGGACCTTTGGATGCCTGCTGAGGCTGTAGCCTTCGGACACTGATGAGTTTCAGCTTGAAAACAAAACGGAGGATAGCTATAGTAGTCACGTTTCACTTCTAATGGAGGCGGGACTGGTAAAGGCAACATTTATTGTACTAATGTCTGGCTTGATGGAAATGTACTCGTGCGAGACAGGAAGATGAAGCAGGACTCTGAAGAGTGGACAGTTAAATGCACAGACGTGCAACTCCAATAGGGAAATAAAAAGAAGACGGTGGTGATGGTTTTGTTGTGATTTGATTTGAACCAGAAAGACAGATACACAGACACATAAAGGAAGGAAGAAAGCAACAATTTGAAAGCCTAGTTGTCAGGGAAGAGGAGCTCGTCCTCAAACTCTGGTGGTTCGGACAGAAGTAGGTCCTGTAACGCACTATTTACGTCATCCAAGTCGCTCTGCTCTTCCTGCTGTGATTCACGTATTTTGTAATCCGGTGGTATAAAGTGCTGATTCATTTTGATCATGGTTAACCTCTCCACGCTTTGGGCCGAGAGACTGGTCCTTTTCGAAGTTACAATGGCACCAGCAGCACTGAAAACACGCTCAGAAGAGACACTTGCGACAGGGGAAGCGAGATACTTTATCGCCAGCCTGCTGAGCACTGTCCATTGGCTTCTTTTCCCATACCAATACACCAATGGGTTTCCATCCATGAAGACCTCTGTTGGGTCATCCAGATAGGCCTGGACCATCCGCTCAATGTTAAGGGGTGCTCGGATGTGCTCGGCCGGTTTTGCCTTTGCATCAGCACTGGACTTACCATACCCCTGCTGTAGAAACCAATCAGTTGCACATTGTGCTGCGGACGATCCTGTTCTTGATGTTATTGTTGGTGTAGGTGACTGCTGGGAGGCAAATGCACTGCCCTCAGGCTCCGAAGTATAACTTGACTCTGGATGCCCTGTAGTACTGGTTATGGCCTGTGGTGGGGGGCCTGTAATTAACAGCCGTTCACTTTCGAAAATAGTTGCTTCCTTAGCTATCAAAGTTTTGTAGTTGGCAACATCCACTTCCGAAAAAGGAATTACTGCCTTGCTGTTCAGAAATACTTTGTACCGTGGATCCAAAATTGTGGCACTAATGTAATGTGGTTGTGACAAAATTTTATTTTTAATCCTTGTATTTTCCGATAAGCGAGCGGCTAAGGTCTCCGCCAAATGATATGCGTCTTGTTTGTCATCCACACCTGTGTACGTTTCAGACACATCCTTCAGCTGTTGCTCTAGCATGTGCAACAATGGGATAGCTTGGCCCATAGTACAGTCCTCCCTGCTGACTTCACGTGTGAAGATCTCAAAAGGAAGTAGCATCTCAGTCAGGCATTTAATGAGGTCCCATTGAGCCATCTCAACGGTCATGCCTCTCACAGTAGGTTCCCCTATTCTTTGCATGACATAAGCATTGAGTGGTATGTACAGTTCAAACAGACGATCAAGCATATAATAAGTTGAGTTCCAACGTGTTGGCACCTCCTGGATGAGCGCTTTGACTGGCAGTTTATGCTCACGTTGAATGACCCTCAGCTGCTTCCGGGCTTTAAAAGAATGGCTGAAATGTGTGCATATTCTTCTGCAGGTGACCAGTAAGTTGCTGACTTTTGATTCATGTTTCAAAAAGTCTTGAACAACAATGTTAATGCAGTGTGCCAAACACGGGACCCTGAAATAGCCACCATTGCGCATGGCCAAAACTACATTACTGCCGTTGTCCGTGGCAACAAAACCAATCGTAAGCCCTCTTGGGCGCAGCCACTCAAAGACCTTGGTGTTAAACTCTTCCAAAATGTTTGCAGCAGTATGAGATTTCTCCATGGCAAACATGGCTACAGTTGCATGTTTGCGAGTGGCATGAAAAATCTCTGCAGTATCAACACCAGCAGATAGCTGTTCTCTAACACCCACAAAACTGATCCAGTGTGCAGTGATGCACATGTAATCTGTGGCTTGGCAACTGGTCCACATGTCTGTAGTCAGGTGGATACTGTGAACAGCACTCTGCTTCAAGGCCTTTCCTAGCAATTCCAGCACGTCGTGATGTAGTGCTGGAACTGCAACTCTGGCAAAATAGTAGCGGCTGGGAACATGCCATTTTGGGCAGATGGTTGACACAAATTCCACAAAACCCAACCCTTCAACAAAAGAAAAAGGGAGAAGGTCCAGTGCTAACATTTTAGCCAGCTTCGCATTGTACAAACGTGCTATTGGGTGGTTGCGTTCGTACTGCCCCTCACCCCCAAACATGCTGATAATGGTAGGCTGCATGGTTTTCCTTTCTCTTAGGCTCAACGCACTTTTTGGTAGTGCGGACCTGGTACTTCTTGGTGTCTCCGGCTGACTCTTACTCTTGTGCCACTGAGATGTTGCTGAAGATGTGTGCAACGTTAAGACTGCACTGCTGGGGTCAGGGACACCTTGTGTACCACTAGTGAGAATGTCTCCCTGTCCTTCCTCTTCCACCGTGATCGGATCTTCTTCTACTCCTTTATCCCCACCAACACCAGTGGTTGCCGTTTTTTTCTGTCGCGAAGGTGGTCCTCCCAGCTGATCAAGTGGTGTTTTTTCAGATGGGTCATTTGGCCTCCGGTACCATAGTTTGTACCAAGCTTACCACGACTAACAGAGGTATTACAAATGGAGCATATAGCAATGTTCTCCTCCTTTTCGCTAACCGTAAAGAAGTCCCAAACTGGGGAGCTTAACTTTGGCCTCCTGCTGGAGGTGCCACTTCCAATGCCGGATGATCTGTAGGGTGTGTGTTGAATTTGACTCTGTGCTGCTGTACCACTACCTACTCCTACAGAGGTGGTGGTTGTGCTGGATGTAGGTCGCTGCCGGGCCTTTGCTAATGCAAATATGGAAGCTGTAGGTCGTGTTGGTGTTACCTGTGGAGGTATGCGTGCTACATCCCTCGCAGCGATTTTGGATAGAGTAAGAATGTTGGTCTCCATCTCCTCGGGGCCGGGAGTGATGTTCATGATGACTGGCTCGTCGTCATCATCATCATCATCTTGCTGTTCTACATCGACCTCCATAAGTGTAAGGCTTTCTGGAACCTTCCTTTTCCCTAGCTTGGTCTTGGAACGTGGCTCCCTCTCAGACTCAGTTTGAGGCTTCCAAGTGGCATCTAGATCATCAGAAGGGGGCTTGGCGAAGAACTCGATGGACTACCCCTCCTTTTCCTTGCTGGGGATTTGGAAGACAATGGATCTTCTGAATGAGTGGCTTCTTCTTCTACCTCTGCATGAGGCTCAATTTCCTGAACTGCCCCTACTTCAGGAGGAACAACAACTACTATTGCGGGCGGTGGTTGCGGCTGTTGTTGTTGACCACTTATCTGCTGTGTTTCCTCCTGCGTTGATTGGGTACTACTTTGAGATAGCGATAAGTTTATCTCCGGCTCAGCATCACTGCTTTCCACCATTAGGCTGGCTACCTCTTCTCCACTCATGTGCTTGGCCCTGGGTTGGTGGGTTGGGTCCACTGATGCGGATGTGCTGCCCCCAGCTTGCCCCCGGACACCGCTGCTGCAGGCGCAATTTTTTTTTCCCAAAAAAGGTACTGGCCGGCACACCAGACTTCAGTGTCACTTGCTTCTTCTGTTCCTTCTTCTTCTCAATAGCAACTTTCTTGGTACTGGAGGACCTGGTACCTGCTTTCTTTGGGCCCATCTTCTTCAGATGTCAGCAGCACTCAGTTGCAGAGATGTCTGGTCAGTCAGGTCACACGTCACGTTGTGTGTCCAGCAGCAGGATGTCTGTCTGGAAGTGCAACAGGCAATGTTGAGAGACACACCTCCTCCTCAGTCTTTGTGCACCTAAAAGCAAAAAAGGCAGAACATCAGTCAAACATAGCACAAATCAAACAAATAGAATATAGAACTTAGTGTGTGGTGGCCTCAATTATTAAATTTCAGAAACTCTTCCAACAACAACACACAGTGTAGCCATTTGTGAGACGTTGACAACAAGGCCAGGGCTTTCCTGGCTACTGTACACTCTGGAAGAATAAGAATATTAAAGAACTAAAACTAAAATGTACTGGAGCATGTTTGGCCTAAATTTGTGCATCACGTCACGTGTGATGTATTATATAGCAGCATCAGGGAGCTGCAGCTGGCAATGGGGATGGATTTGGCAGCAGTAAAACAAGAGGAAAAATGGAAAGACACGCAGGCCTATTTGGCAAAAACAGCACACTAATAACTACCACAACAAAATGGCCCCCAGAAACATGGTGACTCACAGGCACAAGGCACGGCAAACAATGAACTCAAGCAGGCCTATATATGGGCAGACAAAGGATGCCTTATAAAACACACACCGCTTTCATGCAAAAACAAAAATCCACATGGCTAAAAACACTTTGGAAAGTTAGACAACCACTACAACAACACTATTATAATGACAGTACACACGCAAAAAATGCATTTATTTACCACACCCAATAAGTGAAATAGTCAGACCCTCCAAAAAAAGCCAGATTTCGGAATTCAATTTAATCTATTCAATGCCATCTAGGGCCTAAATGATGCCAAAGTTACACAGACTACACAGAAACAGTTTTATGCACCCATGGTGACTACCTCTGGGCCTACTGGCATACTGGGCCGCAAGCTTGGAGGCCTATGGCAAAAGCACAGTGGCTGGTTTAACAAAATGGCCGCCGCCCACATGTCCAGGCCACCCAAAATAACAAAAAGTGAAGACAAAGGACAGGACCAGGCAGTTGGAGACTGTGGGAAACTTGCTACCTCTTGGAAAAAATTGTAAAACAAAGAAAAAATGACTCCTTGATCACCAAACTACATCTAAATGACAACCTGAGGAGTTTTTTGTGCAAAATGAACTAAATCAACATTTTCGAGAAGGTTTACTGATGCTCGAGAGATATTGTTCGCCAGATTGTAAATCCTGCGTGTTCGGCATCGCGATCGTCACAAATTGTCGTTATCGCGCGCGCGAAAACGTACATTGAGCGCGCGAAGAAGTTAAAAAGTGTAAGTCCGCGTTGTCGCGCAGTGCGGACTTGCCCAAAGTCCGCGAGCTGAAGGCCCAGGGTTACCTACTGGCTGAAAAGGCCTATTTATTTAACAAACACCACAAAAAAGAAAATACGCTCCAAAAACCACTTTTACAAATTAAAAACAATGCCATCCATGGCCTCAATTATGTTACAATTCAACAGACAACAAAAAACAGTTTTTATGCACCCATGAGGATGACTACCGCCGGGCCTACTGCCACACTAGGCCGCAAGCTTTGAGGCCTATGGCAAAAGCACAGTGGCTGTTCACACAAAATGGCCGCCAACAACAACAAGAAAAGGAAGACAAGACAGACAATGCAGGCCTAAGGCAAAAGCACAATGCCTGGCTTCACAAAATGGCTGCCACCCACATGGCCAGGCCACCCAAAATAACAAAAAGTGAAGACAAAGGACAGGACCAGGCAGTTGGAGACTGTGGGAAACTTGCTACCTCTTGGAAAAAATTGTAAAACAAAGAAAAAATGACTCCTTGATCGCCAAACTACATCTAAATGACAACCTGAGGAGTTTTTTGTGCAAAATGAACTAAATCAACAGTTTCGAGAAGGTTTAATGATGCTCGAGAGATATTGTTCGCCAGATTGTAAATCCTGCGTGTTCGGCATCGCGATCGTCACAAATTGTCGTTATCGCGCGCGCGAAAACGTACATTGAGCGCGCGAAGAAGTTAAAAAGTGTAAGTCCGCGTTGTCGCGCAGTGCGGACTTGCACAAAGTCCGCGAGCTGAAGGCCCAGGGTTACCTACTGGCTGAAAAGGCCTATTTATTTAACAAACACCACAAAAAATAAAATACGCTCCAAAAACCACTTTTACCAATTAAAAACAATGCCATCCATGGCCTCAATTATGTTACAATTCAACAGACAACACAAAACAGTTTTTATGCACCCATGAGGATGACTACCGCCGGGCCTACTGCCACACTAGGCCGCAACAAGCTTTGAGGCCTATGGCAAAAGCACAGTGGCTGTTCACACAAAATGGCCGCCAACAACAACAAGAAAAGGAAGACAAGACAGACAATGCAGGCCTAATTCAAAAGCACAATGCCTGGCTTCACAAAATGGCTGCCACCCACATGGCCAGGCCACCCAAAATAACAAAAAGTGAAGAAAAAGGACAGGACCAGGCAGTTGGAGACTCTGGGAAACTTGCTACCTCTTGGAACAAATTGTAAAACAAAAAAAAAATGACTCCTTCATCACCAAACTACATCTAAATGACAACCTGAGGAGTTTTTTGTGCAAAATGAACTAAATCAACATTTTCGAGAAGGTTTAATGATGCTCGAGAGATATTGTTCGCCAGATTGTAAATCCTGCGTGTTCGGCATCGCGATCGTCACAAATTGTCGTTATCGCGCGCGAAAACGTACATTGAGCGCGCGAAGAAGTTAAAAAGTGTAAGTCCGCGTTGTCGCGCAGTGCGGACTTGCCCAAAGTCCGCGAGCTGAAGGCCCAGGGTTACCTACTGGCTGAAAAGGCCTATTTATTTAACAAACACCACAAAAAAGAAAATACGCTCAAAAAACCACTTTTACCAATTAAAAACAATGCCATCCATGGCCTCAATTATGTTACAATTCAACAGACAACAAAAAACAGTTTTTATGCACCCATGAGGATGACTACCGCCGGGCCTACTGCCACACTAGGCCGCAACAAGCTTTGAGGCCTATGGCAAAAGCACAGTGGCTGTTCACACAAAATGGCCGCCAACAACAACAAGAAAAGGAAGACAAGACAGACAATGCAGGCCTATGGCAAAAGCACAATGCCTGGCTTCACAAAATGGCTGCCACCCACATGGCCAGGCCACCCAAAATAACAAAAAGTGAAGACAAAGGACAGGACCAGGCAGTTGGAGACTCTGGGAAACTTGCTACCTCTTGGAAAAAATTGTAAAACCAAACAAAAATGACTCCTTGATCACCAAACTACATCTAAATGACAACCTGAGGAGTTTTTTGTGCAAAATGAACTAAATCAACATTTTCGAGAAGGTTTAATGATGCTCGAGAGATATTGTTCGCCAGATTGTAAATTCTGCGTGTTCGGCATCGCGATCGTCATAAATTGTCATTATCGCGCGCGCAAAACGTACATTGAGCGCGCGAAGAAGTTAAAAGTGTAAGTCCGCGTTGTCGCGCAGTGCGGACTTGCACAAAGTCCGCGAGCTGAAGGCCCAGGGTTACCTACTGGCTGAAAAGGCCTATTTATTTAACAAACACCACAAAAAATAAAATACGCTCCAAAAACCACTTTTACCAATTAAAAACAATGCCATCCATGGCCTCAATTATGTTACAATTCAACAGACAACACAAAACAGTTTTTATGCACCCATGAGGATGACTACCGCCGGGCCTACTGCCACACTAGGCCGCAACAAGCTTTGAGGCCTATGGCAAAAGCACAGTGGCTGTTCACACAAAATGGCCGCCAACAACAACAAGAAAAGGAAGACAAGAAAGACAATGCAGGCCTAAGGCAAAAGCACAATGCCTGGCTTCACAAAATGGCTGCCACCCACATGGCCAGGCCACCCAAAATAACAAAAAGTGAAGAAAAAGGACAGGACCAGGCAGTTGGAGACTCTGGGAAACTTGCTACCTCTTGGAACAAATTGTAAAACAAAAAAAAATGACTCCTTCATCACCAAACTACATCTAAATGACAACCTGAGGAGTTTTTGTGCAAAATGAACTAAATCAACATTTTCGAGAAGGTTTAATGATGCTCGAGAGATATTGTTCGCCAGATTGTAAATCCTGCGTGTTCGGCATCGCGATCGTCACAAATTGTCGTTATCGCGCGCGCGAAAACGTACATTGAGCGCGCGAAGAAGTTAAAAAGTGTAAGTCCGCGTTGTCGCGCAGTGCGGACTTGCCCAAAGTCCGCGAGCTGAAGGCCCAGGGTTACCTACTGGCTGAAAAGGCCTATTTATTTAACAAACACCACAAAAAAGAAAATACGCTCAAAAACCACTTTTACCAATTAAAAACAATGCCATCCATGGCCTCAATTATGTTACAATTCAACAGACAACAAAAAACAGTTTTTATGCACCCATGAGGATGACTACCGCCGGGCCTACTGCCACACTAGGCCGCAACAAGCTTTGAGGCCTATGGCAAAAGCACAGTGGCTGTTCACACAAAATGGCCGCCAACAACAACAAGAAAAGGAAGACAAGACAGACAATGCAGACCTATGGCAAAAGCACAATGCCTGGCTTCACAAAATGGCTGCCACCCACATGGCCAGGCCACCCAAAATAACAAAAAGTGAAGACAAAGGACAGGACCAGGCAGTTGGAGACTCTGGGAAACTTGCTACCTCTTGGAAAAAATTGTAAAACCAAACAAAAATGACTCCTTGATCACCAAACTACATCTAAATGACAACCTGAGGAGTTTTTTGTGCAAAATGAACTAAATCAACATTTTCGAGAAGGTTTAATGATGCTCGAGAGATATTGTTCGCCAGATTGTAAATTCTGCGTGTTCGGCATCGCGATCGTCATAAATTGTCATTATCGCGCGCGCAAAACGTACATTGAGCGCGCGAAGAAGTTAAAAAGTGCAAGTCCGCGTTGTCGCGCAGTGCGGACTTGCCCAAAGTCCGCGAGCTGAACGCACAGGGTTACCTACTGGCTGAAAAGGCCTATTTATTTAACAAACACCACAAAAAATAAAATACACCCCAAAAACCACTTTTACCAATTCAAAAGTAAACAAGGCCATCCATGGATGCCCGGCCTACATGATGTTTAAACTTTAAATTCAACAGACATCACAGAAACCTGCACCCATGGGTACCTCGGGCTCTAGTCTGGGCCTACTGGCTGAAATTCCAATCAAAGAAAAACAACTAGGCCCCTGCAGAAACTACAGGCCACAACAATACATTTAAAAAAATATGGAAATCCCCCAAAAAATGTAGGTACAAACAAGCCCCAATCAAACAAACAAGTACACCAATTCTCCAACTTACTTGTAAAATCTCAAATCCAAGAGTCCTCAAATCCAATCCAATGATATGATGCAGCAGACAGACACAAAAAGTGATCCTTCCAGGTCAAAATCAAAATGCAAGTGAACAGCACATGGACAAAACACTGGGAGGAGCCTGCTGGACAGGAACAGGAAGTTTGAGAATCAGGGGCACTTCCTTCCTCTTGGAAAAAGAGAAAAAGGACTCCTTGCTCACCAAACTACATCTCTAAATGACAACCTGAGGAGTTTTTTGTGCAAAATGAACGAATTCATCTTTTTCGAGAAGGTTTTATGATGCTCGAGATATATTCATCGCCAGAATGTAGTTTCTTCGTGTTCGGGATCGCGATCTTACCAACACTGCCGCCGGAAGTCAGATCGCGCGTCCGAATGACGTGTTCGCGGTCGCACACTCTCGCGGGAACTTGCGGCCGGATTCCAAATCTCGTGGCGCCCGCGAACGGATAGGAAGTCGCGTCGGCGAACGCAGAATCACGGTAGGTCGTTACCGCGCGCGCGAGAACGTATATTGAGCGCGCGATGAAGAAAAACAGCTACGCTACGCCACAAATTGCGTAGCGCACGGTAGCTTCGCGTTCTACGCGAATCGCGAAGTTACCGCAACTTCGCAGGCTTCGCGAGCGTAGCGAATTTCACCGCCCAGGCTTACTTGGCATGGGCCAGTCCCTCATAAGATTACGTTTCACAGTGGAAAGAAGCTGAGAATGCTGCAGCTCTGCTAAACTGTGGCATAGCAATAATTACTCTTCTCACAAAGATTTTCTCTGAGGAATCCAGAGCCCTCTCATAATGTACATAATAACCACTGCCTTCAACTTATGGATGTTGTCCTCTCATGAACAAATCACCCCCTTCTTGAATTGCAATAAAAACGCCTGTGGAACAACTGGTGTTAGTATATATTCTCCTTGAAAACATATGACAGGACAAGAAAGAACACTAATGGCTACATGAGGCCTACTCCATAGTCAAACTAGCCCAATCACTAAAGCAACCCAACCAAGCACCAACTTCGTCAGTCTCCTAGACTCCGAATTCCCCGACAAAAAACAAAGGGGTATATTCACAAGAACGTGTGATAACTACCGCAAGAGTAGCGTAACGCAACTTTCAATATCGCAGCCTATCGCGGGAAAATAACCCCGTGTCAACGTGGAATTCACAACAAGGCGGTAGCATGCAATAGTCACCAGATAACACGTCAAATGTCAGCGTGAAAATCAACGCCACGCCGAAAAAATGCGAAACGCGAACGCAAGAAATCATGCGATGAGGCCAATCGCGGTACAAAAAGTAGCGAAAAGCAGCCACAGGCCTGAAAATCCCACACGTCTGGTGGGAAATTGCACCATAAAAACCACAGAAACAACACACCAGAAACAAGCCAAAGCACGTAGCAACATGGATGCACCCTGACCCAGCGCAGAGGTCAACGCGAACCCCACAACCCCCACAGACCACCAGCAAGGAACAACGGGGCTGGGGAAGGCCAAGGAGAAAAGGGAGAGGAAGACGGGGTGCAGACCGCAGGAAAACAAGACCAGCGCCACGGAGTCACAGAACACTACCAGCAACTGACCCACAAGCAGACCACCTGGAATGCAGTCGGAGTGCAGAGGAGGCCAATCCAGGAGGCCAAGAGGCGCAGCCAGGACGTGACAACCTAAACCAGGCACAAACCCGCTGCCAAAAGGAAGGCAGCAATGGCGACAGGAGGTGGCAGTCCAGCGCCACAGGAGGAGCTGGAGGAAACCCAGGCCACAGTCATCAGTGTGGAGATGGTGCAAGGAGGTGGGAGGACGGACACAGCTCGACAGGACCCGACACAACAACAACAGGGTGAGGATCCAACAGGGACTGGGGGGACGGGGGGTGATGGGCACAATGGCACACATGCACAACGAGGTGTAGCACACTGCACACCCACAACTACCCAGGAACATGTCCCCCATCCCCGTGGCACACTGCAGCACACACACATAGCAATCACAGCACATACCATGACAATGTGGCACAAAGTGCAACACCCACACTGCAGAACAGGGGACACAACTGGGTGCGCCCAGGCGCAGAAACAGATCAATCACATTGGACAGAGCAGGGAACTGTGAGATGCATATCTACGGCTACAACCCCACATCAGCCATGTAGGCCAAATGTCCACTGTCCCAACTCAAATAGCCACCACCGCCCAAAGTACATTGTCACACAGTCTGCATGTCGACAAGAACAAGGCGCCAACACAATGCCAACATGCACCTCCCCTTCACAATGCAGAGGGACAAACAACACCTCCAGCAGGTCAGAACAGACAACCCATCAGTGATGCCGGAGACGAACACCACACCTTCGACACCGACGCCCTACAACAGCCCATGGACATCCCACACAACCCACCACCAGGGCAGACAAGCTACTCAGAGGAGAACCCAGCCCCTGCAACAGACCACACAGCATGAAGCACCCGCAATCACGGCTGGCTCACAACACTTCACTGACCCACACATGGCACCCCAATGCCAGGTGCCAGAACGCCAAAAGGAGGTGGCCCAACAGGTGCGGGTGTTGCCGAACCCATGGAATGCGAACTAGAACACATACGTGGGTGTCCAATACCCTTCAGGGACCACCTGCACCTCACAAAGGAGACCCACACTGCCATAGAGACACATGCAGATGCACATACCCAGTACAGAACCACGCCCAGGGGCACGCACATATCAGTCACACAGCCACATTGGCTCTGCGTACGACGGCACAGTCCACTCCCCTTACGAATTGAGTGGGTGACGACAAAGCTACATGTCCAGGTTCTAGCCCTCTGCCTGCGGTGACATATCTGGGTCCGCTGTACACAGCACAATGTAATGTCGTAGGGCCCAGGGCCCCCATGCATACAACAAGACCACAGGGACGCATGCACATATTATGTTGAACTGGCTACGGGCATGTGCGCCCGGCCCCTTTATTGGCAGGGCCACATGTACAGTGACGCCTGTGCTGGATGTGTGTGGGGTGAGTATAAGCCAGCCCACACGGAGTGCTTGGTGCTGGCAACAACCTGAACAGTGGACACCAGTGTAATGGAAACAGAAAACACCAGCATAACAGTGTCAACTGCAGAGCAACATGGAGGGATCCGGAGTAAGGACAGAGGTCACCCAATATTCAGTCAGGTGGTTCCGTGAGTTGCAGTACACTGAGGTAGGGGCACTAGAGAAGAGCGCGCTCATGTGAAGAAATTGCTAGGATTGTGTCCCTTCAGGTTAGTCCTGATGCAGATACAGTGGGGTGTGGTACACCTGCATCAACTTCCTCATCAATGTCCCAGGTCTCCCACACTGCCTGAGGTGACAGTTGCGTCCGCAGTCCAAAGCGCAATACCCAGTCATAGATCCGGGTGTGTAGCTTGACTACTACCACCAGTCTGCATTCCTGCCTTGGGGCTGTTGCCTCCTGCCCTCCCATTGTCTGTGCCTTCTCTCGTCCACACACTTGACACATCTTCCTCATCATAGTCCCAGGTCTTCCCCACTGCATGAGGTGACATTGCTGCACAACCTCACAACAGCACAAAACTCAATCAGTAACGGACAATGGCTTGCGGTGAACTGAGTCACTGGCACCTGGAGTGCTGCAGCAGGGTATCAGGCCGATGATGGCATCCACGACAGGTCTGAGCAACTCCGTAGGTCTGTCAGGACCACCGTTTCGACTCTGGCAGATGGCGGTTGGAGGTGGTCCTTGCGGTGGTGGAGTGTGCCTCCTGCGGTGATGCGACGTCCAGGCCGGTCAAGACTCGATGCTATGTGTGGGCCCTGGTGGCCTGCAGTTGAGACTGGAGGATGCGGACAGCGCAGGTCCACAGAGACATGGCGTTGATGACCACAAGACCATCGCTACAGAGGCCATTTAATGTCTCAGAAGAAGGGGTCCCAGGCCTGAGCAGCACAGAGTTAGTGGCCCCGGATTCACTGCGGCCGGCAAAGGCACCCATCCACGGGACGGTGACTTGCGGTGCAGTCAGATGGGCCATGCGACCTGAGCGGGTCCCCATCAATGTCCGAGGTGTATGTTGCGGAGGGTTGCCGGGGACAGTGGAAGGTGTCCTCCAGGGCATTATGCGGAAGGTCTGATGTTATCTGGAAGCAGCAAATGGAGGAGTGGAAAGCGCAACCCTCGTTTTCACCAACAATTCGGTATCAGCTACATGAGGATGAAAACTAGCCCCTATTCCATAGACTCAAACGCCACCAATGTATGACCAGTGAGTCTCCAAGAATGTCGGGGAACACACTTAGTAGCACAGGTGCTGAGAGGGGATGCAGTCTGCGATGATGCCGGTACACAGATGTGAACTCCAACATTGCCAAATCAAGACTCTGTGACCTACTGGACCACAGTGTAGGCCGGAGGCAGCGGGCAGCAGTGGCCCACAGCCACGTGTCGTTGGCTCGCGAGGCACAGAGTTAGTGACACAGTGGCAGTTGTCGGTAGTGTTCAATCACCTCCGTAACGATGATCCTGTTCCCTCCGGACTGCAACTCGTCATCCTCTTACGCCTCTCCGTGCGTGCGATGAAATGTATTCTGCCTTTTGAATTACCGATGTTCAGTTCCAAATCTGTGATCCCACTCGTGCGCAGCGTAGGCCGAGGGCAGTAGTCCGCGTAGGCCCACAGACATGTGTGGTTGTGATGCCATGCACAGACTTGTTCCCACCACATCGAAGGGTGTATAGTGAATTGTTCTCTGCCTTAAATAATGTTCACTGCCATGGTGTAATCAAGACTCAGTTCCAAATGTGTGACCTACCTGACCATGGTGTAGGCCTGAGGCAGCGGTCAGCACGGCCCATTCACCGAGTGTCGCCCGCATAGGTTGGATGGCCCCCACCGGCCTGCGTAGTTCAGGTTCAGTGGCACCACGTGTTCGGTCACCTCCGTGTATGTGACCAGGCATTCATCCGGACTGAGCTGCATCTTCCTCTTACACCTCTCCGTGCGACCACTGGTGTGGACTCTGCCATTTGTGCTTTGCGACTAGGTGCTGGATGTATGACCTACTGGTCCGCAGGGAAGTCCTGGTCCCTCATTCACGTGTCGCCGGCTGGCGTTGAACAGGGTTAGTGGTACCACGTGTCGCTGGCTGGCCTTGAACAGGGTTAGTGGCACCACGTGTCGCCGGCTGGCGTTGAACAGGGTTAGTGGCACCACGTGTCGCAAGATGCCCATATGGAACTCTGCCTCACAGTTCATGGGGGCAAAACACACAAGATGATGGACGGAATGCTGCACATTGGCAAACATTCACCCCCAGTCACAGATCTGGGTTTAATCCATCGTTATTTTGCTTCACCACGCCACCCCAGTTCAGACATAGCCATATGCAAATCAGTCTTGACCCTGTGCCTCATGGGAACAGTCCAGACCGAACTGCCAAGCCATGTCTTCCCTGGACCGGAATCAAGCATCCTAGGACCGGTTTCAGGCTATCAGCCTTCATCAGCCAGGATAGCTTGACTCCAGTGGCGTAGTGAGCACGGGACTCACGTCTGGGCATACCCTTCCCACTTAGGGCGAAATGCAAAACACACAAGATGATGGACGGAATGCTGCACATTGGCAAACATTCACCCCCAGTCACAGATCTGGGTTTAATCCATCGTTATTTTGCTTCACCACGCCACCCCAGTTCAGACATAGCCATATGCAAATCAGTCTTGACCCTGTGCCTCATGGGAACAGTCCAGACCAAACTGCCAAGCCATGTCTTCCCTGGACCGGAATCAAGCATCCTAGGACCAGTTTCAGGCTATCAGCCTTCATCAGCCAGGATAGCTTGACTCCAGTGGCGTAGTGAGCACGGGACCCACGTCTGGGCATACCCTTCCCACTTAGGGCGAAATGCAAAACACACAAGATGATGGACGGAATGCTGCACATTGGCAAACATTCACCCCCAGTCACAGATCTGGGTTTAATCCATCGTTATTTTGCTTCACCACGCCACCCCAGTTCAGACATAGCCATATGCAAATCAGTCTTGACCCTGTGCCTCATGGGAACAGTCCAGACCGAACTGCCAAGCCATGTCTTCCCTGGACCGGAATCAAGCATCCTAGGACCGGTTTCAGGCTATCAGCCTTCAGCAGCCAGGATAGCTTGACTCCAGTGGCGTAGTGGGTCTGGTGCTGTGGCCGCTGGCCCGGATTTGGGGTCACTGCCATTCATGACTCAGGACAAAGTTTCACACATGGAACCTACTGGTCCGACGAGTGGGCCGAAGGCGGCAGTAGAGTGCGTCAACGAGAAAGGAGTAAGGCGGGCCTGTGTTGTGGAGGCCGTGATGGTCTGAGGAGGCTGCCAAGGTTGCGGGCCTTGGGCTTGGAGCTTGTGCCGGCACGTGGTGGGCCCTCCTTGACACACGCCAGTGTCGGCAGGTGATCAGTGTGGCCTGGCTGCGCAGGGGCGGGCCTGACGGGTTCGTGGTCTAGCGTGCCGGGGTCCGGCAGGCACAGAGCATCGCAGGCAACTCCACTCACGAGGACGGCGTCGGCCTTGTGGTGGGGTGGGAGGCGCCGCCCTGGAAGAGACGTGGGTCTTTCCGGAAGAGGACCACGCCCAGGCCTACGTGCCTTTTATTCACACCCCTACGCTGGCGTGGCGTACGCCGGGCCATCCCACTCTGGTGACTCTTAGGGGGGCGTAACAGGCAACATTTCCACACGGTCCCCCACTGGCTGGGGTGACATGGTGGCATCCACTGTCCACTACACTCCATACACCAGCGGTGTATGTCGCCATGGATATGGGTGTGTTCTGCATACTGCGGTGTGTCCAGCACATCTCCGCCACTCTTGGCATTGTGTACTTTCCCAATCATGGTTCTACTGCATCCTTCACACATGCCTGGTTGCCACCTCTCCCCACATTAGGCTATTATGTGGCTGAGGTGCCATGCCGTTGCTGGCTCATGTTCAGGGCTTGCCCATGTGAACATTGTAAGTTGTTCTGTCGTGTCTGGTGGGTGGGCATGTTGTTGTGCCTGTTGTATATGATTTTGTGACGTGTGCATTGCCTGAGTTGGGAGTTGCATGGTTGTGGAGTTGAGGTGTGTGGGGTGTTAATTTGGATATTGCCAAGGGGCTGTGCATTTCCCTTGTTGCCATCCTGGGAACGCTGGTTGATGATGGACTGTCGGAGGATGAAGGTATCATGCACACTGGCTGTGTATTTGAAGGCGACATTGTTGGGGGTTCCACGGTGTTCTGTTGTTGCCTGCACATTGATGTGAGATGTGTGCTTCCTGTTGTGGTGATTGTGTGCTTTGTCACCAGGGGGCACAGGTAGTACATGTGTATTGCCCCCAACACGTGCGTGCATCCTGCTTGGGCGTATGGTCCTTGCTTGGTCTCCAGCGGATCCTGCGCATTGTGTTGTACGTATGGGGACTGGGGTACCAGGGTGATGGTGATGTCCAGGACAGGTGTGTGGGGACTTGGATGTGGCTGGCTGTGAGTGTCCTCTGACTCTGGCGGGTGTTGGTTGGGGGGGCCCAGGGGCCAACAGGTGCAGCCAAGCCAGCAGCTTTGTGTGGGGTGGGATGTTGGTTGTCCGCTGTGTTGGTGCCGTAGGCCTGTTAGGCGATGATGGTCAGGATGCGTAGGATGTTTGTCACTTTCAGTCTGTAGTGGACGGTGACATTGTCAGATGTTGGGTCTGTGCGGCTGGCACGCTTCCTGGGGGTCCGCTGTGTTTGTCTGCGCTGCGTCTGTGGTGGTCCGGGGGGGGGGGTGTTCTGGGTTTGGGTTGGGGTCCTGGGGTGGTGGTGGTGGGTGTTGTGGCCCTCTTGGGTGTCCGGGCTGCATGATGAGTGGCTCCATGGCATCTGTTGCCCTTCGAATGTGGCCCTGGGCTGTGCTCCCTTTTGTGGTGCTGGCTGCCATCCGACTTTACACCAGGTCAGAGCAGGTGTAAATTTCCTGGTGCTAACGTGCCTTATCGCTTGTTTTGTGTTCTTATCGCCGATGTGGCTGGTCGTTGTGAATGTTGAGGTGTGATGTTGTCTCGACTTTTGGCACGGGAACGCCTACTCTGCATCTCATTAGCGATATTTGCGGGGGTCCTCTGTGGCGATGTTTTTTGCGACTGCTATCGCGGGTAAACTGGTGCTGTGGGCTGTTAACACCGGCTTGTGAATGGGGAGGTAAATTTATCACGACTTTGGCTGCGATAACGTGCCGTAAATTCGGCGATAGCTCCTTGTGAATATGCCCCAAAATGTTCCATTCTGCAGCATATTTTGCGACATACTCCATAATCCCCTGGCAAGCCCAAGACCAAGGGAGGTGCTTGTCCTGGACTAATAAGTAAGCCCATCCGCTCAGGCCACTGTCCACTCACCATCCATTACACAAAATATATCAATATATATTAATAAAAAAAAGTCCAATATAACATTAACTGGTTTGCCCAACTTTCAACAATATTAATCTGCAGCACATAGTGAGTGATCGTCAAATGGATATGCAAATATAAAATCTATCTGTCACAGGAAATGTTCTTTAACAGGGGTGTGTGGCGGGGGTTGAGAGCACTGTGGGATCTATGCTGGAGGAAATTGATTTTCAGATCTAGAAATGTGTATCTGAGCTCTCCTATGCATACAGTTTTAGAGAAATGGGCCGAAAATAACACAACCTTTTCCTCATCTTACACCTCAATTCATTTCAATGCTGTCTTTTCTTTAGCTAAATCCCTCGTGAGCATAAGGTAAATGGCAGGATTGAGGATGTTGGGTGATCTCGTGTATGGTTCGTGCAATGGAGATAAAAGCGTATGACTGATGCTAAAGTTCGTTTGATTAGATTTAAAATATACGCTACTCAAAAAGCTGGTTTTACACCAGACAATAAAAATGGCTACCCTGAGGCTAAAAACAAAATTTTAAAAATCTTATAGACCTTGCACCTTTGCCATGGTTTCCCCTGACGTTTTGTTTTCTGACCTCCTGTTTCACTGTGTGCTGAACCTAATTTTTGCTGGCTTTTAGGACAGTGCACTTTTTCACTGCAGACTAGTGCTAAAGTGAATGTGCTCTGTGTCTAAAATATAATGGCATTTGGTTTCTCCATGATTGGCATATTTGATTACTAATAAGTCCCTAGTACAATGTCCGAGGAATCCAGCTCCGTGTTTTTGCGTTGACCGCGACCGCGAGGAAGACCGTGACCGTGAGAAGGACACCTCAAGCCTCACAGCTTCCGGCGCCGGCGCTGATACTGTCGACATTTGCCTCGGTTTTGACCCCCCAGCTTCCATGAGCGGGCGGCGGGGGGGCTGAGCGAGTTGCGGTAGATTGAGGCCGTGGCCCTCCTGGTCTGGAACTGGACCTGTGGCAGCAGTTGTGCCTCCTTCGGCACCTTGTAACTTGACCCGCAAATGTTCACCGCTGACTGCATCTCCACACATAGATCATAGGAGAGCAGAGAGTATATGAGCACAGCAGAGAAAGCGCTCCGGTGGGGCAGCGCTTGGAGGGCGCTTGGAGGGCACCTGGAGGCTCAGTTGAGTTAAAAAATCCAGCGACCAGCGACCAGTGAGTGGCAGTGAGTGGCCAGCGAGCCAGTGACCAGTGAGTGGTGGTGAGTGGCGAGTCTGGGTGAGTTTGGGTGTTTTTTGCCACCCCCCGTTTCGTCCCCTGAACTGACATTGTGCTGGCATTGAGTGGTCATAACAGTTTAAAGCCTGTTGCCCACAGCCCACAGCATACAGCCTACAGCCAACAGCAGACAGCACGCAGTACCGGTGGCAGTGGTTCCTGAGGGGTACAGGTGCGCAGGTGCCGTCAAACCACTGTACGGGGAGTGTGGGGGAGGGTATGGCCCAGTAGCATACGGAGGCCCCGCAAAAAAGAAGGAGGCTAGTACAACTATACAGGCCACACACCCCTTTAAGAGACAGTGCAAAGAGCAAAGAACCCAAAGAGCATAACCGTGGACAGGCGTTTGGCCGGGCTTGGCCGGGGTTGGTTGCCTGAAGTGGCGTCAAAAAAATAAAAAAAAAGCAGGTAGCTTCAAATTTGGGTGAAATATTCTGACAAACAACCTGTACCTTCAGGGAGGAAAATGACTATTGCAATTCCCGCCATACAGCTTAATATTGGGTATAAAGAAGAAAAACAAACTGAAATAAAAGGAAAAAATGAGGTCAGGGAGACCCAGAAAGCAACTGGCACAAAAAACATCAAGACAAGGTACCAAGAAATCCAAGGAGATAGATGAATCTCCCAAAAATCAGCTCAAGAAAAGACAAGCCCATTAATTCCTTTACAGTATTCTATATTTGGAAAATCGACCCCTAACAGAAAGTTCATGTTTCTAAAAGATCCAACGACAGCTATCTTTTCAGAAACAGGACAACTAGAGGGTTTTCCGAACCCATTGACACCACAAAAACTTTTAACAATAAAGTCTAATAGCACGGAGAATAATAGCACACAGGAGGACAGTAAAATCAAAGAAAATGCCACCGCTGACGATCAGGCAAATAGCAGCCGGTTAGTGATACAGGCACAAGTCCATGCTTCTGACTATCCACACTCAACACCAAAATCAGTATTGAATGTAGGTTCATTTAAACAAATGTCAGAAGAAATACATTTGGAAACATCAGATAACCCTCAATCTCCAAATACCCAGCATAACAACTCATGGCTGCACTCAATATCACTATCAAGCAAAACTGACCTTCTTCAGGCGTTGGAAGCTAAAACTCGTAATCAATCTGAGAACGGAAAGAGTAAAGAAACAAGCGAAAAGGAAAAAGAACACTCGCAGCCAATAATTGAAATATCAAGTACATTGGAACAGCCCATTCAAATTCAGAGCCAAATGAGCCATAATGAGAAGAGAAACGACCAAGATCTGACTTCACAGTTGCAAACTAGCTCCATTGAAATAAGTTTTTCACAGAACAATATAATAACAGCAGATAAAGCAAAGGAACAAGATAGAAGCGGAGGAGGGCCCGCACTAGAAACAAAAGAGGGGAACCATCAGACAGCATACACATCGCTGTTAAAAGTGCTAGAAACCACAATAACAGTACTCAATATGCAATTGGATAATTTAGACACACAGATTGATCTGATGAATATAATAGCCTCATATATCGTAGGAATCAATACGAAATTGGAAACATTGGCCGACTTAATGATCAAGGAGCGAGAAACAAACACAGTATCAGGCAAAGATTGTGTATGTGGTCCAATAATCGATAAGCTGAGTAATGTGCCAGCAATCCTAACAAGCATCTTAAAGGAAAGGCAAAAGACTGGCGATTGTTGGACAAAAAGTACAAATCTTGCAAGCAAGTCACCAAAGTCAAATCAACAAACTTCCTTTGCTGGTCAATTAAATGCATTGATTACATCAGATTCGTTAATGATCTCGAATAGAGGGTCAGGTTTCAAACACAACAACAGTGAGCACGGGAAAGAACCACCAAAGGTTTTGCTCACAACTGACCGACTAAAGATCATTAATGAAGGGACAAGGATGGAAGATAAAGACATTGGCCAAGTAAATCATCCTCTGACCTTACTAGATGGCCAAGGCAATACAGAAACATGCTTGCAAACCAAGAGACAGAGGAAACGAGCAAGGAAATCTAGAAAGAACAATCGGAATACAAGAAAAGACACTAACACCAGTAGGAGATGGTTTCATATCTTTGAAACTAAAAAACCACAAATAAGTCTAGAAACGCAAAATACGCATACGGAACAGATGACTATAGTTGAGGAAGAGCAAAAACAAGGTCAGCTCACCTCGTCGACGTCATTAAGTCACAGTCTACAAACAGACAAATCAATTGATATGATACAGACAAACCAAGAATCATTGCAAATACAAACAGCATCTATTGACAACAAACCATTGGAAGCAAAAATAAGAAAGCTTCAGCCACACCACAATTATGAACCGGGAATAAAACAGAAAACTCGACGCACAAGTCAAGAGGAACATAAAGACAGAATAATGGGAAGTCAAGTAACGCAGGAAGTTGTCAGTGCAACCACAGATGACATCAACGCAGAAAACAAAGGAAGACAGAAGCAAATAAAATGTGCATCGGATCTGACTGTTGCAAAACGACCATTTGATGTTAGGAATAATACAGTGCAAACAAAGGGCAGCCTTGAGATGGAGCAAAGAAGCCCACCAAAAGAAGATGCACAGAAGGAAAAGTTCACAATAAAAATAAATATGCAAGTAGGTGGTAGAGCTGGGATTACACAGAGAGGTATTACAACACTCAGCCCCTACAGCAATAACACCGGACAAAAATCAAGAAAACACTTGGAATAAGCAGATTATATTAAAACCTCACTACATCTCTCAGGGGCTGCAAGACTCCTCAATAGAGGAAATATACTGAGACTAACAGCCGAAATCCCTACTTTAAAGCATCTGACCACCACAGACCTATTGTCAATTCAATTCATTCCTCAAGAAGAAAACAGCCGGATGGAAAAAACACTATTGACTTGGAAAAACGCGGAAATAGTGTCTTTAATAATGAATGCCAGTCAAGAGTTCGAAGGATGGGGCATTACAATGGCAAGACCAATGAAGCCACGCTATCCCTCACCTCTACTAAATGCACCAAGGAGACCTAATATAGATGAACACAACATCCCAGTGTATTCAGTATTACAAAATGCAAGCATTTCTGAAAAAATCAGGAACAGACAAACTTCACAACAAGACACCAATAATTGGAACTGGATGGCCTCAGCTCTAAATGGCCAGAAAATAGAATGACTTGCCACAAAGGGAAAAAGCACCAACTATAACAGCGTAAAGCTCCTATCCTATCCTGGAATATCGCCGGTGCAAAAAGAGAACTACAGGATAACACTTCTCCGACATACTGGGAGAATTATGATATCATCTCACTTCAAGAAACATGGCTGACGGAGTGCAAGGAAGTGGCCAACTACACACACCATTATGTAATGGCAACTAGAACACACAAATATGGAAGGCCAAAGGGTGGCCTAGCAGTATATATATCAACGGCACTAAATATTAAAACTGAACAGCTACCTAGTACGACATCAGACTTACAAGTAATTAAAATGGACCAAGGGCTTAAAAACCTGACAACAACAGTCACACTAATTAATGTCTACTTGCACCCGAATGCTAGAAAAAAAGAGTCACAGTGCGAAAAACTGCTGTCGATAATCACTTCAATCAGATTTGAAAACTCAGCTTGGGAGATAATAATAACTGGTGATTTTAATTCACACTTAATTTATACACCAGATGACGATGAGCAATTAACAGCGGCTAATGAGCTATGGTCAGTTCCCTTACAATCATCCTCGACAACAAAAAGACATGATTTGAATGGGCAAAAGCTGATTTTAGCCTTGGAACATCTCCGTTTGCGAGTATTAAATGGTAGAACAAAAGACGACACGCCTCCGCGATGGACTTATCAGGGTTCACACACCCAGTCAATATTAGACTATACAATCCTAACGCTTCCATTGCTGGCCCGTGTGGGGAAATATACTATCAAGTACTCAACCCGAAGTGACTATTCATATCAGGTACTTGAATTTGAAATAAGCTACCCAAAACATCGGCCAGCTCCCATTGAGTCGGGCCATCTGACTACAACTAATTTGAAACGTATTCGATGGTCAGCAGAAACACTGCCAGAACTAACATTGTTAGCAAAAAAAATAATTGAAACAAAGATCACTCATGGCAGCATCTCAGTAGTGAATTGGTCCATTTTCACCAACAAATTATTAATTCAAGCACCTAAAATTAATTATGCTCAGAAAACAAGGTATAAGCACATTATAAATATTTCAAGTAAAGCCTATTTGCTTAGAAAAGAACTGAGAAAGGCGGTCAGGAAAAACAAGACACCGAAAGTCCCAAATCACGCCTGGGAGAATATAAAGAATATTAGGAAGCGGTATAAAAAGCAAATCTGGAAGGACCAGAAAGCACAACAGGAGATATTCTGGACAAAGTTACTTTCCTGTGCTAAACAAACAAACAACAGGCTCTTCTGGGAACTAGTAAATGGTACAACAAGACCAAAAGAAGCAATAAATAATGCCTCCGTAACAGAGACTGGATGGGCAGTACATTTAAGTAAGATATTTGAAGACCTCACACCATTCCCTAAAAGCGAAACGGACAACATCAATAAATCTCTGGCGCCTAAACTCTCAGAGAAGATTTCAACCGGACCACAAGACCTCAGTACCATCCTAGCTCAACACTACACAGTAGAAGACATATCCAGAATAATAAAACTGGGACGCAACGATGGGGCTCCTGGCCCAAATGGCATCCCGCAGGCCATCTTTAGGAGTGATCCCAATTATTGGGCAACACCGTTGGCGGGCCTTTATAATGAGATCGGTATAACAAATACCCTTCCCCCGAGCTGGAAAGGGTCAATCATCAACCCGATCTTCAAGGGAGGTGACAGGTCGGACCCGGCAAACTACAGGCTAATTGCACTAATTGATGTCGAAGCCAAATACTAGGCATCATTAATCCTGGAGGACTTGGTAGAATGGTCCAACAGAAATGGGCTGATTCCATTCAACCAAACAGGATTTCGCAAATGATGTGGCACAACAACAAATATCTTAGCCCTTGCCACAATAGCGGATAAGTGCAAACGCCTGCAAAGAAATCTACAACTATGTTTCATAGACTTTAAAGCTGCGTTCGACCGTGTGAATCGTGGTCTGTTATGGAGTAAATTACAGAAATTGGGTCTCCCGGAAACAATACTACGACCCATAATACAATTGTACACATGCACGTGGGTCCGTGTGAAAATAGCAAATGGCACAAAATTGTCCAGGAAGATACAAACAGAGATCGGATTAAAACAAGGCTGTGTATTAGCCCCCCATTTATTCAATCTATTTATGGCAGATCTCTCACCACAATTGGACCAGGAAAATACACATCCTCCGCGCCAGGCTTCACTGCCCATAACGCATCTTTCGTATGCAGACGACATAGTCCTGCTTAGTCTAACCAGAATAGGCCTACAGAGAGCACTTAATGAGCTACTAATATTTGCCAAGACTAACACCCTGGAAACAAAAACTATGTCAATCACGAATTGCCCGCGACATCAATATCAATTCAAGCTGGGAGAAACGAGCCTTGGAATAGTTAGTACATATAAATACCTGGGGGTATATATAGACAATCGATTACATTTCCAATTTCAGAAACAATATCTGGAAAAAAAAAGGAAATGGCCTTATTTATGCATTCTGTGTCCTTGCAAAAAAATTACAGGGTCCTTCCTTTAAGCCGCTAACAGCAGTGATGGCCGCGAAACTACTACCTACAGTAACTTATGCAAGCATAGCATTAAATGGCAAGGACGCGAAACTCCTAGACTCGCTGCAAACAAAGACGTATAAAAAGTCTTTAGTCTACCTCAGAACGCATCCCGGCTCAGGTCCGACTGGAATTCGGCCTTATCCAACAGGAGATAGGGAGAAAATATGCCGCTATTAAAACCTGGTACAAACTTTGGCAGAACCGATCCAATATTTTAAATGATGCCCTGTGGCGTGCCCAGGAAGCTGAGCCAAAGAATGATGATGGATTAAACCCAGATCAGTTGATTTGGGGTGAGTGTTTGATTGGCTCAAGCGTTCCGTCCATCATCCCCTTTTGTATCGCTTTGTTCGCCCTAAGTTGGCGGGGGTATGCCCAGACGTGGGTCCCTTGCTCACTTTGCCACTGGATTCAGGCAAGGTTGGCTGATGACGGCTGGAATGCCAGAAACCGGTCCTAGGATGCTTGTTTCCGGTCCAGGGAAGACATGGCTTGGCAGTTCGGGCTGGACTGTTCCCATGAGGCACAGGGTCAGACTGATTTGCATATGGCCATGTCTGAACTGGGGTGGTGGAGTGAGCTAAAGAATGATGATGGATTAA
Source organism: Calotriton arnoldi (assembly GCA_963921515.1). Classification (NCBI taxonomy): domain Eukaryota; kingdom Metazoa; phylum Chordata; class Amphibia; order Caudata; family Salamandridae; genus Calotriton; species Calotriton arnoldi. The sequence continues at coordinate 2,644,672 of CAWUFW010001250.1, forward strand.
ACCCAGATCAGTTGACTGGGGGTGAGTGTTTGATTGGCTCAAGCGTTCCGTCCATCATCCCCTTTTGTATCAGGAAGACGAACCAAGCTCAAGTTACGGCAAATTCCTGAAAACTGCACTGAAGGAAACCAACACAACTGAACTTTGGGCTCAGAACCCCTCCTTCCAAGTCTTCCGCAGAATGACAAACAAAGCGGCTAAGCTACAATCATCATTAGAAGACAAACGCACTTTAGCCAAAAGATCCCATGCTTGGATGGTTCTCCAATCCTATACATCACTACGACCGGCGGAATACCTCAGAACAACATATTCGCCTCACTTGAAACGAAAGTTAATGGCGATTAGATTTGGGGTATTACCAAGTTTGGCCAATCAACCTGCATGGAAGTATAAAGGCGTCAAAACATGTAGCTTATGTGGTGCAGCATGGCAAGATTTCATTCATCTCATCTGTGTCTGCCCCATCTTAAAATCGAACCGAGTATTGTTTCTAAAAAAAGCTTTTAATGATAGGGGCATTCGAATTTGCAGATCGGCCATCATCAAAGGACTTGGTACAACAGACCCTCAGTTGACCTGTAAGACAATGACATTTTTATTACTTTATGAAAAAACCACATGGCCGAAGGAATCAGACACTTCCAATCCAGTAATGTCTAGCAACCCCATTGAAATTTTAAAATGCTAAATGTTTTTAATGTCCGTCAACAATTCTATGATACAGAATCATGTTTTGCTTTTAATAGTTAACATGATAAGGATACCGTCTTTAGGTTTTAGGATAAAATAAGTAACATGTTCTTTTATTATATTATAAATCATTTTTACGTTTGTAATTTGTTGAACCTCGACTCCTATCATGACATTGTTATGGTTTTTACTAACTTAAACAATAAAGTGTTGGTATTGGTATTCTAGTACAGTGTACTATGTATGCCCAGGGCTTGTAGCACTTATTGTGCCACCCACATGAGTAGCACTTTAAAACAAATCTCAGGCGTGCCACTGTAGAGCCTGTGGGTGCAGTTTTAAACTGCCATTTCGACCTGGCAAGTACACCTACTTGCCAGGCCCAAACCTTCCCTTTTATTACATATAAGTCACAGCTAAGAGAGGCCCTAGTTAGCCCCATGGTCAGGGTGCAGTGTGTGTAAAAGGTAGGACATGTCACCTTTCATGTTTTACATTCCTTGGTAGTGAAAATCTGCTTAATTCATTTTTCACTACAGCAAGGCCTATCTCTTCCATAAGTTAGCATTAGAGCTGCCTTGTAGCACTTTACAAGTGAAACATCCTATTGGGAAAAGATAGCAAAAGTACATTTGGTATCTCTGGACTAACAATTTAAATACCCATTTTTTAGTGAAGTTGTTTTTTAAGTTACAGGTCTGAAAATGCCACTTATAGAAAGTTGGCCTTTTCTAACTTTAACCATTCTGTGCCTCTGCCTGTCTCTAAAATACACATCTGGGTTGGGTGACATCTGCACTTTGTGCATTCCCTCCAGACAGTCACACACAAAGGGAGCTGAGGTGAGCCCTGCATATCCTGTTAGCCCAACAACAGGTTCATTGGTCTTCCTGAGCTAGAGTGAGAGGGATGAGTTGACACTTGCACCAGAATAGAGCTCGGCTTGTCCCAACACAAAGAATTGCATACCCCCCTGTAGTGTGTCTGGAACCATGGAACGATAGGGCAGGGTCTTGTGCACTACAAATACCTTTCTTTGAAGTCTCCTTGCTTCAAAGGTAAAATAGGTATAAGTGCTAGACCCCTGACACCGTATACTGAGAACACTTCTGGAACTGAGGACATTCTACCAGGAAGAAGAGCTGTTGTGATGCCAGGAAGGACTATCATTTTGCTGCTTGCTTTGCTGTGTGGGCCCACAGCCTGCTGCTTCTTGCCTGGAAGTGAGAGGACTAGACTTGACTTTCTACATCCTGCATCTCTAAAGGTTCTCCAAGGGCTTGTTGGGCTTGCCTCCTGCTTCTGAAATCTCAGGGATATCAAAGACTTCACCTGCATCTTGCTACCAGCACCCGCGCTCTTGTAATTGACTCATCAATGACGTTGCCCGACTTCGGAAATAACGCATCACCTTTGACAGCAACGAATCTTCTCCTTTGCTCAACGCATTGTCCCCGAGCTTTAATGCATCCAAGATACTGTCAGCAGGTCTGCGTGACTCCTGTGTCCGGCCCGCGCTTCATTGCGGTTGTACTGACCTTTTTGGATTTGCCTGGGTCAAGCATGACCAGATAGCCCCAATTGGAGCTATTGATTTCTAAGCACTGAATTTTACCTTGATCTTGCAAAATTCATATGTTGGATTTTTATTGTTTTGGTCTTGTCTTACTCTGATACAGATTGGCTATTTTTCTAAACTGGTGTAGAGTACCTTTGTGGTGTTTTCACTGTGTTACTGTGTGTGTGCACAAATATTTTACACATTGCCTCTTTAGTTAAGCCTGACTGCTCTGTTCCAAGATACCAGAGGGTGAGCACAGGCAAACTTTTAGTGTGTACCTCACTTACACCGACTAGGATTGTGGTTCATGCTTTGACAGTGTGCCAACAAAAAAAACCACAATTTCTAACATTGGTGATCAACGGTAAGGATAGCACTTGTATTTGTGCATTGCATACAGTGATTGATGTACACTACTTCCATATCTCAGACAATTACATACCAATATACATCTTGTTTGCCCCTTTTCTCTTTGGCACATTTTTGAGTTTTTTGCAACAGTCATGTCTCAATCTGGAGAGCCAACAGTTCTACCTGCAATAGTGGAGTTTGAGCAGGAGAAATTGTAAACCTACACGGTGACCCAGCTAAAAACGTTTTCTACAGGGATTTCAAGTGTTCTTTTAAGGGCCGCACTACAAAGGAGGAGCTGCAAAAGGCATCCCTGCCTGGCTAGCAGCCAGGGATGCAGCTGTAAACCCAGTGGAGTAGTTAATGTTGTGGATGACGAGGAGCAAAATCTGCATCTGGAGTTGCTGGAAAATCCAGGGCCATCTGTGGGGTGGGGGGAGAGCCTAAATGGAAAGAGGGCTCCCTCCGGAGCAGGCAGCAATGTTTCCTTGAAAGGACTGTCCCCAGTGGAGTTGGAGGACAGGCAGGAAAAAAGAAAGCTCAGGTTTGAGCTTGCAAAACTCAAACAGGATATGAAGAAAAAGAAATTGGCCATGGAGGAGAAGAAAATGATTTTAGCTCAGGAGCTGAGCTTGAAAGAGCTGGATTTGAAAGCCAAGAGGGCTGAGTCCAGCACAGATGGGGCAGCATTTTCTCAGTGTACACTGACAAGAGAGTACACATACTCAAGGGTCTGGTGCCTGATTATGGAGAGGAAGACAACATAGATCGGTGGTTTGAGGCCTATGAGATAGCTTCACAAATGCACAAGATCCCTGAGGAGGATTTGGGGGTAAATTTGTGAAAGCATATCCCAACTAAAGGGAGGGACACCTTAATGGCCCTAGAGCAGAGTGACAGGATGAGTATGTCCACCATGAAGGAGACCCTTATTGGGAAGTATGGTTTGACCCCAGAGAAGTATAGGCAGAACCTTAGGGACAGTGTGAAACTATCCCCAAAGACCTGGGGGTATTGGATTGATTTTGTCTGCAAGGCACTGGATGGTTGGGTGAAGGGCATTGATGTGACAGATTATCAGGGACTGTACAATTTGATTGCTAAAGAGCACGTTTAGTCTTTGCTTTACAGAGTTGTGCCAGCACATTACTGATAGTAAGCAGACTGGCCCCAGAGAGCTTGCTAGGGAGGCAGACCTCTGGGTTAGCATCAGGGTCCACAAGAAGGTGACTGGGGGAAATCCAGTGAAGGGTAGGCATGGTCCCCAGGCAGAAGAAGAAGGGGGCACAAAAACAAAAGTAAGTTCTTTTCTAAAGGGCCCCAAACTAGTTCCCTGGGTCAGATTTCCTATCCAACTAATGAAAAGAAGAAGTGGTTCTCTACTGGTAAGCCTGCAGGGAAGGGACCCCTGAAGTGCTTTGAATGTAATCAGAAAGGGCACTTCAAGGGAGATCCAAAGTGTCATATGTGGACACTGCCCGCCGCAAGTGTGAAGTCACTGGGGATAGCTTGTGTAGTGCTTGGGTAGGAGTTGGTGACATCTAGTTGTGGGGATACAGCTGAAGTTATTCTAGTGTCCCTGAGTGACAGTGAAATGGTACAGAGAACCCACATGTCTGACAATACTAGGAAGTATTGACAGTGGTTTACCATTAATGGGCACAGGGTGGAGGCTCTGAGAGACACAGGAGCCAGCATGGCAACCATCCGGTGTCATCTGGTGTCTTTAGAGCAGCTAGCACCCTAATGTGGTCCACCAAGCTGTTGCTGTAGATAAGTGTGAGAGTCAAAGTTTAGTGGCTCAGGATCCCTTTGAATAGGGGTGTCTCAGGTTCCTTGAGGGTAGCTGTGAGTCCTTCCATGCCTGTGGATTGTCTGCTGGACAATGACCTGGAGCATACCACCTGGAAAGAGGTGGAGCTCAGGTCAATCTTGGAGATGTTGGGGTTTGCCTCAGTGGGTGTGCCTGACCACACACTCTATGGCAGCACGTGAGGGTGATCGGAAGGATGTGGAGCCTAAAAGAGTGGCCCAGGTGCCTACCAAGAAGAGGAAGGACAAGGGGCATGGGAAACCCACTCCTGAAATTCCCACTGTCTGGGAGGAGGCTGACCCTGAGCGTGACACCCCAGAAGCTGCAGAGGAAGAAGTGGCAAAACTGAGAAACCTGCCTGAGCGGACTCATTGGCAGCAGGATGGAGTTCCCTCCAGGAAGGATTCTACGTGGCACAGAAGGAGTGCCCTACTCTTGTTGGTCTTCGGCCGCAGGACAAGGCCCAGGCAGCTGGTGACCCCTCTGGCAAGCACCTGATTTATTGGTAGAATGGTCTCCTGTATAGTGAGTATAAGGTTCCTGAGCCTGGTGCAGCCAGTGTGCTGATGGTACCCCAGCACTTCAGAACCTTCCTACTGGTTCTGGCTCATGATGTGCCACTGGAAGGTTATTTGGTGCAAGATAAGACCTTTGACGCCTACTTTTATTGGCCTCTAATTAGGAAGGCCTCAGGTACATTCTGCAGGACCTGTTCTACCTGTCAGGCTAGTAGCAAGACAGAAGGGAAATGCAAAGCCCCCTTGCAACTGTTCCCAGTCATGAGCACCCCTTTTGAGCAGGTGGACATTGACATTGTGGAGCCTGTGGATCACAAGACAGCCATGGTCAACAGGTTTGTCCCAGTCTTGGTGGACCATGCCATCCGTACACGGTAGCTATCCCTCTCAGGACAGTGACTGCTCCTGTTGTGGCCAGGGCACTGATGGCTATCTTTACCCGAGTTGACTTCCCCAAGGAGGTGGTATTTGACCCTGTAAATGAAGGCGATGTGGAAGTAGTGTGGGGGTAACCCACAAGTTCTCCACTCCTTACCACCCCCAAACCAATGGCTTGGTTGAGAGTTTAAACCGTACTCTTAAATGGATGATAATGGGTCTACCCGAACCCATGAGGCATAAGGGGATGTCCTCTTGTCATGTCTTTTATGTGCCTACAGGGAGCGGCGGCAGAAGGCGCTGGGCTTCTTCCCTTTTGTACTTCTGTACGGACACACTGTGAGAGGACCTCTCAGTTTGGTGAAGGAGGGCTGCGAGCAAGCTCCCAGGAAGCCACACCAGGATGTATTCAGCTACATGCTGGCCTTCTTCAACCTAACAGCCCTCTTCTGGAAACTCTCCTGGGAAAATCTGAAAGCTAGCCAGGAGGACATGAAATGCTGGTATGACCAGAATATCACTCTGGTTGAGCTTCGTCCTGGTCAAAAGGTGTGGGTAATGGTTCCCTTGGAGCCCTGTGCTCTGCAAGACCACTGGTCAGGCCCTTTTAAGGTAAATAATTGCAAGAGTGACATCACCTACCTGGTGAACTTGCACACTCCTAGGAACCCTCTGAGGGTTCTGCCCGTGAACCACTTTAAGCCACGCTATGAGTGGTCAGAGTTGACCATGCTCTTGGTCACTGATGATGGGGTGGAAGAGGAGAGTGAACCACTCCCCAACCTCCTATCGTTAAAGAGCAGGATAGGTCAATAGAGCGTGAGCCTATCCCCTACTTTGACTCTAGAGCAGCAGAGAGACTGTCACCAGTTGCTGGGACAGTTTGCATTGCTGTTCTCACTCACCCCAGGAGTCACCCATTGGTACATTCACAAAGTGGATACTGGGGATGGTCTGCCTGTTAAGCACAAAACATACAAGTTGTCTGACAGAGTAAGGGCCAGCATCAAGGAGAAAGTGTCTAAGATGCTGGAGTTAGGGATTATTGAGCCCTCCAACAGCCTTGGTCTAGCCAGGTGGTTTTGGTCCCCAAGGTTGCTCCGCCCGGTGTCACACCCGAACTATGGTTCTGTGTGGACTGCCGTGGGCTCAAAGTGGTCACTAAGAATGACGCACACCCCATCCCCAGAGCTGATGAGCTCATTGATTGGTTTGGAGCTGCCAAGTACCTCAACATGTTTGATTTAACGTCTGGGTACTGGTAGATAGTCTTGACCAAGAGGGCACAAGAGAGGTCAGCAATCTCAATGACAGAGGGGCACTACCAGTTCCCTGTCAAGCCTTTTGGGTTGAAGAACACCCCTGCCACCTTCCAGAGGATGGTCAACCAGGTCCTGGCTGGGTTGGAGAACTTCAGTGCTGCTTACCTTGACGACATTGGAGTCTTCTGCTCCAGTTGGGAGGACCATTTGCACCACCTCAAAGAAGTGCTGAGGGCCCTGGAGAATGCAGGCTAATTATCAAGGCCAGTAAGTGCCAGATAGGGCAGGGTTCTGTGGTTTACTTTGGACCCCAAGTAAGGAGCAGCAAAGTGCAGCCCCTGTAATCAAAGACTGACACCATTCTGGCTTGGGCACTGTAGGAAAGTGCTTATTTTGACATGGTTATCTCCCACATTTTGCTTGATGCCTGATTTGATTTCAGACTGTAAGTGCACTGTGTCCCTGCTATCCAGGTTTGCTGGGCCAGATCTCTTTCCTAAAATTGAACCACAATTGGCACCACTTCAGGAACCCCTATAAGTCCCTAGTAAATGGTACTCCTGGTACCTAGGGCATTGGGACCAAAGAGAGTCCTCTGGGGTTGCAGCACCAATTGTGCCACCCCAGAGACCCCTCACCAAGACTATGCAAATTGCCATTGCAGGATGCATGTCTTGGTACAGAGAAATTCAAAGAGTCGACATGGCACCTAGCCCCTTGTGCCATGCTCCCATAAACTGCATGAGGTATAAGTAAGCTCGTGCTCTGAAAGATTATAAAAAAAATTATATTAGTTTTGCAAACCTGTCTAGGATTTATTCTTGAGTATGTGTGTCATTTCTTGCCTCTGTGAGTACAACAAATGCTTAGCACTACCCTCTGATAAGCCTAACTGCTCACCCACACTACCACAAATAGAGCGTTAGTATTATCTAATTTTTCCTCTGTAAACCAATAGACTCACTGGGCTCTCCACACAGTGCACTTCATTTTAGTACACTATATAGAGAGCCAGCTTCCTACAGGCACCCCCCAAGAACCAAAAGGAAGTGGAAGCCTTCTTAGGCCTCATTGACTATTAGAGGAGATTCGACAAGGAATATCGCACCATTGCTGCCCCCTTGACAGAACTGACTTCCAAGAAGAAGCCGCGTCAGGTGACCTGGACAGAGGAATGCCAGACCGCTTTTTACACCCTAAAGGAGGCCATGTGCACAGCACCCGTTTTCAAGGCATCTGACTTCTTCTAAGAATTCGTGGTGCAGACCGATGCCTCAGAGCATGGCGTCGGGGCCCTGCTTTCACAGCTAAATGAAGAGAGCCTAGATCAACTTGTAGCCTTCATTAGTAGGAGGTTACTTCCCAGGGAACAGAGGTGGAGCACAATAGAAAGGGAAGCATTTGCTGTGATCTGGGCGCTGAAGAAGCTAAGACCCGATTGTTTGGGACTCACTTCAAGGGTCAGACAGACCACATGCCCCTCAGATGGTTAATGCAGATGAGGGATGAGACTCCTAACCTGTTGGGGGAAGTCCATTTCCCTACAGGGAATGGACTTTATGGTGGAACACTGCCCTGGATCAGAACACGCCAACGCTGATGATCTTTCCAGGTTCTTCCGCTTTAGTAAAGAGAACTCCCAAGTGGCTGGGTAGTTTTCCCCACTTTCCACTGGGGGACACAAGTGTTTTAGACCTGGCATCTTTTGGCATGGTTTCCCCTGACTTTTGCTTTCTGATTTCCTGTTTTGACTATATGCTGAACATAGTTTTTGCTGGCTTTAGGAGGAACTGTGCACTTTTTCACTGCTGACTAGTGCTAAAGTGCATGTGCTCTGTGTCTAAAATATAATGGCATTTGACATTTGATATCTCCATAATTGGCATATTTAATTTACAGATAGGTCCCTAGTACAGTGAACTATTTGTGCCCAGGTCCTATAAATTAAATTCTACTAGTGGGCCTGCAGCGCTAATTGTGCCACCAATATGAGTAGCCCTTTAAAACATGTCTCAGGTGAGTGCAGTTTTAAACTGCCATTTTGGCCTGACATGTTCACCTACTTGCCTGGCCCAAACCTTCCTTTTTATTACATATACGTCATCGCTAAGGTAAGCCCTAGGTAGCCCCATGGGCAGAGGGCAGTGTATTTAAAAGGTAGGACATGTACTTTTGAGTTTTACATGTCCTTATAATGAAAAATTGCAAAATTTGTTTTTCACAATAGCTATGCCTATCTCTCCTATAGGTTAGTATTGGAGATACCTTGTAGCACTTTACAAGAGTTTCTTCCAATTGGGAAAACATAGGAAAAGTATATTCGGTATCTCTGAAATCGCAATTTAAAAAAACATCTTTTAGTGAAGTTAATTTTTAAGTTACAGGTCTGAAAATGCCACTTTTAGAATGTTGGTCTTTTCTAACTTTAACCATTCTCTGCATCTGCCTGTCTCTGTAATACACATCTGGGTTGGGTGGCAGCTGGGCTTTTTGCATTCCCTTAAGACAGTCACACACAAAGGGGGTTGAGGTGTGCCCTGTATATCCTGATGGCCCTTCACCAGGCTGATGGGTTTTCCTGATCTTAAGTGAGAGGGAGGAGCAGACACTTGCACCGGAATAGGGCTGTGCCTGTCCCCACACAAAGAGTTGCATACCCCCCTGCAGTGTGTCTGGAGACAGGGCAGCATAGAGCAGGGTATTGTGCACTACAAAGACCTTTCTTTGAAGTCTCCTTACTTTAAATGCTAAAATGGGTATAAGTACTGGACCTCTGACACCATATACTGAGAACGCCGGAACTGAGGACATTCTACCAGGAAGAAGAGATGTGCTGCCAAAAGGGACTGCCACTTGCTTTGCGGTGTGGTCCTGCTGCTTCTTGCCTGTGGGTGAGAGGAATGGACTTGTCTCTCAAACATCCTGCATCTCTAAAGGTTCTCCAAGGGCTTGTTGGGCTTGCCTCCTGTTTCAAAAGTTTCAGAGATATCAAAGACTACACCTTCATCTTGCTACTAGCACCTGGGCTCCTCTGCTAAGAGTGCAGCTGTGCCAAGTGGTGTCAAATTCAGTCCTGTTACCTTCAAAATTAGTGTTTGGTGCTGCAACTCAAGAAACCAATGCATCGACACAGACGTGCCGATCGGAACGGCACATTTCCCTGCCTGCACTCAAGCCGTGGCCACTACTCGCCGAATGCACAACGCAACGACCTTGACTTACAACGCATCCCCAACTTTAACGACACAGTGCCTCCTCATCAGTGCTGCTGCACGAGTCTCGGACACCTCATCGCCAATGCCTGTGATGCACTGTCCCTGACTCCTACGCTTTCCTGACCCTTCACGCTTCGCACAATGCATCGCATACATCACAGTGGTTCAACATCAACGCATTGGGCCAGACGCACAGCACTCATGACATCGACGCATCAACGACGTTGCCCGAGTTCGGAAACAGCCCATCACCTTCAACAGTGACGTATCCCCTCCTTTGCTCATCACATCGTTCCTGAGCTTCGACGTATCCAAGGTGCTGTCAGCGGGTCTGCAGACTCTAGTATCTGGCCCGCGCTCCATCGCGGTCAGACTGAACTTTTGGATTTGTCTGGGTCAAGCATGACCAGATAGCCCCAGTTGGAGTTATTGATTTCTAAGCACTTAATCTTGCAAAATTCATATGTTGGATTTTTATGGTTTTGGTTTTGTCTTACTCAGATAAATATTGTCTATTCCTCTAAACTGGTGTGGAGTACTTTTGAGGTGATATTACTGTTTTACTGTGTGTGTGTGTATGTGTGTGCACAAATATTTTACACATTGCCTCTTTAGTTTTACGTGACTGCTCTGTGCCAAGCTACCAGAAGGTGAGCACAGGCAAACATTTAGTCTGTACTACACTTACCCTGACTAGGATTGTGGTTCCTGCTTGGGCAGGGTGCATACCTCTGCCAACCAGAAACCCAATTTCTAACATTAGGTCTTAAGGTTTTAATCTGGCAGTGCCTGGGGAAATGTTAGAAGGCTATTGCCTGAAAGTGGGGAAATAAGGTCCTCCTTGTGTGCTACAATGGATCTCCTGAATGTGGGCTATGGAGAGGCTGAAGGGAGAACACTTGTCATTTGGTGGAATTTGGAGGCCTCTATTAGACTATTTTCCCAGCAGTATTCCTGGCGTAGATAGTACCCCAAAATTCAGAAATTTTTTCAAGTCTTTTACTTGTCAGGTGTGTTGATGATGGCAAGTGAATGATGCCCCCATTGATTGCTGCAACAAGGGATTTAGAGACATTCTTTAAACATCTACTGTCTTTTTATGTGTGGATGGGTGATGTTTGAAGAAGAGAAATGTTTCATTTTGCTGGTGAGAAACTGCACTACCCCCAAGAAGGTTACGTTGTTGTGATTGATTACCTTCCTGTTGTAAAACTTGTCTAAAAAAAGAGAAATAAACCCTTACTTGGAAGGCAGGTGCCACCAAGATTAATGATTTGTCATTGAAACTCAAGGGTGGATCATGAGTTAGATGTATTTGAATAGGTTGTGCATTACATTTGATTGAAAAAAACATTTTCTGGTAATACTTTCAAGCTTAAAACTATGAATATTTGATCATTGTAATGTCCTTTATCATATGAACGACAACATAATGAAACCATTTACTAAGGCCAGAAGTTAAACTAATATGTCAGAGTTAACTAAGCACAACATTCTTTGGGGGATATTCACAAGAACGTGCGATAAACATCGCCAAAATAGGCTAACGCAATTTTTCATATCGCGGGAAAATAACTCTGTGTCAACGTCGTATTCCCAACACGGCGGTAACATGCGATAGGTTCCCGAGAACGCCACAAATTTCCGCGATACAACTACCGCGACGGCGATAAAAAAGGTAACCGGAACGTGAAAAAAGCTGTGATGGGCCCAACTGCGATAAAAATCCTGCGAAAAGCAGCGCCAAGCGCGCAAGTCCCACAAGCAAGGCAGGAACAAACACTACAAAAGCTGCAAAAAAAAACACCTACAAAACACAAACAACTGTGAAGCACCATGGAGGGAGCCGGAGCAAGTACAGAGGACAACCAGAACCCCACAAGCCACACGGAGGACCAGCCTGGGACCTCGGGGACAGGGAAGGGCAAGGAGAAGAAGAAGAGGAAGACGCGTCTCAGTCCGCAGGAAACAGGATCCTCATCACGGAGGTGACAGAACACCACCACCAACTGTTCATCACCTCCACTGTGACATTGGCAACTAAAAATACAATATGGCAGTCCATCTTGGCCAAGGTGAATGCAGTCGGAGTGAAGAGAAGGGAAGTGGACGACTGCAAGAAGCGATGGACTGATGTGAAGCGCAAAACCAAGCTGAAAACCGCTGCCAACCTGAGAGCAGCAATGCAGACTGGAGGTGGGAGTCCAGCGACACACCAGGAGCTGGATGAGATGGAGGAAATGGTGACCCGAGTCATCATTGGGGAGACGGTGGCAGGAGTTGGTGGACCGGACACTGCACAACATGACCTGAGCCAACAACAACAGGGTGAGTAACGACCAGGGACTGGGGGACGGGGGAGATGGGCACAATGGCACACATGCACAAGTAAGTAGAGCACATCTGCGGACAAACCATGCCCAAGAGTACACCGACCAAGAGCCCAATTTACCCAAGTCTGCAACATCTCAGCACTGTATAAGCACAGAAGTGAAAGGCACACCGCCTGAAAGGGAGAAGGGCCAGCCAAATCAGAGCTGAAGGGGCAACACACCCACAATGCAGCACACACACATAAGAATCAGAGCACCTCAACATTGACAACAATGTGGCACAAACTGCAACACTCTCACAACAGAACAGAGGACACAACTGCTGCCGCTTGTGTGTAGTAAATGGCCATTCGCATTTGGCATAGCAGGAAACTGTGAGATGACAATGGACAAGAACAACCACACATCCCTGATGGTGTAGAAATGTCCACTGTCCCGCATCAAATAGGCATCTCATCACAAACAGTCACAATGTACATTGGCATGCAGTCCATTTGTAAACTTGTACAATGCGTTGTCATACATGTGAACACAGTGTCAAACTGCATCTCCCCTTCACATTGCAGAGGGAGAATCAACACCTCCTGCAGAGCAGACACAACAACTCAACACTGATGACGAAGAGGACCTCCCCATCATCGACACCGATGCCCTCCAGCAGCACATGGACAGCTTCGGCACCCCACCTCCAGGAGCAGGGCAGCCCAGCTGCATCGAGGAGACCCCACCCCCTGCACAGACCAAACAACAGGAAGCACCCACCACCACGGCTGGCTCTCAGGACCCCCACGACCAACACATGGCATTCCAACGCCGTGTGTTAGGGTGCCAGGAGAAGATGGCTGACCAGCTGCGGGTGGGTTCGACCTCATAGCAGCCAAACTAGATGCCATACGTGGGTGTCTAAGTCCCATCAGGGTCCACTTACAGTCCTTAAACGGACACCCACTGTCCGCTCCATGCTCTCCAACAATACATGGCTGACATCGCTGGAGTCATGACTCGGAGACAAGAACAACTGTCTAGTCAGAGTGGCTCCAGCAATGTCAGCCGGGAGTTGGGGCACATGCGTAGGATCATGGAGAACATGGAGCGGATGCATGTGGAACGGTTGGCTGCCACGGCTGCACACCAGCGAGATGTAGCTGGGAACTTCCATGCCCTGCAGATCCTCGTCATGGCATTGCCGCCACACGGCCTGGCGCGGATGACTGCTGCTGCTACTACTCCATCCACATCTCCGTCCCCTGAAGTGTCCGTGCCACACAGTGCGGCAGACCAAACATCACCACCCACATGTGAGGCACCTGACAATGACAATGAATCTGGCTTGGTGGCAAGATTGAAGTGGTAGCATACATCACAGCCATATGGCCTGTTTCAGCTTGTTCTTACCTCTGCATCATGCCCTGGAATAACATCTTCCACTGTGCCCCGTTACACTCAGCGACACTCACCTTGGACCACGACATGGACTGCCACATTTGGATTGGTTACCAATGACACAGCAATCACACTGCGGACTGAAGTCTTCCTCTCCCGTTGAACCTGTCCAGCCCTAAAGGACTCTGGCTGGCCCTCCACGGGGCGACAATGTAAAGTTGGGTTTGCATGGCCCTGTACTGGTCCAGCTGAAACACCCCACTGAATGCGAATAAAACATTCAAATTCACACTGATGTGTCATGGCCCTGATCAATTAAGCATGAAAGTATTGATGAATGTAGGGACAGTGATTCCACATAAATGGTACTCCCTGGGTAATGCCATCAATGCGCATGTATGGCTGTGACCCAGATAGGCAGTGAGACACACATCGTCATTCAAAACAACTCACATCACAGTTGAAAACAAGTGAATGTGCGTAGACTTTATTAGCATATGCGTGCCAGTACTGGCAAGAGAAGTGCCACAACATGCGAACCAATGCAGCAGTATGTCAGAATGAGGAACGTTGCCATGCGCCGCTGTCCACTCCGGGGGAGTGCCTCACCTTTCACAGGTGTGTGTTACCCCACGTGGTTGTCCGCCCACGTATTCGTGGTCCAGGCGAATGCAGCCATGTCCACTGTTGTCATGGGATATGTGACCAGTACCCCAAGATGCAACAAGCTGTCGGGACATGTGCAATGGGTTCCAAACTGTTGTGGCTGAAGGTACGTAGTTACACGTCCATGAAAGTGAGTGCAGCTTCGTAGGCAATCATTTCCAACATGAGGTCGTTGTCGACTCCATCGAACAGGATGGCGAGGCTAGCCATTAGCAGGTCCGGACAGATGTGCTGCGTCCACCCCCTGTCACCAATTAGCACTACAGCCCAATAGGGGAGCGGCTCAATGTGGTCACTGCACACGAGGAGTTCTGCAATTTCCCAGGTACAGCTGCCAGCATGTATGCCAAGTATCCGGGCATCCCATAGATGGGAATCACGGTGACTCTCCTGGTCGCGGGCTAACAGGGGGCACACACACATGTCGAAATCCAGTTCAGCTACCGTCCTGTTGGATAGGCAGACATCCATGGACCACACGAATATGCACGATCGACAATGCAACACAGGCTGAACGCAGGTGACATTGGCAAGGCGGAAGCTCAGCCGGTAATTGACACGCAGCACTACCAATGGCAGTGCCCCCAGTAAATGCAGCATACTTGCACGATACAGTTCCACATGACAGGGGTTGTGCATGTGTCCAGGATGTTCTGCCATTGCGTTAGTGGCCCTGGTTGAAGCGGCACTGTTCTGACCTGCGCCAGTCCTGTGGATGAAATGCCACAGCTCGGATCAATGAGTTGTTTAAGTGGGCAACGGTTGTACGCCTGGGATGGAGTGGGAGTAAGTGTGAAGGCCATTCCATGCAAGATAACTCCGAGAAAGGACTTCTGTGTGTGGGGTGTGTATATATTGGTCTGTCGTCGGGCTGTGCGTAGTGTGGGAGTCGTCCTCACCTGCTATTGTATCTGTCAGGGGGTGCCAGGCACATGCAATTCTGAGGTCGGAGGTGCAGATGTGCTTCCGCCTGATAGTTCAGACAATGGAGCTTTCATCCCTAATGTCAGTACGTCATCTGCTTGCATCCATGAAGTGTGATGTTGGGTGTGGGGTGGGATGTGTGCGACTTTGGGATTCATGTTTGACATGACTTGCATGTGGCAAGTGAGCGGCATCACTGTGTGTTACGTTGCCTCACAGCTGCTCCTCCCTCCCCCGAGCCTATTCACTTGTGTACGCTGCGCGGTTGCATGTTATGTTATGTTATGTTAAGGATATTTATTGAGCGCTCGATTACCCAAGGGTGTCCTGGCGCTAGTTACCACTCCATCAGCCAAAGCAAGAACAGGCAGGTTATTTATCAAACAGCCACTTGCACTCCAACGGCAAACCATTGTCATGCCTGTCTGCTCATGTCCACAAGCCTGACAACGACACTGTGATGTTGGCCATTGAAGATGGGCGGCCACGTGAGTGTAGGCCTATGGGAAGGATAGTGCGGACACAGATGTAGAGTTCATGCCTGGCTGAACTCGCGCTGCGATTAAGGCTAGGCATTTGGCTCATGCTGCGGCAATACAGATACACACAACACTTGGCATGTTTGAGCCAAGACCCCGAGCGGTCTTGCACTCCTTCATTTCTCCGTTCGCGCGAGACCGCCCTCCGGGTGCATGCTACATTGCAACATTGTCAATTGCGGGCCGGGTGGCGCCGACATTACAACAGAGACACACGCATTAGTTACTTCCTTGTCCAGGCCAGAACTGAACCACGGCCTGAGCCCCGGGCTAATTCTACACACCCCTGCACTGGACTGCGTACGCCGGCCCAGACCACTCCGCTTACGCTTACGGGGGGGAGGAGAAAGCTACATGTCCAAGGTCTTACCCACTGCCTGAGGTGACATGCTTGCGTCTGCTGTCCACAGCACGATGTGATGTGGTAGGGCCAGGGGCCATCACACATACATAATGACCACACGGACACACTTAGATGTATGGTGGAACTGGCTACGGGCACGTGCGCCCAGCCCCTTTTTATTACCAGGGTCACATGTCCAGTGACGCCTGTGCTGGATGGGTGTGGGGTGAGTGTAAGCAAGCCCTCAGGGAGTGGTTGGTGCTGGCAACAACTAGAACAGTGATCATCGGATCACACACACAGATTCAATCCTAAAGGGTCCATGACTTGCAGTGCACTGAAGTAGGGGCACCAGCTCTGACATCACACACACGAGACTCAATCATAAAGGGTCCATGACTTGTGGTGCACTGAGGCAGGGGCACCAGCTCTGACATCACACACAGAAGATTCAATCATGAAGGGTCCATGACTTGCGGTGCACTGAGGTAGGGGCACCAGCTCTGACATCACACA
The DNA here is from genome assembly GCA_963921515.1 of Calotriton arnoldi. Lineage (NCBI taxonomy): Eukaryota > Metazoa > Chordata > Amphibia > Caudata > Salamandridae > Calotriton > Calotriton arnoldi. The sequence continues at coordinate 2,661,167 of CAWUFW010001250.1, forward strand.
CAGAAGATTCAATCATGAAGGGTCCATGACTTGCAGTGCACTGAGGTAGGGGCACCAGCTCTGACATCAAACACAGAAGATTCAATCATGAAGGGTCCATGACTTGAGCTGCACTGAGTTCGTGGCACCGGAAGCGCTCGGCGGGTGCGCGGCCTGCGATGATGCGTCGTCCGGGCGGGCCACCCTGGAAGCAATGTCTGTTGCCTACTGGACTGCGCCATAAATAAATATAGACTCAATTTGAATTGTGATCCCTGCTGACCGCAGTGTAGGCCGGAGGCAGCAGTCAGAAAGGGCCCACAGCCACGTGGCGATGACTTGAGCTGCACAGAGTTAGTGGCACCTGGAGCGCTCAGCGGGTGCATGGCCTGCGATGATGCATTGTTTGACTTGGGGGACCTGCTGTCCGCAGTGTAGGCTGGAGGCAGCGGTCAGAAAGGGCCCACAGCCACGTGACGATGATTTGTGGTGCACTGAGTTAGTGGCACCTGGAGCGCTCAGCGGGTGTGCAGCCAGCGATGATGGTGTGTCCTCGCAGGTCAGGATTGGATTTGAGCACCCTGCTGACTGCAGTGTAGGCCAGAGGCAGCGGTCAGAAAGGGCCCACAGCCACATGACGATGACTTGTGGTGCACTGAGTTAGTGGCACCTGGAGCGCTCAGCAGGTGTGCAGCCAGCGATGGTGGCATGTCCTCGCAGGTCAGGATTGGATTTGAGCACCCTGCTGACCGCAGTGTAGGCCGGAGGCAGCAGTCAGAAAGGGCCCACAGCCACGTGACGATGACTTGTGGTGCACTGAGTTAGTGGCACCTGGAGTGCTCGCCGGGTGCGTGGCCTGCGATGATGCGTCGTCCTGGCGGGCCGCCCTGGAAGCAATGTCTGTTGCCTACTGGACTCTGCCATAAATAAATCAAGATTCAATTTGAATTGTGAGCCCTACTGACCGCAGTGTAGGCAGAAGGCAGTAGTCAGCGCACACATTACTCCGCGGTGCTGTGCCGCTGGGTGCGCTGGTGGCCTGTGTCGCGGAAGGCAGCGATCGGCTGAGGAGGCTGGCGGTCACGGCGGTAGACTCGTGGGAGGGTGAGGGGCGCCACCCTGGTAGACTCGTTGGCCATCCCGGAAGTGAACCACGCCCAGTGCCCCGATCTATTTATTCACACTCCTACGCTGGTGTGGCGTATGCCGGACCAGCCCACTGCGCTTCTGCGTACGGGGGGGATGACCCAGCTACATGAGTGAGGTCTTCCCCACTGCCTGAGGTGAAATGGTTGTGTCCACTGTCTACAACACTGCACACACCAGCAGTATGTGTCCACAGGGACATGTCTGTGCTCTGCATACTGGAGTCTTTCCAGCACATCACCGCCACACTTGGCATTGTGTACATTCTTATTCATGGGTGACTTGCCTCTTTCACACATACTTGGTTCCCACCTCTGTAGGAAAGTGGCTCTGTATATACTGTACCCAAGTAAGGTTCAGGGTGTACAGAGTCCACAGTCCCCAGAGGGTTGACAGAGGCTAAAGTTAGATATAACCTTACTCTCCAAAGTGGTAGCTTGGTCGAGCAGTAAGGCAGTATCAGAGGACAGTGTAAAGCATTTGTTGTACACACTCAGTCAGCAAATGAAGCCACACACTCAAGAACTGAACTCTAGGCCAATGGTTTGTATATAAAAAATATATGCTTGTTTTATTTTAGAACCAACAATAGGATCAAAATATACTTTCTCAGTATGAGATGCTTTGGTTATTCACCTTACAGATAGGCAGTAGACTTTTTTGATAGTGGTTATCACAGTTGGTGCAAGAGGCAACACAGGGTCAAATTCAATGCAACATTGAGCTCAATGGAAAATTATACTTAATTACAATTGATTACTTTGCAGAGCACTTTTTCTAACCACAGGACTGGATCCTGGATTCAGTCCTGGGACACTTCCTGTAAACAGGTAAGAAGAAGCGTTTTGGTTATTGTAGTGATTTTTGAAGAATATTACTATATTTCAAAAGCTGACACTTAGAAACTTTTCTGGGTAAAATTACCAATGTTATCCTATGAAAGGAAATACAGTGTGCAAGCAAAGTATGTTTACGTTACTTTTGTAATCCAGTGCTGGACTCCTAGGTTCAGCACTGGGACATTTACTTAAAACAGGTAAGTAATTACGTTTTGTAGTTTGTTCGATTTTTAAAGAATATTTGTAAAATACAGAAATCGACACTTAGAAGAAATTTCACAGAAAACCAGTCAATGGATCCCTATGAAAGAAAAGTGAGTTAACGGTAAGTAACGTTGCGATTACTTTTTAGGGCCAGTGTTGGGCACTCGGGTCCAGCACTGAGGCCCCTCCTAATACTAGGTGAGTATTTTCGTTTTCGTGACTCGGTTGATTTTTGGTGAATATTCTAAAGTTTCAGAACTCCACACTTAGAAGAAATTTCGCAGAAAACCAGTCAATGGAACCCTATGGAAGAAAAGTGAGTTATCGGATTTCGGGTAAGTACTTGACTGGCAGGGTTAAGGTTCTGGGTAAGACTCAGGGGTCCCCAGGATCAGGTAAGTACAGTTTTACACCCTCAGCGGCACAGGGGCGGCCGGGTGCAGAGTGAGAAGGCCCAATGTTATCCTATGGCAGGCGGGGGCCCGGGTTGGTGGCTGCTGGCAAGCAGGCCACGCGACTGTGGGAGCTGGGCTCCTGGTCACTTGCTCAGGGCAAGTAGGGAAGTAGGTTAGGATAGAGGTTGCACTTCCAGGGGCACTCGGGCGGCTGGGTGCAGGGTGCTTTTGAGCCGTCGGGCGCTCAATGTTAAACAATAGAGGTCGTGAAAGGTGAGGAAAGGCTGCAGGCTCGGGGACGGTGATTCTTCAGGGACGACCAACACTTCAGGAGGTAAGTTGGGGTCTTGGAGGATAGGTAGACACCCAGGAGTTGGGCACAGGGGCCGTGGGGCGCCGGGTGCAGGGGTGTCTTTTGAGGTCGGGAAATCTTACCCCCTGCTGGTCGCGGTTGGAGGGGTCCCTTGTCCTGAGGCTGCAGGCGTCGTCTGGGTCGTCGAGGAGGGTCCTTGGCCACTGGATTCCAGGTCAGAATCGCCGGGGGACGTCCTCGAGGTCTTTGGTCACTCAGGCACAGGCTGGACTCGGCGGGTGCAGAGTGTGCAGGTTTCGCGGCTCCGTGCCAGGGCCGGGTCTTTGGTAGGTTTTCTTTTGAGCAGTACCACTGCTCGTGGGAGTCCCTGGGTCGAAGGCTGTAGCACAGAAGTCAGGTCCTCCGGGGTTTGTGAGGTTGCTGAGGCCGGGATTCCGCAGGAGCAGGTTCAGAGGTCGACAGGCCGGTAGGGCTGGGGCCAAGTCAGTTGTTGTCGCCTCCTTTTAGCAGCTGCACGGCTGGTCTTCTTGCTTCGTCTTCTCTTCTTGTTTTCGGATTTGGGAACTCCCGAAGGAAGGTTCAGGAGCCCCTAAATACTAAATTTAGGGGTGGTTACAGGTAGGTAGGGGCAGGGACCAATGGGTCCCTTCCCTGGGGTGGGTACACCCCTATTCTGTTCCTCTCCAGTGGGAGGGGGCAGGAGCCTGTCCCTGGTTGGCCAGGTCCCCCATCCTCAAGATGGCGGGGACTCGAGTTTGTGCTTCACCTCGCCTCCCCACCTTAGGGGTGGAGTTGGCAGAGGTGGGCACAACCCATTTCCTGCTTCTGGTTTTCCCGCCGGTTCTCCCGCCAGGAGTGGGGGTAGAACCAGTGGGGACCAGTTTGCTGGAAGCAGCAAATGGTCTGGGGAAACTCCAAAGGCGGCAGGCCTTTGAAGCTCCCCTGCCCATCCTGGGGAGGAGGCTTTGGCACCTCGTCCCGGGATGTGCATTGTTTCAGGCCCCTGAGAGCAGAGGCTCTCGACCCAGGGGTCCAGAAACATGTCTGGTGGTGGCAGCCTGGGCAGCCACTCAGTCCGGACACTGGAGGTCGGGTTGGTTTCAGGGGGCATCTCTAAGATGCCCTCTGGAGTGCGTTTACATTAAATCCCACACTGGCATCAGTGGGGGTTTAATGTGCTGAGAAGTTTGATACCAAACTTCTTAGTCTTCAGTGGGGCCATTATGGTGCGGTGGAGTTCGTAATGACAGACTCCCAGCACCATATACTCTTAATGGCAGCACTGCACTTACAATGCCCAAGAATGGACTTGGGCACTGTAGGGCACAGGGCTCATGCCTCTATGCCCTCACCACTGGCATAGTGCACCCAGCTAGAGGGGTGGCTGACCTAGGCCAGGGCAGTGGCTTGTAGGCATGGCACACAGGGATGTGAGCCATGTCGACTCTTCACTTTTGTCCTGCACCAAGACACGCAGCCTGCAAAGGCAGTGTGTGTGTGTAAGGTGCAGGGTCCCTAAGGGTGGCACAACAAGTGCTGCAGCCCTTAGGGGCCTTCCCTGGTCACAGTGCCCTGGGTACCCATGGTACCATTTACCAGGGGCTGACCTGTGGCCAGGGATGTCAATTGGGTGTAGGTATCAATGCAATTTTAGGGAAGGAACACAGGCCCTGGGTACCTGGTTGGCAGGAGCCCAGGGCACACTCAGTCAAAGTACATCAGCCATTCAGCAAAAAGTGGGGGCATACCATGTAAGAAAGATGGCACTTTCTCACACAACTCCCCCAAACGAAAGATGATGAGACTAACCTTGCCCTATGGAGTCTTCATTGTCTAAGTGGAAGAACCTGGAAAGGCCATCTGCATTGGCATGGGCAGTGCCAGGTCTGTGTTCCACTTCAAAGTCCATTCCCTGTAGGGAGATGGACCACCTCAACAGTTTTGGGTTTTCTCCTTTCATTTGCATTAGCCACCTGAGAGGTCTGTGGTCAGTTTGAACTAGGAAGTGAGTTCCAAACAGGTAGGGCCTCAGCTTCTTCAGGGACCAGACCACAGCAAAGGCCTCCCTCTCAATGGCACTCCACCGCTGCTCCCTGGGGAGAAGCCTTCTGCTTATAAAAGCAACAGGTTGGTCTTGGCCTTCATCATTGGTCTGGGATAGGACCGCTCCTATCCCTAGCTCAGAGGCATCAGTCTGCACAATGAACTGCTTGGCATAATCTGGTGCTTTTAGAATTGGTGCTGAGCACATTGCTTCTTTCAGAGTGTCAAAAGCCTTTTGGCAACAGACTGTCCAGTTTACTTTCTTTGGCATCTTCTTGGAGGTGAGTTCTGTGAGGGGAGTCACAATGGACCCATATCCCTTCACAAACCTCCTGTAGTACCCAGTCAAGCCAAGGAATGCCCTGACTTGGGTCTGAGTTGTTGGAGCTACCCAGTCCAGGATAGCCTGGATCTTGGGCTGTAAGGGTTGTACCTGGCCTCCACCAACCAGGTGGCCCAAGTACACCACAGTGCCCTGCCCTATCTGGCATTTGGATGCCTTGATAGTTAGGCCTGCAGTTTGCAGGGCCTTTAAAACCTTCCCAAGGTGGACCAGGTGATCCTGCCAGGTGGAACTGAAGACAGCAATATCATCAAGATAAGCTGCACTAAAGGACTCCAACCCAGCAAGGACTTGATTCACCAACCTCTGGAAGGTGGCAGGGGCATTCTTTAAACCAAAGGGCATAACAGTGAACTGAAAATGCCCATCAGGTGTGGAGAATGCTGTTTTCTGTTTGGCTCCTGGGGCCATGCCAATCTGCCAGTACCCTGCAGTTAAGTCAAAGGTACTCAGGTATTTGGCTGCACCCAATCTGTCTATCAGTTCATCAGCTCTTGGGATAGGGTGTGCATCTGTCTTGGTGACAGAGTTGAGACCCCTATAGTCCACACAAAACCTCATCTCTCTCTTTCACCCTTTTGATGAGGTTTGGGGACCAGAACCACTGGGCTAGCCCAGGGGCTCTCAGAGGGCTCAATAACCCCTAGCTCCAGCATCTTGCTGACTTCAGCTCTGATGCTTTCCTTAACTTGGTCTGACTGACGATAGATCTTGTTTTTGACAGGTGCACTGTCACCAGTGTCCACATCATGGGTACACCAGTTTGTCAGACCAGGGGTCAAGGAAAGAGCCCAGCATACTGCTGCAAGACTTGCTTGCAGTCAGTCTGCTGTTGGGCAGTGAGGGTGTCTGAAAAGACAACTCCATCTACTGACCCATCTTTTGGGCTGTGGGAGAGGAGATCAGGGAGAGGTTCACTCTCAGCTTCCTGTTCCTCATCTGTCACCATCAGCATGGTGATGTCAGCCCTGTCATTGTAGAGTTTTAGGCGGTTCACATGGATAACCCTTTGGGTGTCCTGCTGGTGCCCAGGTCAACCAGGTAGGTGACCTCACTCTTTTCTCTAGGATAGGGTAAGGGCCACTCCATCTGTCCTGGAGGGCCCTTGGTGCCACTGGCTCCAAAACCCATACCTGTTGCCCAGGTTGGAATTCAACCAGTGCAGCTTTTTGGTCATACCAGTGCTTCTGAAGCTCCTGGCTGGCCTCAAGGTTCTTGGATGCCTTTTCCATGTACTCAGCCATTCTGGACCTTAGGCTAAGCACATAGTCCACTATATCTTGTTTGGGTTCTTGGAGAGGTCTCTCCCAGCCCTCCTTTACAAGACAGAGTGGTCCCCTCACAGGATGGCCAAACAGAAGTTCAAAGGGTGAGAAACCTACCCCTTCTGTGGCACTTCTCTGTAAGCTAAAAGCAGGCATGGTAGTAGGACATCCCATCTCCTTTTGAGTTTTTCAGGGAGCCCCATGATCATGCCTTTCAATGTCTTGTTGAACCTCTCAACAAGGCCATTGGTTTGTGGATGGTAGGGTGTAGTAAACTTGTACTGCACCCCACACTCCTTCCACACGTGGGTCAGGTAAGCAGACATGAAGTTGGAACCTCTGTCTGAAACCACCTCCTTAGGAAACCCTACCCTGGTGAAGACACCAATGAGGGCTTTGGCTACTGCAGGAGCTGTAGTAGTCTCAAGGGGAATAGCCTCAGGATACCTAGTGGCATGATCCACTACCACCAGTATGAATTTGTTCCCTGAGGCTGTGGGAGGTTCCAGTGGACCCACTATGTCCACACCTACCCTTTCAAAGGGAACCCCCACCACAGGTAGTGGTATCAGGGGGCCTTTGGATGGCCACCTGTCTTGCCACTGGCTTGACAGGTAACACAGGAGCTGACAAACTCCTTCACCTTTTGGTGCATCTGGGGCCAGTAGAAGTGGCTAACTAGCCTTTCCCAAGTTTTGGTTTGGCCCAGATGTCCAGCTAGGGGGATGTCATGAGCCAAAGTTAGGAGGAACTCCCTGTACTTCTGGGGCACTACCACTCTCCTGGTGGTTCCAGGGTTGGGGTCTTTGCCTCAGTCTACAGTAATCCCTCTTCCCAATAGACTCTGTGGGTACCACTGACATCTCCCTTGGCTTCTGAAACAGCTTGCTGCCTCAGGCTTTCAAGAGTGGGACAGTCTTGCTGTCCCTGGCACAGCTCTTCCCTAGAGGGTCCCCCTGGGCCCAAGAGTTCAACCTGGTAAGGGTCAAGCTCTAGGGGCTCAGTTCCCTCTGGGGCTTCCAGGTTCTCTCCCTGAGGAGAGGGGTCCTGCTCTTGTGACTGTGTAGAAGCTGGTCCGCCAGTCTTCTTTCCTTTTCTCTTGGTAGGCTGGGCCATCATTCCAGGCTCCAACACTATTTCTTCACCCTGCCTTTTGCTCTGTGCTCTTGTTTTTACACACACCAATTCAGGGATGCCCAGCATGGCTGCATGGGCCTTTAGCTCCACCTCTGCCCAGGCTGAGGTTTCCAGATCATTTCCTAGCAGACATGCAGCTGGTAACTTCGGAGAGACCACTACCTGCTTCAGGCCAGTAACCCCCCAGCCTAATGTCACCAGGGCCATGGGATGACTAGTGGTGACACTGTCAGCATTGGTGACTGGGTAAGTTTTCCCAATCAAGTATTGCTCAGGGGAAACCAGTGTGTCCCTCACCATAGTGACACTGGCACCTGTATCCCTCAGAGCCTCTACTCTAGTTCCATTCACCCAGGGGTATTGCAAATACTTCTTTAAGTTGGGTGGCCACACAGCTACAGTGGCAAATTCCACTTCCCCTAGGGAGACCAGACTTGCCTCAGTGGGTTCCCAGATTTGCTCAGGGTACACTTCTGATCCCATCTGTAAACTTGCTGCCCCAGGAGTAGCTGTACTGGGTGCCTTAGGGGCTTTGTTGTGGGGGCAAGTTTTGTCTACAGTGAGGTGTCCTGACTTCTTACAGTTATTACACCAGGCCTTCAAGGGATCAAAGTTCTTCCCCTATAGGGTTGAGGCACATAGGGAGTAGTTTGGGACCCACCCCTGAACAGGTTTTTGGGGCCCTTTGGAAGACTCAGACTTTTATCTTGGGGATTCTCACCACCTTTCCCTGGGGGTTTGGTGACCACCTTCTTTTGGTCACCCCCAGTGGTTGTCCTTGTCACCCTAGTCTTGACCCAGTGGTCTGCCTTCTTTCCCAATTCTTGGGGAGAAATTAGACCTAGGTCTACCAAATGCTGATGCAACTTTTCATTTGTGCAATTACTTAGTATGTGTTCCTTCATAAACAAATTGTAAAGTCCAGAAAAATCATGCACATTATGTCCAGCTAACCAGCCATCCAGTGTCTTTACTGAGTAGTCCACGAAGTCAATCCAGGACTGGGTCTGGGTTTTGTGAGCCCCCTGAATCTAATTCTATACTCCTCAGTAGTGAGCCCAAATCCCTCAATCAGAGTACTCTTCATGAGGTCATAGGACCCTGCATCTGGCCCAGAGAGGGTCAGAAGCCTGTCTCTGCAGTTACCAGAGAACAGTTCCCACAGGAGTGCCCCCACAGAGGTTTCTTTACTCTTCTTATTTCACAAGCCCTCTCAAAGGCTGTGAACCATTTGGTGATGTCATCACCTTCCTCAAACTTAGGGACAATCCCTTTGGGGATTTTAGGTTCAGAAGTTTCCTCCCTATCCTTATTTTTAGTATTGCTGCCACCATTGATGGGTGCTAAACCCATCTCCTGTCTTTCCTTCTCTAGAGCCAGGAGTCTGGTCTCTAGGTCCAGTCGTTTGGCCAACCTGGCTAACAAGTTGTCCTCCTCACTGAGGGTATCCTCAGTGTCCTCTCTGGGACCAGGACCACCTAGGTGGCCCCTAGGTCCCCAGAGGTCTATTCTTGGAGTTAAGGGTGCAGGGACCCTATCTTCCCTAGGAAGTGATGGAGGTGGGTTACCATCCCCATCCTCCTCATTCCTTTCCTCCTCTGTTGGGTCATCACCATGCTCAGAGGGGTGGGCTTTAGCATACTCAGCCAGGAGCTCCTGGAGCCCTTGTTTGGTTGGATGCTGGCCCATTGGTATATCTTTAAGTTTGCATAAGGACCTTATCTCTTTGAAAGACAAATGAAGATAAGGGGTGAGGTCGAGCTCCTCAACCAGTTCCTGTATGTCATTATTATCTTCACTAGTAGCTGGGTTCTTGTCTTGAGACATTTTTTAAAAAAATTCTAACCCCTCTAACCTTGGCTATAGTGACTTTTTATTTTCTAAGATGCTACAGGGACTTAAGCAAGGCCCTAACAAGACTTTTAGTAATTTGGTAAAAAAAATGCCAATTAAAAAAATCAGAATTCTAAAGGCAATTTAAGAGTTCTGTCGTGTGATCAGATGGTAACCAAGTAGTCCAACAAATGCAAGTTTGTATCCCACCGCTGATCCACCAATGTAGGAAAGTGGCTCTGTATATACTGTACCCAAGTAAGGTTCAGGGTGTACAGAGTCCACAGTCCCCAGAGGGTTGACAGAGGCTAAAGTTAGATATAACCTTACTCTCCAAAGTGGTAGCTTGGTCGAGCAGTAAGGCAGTATCAGAGGACAGTGTAAAGCATTTGTTGTACACACTCAGTCAGCAAATGAAGCCACACACTCAAGAACTGAACTCTAGGCCAATGGTTTGTATATAAAAAATATATGCTTGTTTTATTTTAGAACCAACAATAGGATCAAAATATACTTTCTCAGTATGAGATGCTTTGGTTATTCACCTTACAGATAGGCAGTAGACTTTTTGATAGTGGTTATCACAGTTGGTGCAAGAGGCAACACAGGGTCAAATTCAATGCAACATTGAGCTCAATGGAAAATTATACTTAATTACAATTGATTACTTTGCAGAGCACTTTTTCTAACCACAGGACTGGATCCTGGATTCAGTCCTGGGACACTTCCTGTAAACAGGTAAGAAGAAGCGTTTTGGTTATTGTAGTGATTTTTGAAGAATATTACTATATTTCAAAAGCTGACACTTAGAAACTTTTCTGGGTAAAATTACCAATGTTATCCTATGAAAGGAAATACAGTGTGCAAGCAAAGTATGTTTACGTTACTTTTGTAATCCAGTGCTGGACTCCTAGGTTCAGCACTGGGACATTTACTTAAAACAGGTAAGTAATTACGTTTTTGTAGTTTGTTCGATTTTTAAAGAATATTTGTAAAATACAGAAATCGACACTTAGAAGAAATTTCACAGAAAACCAGTCAATGGATCCCTATGAAAGAAAAGTGAGTTAACGGTAAGTAACGTTGCGATTACTTTTTAGGGCCAGTGTTGGGCACTCGGGTCCAGCACTGAGGCCCCTCCTAATACTAGGTGAGTATTTTCGTTTTCGTGACTCGGTTGATTTTTGGTGAATATTCTAAAGTTTCAGAACTCCACACTTAGAAGAAATTTCGCAGAAAACCAGTCAATGGAACCCTATGGAAGAAAAGTGAGTTATCGGATTTCGGGTAAGTACTTGACTGGCAGGGTTAAGGTTCTGGGTAAGACTCAGGGGTCCCCCAGGATCAGGTAAGTACAGTTTTTACACCCTCAGCGGCACAGGGGCGGCCGGGTGCAGAGTGAGAAGGCCCAATGTTATCCTATGGCAGGCGGGGGCCCCGGGTTGGTGGCTGCTGGCAAGCAGGCCACGCGACTGTGGGAGCTGGGCTCCTGGTCACTTGCTCAGGGCAAGTAGGGAAGTAGGTTAGGATAGAGGTTGCACTTCCAGGGGCACTCGGGCGGCTGGGTGCAGGGTGCTTTGAGCCGTCGGGCGCTCAATGTTAAACAATAGAGGTCGTGGAAAGGTGAGGAAAGGCTGCAGGCTCGGGACGGTGATTCTTCAGGGACGACCAACACTTCAGGAGGTAAGTTGGGGTCTTGGAGGATAGGTAGACACCCAGGAGTTGGGCACAGGGGGCCGTGGGGCGCCGGGTGCAGGGGTGTCTTTGAGGTCGGGAAATCTTACCCCTGCTGGTCGCGGTTGGAGGGGTCCCTTGTCCTGAGGCTGCAGGCGTCGTCTGGGTCGCCGAGGAGGGTCCTTGGCCACTGGATTCCAGGTCAGAATCGCCGGGGGACGTCCTCGAGGTCTTTGGTCACTCAGGCACAGGCTGGACTCGGCGGGTGCAGAGTGTGCAGGTTTCGCGGCTCCGTGCCAGGGCCGGGTCTTTGGTAGGTTTTCTTTTGAGCAGTACCACTGCTCGTGGGAGTCCCTGGGTCGAAGGCTGTAGCACAGAAGTCAGGTCCTCCGGGGTTTGTGAGGTTGCTGAGGCCGGGATTCCGCAGGAGCAGGTTCAGAGGTCGACAGGCCGGTAGGGCTGGGGCCAAGTCAGTTGTTGTCGCCTCCTTTTTAGCAGCTGCACGGCTGGTCTTCTTGCTTCGTCTTCTCTTCTTGTTTTCGGATTTGGGAACTCCCGAAGGAAGGTTCAGGGAGCCCCTAAATACTAAATTTAGGGGTGGTTACAGGTAGGTAAGGGCAGGGACCAATGGGTCCCTTCCTGGGGTGGGTACACCCCTATTCTGTTCCTCTCCAGTGGGAGGGGGCAGGAGCCTGTCCCTGGTTGGCCAGGTCCCCCATCCTCAAGATGGCGGGGACTCGAAGTTTGTGCTTCACCTCGCCTCCCCACCTTAGGGGTGGAGTTGGCAGAGGTGGGCACAACCCATTTCCTGCTTCTGGTTTTCCCGCCGGTTCTCCCGCCAGGAGTGGGGGTAGAACCAGTGGGGACCAGTTTGCTGGAAGCAGCAAATGGTCTGGGAAATTCCAAAGGCGGCAGGCCTTTGAAGCTCCCCCTGCCCATCCTGGGGAGGAGGCTTTGGCACCTCGTCCCGGGATGTGCATTGTTTCAGGCCCCTGAGAGCAGAGGCTCTCGACCCAGGGGTCCAGAAACATGTCTGGTGGTGGCAGCCTGGGCAGCCACTCAGTCCGGACACTGGAGGTCGGGTTGGTTTCAGGGGGCATCTCTAAGATGCCCTCTGAGTGCGTTTACATTAAATCCCACACTGGCATCAGTGGGGGTTTAATGTGCTGAGAAGTTTGATACCAAACTTCTTAGTCTTCAGTGGGGCCATTATGGTGCGGTGGAGTTCGTAATGACAGACTCCCAGCACCATATACTCTTAATGGCAGCACTGCACTTACAATGCCCAAGAATGGACTTGGGCACTGTAGGGGCACAGGGCTCATGCCTCTATGCCCTCACCACTGGCATAGTGCACCCAGCTAGAGGGGTGGCTGACCTAGGCCAGGGCAGTGGCTTGTAGGCATGGCACACAGGGATGTGAGCCATGTCGACTCTTCACTTTTGTCCTGCACCAAGACACGCAGCCTGCAAAGGCAGTGTGTGTGTGTAAGGTGCAGGGTCCCTAAGGGTGGCACAACAAGTGCTGCAGCCCTTAGGGCCTTCCCTGGTCACAGTGCCCTGGGTACCCATGGTACCATTTACCAGGGGCTGACCTGTGGCCAGGGATGTCAATTGGGTGTAGGTATCAATGCAATTTTAGGGAAGGAACACAGGCCCTGGGTACCTGGTTGGCAGGAGCCCAGGGCACACTCAGTCAAAGTACATCAGCCATTCAGCAAAAAGTGGGGGCATACCATGTAAGAAAGATGGCACTTTCTCACAACCTCTCCCCACATTCTGAAATTGTGTGGCTGAGGGGCCATGCCGTTTTCGGAAGGTCAGCTGTCTTGTTCTGCGATGCCTTGGTGGTAGTCCGGGGGAGATGGAGGGGGTGCTGGGGGTGGTGACGGTGGGTGTTGTGGACCTCTTGGGTCTCCGAGCTGCATGATCATTAGATCCATGACATGTGTTGGTCTTCAGATGTGGCTCTGGCCTGGGCTCCCTCTGTACTGCAGGTTATCGTCCTACTTAAGACCAGTTATGAGCAGGTGTTAAGTCCCTGCTGCTAACGCGCCTTATCGCCTGTTTTAGTCCGGCATCGCAGATCTGGCTGGTCATTGAGAATATCGCGAAGTGGTGTTTTTGTGTGTTTTTGCACGGGAACGCCTACTCTGCATGTCATTAGCGTTGTTTGTCGCTCTCATCCGTGGCAATGTGTTTTGCGGCAGCTATCGCAGGAAAATTGGCCATGTCGACAGTTTGCACCAGCTTGTGAATGGGGCGATAAGTCTATCGCTACTTTTGCGGCGCTAAAGTGCTGATAAATCGGCGATGGCTCCTTGAGAATATGCCCCTATGTTTCCACTGAAATTCTGCAAAGCACCAGCCCATTCGTTGTATAGAAACCAAAACAAAAACAGAGATCAAAAACTTAAGGAAAAAAGGGGTGGCAACCAGTCAGTTATAAGGGCTTTAAATGATTCCATATTTATTTGAATAAGTACAAAGTAAACAATATATGGCTGTGATCATGCAACCTCCCATGGGCTTCGGCCTAACTCCCTATCTACAAACATTGCTAGACAGGGATTTGCGCCAAAACCTATGCTGCCTCAAGGCACACGCAGCACTTTCATAAGTGTAGTATTTGTACTGGAAGGGGCATCTTCCAGTACAAAACTATGCTTCAGAGTATTCACACGCCCTTGCACAATGTTGCAAGGGTGTGTCCTTCGGCGCTGTATTCCACCGCCTCCTCCTATTCCCCTTTCTGCCTCCTAGTTAAATTTTCCACATGTACTGTTCTCTCTCCTGTTTGTAGAATACTGTTCGGTGACACAGACCAATATAAAACATTCAAATGAATAAATAAATAAATAATGCTTTCTTGGATCAGCATCCATTGAGTCCAAATCTTAGGCTTCTACGCATCTCCTTCTCTCTTAAACCACTGTCTCACTTTCTTTCTCTTTCTAATTCCATGGTGGAGTTGTAGAGTTGCTGGAGAGAATGAACGAATCAGAAAAAACAGCTAATGCACTCTGCTGTAGCTCAGAAAACAGCTGGCATGGAACGCAGTACACTAAGGAGGAAGAACCGCTCCACTGAACCTCCTATATAACAAGAAAGGAGTATGAGCAAGATTGCGACTTGAATACTGTTATGTGGCTTACATTTAGATCCCACTTTAGATTTTTGTTTTAACTTGCCATCGTTTTCTAAAGGTGATTTGCACATATTTTCTCTAAACTGAGAATATGCCTTGTACGCATTTATTCCTCATAGACAATGTCGCCCTGTAGTCTGCACATTTATTTCCAGGCTCACACAATTCAGAACATGATGCATTGTTTTGATTTCTGTGCTTGCAGAAGACACCTCTTCTGCTTCAGACTAATTAAAATGTAGTTCTGCACCTCTAGCACAATGTGATAAGCTTGCCGTTTTATCATTTAAACAGAGTCCATGCTGAAGTTAGTGAGAGGTTCAATACCCGCCATCTTGAAATGCTGATGTGAGCTGTGTCTGAGAGGTAGTTCAACTATCTCTGACATTCATACTGAGGAGGAAGATAGCTGAGTGGGAGGTGTATGCAGGCTTGCACACTCAGACAGGAGTGCATTTGTTGAACTGAGGCTGCATTCCTTATATATGGTACCAAGATATGGAGTAGGTTATTCCAATAGGCCTGACAGATGGGTACTTCCAACATGCTCTCTTTAGAATTTAGGAACTGGTAATAGTTAGGAGTAATCTTAATAATTGTTAGACCTAACAGCCTTATGGTGGTCTTCCCCCAAATGTTTTGCCTCCAATTTTTCTGAATTCTTTTTGTTGGCCTCAGTACACTGAGCACTTTATTACTGCCAACCTGTGCTAAAGTGAAAGTGCTTCTACTGTGAAACATGGTTTAATTGGTTTATCCACAATTGGCATATTTAAGGTATCTACAAGTCCCTAGTAGAGTAACTTACCTGTGCCCAGAGCCTTTAAATTAAATGCTACTTGTGGGCCTGCAGCACTGATTGTGCCACACACACAACTAGCACTTTAAACATGTCTCAGGCCTGCCACTGTGGAGCCTGTGTGTGCAGTTTGCTCTGCCATGCTGATTTGTCATTTAAAACTCTATGCCAAGAATTAAGCGCCTTTTTTGCATATAAGACATCCGAAGGTAGACCTTAAGTAGCTTATAGGGCAGGGTGCTGTGTAAGCAAAAGGTAGGACATGCTTTTAAAGTTTTGCATGTCCTGGTAGTAAAAAACACCCAAAGTCAATTTTCCCTACTGTGAGGCCTACCCCTCTCATAGGTTATCATTGGGAATTCCATATTACACTTATGTGCTTTAATTCTTGATTGGGAAGGAGTAGATCTGTCATATTTCATACCACTGGAATGGTAATGATAAATCCCCTTTACTGGTAAAGATGAATTTATCACTTCCCTTTTAAAAATTCTACTTTTAGAAAGATGCAAAAAGAACAATTAATGGACAGAACGCTGATCAATGTCAAACATTCCCCCCAGTACAAAGATCTGGGCCTAAATCCATCCAGTCCCGGGGTGCTTGTTTCCTGTCCAGGGAAGACCTGGCTTGGCAGTTCGGGCTGGACTGTTCTCATGAGGAACAAGGTCAAGACTTATTTGCATATGGCTGGGCCTGAACAGGGGTGGCAAAGTGAGCTAAAGAACGATGATAGATTCAACCCAGATCTGTGACCGGGGGTGAGTGTCTGAAAAGTTTCAGTGCTCCGTCCATCAACTCCTGGTGCTTGCTTTGTTCACCCTAAGTTGGCTGGGTATGCCCAGACGTGGGTCCCTTGCTCACTTTGCCACTGTATTCAAGCTAGCCTGCCTGACGAGGGGTGTTACTCCAAAACCAGTCCCAGGATGCTTTTTACTGGTCCAGGGAAGACCTGGCTTAGCAATTCGGGCTGGACTGTTCCCATGAGGAACAGGATCAAGACTGATTTGCATATGGCTGGGTCTGAACTGAGGAGGCGAAGTGAGCTAAAAAATGATGATAGATTCAACCCAGTTTCAGCGCTCCGTCCATCATCTCCTTGTGTTTGCTATGTTCGCTCTAAGTTGACAGGGCATGCCCCAACGTGGGTCCCTTGCTCACTTTGCCACTGGATTCAAGCTAGCCTGGCTGATGGGGGGTGTTACCCCGAAACTGGTCCCAGGATGCTTGTTTCCGTTCCAGGGAAGACCTGGCTTGGAAGTTCGGGCTGGACTGTTCCCATGAGGAACAGGGTCACGACTGATTTGCATATGGCTGGGTCTGAACTGGGGTGGCGAAGTGAGCTAAAGAACGATTCAACCCAGATCTGTGACTGGGGGTGAGTGTCTGAAAGGCTTCAGCGCTCCATCCATCATCTCTTTTTAGAAAGATGGCATTTTCCTGCTCTTTGCCCTGTGTGCTTACAGCCTGTCTCCAATACACGTCTGGGGTGAGTGAAAGCTAGACTCTAGACAGCCACACATAAAGAGATTCTTAGATGTGATTGAGAGCCGTCCACATTCTGATGGCCCAATCTGGGCATGATGGAAGGGAGGAGCTGACACTTACAACTGAATAGGAGGTGTACTATCCCCACACAAAGGGCTGAATACCCCTCCCGTACTGAGTCTGGAGCAAGGACTGGGAGGGACGACCTCTGTGCACTTCAAAGTCCCTTTTTGAAGTCACCACCACTTCAAAGGCACAATTGGGTATTCTGACACTACCAAATCAGACACTACTGGACCAGTGAAGAACTCTGCCAGGAGAACGGACTGTTGTGCTGCTACAAGGACTGCCACTCTGCTGGACTGCTGCTCGGAAAGAACTATTTTTCAGCTGTGCTGTCCTGCTGCCTCCTATCCTCTGCCCTGCTGAACTGCCACTTGAACCCAGAGTTACTCCAAGGCATGCTGGCCTGCCCCTTATTCTAAGTCTCAGTGACATCAAAGACTTCTCATCTACCTGCAACAGCACCTGGATGTTGCCCTTCCAAGTGGTGCCAATCCAGTCCTGAGCTCTTGGAAGTGGGTATAAAGTGCTGCAACTGCTAAAAATCCACGCATCGACGATGTTGCGCCAAACAGAACTATTACAAATAAACAATGGTATCAAGGAAACAATACTAAATAATTTTTTGAGAAGAGCACATTTAATTACCCTCTCTGAAATAATTATTCACAATGAATATATCAAATGCTTTATATAATATCACAAACAAGGCGCCTATTCAGAGAAGGAAAAACAACAAATGACATAAATCACAATACATTATACATCAAAAATGAGAACATATAACAATACCCCACAAGCAAATATACATATAGTGTCCCCTATACTTCTGGGTGAATCACTAGAGATAGTCAGAGTGAAACACTATTAGGCTTGTAAGCTAATTGGCCTAGTTATAGTGTGACACCTCACAGTTACAAGAAATCACTATAAATCCAGGACTCCTCCTTAAACAGACACTGTTTAAGGAGGAGTCCTGGATTTATAGTGATTTCTTGTAACTGTGAGGTGTCACACTAGAACTAGGCCAATTAGTTTACAAGCCTAATAGTGTTTCACTCTGACTATCTCCTAGTGGTTCACCCAGAAGTATAGGGGACACTATATGTATATTTGCTTGTGGGGTATTGTTATATGTTCTCATTTTTGATGTATAATGTATTGTGATTTATGTCATTTGTTGTTTTTTCCTTCTTTGAATAGGCGCCTTGTTTGTGATATTATATAAAGCATTTGATATATTCATTGTGAATAATTATTTCAGAGAGGGTAATTAAATGTGCTCTTCTCAAAAATTATTTAGTATTGTTTCCTTGATACCATTGTTTATTTGTAATAATTATGTCCTATACCCAGGTATCTTAGGGTTATTAGGGTATACCCCTGTTGCTTATTTCCGGCGCCAAACAGAACTGGCGCATCTCCCTTGACACATCACTGCTACTGCACGGACCAAGAACTTCGCATCACCGACTGTCCAGCACATCACCTCCTGTTTCTGACACATCGCCCACATTCTGCATTGCCAATTTGCATGATTCGACGATAACACATCACCTTCGATCCAGTGGTTCAACGCCGACACATCGCCTCTTTGCTTCTCACATCTCGACTCTTTCAACAAGGCATTCCAGGAACTTTTCAGAGGGCCAAGGGTGATCCCTGTATCTTACCAGTGCTTCATCACAGCCTGAACTTTTGGATTTATCCCGGTCAGCCGCGACCAGATTTCCCTAGTTGGCACTTTAAGCTTTTAAGTACTACATATTCATTATGCTGCGACACAACAAACTATATTTATAATAGACTGGTGCATGTCACTCTTAGGAATAATGCGTTCCATTTTAATAATATCTTGTACAAACAAAGGGGTCCAGCATCGGTGCAACTTGTGCACCAAGTCTAACACGTATCTATGTAGGAGTCTTTGGAGACCAACATATTTGTAATGCAATGGCTCAAGTTTTGGAGACCGTGACCTATTTGTCATATTATATTGGTATATCAATGACATATTTTTTATTTGGATGGGTAAAAGGGAATCCCTTGCTGTTTGTTTAGAATGGCTCAATTGGATTGATTGTGGGGACCCCTATCTAAAATGTATGACAAGAGTGAGTAATGATAGTGTAGACTTTTTAGACTCTTTGAATTAAAGCCGTAAATTATTCCCTTGGCATTGAACTATACACTAAGCCCACAGAACCTAATATGATGTTACAGTATGAAAATATTCATCCTAGGAGCCAATGTGACATAATCGCCTTTGGACAAATCCTCCGCTTGAGGAGGAATTGAACCTACATGCTGGATTTTGAAAAACATGTGGTGGTCCTTAAAGGTAAATTGAGGCCACGTGGCTATCTGAACAGACTGAGCATATTACCTTTGTGTACAACTTCAATCCCACGAGGAATTGGTCCATTTTGGAATGCCCAGATAGTGAGAAACCTTAGACACTCGTTATTGTGTATAGGCAAAATAAAACTGTACGTGACTGCCTTGTCGGACTGCCTTGTCCACAGCTATAAAGAACAGATAAGGATTAGTCAGAGGAGTATACAGGATAATAGCGTGCTCCAGGTTAATGTCCCTTGTGGGCAGTGTGGCAAACATAATATTTTAATAAATGGCAAAAACATTGCATTTGATGGTGCTGTACATTATGTTAATCAGATGGCATACTGTAAAAGCATCAATGTGATATACCTTATAAGATGTCCCTGTGGTAATGGTTATATTGGGAAAACAGGGAGAGAAATCAGAGTAAGACTTAACAAACATAAATTTGATATTAGGACATGTAAAAAGGATGTACCACTTCTGGAGCATTTTAAGGAGATGAAACATAATTAATGCAACATGAAGTGGTGCATCTTGAAAAGGGTAGAACTGTCTCGAAGGGGCGAGGATCTTACCCTAAAGAAAAATAGAGGGAACAGTTTTTCATGTCTAAATTTGCTACCCATTGGAAAGGCTCAAATATTCGGAAAGAATGGGACATGATATTAAGGCAGTGTTCCTCTGGGGCTATTGTATATAATAATAAGAGTTCTGTCTTAGCTGAACAAAAACAATGACACTGTGTAACAGTAAATCTCAAGGGGTGTAGTACAGAGTACTGTGCCTGAGAAATTGATGTTAAATTGCAGTGATGAGATATACAAAACTAGAATAATGTATAGACTATACACTTAATAAGTAGGGTATAAGAAGATGCCTGCTTTTAAAAATTATGGGATAAGGACAAGAACTGGCAGGATAAAAAGATAAGGGGGCAGGTTGTATAGATAAGGGACCAATGGGTAACCATAAGTACAAGAACAGGCAGGCTAAAATGTTGATAGGCAGGCTATAAAGATAAGGGTACAGATTTGATAGATAAGTGACCAATGGGTAACCACCACAGGTACAAGAACAGACAGGCTAAAAAGCCGAGGCTACAGATTAGATAGAAAATGGACCAATGGCAAACCACAAACACAATAATAGGAAAGCTAAACAGGCAGGCAAAGCATTTAGGCTACAGATTGGATAGATAAGGGACCAATGGTTAACCACAGGTACAAGAACAGGCAGGCTAAAAAGTAATTCATGGAAAAGGATTGGATAGATAAGAAACCAATGGGAAGCCATTAACACAAAAATAGGAAGGATATATAAGTAAGGGTACTGATTGGTTAGATAAGGGACCAATGGGAAACCATCTTCCTGTATAAATCAAGGATAGCAAAGGGTCCTGTTTTTCAGAAAATGGATTGATGGCTTGTGTTCCTGCTGGACCCTGATTTTAACAAGGTGAGCTCTAAATAGGCAAAAATGATATTCAAATACGTAGCTCTTAACATAGTACCAATCTAAATATGCATATATGCGTTTTTAGAAGCAAAGGGCACCATATTGGCAGCCTCTAAAACTTGTGCTGGTTCGTAAACTAGGAGATACCACAAACTGTGTGACCTGCACCAAACAAATATGTGAGATTTTCAGTGATAAACTAGTCATAAAGAAATGTATGGTGCCTCTAGGGTAGAGAGCACATTAAAAACGGACTTTATGTAATATAAGTTGAGTTATAAAATGGGTTTTATGCTGTGCAGGTAATTGAAAATGTTTCTTTAAGAAGAAATGTATTGACTGCTGAGATCTGCATTATTATAGCGATAGTCTTGCTCGGGGCAGGAAAGGAACAGCAGACTTGCGAAGGTAGGTTTACCCACGTGAAATTCGAGCTGCAAAATCTTATTGGTTAGGTGAGACCTTGAGTGACATGCATGGATTATTAATAACTTATTATTGTCATTATACATTTTTTTAAAGAAAACCTTTTATTCCTACAGTTTCTTATCTCATTGGGAAAGAAACAGGCTGTTCATACTATTATGGGTGAAGGACAATAAAAGTAAGGCACCTTCAATATACATGATATAAAATCCTGGAGAATAACAATGGGTAAGAACATTGTTATAACAAGTTAAAATAGAAAGGAAGGAAATGAATGATGCCCATTAGGATCTTTTTGTTTGATACTCATGGGAACAATATTTTCTAAGCATATTAAATAAATGTGCATGAAATTAGACATGGTTAGGAATAATATATAAAAAAATCAAGTCTAGTGATGCTTGAGATGTAAAAAATTACACCATGTTGATAATCATGTCTTTTTGTTTTAATATGTGGTATGTAGAAGATAATTATAGAAAGAACAACACTGTATGCCCAACCGTATGTGTTTAGATAATCTGTTTAACAAGATATGGAGATATATATTTTATGTTTTTTCTTAGTTTTAACTCTGTTATTGGTCCTGAAGAAGGTGGGATAAAGGTCATGGAGACAGCGACATGCTATGTCGATGCAATAACCTTTCAGTATTTTGATTGAATACAATTGTTTTCTGGTTTTTTTTGGACCAAATGTTTTTGATGGTGTATTTGGTCTAATGGATGACAAACTATAATAATAAATGTCACTAGTATTTTATTTGTATTTTATTAAATATTTATGAGATTCTAAATAGTGTGGTTGGGGAATAATTGGTTATTTTTTTACATCTAAGTTATATCTTTTGTTCTTGAGTTGATCATTAAGCATCCACTTAGCGATAATTTGGATTTTGACAATAAGTCCAGGGGAAAAACATTTGTATTGGTTTGGCTGGACCCTATCCCATGCGCCTTTATAAAAGGGGTTACTCTCTAAATTGTTGCTGTTTGTAGTAATGAGTACATGTATTGTATTTAAACAAATCGGTTACAAAAAATAGTAGTGTTAAAACAAAAAACAATAATTTAAAAAGAGAAACACTGTACATATACAGTGTGGTATCAGTTGCATGACTCTATGATTCAATGAGAAATGATCTTTAAAATCAAAGAAAAATGAATGGGATTAGTGGAATGTTTTAATATTTTATAAGCAAAATCCAATAACAGAGCCGGTGTGAAGGGTAAAACAGCATCTGATTGCCATTTTAGTTTACCTTATATTACCTTCTTTAATGTACCACATACCATGTAGATATTTTCTCCATAAATGTAATACTTTTGGACATAAACAGATTATATGAACCAGGGCTTCTATAATGTAGCTGCAGAGGCTGCATCCAGACTGCTCAGTGTGTTGTAATTTTCATGATCCTTCAAACTGTAGTAATGGGATGTAGAATACTCATAATGCCAAAGTTATATATTCTTGACTTTACTGTAAATAAGAATTTAGTATTAGCTCCTAGAGGGTATACTTCGATAAGGATAGTAGAACATTAGCTCAGTTGTGGGCCCTCAAGGTGATGTTTAATATATATTTATATTTGGGGATACTCATACTTAGTAGAAGATTCAGTGACGGAAGTTGATGTCCCTATAAAGTTTTCAGATGCTGGTTAAATTTAAATCTGTGTTATATTTTGTTTTTTTGCTTTAATTGAGCAAAGGCTAAGCCTTTTAAAGTATCCATAGTAGTGCTTGCGCAGGCACAGACATAATGGATCATTGCGGTGATATGATGAATAGTCAATGATGTAAGGTTCAATTCCAGTCTGATTTTAGCATGTGGCATTGAAGTACATAGATCTAGCAGATATCTGATATTTTGAATGCAAATTTTATTTGGCTCTGCAATTATTTTTCGATTAAATACCAGGATCCATATAGAAGCGAGGGGACGAATTTTGAATTCAAAGCTGTGATGAAAAGACCCATGGTTCTACCACCATAAGTATTCGCAAATCTTTGATAGATTCTGCTATGATGTTTGATTTTTGTTTCCTCCTTAAAATATAATCTTGCCATGACATCTTATCATCTTTGGTTAACTCCAGATAGTCATAAGGCTTAAAGTTATCAATAGGTTTGTCCCCTGATTTCTATTGCGGTTGTTGTGTGCACTTCCTAAAAGTCCTTTTTTTTAGTTTAAGTTAAATTTATTGTTAAGCCAATCCCAGAATTAAATTGATGTCTTGACAACTGGTGTTGCAAGCCAGCAGGCATGAATAAGAAAATTACTTAATTGTCATCATAAGCTAAGTGAGCAATTGAATGGTTACATAATTTTGGTGGCAGACATTATGAAGAATCTACAAACAAAGATAAATGCAAAATGTATAACAAAAACAGCAAAGGGCTGAGATTCACACTAGCCTTATTCCATTCTGGGTGTACATCGTAGATGATAAGTTTCTCCTTGAGGATAATTTGATTTTTAACCATGTTTCATTACATTAAGCAGTTATAAAGTGTAGCAACGAACCATTGTTTCTTCATTTTGATAATTTGTTCCATAATTGACCACAATCTACTTTGTCAAAAGCTGTACTATAGTCTATGTAGCAAACATAGAGATTTTTCATTTTCTTGATTGCTTTATTTGTAAACAACACCAGGGCAATGAGGTTGTTGGTGTGGAACATCCCTTCGAAATTCTGTTTCGTTAAACTGTAAACTATTTTGTTCTGCTGACCAGATGGATAATTTGTGCAGTGTAAATGTTGCAAATATTTTTCCTTCAGCATCAAGAAGTGCTAAAAGAGGATTGTTTGGGGGTTTGTTTTCTTGCCCCTTTTTTTAAATTAATCTTTCCATGATAGTAGGATCTTCCCAATATATTAGACTCTTGAAAGTAATTAAAATAATAAAATATTCCAAATATTGGGATTGGATTTCAGTACTGCTACTGGTATTCCGTTCGGGCCAGCTGCTCGTGATGATTGACTCCTTTTTAACCAAATTGAAAATTTCATCTTATGAAGTGTTAAGGGTTTTAATGCAGTATGTTCACTTAACAGTTGTTGGTATTGTATTGCTGGCAAAGAGCTCTTTGATATATATTTCCCATTGGTTCTTAGAGATGACAAAATCTCTGAAGGTTTCATATGCACGAGCCCCAAAACCAATCAAAGACCAAAATAGTTTGCTGTTTCTTGATTATATTGCATCCTGAAGTTCAGCCCATGCTTTGTTTTCATGAGTGGATTAATATTTTTTATGGTTTGCCTGCATTGATTTTTTATATATTTGATCTGATTGTCTTGCTCTTCTGCTCTACGGTTATTTAGCAAATGTCATAATGTTTTTCAATGCTGCCTTTTCATGAAAATTATTGATTGGTTGGTTTTATTAAAACATTGATCGTCAATCATAGTAGGCTGATTCCTCTGTGAAGTGAAAGAAATAAAATTGAGGACTGAAATTAAGAAATGTTCCAGTTGTTCATTCAGGTTTATGGTGTTTGTTTATAGTTATTGGCAATCAGAGTTCTGGCTTTTATAAATGGTTGCCTGGCCTACTTAAACACTTTGATATTTAGATCTTGATTCCATTGGAGTTACCCATTGTTAAATTAAATTACATTATTATTGTTAAGTAATTAAAAAAAATCCTATGTTCTTCATAATTGTATTATAGTGAGAATTGTTGTGGATTGTGATCTCTTTCCTGTCTTGGCATAGCATCTGTTCTTTTCACACCATGGCCATCTTGGGGCATGGGCCAGTCATCTGGGTAACTGGGCAACTACTAGAAGCAACCAGGGCCATGTGGGGACCAACTTATATAGCAGCTGTGGAGGCATGCAGGGATACACATTGATTCATTGTGTATGGCCCATAACAGAGATTCTGATTTGTGATGTATTGGTGTTGTAAAATGCATCAGAGTGCTTGTGGCCGTGGTGACTGGAAAAACACATAACTGCAGGAGCATGACAGTATTTCTAATGATTCAAAAATTGACGACAACCTCCAAAAAGTGGAGAAAAGTAAATTTCTTTAACCTCATATACTGGGTGCCCTTGAACCATTGTTGTGGTTCTGTAGTCGTTTGGTGTTAAGAATCAGGAACATATGATTCTGTTATACAGAAAGAAAGACTGAATGAATTGTCCTAGTGTTATGCAATTTAGATGAAAAAACATCAATATTAATCCAATAAGTATTGACAAAAGAGCCAACTTATCATGATCGAAACTTAACTGGCAATGAATGGAAAAGAAATAAGAAAGAGGATGACTAAATATTAATACTACAAGCAAAGGAGGAGGATTTTCATTTGGGTTTATCAGCATGTACCTTCATCCTGATTTTAGAATGATGTAAACTTTCAGAAATAAGTTGTCTTTGTCTTTGTAAATGACTCATGCAATCAGTAGCAACTAGAACCAAAGGGTTAACAAAAGGTGAATAAAGGAAAAGTCTTCAATGAAAACATTGCAGAGAGAAAAATGAGGCTTTGGTATTGTTATGAATTGTATTATTATAAAAAAAAATGTATTTAGTGAATTAGGCGCTTAGTGATCTTGAGTCTCATTACATTGACATCAAAGATACTTTTTCAGACTTTGATTAATTCATTCTATTTTCCTATTAGACTGCGGGTGATAAATAGAAAAAAAGATTTTGTTGAAATTCCAATGCCTTTCAAGAAAATGTCTGCTCAAAGAGGAGTCAAGACGACTCTATCTTTAGTTCATCAATCTTTGTGGTGGCCAAACGTGACTGTAGCTGAGTGTTTTTCTGGGAGATAGTTTTCATTTTAATGGTTTCCTAAGCACTATAATTTTTGACAGATTAACACAATACTGTCCATGAGTACTACACCATCACTTTTGTACCTACTTCATTACAAATTGTGCTGTATTGACCATTCATGTTTCGTATCTGCATAGATTGCGTTACTTGCCTTCCATTGTTTCAGTTTCCTAACTTAGTACTATGAATCTGCTTGGGTATGCATTTATTAACTCATGTGAACACCTGGAACCATTGAGTCTCCATAACTTTCTTCAATGAAGTCAAATCTATGAAATCAGACATTTTCATTTGATTCATAAAAATCCAACATCATTTAGTCTGTGTATCGGTTACTTGACTTCTTCCTTGGCAAGCTAATACTTCTCAAGCTTACAAATCAGATGATGTAGATAAAGCCTTGGCAATACATAATTCACATATTTTCAATAATTTGCAAGCATCTTTGAAAACACTTGAATATTATTTATTAAGTATTATGCACAAATTCAAAAGACAGAAAATATGGAATCCTTAAAGCATTGTTAAATAGCTGGAGCATTACAAAACAGATATGGCATTACACAATATTCAATGTGCCCAAATGGGGCGGTAAGATGTTTTCCGACTTGTTAATCTTCTCCTGCCTCTAAGACAGGGACTAGAACCAGAGCTTTGGTGCCTTGGTTCTCAGAGGCTCTTAAAAAGCTCAGACGTCTATGCAGGAGGCAAGAATGAAGTTAGAGGCTTACTTCCACTACTTAATGATAAAGTTATGCACAAAGGAATTGATGCACAGTTATAAACATTCTACCATATTATCTAATTCCTCCTATTTCACGACAAAAATAAGGTTGACCACTAATACCCCTAACAAACTTTTTAGGGTGATTACAAATCTTTCCATCCACCAGCCCAGCAAGCCATTGAAAGTTACCAGGGCTTCTGTAATAGTGTGGCAGCCTAATTTAGTGACAAAACTCTGAAGATTGTTGCTTGTTTCAATCTTAATGATGACTGCCTCCCTCATATATAGACGAGGAAGCTACTAGCTACACCCCCACTGCCACACTATCCATTTTCCCCCCGTTTCATCTTTGAAATTTAAGCAGCTTCTTCTACACTTGAAATCTGTTTCCCCGGACGACCCATGTCCTCCCCTCATTTTTCAGTTAGTATTAAATCAGGTTGCCCTCTCTCTCTCAAAAAATTCTACAATATTATTCTTTTAACATGTATTTTTCCCCAGTCCTGGAAGGAGGCCATAGTTGTCCCCCTTAAAAAAAAGCCTAATGGGGACCCCGGAATTCTGAGTAATCTAAGTCCTATATCACTTCTTCCTGCGCCAGCTAAGATATTGGAAAAATATCTAAATCAGGAACTGGCAGCGTTAACAGCCTCCCAGGATCTTTTGGATCCTTTGCGGAATGGGTTTCAGAGTGGCCACAGCACCGAATCCACTCTGCTGGGCGCCACTGATGCCATTCTTAATCAGGTTGATCAGGGTGGATCAGCCATCTTGGTGCTGTTGGACCTGTCAGCAGCGTTCAATATGGTTTCACCCTCCTGCCTGGTTCACAGATGAAGTCCTTTCTTACCAACAGATCTCACACTGTGAGTTGTGGTCACTTTCTGGCTGGCTCTTTCTGGCTACTCTGTGGGATGCCACAGGGTTCACCTCTTAGCTCAACTCTGTTTAATCTATATGTGGCCCCCTTGCCCAAGCTGATCTGGTCCTTCGGTTTCCAAGTACTATCTTATGTGAATGCACAAATCATTGTATCAATATCTGGTGACATTCCGGTGTTGGCTGAAAGGTTCCAACACTGTATGACTGACATAGACAGCTGGATGAAAGAGAACTGGCTGAAACTGAATGCTGACAAGACTGAGATCTTGATTTTTGGAGAGCAAGAGTCGGTATGGTCAGAATTGTGGTGGCCTGAGTTCTGTGGCCCCCTACCTCTTCCTGTCACTGAGGCAAAACATGCAAGGGTGGACTTCAACACCTCCCTTTCCTTCGAAACTCAGGTCGAAGAGGACTGCTTCTATTCTGCAAGGACCAAAAAAATGCAAGGGCATATGGCTAAACATTTTATGGAAAAGAACCACAAAGAGATAGAACTGAGGTGGCTCATATTGGAAAAGGTCAAAAACAAACCTGGGATCACAGTTATAAAACAACGTAAGGAGAGAGAAACACTATGGATTTTTCTCTCAAAACTAACAAACATGGGTTAAATGAGGAAATATTATGGCTCAAGTCATATTGTCAGAAAGATCTAAGGTAAGCAGCATCACAAGTCATGCACAGACATCTTGAATTTATGGTTACTGTTTGCTACATATAAACCCTTTCAAGATATTATTCCCGCCAATTGGAGGTTATAGTTTTTCACTTATTTCCCTACTACACCCTAAGACATCTGGTTTCTTACTTGTTGTCTGCTTCTGTGTAAGTTTTGCTTTGCAGGGGAGACTATTGGGTCGAATATAGTAGGGGGCTTGTGGTTTGTGGGATGTAGCATTCCTGTGATTCAATTGATGGAGAGAAGTCTCAAGATATGGATCATAATGCGTGGAAGGGAAGTGAGTTATTGCATGCTGGTGGACACAAGTGGAAAGAGTTAACATTTTAGTTGCTCTCACTGCCCATGTAGCGGGTTTAACAGTTCAAAACTGCAAAATGCAACATATGCGTTCATGGCGAATGATGTATGAAAATGAAGACAGAAACCCACTATAAGAGGTAAGGTTGTGAGAAGTAGCTAGATGTTAGATGTTCAATAAGAGCAGCAATGCAAAAAGGATAGCTGACTCAAGGGAGACTGCAAGAGTTATAGGCCAACAGTTGACTGTACTGGTCATCATTTATTTATAGGTTAAATAATAGGCATTATAGAGATAGAGGATCCTGCATAGAGTGAGAGTCCTGCATGTTTTTTTCTCTCTTCTTATGTTTTACTCTTTGTAAGAGAGATCAAGAGAGATACTCGTAGGAGCAGTATTCAAAGCTTGGCAACAATAGGGTTGATCTATGTTCAATTAGAACCCTGATATCCATTTAATGAAGATTCACAACCTAATAAAAAATATTTGTATCCCTTCTTTTCTGGTTTCAGAGAAGATCAATGCAACCTCAAACCTGAAGTGCCTATTTGTAACCACAAATGCTTAAAACACATACTTTGTCAGGCAGAGAACTCCGAGCTGAGGTAAATGCTTTTGCATGGGTTATTTCCATGATGGCTCCTTCTATCCTGCAGAGCTCAGCTTCTCTGCTGCAAACAGCTAAAACCATCGTGAAATACATAGTATAAGTGTGACTTGATGACCCAGTAGAGACTCTCTGTGATATTTCCATATACCTAAGAAACATATAAGGGATATTGTTTTGAGACAGTGGTTATAGTCAATTCACTGGGCAAGACAGACCAATTAAAACTGTTAGTAGACGATTCTGAAAAAATTGGAGCTCTACATTCCATTGGGACTTTATGTATGAATATATATTTCCTTCTCCGATTTGGTTTTCTTAGACCTTTTTATTATTATTTTGGTGACTTTAGGTGCATTGTTGTAGACCTTTGGTGAACTCATGTGTTCACTCTCTCTCAGTGAATTGAATTGAATTGACACTTGTAAAGCGCATGGCTACCCGGAAGCATCCCAGCGCTGAGGACGTAACTTAGAGGACCAATCTCTTATGGAAAAAGCCAAGTCTTTAATTGTGTTAGGTTCCCTCCAGAGATATAACGGGAGGGCATTCCAGAGTCTGGAGCCATTAAGTGAGAAAAGCCTTCCGCCACTTCTGGCCTTCTTGATCCTAGGGACCACCGCCAGATGGAGTTCATTTGATCGGAGTTTTCTGTTCGCCCTGTATGGGCGAATCATGGCATTATTGATTAGGGGTCAGTGAAGAGAAGAGTGATTTTTACGGTGGAGCACACGTTCTGGCAGTACATGTGAGCTGCGTTTCAAGAAGGAACTACTTTTCCCAGTTGGCATAATACCTCAGTGAAACCCTTTAGTGAAGGATTCCTCTTACAGGTAATTTAAGTTTTGTGACCAGCTCCATTGGGTATGGAGTGTGCTACTTTTTGGAGTGTTTCTGCATTTTGTAACTGTTTTTTCTTCTGTAGACCTTTGGGGCCCTTTTTTCCTAATGTTGAGTTTTGTCTTGATCTTAGCAGATCCCTAGAAAAGCTAAATATTTGTACTTCACCGTTGATACAGGTGATAGGGTATCACTTATTCACGAAATACAGGTGATGGTAAGTAATTTCTTCTTTATTATATAACTATAAAAAAATACTTTAGGTTTAATGAGATTTATACATTTTCTTTGTTTATAATTTACTGGCACTTTTTTCAGGCTCTCATAAGGTTGCACGTAGGGGTGCTACAATAAAACTCTTTTGGTTGGTACTCATCACTTTGCATGCTTACAGAGAGTTTGCACTTGCTGGTATTTTTCAAAAGGCTGGCTTTCACATACTACCATAAACAGTATGGTTATTGACATCTGTAGACTGTAACAGAAATGAAGGTAAGCATGGGTTTCTGTCTACGGAACCTATCATAATGGTACTCTTTAGAGAAGCTTTCTTGTTGGGATAGTCCAGCTATGTTGGTTTATTTAATCAGTTTGGAAGTTTTGCTCATTGTGTAATAAATTGTATAACAGTCTGAGACCACACATGTTCCTAAATATAAGATAGTCTGTTTTTTTACTTTTCTTTTTTAGATTACTTCCTGTGTCCTATTGTTGTGCTGTACAAATATATCCAATCCTTATTCAGTCCTGAAGAAGTTGGTTATAAAATATCATATACCACCAAAACGCTCATCAACTAATTATGTGTCCAGTCCAGTACCATTACACCAGAAAAAGAGAATTATAGAGACCTCAATGGTGTACTTTAGGACATTTTGTTTTGTTTTTCTGGATTGGTGAAGGACGAATGAGTTCTTTGTAGTGTGAGTGGATGTTAGTGGAGTGTGTGTCATAGAAGACATAGTAGAGGAGAACTGTTTTGTTTTTTGAGCATTTTACATTTCTGGATGAATTTGTAAATATGTTAAAATTGAAAAATGTACAACTCAGTGTATGCAATGAAGAAATTAATATACATCTGTTTTGTAATAAACAATGAATAGTGGATTTTTTGTAAAGAATGGAAAAAATATATACCAGAAAATATATAAATAAATGTTATATGGCAAAGTAACATGCCATTACAAAAATGCAGTGTGGCTTAGTTCTGTTGGATTGATTCCTTAGTGAAGCAATAAAGGCAGATAGGACCCCTTTTGTTAAAATATTGTTGTTTCTTCCCCTTGATCCTGTACCTTTATCCATTTTTAAAGGGGGCCCTATAGTAGTTTTTTAGCTCCTGCTTCTATATCAGGAAAACTTTAAGAAAGGTTTTTCCTTTCATTCCAGTCAAGCTCAGAGTTGAAGTGGTCATTGCGCACTGACTACTACACAGCCCTGCAACTTAATATCAATGAAGGCACTCTAAATAGATTCCAAACTACTCAGAATGCAGCTGCCCATCTTGTCCTGGAAGTTCCTAAATGTCTGTCAGTCAGAGAGGGCATTTGCTCTCTGGAGTAGTTGCTGGTCGAGAAGCTTGTGACATTCAAAGCCCTCAATCTTGTTCACACTGCCCTCCATCACCAGGGTCCAATGTATTTGAGAACAGCCTTCCACTGGTATATCCCCAATTTACAGTTGAGATCTGCCTATCTTAACCCCTTCGGTGCTCGTGACAAGACCAGGTCGTCATGAGTCACGGTGGAGCTGTGCTCATGACGAGCTGGTCTCGTCATAACGGCTGCGCTCCTCCCACGCGCAATTGATTCCCCGCCTGTGCGGGCGAATTAATCAGTGGGCGGGGTCGTGATGAGACCAGCTCGTCATGAGCACAGCTCCACCGTGACTCATGACGAGCTGGTCTCGTCACGAGCACCGCGGCGCCGCGCTCACCCCCTGACCCCCCGCACCGTGGGGGAATTACCCCCGCAGGGAAGGGGTTAAAAAGGTGGAGGTACCGAGATTTCTAAAAGCCAGGTGGAAGGGTGCTCCTTTTGGGTTGCTGCTGCCAAGTTATGGAACACTCTTCCCACCCACATTGCAAATCTTTCCTCCCATGCTGCTTTTTGTAAGCACTTCAAAACCTGGACTTTCTCCCTGTTGTGATAGATTGATCCTGTTGTCTCTCCTGTAGTTGCTCTCACACTCAGCTAGTGCTTTGGCACCCTCGGGAATAATGTGCTCTTCAATTTTCAAAATACAAATATAAAACGTATGCTGAGCAAATGAAAAGCACCATATAAATCAAGTTTATTAAGGACTTAAGCTCCATGAACTGACTCCAATATACCTTTTATAAGAGGCAAAGAATATCTTTCCTTGACTATGATCAAATTCAAGCCTCTCTACTCAATATACGTTTGAATATCCTGATCCTTCTGGGGTACAAATAACAGGGATACCCCAGCATGCATGAAGATGAAACAATCTTCAGAATTAATTGGAATAGCAGTGATACTCTCTGTTAGATGAAAGAAAGCAAACTATAAGCTTATCAAAAGCATGTTAGCTGCAGTGGGAACAAAGATATATTAATGGCTTTTAAATTACTAATAGAGTCATTTATTTCAACCATCAGAGACTTATCACCTCCAGAAGCATAACAATGATCGAGGCAAAATTGTTGATGGAGCAGGAACTCATAATGAGACCTGCTCGGAAGCAATCTCATCACAGTATTAATTTATTAAACTTTGTATTGTTCATACTAACAATTGCATACACGAATACAAGTAGAAAGGAAGCTTGCCTATGTGTTATAACTAATAAATAACGCTTGTCTAATCTAAAATGGCAGCTAAAGCGCGGGAAACCTATTGCGCATGTGTCAACCATATCATGTGGTGTGACGTCTTTCTTTGCTTGGAGGGAAATCCTTGCTTCTGCGCAGTGAGTATTAAAATGGCTGCTTAATGTTTTCATGTGCTACCGCTTGCTCATATGTTGCAATTAAACTGTGGTATCCTAACGCTATTAATGCGGGATAGAATTTATAAATAAATGGGAATAGAATAGAAAGAGTGGGGATACAGTGAAACAATTTATTTGTGATTTTAATATTTTCTTCTTTGACTTTTAATAGTTCGTAAAATGGGCCTGGGGTTGGTGAAATGAAACTCGAGAGACAATGGTTCTGCGCATGCGCCCTACATGGCTGCCCAGAGGAAAAGTAGAAGTCAACCTGGACGTCGTTCAAGGCCATGACCTGCTGGCCAACACTATTGTACCCACGATGTCCCTACCGAAAAGAAACAATTTATATGAACAGTGTTTTAAACTTGTCGTGAGACGGGTGGGAAATAAAGCAAATGTATTAATTGTGATGGGCGGTATTTCTAAACAATGGTCTTAAAGAAATTGAATTAAATCGATATGGTGTGAGGATCAACCCCCTGTCCCCGTCCAATCAGAAGTAGTGGCCCATATTTTTGCAACACTAGTGGGAGGTACATGGGCGTAGAAGAATATAATAGATATAGAATTAGCTAATTAGTTAGCACAAGCTCCAGCAGACATACAAGCTGATCTATTGCAGACTGAACCGCTGTCCAGGGAGGTCCTGAGGTGGGGGCGGCAGAGTACATTAGAAGGAAGACACAGGAGAATTCGAGGAGAAGCAAAGTATCAGAGAGGGGAACGACCAGGCGTCGTTGATAGAGAGGTCACCGGTCCTGTCCTGAACCTGGAGGAGGTCTTTGCTCTTCATCCTTCCTGGGTCCTATCTTTCCAACTCCTTGGCCAAGGGGTTTGGTTCTCGCACTTTTAGGTAAATATAAATGCAACCCTTAGTTGCGCTGCTGTCTCTATCCTCTCTTTTCTGAGGGACCGTCATTGATCGATAATTGATTATTATACTTCATCCTTGATATACGATTAAGTATCATGTGGTTCTGTATTTTACTCTGCTAAATCTTTAGATAAACATTTTAAAACTTCCTGACTCAGTGATTATTTCAGGATTATGAATTGTATTGAATGTCACTCATTTTAAACTTCCCAATTTGCAAAGGATCCATTGGTAAGTCATTACTCTTCAATCAGAAAAGTAATTGGTAGCAGGGATTTTGATAAAGAGTACAACTGACCCACCAGCGGAAATTACTAGCGTAGTATGAATGTATGGGCCCAAGGGAGTATTTGGTGTATGAATGCTTGTTGCTAGTAACCCGCTGGATCATTGTGACAATAAAATATTGACTCAAATTGAAGAATTCATATATGGATTATTTCTCTTCAACCAACGAATTCCAAAAATAATGGCATAATTAGGAGAGGTGATCATGTCAAAAGATAGTATTTCTGTATGATTGTCAAAGCATTCTGGAAGTGGAAAAAGAGGCCTCCCTAAATGGATCAGATTTAAATTACTTCTCTTAAGAATATTATTGTTTGTGGCCCCTTTCTGATCAATACATATACCACATGCACCACTCTCCAACAATGAAGAAATAGTGAAAATCTTTACTTATGCTAGCATGAAAACAATTGGTAATATGAATAAATGACTGTCAGCGTTATTGTTGGATAAACCAACATAGGTGATCTAGCTTTCTTTATTTTTCTCTTTGAAGAAGACTGAATTCTGCCAATCTTCTGATATGGCCAATAAGCGCATGTTGAATCATGTGTCCAGGATCATGCTGCTATACATGAAGCCCATATTTGTGCAGACACTTTTTCACTTTCTGTCAAAGGAACCCTCACAGCTCCCACATGCCTTCTTGAGACAATGGGTCCTCTTTGGCCTCTGATCAACCAGAGTAAGCAGTTTTAGAGAGAAAATGACTTCCTCTAAACTCCTTCCTTTAATTACGTCTCTCTTGTAATCTATGTTCAACTAACACAACCAAGCCAATACACTCAAAAAATGAAGTAGGAGGTGGTGAGCAAATCAACCCATCCTATATTTCCTTTTTCAAACCATGAGAAAAAAAAAATGATCTGAGTTCTCTCTACCATTGTAGTTTCTGAAAATGAGCCACATCTATGAAAACTTCCATTCCACCTAGTTGAATATTACACCTTGCTTCCTCTGCAGAAGATTCAGCTGCAAGGAGTAAAAATCAGGAACAAAGCTGTGAGGACTGAACAAATAACACAATTAAAAATACAGAGAACAAATGTGCTGTGATGCATCCTTCACTCAGATCTTCCTCCTTTCAGGTGGTCTTGCAGGAACAGACATCACAAGAAAAAGGCCTTACTTTTTCTTGGATTGGCATCCTCTGTTAACACAATGTGGAGGGGCCACCATTTTTTCTGTAATAGGGCATAACCATACCCTCTTCCTGGACATTATGGTGTTTACTTGGTTAGCAAAGAAGAAGCTCAGGTTTGACTTCTTTCTCCCAGAACCGCCTTCTATGACCCTGCTGCTGTCATTCGGACCATGAACCCTGAATAGCTTGCAGAACACTCTTTGGGTGGCGTGAGTGTGGACAACGCAGGACAATTCTGGCTGCACAGTCGCTCAGCCATATGATGAGTACAATGTCTGAGAACATGCCGCCTGACAAAGTAGGGAAGCCTCATTCTTTCTGGCCTGTCTAGCGCCTCAAATAAGCTCTCTGCTCTGCTTTCAGCACAGATGAATCAATAATACTGAGGAAATGCATAAGCCAAAAGAGTATTTGAGCCTTTGCAAAGAAAATTGTCCATCTGGCTTGATGACATTTAAGATTTTGTCGACATTATTAATTCCAGTGATCTGTGTAACTTTCGAAAGGTTCCCAGATGCCCTTCAAGAGATGTCTCCATTCAGTACAATACTTCTTCATACCTATTTACTCCACTTCGAAGACTAATAAATTCCATTCACTGTCCTACAGAACAGTAGACAATTAGAAAACAAACTGTTATGGCCCGGCACTTTATTGGAATTGTAACTCCAGTTGAGCACCAAAAACCCTCGGCTTCCTTACTCACATATATAAACTTCGATAGTGCACATAAAGAACCACATTCATGTTTCTTTAAAAGACCCAGTTTTACATATAATGTGAGCTTTTTTCCATCATCATTTATCACTAATATTAATCAGGGGGTGGGACCTCCCAAGTAGTTATTGATCAGGGTGAAGTCAGAGTGTGGGAGGTGAAGGTGAAAGCCGACTTCCAACCAATTAATAATTACTTTAGACTGCCTTCCCCGTGGATAAATTAGCTGTAGGCAATCAGATCTTTGAAACTGTGGATATAATTTAGAAATTATTTATTAGAAGGCGCGTTTTTCATGTCGCTTTACAGGGAAAGTTTAAATGGATCACTGGTATTGCATTTTCTTTGGTGATAAGGTTTTGCCGTCTGGTGCTCATCAAAATGCTTTGTAAGAAATATCTGTTTTTGTAATTTTAAAAAGCAACACATAACATGGACTATCACAAATATTATTCACAATTTAAATCATTTATTGATGTTCTGCTAACATACTTGCCAACTTGAAGAACAATCTCCCTGTGAGAGGAGGGGGCGGGCCTTGAAGGGGCGGAGCCTCGTGCCAAGAAGTACCTACAAGGCACTTTTGAACCCCCACCCCCCCCCCAAGACCCCTTCTCCCCCCAAAAAAAACCTTGAAACCTTGCTGAGGGTGGTACTGTTGTCCTGGAGCGTTTTCACTCCCCTTAATGGACGTCGGCGGTTCAAACTTCGGAAAATGAGTTGGAAAATCATTATTTACAGTGGTTTTCAGCTTGTTTCCCCTGCCATTGTATGATATTGGCTCCTCACCGGGAGACCGAGTGATGGGAGCCACTATCTTGTGTCACACCACACGGTGGCACCGTGTGAGTTGGCAGGTATGTACAAATCAGATTTCACCTCCGGCCTTATTTATCTACCTGTGGGCACAAAATTGTTTCCTATGCATAGCGTATGCGTTATGAGGCACATATGAATCACAGTGTATGCATATACATTGGCGGATATCTCGCATTTGGTTTCCTTTACTAGAAAACTAATTTCAACATTGTCTGACATGTCTGCACGTGTTTTGATGCATGCATTTGCATGACCATGACTGCAAGCATTAGCAAAGACAGTAGCTCAGACATTTAAAGCTGAGGCCTGTTTGCTTTGCCAATGCTTGCTATAGCAAGTGTGGTACATTATAGGACAATTTCACCATGTGAAAAATGCTGATTCATTGCTGGGTTTTGATGAATCACCTTCCAGAGAAAACACTTTTCTTTCATAGTTTTCTTATGGAAATGAATGTTATGGGTCTAGAAACATCCAACGAGGATACCTTTTCTAAAAATTTAAAAATGTATTTCTCATCCAGGTGGGAAAAATGTCCGAAAAGCTAGAGGTGAACATGCACTTTCGCACCAGCTGCTGTCTGTCAGTTGTCTGTCAGTTGATGTTCCAGTGTTCTCCAGTGGCTCCACCACAGAGATCTGGTAAAAACCCATGCAGCCATTAATTTATACTCATGACTGAAGTGAGGCTCTCCTAAGTGACATATTGCTGGATTAAGAGACATTGAATGTAAAGCATTTTCTGCAAGGCGGCTTCAATAAATGAGTAAATGAGGATTTTAAATCTACTGTTTATTATTAAAGTGGATAGTAAAGCAGCTGTTTCCATGCGTTTGAGGGGAATTATGCATTTTGTTCATTTAATTTAAGGCTAGTTGGTAAATACTAAGGGGCCGATTCACAGAACTAATCTGAGATAAAATCCTAAACTTAACTTTTGGTATTCACAGAAGGCATTTAGCAGTAGTAAAGTTAGGACTCCTAACTGTACTACTACTAAGCTGAGACAAAATCCTAACTTTACGACTTTCTGTATTCACAAAAGGCTTTTAGTAGTAGTAAAGTTACTACTAAATGCCTTCTGTGAATACCAAAAGTAGTAAGTTTACGATTTTATCTCAGTTTAGTAGCAGTAAAGTTAGGAATCCTAACTTTACTACTGCTAAATGCCTTCTGTTAATACCAAAAGTAGTAAGTTTAGGATTTTATCTCAGATTAGTTCTGTGAATCGGCCCCAAAAAGACTTTCTGCTATAAAAAATATTTCAAGTATTTGCTTGTATGTTTATTTTCTACTACTTTCCTAATCGTAACATGTTTGGACCTGCCTAATTACTGACTGCTCAAAAACACAAATACT
The DNA here is from genome assembly GCA_963921515.1 of Calotriton arnoldi. Taxonomy (NCBI): domain Eukaryota; kingdom Metazoa; phylum Chordata; class Amphibia; order Caudata; family Salamandridae; genus Calotriton; species Calotriton arnoldi. Next base: position 2,699,055 of record CAWUFW010001250.1, read on the forward strand.
AAATAATACATTCCTTAAGACCACAACCTCTTCTCATATGTGTGTAAGTGAAAAACAAACCAACTTTTTTAAATCACAGTATTAACTTAACGTTAAAAGTTTAAAAAAATCATAGATGGAGACACTTTACGTGTATAGACGACAAATCCATGGAAAGATAAAGCAGTTTTGGGGGACTTCTTGATTTCTATATCATCTAGCGCAGAGATCAGAACCATTTTCATGCACATATTCAACCTCCTTCCATAGAAAGTGAAGAATTCTCTTCCAGCGCTAGCAGAGCCTGCGTGATAGGTTAGCATCCTAGCTCTTTATTAGGGATGCATAACGGAACAACGAATGTCTTTACCACACATGCCTTTACAACTTGTTTTTACTACAAACCAACCAGTACAGCCCACGTCTTTACCATGCATGACACTGCCATGAACTTACATAGGGGTACATTATATGTACCTTTACTGCGCATACCATTACCAGGCATACTATTACCATGCATACAGTTACAATGCACATTTAAAATATATGTAATTATGTACTTTTACAGAAAAAAGTGTTATAAAATGTATTTTATTACAGAAAAGTATGTAAAATGAGGCAGCACAGTAATATTTTTCAAAACATATTTTACATTAAAACATTCATATTAAATCATGGTGATATACACTAAAACTTTAATAAACTTGTTTCCATATATCTCGTTTCTACAGTAGTCCTTCCTTTATTTTAACCCTATCTGTGCAGCTTGTCCCAAATGAAAATGGTTCTCATTCTATGTGAGGAAGGTGAAATAACGTCATTTCTTAGCAAATAAAATAAACATACATTCTGTCAGATTTAAATCCAAGTAAAAAAATGCATTCCAATGCATGTTTTATTTTGAATTACAGAATACTACTCAAAAACGTATAAATTCAGCGATCCACCATTTCGTGTTCAGTGGTACACTGACTTTGCTCGTGACCACACGCTTGAGAGAGAGAAGGAGACCAACCACATTTTGCTCTTCACAGACTGCCATCTATCTCTACATTTACACCAAGAACCTTCAGTATTAACCAGCTAAATCCCATTAACATATTTTCATGTAATTGTTTTTAAATTCACAAATTAATTCCAGATTTTCTCCAAACTTTATCTCGGATACAATAACTGGAGTCCTAATAATGTAAGTCAATATAAAAGTATTTACAGAGTATTTTAATTCAGAATTTAGCAGGGTGCTTTTAATTTTAAAAAATTCTAAAAGATAACTTTGTTAGATGTGTTTTTTGTGTATATGACTATTCTACCTCCACCGGGTACTTACCTCAGGGAAGGTTCTTGACTGTGGTTGGGGGGGCAAAATGACTGTTCTAACTCTGCTGGGTACTTACCTCAGGGAAGGTGGTTGACTGTGGCGGGCGGCAAAATGACTATTCTAACTCTGCGGGTACTTACCTCAGGGAAGGTGCTGGACAGTGACTTAGGGAAAAATTACTATTCTAACTCCCTAGGTACTTACCTCAGGGAAGGTGCTGGACAGTAGCTGGGAGGGGAAATACTATTTTTAACTCCACCAAATACTCCCCTCAGGAAAGGTGCTGGACAGTGGCTGGGGGCAAAATTACTCTTCCAACTCTGCTGGGTACTGACCTCAGGGAAGGTCCCGGACAGTGGCTGGGGGACAAAATGACTATTCTAACTCCCCAAATACTTATCTCAGGAAAGGTGCTGGACAGTGGCTGGGGGCAAAATTACTATTCCAACTCCACTGGGTACTTACCTCAGGGAAGGTGCTTGACAGTGCCTGGGGACAAAATTAGTATTCTAACTCCACCTGGTATTTACCTCAGGGAAGATGTTGGACAGAGGCTGGGGTGAAAAATTACTATTCTAACTCCATCGGGTACTTACCTCAGGGAAGGTGCTGGACAGTGGCTGGGGGAGAAATCAGTAAAGCTACAGTACAGTTTTTTACAGTGGTAATAACAATGTTTTTTTGTACCATCAATAGACAGTTTCAAATAACCATACGAAACCACTTTTCCCTTACAGGTATTTTGCTCACAATAAAAACATTTTATCATTTCAAACATTTCAAATTCACAGAAAACACTATTTTGTTTTAAAATATTTTATAGACCACTCAACAAAACAATCAGAGTTCCAAAGATTTAAAACCATCTCAGGTAAAAAGCCATTTTAAAACAGATCATTTTTTAACTCTAAACATTCTTTCCACAGGTAGACAGTGCAACGTGATTTTCACAGAAATTTAAGTAGAATAAAAAAATATATTTTTCCAAAAACAAAAGTGTCTCAACAAACCATGTAAAATGCATTTGCCTCTATGGGTGCATTTTAAACAAAACGAAGTTAAACACATTATTTCAGCAGAACATTTAAAAAGCATTTCTTTTCTCTTGTTTTTCTACAGAAAACCCCAAATAGCTTCAAAGAAACAAGCAACCTATGTACAGTCCCACAGAGGCAAGAGGTTACTCAAGTATTGTGGCAAACTTTATTGTAGGGAGAGGTTAACTGAGACCAGGAGTCATTGGAGGTGTGTGGAGGATTTTCCATCCTATTGCAAAGGCAGAGCGGTTACTCTGGGTGATACTGTGGAAAGGACCATAGAGCATAACCACTCTGCCTCTGCAGTAGAGACTGAAGTGCGCGAGAATGTACATGAAATCAAAATGTTTGCATGCACCTCCAATGAGCCCTGTGGCTCAGTTTTGAGGGAGGTATCCCAAAACATTCCCATGCATGTAGCTAGAAGAATGAACACAATAACAATCTAAGGAGAATGGTACGGAGTCAAAAACAGGCAAGCAATCCCCAATGTGAAACCCTCAAACCTATTCTGAGCTTAACATTTCCCCTGAACTAACAGTTTCTTTCACTAATGAACGTTTCCTTTTGCATGACAAAAAAAAATCCCTGTCAAAAGAATAGTAATATTTAGCACAGTCCATAACCTGCTAACCCTTAAGAATGGTGATATTTGGATGCTGGATTGGATTCTTAAGTCCACACCCAATTGATTCACCCAAATTTACACTATTCATGCTAACATAATTGACACAAAGGTCCCTTTAGTTTACAGCTTAATCCCTGACAAGCAATTCTCACACTATATCAAATTTTTAATCCGTGATAAAAACCAAAAAATGAATAAAAGTCCTATGAAAGTAATGACTGATTTCAAACTAACAATGACTAATACTATTGCCAAAATTTACCCTGACAAACAAATTCAAGGATGTTTTTTTCACTTTTCCCAGGCATGTTGGCGAAGAATGAAACAAATATCCTTAGTTGAGAATTACTTGTTAAACAGTAAACTGTAGAATGAGTTTTTAAAAATGAACTGCGTTGTGCTTTGTACCTCCTGAGTGTGCAGATGAGTTCTACACATCAATTATTGAATCAGACTACTTTACCCAAAATGCAGAAAAATTGGCCCACTGCTAAATTACTTTGAAGAGTCATGGGGGGATATTCTCAAGAACGTGTGTTAACTATCGCCAAATTCGCTTAACGCAACTTCTCACATTGCGGGAAAATAACACTGTGTTAACGCAGCATTCTCAACCCGGCGGCACCATGCGATAGTCTCACGATAACGCGACAAATGCCTGCGTTAAAATGTACGCGACGCCGAAAAATGCGAAACACGAACGCGAAAAAGTGGCGATGTCCCCAATGGCGATACAAAAATCAGCGATAACCAGCGACAGGCCTGCGATTCCCACGCGCCATGCATGAGAATGCACTATAAAAGCAGATAAAAAAAAGATTAAAAAATGTAACTGCGTAGCACCATGGATGCACCCGGACCGAGTGCAGAGGACAACGCGAACCCCACAAGCCCCACAGATGACCAGCCCGGAACCCCGGGGCCGGAGAAGGGCAAGGAGAAGAGGAAGAGGAAGACGGGGTTCAGTCCGCAGGAAAACCGGATCATCGTCACGGAGGTGACAGAACACTACCAACAACTATTCGTCACCTCCACTGTGTCATCGGCAACACAAACTGAAATATGGCAGTAAATCGTGAACAACGTGAATGCAGTCGGAGTGTTGAGGAGGTCAATGGAGGAGGTCAAGAGGCGTTGGCATGATGTGAAAAGCCAAACCAAGCAGAAACTCGCTGCCAACCGGAAGGCAGAAACGGCGACTGGAGGTGGGAAGGGAGTCCTGCGCCACAGGAGGAAATGGTGGCCACAGTCATCAGTGCGGAGATGGTGCAAGGAGTCGGGAGTCCGGACACTGCTCGATATGACCTGACCCAACAGCAACAGGGTGAGTAACGACCAGGGACTGGGGGGACAGGGGGAGATGGGCACAATGGCACACATGCACAATTATGTGTAGCACACTGCACACCCACAATGACTGTGGAACATGTCCCTGATGGCCTTGGCACACTGCAGCACACATAGAAAAACCAAGTAGGCCCCCGTCCGCCATGTGCACAAATGGCCCCCATCACTAATCTCACAACCTACCCATGCACATGTGCTGAACACAGCAAAGCAGTGGCTCTGTGAGCCACACTGACAATGCAAGTGACACTGCATGACCAATAGCATGGCTGCAGTCAAAATGCATGACATGGTGCACGACACGACACTGAGGTGGCCCAGTGTGGATAACATCCTCAAAGGAGCAGGTCACACTCTGACACATCCACGTGCACATACAACCCCTGACGTAAACAACACATCTGCAGACAAACAATGCACAAGAGTCCATAATCCGTCCAAAAGCACAAATGACCCAAGTCGCCAACATCTCAGCACCGTAAAAGCACACATGTCAAAGGCACACCGCCTCAAAGTGATAAGGGGCCGCTAACTCAGAGCTGCAGGGGCGACTCTCCCACAATGCAGCACACACACATAGCAATCACAGCACATCAACATTGACGACAATGTGGTACAAAGTGCCACACTTACACCACAGAAAAGAGGATACAACTGGTGCTGCATGTGCGTAGAAACTGGCCAATCACATCAGGCATAGCAGGAAACTGTAAATGATAATGTACGAGTACAACCTCACATCCGTCATGTAGTCGAAATGTCCACTGTCTCCCATCAAACACCCAGCTCCTCCAAAACAGTCACAATGTACATTGTCATGCAGTCTGAATGTAAACATGTACAATGCGTGAACAGACATGGAACACACTGTTAACCTGCATCTCCCCTTCACATTGCAGAGGGACAATCAACACCTCCTGCAGAGCAGACCAGACATCTCTTCAGTGATGATGAGGAGGACCCCCTGGCTATCTGCTCCGACACCCTCCAACGGCTCATGGACAGCCTCCGCACCCCACCTCCAGGAGCAGGGCAGCACAGCTGCATCGAGGTGATCCCACCCCCTGCACAGACCACACAGCAGGAAGCACCCACCACCACGGCTGGCTCCCAGCACCTCACGAAGAACACATGGCATTCCAACGCCGTGTGTCAGACTGCCAGAGGGGGCTGGCTGAACATGTGCGGCTGGGTTTCGACCTCATAGCAGCCAAACTAGATGCCATACATGGGTGTCTTCGTCCCATCAGGACCACTTACAGTCCCTAACGGACACCCACAGTCCGCTCCATGCCCTACAACAATCCTTGGCTGACCTCGCTGGAGCCATTACTCGGATACAAGAACTGTCTAGTCAGACAGGCTCCAGCGACGACAGCACAGAGTTGGCACAGATGCAGAGGACAATGGAGAACATGGAGCGGATGCAGGCAGGAAGGATGGCTGCCACAGCTGAACACCAGTGAGATGTAGCTGGGATTTTCCATGCCCTGCAGATCCTCATCTTGCCATTGCTGCCACAGAGCCTGTCCCAGATGACTGCTGCAGGAACTTCGACACACACATCTCCACCCCTGATGTGTCAGTGGCACACAGTGATGCAGCCATACCACCTCCGCCCCCTGATGTGTCAGTGGCACACAGTGATGCAGCCATAACACCACCACACACACCTGGCACACCTGGCACACCTGACACAGAAGACATATCAGAGGACGAAGATGTGGATGGTAATGACTCTGTGTCAGAAAGGAGGTTTTAGCATTCATCCCCCACCATATGGCCTCTTTCTGCTTGGTACAGCCCTCTGCATCATGCCCTGGTACAACACCTTCCACTGTCCCCTGAAACACTCTGCGACATTCACCTGGACCCCCACAAGGACTGCCATATCTGCTCTGGTTACCAATGACACAGCAAACAGGCTGCGGACTCAACCCTTCCTCTACCGATTAACTTGTCATTACCTAAAGGACTCTATTTGGCCCTCCACTGGGCAACCATGTAATGTGGGGTGTGCATGGCCATGTACTGCTCCAGCTTCGACACTCCACAGAATGTGAATAAAACATTCCTAATCACACAGATGTGTCATGTCTATGTTCAATCAAGTATAACAGTATGGATGATGGTAGGGACATTGATTGCACAAAAAGTTACACCCTGGGAAATGACATCAATGCGCATGTTTGACCGTGACACACATGGCCAATTAGATGACTGTGAAGGTGTGAACTAGCTGAGGCCTCATTGATCATGAACAACAATCTCGCAACCCCCCAACGTAGCCCCACGTCCATGTATTAAATAGGGCTGTGTTTTCAAAAATGTCAAAGTCGGTAGGAGGCCTAAAGTAGTGTCCCACATCACATGTGACAACAGAACATCTCTTTGCATACCTACGCACACTCAACTGTGTGGACACAGCCTGGTTTGATGGAACACATTGATCCACATGGCAAGAAGTTGGACACCATACTCACATTGCTGAAGACATGTAAGTGCACAGGTCTACCAGCAACTCTCCCAACCACAATGTCTGGCTCAGAGAGGTGGAGCTGGCAATAGGGACTCACCCCTAAGTGAAATGCGTCAGTCAGTCCCTCCCTGTGTACGGACAATGCTCATTGAGGCACATGACTTGGCATGCTAATCAACACTCATCACAGTTGAACACTAGTGAAGTTGCGTACACTTTATTAGCATGTGCTTGTCAGTACGGGCAAGACAAGGGTCACAACATGCAGACCAATGTATCATACTCTAACAGGCAGCAAAGGAACATGTAGGGGTGCAAGACATGGAGAGGCACAAATGAACACCAATCATTACGGATGCCAACGGTCTCAGCCCACCTTGCCTTGCTGGACGAGTCATGTGGTGTTTGGTGAATGCTCATTGCACCGTGTCAGGGGACACCACTCACAGCCCATGGGATCTGCATAGTCCTGTACCACCGGACTGCGCTGACTGTCTACTCTGCTGACAGTGAGCAGGTGAAGGAGTCCAACAAGGTCACATGTAGTGCTACATTGCCATGTGTGTACTCTCCCTCCAGCGGTGTGTCAAGTTGAGGAACGTTGCCAGGCGCCGCTGTCCACTCACCTTACACAGGTGTGTTCAACCCGCAGTGTTGCACGCACATGCATTCTGAATCCAGGCGAATGCAGCCATGTCCACTGTTATGGTGGGTTATGTGTCCATTTCTCCAAGATGCAAAAGGGTGTTGGGACCTGTGCTATGGGTTACAATCTTTTGTGGCTGCAGGAACGTAGTTACTCGTCCATGAAAGCGAGCGCAGCTTCATGGGCAATCAGTTCCAAGAGTAAGTTGTTGTCGACTTCAACTAACACGGGGGCGAGCCAACCCATTAGCTGGTCCGGACAGATGTGCTCCGTCCATGCCGTTTCACCAATCCGCAACACAGCCCAATAGGGGAGCGCTTCGATGTGGTCACTGCACATGAGGAATTGTGCAATCTCACATGCCCAACTGCCAGTACATACGCCAAATACCAAGGCATCCCATGAACGGGTATCATGGTTACACTCCTGGTTGTGGTCCAACAGGGGGCGCACACACATGTCAAAATCCAGTTCAGCTACCGTTGTGTTGGATAGGCAGACATCCATGGGCCACTCGAATATGCATGATCGACAGTGGAACCAGGGCTGGATGCAGGTGACGTACGCAAGACGGAAGCTCAGATGGTAAATGATGCGCAACACTGCCAGTGCCCCCAACAAATGCAGCATTCGGTCACGGTACAGTTCCACATGACAGGGGTTGTGCATGTGCCCAGGATGTTCTGACATTGCGTTGTTCGCTCTCGTAGAACCGGCAATCTTCTGACCGGCGGCTGTTATGTGGATGATATGCCACAGCACGGAGCAATGAGTCGTATGAGTGTGAAAAGTTTGAACGCATGGGTTGTCCTGTACGTAAGTGTCAAGGCCATTCCATGCAGGAGTACCTCGAGCAAGGACTTCTGTGTGTGGGGTGTGGATACGTTGATCTTTCATTAGCGCTGTGTGTAGTGTGGGAGTCGTCATCATCTGCCATGGTATCTCTCTCAGGGGGTGCCTGCTGCATGCAATTCCAAGGTCGGAGGTGCAGATGTCCTTCCGCCTTCTGTATTGAGACAAAGGGGCTTTCATCCCTAATGTTAGTCTGACTACTGCTTGTATCCTGGGAATGTGATGTGGCTTTTGCGCTGCAATTGAGGCTAGGCCTTGGGCTTATGGTGCCCCAAAAGCGAGGAACACACAACAGTTGGCATGTATGAGCCAAGACCCCGAGCGGCCTTGCGCTCCTTGTACAATCCCTTCATGCGCGGACACCCTCCGGCTGCATGCAACATTGCAACATTGTCGATTGCGGGCCGTGTGGTGCAGACACAGCAACAGAGACACATGCATCAGTTGGTTTCCTATGCAGCCCAGATATGAACCATGCCCAGAGGCCAGGGATAATTGTTCACACCCCTATGCTGGCCTGGTGTATGCTGAGCCAGTCCACTCGGCTTACGTATAAAGGGGGGACGACGATGCTATGTGTCCCAGTTCTTCCCCACTGCCGAGGTGACATGGCTGTGTCCGCCTGGCATATGACGAAACTCAATCATAGGGTCCATGACTTGCGTTGGATGGAGTCGGTGGCGCCGGTTACACTGCGGCCGGCACGGGCCTACCACCACGGGACGGTGACTTTCTGTGCACTGAGGTAGGGGCACCTAAAGTGCTGAGCGGGTGTGCAGCCTGCGATGATGCCGTGTACACTGATATGGTCTCTGCCATTGCAAAATCAAGACCCAGAATCAAGTGTGTGACCTGGTGGACCGCAGTGTAGGCCTGAGCCAGTGGGCAGGGTGGGCCTACCACCACGTGGCATTGCCTCGCGGTTCACAGAGTTAGTGGCACCTCTAGAGCTGGGCGGGTGTGCAGCCTGCGATGATGCCGTGTGCACTGATATGATCTCTGTCATTGCAAAATCAAGACCCAGAATCAAGTGTGCGACCTGGTGGACCGCGGTGCATGGCTGCATGATGTGGAGGCTGCCAAGGTCGTGGGCCCCGGGTTTGGAGTTTGCACCGGCACGTGGTTGGCCCTCTTGGAGACACGCAAGTGGCGGAAGGTGAGCAGTGAGGCCTAGGTGCGCAGGGGCAGGCAATCCCCACTGGGCGGCAGGAGGGGCTGGGGTGCAGCAGCCTGTGTGCGCAGGGGCGGCCAAGCGATGTTGCAGTGAGCAATGATATGTACTCTGCCATCATTAGCTGTGGGCTCTGTTTCAGATGAGAGACCTGGTGGACTGCAGTGTATACCGGCACGTGGTTGGAGACACACCCGTGGCAGCAGGTGAGCTGTGAGACCTGGGTGCGCAGTGTCGGCACTGTCTCTCCCTGTCCCTCTCTTCCTTTCACTGTCTCTCTCTCTCCCTCTCTTTCTCTATCTTTCTCTCCCTCTCTTTCTTTCACTGTCTCTCTCCCCCTCTCTCTCTCTATCTTTCTCTCTCTCTCACTCTCCCTCTCTTTCTTTAACTGTCTCTCTCCCTCCCTCTCTTTCTCTATCTTTCTCTCTCTCACTATCCCTCTCTTTCTTTCACTATCTCTCTCTCCCTCTGTTGCTCTCTCTCTCCTTCTCCCTCTCTCCCCCTTTCTCTCTCTTTCTCTCTCTCACTCTATTTCACTCTCTCTCTCTGTCCATTTCTTTCTCTCTCTCTTTCTCTCTCTCTCTGTCCTTTGTTGAGCGCATGACGCACCTTCTTATCTTCAATTTTGTCTTGCAGGTTGTGACTTACAGATTGTCCAGAGAAGACCCGCGATGACTCTTCCAATTATTGGTGTTGAGTTAATTTTGAATGAAATTATTATTTCTGAAATTCTAAGATGTATGAACGTTTTTCCTTTTTTCTGACCACACATGAATGTTAATTGTTGTACTTGTGCGACATCAGGCGAATTGTTGTGTTCATGAATTTGTGAGGTAGATGTGAAATATCTTTGTCAGGGGGGGTGCCTGGGGCAGGGCCCGGGGGGAGGGGTCCTGGGGGTAGGGGGCCTGGGTGTGGTGGCGGTGGGTGTTGTGGGCCTCTTGGGTCTCCGAGCTGCATGATCAGTAGCTCCATGGCATCTGTTGTTCTTCAGGTGTGGCTCTGGGGTGGGCTCCCTTTCATGGTGCAGGTTGTCGTCAGACTTAGCACCAGGTAGGAGCAGGTGTTAAGTCCCTGCTGCTAACGCGCCTTATCGCATGTTTTTGAATCTTATCGCCGATCTGGCTGGTTTTTGAGAATGTTGTGGAGTGGTGTTTTCGCAGGTTTTTGCACGGGAACGCCTACTCTGCATATCATTAGCGTTAGTTGCCGGTGTCATCCGTGGCGATGTTTTTTGTGGCTACTATCGCGGGTAAACTGGTGATAACGGCTGTTAGCACCTGCTTGTGAATGGTGCGATGAATTTATTGCCACTTTGGCTGCGATAAAGTGCCGCTAACTCGGCGATGAGACCTTGAGAATATGCCCCATGGATGGGCCATTTAAGCAGGACTAGTCACATTGGGAAGTCAAGGATTCCAATTGACTGGTGGAACTGTTACTCACCCTGCTTAGAGGGAGGTTGCCTGTTAGACCTACACTTTCTAATTAAATTTGCATTTTTAAAAATTACTTTTTCCAAAGTAAAGGAATTTTGGGGTTCTTACCTGTAGTTGTCTTCTTTCTTTGACTCTTGGTAACTTTTTCAAACCTCCTGTCACCAAGAGTCTTCAGTACTCCAATAATCCAAATGGAAACTAACATCCAAAGAAAAGAGCAACCCCTGAAAAATGCCTTCCCGAAACAAATTCATCTCAGACAGCAAAAAGCAAAATTCAGTCTCCAAAATGAAATTCCATGGAAAAAATCCAGCAGTAAATCATCCACGTTGAAAAACAGTAATCCTAATAATCGAAATCCCAAAGAAAAAGAATGTTTTAAAATATTCTGTCCTTACAATAAAGTTAGCCATGTATATGTTAAAAAAAATAAAGTAAATTGTTTTACCTGAACACAGCTCTTCCTTTCTTCTGATCTTGACCGCGAGGCTCCAAGAACTGTAGAAATAGATGCACAACCACGAATGTCAAGCCTGACAGTAAATAGTAAAAAGGACAATTTTTCTCCATTGAAACCAATGGAAAAGCATGGGCAAAATGCATTAAATTGTAAAAAATATGTTTTACATTAAGAAAATATTTTATGTTTTTGTAAATTAAGATAATATATATATGCACTATTTAATAATATTTTTGCATATTTTTAAACTATTTAATAATACATATTTTAAAATGAAATACATGGTGTTATTTATTGTCTTTTAAATTATAACTATTAAAATAGTTTTTTATGTTTAATTTTTTTAATTTTTGTTCTTTGTTTCGATAATATTTGTGGAATTTTACAGATCAGTAACACTGTGTTTTAATTGTTGTTACACATTTCAAAAGATTAACATTGCTTTTGTTATTTAATAATTTGGTATTAATAATCATCCCCAGCCAATACCCCTATATCCTTTGCATCCATCCCTAAAGGTGTGAGTTGCAGTAATTAAAATAGTTTAAATGATTCCTTATAATTTTAAATACCATATATTTAAATCTGTAAATATTAGTTTTCAGCTATTAAAATGAATACCTGAGTATTAATTAGGGCTCCCGGTTTTATAGTATTTATTTTTTTAACATTTCCGTCTGTATTTATCCATATTTATTTTTTGGCCATTTTATCTGTATTTATCCATATTTATTTTGTGTTTTGCGTAAAAATTAAGGGGCATATTAGCAAGGGCACTATCGCCGCTTTAGCGGCACTTTTTGCCGCTAAAGCAGCGATATTTTTATCGCCCTATCAGCAAACTGTCTCTAACAGCAGTTAGCGACAGTTTTCGGGCATTAGCGCCCGTTTTTTTACCGCTTTGCATGTCAGCGATATTTATCGCTAATGACATGCAAAGTGGGCGTTCCTCACTAAAAATACACGCAGACAGTCGCAAACACAACTTCACACTATTAGCAAGGCCCGCGAGCGATAAAAAAATGTGCGTTAACCCCGATTAGCGCTGGATTTTAACACCTGCTAGAAACCTGACTTAGCCATTATAGTCTATGGGAGGTGGATTCTACGGTTAAGTCCCCACCTGCCTATTAGCGAGTTTTTCCTTAGCGATAGGAATTTATCGCAAGGAATTCTCGTGCTAATGCTGGGAATCGCCGCCATCGCTGGATTTGTTTCGCATTGGAGATAAAACGTTGCTAATAACGCGTTATCTCCGCAAACGAATCCAGCGATAAAAAAAACGACGCTAACTGGGGTTTGCGTTAATTAACGCACGCTGTTGGTAATAGGCCCCGTAGTTCTAAAACTGTACATTTCCATATTTATTTAACTGTTCGACGCACACTCATACTTTGATGTCTGTCATGTTTTCGCTATTTAAGCTACCAGATATTACATACCAATACAGCCATTGGTAAATATTAGCATTATACCACAAATGCATGTTGACATATGCCATTATTTAAAGAAATTTCATCCTGTTTTTTCATTTTCCATGCTGTCCATCTGCTCAGCTGTTGGGCTATAATTCATGAAAAACCGCACGGAGGTTCACTTAAAGAAGCACAATTTTCTGTATTTATCCGCCTTTAAAAATAAATGCAGACAGAAAACACATTGTTTTCTGTCTGTATTTATGTGTAAAAATCCGTAAAAACGGAAAACAGGGAGCCTTAGTATTAATACACTTCCCCACCCAATGCCCCTATATATATGTTTGTTGTGACTGTTACTGCAATGTTTATTTGCCTCATCCTCTGCCTGTAAATCTCCTTCATAGATATTGAATGGCTAAGAGCCATCAAATACCAACATTTATTCAGAGGTCAGACAATAAATCAGGCTATGAGGAAGAACAGCTTATTTGACACGCCAAAGAAAGCTGCCAGAATTGTGACCTGAAATAATTATCTAATCTAATTAGTGGCAAACCTGAAGTAATTGAAGAGCTGTCCAATGAGCCACAAAGGTGTGCATTAATATTTTTCATTTTAGCATTTTAACAGCCCTGCTCTGGCATGCACATATAGACATTAGAAGGATTTTCAGAGAGGTAATTTGCTTGAGTATCTGTATCTGCTGAAGAATCTTGTGTCACAAGCTGCCTTAGTGCAAATGTGTGTCTATAGTTTCCTAATTGTTTAAAAAGTGTTACTATTCTATTGTGCCTGTTCCCTGGAGATTTCTCCTTAGATTTTCAACTTAATCACTGGTCCTTTCTTCAGAATGGGACTTATGACGTGTTTACCAAGAATGACTCAAAGCCGAAATCTCTTTTAGTGAATAAACATGAATGGGCGTGGTATTAACTGTATGTGGAGCAAAGTCTAAAGGAACAAGGTCTATGCTTTATGCAGGAGCTTAGCTACTATGCTACCACCTTCATTAATTGCATGTTTTCACAAAGGGTTAGCAGTGTTAAGGACCACCAAGCATTTCCTATAGGATTTCTATTTCATTTGAAAATTCTGAAGACTATGGGCCTGGTTACGAGTTTGGCTGTAAGGCAACTGCAGTCAAAGAGGTGGTGGATTCCCAGCCACACAGTTAGCGGTCCACCGCCTGAATTACGATGTTGGCGGTATGTTGAGCGAAAAACCGCCAGACTACCACCGACGCCACCAGCTATTCGCAGACTGCCACCATGGCGGCAGGGGGAAAGTAGCTGTTTGAGGGCAATATAGACAAGTTCAGCGCTGTTGGAATTACGTGTTGGCTTTTCATTGAGCTGACCGTGGTGGGAAGACTGCCTTCTCCGAGTAAGAGGAATCAAAGGAATTGGGGTGCATACGCACCCATTTCCTTCCTTCCCTTTAGTCTCCCACGTGGATCCCTTCTTCCAGGCCCCCCCTTCATAGCAGCATCTTGACCCCAAAGAAAATGACTCTGTTGGCACTAAAATCCAGGTAAGTCCGTTTTGCACTATTTACCCATTAACTGGACTGGGCACATATTGTCTGGACTCCAGCAATGGGAAAGTACTCATAGTAGGTATTTTTTCACACGTATCATGCATATGTGTACAATAAACACTTGTGCAGTTAAAATATACACACCTGCATCGACGCATATGAAAAAATATTCCCCACTGTCAGAAACACCGCCGCTGGCCCAGCAGTTACATTGTAATGCGGAAGGCGATAGACCGTCGCCACTGTACAGCGGTGAGACCGCCAAACTCATAATCAGGCCCAATGCTTCAGACTGGTAGATTTGCGAATATGGGTATCTGACAAGCAAATACTGCATGATCAACTAACGTCACATACTAACTAATATTAGAACTAATACAGCAACACTGTCAGTTCGGTGGAAATCCTGATTTGATCCAAGTGATTTCCATACCAAGGAATACAAATGATAATAAAACATTTATGGAAATAAATTGACTGGTGTCCCTGTAGTATGGAGAAAGAAAGGCAAGTCTGAAAAGAAGACTACAGGAATTGGAGAAGACTCTACAGAACAAAGGTACTTTCAAGAGTTTCCCACAGCTGTTGTAGTAGGGTGTGCATAGGAAAGTGTCAATAGGATCGAAACAATAAATGCCAACTGATCACAAATTACTCAAATGGAAACAAGTTCTGATCCCACTACCGGCATTCAATAGAGGTAACATCCTAAAATCTCCCAGAAGCAAACAGAGTTGAACTTTGGAGTGGTGTTTCCAAACTACTTGTGTGGTCTAATTATGATCTTCTCTTTAAACCACAATGAATAGCATGTGGAGCACTACATATATTCAGTATTCCCTTTCCCTGTTTAAATTAGACCATCCAAATAAATAAGTTAAGTTTTTTAATTGTAATGAAAATGGTAATACAAATCATGGGGCTTAATTATGAGAGCCCTGTTTCACTTTTGCACCACATAAAGTGTTACATGGTGATGCAGGGCTCTCATTAAGATTTATGAAGCCACGCAAAGTCACCCTGCGTGGCTTCGAGTGGCCTCATACATTATGAGTAATGTGAAGCAGCGCAAAACAATGCGTTGTCTTACTCTGTGCCCAGGAGGCATTACATGTGCGTCAGGGTGGGTTTTCCCACGCAACACCCACGGAATTTGATGCTGCCCTAGATTTACAAAGTGATGTAAACCTGAGGAAGTGTCAAATATATAAACCTCCCGAGGTGAGGCTTAATGAGGACAAATATGTTTGTATCTGCTAATTTTTTCCTTTTTCCTTGTGTGCTGAATTCTGCAGCACACATAGAAAGAGGAAAATGACTCATAGGGTTGTTTTTGTGTAGGAAGGTCCCGTGCTCACTTTGCCACTGGATTCAAGCTAGCTTGGCTCATGAGGGGTGTTAACCCCAAAACCAGTCCCAGGATGCTTGTTTCCGGTCCAGGGAAGACCTGGCTGGGCAGTTCGGGCTGGACTGTTCCCATGAGGTAGAGGGTCAAGACTGATTTGCATATAGCTGGGTCTGAACTGGGGTGACGAAGTAAGCTAAAGAACAAAGTGAGCTAAAGATCGAAGATTCAACCCAGATCTGTGACTGGGGGTGAGTGTCTGAAAAGTTTTAGCGTTCCATCCATCATCTCCTTGTCTTTCCTCTGTATATTAAAACATAACTTCAAAATTCCAACCCCTTCACAACTGACTTTTTCTGATGTTGGTTGGCATAATAACCTGTTGTCCATTAGTAAGAACCTTTCATTGTTAAAGTGTGTTATCTCATAAACTACAACCACAGTTGACAAAGTAAATAATATTTGATCACATTATCTAGCACAACAAATTCTAAAGAGTTTTCCCTGTGTTCATAAAAAGGAACCCGATGGATTCACAACTATGCAAAAGAATGATGGATATGCAGATTTTCTAAAAAGTATTGTGGCTACGAAATGTCTAATCCTACCTACAATTGAATACACTCATATCTACCACTCACCCAGTTCACCCTCATGCCCCATTTGCTTTATTTGAATTTGAAATCTGATCCTTCAAAACGTGTTACTATCATATCAAAGTCTTGCCTGCTGTGCCTGCAATGTAATGGTATTATTGCAGAAATGGTTTCTTGTAGTACATCTATGCTCATGCATGCGTTCTTCCATGTACATGTGTACACTGTATATAGTGTACCACAGTGCAAATTACTCTTAATACAATCCACAACATAGCTTTTGTCGGACAATGAAATCAAATTTCCTCAGCTTACCTGATCCAGTAGATCCTTAATAATACTACCAATCACTGTGGGCCATGATAGCAAAATAGTCAATTATTTCCTATAAAAGCATTGCTTGATCTTTTATTACATGTTTAAGAAGGCAATGATCATAGAATTTAAAACACACGCAACATATATTCTCTTTTTAGGATTAGTTTCTTGACACAGAGCTGCCTTTAACTTTTTACGATATGGGAGGCAGAAAGGAAGCACCCTATTACTTTCCCTGAAGTGTTCAGGCCTGAAACATGTTTAAAGTACTGCTTAAGAGTGTGGCACAATCAGTGGTGCAAGCCCACTAGTAGCATTTAATTTACATGCCCTGGGCACATGTAGTACTACTTTACTAGAGACTTACAAGTAAATTAAATATGCTAATTGGGTGTAAGCCAATTCTACCGGGTCAGGTCCAACACATCTGATTGCTGAATATGAAACTGTACTGAAACTGTACTCCGCTGCTGACATTTGACTGACTCTTACTAGTTACCTCAAGGACAATGCCTTTACTGCTGACTAAAGTGCCAACTCACTTAAAAACCTGATGTATTGTCCTCTCCTTTCATTCCTTTCTAGTGGTATCACAGAGACCTCAAGCAATAATATATTACACTACACAATTTATGGTGACTTCAGATGGACCTAAAGTAGCAACCTAATTTAATGCTCAATTTCAGAACACTTCAGAGGGACATCTAGCAATGCCCTGTGTGTGGTAATTCATCATTGTGTAGCTGTCAACACAGGAAGGAAGAGACAGATGAAGAAATCACTTTATGGGAAGGACTAGCATGGGTGTGTAGCTAACATATCTGTATAACAAATATTTCCTGTAACAAATGTATTTTTGTGTATATGTTTGCAAATGGGCATATACTCAGTATTAGTAAGTGATTGTGAGAATATTTAAATGCAATAATGGTACGCTAAAGACTGCTAAGTGATGGGCCACAGTTTTACCTTGTATTACTGACCATGAGGCAAATTTGAACCATTGGATAAATTATTTATCATGTAATATGAACATCTATTTAGGATTACAAACTGAAGGAACAAATCTCAATATACACCATGATGATGAATCTTGTTTATGGTGGGTATTCTTTTTACAACTGTGCCTATCCCTGCTTAATTCTTGCAATGGCATATTGGTGGTAATTCTTGACATTATTGGCAGCTTCCTTGAAGTAATGATACTTTATGAAGCCAATGTATGTAAGATAGGTATAGCATGTTTACACCCATCTATGCACTCTGTCAATAATAGATTCACACACTCACACATTCAAATGTCCATCCATCCATCCATCAATGTACTCACTTATTCAACCATCCCTCTAAATGTGAACTCACTCATCCTCATTACCACTTTCATCCACTCACCCATCCATACAATCAAAGGCACGCTTGTCATTTACTGAGATGTCACTTTCATTTAAAAAATAGTTGTACATAAAGCCTTTGCCATTGCTTGTTTTTTAAAGTGCTTCACACCACACTTTTGACATTTATAAATATTGTAATTAACAGACACCACTATTAGGTAATTAAATGCTAGTCAGTTTACCTACCTTGAAAGGTCGAAAGTCTAAGTCTGTCTTGACAAGATTTGTAGTGCTCTTTGGATCACTGCAGAGGTCAGCGGTAACATTAGAGGACTGATGTAGAAAGCGTTGTTGTTACATTGCAAAGGTCACATCTGAGTCACTGTGACCACAAAATTATGTTTTTAAATTTACAAATCCAAATTGCAATTCAGTAACTCGTTACCAAATTGCACTTTGGATTTCAGGCTAAATACAAAATTGGTATTTGGAAGGTATGTGTAAAGGGCATCTCTTCATGATACTGATTCCTTAATTTATATAATAATGGCTTCTGACAGCTTATAGGCTGTAAAATCCTCAGTGGGATCCTGACTCAGCGTTTATTGCCCCACATGCTGGCCTGATACATGCTAATCAGTCAGGGTTTATCCCCTGCCTTAGCACGGCGCTCAATATCTGGCGCCTGTTGGCGGTCTTCTGGGCTAGCCCGGCCCAATATCTGGGCAGTGTGGAGTTGGAAGATGCACCCGACAGGGATACTCACTGTCTCCTCTACTCTTCACCACTGCAGTGGACAGGGACAGGTTGTGTTAAGGGGTGATATGGGCATCGCCCTGCCACTCTGGGGGAGTAAAAAAAGGGTGAGAAGAAACATTGAGCAGCAAGCAATAAATTGTGATTGCTGCTCAGCGACAAAGGTGAAAATCTGTGGGTTTATTTCTTTTTGAGGGGGTTGGGGAGGATGGCCCTTGGCCCTACGCATGCATAGGTTGTGAAGGAAGTGGCCCTCTAGGGCCACTCGGGTTTTCTCACAACCACCTGCTATGCCTTCCCAAGAATGAAGAGTCGGTCAGACAGTAGAGAATGCAAACTTACATTTTATTAGCAATGTTCTGCAGAGGAGTCCATCATGACCTGCACCCTAAGATGTCTGTCGAGGGACTGACTCCCCATCAGTCTACAGTGAGTAATCATTCTTCCCCAGGAGCCTCCAACCCCGCCCACCATGGAAAATTACAGGCTTGGGCCGAACATGAACAAAGGAGGCACAGGGAGATGAGCTACCACCTGCCAGATGGGTACATGTTATCAGAGACTCAAGGCCGCTGCGCTGGGTCTCAGCGTCTCCTAACGTGGGAGAAGAACTACACACTTGCATAGGTATGCGAGGGCAGAATAGCCTCCTCATTAGCAAGTCGGGAAACAGCCTTGGACAGAAAGAAAAATAATAACGAAATACAGTGTTCTGCTGAGGCAAGCAATACGAGCAATGAGGCCTAACTCAGGCACAGTCTAAGCAGCCTAATAAGGATTACAAAATGCAAAATGGAGTCACACTCGCTAACTGAAGCCTGCGCATTACGGGGATAACTCAGTGGGTTGCATAACGTGAATACAAATGGCATCTATTTAGCCACACATCGCTAACCTAATATAACGTGAAAGGAGTGCATTGCAGGGATGGGAATTTGAAACCTAACAGACCCTCCTTTTAGCATGGGTGGCTAAATGCTTTATTCGCTATCCGGTAGGGTCTTTACAATTCTAAGGGGGAGGAAGAAATTGCATAGTCACTCATGTTATAAGGGAAAAACAAGCAACACATGAGCATTGAAATCATCTAATATTCAAAGATGCCCTCATCTATGAGCATCATAACCTGAATTTCCTGCATCATCATAACAGAAACCTTGTTGTCACTTCTTGGCAATGTAGGGGTAGGGGTAGGGGTAAGTTTACTCATACAATAGGTGCAACAGGCTGGAAGGCAATTAATGCATAAGCAACAGGTAAAGGTGACTCCTGCGACGGCTATTAGGACAAGTAATATCTTCCAACCCCATGATGTCATCAGACCCCAGAGCCACCCTGTGAGGGACCATGAACCATTATCCTGATGGATATCTGAAGCAAGTCTGTGTAATTTCTGTATTGCGGAATACACATTAGGGGCACTATCATGGATGTACACACAGCAGCTGCTGCCGATGACGTGATAGGCTCCACCCCTATCATCCAGAATGACGTCTAAAACCATCCTATTTTGAAGAGAAACGAGCCTCGTAGCCTGAAGCTCGACTGTAATATTAGTCAGTATACCGGCAGTAGTATTAATAACTCCCTCAACTACTCTAGCAAGACGACGAATATTACGACTATTGAACATGGGACCCCAGAACGGCAAAATGCCCTTCATTATATCAGTAAATTGCTGCAAGGATGTATCTGTCTGATCAATATCGTCTGGATTGACAACTCTCCTAACTCGATGTACCTGGAGATCCCTACGCTGTAGTCTATAATCCTTGTGGTAGCTGGACGGTGCAATGTAAATGGGAGGCAAGAGAAAGGAAACATAACACCAGCCAGACCACCCTCTCGGAAGCCATGTATAAGCCTGTTCCCCACAGATGAAGTATACATTCGGAGGTGTAAGCAAAGGTGGGCTGCTAGTAGTGTTCAACCGGTATGTGTAGTTACAATGGCTCTGTCCTACCGAAATGTTCCCTGCTCCCTCAACACAGAAACTAGCTGTTGCGTTGAACACAGGGACAGGCATAGCTTTGTCCTCAGTGATATTGCGTTCCTGGAAACATTTAAAGTATTCAGTGACATTAAATCCTTGGAAATCTAGCATTTCATTTTGTAACCAAGTGACATTCTCATGAGCTTCAAATACAATCATGCAAGCATTTGAGTGCAGGGTACCCTCCTTGCCATCTGCCCCAGGTGTATACCCCTGGTGTACCACTATATACTCCAATACTGCTTCGTAGTCAGCCTGCACCATTTTCATAGCGTCAGCATGATAGTGCATGTATACCATAGAGAGCAGTTGAAACCAGGCTTCACAGCTACCCAAATATGACACTAGGGGCAAAGACACTAGCAAATCATTTTTGTGCATAACTGAGGGAAGTAGCCCACTCACCCAGCAATTTGTGGCATTAGTAGTACTGTGTACCTGATGAAGCATCTGAACAAAAGCATTTTGGGCATAAGTCTGTCTATGCCTTTATTTATGTGGGGCCAATGTAACAAACAAGTGCTCAGCTGGAGCCGGGGTAGTCCCTATCAGGACGTGCACGGGATGTTGTTCCTCTAAGTACCAGACCACCCCAAATACGACCATCAGAGAACGCAAAATTATTACAACAAACACTATTTTACTCTTAGTGGACCAAGAGGACCAAACAGGACCATCTGGAGTGGGATGCGGAGCCGCAAAGGGCTGCTACTCATCAGGGATAGGACGACCAAAGGGATACATCTGGAAAACTTCAAGGGCAACTTATAGGTGTAACAAGGGAAAGAAAAATTCAGGGGCTAGAGCCACTATTGCAACAACAGTACCAGAGGGCACAAATCACCCAGCGTCCGTTTAGAGCCTCGCTGGCAGTCTCCTATTGTTCATCAACGACGGTGCTATGAAGCACTCCCACGGAGGAGCTGCACAATCGCAGCCCTTGCAGCAAAACAAACCCTTCTTCTTTCAGGATAGGGCACCCTCCTTCCTGGGCAAATACCCTCAACTATCCTGTCCAGTGTCCAAGGCAGTGAACCAGTGTAGTTCGCCCTAGTCTAATACAGGCACCTTAGGCACAGCGCCTGTGCCCTAAGCTCAAGTCCTTCCCTAACTCCTAGACTGTTCGGCTGGTGCACCGCCCTTCTTTCGGGGCCTCAGATTATATTTTGTTATTCCAGGCACTGTTTCATCAACAAAAAGGGGCAGAAACTCAGGATCAGATGGGCATCGAGACTCAGATTCCAGTGTATCAGAGACGGTGTTATCCGGGATGGCTCTTATCTCTGGTGGGATCGCCTCGGAAAGAACTGCATCACTTTCTTCATCCGTCTGCGACCACCTCACCCAGGTGTCAGAGAAGGGAACGAAGCGTGGCACCTTCTCACACTCCTGATCACCGATGCCTTCGTTGACCCAACGGTCGTACGGGAGCGGTAGAGGTATCCGTTTAACGTGCGACCCGTGGATCCAGTGCTTTCTGCCATCTACTTTCACTGCTGTACGGGTGGCAAGAAGGACGAGGAGAGGCCCTTTCCACCTCAGCTCCAAACAGCTTTTCCGTTGAAAGTTGCGGATGAGCACAAAATTGCCGGCCTGTATTTGATGCCCGGGCCCCTTTGGTACTGGCTGCAGCGTGGCTTGTATCTGTTGGTGAAGAGAATGAAGATCTTTAGACAATTCATACAGATAGTCTACAAGCAGGGGGTACTCTATCTCGGAAAAGCGCTTGGGTCTTGGGACACCCCAAACATTAGCAGGACGTCCGAAGACCACCTCATACGGGGTCAACCCTGTTCTAGAATGCGCTGTCGCTCTGGTCGATAATAAAGCCAAGGGTAATGCATCTGGCCATCGCAGTCCTGTGCTTTCTTGAATCTTTGCCAACTTCAGTTTGAGAGTACCATTGTACTTCTCAACCAGACCTGCTGACTGGGGGTGATTCGCTGCATGAAACTTCTGCTTAATATGCAAACCTGTACACACTAATTCAATGACTTTTGCATTGAAGTGACTTCCGTTGTCACTCCAGATCACTCGTGGCAACCCATAGCGCGGGAAGTACTCTTTTAGAAGTGCCTTCGCTGTCGCCATAGCTGTATTCTCTTTAGTGGGGTAAGCCTCAATCCATTTACTGAATGTGCATATCACTACTAGCACATACTTTAGGTTATTAACTCGCTCCATTTCAATGAAATCCATCTGGAGAACCTTGAAAGGGAAGGAAGGCGGTGCAAAGTTACCTGCGGGTGTAGGAGTACCTTTTCCAGGGTTATGCTTCAGACAAATGATGCAATGCTTCACTAGGTGCGTGGCTGCCTTAGCGATATTATCATTCTGCCATACTGGGTCCAGTAACTTGCATATTCCTTTGGCACTAATGTGCACCGGGCCATGGGCCATGGTAACAACAGGGAGCACATATGAATTAGGCAGCAACCATCGCTGCTTCCCTGACAAGTCAGTCCAACACCCATCCTCATCCAAGCGACCAGTTCTCTCCTCCCACATTGGTAATTCATCTAGAGTCGCCTCACCCTGGATTTCCCTGACATTCTCTAATGTGTCCTCGAACATTCCATTGTCTGGGACCCACCTAGCGGGACCTGCCACCAAAATCTTTGTCATCTTTTGTCGAGCTGTCTCCTTAGCTGTCTGGTCTGCGAAACCATTTTCAATCCCAACATCATCTGTAATAGCCTTATGAGCACTACATTTCACTATTGCTAACTTACTGGGCAGTGTCAGTGCGGACAGCAATCTATGTATCAAGGCCCGTTCTGAAGCCGCAGTCTGTGCGAAGTCAAGAACCCTCTCTCCGCCCAGAGGCACCCAAAATTATGGGCCACCCCAAAGGCATACTGACTGTCGGTGTCGATATTAACAGTCAGTCCCTCACTCAACTCACAAGCCCTGAGGAGGGCAACCACCTCTGCAGCTTGGGCCGATTGGTGTGGGATACGGGATGTCTCAACTACAGTGTGTAGCATTGTGATTGCATAGGCTGCAGTGGTGGTGCCATCTGGTAATTTGAAACAAGAGCCATCGACATATAGTTCCCCTTGGGGGTCAGATAAGGAAATGTCAGTCAGGTCTACCCGTCCCTTCGTTTCCTCCTCAGTCCGAAATAAAAAATCATGGACATTATTGTCCTTTTCTTCTGAAGGGAGGGGTAGTAACGTGGCTGGGTACAGAGTAGCACATCTTTTGATGGTAATGTGCGGAGCAAACAGAGTGAATTCATAGCCAGTCAGACGCGCAGTAGTAAGGTGCTGCGTCTTTGTCTTATTCAATAGCGTATCCACAACATGAGGTACCATGACTGTGAGGTCCGTATCAAGGACGAGCCCTGCCGATTGTCTGATAGAAACTGCCACTGCCGCGGCAGCTCTCAGACAGCTCGGGAGCGCTCTAGCGACATTATCAAGCATGACAGAGAAGTAGGCGCAGGGTCTCTGCTTACCACCAAAACCCTGTGTTAGAACCGAAAGTGCGCAACCGTCCACCTCATGCACGTAAAGCACAAAAGGCTTCTGGTAATTAGGAGTACCAAGCACAGGAGCAGAGCAAAGCGCAGTCTTTAATTGCTCAAAAGCTTGCTGGCATGTCCAAGTCAGGGGTTCATGCACATCGTTGGTGGTCAGGTAAAGAAGGGGTTTTGTTAGTAGGGAATAGTTAGGGATCCAATGCCAACAATACGATGTTATCCCAATAAACATGCGTACCTCGCGTTGGGTCTTGGGAACAGACATATTAGTAATAGCAGCTATGAGCTCAGGTGTTAGTCTGCGACCCTCCTTCGACAGTAGGTGACCTAAATTGGTGACCTCCTGTCGACAATATTGAAATTTGGAAAGTGACACCTTGTGTCCATGATGCGCCTGATGCATCAATAATTTAACCGTGGCGTCTTTGCAACCATCTTCATTGTCCGAGGCCACAAGGAGGTCGTCAACATCCTACAACAGCACATTACCAAGGGGAAGCTCCAAAGAATCCAATTGAGCTTTCAAGGCTTGGCTATAGATACTAGGACTTTCAGTATAGCCTTGTGGAGCATGGCAGAACGTAAAGCTCCGACCGGCTATTGCGAATACAAACAGATATCTGCTATCTGTATGGACTGGTATGCTGAAGAAAGCATTTTTTAAGTCAATTACAGAGAAAAATGTTGCTGATGGGGGAATTATTGTTAAGATCGTTGTAATGTCCGGAACCACAGGGTATTGGGGAACTACGATCTTATTAACCTCTCTGAGGTCTATCACAAAACGATAAACATCAGGGTGGGCATCAGAAGAATCCAAGGGTGCCTTTTTAAGAATAGGAAGAATAGGGCTATGACACACATTCGCCACAGTCTCTTCAACCACGCCAGATTTAATCAAATCCTGTATTATTTGCAATAGGGCCTTTTCACCTGCCTGGGATATCTTGTACTGGGGAATACGTGGCAATTTAGCATTGTCTCTGATCTGTATAGATACTGGCGGGATCTGAAGCAACCCTACATCCGTGTCTCCTGTAGCCCATAACATATGTGGCACATCCCTGAACTCAGCTGGAAGGGGGGCATCCTTTGCAAAGCACTGTTTGGCACAGGCTACCTGTGGTCCAATAGTCATGTAAACACCGTCTGGAGAACAAAAAATTGTCGCATGCAACCTTTTTAACAAATCAAGTCCTAACAAATTTTCTCCACAATTTGACGTCAGTAAAAATGGTGAATCAACCATAAAGGGGCCAATAGTCAAAGCAAGAGGCTTGGAAATGGAGCTAATGACCGGCATGCCTGAGAAACCCACCGACACATTGTATTGGCCAGACAGAGCTGCCCCCGGGACCAGTGAACGGGAAACAGAGCGACCTAAACATACACTTAGACGACCTTACAAATTCGTCTTGTATGAACTTTATCTCTGACTTAGCTGCCATGAACATCAATCTACTTAATACTGGTCCCACACACAAGGCAGGTCATTTATTGGATCCCATTTTCTCCAATTTATCCTGCATTAGATGTGCCCCTGCACTACCATTATGCTGGTCGGACCACTTTTTAACCAAGTTCAGTCTAAAACCCTCGGTCAACTCTGAGACCTCCTTTCCCTCTACATGGGTATTTAAAAGGGACTGGAAAAACCTCGACCTAACTGCCTTAAATAACCTTTTATGTGCTAATACACCCACCACTGATTTAAGGGTGAATGCGCTCTCTGACACTGTACATAAATGGCTTTTGAATGCTATAGACACCTGTCTTCCCCTCTCAAATAAAAAAATTATCAATCATCGTCCGCCGGCACCATGGTACACCGACACTCTTAAAAAAGAGAAAGCCAAATGTAAAGTGCTGGAACGGAAATGGAGAAGAGACTGTGCTCCCGAATCCAAAAACATATACAAAAAGGCCAAAAAACTGTATCATAATCTTTGCAACTCAGCCTGCGCTACATTTGTCTCTACAACTATCTCTGATGCTCTGCACTGTCCGAAAACACTTTTTGGCTTAGTCAAGCAGTTGGCCGGCTCAAAGACCTTAGCGAGACCCCCCCCCTTAATAAACATCAATGTGAGGACCTCACACTTTTTTTTATTCAGAAAGTAGAGAATATCTACTCAGACATTGAGATCACTAATTGCGGTTGTCCCTCACAGTCACAGCCCAAATCTTCCCCCCAGCTCACACCTTCACCTCATATGGCAGATAACATATTCCATGACCAAGACAGGGTGCTTGGTTCCTCACCCAATGTCTTGGACTCCTGGCCCCTTCTCAACGAAGACTCCTTTAAAACTCTCCTTGACAGGGTGAAACCCGGCTCACCCAAGGATCCAATACCAATCTCGGTGCTCAAACAGCTTGAGGCACCCCAACTGCATATCATTATGGACATTATCAATGCTTCCCTACTGGAATCTTTAGTCCCGTCAGCCTGGAAGCACGCCATGGTGAACTCTCTTTTAAAAAAAACCAATGCCGACCCAGAAATACTCTCCAACTATCGGCCCATCTCCTTGCTACCGGCCTTCTCTAAACTCCTGGAGAAACACATCCACTCCCAGCTTTCCAAATTCGTAGAAACCAATACAATTCTCCATCCGTCTCAATCTGGTTTCCGAGCGGGTTTCTCCACAGAAACTACTTTACTGGGGGTCACTGAATGGCTGCAGCACCACTTGGATGATGGTGATACTGTCGCGCTTATACTGTTAGACCTAAGCGCGGCGTTCGACACAGTATCTCACCCAATACTTGTCAAAACACTGAAGTCAATCGGCATCTGTGGCACAGCTTTAAAATGGTTAATTTCCTTTTTGGATAACCGAACCTTCCAAATTTTCTTGGCAACCGCCAGCTCAGACAATCATCGCTTACCCTATGGGGTACCCCAGGGCTCCATCCTTAGCCCCTTGCTTTTTAACCTATATGTCAGACCCTTAGCTGGCATTGCAGAAGAGGCTGGGTTGTCTCTCTTTTCCTATGCTGACGACTCCCAGATTAATTTTCTCTCTCTAAAGCAAACACTGGTGTTTCATCCCCCCTTCAGCTTGGATTAGGGAAAATAGCCTCATGGATGCACACCAACTATCTAAAACTAAACGGTGAAAAAACTGAAGTTTGATCCTTGGTAAAAATAAAGACCTACGGGGCCTACTCCACTGGCCCAGTGAGATGGGAGTTCTACCGCGGCCGTCGGATTACGTCCGTAATCTAGGCATAACCATTGACGACTCACTCACTATGCACCACCAGGCAGTCAAGGTCACTGCCACATGCTTCACCATTCTGAAGTGGCTCAGAAAAATCATCTGGATGCTTCCGGAGCCTACCCAGAGAACAGTGGTCCAAGCTCTTGTCACCTCAAGGCTGGACTATGGAAATGTACTATACCTTGGGTCCAACAAGGCTGTGACTCGAAGGTTACAGATGGTACAAAACTCTGCGGCAAGACTCCTTTGCAGGGTCCCCAGAGCTACCTACATCTCCAGCCACATACGGGACCTACATTGGCTCAGGGTAGAGAACCGCATCAAGTTCAAAGCCCTGAGCTACATGTTCAAAATTAAAACCGGCATGGCCCCACAGTACCTACAATCCCTGATCAGCCCCTACGTGCCTGCTCGACACCTTCGCTCATCAACTCATGAGAACTTCTTTGTACCCAGATTTAAGCTATCAAGGATGGGAGGCAAATCTTTTGCCTATCTTGGCCCCTCTCTTTGGAACTCACTCCCCGCTGCCATCCGGACCGAAACAGTCTACACCCGCTTCCGCAAATCCCTGAAGACCTGGCTATTCAACCATTAACATCCCCAAGCTGCTTATATTCCAACCAGTCCACTCTGGCGCCGGGAAACCCTTCTTGGATAGCTGCTGCGCCTTACAAATTCAACTAATAAATAATAAATAAATAAATTCAATAACAAAAAAAATTTCAGTAGTGCCCTGTAAATTGGCAGTGACGTAAGGTCCATGCTGATCTATAGGTACAGGAACTGGTCCCTCGCCCTGTCCTCGGCTGTCCTAGCTGTGAGACAACCCTGTCACTTCGTCCATGTCATAGTCGTCATGATAGTACTGTCGTCCTCGGGGGTCGTCAAAGTAATTCCCGCTCTGCCTATTGTGTGATGTATCCTCTGACTGCATCCCCCCTCTACCTCCTGTTCCTCGTCCGCGTCCTCAAAAACCCCGACCCCTTGGGGCCTCACCTTTCTGTAGCAACTCCGGACATTTGTTCCGCCAATGTCCCTCCTGCTTGCAGTATGCACAATGATTGAGCCCGAGGGGCGCGTTTGAAGCACCACCTCTGCCAGACCGGTGCGGCCGAACCCAAACCTCTACCTCGTCCATTTCCCCTCACAACTTGCTGCATTAATACCCTCGTCTTCAAATCCTTTGACTTTTTCTCCACCCTTTCCTTGTCCTCATTCTCTCTATGTTCGTAATATTGTGCCATACTCAATATCACTGATGGGGATGATGTTGTCCAAGTACTTTCCGAAGCCTGCAACCGTGTTGCAATCTCGGGAAGAAAGTTAGTGACAAATCTGTTGACAAATAAACGAACACCACCCTCCTGTGACAGGTCCTGACCACTAAAATCTAAAAACACCCCTTCAAATCTGGTAAAGAAATCTGACACACTTTCATCCTTCTTCTGGTGACATGCAGTCAACTTATCCCAATCCACTCTCTTTGGCGGGATAAGTGAGTGCATGTATGTGATAATACGCCCTGGCAAAGCAAGGAGCTCCGCTTTTGGCTTCTCGCCATGCTTTTGCTTCTTATCCCAAGCCCTGATTTCATCCACATGCCCCCCAACTCCAGTGCATGTTCCTGCGTATGAACCTGCCTCCATATATCCACTGGTACCAACAGGCCAAAAAACAACTCTATGTCAGCTAGAGTCATTACTGTGGAGGAGGCCGCCTCCGTCAATTCTTTATAATATGCAGCTGGGTTTTTCCGGGGTCCGGCAGCTGGCTCTTTAAGAATAGGACCTCACTCCTCTTCCAAGGAGTATAGATCCACTGTTCCTGAAACCGAGCGTCGACCCGTGGTCTAATCACAGCATCAGTGGAGTCACGCAGTTCTGGAATTTCGGGGTGGTAAATGGGATGAACTTCCCTCATGGGATGCTGTGTCCCCATTGTCGGGACCTTCTGGAGCAATCTACCTCGGTAACCCACTAGTGTCGCTATATTGCTAAAAACCTCATTGGGAGCCATACCTGCAGCATATACCCTATCCCTTATGTCATATATTATTTGCGGTACAACACCTTGAAAACACTGTTCCCACAACCCTATCAGCGTCGCTGACGTGTTTAAGGGCATGCTGGTGTCTAAACGGCTAGTAATCTTTCAACACACTCCACACATCCTCCACACTATAGATCGGATTCCGAGCCCACTGAGCTGCTTGATTTGCCACCATTTGCTTTTCCTCATCACCCACTGCAGAACGCACCAACACTTTATCCATTCGATCTCGCGCTGGTGCCCAGTTCACATCATGTACTCCACGCACAGGAGTTTTGACATTCAACTGTGCCTGGGGTGTCACACTCACGGGGGAAAGAGCAGATGCAGAGACAGGTACCATCATGTAGGGAGACAGGGTGGTAGGGGTGAAAGGGGGAGTAGCAGTCGACACAGAACTGATAGACTGGGCGGGGGAGCTAACAGCACCCGCCCCTGAGACTGATGTGAGTAAAAGAGAAGCAAGAAGGGCCAGGGCTGAAGCGGTAGCGCTAGAAATAGGAATGCTAGAAGGGGCGGCACTAGAGGCCAAGGACTTAGAGGTCGGGACTGTCAGGTATATTCGTTCAGAGGTATAAGGAGGAGGAGGACGAGAATCCAATAGCTCTTCGACGAAATCATCACCTTCCTCTCTAGTAACATAACATTTATCTGTCTGTAACCGAAACTTTCTATCTGCACATTCTATACCCTTCTCTATCTTTCCTCTTTCATAGGCTACTGCTTTCTGTGTTATAGTTTGCGTCTCCCTCTTCCGGGCCTCTTTCTCTGTTCTCAGTCATCGCTGCTTTGCTACTTTCTGCCATACTCTTAGAGAATCAAACATCGACTGTCTGCTCCTCCTAGCGAACAACTTGTCCTGCAAGAAATTCAATTTCTGTTTATCAAATGAGCCAGTAAGTGGCCACTGTAACTCAGCATTGTCCCTCGTATATTTATGCCACAATGTGCTAAACATAACAGGGCCAATACCATGTTTAACGTATACGTCAAAATTTGGAGAACCCTCCAGAGGTACAGGCTGGCTCTCTTCCAATCGAGCATCAGTAGAACAACATCGACATCCAAAACACCCCAATTCGCTGAAACAAGGCATCTTAATATAAGACACATGCACTGTCCCTAACGGACAAGTATAACACCAACAATCGGCACACTAGGACAAGATAAAGTAACAAATATTAGTCACGGACCAAACCAAAACGGTCCAGGGACCACTCCCTACAGTCCAGAGACTGTATCAAGTTCAAGAAGACAGGCTCCAGCCCCAGAACTTTTCAAACATTAACCAAATTACCTGTTGGTCTGGAAGATTATTCGCGGGCAGTCCCGGACCTTTTCAAGTGCGGGCCAAATTTACAGGCGGTCCGGTGAACTGCTCGCAAACACTCTGTGCCTTTTTAAGGGTCCGCAAACCCACCAAATTCAAGACAAGACAGTCCGGAGACCGTACCAAGACACAGCCCGTCGACTCGTGTCGTTCAAGCAAGGCAGTTCGAAAACTGCAGACAAGACAGTCCGGAGACTGTATCAAGACACAGCCCGCAGGCTCGTGCCGTCCAAGCATGGCGCCATTTTTCCAAGAATCAAATCACTCACCTGGTGCACACAGGTCAAGTCAAATTATTCTCCACTGCCGACTCTTCGGACCAAATGGTCAACTCCAAGGTTTTGCCTTCTCAGGACCCCAGCCGGTGACCACTAGACGAGGGGGCGCGTGATCAGCCGGGTGGGGCAGCTGCGAGAAGCAAGCTCGGTCTTATGTGGGGTACCCCGATCCGCCCGACCAACTAAACGCACCCCCCGACCCTACAACCCGATTACGGGCGAGTCGGATCACCTTGCAGGGTATCTGTTCGGGCGCCAACTGAAGGAAGTGGCCCTCTAGGGCCACTCGGGTTTTCTCACAAACACTTGCTATGCCTTCCCATGAATGAAGAGTCGGTCAGACAGTAGGGAATGCAAACTTACAATTTATTAGCAATGCTCTACAGAGGAGTCCATCATGACCTGCACCCTAAGATGTCTGCCGAGGGACTGACTCCCCAACAGTCTACAATGAGTAATAATTCTTCCCCAGGAGCCTCCAACCCCGCCCACCATGGAAAATTACTGGCTTGGGCCGAACATGAACAAAGGAGGCACAGGGAGATGAGCTACCACCTGCCAGATGGGTACATGTTATCAGAGACTCAAGGCCACTGCGCTGGGTCTCAGCGTCTCCTAACGTGGGAGCAGAACTACACACTTGGATAGGTATGCGAGGTCAGAATAGCCTCCTCATTAGCAAGTCGGGAAACAGCCTTGGTCAGAAAGAAAAATAATAACGAAATACAGTGTTCTGCTGAGGCCAGCAATACGAGCAATGAGGCGTAACCCAGGCACAGCCTAAGCAGCCTAATAAGGATTACAAAATGAAAAATGGAGTCACACTCGCTAACTGAAGCCTGCGCATTACGGGGATAACTCAGTGGGTTGCATAACGTGAATACAAATGGCATCTATTTAGCCACACATTGCTAACCTAATATAACGTGAAAGGAGTGCGTTGCAGGGATGGGAATTTGAAACCTAACAGTTGGGCGAAGTTTTCTTCGATCTGGAGGAATACCTTTGGGCAGTGACGACACGCTCATGAGTGCGGTGTGTATGTTATGGCAGAGAATATACTTTTACTTTGGGCATTATTCACATGGCCCAGGGAGGAGTCAGAAGTCCTCCATTATTCTCAATGGCTGGGAGCAGGGCAGGTGGTCTGAAACAATGCAGGAGTGGGTGTGTCAGTGGCCTTGCCTCTTCCACGAAAATCCAGCAACTCCTGTTGATTTTGCTATGATTGGTGGGCTGGGGTCTAGGGGAGGAATCAAGCAGCTTCCTTCCAGGTTCTTCTACAGTGTGGGTTAATAGTTAGTGTCACTGCAATCCAGTTACCAGGCCCGGGGAGAATAAGTACATAGGTGAGGGAGTTTTGTGTGAGGTTTTGTTTTGTCCTGCTGTAGTTCATCTTGCTTTCTCTCGCTTGAAGCCCTCTCGTTCTCAGTCCTACTGTAGCCACACACATGGCATCTTGCATGTGTTATTGTAGAACCTGGCACGCTGGCTAGGCATCGGGCTCTTTCACCTACTGGCTTTGCCAATACTTGTTGTGTTTAGAAACAGGGAGATTAAGTGATTTATCTATATTCACAAAATGTGGAACTGAGGCCGAGGCTAGGGAGATGATATGCCATCCTTTCAGGAGAGGATGTGGCGTAAGAGCCAGAGCTGCCTACTACGGAGCTGGGAAACCGGGTTCAACTTTCGGTGTTGCCTTCACATCCTTAATTTTGGGCAAATCCCTTAATCTCACCATGCCTACAAAAATGAATGTGCCCTTGTGTAAAGTAACTGGTGCTAATGGGTGTTGTTAGCACTATATAAAACTGCACAAATAAAAGTAAATGGTGCTAATGTCAATCGGTCCAATACATTTTGGTGGTATTGACATTATATAAAACTGCGCCAAAATAAATGTGAAAAGTCAGGGGAGGAGGCGATCTGTGCAACGAAGTTCAGCAGGACAAGCAGCGATAAGAGGTAGGTGGACGGGCAACCAACATCAAATACGGGCTGCCACGTGGAGATTAATTGATTTGGCCATAATCACAAAATGTGGAAATGAGGCCAAGGCTAGGGAGACGATGTGGTGTCTTCTTGGGAGAGGATTTAGCGTAAGGGCCACAGCTACCTACTATGGAGCTGGGAAACCGAGTTCAACTTTCGGTGTCGGCTAACCATTCTTCAATTTGGGCCAATCACTTAATCTCCCCCTGCCTGCAAAAATGCATGTGTTCTTGTGTAAGTGAAATGGTGCTAATGTAAAGTGCTCTGATACCTTTGGGTAGTATTGGCGCAATAAAAGACTGCACAAAAAACAGAGAGACTCAGAGTGTTAGGCTAGGTAACATTAGTGAACATAAGGAAATACTTTGCATTGGCAACCACATTAAAAGGACTACTTTTACCTTGGACACTGAGGGTCAAGCAGACCTTGATGACATCAAGACTCAGCCTGGCTCCTTTGAAGAGAATTTAAGTTCAGCAACAATGGCGCATGGAAACACTTCACCAGTAAATGCGGAAAAATTAAAAAAGTGTCCCGAGAGGAGAGATTTTACAAAATAGAGTCCCACCCTATGAAATGAGAAGCAACAAGGTGAGTCACGAATAGTTCAATGATGTCATACAGGAGACACTTGGCTATGCAATTACAGCAGAAGACACAGGTACTTTGGAAGCTCTGACCTGCCCTGTAATAACGCATACCTGATTCATTTGAGGTCTGATTTTCCGGCTATAAACACCATTGTCGAACTACCACATATGGTGTCGACAGGGACACACACCTAGTGCCCACATGCATGGAAAATAAACTACACGTCTACCAAGTAATAGCAGCTGTGAACACATGCTCCAATCAGCATGTCAGCTATACACTAACAGGACATTGAAAGGCAGAACATCACCACTCACTAGAATGAAACAGACTATAATAGAGGTTTAAAGAGCCATGAAAGGGGAGGAGGGGCTATGTATATTTTTATGCTTACATTTATGCTATATAATTTATCTTTCAATTTAAAAATTAAACTTATTTTTTTAAATGTTTTTTTCTTTATTGTAACTTTTGAAACACTTTATAAACCACTTTTAGTACACCTCTGCGGTCTACTCAAAAATTTGTCAGGTTTGTACATGTTTTGCACCTCATTTAGTGTTGTTATGTGGATCTTCTGTCTATGTAAATGTATAGTACATAAATGCTCTATTTATCAAACTAAACACACTTTGCTGAAATATTATTTCTATTTGTTTGGCTAATACCCAAAAAATCAAGAATGACATGCAATGGATGGATCTGTCTTTCGCCATTTAATTTTGAAAGTATTTGCCATGTACAGTGTTACCAACGGTCTGGGCCTTGATGACTTCATCAACCAATACAGTAAAGAGGCAGAGATGTGTTACAGGTAAGTGCCTATTTCCGTTGGTTGGATATGCTTGGCTCGGTGGTCATTTGGCAAGCAGACCAGTTCGACGAATGGGCACATTTTTGACTTGTTTCTAATTTTTCTTCACGCTTTAAAATCCTATATTTGGATTCTCTTTCTTCAAAAATTTGCAGTAAATATGTGGTGTAAAATCCACCATTTGAATCCATTTAAAAAACAAATTCTGGCAAGGGAGGGCCTCCTTTTGCACTTCGGTGGTCACTCACGTCGCTCGCTAGGTCATTATACTCGGGTATAAACTTTCCACCCTACCACTTCAATCTACCTGCCGCTACCAGCAGTGGAGCCACTGGTGGTGGAGTCATTGACGTACAGGGCCCATGGTGGAATGCTTTATGCTGGCATACAGTGCTGTGGGGTCTCGCATCATATCTACCTCTATGCCAACAATATTGAGCTCTACCTTGGTGACGTGCATGGAACCAGTGAGAGCGGTGTGTCTCCTCACAAGTTTTGGGGAGGCCTCCGACCTTCATATGAATTGGCTCAAAACTAGTCTGTTGTCAGTTTGGGAGGACTGGGGCAAACCCACGGATCTGTGCGACATGCGGTGGGAACAGGGTGCAGTGCAGTACTTGGTGGGGTTGAGTGTATTGCACTGCCCCTGAGCTGCTGGAGGGCAATTTGGGGAGAGCAGTTGTGGCTTTCTGGGCTAGAGCAGGGTTCTGGAAGAACTTTCCACTATCAGTGGCAGGCCAGATATCCACAGCCAAAATGATAGGGCTGTATGATGAACCACACATGCCTAAACAACGCAGTCTGAACCAAGACTGCACCTTTATCATACATGCCTTTAAAACAAATTTTGTTGTAAAGGCATATGCATGGTAAATTGCACACCCCAGCTCCCCCCACCCTGCACCCTAATGCTGATACCCTAGCCCAGCAATCCACCCTGCCCCAGCCCTTAAAACTACCCTGACTCCGCACCCTGAGCCCTAACATTCGGCCCCTGCCCAAAAAACTACCCCAACTTCAGCCCCCTCACCCAGAGCCCTAAAACGGACCCCAGCCCTGAAAACTGCCCGTTCCCTCCCCCTACCATGTGGCCTAAAACCCTGTCTCCCTGCCAAAAAATGACCCTGACCCAAGCCCCCCGCCTTGAGCCCTAAAATTCACCCCTACCCCTGAAAACTGCCCCTTCCCCCTGCCCTGAGCCCTAAATCTGGCTCCAGCCCTTAAAACTACCCCGACCCCCCCTGAGCCCTAAAAACCTCCCAAAAAACTACCCAACCCCCTGCCCTGAGCCCTAAAACTGACCCCCATCCCTAAAAACTAACCCCAAACCTGGCCCCAGCCCCACTTACCAGGCGGTGTCCCGGAGCTTCTTCTCCGAATCCATCCTGCTCCTCTCCCCGCCCAACCACCGATTGCCATAAAACACGCATATGCGTGGTTAAGGCATTTGCGTGGTTAAGGCAGCTGCATGGTTTAGGCAAGCGTTGTTCCACTTGCAAGGAAACAGCACACGTGGCTCAGCCCGTGTTGTAAAGGCCGTTTTCCGAATTAAAGCATTACCTCACCTTCTCAATTTTTTTAAGTTCTCCCGGTGGTTGCTCCGCGGGGTACATTCTGGGATCTGGACATGATTCTGATTGACTTAATTTGAGGCAAGGGTGGACGGTAAGTTCTGCTAGCTAAGCTGCAGAAAACCTCCCCAGATGTGGGATGAATGCCTTTGACTTTATATCCTACTACGTGGCAGCACAGTTGCAGTGGTGTACGGGTGGCTTCGGTGACAGGAGGCTCCAGGAGCGCTGGGGCTGCTGGACCCTCCTGACCAGACCCTGCTGTGGGCCCTATTGCTTAATCCTAAAAAGGTATCCACTGTGGGATGGCAGGACCTAGTGGTACTTCGGAACTGTTGGCTGAGGATGATCCGCTGGAAGTGGTTGCAGGCACCCTATCCCACAGGGCTCTCACTTCAGGCATGCTCACGCAGGTCAGAGGGTTGAGGGTGGTCACCTACAGAACTTGGCTACAGCATGCCTGGACATGTTAGGTGCACTTTACATGGATGACGAATTGCTCCCCTTCAAGGACCTGCATGCAGAGTTTTACCTCCCCACAGGGCGGTTTCTGGTATATGGCACCCTGACTATGGTTGTGCGTAGACTGTGGGAGAGGTGAGAGACAGAGCTGCAGCCACTATATAATTGCCAATTTCTGTGCATTGTCGCTAACACTCGAAGGTTGGTCTTGGGGCTTTATGTGGCATGCTGTCCCCTCACACATAACTGCGAGAACAGTGGGAGACTGGTCTAGGATCACCTTTGACAGATGGGAACTGGACTAAAATGTGGAAGGTTGCACCTAAGGTATCCTGCAATGCCCGTTTCAAGCATATTCATTATTATATTCTACATATTCTACAGTGGGGTACGGCCACTGCTGTAGAACCGCCAAACTCATAATCAGGCCCTTAATATAATAATAATAATTTTAGAACTCAGTTAATATGATCAGTGTTAGGAAAATTGAGGTTATGGCCTAAATATGAAAACTAAGTAAAACAACAGAACAGATGAGACTCCTATTCACCAGCTCACTGATTTGCCGATTACGATGCAGTCCTAAAAGGCTCTGACTGCATCATAATATGCCAGTCGGATTCCTTTCCACCCCCTGTTAATCTCTGCACCCCATGGCAGGCACCTTGCCATGGGGTGCAGAGATAAACTGCACCACCCACTACACTCCAGTGTACAGCCGGAATGCATGCTCCACTTGTAAAATGTAGGAATGCGACCTATCCTAATGGGGTAGTCGGGACCGCCGACGGGTGTTGGTCAGTCCCATGACCAAGATGATGTCGGGCGGAGGCAACTCCGCCAGACATTGTAATCAGCCCCTAAGTAAGATAGTAGAGATGAAGAGGGATAGACTGAAGAAGGGAATCATTAAGTTCCTAAAGAGATGATACTGACATCGCCTATATACTGATGAGAGAATAAATCTCATTGAAATGTCCATCTTACCTAAGTTTAAACTTTGTTTGATTTTCAGGCAAGCATGATGTTAGACTTGACATCATTGGCATGGCCTTCTTCCAAACTTTCTCCCTTCAACCCTCTTGTTTTCTGAAAATTCATTTTTGTTAGCATTAGGACTTTACCACTGAAAACCAGTGCTAAAGTGCTTGATAAAATTGGTCTACACCTGATTGGCACATTTAATTTACTTCTAAGTCTCCCTATGATACTACATGGTACCAAGGGCCTGTAAATTAAATGTTACTAGTGGGCATGCAGCACTCATTTTGTCATCCACTAAAGTAGCACTTGAAATCTTGTCTCAGGCTTGCCATTGCAGCCTGCAATGCAGTTTTCAAATGCCAATTCGACCTGGCAAAATTAACCTTCTGCCAAGCCTACACCTTCCTTTTTAATACATAGAGTCGCCCCCTAAGGTAAGGTGGGCCCTAAAAAAGCCATAGGGCAGGGTGCATTGTATTTAAAAAGTAGAATATGTGTTTTAAAATTGTACTTGTTCTGGTGGTAAAAAGCCCCCAAATTTGTTTTTCACTACTGCAAGGCCTACCTCTCCTATAGGATAACATTGGTTACCCTATTACATTTAATAAGTGCTAAGGGGCCTATTACGATGGCGGTCGGGAAACCTCCCCGACCGCCATGGTAGCGGGAAAAGACCACCCGCATGTACCGCAACATCACCGCCGGTCGAATTGCGATGACCCGCTGTCGAAATCCGACCGCAGCGGTCGGATCGTGGGCATTAACATTGCGGCAGTTGCTGCTGCCTGCAGCACCGCCGCGATGCCGAAAGGAGCATGTCCTGCATTTCCCTGCACTGCGTGGCAGGGACTGCACAGTGCCTGCCACCTGGTACAGGGAAATGTAGGGGGGACCATGGGTACCCCCCAGTGCACCCACCCCCCCCAACACATTGGGGACCCGCCATGGGCCCCCGGAAGACAATCACTGCATGCCTTTCAATGGCGGTCTGACCGCTGAGGAAAAGCTGGCTACCGCCGGCATCATAATCCTGCCGGCGGAGCCTGCTCTGCACCGCCACCATTATCCCGGTCCTGCTCCGTCTGCCAGGCAGGAGTGCGAATGGCAACCGGCGGTAAAGCGGTGGTCGGAATTTCCCACCGCCACGGTCAACACCACCATCCTAATGTGACCGGCGGTTTTCCGAGTTGCGTTGGCGGTCGGATGTCCACCGCCGGTACGGCAGGCACCACCTCCGGCCCGGTGGTGGACATCCGACCGCCATCGTAATAGACCCCTAACTTTTGATTGGGAGGTAGAAATGTCAATTTAGACTCAAATGAATTGTAATTTTAAATCCTCTTTTAGGGTAAAGGATTTTAAGTCACAATTCTGAAAATGCCACTTTTGGAAAGTTTCCAAAAAGGCATGTAACTTGCGCACCACTGTCGCGCTGCTGGATAAAGAAATATTCCTTACTATAAAGTAATTAGTAGAACGGGTGTAGTAGTAGAGTTTTTTTAATGAGTTTTTGTATTTTGCACGTAGTGGGTAAGATTTGGGGAGGTTGTAGGAGAATGGGTGCAACACTAGAGATTTTCATATTAGTTTAGTAATATGCACGTAGAGGATTAATAGTGCATCTTGACATGGGGTGGGTGGTTCACGTTAAGGGAAGGGATTTTGTGTTTTGTTTTTTCGTTTTCATTTGAGTTTTCACGTTTTGAGAATTTGTTTAAAGCTGGGTGATGATAGGGTCGAAGACAGGGGGTGAGGGTTGATGAGGGTGGAGGGTCTGGTCACAGCAACAGAATGGTATAGACTTTGTTAATTTACAGGGAGTGCATATTAAGCAGTTGGTTGAGCTGTTTCTTTCATTTTGTTTCAGAGACCCCTGATGAAGAGCCATAGGGCTCGAAATGCATTGGGTACATTGCCATGAGCCTACTTGATGAATTATTTCTTTGCACGTGTCACTGTTGAAGGCCTGGATGGGCATGCAGTGGACATTTGAAACTGTTTAATAAAGCATCTTGGTGGAATTACGCTGTCTCCGCAGTGTTTATAAAACGTTTTGATTAACTGTGAAATAATCAGCACAATCATCGGTATACTATTGACAAACATTGGACAACGCAGCAAATATGAGTTTATAGTAAGGAATAGTTCTTTATCCAGCAGTGCGACAGTGGTGCGCAAGTTACGTGCCTTTTTGGATGCTTTTACATTGAGCTGCGATCTTGGGACGATTTGCAGTAGCTGTTCGCATGCAACAATATGGCCTCTAACAAAATATTATTAATTGAATTTCAAGGGAAGGAGTGCATGCTCACATCATTTTTCTTTACTTTTGGAAAGTTGGCATTTTCCTGTCTTAACTAATTTTGTACCTCTGTAATTGTCCTGGGTC
Organism: Calotriton arnoldi; assembly: GCA_963921515.1. Lineage (NCBI taxonomy): Eukaryota > Metazoa > Chordata > Amphibia > Caudata > Salamandridae > Calotriton > Calotriton arnoldi. Next base: position 2,738,888 of record CAWUFW010001250.1, read on the forward strand.
ACATGACTGTGAATGGCTCTGCTGTTGGGGTTAGTGTATTCTTGCCAGACAGTGAGACAAAGGGGATTGGGTGTAGGCATTCTGCCTGGATTGCTAAGGGAGGAACGATTTCCTGATTCTCTTACATTTCAAAGGGCTGCCTCCAGCACACACACAAAGGAAACTGACATTAGTCTTTTGTCATCCCAAACTTCTTGGAGCCTTGACAAGGGAAGGGAAGGACTTTCCAGAAACAGATGTGGTGGTAGCCTAGAAGATTCCCTCACTTCAAGATCTGGTACCAGGTATAATTATTGGTCCCTAAGAACACTTCTTCAGTACACTCCTGGACCTGAGGACCTGCCTTGGCCCCTGCTTCTTTCAGCCTGTCTTGTAACTCAGAGGGATTGTCTTGCTGCTACCATAGGACGTCACTGCTGTTTGAGGCTTGCCTTGCCCCCCTTGAGGACTGCCCTGCTGCTTGAGGCCTGCCTTGCTGCTTGAACTCAGGACAACCAGAGTGACACTCAGGAAGGGTTGGCTGGCCTCCTCTGTGAGCCACTGGGACATAACAAGCTCCAGAGACCTTGAAACCTGTGCCTGGCTTCTGCTGGATTGGGTCCTAACCTCCCATGTGGTGCTCCCAAGTCCTGGTACCTTGGTTATGGTGTTAAAGGTACTGCTCCTACATGACCCTTAAAGCTAGGACTGAGAAAAATGTTCACCAAAAAGTGGCCTGAGAGCCGACAGAAGATCGGGACCTAGCTACTCGTTGATCTGCCCAAGGTGCATTGCCGGTCTTCCTGACTCTGCGGTAGCTCCTGCTACGTTCCTCTCTGCAGCAGCAAATCCTGTTCAGCTGGATCTCTCAGCAAAGGTATCTGGATATATTGATCCCTCATTAGCCACAGTCTACAGTTTCGTCCCAATGAAGATTTTCAACTTCCAAACAAGTGATAAAGTCCATAGGTAAAAATCTCCAAAGCAACTCCATTCAGTGGGTCCCCCCCCAAAAAAAAGCCCACTATGCAGTAGGGATTATTGTTTTCTTATTAATAGAGGGGTGGGGTTGCCCACAATGGGCATGCCAATGCCCCCACCCCAACACAAAACGGACAGTCTTTCTGCCCCCCTGAGAGGCAGATGGGGGATATTACCCTCGATCTGCCCCGGGGAGGTGGGCAGAAAGCCCACTAGACACCAGGGACTTTTTTCTATCTAAAAGTGGGGTGGGGGCAGCCCAGAATGGGCATGCTAATGTCCCCACCCCCAAAACAAAAGGGACAGTCGTTCTGCCACGCAGAAAATCCACTAGACACCAGGGCAAGGCTATGCTTGCACGCAAAATTATAACAACAGAAGGTACTAGCCCCAGATCTGTGCCAATTTTTGTGAAGGTTGGGGGAATTATAATGCCCATTTAGGGCAGCCTCACCCCTAAGTTTTCTGACAAAAATAATCCCTGGTATCTAGTGTGCTTTCTGAACCCCCGGGGGGAAGATTGGGGGCAACTGCCCCCATCTGCCCCCCCGGGGGGCATAAAGACTGAAAATTGCCACATTTTTATGGGGGGGACAAATGCCCTTGACCAAGGGGCCGCTTCCCCCTCCCTGGTGTCTAGTGGGTGGATCCCTGCTTGGGGATTGCCCTCCTGCGACGATCCCCAAGTAGGGATCCACTAGCAAAGTGTACCATTGGAAAGGGGAGATGCTCCCTTTTTCAATGATACCTCTCCCGTCTGTCTACATGCTCGGGGGCTGAGGAGCCTGGAATTTCAGGCTGACTGTGATGAAGCTCAGGTCAAATACAGAGTGAACTGGTCCTGGTGAAATTCTCAAAGTCAAAAAGTTTACAAGTTCCACTGTTCTGGAGGAAATGTTTTGAAAAGTTACCAAACTTTCTTCTGGTGCACAAAGGGACCACAGGCAAACCATTTTAAAGCCCCTATTACCTTAAGGGTGGCATTTAGAGACTCACAGTGTGTCAGTTGGAGACCAGCAGCAGGGTCCAGTCAAGGTCCAGTTGGGTGCAGAGAAAGAATATCGAGGTAAAAATATCGAATTGCACAAATATCGTGGGAAAAATATCGTGGGTCAAGAATATCGACAGTAAAATCCTCGTGGTCAAGAATATCGATTTTAGGTAAGTAATATCGAATAAAAAAATATCGAAGTGTTTAATATCGTTTGTAAAAATATAGGGGCTCATTACGATGGCGGGCGGGAGCACAACCGCCGTGCTGGCGGATGCAAAAACCACCAGTTACCGCCGGCACGCAGCAGTCCACACGCCCGCCCAATTACGATGCGAAAAGTAGGCCAAACACCGCCGGCAAGCCAGCAACACCGTCCGCCATCAAAGTGCGCCCGTACACGTAGCGGCGCAGCCTAATTGACACACACCGTCCGACGAAACACTTCCCGCCCGGCGCATAAATTACGATGCCGCAAACAAACGGCTCCCACGGCCAAGAGATACCGTACGACAAACCGAAGCGGTAACACGGACGCCGAGCACGGACAACGAAGAAGCGGCTCCCCGAGCATGAATCCAGCACTGCAGGCCCTCCCCATGCTCCTGCTGATGCACCACCAAGGACGCAACGTACCGCGGAGACGCAGGTAGGCACACACACAACAAGTGCACGCAAACAGCGCACACAGTGCAAGGGCGGAAAAGCGGACAACCCCCCACCAGCGCGTGTACACTACACATCCACCATTGCATCCACATATGACACACAGGCCAAATCGTAACATCGCGTAACACATGTGTACACACCACCTGGGACTAGGAACCAACCACCCCGTCACGGCCCCAAAGCGCCGATGACGCCGCCACACATGCGCACAACGCAGAGGCCAACCGCAGCGCCATGCATGCGTCACACACAGACACAGGGACACAACCAAGCAGCACACACATCAGCCCCACCCCGAACGCACATGACACGTGACAGGCCTGCCACAGACATGTCCCCAACGCCCAATTCACGGACAACACCCAACGCCACACAACCGACGCACACATGTCAGTGAAGTCACGCAACAGCAGGACACACCCCAGTGTAACAAACATGGCGTAGCACACAGCGGCGGCAACACCAACTAGGAGAAGCAGGGCCCCTTCGGGAAGAGGAACGCCAGTACCACACTGAAACACCCATACCACCCTGCACATATGAACAAGACATATAAAACGGAACACCAAAGAGCCCGGGGACCGACAACAGGTGGCCCAAGAATAACATCCACACACAAGGCCCAACGCAGAGCGGAAAGGCAGCCTGCCGCCCACACAAGGGAGAGCAGACAGCACTGAATGACCTTCCATTCCAACTCCGAAACCACAGCCCTACGACAGAAGCCGGTGAATACAGCCATTGTCCAAGAATAGACCAACACAGGCATGCCGAGGAGACCGACCACAGGGCAGATAGCGCATATCACAGAAGCACACAACGGACGGGGAAGAAAGAAGAAAACACTCCCCCATGTCGGCCACATGCAAGTTAATTGGAAGGAGTCACACATCACTGACCTTGAACTGTCTGAGAAGCATGTGGGATGAGGGCCCGTGTCCTCCAAACAAGCCAACAGAACACAAGTCCTGTCTCCCTACGACTACACAGAGCTCACAGCAACCTCGGAGCGTGCACATTGCAGACTGCACACACAGCCGGAGCACGCCACCACAACGCACCGCTGCGAAATGGCAACCGCAACACACCTACCCAACTACGCCGGACAGCTCAAGCTGTACAAAACCAACCTGTTACATACATTGGGATGCGATCTCCTGTCCCTGCTGAACGTAAGTTACCGACTGACTTACCGCATCACATTGTTCAACTGCGTCATGCCCGTCTTCTACTGTCGGAGGTGTCCCTACCAGCATCCAGTGGAGATATGCCTCACCAACCCGGCATGTCTGAAGGCAGACCTGCTACCACTACTCCTCCCTCTGGACGCACACGACAGGGCCTGCTCTGCCTATGGGGGCATGGCGTATGTGGCCAACATCGCACCCGCACTGAAATGGGACCACTGTGCCTCCACACGACGGATCATCGAGAACAGCTACATCGAATGTCACCCAGCATGCCCCATCATGGTCCTCCAAGGGACAACTTACGAACAACACCTTGACAGCCACCATCCGCTACATTGGCTGGCAAACATGTACACCACCAATGACATGGAAGCCCTGCTGGACGGCATCGCATACCTGACAACCTGTAAATTCGTCGGACCACAACGCAGGTTCCCCGATTGACCTATGATGTCCAACCCCGCACCCATGCTTAGCTTCCGCACGGACTGGCCAGTCACCACCACAACAGCCATACCAAACGACCGGCAACTGTAACCACACCATCAACGACATCGCCATGACATCGGATATGACCGGGACATGCACACTGTTCCCCATCACATCCAGGAACACCGCATGCATCGTGGGAGGCAGTGGCATGGGGTCTGTGTATCGCACCCACATGGACGGAACTGCACGAACAACCAGGACACGACATGGATCCAGCGCCCATGGACACACACACCGCTCAGTGGACATGAATAGGTCGCCTGGAGTCTGTGGGTGCTGCACCCCTCCCACCCCCGCCCCGGGAATCCCATACCAGGACCTTTGCATGGACGACAAGTGCATACAACAACAACACGACCCCAGTGACTGTGACATGTCCAGTAACCACCACAGTGCAACAACAAGTGGCACGCCGCTGCATGCACGCAAGCACATGCCCTGATGTCATCTCACATGCACGCGTGCATGAGGAACAACCGCAGCAAACCTGTCACATGGAACTGAGATGGACTGTGCCCATGATGCCAAGCGGTCTGGTAGGCTACATGTATACCGTCTGTGTCAAAGTCCGCAGCTCCGCAGCTATACGTAAATGTACATTAGCACAGCCTTGGCCAAGCAGATGTAACTCTGAAGCCCACATCCCACATGCAACAGCCAATCACATGTAACCCCACACCCTATCCCATTTGCAATCATGCTCAGTATATCCTCAACATGTATTCCGCTGCCAGTAGTGTCCACTATACTGCATCACAGAGGACAGAAGACTCAATATAATGTTTGAAACCAAAACTGTCTCCGCTGACTCATTTCACAAGTACAAATGAGAGAGGATGAGAGTATGTGAAGTACACGGCAGTCGTGACATGACCATGTAGTCCACTGGTATTGGATGTCAACGCAAATGAGTAGCACAACTGTGGAAGACACACATGTGTCGTGTGAAGTCGTATGGACGCAGTGCTCAGGTGGGTGGGTGTGACGGGTAGATGCGCACATGCCAAGTTGGAGCACGCCGTGTTGGGAGGGGTCATGAACAGTACACCACCGCTTCCCTGGGCATTGTGAGAGGACACCTGTCGGGGGGAGTGAACACGTGTGTGCACAGCAGCCGGGCACACGTACAAAGCGGTACCAGGCGCACCTCAGCCCACCCTCTGTGGACAAGCTGGATCCTGTTGTGCGCCCACCATGCCCCTTGACAAGGCACACACAGCCCCAGTAGACCAGGTGTAACCCCAACATAGTCAATCCGCACAGGCGATACAGGGCACGGGATGGCAGTGGAGCATGGTGTGTGAGAGGTCTCCTCGCGCTCCTCCTGGTCATATCACGCAGGCAATAGAACCTCAACGTCTAGCATGGCACAAGTCAAATGGAAGTGTAGGGGGACGCACCACAGCACGAGCAGCACTGACGTCACGGGAGGTGGCTCGCACCATCGCATCCATTGCCCATTATACCAACCACGCCACATGCCATTGCGACTAAGTGCAAGCGCGTGCACCACCACCCCGAGCCCTCCCCAGAGAGGCCAAAGAGTGAATGTGTGGGCCATCAGTCACAGACGGACGCGGCATGGCCGCAAGGGCAGCCACAGCCACTGGGTGTCGCAGGTGGCGGATCCGGAAGGCGAAGACTGTGATGCATAGTCCATGCAGGCCGGGTCTCCATTTGGGGCACCACGCAGGTGGACGGCGTCCCGCAACACATCATACCCTGAGACAGCCCACTCGTGCAACTGGACCCACACATACACTCCTTGCCCTCTCTGGTGCGAGCTTGGGGCTGCCTGTGCAAGCGCTAGCCTCGCAGGTGCACATGCATATTGGGGGAGCGAGGGGAGGACATGAGGGCTGGGGCGAAGATGACTGTATCACTGTCAGTGAGTACAAGGGATGACCCAGATGTGGAAAGGAAGAGACGTGTCCCGTGTGTACTGCAACTAGTCGCCAATCCAACTACCCCCATGTCCGGAATGTAAGCCCGCACCTAGGCCCGCCCATCCGCCACATCGAACATACCACCAGCACGACAACCTTCCCATTCGAAACACTGACTGGGGGTGGCGACCAGTGAACAATCATGTGTAGCCTACCCACGCGTACATGTGGGCCCTCCATGATCCATTTCACCTGCGGCAAAGTCATGACATGCGCAATGAGGGAAGTGAGGAGAGCTGTCCGCCCCACGCACAGAAGGTGCATCAGCTCCACAGACCCAGCAGCGAGTCCAGCAGGGGTCACATGTGCAGGGGCAGCTGTGCCTGGTGTGAAGGCACATGCATATAGACAGCACATCGACCAATGTGTAGTCTGCCCACATCTACAGTCCATCATCATGCGGACATAGGAATTGAACACAGGGCAACACATCTTAGTGGGTGCACCCACCGTGACCAACAATGCGCAATCATCGACGTACCCGCCCTGTGCATGGCCCCCCACCCAACGGAGGCACATCCAGTGCCACCATCCCACACACACAAGCCTTCCACGGAACATGCTGTGTCCAATGCTCAGTACAGAGTCAGCGCCCATCTGGTGGATCCTGAACAGGAGACACATGCACACACATGCCAGCTCCCACTATGTACGTCTGCCACCTGGCACGTGCAATGTAACCTCTCACCTGTGACGTGTGACTGCAAGCACACAGCCGTCTTGGCATGGGGCTGTCAATGTGGACACCTGTCAATGTTTCGGGAGGTGTGATCCGTACAGTGCTGTACATAGGGTGCAGTGCTGACACCTACTACTGTCTCATATCCCCTCGTGCCACAGGTCCCACTTGTTTTGGCCGCTCAGCCTGTGCCCACATCGTCGTCGTCGTGTGCCATACTCATCCAGCCTCGGAAGCAGTTCCATGCTCAGCAGACATTCATGTTGCCGTGGCGTTGCCGCTTGACGAATATGCAGTCAGTCCCCATCAGCACGCCCCGCAAGTCATTGGGGCCTCGATCACCATGTGCATGCACATGGCAGTGGTCTGTATCACTAGCCATTGCCATTGTTGGGAGACCTGTGTAAGTGTATTGTGGCCGTGCCGTCCCAGCTTGACAGCTGGGCTGTGGCTCATGTGCTTGCTCAGTCATGTCAGTGATGTGTATGCGAAATTGCTATGTGTTGTGTTGCTTTGACATGTGTCCACTGCCATATTCCCTAGGCGGAGACCGAACATTGACCGCCCATACCAATTGCTGGCGGACATGGACGATACAGAGGTCATTAGGAAGTTTCGGCTGGACAGGCCAACCCTGCATCGACTGTGTGCCATGTTAGAACCCCATCTCCGTCCCCGCAGGGTGTATCCGACAGCTGTCACCCCCACGGCTAAGGTGATGGCCGCCATGCATTTCTTCGCCACTGGGTCATTCCAGCACACAGTGGGCAGTGGAGGAGGGATGTCCCAGCCCATGTTCAGCAAGGTGCTGAGGGATGTACTGGCAGCCATGATGCTGTACCGAAACAGGTACATCCACTTCCCCAGGGCTCGTGAATTGGCGGCAGTGAAGGGTGCATTCTATGCCCTTGGCAGAATCCCACACGTCGTTGGAGCCATAGACTGCACACATGTTGGCCTTGTTCCACCACAGGCCACTGAGCAACTGTACCGCAACAGGAAGCACACGCACTCCCTGAATGTGCAAGTGGTGTGCCTTGCGGACATGGTGATCACCCACGTGTGTGCAAAGTTCCCAGGCTCGGCCCATGACGCACACATAATGCGCAACAGCATCTTGCCACGACTGATGTCCAATCTGCAACAGGATCGTGGCTGTATTGTCGGTGAGTATGTGGAGTGGTGTAGCGTGCTGGTTGTGCGATGCTGTCCCCTGTCCAGTTGGAATAGCAACGGTTCTCTGTGTCCCTCACACCCAGGTGACTCTGCGTACCCGAATGGGGCATGGCTGCTCAGTCCATTGAGGAATCCTCGCACCCCAGCAGACGATCGCTACAATGAGGCACATGGGAGGACCAGACGTGTGGTTGAGCGTACCTTTGGCCTCCTCAAGTCCAGGTTCAGGTGCCTGGACCGCACCGGGGGTGCGCTGGCGTACTCCCCACAGAAGGTGTGCCAGATAGTGGTGGCGTGCTGCATGCTGCACAATCTGGCCATTCGGAAGCAGATCCCCCTCATCGTGGATGACGGAGATCAACCAGGGCCCCAGCCCGCAGACCAGGACAGCTCGAGTGAGGAGGACAGCAGAGAGGAGGAAGCTGGTAATGTGCGGCAGCAGCTCATCGCCCACTACTTCACTTGACGGTGAGTGTCCATGTACGACGGCTGATGTGGCTGTATCTGTGCAGGTGTGTGTGTGCTGTGTCAGGGTGGCCGTTTGTTCACTGCGTGCTGTGTGTCAACGCTCCATGGCCAGGGTAGTATGCCACTGTTGGTGGCTGTGGCATTGTGCCCTATTGCTCTGTGCGATGTGTGTTCATTGCTTGTAGTTGTTGACATGTACTGTGTGATGGGTGTGTGACACACTCATTGAATGTGCTCCTGTTCTGTCTCCCACCCCTAGGTCCCTACAGGCCCTCCGGTTCCATTGCCATGCCACGCATCAGGTGCCTTTCCGCCCAAGGTGGCCGTTGTATTCCGTACAAATAAAACACAGGGCACAAACAGCAGTTTGTGTAAGAGGTGCATTTATTTCAAACTGTGACATGTGATTGTGTGTAAGGTGATGACAAAAGTGGTGCGTGCAGTGACAATGAGCTGTCGGTCATGGCTGCGTGATGCTCAGGGTGTACCCACTGGTTCTATGTCCATAGTCCAACACACACATGCCATCCAGATGGCTGTGTGGAGTGGGATCGTAGTCCAAGTCAATGCAGTGGGTGGTCAAGGAAGGCTGGCTGGCTGCCTCACTTGCGTCTGGAGCGTGCGAAGTCCTCCCGGGAGATCTGTTTCCACTTCGGACGGCCCCTTCCACGTTTGCGAGGGGGGGTGCCTGCTTGCGACATGCTGGTGGTTGAGGTGTGCTCACTGGCTGTGGACGCAGGGGAACTGGACACTGCTGCTCGACCCTGCGCCCCGGCAGGTGGTGGCGGAAGGGGAGCTGCTGTCCCTGGCTGTGACCTCACCACCACCACCAGCTGGCCCATGAGGTCCACGATTTGGCCCATACGGGCGTCCATGGACCTCAGCACCCCCAGCACCTCACGCATGTCTGTAGCTGACCTGGCCCATTGTCCTTGGGCCTCTTCATAGGCCCCAAGGACTCTGGCCATTTGAGGCAGGGCATGGCTCCCAGGGGAGGCTGGCGTTTCCCTGACCCTGCTCCTCCTACCAGTCCTGCTGCCACCGGCCTGCCCACTAGCCACATTGCTCACCACGGTCCTCGCTGTGGCTCCCAGGGTGGATCCAGTCGGCCGGGCCACCACCTGCGCTGGGGCTGGTGCCAGCGAAGACGTGGTGGTGGTGGCGGCGGTGGTGGTCGGTGCGGCGATGGTGGCGGTTGCGGCAATGGTAGTGGCCGCAATGACCGTGGGTGTGGCCGCAATGACCGTGGGTGTGGCCGCAACGACAGTGGCAGCAGGGGGCTGGGAATGTTCAGCAGCCCTGGATGATGGGTTGGTGGGTAGGAGGGGTCCTGGGGAGCGGCTGGGCCCTTCCACACCAGATGGGCCTGCTTGGTGGTCCGTGTCCGAAGAGGAGGACAGATCCTCCACATCCGTGTGTCCTCGTTGGGGGCTTGTAGGCTGGCTGTGCTGGCTGCTGTCTCCATCCCCAGCATCCAGCAGTTCGTCACCTGTGGAGAGAATGAGATTTGTTATTGTGTTGCACCTGGCGAAGTATGTAGTTGTCGTCTGACATTAACAGTTCATGCAATCTCGTACATGGGTTTCCCGGAGGCGTGTGTGTGGCTGTAGCATTTGTAGTTGTGTGTGCTTGGCAATGGGACTGTGTGCTGTGCACATGTGGCATGGGACGGATTGGCCATGCCGATGGGTGTGTTGCTGTGCCCCTACTTATTGTGACTCTGGTGTATGCGGGCTCCTGGCCCATCCTGGGTCTGGTTTGTACTTTGCTTTTGGGGTTCAAATGGGACGCTTAGGAACGCATATGGCAACATGGGGGCCATGCCCCAGATTCGCTTTGGGAGGGAATATGCTTTTGGGGTTCAAATGGGACGCTTAGGAACGCATATGGCAACATGGGGGCCATGCCCCAGATTCGCTTTTGGGAGGGAATATGCTTTTGGGGTTCAAATGGAACGCTTAGGAACGCATATGGCAACATGGGGGCCATGCCCCAGATTCGCTTTTGGGAGGGAATATGCTTTTGGGGTTCAAATGGAACGCTTAGGAACGCATATGGCAACATGGGGGCCATGCCCCAGATTCGCTTTTGGGAGGGAATATGCTTTTGGGGTTCAAATGGGACGCTTAGGAACGCATATGGCAACATGGGGGCCATGCCCCAGATTCGCATTTGGGAGGGAATATGCTTTTGGGGTTCAAATGGGACGCTTAGGAACGCATATGGCAACATGGGGGCCATGCCCCAGATTCGCTTTGGGAGGGAATATGCTTTTGGGGTTCAAATGGGACGCTTAGGAACGCATATGGCAACATGGGGGCCATGCCCCAGATTCGCATTTGGGAGGGAATATGCTTTTGGGGTTCAAATGGGACGCTTAGGAACGCATATGGCAACATGGGGGCCATGCCCCAGATTCGCATTTGGGAGGGAATATGCTTTTGGGGTACATGCTGTGAGCCATGGGTGCCGAACGTGACATGTGTTGTGGCAGCATGACAGTGCATGGTCTGAGGTGTGTGCATGCCTGACATGGCCTGCATATTTGCTGTCTGTTGTGATTACTGGACATGGCATTGGACGCATCGTTATGAGTGAGTGATGGTTGTGTGCCAGCCAACGTATTGCAGTTGTCCCATCTCCTTGGTGTGCGTGCTGCCCTGTGCCATGTGCATCACTGCAGTGCTCGTGGGGGGGTGTGGCCCATGTTGTGTGTTGTTGCTCACAGTGTGTCGTGCGCTTCATTGACTTCTGGCACATGGTTGGTCATGGGCATGTATCTTAGCGTGACTGCTGTATGTGTGGCAGCTGTGCGGATGACATGCCTTTCATGAGACTGGGGCTGACGGATGGGATGGATGGTATGTTGTATGTGCATGGTGTGTCTGTGTGTTTGATGGGTTCAGTGGTGTTCGTGTGCATTTATGTTGTTCCGCTCTGTTGCGTCTAGTGTTGTTTGTCTTACATAGGCGTAGTTGTGGGGTGTGTGGTTGACAGGCAGTAGGGGCTACATGGACAGGACTTCAATGGTGTTTCGGTTGTGTGTGATGAGTTGCACAGTGGCTGCCGTGTGGTACTATATTCAGTGTGGCTTGTGCATGCAGACGTGGCTCCTTGGGTGTTGCTGTGTCTGTGATGGGTCATGTGAGGTGTGAGTCTGTGGTTCATGTCCGTGTGCACATTGTTCACTTGTTCGTGACGGTGGGCGGTGCTGCGTGTTCGTCTGCTACGTGACATGTCCCATGTGTTGGTCGTGTTACGGTCCTCATGCCTCCAGTAATCCAGCCCTGTCCAGTTTTCTACCTGCAGGTTGTTCGGGCGTCCACTGTACTGGATGCCACATGGTTCTAAGCGGGGGTGCTCCATGTTGCAGGTCTGTGGGGGTGGGGGGGTGTTGTGGGTCGTGGTGGTGGCTGGACACCCACTGACACCGATTGCTGTGGACCGTGATGTCTACCTTTCGGCTGTCGTTGTGCACTGCGGTGGCTGACACGTGGCTGTGGGGTGTGGGGGATGCTCCTCCTTGCTGTGCTGTGGGACTAGGGGCCTGGTGTGTGTTGTACTTAGGCTGTCCACCCTCCCACCCACTGCACTTTGTGTTCCTGCCACTTACCTGTTACTTGTCGGTTAGTGCAGCTGTGGCGGACACATGGGTGTGGTGGGTGCTCGTTGTGGCGCTTCTGGCATATTTGGGGACCTGTTGGTGGTTACGTGGCTGGCTGAGTGTACACATGTCCCCACGCATCTTACAGTTGTTCTGTTTGGGCTGTGTGTGGTGGTGTCTGTTGCATGTGTGTGTGATGTGTTGTGTATTGTTTGCTGGACATGGGGGTGTTTGTCCCTGGGAGCTGTGGCATGGTGGTAGTGCATGTGAGTACATAGCGGTGTGCTGGTATACATTAGTTTGTACTTACCAGCCTCCACTCCCCTGCTAATCCGGCGAGGATCTCGGGATGTATGATGACTCGCACCTTCTCCTCCCACGCTTTGAAGGTCTTGAAGAGCGCGGGATTCCTCCGCCAGTGACGGCTGCCAGCTCTCTGTTCTTGGTCTCCTTCTTCTTGACCAGGCTCTTGACGTCATTCCACCGTTTGTTGATTTCGACTCTGTTCCTGGGCAGGGTCCCGACTGCATTGACCTGGTCTACGATCCGGTTCCACATTCTGTTTCTGGTGGCTAGTGGTGTGTGCTGGACCATGTTCCCATAGATTTGTGGGTGCACCTTGATGATCTCGTCGACCATGACCGTCAGCTCAATGGGCGTGAACTTGGGCATTCTTTGTGGTGCCATGGTGTTTGTGGTGCTGGTGCGGTGTGTGTTGTGTAATGTGCAGGGGTTTGTGGTGCCGGTGTTTGGTGGTGGTGGTGGTGGTGGTTGTGATGTGTGCGTTTCTGTGGTGTGCTGCTGTCCTTGCTGTGTCGCTGTGTCCTCTCCTCTCCTCTCTAGTTTGCAATGTTGCAAGGGGTTGTGGTCTGTGGGAGTGCTGCTTTTGTACTTACCTATGTGGGTGTGTCCTCATGGTCTGTTGTTTTCAGGTGTGTTGTGTCTGGTGTTCTGGCCTTTGTAGTTTTTGTTTGTCCAGGGGGTGTTTTCGGGATGTGTACTGTGCTTGTGTATTTGTGCGTGCCTTGCTGTGTGGACTTGTTGGCCATGTTGTGTGCGATTGGTTTTGTCAGCGGATGGTTTCTGTGCAGGGACGTGGGCGCCATGGCTTCTGCCGTGTAGATTCTCATCGGCGTTGTTTGCGCTGGCGGGCGGTATATTTGTAGTTTTCCCGCGCTCATGGCGGTGCGATCGTAATCTCACGTGCGGTGTGTCGGCCGTGAGGGCGGGCGGTTTTGTGTTGTCGTGCGTGTTTCCGTCCGTGGCGGGCGGTTTGACTCCGACTCGGACGATGGCGGGCGGTATTTTGTGTGATTTTTCCGCCGATGGCGGTTTTCGGTTTGTGTAATCGTAATGGCGTGGTCGGTGTTCAGACGGTGTGTGCGGGCGGATTTTTGCCGCTTCCATGCCTGGCGGATATTGTTACGCCGGGTATCGTAATGGGCCCCTTAGTTGTTAAAAATATCGATTTTTTATTAATGTTATGTATTTTAGTATATATTTTATATGTGTGTGATGTTTTTTTTTTTATAAGAATTGTTTGAATTTTTAGTATACGTGTTAAAATTTTAGTAGTTAATAAAAAAAAATTAATTGAATTTTTGTTTTGTAGCGGGTTGTGGGTTTAGAGGGAAATAGGGTGGGAAGTAATTTAATTACATAAATTTTATTGATTATTTATAGTAGTTATTAAAAAAAAATTAATTCAATTTTGCATTTTCAATTCCGTAGCGAGTCGTGGGTTCATAGGGGAATAGGGTGGGAAGTAGTTTATTTTTTATTGATGAATTATAAATTAGTTGTTAATTAATTTAAATTAATTAATTAGTAATTAATGATGGTAATTGTGTAATTAATTTAGCAGTGTGTTGTGGTGTTTATTAGGTGTAAATAGTGGGAAGGGTGGGAAGTAATTTATTTTTTATCGATGAATTATTAATTAGTTGTTAATTAATTTAAATTAGTTAATTAGTAATTAATAATCGTAATTGTGTAAATAATTTTAGGTGTGTATTGTGGTGTTTATTAGGTGTAAATGGTGGGAAGGGTGGGAAGTAATTTATTTTTATTGATGAGTTAATAATTAGTTGTTAATTAATTTAAATTAGTTAATTAGTAATTAATTATGGTAATTGTGTAATTAATTTTAGGTGTGTGTTGTGGTGTTTATAGGTTTAAATGGTGTGAAGGGTGGGAAGTAATTTATTTTGTATGGATGAATTATTAATTATTTGTTAATTAATTTAAATTAATTAATTAGTAATTAATAATCGTAATTGGGTAAATAATTTTAGGTGTGTGTTGTGGATATTATAGTGTTAAAGAATGTGTACTCAACAAATGTTTTTTATCTTTTTTAATTAATAATATATTTTAAATTCATTATTAATTATGTTAATTATGTTAATATATTTCAATAAAAATGTTGATGTCTTTCTTTATTGGTGTGATATTATAGGGTAGGAAATAAAATAAATACATTTATGTTTTAAATAATTTGTTTGTGAATATTTATTCATTTTAAATAAATAGTGTTTATAAATGTATTTATTATTTTTTTATATCGTATTTGTAGGTTTTTGTTATATGTAATTAACATTATATGTGTTCTTTTTATATGTTTAATATATTTAATTGTATATTTTTTAAATATTGTTTATTTATTTTTAAGATTATATAATTTTTTTTAATTGTTTAAATGTTATTAGTAATTTTTGTTTTTCTGCTATCCAATACTTTCCCTACTGTTGCACTCACTGGAGTGGGAATAGTAATTTTTACCCTTCCGCTATCCAGCATTTTCCCTACTGTTGCACTCACCGGAGTGGAAGTAGTAATTTGTACCCCTCCGCTATCCAAACTTTTCCCTACTGTTGCACTCATTGGAGTGGGAATAGTAATTTTTACCCCTCCGCTATCCAATATTTTCCCTACTGTTGCACTCACTGGAGTGGGAATAGTAATTTTCACCCTTCCGCTATCCAGCACTTTCCCTACTGTTGCACTCACTGGAGTGGGAATAATAATTTTTACCCTTCCGCTATCCAATACTTTCCCTACTGTTGCACTCTTTGAAGTGGGAATAGTAATTTTTACCCCTCCGCTATCCAGCACTTTTCCTACTGTTGCACTCACTGAAGTGGGAATAGTCATTTTTACCTTTCGCTATCCAGCACTTACCCTACTGTTGCACTAACCGGAGTGGGAATAGTAATTTTTATCACTCTGCTGTCCAATACTTTCCCTACTGTTGCACTCACTGGAGTGAGAATAGTAATTTTTGCCCCTCTGCTATCCAGCACATTCCCTACTGTTGCACTTACTGGAGTGGGAATAGTAATTTGTACCCCTGCGCCATCCAAAATGTTCCCTACTGTAGCACTCATTGGAGTGGGAATAGTAATTTTTACCTCTCGCTATCCAATACTTTCCCTACTGTTGCACTCACTGGAGTGGGAATAGTAATTTTTACCCTTCCGCTATCCAGCACTTTCCCTACTGTTGCACTCACTGGAGTGGAAATAGTAATTTGTACCCCTCCGCTATCCAAAATTTTCCCTACTGTAGCACTCATCGGAGTGGGAATAGTAATTTTTACCCCTCCACTATCCAATACTTTCCCTACTGTTGCACTCACTGGAGTGGGAATTGTAATTTTTACCCTTCCGCTACCCAGCACTTTCCCTACTGTTGCACTCTTTGAAGTGGGAATAGTCATTTTTACCCCTCTGCTTTCCAGCACTTTTCCTACTGTTGCACTCATTGAAGTGGGAATAGTAATTTTTACTCTTCCGCTATCCAGCACTGTCCCTACTGTTGCACTCACTGGAGTGGGAATAGTCATTTTTTCCCTTCCGCTATCCAGCACTTCCCCTACTGTTGCACTAACCGGAGTGGGAATAGTCATTTTTACCCCTCCGCTATCCAATACTTTCCCTACTGTTGCACTAACTGGAGTGGGAATAGTACTTCTTATCCCTCTGCTTTCCAATACTTTCCCTACTGTTGCACTCACTGGAGTGAGAATAGTAATTTTTACCCCTCCGCTATCCAGCACTTTCCCTACTGTTGCACTCACTGGAGTGCGAATAGTAATTTTTACCCCTCTGCTATCCAATACTTTCTCTACTGTTGCACTCACTGGAGTGGGAATAGTATTTTTTACCCCTCCGCTATCCAGCACTTTCCCTACTGTTGCACTCTTTGAAGTGGGAATAGTAATTTGTACCCCTCCGCTATCAAGCACTTTCCCTACTGTTGCACTCTTTGAAGATGGAATAGTAATTTTTACCCTTCGGCTATCCAGCACTTTCCCTAGTGTTGCACTCACTGAAGTGGGAATAGTAATTTTTACCCCTCCGCTATCCAATACTTCCCTACTGTTGCACTGACTGGAGTGGGAATAGTAATTTTTACCCTTCCGCTATCCAACACTTTCCCTACTGTTGCACTCACTGGAGTGGGAATAGTAATTTTTACCCTTCCTCTATCCAGCACTTTCCCTACTGTTGCACTAACTGGAGTGGGAATAGTAATTTTTACCCCTCCGCTATCCAATACTTTCCCTACTGTGGCACTAACTGGATTGGGAATAGTAATGTTTACCCCTCCGCTATCCAATACTTTCTCTACTGTTGCACTCACTGGAGTGGGAATAGTAATGTTTACCCCTCTGCTATCCAACATTTTCCCTATGTTGCAATCACTGGAGTTGGAATAGTAAATTTAATTCTTCTACTATCCAACATTTACCCTAATTTTGCACTCAATGGAGTAGGAATAGTAAATTCTACCCCTCCGCTAGCTAACACTTTCCCTACTGTTGCACTCTTTGGAGTGGGAATAGTAATTTTTACCCCTCCGCTATCCAACACTTTCCCTACTGTTGCACTTAGTGCAGTTGGAATAGTAAATGTAATTGTTTCGCTATCTATCATTTTCCCTATTGTTGTATTTATTGTGTTGCGAAATGTACATTTTAATTTTGTTTTAATAGTTTAAAGTTTTAAATAATTATAGAATTTTTTTAAATTTAAAATTATTGATATATGTATATATTGTATTCTTATATAATTTAAAAGTTTACAAATTAAATAATGATAATATTTAATAAATTATTTTAAAGTAAATATATGTATATGTATAAATTATTGTGTGTGTGTTTATATTTTTTCAAATCAATTTTAATTTTTATATTTAGTTAAAATGTATATTAAATTTAATTTATTTTGTGAAAGATAATATTAATAGTTATATTTTTAATATATATTATTTTAATTTTATTTTTAAATCAATATTTTTTACATCTATATTTTTTACTTCGATATTTTTGATTCAATATTTTTGTACTTACCTGTTTAAGTATAGAGAGTCGATATTTTTACTATCTATATATTTTTGTCGATATTTTTACCATCAATGTTTTCACCATCAATATTCTATCAGTGAACCGTCCAGTTGCCACTCATCAGCTGGGTACTTCCAGGAAAAGGCCTCTTGCAGCCTGTTGTGCCCCTCTAGCAACACAGGAGTCAGCTAACTGACCCTTGGAGTCCACTTCTTTGTCCTGGGTCACAGGCAGAGCCTGGGTTGAAGGCCCATCAGGGTTCCTTTCTGGTCACAGGCAGCAGGTCCAGTCCTTTTCTATTCTTCCTCAGATCCAAAAAGTATTCTGTCCAGGTCCCTTGGGATGCTACATTTATGCATGGCATCAGCTAGTGGATGGTTGGGGGGTTCATGTTTGGGCACTCCTTAACCAATGGGGTACAAGTTAATTGGGCGAACCATACCCACTTTTTCAGTATTTCTTGTTTGCCTTACTACAATTAGGCCCAAAATGTCATGTGGCAATGCATTTGCAAGATAGCAAACATCTTCGGCCACACTGAACTTGGTATTTGAGGATTGTTGGTGTTATTGAAGTGCACTATGTTAATCACTAGTGACTTCCAACATCTAACACAAATATCCAGATTTAAGCAGTCACTGTACACACAATTCGAGAGACATACGTCTGGTAGGACAAAAGCAGGGTCCTTCAGCCACCAGGCAAGGTATACACGACAATTGACCTGGCATCCTGTTCTCTCCCTTGTAAGTGTGCCAAAGTGTTACATGTAGCTCAATAGACCTGTCAGGCAGGATTTGTCACTGTCTTGTCAACAGAAAGCCCACAAACCCCAACCTGCATATTCTGTTGTGCTCAGAGGAGTCAGTTCTGTCCATTCAGTCAACCTATTGAGTGCTCCTCAATCTCACATCTCTTTCACTCCTCTTCCTGGGTAGAACACAGGGTGGCAGTTGCTAGAGAGTTGGGGACATATTTATTGTAGGGTTGCATCACTTTTGTGCCAAGCAACAGGGTGCAAAAGCAATGCAACCCTCAAGTATGATTTATCAAACCATGCAAAGCCACCTTGCATGGCCATGAGTGCTTGATAAATCCAGAGTAACGCAGATCAGCACAAATTGCTGCATTGCGTTACTCTGGCCTGGGAAGGCGTTCCATGGATGGAGCGTGGGTGTTCTCATGCATATGCCCATGAATTCTGAAGCATTCACAGATTTACCAATTCTGGCAGACCTGGGAATGCGTCAGAAGACTATGCCTTCTCAAGGGAAGCATAACGAGAAGAAATATCGTTATTTCTCCTCGTTTTTCCTCTTTCTGTGTGTGCTGCATTCTAAAGCACACATAAAAAGAGGGAAATGCCTCGAGGATTGTTTCTGTGCAGGAAGATGTCCGTTCCTGCACAAAAACAATCCTGCCTACAACGCGGGCACCCTTGCACCTTGGTTCAACAGGGCCTGCGTTGGCGCTAGGCAGCACATTGTGCACCAGCACCAGGAAAAGACAGGAATGCGCAGTAATATGTTAAATACGACACATTACTGCACTTTCCCTTTGGCTTTCTGTGCTGCATGACTTAATGATAAATATGCCCCTTGATGTGAGTAAGCTTCCAGAAATCTTCAAGCAGGGAGAATGAACTTTTTAAAAAGTTACCTTTTAAAATAGCTGTTAATTTTTTTTTCTAGCTGGTCCCATTTTAGCGCTGCACTGTTAGCATATTAATTTGTACTCTGGTTTTCTACATAGGACAGTTAAGCCTGCCAAAAATTTCTGTTTAGGCCTTGTCACTGTAGGGACATGATAATATGAATTTTCTACCTGCACCACTATTAAATACCATGCACCCTGCATTGTGGGCTACTTGGCCTACGTATGGATGACTCATTAATATTTAAAAGGGAAGTCATTATCTGTCGGTAAGATTTATTTTGACTGTGCACACTTCAATTGATAGGTTACACAGTGTAGGCCTGCAGCCATGTTTGCACTGCCAATTTAGTAGTAGGCACAATAGATGCTGCAGTATTCAAGTGGCATTCAACTTTCAGGCCCTGGGTGCACTTTCTACACTATATACTTGCAGTGCTTGATTTGTAAAAAAAAGTAAGTGCCAGGGCCCTTCTCAGCAGGCCACTGCAGCTTGCACCACCATTTGCCCCTGCCATTGCTGCCAATAACTGTACCAACACAAGTACTAACCATCACACTTCTAGAAGTGTGGCAAATCAGACTATTCCAGGCCACCCAAAGATATAACAATGGCTTAGGCAGCATGTATTAGTAATTTCTATTGTACATTTAATTATATAACAACTGTTGTTGTGCTCATTTCAAAATTAGACAGACAGTGCCACCATGTGGTAGACTGTCATAAGTGCCAAGGTTGAAAATTAAGTGCCCGTGCCGGTCAGTGGAAACCACCATCTCAAATGAATCGCTTTATACTTGAGACCCAGAGGCAAGTTAAATGTTCCAATCAGGAATGAACCAATTTAACTATGTTTAGAGGGGAAGGACAGGTGCTTTACTCCTGGTTAGCAGGGGTAAAGTGCACAAAGTTCTAAAGCCTTCGAAAAATGGGATCTTCACAAGGTGAAAAGTGTGGGGGTCCCCGCTGAAAAGACAGATTTTCTGCAGGTATCTCTTTTGATGTGGAGATACCCATCTAAAAAAACTGGTGTCTGTTAGAAAGGCAGGACTAGAGCCAGCAAACAACATTTCTGTTGAATTCCATTGAAGCCTTTTGAGTGCGTATGAGGATGGGATGATTGACTATGTCAATGTCAGCCGAGGAAGCAGGGGACATCTTCATCTGTAGTCAGTAGAGCATCATCTACTATGTGAAAGGAAGCAGTCTCCATGCTGCAACGTGATGTGAAGCCAGGCTGGTAGTGATGGAGGAGATGGTCAACATCCTTGTGATCTTGGAGTTGAACATAGACTGCTTTTCAATGATCTTGCTGATGAATAGCAAGTGAGTAATTGCTGGTAGTTGGCAAGGTAATCAGGGTCTGGTGTAGGTTTCTGGCCTGTTTGTGAAAATGCCTTGAGTGAGGAAGTCATAGACAATGGTGAGTAAGTGTGAGGGAGCATTGCCAGAGATATCTTTGATGGTCGATGAGACAAGACATCATCTTCACTGGAAGGGAGTCGAGTATGTTGGTGAGGGTCGGTGAGATCTGAAAGAGATAAGGCTTTGAAGGATGACCCCTGCAGGATTGTACATGAAAGAATGAGCGTGAGAGATGAAGTAGGCTTGGTGTTGTGGATGTGCTGTTTAATTCTCTGTATTCCTTCCCTGAAGAATAGGTTGATAACTTTGTGCTTTCCTGTTGAGTGAGGAATAGGTAGGTCTGACATATGGTTGATGGAGTGCTTTATTGTATTGAAACGTGTTCTGCTTTTGTTGGTGGCTTCATTGACGGTGTTTGTATAGTACTTTGTTTTGGTTCATGTGATAAGGAGTCTGTGTGTTACAAGGAGGGACTTCAGTATCATGAAGTCAACAGGTTTTCTATTTTTGTCCCACCTTCTTTCCTATCTGTGGATGTATCTTTATTGTCAGCGTGGTTTTTAGAGTACAGGGGTGCTGAAGGTTTTTACTTGCTCTTGCATGTATTTATTTGGGTGTGTGGGTTTAAATAGTTTTCACCAAAAACTGATGAAATTGTTAAGAATGGCATTGGCATTGCACGTGGAGTTGACACTCCGAGAGATTACTTCAAGCATTAGGTTGTGTATGGAGAGATGTTTGGGGATCTGAAAGCTTGGGGGGATATTCTCAAGAACGTGTGATAATTATCGCAAAATTAGCTTAACGCAACTTTGCACATCGCAGTCCATCGCGGGAAAATAGCGCTGTGTTAACGTTGTATTCTCAGCACGGCGGTACCATGCGATAGTCTCACGCCAACGCGTCAAATGACCGTGATAAAATTACCGTGACGGCCAAAAAACACGAAACACGAACGCGAAAAAAGCTGCGATGTGGCCAACCGCGATAAAAAAATCTGCGCTAACCAGCGACAGGCCTGCAATTCCCACGCGTCATGCGGGAAAATGCACTATAAAAGCACTGAAAAACACAAACAAAATAATTAAAACTGCGTAGCACCATGGAGGAAGCCGGAGCAAGTACAGAGGACGACCAGAACCCCACAAGCCCCCAGGAGGAACAGCCTGGGACCTCGGGGTCATGGAAGGGCAAGGAGAAGAAGACGAGGAAGACGAGGTTCAGTCCGCAGGAAAACAGGATCATCATCACGGAGGTGATAGAACACCACCAACAACTGTTCATCACCTCCAATGTGTCATTGGCAAATAAAAATGCAACATGGCAGTCCATCCTGGACAAGGTGAATGCAGTCAGAGTGAGGAGGAGGACAATTGGAGAGGTCAAGAGGCGCTGGAATGATGCGAAGCGCAAAACCAAGAAGAAACTCGCTGACAACCATCAGGCAGCAATGCAGACTGGAGGTGGCAGTCCAGCGGAACACCAGGAGCTGGATGAGATGAGGAAATGGTGGCCACAGTCATCAGTGGGGAGATGGTGGCAGGAGTTGGGGGTCCGGACACTGCTCGACATGACCTGACACAACAGCACCAGGGTGAGTACCGAACAGGGACTGGGGGGACGGGGGAGATGGGCACAATGGCACACATGCACAATTAAGTACAGCACACTGCACACCCACAATGACTCTGGATCATGTCCCTGATCCCCTTGGCACACTGCAGCACACATACAAACAGCAAGTAGGCCCCCGTCCACTATGGGCACTAAGGGGTCCCTCCCCACACAGCACCAATCTCACCAATCTTCCCACCAAAACCACCTTTAATAGAAGAAGCCAGGTAAGACAACTTCATTCCCCCTCATATATCCCCACAGGAAGTAAGTTCATTGCATTTCCCAACATCCTTCTGAACAGGAAGTGACATGAATGCATATCCCATCATCCATCTGCATAGGGAGTGACACAACTGGATTCCAGCCAAAACCATCCTTAAAAGAATAAGCCAGGCAAGAAGACTTTATTCCCAATCATCCATGCCCACAGAAAAATGACAACACTGCATTTTCACTGCATTTCATCCATATTACTCATAGTCCTGCAACCTAGGCAAGCACATAACACTCAACTCTGTGGAGCTGCTGACATGCCATTTCCCCCTCTCTGCAACTCAGACCGACACCTTCCATGTCATCTGTAGACTTTCTAGCCAGAACAAAGATGAATCTGATGAATTCTCCGATCTCCTCACCACCTATCCCCAAACACCCCTCTTGGATGATTTAACCTCACAGACAACACAGGTGCAAAAAATATAACAAGAGGACCCCTCCTTAACCTCATCGTCACACTCAAGATGGTACAGTGTGTGATACAGCTAACACATTGAAAATGCCACATCTTCAAATTTATACTCTCAGCATCACCAACAATTCAATATCATCCCTATCCATGAACTGGACTCACTCATTTACCACATCTATATTGCTGCAAAGCATCCTACCAACAAACCAAGGTCAACCGAAAAGAGAAGACCAAGGGGCATATTCTCCACAAGTTTGTGCTAACAGCCGATATCGCCAGTTTTCCTGTGATAGCAGCCGCAAAAAACATTGCCACGGATGACACCGGCAACTAACGCTAATGAGATGCAGAGTAGGCGTTCCCGTGCAAAAATCTGCGAAAACAACACGTAGCAATATTCCCTACGACCAGCCAGATCAGCGATAAGATCCCAAAACAGGCGATAAGGCGCGTTAGCAGCAGGGATTTAATACCTGCTCTTACCTGGTGTTAAGTCGGACGACAACCTGCACCACAAAAGGGAGCCCAGACCAGAGCCACACCTGAAGAACAACAGATGCCATGGAGCCACTGAGCATGCAGCTCGGAGCCCCAAGAGGGCCACAACACCCACCGCCACCACACCCAGGCCCGCCAGCCCCCCGGGGCCCCACCCCGCACAAAGATATTTACATCAACCTTATGAAATCATGAACAAACCAATTCGCCTGATGTCGCACAAGTACAACTATTAACATTCATGTGTGGTCAGAAAAAGGAGAATCATTCATTCATCTTTGAATTTCCAAACAAATTATTTTATTCAAATTTAACTCAAAACAACTATTCGGAAGAGTCATAGTGGGTCTTCACTGGACAATCTGTAAGACACAGCCTGCAACACAAAATTCAAGATAAGAAGGTGTGTCATGCGCTCATCAAAGGACAGAGAGAGAGAGAGAAAGAAAGGGAGAGAGAGTGAAAGAGAGGGAGAGAGAGAAAGAGAGAGAACGGGGAGAGAGGGAGAAGGAGAGAGAGAGTGAAAGAGAGGGAGAGAGAGAAAAAGAGAGAAAGGAGGAGAGAGGGAGAAAGAGAGAGAGAGTGAAAGAGAGGGAGAGAGAGAAAGAGAGAGAAAGGGGTAGAGAGGGAGAAGGAGAGAGAGAGTAACAGAGGAAGAGAGAGAGACAGTGAAAGGAAGAGAGGGAGAGGGGGAGAGAGTGCTGACACTGTGGACACAGGCCTCACTACTCACCTGCTGCCACCGGTGTGTCTCCAACCACATGCCGGTATACACTGCAGTCCACCAGGTCCCTTATCTGAAACAGAGTCCAGATCTATGAATGGCAGAATCCATATCATTGCACACGCCACCATCGCTTGGCCGCCCCTGCACACACAGGCTGCTGCACCCCAGCCCCTCCCGCCGCCCAGCAGTGTTTGCCCGCCCCTGCAGACCCAGGCCTCACTACTCACCTTCCGCCACCAGCTTGTCCCCAAGAGGGCCCACCACGTGCCAGTGCAAGCTCCAAGCCCGGGGCCCACGACCTTGGCAGCCTCCACATCATGCAGCCCCACCCCGCGGGCCCCCAGGTCACACACGTGATTCCAGGTCTTGATTTTGCAATGGCAGAGATCATATCAGTGCACACGGCAACATCGCAGGCTGCACACCCGCTCAGCCGTATAGGTGCCACTAACCCTGTGAACCGCGAGGCAACGCCACGTGGCGGTAGGCCCGCGCTGCCCGCTGGCTCAGGCCTACACTGCGGTCCAGCAGGGCTCACACAAACCCTTACCAGTCTGGACCGCCAGGACGGCGCATCATCGCAGGCTGCACACCCGCTAAGGTGCCCCTACCTCAGTGCACCGAAAGTCACCGTCCCGTGGCGGTAGGCCCGTGCCGGCCGCAGTGTTTCCGGTGCCACCAACTCTGTGCAACGCAAGTCATGGACCCTTTCTGATTGAGTCACGTGATATGCCAGGCGTACGCAGCCATGTCACCTTCGGCTGTGGGGAAGAACTGGGACACGTAGCGTCATCGTCGTCCCCTTTATACGTATGCCGAGTGGGCTGGGTCGGCGTACGCCAGGCCAGCGTAGGGGTGTGAATAATTATCCCTGGGCTCTGGGCGTGGTTCATTTCTGGGCTGAACAGGAAACCAACTGATGCGTGTGTCTCTGTTGCAGTGTCTGCACCACACGGCCCGCAATCAGCAATGTTGCAATGTTGCATGCACCCGGAGGGCGGCCGCGCACGAAGGGATTGTACAAGGAGCGCAAGGCCGCTCGGGCTCTTGTCTCATGCATCCAACTGTTGTGTGTGTATCGCTATTGGTGCACCATAAGCCTAAGGCCTAGCCTCAATTGCAGCACGAAAGCCACATCACTTTTCCAGATTGCAAGCAGTAGTCAGACTAAAATTAGGGATGAAAGCTCCTCTGTCACAATACATAAGGCGGAAGGACATCTGCACCTCCGACCTTGGTCTTGCATTCGGCAGGCACCCCCTGAGAGAGATACCATAGCAGATGATGACGACTCCCACACTACGCACAGCACTAATGAAGGACCAACGTATCCACACCCCACACACAGAAGTTCTTGCTCTAGGTACTCTTGCATGGAATGCCCTTGACACTTACGTACACAACAACCCATACGTCCAAACGTTGCACACACATACGACTCATTGCTCCGAGCTGTGGCATATCATCCACATAACTGCTGCAAGTCAGAAGAGTGCCGGTTCTACGAGAGCCACCAATGCAATGGCAGAACATCCGGGCACATGCACAACGCCTGTCACGTGGAACTGTACCATGACCGAATGCTGCCTGTTAGTGTCTGATGCATTGGTCTGCATGTTGTGGCCTTTGTCTTGCCCATACTGACACGCACATGGCAATAAAGTCCACGCAACTTCACTAGTGTTCAACTGTGATGAGTGTTGATTAGAATGACAAATCGTGTACCTCAATGAGCATTGTCCATACACAGGGAGGGACTGACTGACGCATTTCACTTAGGGGTGAGTCCCTATTGCCAGCTCCACCTTTGTGAGCCAGACATAGTGGTTGGGATAGTTGCTGATAGACCTGTGCTCTTACGTGTCTTCAGCAATGTGAGTATGGTGTCCATATTCCTGCCATGTGGATCAATGTGATCCATCACTACAGGCTGTGTCCACCCAGTTGAGTGTGAGTAGGTATGCGAAGAGATGTTCTGTTGTCAAATGTGATGGGGACACTACTTCAGGCCTGCCAACGACTTTGACATTTCATACCCAGCCCTATTTCTAACATTGCGTGGGGAAAAGTTGAGGAATTGCGCGATTGTTGTTTTAGAGCAATGAGGCCAAAGCTAGTGCACACATTCCCAGTCATCCCACTTCCCACGTGTGTCACGGTCAAACATGCGCATTGCTTTCATTTCCCAGGGTGTACCTTTTTGGGCAATCAATGCCCTTACATTCGTCCATACTTTCATACTTGATCGATTATGGACATGAAACATCTGTGTGAATTTGAATGATTTATAAACATTCGGTGGAGTGTCGGAGCTGGAGCAGTACATGGCCATGCAAACCCCACATTACATTGTAGCCCAGTGGAGGGCCAGCCAGAGTCATTTAGGGATTGACAAGTACATCGTAAGAGGAAGAGTACAGTCCGCAGTCTGATTGCTGTGTCATTGGTAAGCAAACAAAATATGGCAGTCCATGTCGAGGTCCAAGGTGAGTGTCGCAGAGTGTTTCGGGGGACAGTGGGATGTGTTGTTACAGGGCATGATGCAGAGGGCAGAACCAAGCTGAAACAGGGCATATGGCGGAGAAGAATGCTACTGGCTCCTTCTTACTACAAAGGTGGAATCACCCGCATCTTCGTCCTCTATGTCATCTGTCTGACATGTGGGTGCTAATGTTTGGTCTGCAGCACTGTGTGCCACTGACACATCAGGGGCCGGAGATGTGTGTGTAGAAGTACCAGCAGCATTCATCAGTAACTGCCTTAGTGGCAGCAATGCGATGATGAGGATCTGCAGGGCATGGAAAACCCCAACAACTTTTCGCTGGTGTGCATCCGTGGCAGCCATTCTTTCCGCATGCATCCGAACCATGTTCTCCATTATCCTCAGCATCTGTGCCAACTCTCGGCTCACATCGCTGAGGCCACTCTGACTAGACAGTTGTTCTCCTCTCAGAGTCATGACTCCAGCGATATCGGGCATGGATTGTTGGACATCATGGAGAGAACTGTTGGTGTCCGTTAGGGAGTGTAAGTGGTCCCTGATGGAACTTAGACACCCACGTATGTCATTTAGTTTGGCAATTCCTGTGCAGATGGTTCATGTGAATGAAGGCCTGTCATTGTATTAAAAATGGCTTTGAGCAGAAACCAGTGATGTCCCTTGCTGTTCAGATATATAATGGGAAATACAGTCAGGTCACTATCTGTGAAGATAGATGTTTGGGAAATACAGAGATGATACTTCCTGGAGGGATGCATGATGAGGAGTCAAGTCCTCTTCTCTGGCTTCTTCTTTTAAAGAAGGTTTTGGTGGGAAACAAGTGATGCCACTTCCTATGTAGAAGGATGAGGGGAAATACTGTAGTGTCACATAATTTGCAGGTATCAATCAATCAATTAATCAAGGGTTTGTAACGCAGCTACTCACCCGAAAGGGTCTCAAGGCGCTAAGGGGGGGGCGCAGCTCCTGGATGACCACGGTGATTCATCGAAGAGCCAGGGCTTGAGGTCCTTTAGGAACTTGGAGAGTGTTGGCGCCTTGGCCGTGAGGAGGGAGAAGGAGCGTCCTCCTGTTCTGGTCTTCTTGATGCGTGGTATTGTTGCAAGAGAGAGCTGGGCTGATCGGAGGGATCTTTGGGGTGCGTGGAAAGAGAGGCGGTGGTTCATGTAGGTGGGTCCGGTGTTGTGGAGGGCTTTGTGGGCGTGGGTGAGAAGCTTGAAGGTGATTCTCTTCACGACGGGGAGCCAGTGTAGTGTCCGTAGGTGTTGGCTGATGTGGCAGTGGCACGGTAGGTTGAGGACTAGCCTGGCGGCGGCATTCTGAATGTTCTGGAGTTTGCAGGTCAGGTTTTTGATGATCCCCGTGTAGAGTGCGTTGCCATATTCCAGTCTGCTGCTGATGAGGGCGTGGGTGACGGTTTTCCTGTGTTTCAGGGGAATCCAGTTGAAGGTTTTTCGGAGTAGGCAGCGGGTGTGGTAGCAGGAGGAGGTGACAGCGTTGATCTGGTGGTCCATTTTGAATTCGGAGTCCAGGATGATTCCGAGGTTGCGTGCATGGCCCGTGGGAGAGGGAGGTTTCCCGCAGGGGGTCGGTGTGGGTTCTGAGAGGAAAGGAGGGAGTCTGACCCGCTGTGTTCTGCTGGAGAGGAATGAGTGGATCCAGTCGAGGGCCTTGTTCTGGATTCCTGCATCATGGAGTTCCTGGGGTAGGGTGCAGTCGGAGACTGTGTCGAAGGCAGCGGAGAGGTCCAAGAGGATGAGGGCCACAGTCCATCCTCTGTTGAGGAGGGAGCAGATGTTGTCTGTCGCGGCGAGAAGGGCGGTTTCAGTGATATGATTCTTCCTGAAGCCTGATTGGGAGGAGTCGAGAATGTTGTTCTCTTCTATGAATGAGGCGAGTTGACTGTTGACGGCATTTTCCATGACTTTATCTGGATACGGGAGTAGGGAGATCGGTCTAATGTTTTTGAGGCCGGTGGGGTCCGCCGAAGGCTTTTTCAGGAGAGGGTTGATCTCGGCGTGTTTCCAGTCGTCGGGGAAGGAGGCGGTCTCGAAGGAGCGGTTGTTGAAGCTCGGGAGCAATGATGTCTGCGGCTCTGTGTTAAAGGTATTGGTTTAGCAAAGAGGTAATTCCAAGTTCAAGAGATCTATATTAGCAAAGAAGTAATTCTAACTTCAATAGAGGATTTGAACCACGCACTAGACAGGCCCTTTCAACGCAGTGGAGCAGTCCTCCCCAAGATAGGTTATATGTACCTTACACTTTTTAGCATCTGTAAGCTTGCAATGAACACTAACAGTTGGAGGTGGGGGTATCACATAGTACCTCATCAAGGGTTTTTAGAAACTTTCTGGCTGAAATGGTGGCAGGAATTCATTCCCACATTGCCTTCCCAAGTACCACTGCTGAGCTGCAAGCTTCAAAAATGCAATCCTTTGCCACCGCCAATTATCCCCAAGGTATTTAATGTGTTAATGGGACTCATATTCGGCTAAGTCCACCTTCTGAGACAAAGTACATATATAAGCATAGAAAGCATCAGCACTCCTTAAGTAGTGTTCAATACTTCGGGCCGATTTACAATTCCTGGCGCATCCCTGCAAATCAGCAGGGATGCGCCAGGAAACTTACGACACGCATCACCATCCTTGCGCCACCACTGATGCGCCGCATTTACAATGCGGCGCATCATGGCGCAGGAAATGCAGATGCGTGTCGCATCTGCCGTCGTAACGTTGGCGCAGTGCTGGAGTTGTGTCGCGTGCGCGACGCAGCTCCAGCACTGTGCCGACCCGGCCTATCTTGCACATGGTGCGTCACACCTTACGCCTGCTTCATGCAGGCGCAAGGTTTAGACGCACCGGGGTCGAAAAGTGACTGAGTGAAATCTAGTAGATTTCACTCAGCCACTCTAGCGAGCGTTCCTGCGCCGAACGCCCCCTGCTCCGGAACGCCCACATGAAACCTGACGCAGGTTTCATGTGGCGCAGAGCTTTACAACGTGACGCATCTCCCTAGATGCGTCACGTTGTAAATACCCCGCAGCATGGCGCTGGCTTTACGCCGCTGTTGCGTCACAGAAGTGACGCAACGGCGGCGCTAAAGTGGCGCAAGGGGCTTGTAAATCTGCCCCTCCATACCTAATCTCAGACCCAGTTGCTTGAGGCCCATGGAGCACTCATGACTCATATATTTAGATATAGTCTTGGAAGCAAATGGTTGTTGGGTAACTAATTTATAAATGTAATGTGCTGTTGTGTTCAATTATATGTGCTAATATCAAAGTTAAAACCTATTTCTAACATTTGAGATGAAAGTGCTATGCCCTACAGCTGTTGATAATGACACCATACTTTAATCCACAAATGCCTAGACAATAGAGATACAATAGAGATACAATGCTGCTCCCAAACAAAACAAACCCTCTAGAGAGCAAACATTTGAATTATTGAAAGGCAGGCTACGCTGTCGGAACATAAGTGAGGGTACCCTAGAGCATGATCCAGGAATGTGCCATAAAATCACAGCTACCAATACCATGTTGCATTATAAAGCCGTCAAAAAGAGACAACAAATAAATCCACTAAGTGAAGAATCAGATGATACTGGTGTTGAAAACCCTCCTCCCAAACTAGCACCTCCATGACAAAATGCTGAAAGAGGAGAACAGTGACGTACATTCAGGTATGATGTGACAAATAACTACTTTTGAGGTACAAATCACTTAAATAATTTCTAAGAATGTACAAATAAAAAATGTTGATTAGTAAAACAAATATATTCTATTTATTCACAGGTTATATTGAAGATGAATATGAATATGATTCCAGGTTGGAATCAATATTGTTTATAATTCCCAAAGTTTTTTAATAAGCCTCAAAAGAAGCAAAAATATATGTTTTTGTTTGTGCCTGTGCATGCAATAGTTTCTCATTCATTGCTCCTTGACATCTTCTGACTCTTACATAGAAATACTGACCACAATTAAGTCCTCCTCACTTTCTCTTCGCATCCTTGCAGTTCTAATTACAGTATTAGTAGTTTGCATTTCTGCAAAACTGTTTGTAATTTGATCTAGGTTCCTCACTACATCACCACTGTGGTGCAATAACTCGACCTGCATGTTTGTAGTGCGTTTACAAATAGTTGTAGTGGCTATGATCAACCTCTCAACAGCAGGTCCAAATGTTTGAAGGCAATTGTTTATGTGTCTCTGTGGATGCCTGTTTGCTGCAGAGTGCTGTTATTTGTGTGCACATATTCTTTATAGCCATCATCAATTCTTGAAACCCATATCTAATGGCTGAATTTCCTATTAAAACTTAGCCTCCCTTCTACACACTTTTGAGGTAGACATGTACTGCATATTTTGGATTTTAAGAATTGATTGATCCAATGCATGGAACTAAGCTGTTTTAGATTAACTTTCCCAGGCTTCACTAAATCTGGACCTTATTGTAGTGACCTTCTTTCTCTTTAATCAACTGGAAAGGTTGGCGTAGGATTTATGGTAACTGCAGAGTGGGAGATAGTTTGTGGTTCTGTTACTGAAGGGATGGTTCTTTTGCTGCGGGTTGGAATGCCTGCTTGAGTATTAATTGGTGTGGCAGTATCTGTTGTTTCTGCTTCTGTAGGACAGGAGGATTAACCAGCATTCTCTGTTTCTGCTGGAGTTGTCAGAGTAGGTTGGGCTGTCAAAGTTAAAAAATATATTATCGTTCACTTTTATTCTGAATCTCATCTCTATGTAGTGAATTAAACACTTTAAAATGGGTGTCACTTAAAGGATGTGGTACCTTTCAATAGGTGACCCCCTTATTGATTTTTTTCAATTAAATACATTTTTGGTAGACCACGAAGGCCCTGGAAAAAAACATTGCTATTTTTAATTAAAAGCTTGAGGATGAGACCCATAGACTACACAACCCATAATTCAGTTAGTTGGTTAATGTTAATATCCAACACAGATTACCAAACAATACTGAATGGTATTTTTTTTCAGAATGTTTTTTCACATTATGTGGGTTATTGTGATCAACCTATAAACATCTCTTTAGCTCTTATTTTATTACATGATTTTCAAATATATATGTTTAATATTATTATTTATTAACTTAATGTTTTAAAAATCTTACCTGAAGTATCAGATACAGGGGCTGAAGAGTCTATGGTGTTAACTCTAAGGAGGGTTTCTGGCTGGAAGGTGCTTTCAATTAATTCTACTGTTAGAGAAGGTGGTGGCTCTGTACTTGTTCTTCTACTTGTAGTTGCAACCTCCTGTCTCCTTGATGCCAGCATTTCTTTGGTGTGGGAATACAGGGCATACAACTGCCTTCTAACTTCTTCCACAGACCTTTTGGTCATGTCCACAGTATTGGCTGTATCCTGCTCTAAATTTTATTTTATTTAAGGACATTCAAGTAGTTTATCATGTTCAGAGACACACTCATCCACATGGATTTAGAGCTCCTGATTACTAAATTTGCATTTCTTTCTCTTCCCTAACCATTCTTGTGTCTCCTGTGATAACACTAAACTTCTCTCTATGGTCTGCAGCTGAAATTTAAGCAACTTCCTATAATGGGTGATATCATCAGTGTCTGACAATCACAATTTCCAAATACGGTCTTTATTCGCGCTTCTTATTGATTCGCAATTTGCCATTCAGTATTTAGAAATTGTGAATGGTAACAAATCATTGTATTAGGAAATTAAAGGCACGAAGATCATATGTTGTGATTCTTAATTTGTGATTCAGTATTGGTTGCAAATTCTGCAATTGGAAAATATAAATTTTGTACATCACATCAGGCTGATAGTGCTTTGAAATGTTCAAATTAAAGCTACTTGTCATCTCATTACCACAGTTCTGAAAAGGTTGGTTCACACAATTCAAGATAAATCTGAACAGTATGACAAAATCTTAACATGAATATAATAGAAAATGTCTCAGTGAGGAACAAAAGGTTTGCTGACATTCATGTGATATTTTAAAGTTACTTTGACAGAGACTTAGTTAAATGACTATGAAGACATTTTTTAACAAAGAAGGCATGCCACAATGAAAAAAGGGAGAAAGAATTTTCAGAAACTAAAGGTTACTCAGCTTATAAAATCTTATTTTTTTGTTATGCATGATTTCTAAGAAGATCATTACCAGGTGATTGAGTGTTCGGTCCATAGGTTAACACATCACATTTGTTTTGAGCAAATCAATTATTGCTTTGGAAATATGTGATGGTTTGTCGAAAGTGCGATGTCATGTGTTGCATTCTTTGTATCTTTGCACCAGTACAATACCATCATAATATGGAGAGAATGCTGACAATTATGGTTATACAGATTACAATTAAAAGATGGGTGAAATTGTGCAATTTTTCGACTTGTAATTAGAGTCATTTTCGGGGAAATTAACTGCATCACACAAATTGTACATGAACCTTTGTCTTCAGGTAGACACTATACTATGTATGCTATCACACACAAAAAGCCATGCAGCATACCTGATCAATGTTTTGGGCAGTTATCTGTGCTGAAACTGTATTAGTAGTAAGCACTAGGCTACAAATATCATACAAGGTACCCGCTCAATGTATTGAGCAGTTGTCTACAGGAAAGTCATACTCAATGGTAGGCTCTTGGTTTTAAAAGGTACACGAGACACCTGTTTAATGTATTGGGCAGACATCAGTATGAAAATGGTAGTTGTGGTATGCCCACTGGTATAAAATCACTTGAGATACCTGCTTACTGTATCAGGTGGTAGTCTGCATGGCATTTACTGCTTGAACCTGTCTTCTGCATGCACAAATTCAGAAAAAAAGAAAAAGAGTTAGAAAAAAAAGAAAGAAATACCCAACATATGTGAAATCCAATAATCAGATTTACTCAAGATGACAGTTGCATAAAAAATTGCTCGTAAGGAGTGACACCTCCTAGGCAACTTCTTGTCATATTGTTAAGGGTTCTTTGGACCCCGTATAAGTAATTGACCCAACTACCACCCAAACCTAATACTCTTGCTGTTAAAGATTGCTTTAAGTCTCGGTTTTTCCTCTCCACAACCGAATTTCCCTCAAGATGGTACAGAGAGGAGTACTGCAATGTAACACCCAAACTTCCGATGGCTTCCTTGTAAGCCCTAGAGAATGTAATGTGCCAACTGCGTATGTCCCTATGAAGACTCTCAAATCTCTTATAACATTTCGAGCATTAGCCGAGCACTGAGGCCATACCCATAGGAATCTAGAGTATGAATCCACTGCCACCAAGATGTACTTGTAAGCCCCATCCAGTTGTAGGGGGCCGCACTGGTCCAAATAGACACAAGCGAGTGGTCTGTCTGATATTAGTAATGGTGTCTGCGCTGGGCGTGCTACGGTTGAACCCTTCATCTGCTGGCAGATGTTGCAATTTAGGACAAAATTCTTTGTCTGTTTCGTTAATCCTGGCCACCAATAGCGTTGCTTCAGTAAAGAAACCATCGCGGTAATCCCTGTGTGTGCAGAATCTAGACCCTTGTGTGCAGCTAGAATTAAGCCTAATCTGCGATCCATATTTGGTATTACTCTATCCCCCACTCCTGGAATTTGTGCATACGGAATATTTTTTGCATCTAACTTGTAGGAGTACTTGAGAGGAAAACCTTTCGGTAAGGCTGTGCTGTTTTTGCGTGAAGCAATGACAGCTACCATTATCTGGCCGTCTATTCTCGTTTTTGAACGAGTGATTGCAGCTACAGCAGCAGTTCATACTGCCCCTTTTGCGGCTTCATCGGCCAATGAATTCCCTTGAACATGAACGCCATCACGTTGATGACTCAGCGTGTGTATCATGTGAGCTCTTGGTAGTTCTTTTTTCAACTCAGCTACCTGTTCCCATAGCATTTTATGCTTAATTGTGCCACCATTTGAGTCTTGAAAACCATTCTGATCCCAGTAGTGAAAATATTCATTGTATGACTGGACACAATAAAAAGAATCGCACACAATCAGTGTGGGGAATTCTCGATCCGTATTTATTAGTGCCAGTAACAGGGCTTTTAGTTCTGTCAGCTGTGCCGTGCAGTCTCCTAGAGACTGTGGGGCAGATTTACAAGCCCCTTGCGTGACTTTTGCGCTGCAGTTGCGTCACTTTTTTGACGTGACAGCGGCGCAAACAATGCGGCCTATTTACAACGTGACGCATCTATGGAGATGCGTCACGTTGTAAAGCCCTGCGTCACATTATACCTGCGTCAGGTATAATGTATGCAGGGTGGGCGTTCCCACGCAGGAAGGCCTCGTAAAAGTGACTCAGTGAAATCTACAAGATTTCACTGCGCTCACACTAGGTCGCCACTGCGTCAAAACCTTAGGCCTGCTTGAAGCAGGCGTAAGTAGTGACGCAGTGTAGTGGGAATAGGCCTCAACACGCATTGCTGGAGTTGCGTCGTGCTTGCGACATGACTCCAGCAATGCATGACTTTCCGCCAACAGATGCGTCAGAATTTCTGACGCATCTGTCAATCCCTGTGCCATAGTGCGCCGTGTTGTAAATACGGCGCATCTATGGTGGCGCAAGGGTTTCTAAGGGTGGCACAGGGAAAGTGACGCATCTGTACAGATGCGTCACTTTCTTGTAAATCTGCCCCTGTGTCTTCATACTGCTAGGATGGAACTTGCCTTCCTGCATACGACTCTTCACAATCGCACATGCGGCACTGTATTACTTTTTACTTCCTACGGCCGGCTGAGCAGATCCGTCAGTGTAAATTATATATTCATACTGATCTAGAGGCATTATTTCATTCGGGAGAGGATATTCTTGTTCATATTGCAGAAATTCTTGTGTTTTAAGTGTAGAGTCAAATTTGTAATCTACATCTGTTGCAGTGAGAGAATTGGCCCATTGTATCCATCTTGGATGTAAAGCTTTAGCATTTGGAATGCTTGCCTTTGTGACAGCCTCTGAGGCTGGTACCGGAGTTATGACAATTATTCGCTTTCCGTGAGCCAGTGCTCTTTCTCTCACTACAGCAGTCTGTACTGCTGTCAGAATTTTTTCTGTTGAAGCAAATCGCGTTTCAGCGTTTGTGTACAAGTGTGATTTGTATGCTACGGGTACTGTTTCACTTTCATTGAAGTTTAGGTAAGTGTACCCAGATTGACCCGCTATAATGCGGATCACCAAATTTGTGGTGTTTACACATCTGTGTAAGTGTTTTGAAGCTATCATGTCAGCTTGTAGGGAACAAAGGATATCTGTGTGTTCCTGTGTCCAATGCCTAACTGAAAAATCAGGTCTTATTAGGTCGTAGAAAGGTTTCACTTTTTCTGCGTAATCTAAAATGTATGTTCTGCCAAAATTTAAGAATCTCAATATGGATTGTAAGTTTTTCAAAGATTTAGGAGGTTGGAGCAGCACACACTTTTTAAAAAAGTTAGCCACCAGGCTTTTCCCTTCACTTGAAAGCTCATATCCCAAAAATAGGACATTGAAGTGGGCTATTTTTGATTTTTTTAAATTAAATTTGTAGCCCTCAGAGGCGAACCCCAAAATGATGTTGCTCACCCTGGTCAAGTGATCCTTTAAATCATCATCGGTCAGATAAATATCATCTACATAGGACAATGCCTCTTCATCCCAATTCTGAAGTAACTCTGTTACCCTAGCGGAGAACAACCCAGGGCTATTCTTATACCCTTGGGGGAGTCGACTAAATTGGCACTAAGAACGGAGCGCTGAGAATGCTGTTAAATATCTGCTTTCAGGTGCTATATTTTGGCAGGAAAATCCATTTGAGATATTGTAGGAAGGTAGGATCTGACTGCATGGTTACCCCCACTTTTTGCCTGGTGTTTTGCTCGTTTTTGACTAGTCTGACTGAGATCCTGCTAATCAGGACTCCAGTCTATCTGCTTTCTCCCTAAAATGTTATGACATGTACTTAGGTACACTCCAGATTGGATACTGGGGTACCCTTATCAGTCCCTCGTATATGGTACACATGTACCCAGGGCATAGGTACCCCAGAGGCCTCCGATGGGCTGAAGCATGTATTATGCCACCCATGAGAGGCCATACAAAATGGAATTACAGACCTGCCACTGCAGCCTGTGTAAGATGGTGCATGCACCACTTACTTTAGATATAGGTTTACTATATCTATAGGTCATTACACTTAAAACCTCTAAGTCACCCCTATAGCAGGCTTTGACAATCTTGAAGGCAGGGTGCTGGGTTTTACGTGAGAGGGTGCCCATGCATGAGCAGGGCACCCCTGCAGCCTTCGGAGACCATTCTCCCGGGTTGTCGGTGACGCAGCCAGACATATAGGTAGAGGTGCATTGTATGCTAGCATAAAATGCTATCTCGAAAACGGCTGCAACAAACCATGTCGTGTTTGGTATCAAACATCTTGGAATCATACCTCCACACCAGTAACCGATGTGGGAGGTATGATTCCACCCTTCAGAAGCTAGATTTGTGGGGTCCCTGGTCTTCCCGGTACCAGCCTTCTCGACCCGGACAGCACAAAATGGTTGCTGCCAACCAGAGACACATTTCTGCCTTCCTGCTGCTGAGCCAAGCTTGAGCAGAGGAAGGCAGCACAATAGGCATCCTGTCACAGGGAGGTGTGACCACCTCCCAGACAGGATTTAGTATATTGGAACTGGGTGGGTGCACTTCCAAAGTGCCTGAAAGTCTGCACGAGGGGCACATTTGGTGTCCCTGTGCATAGTCTAGCTCAAACCAGTTCTGGGAGCCGTTGGCTCCTGCTCTGGCTCAAAACTGAACAAAGGACATGGGAGTATCCTCCCCACTGTCCTGACCCTCCCCTGGGAGGGTCCCCTCAATCTGTCCAACCCTCACCCGTGGGTACAAAAGGGCTTACCTGGCTGTAGGACCCTAGATTCGATTTGGACATGATTCTAAACAAGAAACCACTGACCTTCGACCGTCTGGACACTCTGGACTTCGCTGGACTTTGACTGGGCCCTACTTTGTCTCCCTCTCCGTCCAAAGCCTTGTCTGTGCCCGTGCCCCATACATGCTCTGTGCAGGACCTGTGGAGCATCAAGGACAACTGAAGTATCTCACTTGGGGTGAAGGAGTCACTCCCCTGCGTTTACAGGCACTGTAACGCAACTGACAGGTCTGCTGATCCTGAGCTCCTGTGGACTCTGAAGGCTCCAGCAACACAGGAGGTGGGTTCCTATGTTCCTTGATGTTGGGCTGCCCTCTCACCACGTTTGAGGCCAGTATCCCTCGTGAGGAGCGCATAACCAGAACCCCTGTGCACAGCGTACTTTTGCAAGTGCATATGCTTGTTGTTATTCCCCAACTTTGTGCATTGGGCTGTCGATAGCCCAAACCTCTGCGCACATTTCATACAAAGGACTCTGGCCTCCTCACACTCTGTGCCCTGCAAGCTGTGACTGTGTGAAACTGCTAGAGGTCCCCTCGCGACTCCTGTGCCTTCGGTCTGTGAGTCCACTTGAGGGACAACACTGATTGTCTTTGGCTCCCCTGGTTGTTCCAGGCCTGCCTCACACCCCTTGCTGTGGTGAGTCCTCTGATCCTTGCTGGGCCAGACCGTAACCTTCTTTGACCTTCTTCATGGGTTGCCATTGCCAAGGCTTGTTGGTGCTCCCGCCGGAAACCGACCCCTCAGCACTCAACATATTTTGTGGGACAGCTTGTATCTGGCTCCTGGTCATCCTCGACATCTCCTGGTCCCTGCAGCTGTAGAGTCAAGGTCTCCTTCTTCACACCTGAATCACCCGACATCGGTGGGCATTATTCTACCGAGCCCCTGGTCACTCCTGAGTGACCCAGACTCTGTCCCCTCTGCTTTCAGGTTCCTTCCATCAAGAATCCACCTGCGGATTCCACCGGACACTTTTCTTCTTTCCAGCAGTGGCATTTCTTTGAAGACTCTGATTGAGAACGACAGCGGTTTCCGTCGCCAATTCAGCCCTATGCACCCGGCTTCCCTGGGATAGGTAACTCTGGTACTTTGGTATCCATGGGTGGGGTGGCTCTCCAACCTTCTATGTTCCAAAGGGTTTCCTCGTAATCCACTGGGAAAGGTCCTTAAACTTTAAAATTGCAACCGCGACTCTCCCATTGAATTGTACATAGCACACGGTCGTGTTCTCACACTGCACCCGTCCTCCGTGGGGTCCCTACTTACTCCCCTTGGGTGGTTCCTTGGGGTCCCAGCGATTCTACATCCTCTAGACACTGTCTTGACTCGAGTCGTGGTTCTTATAGCACTATTTTAGTATATGGTT
The DNA here is from genome assembly GCA_963921515.1 of Calotriton arnoldi. NCBI lineage: Eukaryota > Metazoa > Chordata > Amphibia > Caudata > Salamandridae > Calotriton > Calotriton arnoldi. Next base: position 2,777,737 of record CAWUFW010001250.1, read on the forward strand.
TGGTCTCCCCCTGGAGTCCACTGTGTATTAGTGCTACTTACACTTGTTTCTGTGCTACTGTATTGTGTGCTTTGTGTTTATCTGTGTGTAGCAGATATTGTGAGGTATGTAAGGTGTGTTATAATAATAAATATATATTCTTATAACTACTGTGTGGTTCTCCTTTCCTTTAACCAATACAATAAGGTTGCATGCAGGTAAAACAAGCTGCTTCACATTCCTTCAAGACTAAGCCTGAAGGCTGCTCTCCACAGCTACCACTTGGATAGCTTACTAAGGTTATCTTTGACCTCTTAAATCACCATAAGGGTTGTTTGGGCTGGTGCAAGGTGCCCACTTTAATTAACGGACAGCATATACCAGGCCAACTTCTCACAGATATCTAATGTTGTTTAGTATTTTTTCCGCATTGGATAGTTGGGTGAAGGGCAGCAGAGTAAATGATTATAATGGACTGTACAATCTCATTATGAGAAAGCACATTTAAGTAATTGTTTTATAGAGCCGCGTTAACATCTGATAGACACCAGTCCCACTGTGCCCAGAGAGCTTGGTAAAGAAGCTAACATCTGGATCAACACCAGAGTCAAAAATGTTTCCATGGTGGGACAGCATGAAAGGTAGACCAGGTCCCCACAAACAAAAGGAAGGGGGAGGAAAATATAACAAAAGGGAGTCTACTAAAGCCCCACAAAAGAGTTTTTGGGGTAAGGACTCTCATTACTCTTCTGAGCATATGAGGGGAGATTTTAGTGAAGAAGAACCCATGGGCTTTTACCAGCTTCCGTGCTATGACTGACTCTAGTCAGGTCACAAAAAGGGAGATGCCATTTGCCCTAGGAAGAAGCCCCTCACCAGTGAGCCTATGCCAGGGGTTTTAGTGTACTTCTGGAGAAAGATATTGTCCCAGTTAGTTTTGAGAATAGTGCAGAGGTAACCCTAATGTCCCTGGGTGACAAAGAGATGCTACTCAAACTCCATGTGCCTAATGACACCAAAAACTCCAGACAGTGGCTTTCTATCAATGGGTAGAAAGTGTAGACTCTGTGAGACACAGGAGCCAGTATAACAACTGTCAGGTGCCATCTGGTGTCTACAGAGTATGTTATACCTGATGTAATTCTCCATGCAGTGATATTATCTGGAGAGAGGTAGATCACAGCCACATGTTGAAATATTGGGATAGACTGCATGGGTGCTCATGACCACAAAATCCATGGTAGCCCATCAGGTGAGTCAGAAGAACCTGGAGCCTAGAGCAGTGGCCCAGGTGCTTACCAAAACGAGGGGAACCACATCCAAAGAGTCCCACAGTGTAGGATGAGTCCAACTGTGAGTAGGAGGAACCAGACCCCGCAGGGGAGGATGTGTCTCCCTTGGAGACCTGCCTGAGCTGGCTGGGTGGCCATCCCAGGCAGAGTCTATGAGGTGCAGAATGAGTGTCCCACTCTCGTGGGTCTGAGGTAATAGGCAGTGGACCAGAAAAAAGGTGACACCTCTGGTGATCACCTCATTTACTGGGAGAATGGTCTCCAGTATAGTGAGCCTAAGGTCCCTGAGTCAACCAGAGTGTTGGTGGTCCTCCAGTGCAATAGACCCTTCCTAGTAGAGCTGTGTTAGAAATAGCGTTTCTGGTTGGCCAGGGTATGCACCATAGCCAGGCAGAACCCACCACTCTAGTCAGGGCAAGGGAGTTACACGCTGAAGATAACCCCTGCTCACCCCATGGTAGCGTGGCAGAGCAGTCAGGCTTATCCCAGAGGCAATGTGTAAAGCGTTTGCGCAACACACACACACCAGTGACGCACTAGGCACACCACAAAAGAGACTGCACATAAGCTTATATAAAAATAGTCTTTGTATTATATATACATTACAACACATTATACCATAAATTACTGCATAGCATGTGAAGACACATTAGACCACATAGCATAAATCGCTGTGCCACTAGGCGCTGGTCATACAGAAGGCATATAACACATCTAAGACTGCTATTACATGTAACACTGCACCACTAGGCGCTCGTTGTGACATCACATAACTCATAAACCCTTTTGCAGCAGGTGACCCAAATATCCCTTTGTACTATGCATGGAACACATTAGGCCACAATCACATACATCACTGTGCCACTAGGCACTTGTCATGGGGGTGCATCACCCATAAATCATCATCGCTTTGCAATAGGGCAACTTGTCATAGCACATTTGGTCATATATATCACTGTTACTACCATTAGGCAATAACCCATAGACATGTCACCTTGTTCGCCATGAGGCCCCCCACCTCACCCTGCAATTGGGGGATCCTCCATCGAGGGTGCCCCCGCAACTCCTAATACAGGGACCGCGATATGGTCCCTTCTTGGCATATGCCATGGAAGCCTCCACGTTGGATCAATGGGGGAGGCGGTTTGCTCCAGGCTCGCGGGGGCTTGTACCTGCCCCTGGCCACTTCTCACCGAGTGCTGCTTCCGCCTTGCACGGCAGCCACGTTGCGAATCCACAGCCTCCTCCTTGCTGGCCCCGCCTTCTTCTCTTGGCTCCGGGGCTGTTGGCTTCTGCACACAGAGCTCCGTCGGTCTTCCCCTATTTTTAGGGAAAGCGGGCCCCTGCTAGGGGGATTCAAGACTGATGATGTCGCTGCTCCCAGGAGCCAGGCGGTACTGTGGGACGGCCCCTGTCTCTCTGCCAGTGTAGGTCATGGCCCACTTCACCAAGGCGGAGGGGCCATAGGAGGATGTCCAGCCACAGCCTGCTGGTTCACGGAGCGTCCGCGATGTGCTCTCGTCCTTCGAGCACGGCGCTCCTCTCAGGACTGTTCTCAGCGCCTAAGGACACAAAGAGCAGGCGACTCCCTAGTGCTTGCCGGTCACAGTTGGGAGTGCTCCCCACACCTGGGCTCCAGTGAAAGTGCTTCACGCGTGCTTACTTCTTTGCGAAGGGGGCAGCTGCAGGGGGGAAGCGCTCTCCACGCGCTGGGAAGACAACCATAAAGCGCTATTTCAAGCTTTCCTCCTGGTAATAAAGGAGGGTGAAGAACACAGCGCTCCCTTCAGTCAAGCGCACAGGGGCTTTTCCAGTAAACGAAGCCCCCAGGTCAGTCTCAGTAAAGTAAAAGCATCCTGGAACTTCCAGCAAGCACAGGACGCTCCAGTAAAGTAAAAGCACATGGAAGACTTTGATGTCCCTGAGTCTTCCAAAACAAGAGGCCAGCACACACAGGCCCTTGGAGACTCTTCTCAAGCAGGGAGACACAGCACACAGCAAAGTCTTTGTCCTCTCCTTGGCAGAATCAGCTACTGCAGGCAAATCCCAGAAAGCACACAGCAAAGGGGCAGTACTCCTCCTCCAGTTTCTCCAGCTCTTCTCCTTGGCAAAGGTTCCTCTTGATTTGCAAAGTAGTCTAAAGTCTTGGGGTTTTAGATGTAAAACTTATACCCCAAAATGTCTCTGAACCCAGTCCAAACCAGTTCTGACTTCACGGGGGCAGAGACAGCATTGTGCAAAAAGAGACACAGCCTATTCAGGTGTAATTACAACTCCTCCTACTACTCTAAATGCATACCAGGTCTATTCAGGCCTGCAATAAGTCACCCAGGCAAGGCAGGGCACACCTCAACCCCCCCAGTGACTGTCTAGAGTGAATGCACATCTCAGCTCCTGTCACTCACACACCAGACGCTGAATACACAAAGAGCCAGAGGCACACAGAATGGTGAAGCAAGAAAATGCTCACTTTCTAAAAGTGGCATTTTCAAACATTTGATTTAAAAACCACCTTCACCAAAAGGTGCGTTAATAAATTCTGAGTTAAGAGAGTATAAACTTAATTTTCCTATCTTGTCCCTATTGCAAATTACACATGTAAAAATGTTACAGTGCAACTCCAATGATAAGCCTATGGGACAGATAGCCTTTCAATAGTGAAAAACAAATTACACAGTTTCTCACTATCAGGACATGTCACACATGCTAGTACATGTCCTACCTTCCACATATACTGCACCCTGCCCATGGGGGTACCTTGGGCCTACCTTAGGGGTACTTTACATGTAAAGAAAAGGAAGGTTTGGGCCTGGTAAGTGGGTGCACTTGCCAGGACAACATGGCAGTATGCAACTGCATGCGCAGACACTACAGTGGTAGGTCTGAGATACATTTACTGGGCTACTCCTGTGGGTGGCACAACCAGTGCTGCAAGCCCAATAGTAGCACTTGATTTAAAGGCCCTGGCACACACTGTGCACTTTACTAGGGGATTACCAGTAAATCAAATATGCCAATCATGGATAACCAATCATTGTCATAATTTATACAGAGAGCATATGCACTTTGGACCCGATTCACAAAAGTAATCTTAGACAAAATCCTAACTTTACGACTTTCGAATTCACAGAAGGCATTTAGGAGTACTAAAGTTAGGATTTTGTCTCAGATAAACTTAAGTTTTGGTCTTAAGTTAAACTTAAGACAAACTTAAGTTTAACTGAAAAAAACCTAGTCGTAAAGTTAGGATTTTGTCTCAGTTAAACTTAAGTTTGTCTTAAGTTTAACTTTTTAAGACCAAAACTTAAGATTGACTAAGACAAAATCCTAACTTTAGTACTCCTAAATGCCTTCTGTGAATACCGAAAGTCGTAAAGTTAGAAATTTGTCTCAGATTACTTTTGTGAATCGGGCCCTTTAGCATTGATCAGCAGTGGTAAAGTGCCCAGAATCCTATAGCCAACAAAAACAGGGTCAGAAAAATAGGAGGCAATTGGCAAAATGTTTGGGGATAAACCTGTCAAAAGGGCCAGGTCTAACAAGATGGTTCATTATATTCCCTTGGCATGACATCTGGGGCAGTCCAAAACTATTCACTGCCCAGTCACCCACTTTTACTGGCCCAAGATGTGGACAAAGTGAGATGTGTACAGCAGGTCCTGATTGACTTGTCAGGCCAGTGGCAAGGCTGGTAGGAAGTGCAAGGCTCTCCTCTAGATTTTCCCTATGGTGGGAACAATGTTGAGAGGGAGGATAGAGACATTGTTGGGACTCTAGATCACATCACAGCCCTAGGTAGCAGGTTTATCCTGGTGTTGGTGGTCCATGCTGCTCTCTACCCTGAGGCTATACACCTGAGAGTAGTAATATCACCTGTGGGGGTCAGATCACTGTTAGGAATATTCACTCAAGTGACGTTGCATGAGGAGGTAGTGTCTGATGGAGGCACCAACTTCATATCAGCCCACATGAAGGGTATGTGGGATGAGTGTGGGGTTTCCTTTAAATTCTTCACATCATATCATCCCCAGATCAATGGGCCTGTTGAGAGTTTCAACAAGACCCTCAAGGGCATGATTATGGGCCTGTCAGAGCCCTTGAAATGTATTCAGAATGTCATGTTACCATTCTTGCTGTTTGCTTACAGAGCGGTACCCCAGAAAGGAGTGGGATTCTGCCCATTTTTAGTTACTCTTTTGGCAACCTGTAAGAGAATCCCTCAGTCTTGTGAAGAAGGGGTTAGAGAAAGCTCCCAAGAAGTCCTCCACAAAATTTGATTGATTACATGCTAGTCCTCAGAGCCAAGATGGGCACTGCATGAAAGAGGCCAATGAAAATGTAGAGGATTGCCGGGAGCTGATCAAGCAGAGGTATGACCAGGAGACCACTCTGGTTGAGTACTACCCTGGCCATGAATTGTGAGTGATGTAGCTCATGGAACCATATGCCCTTCAGAAACAGTGGACAAGGCCTAGAAGATTGAGGAAAAAAGGAGTGAGGTGACTTATTTGGTGGACATTTAGACACCCAGGAACCCCTTAAGGGTTCTGCATGTCAACAAGTTAAAACCACACATTAAGAGGTCTGAGATTACCATGCTAATGGTGTCAGATGAAGGTGAGGAGGATGAGAGTGAACCCTTCCCAGACCTTCTGTCGCCAGTTGTTTGGGCAGACCAATGTACCCATGAAATAGACATGGGGGACAGTATGCCTTTCAAAAACAAGGCTGACATAATGTATGACAAAGTGAGAGCCAGAATCAAGGATGAAATGGTACCAAAGACTGCCCCATCGGACATCACCCTAGAATTGCTGTTCTACTTAGACTACAAGGAACTCAATTAAGTCAGCAAGACTGACACACTACATACACCGAACTGTTAAGCTCGTCAGGGTATTGACAGATTACTCTAACTGTGGGTGCAAAGGAATGGTCAGCATTTTCCACACCTGTGGGACATTTCCAGCTCAGGGTAAAGAATCCCCCTGCCACCTTCCAAATGTATGTTAACACGATCGTGGCAGGGATGGAGAAATTCAGTGCTGCCTACTTGGACAACATTGCAATCTTCAGCTCCAGCTCGGAAGACCACCTACAGCTAACAGCCCTGACTTTCCAGGCCAGTAGGTGTCCAATAGTGCAGAGCCCTATAGTCGGCTTGGGCTACCAAGTTGTCGGAGGACATGTACAGTCTTTTTAGCCCAAGATTCAAACTTCCTGGACTGGGAGCCTACTAAATCAAAGTCCCAAGTGATAGCATGTCAGTGCCTCACAGGATATTACAGGATGTTTGTAAAGGGACATGTAAACATTGTGGCTCCCTCTTTGAACTGACATCCAAAAAGTAGCCCCAGAATGTGATCTGAACAGAGGTATGTCTAAAGGCATTTGACACCCTGAAGGAGGCCAAGAGATCATCAGGAGGTGCACTAACTGTTCACCACATAAAAGGTGTACACTGTCAGTGCCCCGCCCCCCAGATTGTCCCTTAAAATGGAGAAGCACAGGTCTCAGGGAACCTCCCAAACCTCTGCCCTACAGGCTGGTGTAGTCCAGCTTCAAATTCAGGCTGCATTACCACCTACACTGTGAAAGGTGCCCCAACAGTTCAAACATCGAGTCTGACTCTCATTAATAGGCTGTTCCCAGCACAAGCATGAGTTTGTGCCTGCACTGGGGATATATGCAGCTGCACTGAGAAATTCCATACAACTTTGAAAAAATTAAATTTGCATACAAAATGTGTCTAGCTAGAGTACCAATGATTATACCATGTGAACCTTATTAGGTTTATATAACAATTTCTTATTTTGTACTTATTTCGGTAATTATGCCTTTTAAATTTATTGGAGTAACAATATTTTGTAATTTTGTATTAATATATATAGTTGGAGATATAAAATAAAAAGAATAGTTGAAATCTGGAAAGAATAGCACAATAAAATATATAAAAATGTATGTGGAAGACATTCTAGTGCAAAAGAATCAGGATTGGCTTTCTTTGCAGTTTTATACAGTGCAAACTCGACCAGGGGGATTGGAGTGCCTTACTTAAGTACCAGATTACATTACGCAATGTCAGGTTCATTTTTTTAAGGGACAGGGAAATTAGTAGATTTGCCCAGAATCACAGAATGTTAGCCAATGCCAGGACTCCAACCTGGCACCCCAGTTCCAAAGTTGGCAGCTGTGGACAAAAGGCCACATCTCCTTTCATTGACACAGTAATTTCCACTTATATTATGGTTGATTTGTGAACACGTTCCACATATACAGAATTATTTTACTGTTTATCCTTTTTAAGAATTAGAACAAAATGGCAAGGTTAAGGGTCAGGTATATGTCATGTTTAAAAATTCCACTTTTGGCATTGCTCTTGTTATGGCTGCAAAAGTTCACATTTGTTTCTAAAGGTGGAAATTTAAAGTATCAGATATACCTGACTATAGACGTTATCATTTTTTCTAATCTCCCAATTGTGAAAAATAAGGACAAGCAATGAAATAATTCTATATATCCGGAACGTGTTTATCAGCAACAAAAATATATGCCTTCAATTTATGGAAATTCACATTTTATCAGAGCCAGAAAGAGTCTAAGGCAGTAGTTCTTAACCTTCTGGCTTCTGTAGACCCCCTCTTAATCATTAATGGAACCTGGGCCCCCCTCTGAATCACTATGGCATTCAGGGACCCCCACTGAGTCATTACTTGGCCCAGTTCATCCACTAGCCTGCACACACCGCAGGACACTCGCTGAACCTCATTTTCACCTCCAGCAACTGTGTCAAATACAGCAATGTCACAGAACTCACATGGATCGTTCACTCCATCATCCACTGCAGCATCTCCAGCCCTCACACTGCCACCCCCAAGAAGATCAGCCCCCCCACTGGACATGGCACAAAATCTCAGAGACCAGCTGGATGGAAGCTTTCAACATCTCCAACCCCGCTATCACCACCAACCTTGAACAGGGTGTGAAGAACTTCAATGTCTGGATCACCAATGGCACCAATAGCATCATCCCCATCATGAGCAATATCCAGAGAAAATCCTCCAAAAAGGTCAGCTGGTAGACCAAAGAACTCAGAACAGCAAAACGAGACAACAAACAGCCGGAGATGAGATGGTGCGCCAGCAAGGACACATCAAACAGGGTGGCCATAAAGACCTCCCTTTACCTCTACCACCACCTGCTGAGGGCAGCAAAGAAGACAGCCCCAACTGCACTCTTCAAAACCAGCGCCAACACCTTTAAGGAACGTTTCAACATTGTTAAGGAATTCTCCAAACAGGCTGCCAGGGAAAACAACATCACAGCCTCACAGGAGTTGTACGACTACCTCGTGACTTCTTCCATGACAAGATCGCAACCATATACAGAAACTTCGAACCCCAATCCACACCTACGGACTTCCTCGACAGATATGCAACCACCGCAACTGACTCGAACCACAGACTGACCACCTGGAATGTCCTCTCCATCCAGAACACCGCCTCCACCATGAAATCCATCCACTCAGAAACTCCTACAGACCCATGCCAACACCACATCTTCAACTTTGGATGCCAAAGGATCAGCCAGGAATTCACCACCCTGCTCAACTCCTCTATCACCATTGCAACATTTCCTGATGCCTAGAAACATGCCAAAGGCAGAACACTGCTCAAAAACCCTTCTGCCAACCCCAGCGAACTCAAAAACTACCGGCCAGTTTACTTGCTCATGTTCCCAGTGAAGCTACTGGAAAAGATCAACAAGCAACTTATGACACACCTGGAGCAGAACCAGCTACTCAACACCTCACAATCTGGCTTTCATAGTAATCACAGCACTGAAACTGCCCAGATCGCAGCCACCGATGACATCAACCAAGAAGAAACAGCAGCTCTGATCCTCCTCGACCTCTCGGCAGCCAGCAATACTGTATACCACCACATGCTGATCAAAAGACTCTGCCACATCGGCATCCAAGGGGACACACCCAGATGGATCACCTACTTCCACACTGGAAGAACCCTGAGGATCCCCCTCCCACCTTTGATCTCCGAACCCAAGAAGAACCCCTGCGGTGTCCCCCAGGGCTTGTCCCTCAGGACCCACGATCTTCAATGCATATATGACGCCACTGGACAATATACCCAGAACCCATGGTCTCCGCATAATTTCCTAAACAGACAATGCCTAACTCATCCTCTCACTCCCCGACAACCCCACCACCACCAAAGCCAACTTCCACAGATGCATGACAAGCGTCACCGACTGGATGAAGAACAACTGCCTGCAACTGAGCACAGACAAGACGGGAATACTGATCTTCTGCCACAGAAGCAACACATGGAACGATTACTGGTGGCCATCAGACCTAGGACCCCCCACTCCCTCCGACCACGCCAGAAACCTCAGAATAATCATTGACAACAAACTCACCATGAAATCACAGATCAACGCCATCTCCTTCGTCTGCTTCCTCACTCTACACATGCTACATAAGATCTCCAAGTGGCTACCCTTATACATGAGCGGCACCGTGACATAGGCCCTCATCACCAGCTGACTAGACTACGGAAATGCCCTCTACATAGGTATTGCCTCACACCTCCTACAGAGACTTATGACCACACAAAATGATGCAGCCAGACTCATCCTTGGCCTCCCCCAGCAAACCCACATCACACCCCACCTCAGGCAACTCCACTGGTTCCCGTACAGAAGAAATGCCAATTCAAGCAGCTGACCAACGCACACAAGGCTCTACATAACAAAGGACCCGCCTACATTAATCACCACCTGAACTTCCACCAACTATAGAGAAGACTACGCTCCGCCTCCCTCTCAGTTGCCCATACTTGCCACATCTATTGCAGAAAAATCAGAGGACGCTCGTTCTCCCACATGACAGCAAAGACCTGGAAAAGCCTCCACATGCAACTCCGGACCATCACCTCATTTCTGTATTTCCTAATGACCCTCAAGACCAGCCTGTTGGAAAAAGCCTCTGGACCTGCGAGTGCCTGGATACTTATCGGGTGATAAGCCGTGCTTTATAAACCCTGATTGATCAATTACTAGAAGCAGGGGACCCTGCTGAAACAATTTTGATGATTTGAACTGCGAAAGAACATAATAATAGAGAAACGAGCATTTATCAAACAAATATACAAATTATTAAATATTTTATTGAATTCACAAGCATTTATAAAAAAATGTTAATTTTAATGGGAGGGTTTCTAAATACAGTTTATGCCACCCATTGTCCATACTATATTCTGCGTACTGCACTTTCACTGCTCCCATTAATCAATCTGAAGATACCAACTTAATTTTTAGTCCAAATTTCAAATTGCTTCACATTTACTGAACGTTTTAAAATATTACATTTTACATTTTGTATTTTTGTTTATATACACTTTAATAATCTTTTAATAATATTTAACTTTCTAAGCAGTCGGCTTGGGGTGTGACGGACCCCTACGGGGTTTACGGACCACATGTTAAGAAGTTGGTTGAAGGTATTTTATGACATTTCTATTATCATTTTGTATTTGATACTGGGCTATGGCTCAAAATGCATGTTTATTTTCTTGACAAACCTGACAAGGGCATATGTAAAAAATGACTAACAGGATTGTTTACTACTTTTCAAATAAACTACAGAATTAACAACTTCCCCGTTATGTTTGTTTAGATTAGTATTTGCACATTTTGCAAATTACTCTAATAAATCTTGAGAGCACGCCATAAAACTTAATTAGGTCAAAAGACATAAAGTGTACCTTCTAGACACAGTTTCAGCTACAGAAGATTTTACTGCAGTTCAGTGCTCTGGGCATGTAGTAATGTGTTCCTGCCTAACATGAAAATAATGGAAATTAAATTTAACTTGTCCAGGTCTATGTAAGTGTGTCTGGTATCTTGCTTCAAGTATTCTACAATGGGATATTGAGTACCCATGGATGTTTTTTGCCTTCTTTTTTTCAAAATGTGAACACAAATTTAAAAAGAAGAGTCTAATGCAAATGCTTTGTGCGAGGATGCGCTCTCTGATATATGTCGATGAATGACAGCATCTCTTATGTCAGTGCAAACTTGACCCACAGCCTCTTCACTTTAAAAAGAGAAATTTCCAGGCTGTATAATAATTATTTCACTTCTGCTGTCTTCCCCTGACATATATTTGACCTGGCTAAATTTATAAAGGTGAAGGGCAAGGGAAAAAGAAAACACATGCAAATTTCAGTGTTCTAAATATCAATTCCACATTTTAGGCCTCATTTCCAGGTGAAGATGTGGGATAGAATCTATTTAACACTGTTGGCAGGGGCGGCTCCTCCTTTAAGGCAGAGGAGTGCAGCCCCACTGCTCTCAGAGCAGTGGAAAGAGAAAAACAAAATGATAGTATCAAGGTTATTATCATTTTATTTTTTGTTGCTGTGGGGCTGGGTTAGGGCGGGGTGGGGCTGGTGGCTCAGGGAGGAGGAGTGGATTGTGCACACTAAGAGCGCTTGACTGCTTGGCCGGCTGTCTTGGCACGGCCAAACCGTCATGCCCACTTGGCATGTTCCCCACCAGGCTGCATTACAGAGCCTGATGGAGAACATGCCCAGGCCCCCAGTCCCCATCTGAACACTGACCTGCAGCGTTCAGACCAATCACAATGCTGCATTGCAGCATTGTGATTGGCTTAGGGGAGCCTGTGTGCTTACGGAATCTTCAGCAACGACGGAGGAGAGACGGAGGCCGCAGCGGCGCGAGGAGGTAAGTGTTTAAAAAAATATATATATATTTTGTTAACCCACCTCCCTCCCACCCCGTTCCCTGCCAGCCGCCACTGACTGCTGCTATATACTTCACTGTTGAACAATCATTCACTGTTGAATAATTGTATTAACTGTAGTAAATTATCCACCCTAATCTAGCCCACTAATCAGGGCCACAATGGGTATTTATTAGAACAAATTTGGCAGTGAGTGTGAATATTTACCAGATCAGAACTTTTCACTGCTCAACAAACATAGTGGTATTTTGTATATTTGTCCTAAGGTGTTTTCAGTGCTGAAAGGAACTGAGATGATGCGTATTTCTGTAATTGCCATAAAAAGGAAAATCAATCTATCTATCTATCTATCTATCTATCTATCTATCTATCTATCTATCTATCTATCTATCCATCCATCCATCTATCTATCTATCTATCTATCTATCTATCTATCTATCTATCTATCTATCTGTCTAGGTCAAACACAAAGACAAAGCAAGATTTTTTAGGAAAAATATGCATTGAACTGGACATAGCTTTCAAAAAGTATCCAAATGGTGTACATATTGGTACTTATTTACAAGCCCCTTGCGCCACCGGTGCCTCACTTTTTATGACACTCCGGCGACGCAGAGTGCAGACCCATATCTATGAGGCCAGTAAAAGCCACTTTGCCTGGCTTTTCAAGGCCTCGTAGACATGGTGTAAGGCAATGCAGCGCAAGTCGCTGCGTTTCCTTACACTGCATCAGGGGGGCATTCGATGGACATTGCTGGTGGGTCTTGCCATGGGTTTTGACACATTACTAGATTCACAAGGATCTGTAAACCTGGGAATGCATCAAAACTGTACGCACCCCCAGGAGAAATGTCTTTTTTCTCCTCGTTTTTTCCTCTTATTATGTGTGCTGCATTCTGCAGCACACGCAGAAAGAGGAAAGCATCTCCATGGATTGCTTTTGTGTAGGAAGGTGTAGGAAGGTGTTTCTTCCTGCACAAAAACAATCCTGCCAACAATGCAGACACTCTTGCATCGCTGTGCAAGGGTGCCTTCGTTGGTGCTAGGCACCAAATTATGTGGTGGTGCAGGCAGAAATGACAGGAATGCACCCTATCTTGTAAATACAGTGCATTCCTGCCCTTTCGAATTGGCATAGGGCAGTGCAGCAAAAAGACTTGTGGCACTGCCCTATGCAAATTCATTGTAAATGAGGCACTTAGAATCAGATTACAGAAGTGCCCCCGGGAGCGGATTTGAAGATTGCACACATTTTCTGCACTTGTGGGACACTTCAACAATATTACAGAGCAGGCCACAAATGTTTGTATAACGTTTCTATAATACAGCTCACATGGGGCACATTTTGCCCCATGTGAGCTCAAGGTAGTGTTCTCTCGTTTTCATGGTGGTGTTGCTCCATGCACACTAAGACAGACATTTGCCTTTGTGCCTGAGATGGTTTACTGATGTGGGTGCAGGAATAGATGGGCATTTGGTGTAGGAGAGTAGGATCTGCCTCTTATGGTTACCCCCACTTTTTGCTGGTGTATCACTGTTTTTCGACTTTAGTCTGGCTGGGGCCCTGCTATCCAGGACCCCAGCCTAGCTGCTTCCTCTCTAAATTGATTCCCTGTACCTTAAGTACACTTCAGATTGGAATCTGGGGTGTCCTTATAAGTCCCTAGTATATGGTATACTATGTACCCAGGGCATAGGTACCCTAGAGGCTTACCAGGGGCTGAAGCATGTATTGTGCCACCCCTGGAAGGCACTCCAAAATGACACCACAGGACTGCTACTGCAGCCTGGGTAAGGTGGTGCATGCACCCATTGCAGAGATATAGGTTCCCTATATCTCACCTAACACTGCACATAGAAACCTATCAGTCACCCCTATGGCAGGCCTTATCAATCCTGAAGGCAGGGTGCTTGGTTATATGTGAGAGGGTGCCAATGCATGAGCAGAGCCCCTCTGCAGCCCTCAGAATCTTCTATCCGGGGTTGTCTGTGGTGCAGCCTGACCATATACTCTTAAGTGCATTATATCTAAACTGTAAATGCTAACTTTGGGATGGCTGCACGGAAACATGTCGTGTTTGGTGTCAAACACCTTGGAATCATACCCCCACACCAGTAACTGGTGTGGGAGTATGATCCCACCCATCAAGAGGGAGAGACATGACAGCACCGGTATACCCGGTACCAACTAAACAGAGCCTGGCATCACAAAATGGATGCTGCAGCCACAGACACAGGTCTGGCCTCCTGCTGCTGACCGAAACTCCGGCAGGGGAGGCCTGGACAATAGGTTTCCTGTCTCAGGGAGGTGTTATCACCTCCCAGACAGGCCTTAGTAGATTAGGGCTGGGTGGTGCACTCTCTCAGTGCTTTGAAGTCCTGCACTGGGGGCACATTTGGTGTCCTTGTGCATACCCCAGTTCAAACCGGTGGCACGAAACTGGACAAAGGAAATGGGTGTAGCCACCCCTCTTTTCAAACCCTCCCATAGGTGGGTCCCCAGAGTTAGTCCAACCCCTTTTCTTAGTATAAGTAAGGAACCCTGGCAACAGGACTTTAGATATCCCTGGACGAAACTCTGAAGCTGAATCCTGGACCTTTGATGCTCTACATCAAGATTAGAGGACTGAAGAATCTCCCTTGGGGTCAAGGAGTGACTCCCCTGCTTGGCAGGCACCAACAAAGCATCTGTCTGGTCTGCATCGCTGAAGCTCCCGCCGGATGCCGAAGTCTTTACATCACCAGAGGTAGATTTCCAGACTTCACCGAGGCTGCCCTGAGTCCCCAGCAAAGCTGAGGCCCTTAGCTGTCCTGGGTAACGTGGAACCGTGACACCTGGCCACCAAGCACATTTGCAAGTGCATCAATTTCCTGACATCTCTCGAAGCTGTGCTTTGGGTTCCAAGTAGCCCTAGCCCCGAGCACCAACTGCAGAGAAGATCACTGGCCTACACTCCACGAGAGTCCCGTGGGCCAGCTCCAAGTGCGACCGCTTGAGGCTCCTTTGCGATCACTAGTCCATTGGCTAGTGGGTCCCCACGAAGGCAACTCTTCAGCTGCTTTGGCTTTTCTGGTTGCTCCAGACTTGCCCTGACTTACCCTTGCTGGGTGAGTCCCTCAGACCTTGCTCGTCTGCACTGAAGCCTTTTCTTCACTTCCCCATGACTTGCCGTTGCCAAGGCTTGTTGGGTCCAATCCGGTCGCCAACACCGCAGCACTCGACACACATTGTGAGACAGCTCAAATCCAGCTCTTGTGGCTGAAGAGTCAAGGCACCTATCAACTCACCTGAAGCACCCGACATCTGAGGGCATTCGACTATCGTGCCTCTGGTCACTGGCTAGTGACCCAGACTCTGTCCCCTCTGCTTTCAGGTCTTCCTTTTCCTCGATCCAGGCTTGGGTCGCTCCGGACACTCTTCTTCTCCACGGCAGCAGCACTTTTCCAGCGGTCGCCATTGATAACGACGACAATTCCCGACACCTTTTAACACGTATGCACACGGCTTCCCTGGGTGAGGTAACTCGAGTATTTCGGTACTCACGTGGGTGTGGGCCCTAGAAACTCTTATGTTTTAAGGGGTTAACTGGAAGTCCTCTCCAAAGTGTCCCTTTTCTTTAAAAATCTAACGGCGACTTTCCCCATAGAAGTCAACGGTGGCTCGCGGCTGTGTTCTCACACTGCACGCGTCCCCCGTGGGTCCCCTGTGTCACTACCTTGGGTGGTTCCTTGGGGTCCAAGCACTTCTACAGGCTCTAGGCCTTGTGTCTAGCTCAGTCGTGGTTCTTATACCACTATTTTAGTATATGGTTTGGTACGCCCCTAGGGCTCAACCGTGTATTGTGCTAAATACTGCTGATATTTGACTTGTAACTTATGTACTTCGAACTCTAGCCTCATAAAGAGACTAGAGGGGTGTGTTTAAGACTAAATACATATATTTTATATATATACCTGGTGTGGTCCTCTTTCATTTGGTCACTCAAGAGATTATAGACTGGTAAAACAAGCTGCTTTACATTCCTCCAAGACTTAGCCTGAAGGCTGCTCTCCATAGCTACCACTAGGATAGCTTTCACTAAAGGTTGTCTTTAACCTATCATCCATAAGGGGTTGTTTGGACTGGTGCAAGGTGCCCACTAGAACTAGTGGACAGCATATGCCAGGCCAACTTCTCACATTGGTGTGCAGCGTGTGGGATTACAGCTTGCTATTGTTTTACCAGATAATCTGAAGTGTGTGACTAACTGAAAACCACTAAAGGTACCTAAGGTACATATAAATTCAAGCTTAGAAATACAGTAAGTTCTACTGAACTTAGAGTTGTGTGTCAAGGGCTTAGCACACCCTTTCTACATCTCAAGAGAGTTTAGTAGGCCACACTAGAGTAGGTAGTGCATACACCACACCTCACTAGTAATGTCTTCACTGCCAGGAACCAGTGGGCTCCTGCCATCCAAATATGACAACCTCCCATTCTTGGAATTGAGAGAGTTGTGCAAGATTAGGAAGCTGAAGACAGGCAAAAGTGCCAACACCCAACGTCTCATGGAGATGCTTCTGCTAGATGATCTCAGAAGACCTATAGGGTCTGCAAGGGTAGGCAGAGAGGGTGGGGCAGAAGATGAGGAAGGGACCAGGGGTGAAAATACCCAGGACCTGACCTCTGAAACTGGCCAGGAAGGTGACAATGACCTTGCCCTTGAAAATGCTGCTCCTCCTGCAGATGAGGAGGAGGATCAGAATGACCTCCCCTTTGTCCCACCAGGAAGAGTTGTGAGTGTGCCCAGAAGGTCCAGATCTCCTTCTCAGGAGTCTAACCATTCTGACACCTCAGTAGGGACCTCTGTTTCTTCTCATAGGAGGGAATCCTCTAATGAGAGGAAAAAGAGACTGCTCCAGTATGAAGAAGCTCAGCTTAGGATCAGAAGAAAGCAGTTGGCTATAGACAGGGAGTGCCTAGAGCTTCATAGACAAAGAAGAAAGTTGGGACTAGAGTCCCATGGTGGCAGCAACTTCCCTAGTGGTAGGGAAAGGTCTTATGACCATAGAAACCTGAGCAAGATTGTCCCTCCCTACCAGAGTGGGGATGACATCCACAAATGGATTACTGCACTAGAGAGGGCCCGTAAAGTACAGAGGGTCCCTCAGGAGCAGTGGGCAGCAATCTTGTGGCTCTCCTTTGCAGACAAAGGTAGAGACAAGCTCCTCACTGTAAGAGAAGAGGATGCTGATGATTATCAAGTCCTGAAGAGTGCCCTAATAGATGGGTTTGGCCTAACCACTGAGCAATACAGGTTAAAGTTCAGAGATACCCAAAAGGTACAGACACAGGACTGGGTGGACTTTGTAGATTGTGCTACCAAGGCTCTGGAAGGCTGGTTACTGGGCAGTAAGGTGTGTGACTTCAAAGGATTTTATAATTTAATCATGAGGGAGCAGATTCTTAATAACTGTCAAAATCAGTTGCTACATCAGTACCTGGTTGACTCTGATCTGACCTCTCCCCAAGAATTGGGAAAGAAGGCAGACAAATGGGTCAGAACCAGGGTGAAGCAGAAAGTACAGAACCAAGGTGGTGACCAGAAGAAGCAAGATTCCAAAAACTCTGATAAGGGTGGGGAGAAGGGTAAAGACCAGAAGTCTTCTCAAGGTCCCCAAAAATCTGCATCTGGTGGGGAACCCCAATCTAATAAAGGAAAAGGCCAAAGGAAACCATGGTGCAAAGTCTGTAAGCAAAAGACTCACTGGACCAGTGATTGCACCAAGTCCAAAGACTCCACTCCAGCCACCATTGCCCCTAAGGCAACTGTTCCCCCTAGTCCAGCTACAAGTGGTGGTGGAAACACTCAGAATAAGGGTTTAGTAGGGTTGACCCTGGGTACTGAGATGGACTCTGGCCTAGTCAGAGTGCCAACTCAGGCTGTCCTAGTCTGTGATGGGGGCATGGATATGTCCCCCTTTGTGAGTCCCAATAATTTGGGCAAATACAGACAGCAGCCTTTAATTAATGGAAGGGAGGCTTTGGCATTCAGGGACACAGGAGCAAGTGTCACCATGGTGACACAAGATCTTGTGGATCCTGGGCAGATTATACTTGGTGAAATGTACCAAGTGACCAATGCTAGCAATGTCAGAACAGACCATTCTCTGGCAGTTGTTAACTTCTCCTGGGGAGGGGTAACTGGCCTTAAGAAGGTTGTGGTGAGTGCAGACCTACCAGTTGAATGCTTGCTTGGCAATGATCTTGAAACCTAAGCTTGGGCAGAGGTGGAGCTCAGGAAACATGCAGAAATGCTAGGGATCCCTGCACATGTCTTTGCTGTGACCAGGTCACAGGCACAAATGTCAAAAGCTGAACAGGCCCTGGATTCTGGAATAATGGACCAGGTGCCTCCCAAGAAAAGGAGCAGTAGGGTTAAGGCAGTGCCTTCCCCCTTGGCTCAGGAGGAAGATCAGTCTTTTGAGGAAACTGATCTCAGGCCTGAAGAAGGAACTGTCCCAGAGGAGCTTGAACCTGATAAGGTTGAGTTCTTGGGGACAGGGGGCCCT
This sequence comes from Calotriton arnoldi, assembly GCA_963921515.1. Classification (NCBI taxonomy): domain Eukaryota; kingdom Metazoa; phylum Chordata; class Amphibia; order Caudata; family Salamandridae; genus Calotriton; species Calotriton arnoldi. Next base: position 2,796,343 of record CAWUFW010001250.1, read on the forward strand.
TCCAGGGCAGATCTGAGCCAGGAGCAGCTGAACTGCCCCTCTCTTGAACCCCTCAGACAGCAGGCTGCTGCCGAGGCTGCTGAGGCTGCTGGGAATGCTAGTGGCACCCATAAGATATATTGGGATGATGGACTACTGTACTCAGAGAGTAGAGACCCCAAGCCTGGAGCAGCCAGGAGGTTGGTTATACCTCTGAAGTTCAGGTGCTTCCTATTGACACTAGCCCATGACATTCCCTTAGCAGGTCACCTGGGCCAGAACAAGACTTGGGACAGAATTGTCCCTCACTTTCACTGGCCCCACATGTCTGAAGACACCAAGGAGTTGTGTCGCTCCTGTGTAACCTGCCAAGCCAGTGGGAAGGCAGGTGGCACTACAAAGGCCCCCCTGATACCACTACCTGTGGTGGGGGTTCCCTTTGAGAGGGTGGGGATTGACATAGTTGGTCCCATGGATCCCCAAACAGCATCTGGGCACAAGTTTATCCTGGTGGTGGTGGACCATGCCACCAGGTACCCAGAAGCCATTCCCCTTAGGACCACTACAGCTCCTGTGGTGGCAAGGGCCCTCCTGGGAATTTTCTTAAGAGTGGGCTTTCCTTAGGAGGTAGTATCTGACAGAGATGCAAACTTTATGTCCAGTTACTTGACTGTAATGTGGAAGGAGTGTGGAGTGACTTATAAGTTCACCACACCCTATCACCCACAATGCAATGGTTTAGTTGAGAGATTCAACAAAACCTTGAAGGGCATGATTAAAGAGCTCCCTGAAAAGCTTAGGCGAAGATGGGACATACTCTTGCCCTGCCTTTTATTTGCATACAGGGAGGTGCCTCAAAAGGGGGTTGGCTACAGACCTTTTGAACTTTTGTTTGGCCATCCTGTTAGGGGTCCATTGTGTCTGGTGAAGGAAGGTTGGGAGTTACCTCTCAAACCCCCTAAACAGGACATAGTGGACTATGTACTTGGTCTCCGCTCCCGGATGGCTGAGTATATGAAAAAGGCAACCAAAAACCTTGAGGCTAGCCAGGAATTACAGAAAGACTGGCATGACCAAAAGGCAGTGCTGACTGTTTACCAGCCAGGGCAGAAAGTGTGGGTGCTGGAGCCAGTGGCCCCAGCAGCCCTCCAAGACAAGTGGAGTGGCCCCCATACAATTGTTGAACAGAAGGGAGAGGTTACCTATCTGGTAGACCTAAGAACTCCCAGGAGCCCCCACAGGGTGCTCCATGTCAACAGGCTGAAGCCATATGTGGACAGGGCTGACATGGGCTTGCTCATGGCAACTGATGAGGGCCAGGAGGAGGAGAGTGATCCTCTCCCTGACCTGCTCTCTCAGAACCCTGATGATGGGTCAGTGGATGGTGTAGCCTTGGCAGGCAGCCTCACTGCCCAGCAGCAAACTGATTGTAAACAGGTGCTCAATCAGTTCAGACACATGTTTTCTCTGACTCCAAGTCAGACCACCTGGTGCACTCATGAAGTGGACACTGGGGACAGTCTGCCTGTTAAAAGTAAGATTTACAGGCTACCTGACCATGTCAGGGACTGTATCAGGACAGAAGTCCAGAAAATGTTGGAACTGGGTGTCATTGAACCTTCAGATAGCCCTTGGGCTAGTCCAGTGGTCCTGGTGCCAAAACCTCACACCAAAGATGGTAAGAGAGAGATGAGGTTTTGTGTGGACTACAGAGGCCTCAATGCAGTCACTAGGACTGATGTCCATCCAATCCCCAGGGCAGAGGAGCTAATAGACACTTTGGCCTCAGCCAAGTATCTAAGCACATTTGACCTAACAGCTGGCTACTGGCAGATCAGACTAGCTGATGATGCAAAGCCAAAGACTGCATTTTCTACCCCTGGTGGGCTTTACCAATTTGTGGTGATGCCCTTTGGTTTGAAAAATGCACCTGCCACTTTTCAGAGGTTGGTGAACACAGTCCTTACAGGTCTGGAAGCCTATAGTGCAGCATATCTAGATGATATTGCTGTCTTTAGCTCCACCTGGGAGGATCACCTGGTCCACCTCAGAAATGTTTTGGAGGCCCTGCAGAAAGCAGACCTAACTATCAAGGCCACAAAGTGCCAGATAGGGCAGAGTCAGGTTGTGTACCTGGGCCACCTTGTGGGTGGAGGCCAGGTTCAACAATTGCAGAGCAGGATCCAGACCATCATGGACTGGGCTGCTCCAACTACCCAGACTCAGGTGAGAGCCTTTTTAGGCCTGACTGGGTACTACAGAAGATTTGTCAAGGGGTATGGATCAATAGTGACACCCCTGAATGACTTAACCTCCAAGAAAATGCCCAAAAAGGTTCAGTGGACAGTTAGCTGTCAAAAGGCATTTGATGACCTAAAGCAGGCCATGTGCACTGCTCCCATTCTGCAAAGTCCTGATTACTCCAAAAAGTTCATTGTGCAAACAGATGCATCTGAGTTGGGGGTGGGGGCTGTACTGTCACAGTTGAATGATGAAGGTCAGGATCAGCCAGTAGCTTTTATTAGCAGAAGGCTGACCCCCAGAGAGAAACGTTGGTCAGCCATAGAGAGGGAGGCCTTTGCTGTGGTTTGGGTTCTGAAGAAGCTCAAGCCATACTTGTTTGGCACTCACTTCCTTGTTCAAACAGACCACAAGCCCCTCTTATGGCTAAAACAGATGAAGGGTGAAAACCCCAAACTTTTGAGGTGGTCCATTTCCCTACAGGGGATGGACTATACAGTGGAACATAGACCTGGGAGTAACCATGCCAATGCAGATGGACTCTCCAGATATTTCCACTTAGAACATGAAGACTTAACTGGTCAAGGTTAGTTTAATGTCCCTGCATTTGGGGGGTTGTGTAGGAGAGTAGGATCTGCCTCTTATGGTTACCCCCACTTTTTGCTGGTGTATCACTGTTTTTCGACTTTTAGTCTGGCTGGGGCCCTGCTATCCAGGACCCCAGCCTAGCTGCTTCCTCTCTAAATTGATTCCCTGTACCTTAAGTACACTTCAGATTAGATTCTGGGGTGCCCTTATAAGTCCCTAGTATATGGTATACTATGTACCCAGGGCATAGGTACCCCAGAGGCCTACCAGGGGCTGAAGCATGTATTGTACCACCCCTGGAAGGCCCTCCAAAATGACACCACAGGACTGCTACTGCAGCCTGGGTAAGGTGGTGCATGCACCCCTTGCAGAGATATAGGTTCCCTATATCTCACCTAACACTGCACATAGAAACCTATCAGTCACCCCTATGGCAGGCCTTATCAATCCTGAAGGCAGGGTGCTTGGTTATATGTGAGAGGGTTCCCATGCATGATCAGAGCCCCTCTGCAGCCCTTGGAATCTCCTCTCTGGGGTTGTCTGAGGTGCAGCCTGAGCATATACTCTTAAGTGCGTTATATCCTCGTGGTAAATGCTAACTTTGGGATGGCTGCACGGAAACATGTCGTGTTTGGTGTCAAACACCTTGGAATCATACCCCCACACCAGTAACTGGTGTGGGAGTATGATCCCACCCTTCTAGAGGGAAAGACATGACAGCACCGGTATACCCGGTACCATCTAAACAGAGTCCTGGCATCACAAAATGGATGCTGCAGCCACAGACACGAGTCTGGCCTCCTGCTGCTGACCGAAACTCCGGCAGGGGAGGCCTGGACAATAGGTTTCCTGTCTCAGGGAGGTGTTACCACCTCCCAGACAGGCCTTAGTGGATAGGGGCTGGGTGGGTGCACTCCAAGAGTGCTTTGAAGTCCTGCACTGGGGGCACATTTGGTATCCTCGTGCATACCCCAGTTCAAACCGGTTGCAGGGGCTGTCAGCCCCTGCTCTGGTGCGAAACTGGACAAAGGAAATGGGTGTAGCCACCCCTCTTTCCTAACCCTCACATAGGTGGGTCCACAGAGTTAGTCCAACCCCTTTCTTAGGTATAAGTAAGGAACCCCTGGCAACAGGACTTTAGATATCCCTGGACGAAACTCTGCAACTGGATCCTGGAACTTCGATGCTCTACTCAAGACTAGAGGACTGAACAAATCTCCCTTGGGGTCAAGGAGTGACTCCCCTGCTTGGCAGGCACCAACAAAGCATTTGCCAGTCTGCATCTCCAAAGCTCCTGCCGGACTCCGAAGTAATTGCAGCCCACGAAGAGGATTTCCAGACTTCTCAGAGGCCGACCAGATTCCCCAGCAAAGCTGAGACCCGCAGCCCTCACGAGTGACGTGGAACCGGAACCCCTGGACAATGTGCACATTTGCTAGTGCATTGTCTTCTCGACGTCTCTTGAAGTCCTGCTTTGGGTTACTTCTAGGCCCGGCCCCGAGCACCATTTGCACTGAAGATTGTGAGTCTACACTCCACGAGTGTTCCGTGGGTTGCTCCAGACGTGCCCTAACTCCCCACCAAGTGGTGAGTCCCTCAGACCTTGCTGGTCTGCTCCGAAGCATCTTTCTGAGAATTGTCCCTCACCAAGTGGTGAGGGACAATTCTCTCCCAAGTCTTGTTCTGGCCCAGGTGACCTGCTAAGGGAATATCATGGGCTAGTGTCAATAGGAAGCCCCTGAACTTCAGAGGTATAACCAACCTCTTGGCTGTTCCAGGCTTGGGGTCTCTACTCTCTGAGTACAGGAGTCCATTATCCCAATATATCTTATGGGTGCCACTAGCATTCCCAGCAGCCTCAGCAGCAGCTTGCTGTCTGAGGGATTCAAGAGAGGTGCAGTTCAGCTGCTCCTGGCTCAGATCTGCCCTGGAAGGGGCCCCCTGTCCACAAGAACTCAACCTGATCAGGTTCAAGCTCCTCTGGGACAGTTCCTTCTTCAGGCCTGAGATCATCTTCCTCAAAAGACTGATCTGCTTCCTGAGCCAAGGGGGAAGGCACTGCCTTAACCCTACTGCTCCTCCTCTTGGGAGGCACCTGGTCCATTATTCCAGAATCCAGGGCCTGTTCAGCTTTTGACATTTTTGCCTGTGACCTAGTCACAGCAAAGACATGTGCAGGGATCCCTAGCATTTCTGCATGTTTCCTGAGCTCCACCTCTGCCCAATCTGAGGTTTCAAGATCATTGCCAAGCAAGCATTCGACTGGTAGGTCTGCACTCACCACAACCTTCTTAAGGCCTGTTACACCTCCCCAGGAGAAGTTAACAACTGCCAGAGAATGGTCTGTTCTGACATTGCTAGCATTGGTCACTTGGTACATTTCACCAAGTATAATCTGCCCAGGATCCACAAGATCTTTTGTCACCATGGTGACACTTGCTCCTGTGTCCCTGAATTCCAAAGCCTCTCTTCCATTAATTAAAGGCTGCTGTCTGTATTTGCCCAAATTATTGGGACTCACAAAGGGGGACATATCCATGCCCCCATCACAGACTAGGACAGCCTGAGTTGGCACTCTGACTAGGCCAGAGCCCATCTCAGTACCCAGGGTCAACCCCACTAAACCCTTATTCTGAGTATTTCCACCACCATTTGTATCTGGACTAGGGGGAACAGTTGCCTTAGGGGCAATGGAGGCTGGATTAGAGTCTTTGGACTTGGTGCAATCACTTGTCCAGTGAGTCTTCTGCTTACAGATTTTGCACCATGATTTCTTTTGGCCTTTTCCTTTAGTAGATTGGGATTCCCCACCAGATGCAGATTTTTGGGGACCTTGAGAAGACTTCTGGTCTTTACCCTTTTCCCCACCCTTGTCAGAGTTTTGGGAATCTTGCTTCTTCTGGTCACCACCTTGGTTCTGTACCTTCTGCTTCACCCTGGTTCTGACCCATTTGTCTGCCTTCTTTCCCAATTCTTGGGGAGAGGTCAGATCAGAGTCAACCCGGTACTGATGTAGCAACTGATTCTGACAGTTATTAAGAATCTGCTCCCTCATGATTAAATTATACAATATTTTGAAGTCACACACCTTACTGCCAAGTAACCAGCCTTCCAGAGCCTTAGTACCACAATCTACAAAGTCCACCCAGTCCTGTGTCTGTGCCTTTTGGGTATCTCTGAACTTTAACCTGTTTTGCTCAGTGGTTAGGCCAAACCCATCTATCAGGGCACTCTTCAGGACTTGGTAATCATCAGCATCCTCTTCTCTTACAGTGAGGAGCTTGTCTCTACCTTTGTCTGCAAAGGAGAGCCACAAGATTGCTGCCCACTGCTCCTGGGGGACCCTCTGAACTTTGCAGGCCCTCTCCAGTGCAGTAATCCATTTGTGGATGTCATCCCCACTCTGGTAGGGAGGGACAATCTTGTTTAGGTTTCTATGGTCATAAGACCTTTCCCTAACGCTAGGGAAGTTGCTGCCACCATGAGACTCTAGTCCCAACTTTCTTTTTTGTCTATGAAGCTCTAGGGACTCCCTGTCTATAGCCAACTGCTCTCTTCTGATCCTAAGCTGAGCTTCTTCATACTGGAGCAGTCTCTTTTTCCTTTTATGAGAGGATTCCCTCCTATGAGAGGAAACAGAGGTCCCTATTGAGGTGTCAGAATGGTTAGACTCCTGAGAAGGAGATCTTGACCTTCTAGGCACACTCACAACTCTTCCTGGGGGGACAAAGAGGAGGCCATTCTGGTCCTCCCCCTCATCTGCAGGAGGAGCTGGATTGTCCAGGGTAAGATCATTGTCATCTTCCTGGCCAGTTTCAGAGGTCAGGTCCTGGGTATTTTCACCCCTGGTCCCTTCCTCATCTTCTGCCCCACCCTGTCTGCCTACCCCTTCAGACCCTGTGGGTCTTCTGAGATCGCACAACAGAAGCACCTCTATGAGGCGTTGGGTGTTGGCACTTTTGCCTGTCTTCAGCTTCCTAGTACTGCACAATGCTCTCAATTCCAAGAATGGGAGGTTGTCATACTTGGATGGTAGAAGCCCATTGGCTTCTGGCAGGGACCCACTGGTTCCTGGTCTTGAAGACATCACTAGTGAGGTGTGGTGTATGCACTACCTACTCTTGTGTGGCCTACTAAACTCTCTTGAGTTGTAGAAAGTGTGTGCTAAGCCTTTGACACACAACTCTAAGTTCAGTAGAACTTACTGTATTTCTAAGCTTGAATTTACATGTATCTCAGGTACCTTTAGTGGTTTTCAGTTAGTCACACACTTGAGATTATCTGGTAAAACAGGGCAAGCTTGAATCCAACCGCTGCACACCAATGTGAGAAGTTGGCCTGGTATATGCTGTCCACTAGTTATAGTGGGCACCTTGCACCAGTCCAATCGACCTTTATTGATGATAGGTTTAAAGACAACCTTTATTGAAAGCTATCCTAGTGGTAGCTATGGAGAGCAGCCTTCAGGCTAAGTCTTGAAGGAGTGTTAAGCTGTTGTTTTACCAGTTATAATCTCATGAATGACCAAATGAAAGGAGAACCACACCAGGTATATATATAAAATATATGTATTTATTACTAAACACTACCCAATAGTCTCTTTAGGAGGCTAGAGGTCAAAGTACACAAGTTACAAGTCAAATAGCACAGTAAATTAGCACAATATACGATTAGCCCTAGGGGCGTACTGTAGTGTAGCTCCTATTTCCCTAATAGGCTCTGCGCATTGGAATAATATATCCTATAGGTTTGACATAGGACTAAGGTCAGTATGTCCCTATCGAGTATATTAAACTTAATTACTTGTGCCAGCTAGCTCAGAGGCCACTAGAAACTCCTTGACAACAAGAAGGGAGTAGTTTCTGGCAGCCGCAAAACATGACCACTGTGTTTCCCTTTAGAATCAGGACATGTCCCAGAGTCGTGGAAACAATAGATAACGATTTCACTCAGCTCAGTCGTGCATGCTTAGTTTTCTCCAAGTTACACAGAAAGAAATAGACGGGCGTTTCAATAAAGGATTTATTGAACAGTCTTGTTTCTGGTGTAAGTAAAATGTGCTGTTACGATCACAAGACAGTATGCAAGATAAATAATGTACAGGGTGAGCAGTAGAAATAAATAATACTGCGATAGCATTATCTTTTAGTACATATGATGTTACATAAATAACACAGACTAAAAATGCGAGTACTCATACGATGCGTTGCTAAGCTAATTCTACCCCAATGTACCTAACCTAACCTAGGTGTAGGAAGAGGGAAGAAGTAGGTGAAGTATTCCTTACTATGGTATACTAAGAGTATGTTAAGTCTAGTATGCCTAGTATGCCAAGAGTCCCTCTAGGTTCTAGTCAGCTCCATACCTGAAGAATGAGAGAGGTAGGAATCTCTTTGCCAGACTCGAACTCCAACACCCCGCAAGGGAAGTCAGATCACTGGAAGCTGGAAGCTGGGCTCTCTGCGTGCAGGGAATGGTAGCGTCTTCTCAGTGCGTCAGGCCAGGAAACGGGCTCCTCTGAAGTCGAGGTCTCCTCTGGTTTACAGGGGCTAGGGAAGGTATATTTATACCTGAGAGCACCTAAGAATGTTAGCATTGACGTGAGTTGGACAGCGAAAGACGTCATGAATGAACCCCTAAGGAATAATGGTTCATGCATAATATATGAGTCCTTGAAGAAATCAATAGTCCTGGACTAGGGAAACTCCAGCAGCCTAAGGGTCTGTTCTTCATGAACTCGTTGTGACGTTAGGGTGGACGGATGTCAGAGACCATGCCTGTATTTGGAGTGCATGGTTTAATGCCTAAATAAGGGCTGGGATTTTATGCCTATATAAGGGCAGGGCTAATTGTGCCTATATAAGGACATGATACTGGAAAGCCCGTTTATGGATACCCTAAGAGGAATACAACACCCACTCCTCTTTCGTGTGTACGATAATACTAAAATGCTAAACATTTAAAATGCTAAACATTAAAATGGAGTACCACATATTTCAAAAAAATTTTATAAAACCATTTAAAAAAGGCATTTAAAAAACCTATTAGAATGCAAAAGGTACTGTACATTTGAAGCATTGCTTTTCATTACAGGCATAAAGTTAAAAAATAAATGCAATTGGAATGAAATAAGCAGTAAAATTTACATTTGACAAAAAGTGATCGATAAGTTATTCAAAAAATCAAAGTCATTGCACGTCAGAAAAATTAATGAACTGTTTTAGACACACAAGATGACTAAGTGTCCGTGGAAGTACCTAGAAGTCTGTATTATAAGGCTAGTTCTACTTTAAGCAGATCGATGTGCCATGTTCGTTAAAAAAAATGGGGAAAAAGTTCAATTTTGGTAGAGTTCCAAGCTGTTTAAAAAATGAAGGCCAAATTGTCACTGCATCTCTGGAACACTGTATGCCGAATCAGAGTTAGTTCACGGGTCTGGTGTAAACATGAGATCATCTATTTCAATAGACAAAACATCATCCACTGTTGTTGGTGTCAGTTGGAACACCTCATGTAGTAGATTAATTGCACAGAGATGGGAAGCATTGCTTCCAGCATAGGTTGCCTCTGCAATGTTCACGTCCGTTGTTACCTGTGTGCCTGTAGATCTTTCTCGTACCTCAGCAGCAGCCGGAAGCGTATGTGAGATCTCAATGAATGCTGACATCAGGATAGGAAGCCTCTGGCGACAACACATAGCATGGGCCGTTATCGGGTCCAGCAGAGTATCGACATCCGTTGGCGTTGCTGATGGAAATGTTAGACATGTGTCCAACACGCATTCTTCACCGCATAGCAGGCATCGTAGAACAGGTAAGATGCAATCTTGCCAGATTGGTCTGAATGACAGGAACCAAGTTGTATTAAGGTCCCGTAGACGAGTCATGCCAAAAAGCTTTACTATTTGCTCACGGCACTTTCGTTCAAGGAGAGCTTTCTCCATTTCGCTCGGAGTGATGTCCGCGAAGAGGCTTGCCATAGCGCAATAGCAGGAAGAGAAATAGAATTCCGGCAACAAGTGCTAGAATTAATGGTATGCCACCAAACACTGAATGTGCAAAGTTCGGGATAATTCAGAGTATTGCCTGGAAAGGTGCTAACAGACCTGAGCAGATGCTCTTAAATACATGTACAATTCCGGTTGTATCAGACATGTTAAAGATACGTGATATCATTTCCACGAAATGTATAGGGCAGTTTGTACGTATTAAAGTCTGTATCTCAGCCGAAGTCCTTGCTACTTGTAGATCATAGGTTTCTTTGGCCGAGGTCAAAGGCACTGTTTGCTGTAAAAGCATGGCTTTCATTCTGCTTAGAGTATCAAATCTTATAAAAGAGACGTTCAGCGAAGGCCATAGAGGCGACTCCCTGACTGTGTCTATTGGGGGAAACAATACTTGCATACAGCAAGTGACCCTGGAGCTGACCGTTACTAGATATGGGATGCCTGGCAGCATTCTGCAGCAGCTCTGATCATTCAACATGAGGTAACTCCCATTAGAAAGTTGTCCAAACGTCGGATTAATCACAGCAGCTGGAGTACCCTGCTGATGCCAAAACAAATTTTCCACTGAACCATTACAAGCCCCGTGCAAGGAAATGTCTTGAAATATAAGTGAACCACTCAGTGCAAGTTTACAGTTTAAACCGCTCAAAAACACTTCACGATCCCCACTCCAACATCTATATGTGTACGGTAAATCCCACGATGTCTTAATGTATTCCTTACCCAACCTTTCATATTTGCCTGCTTGCATTTGTCTGAGGCAATACTGAAACTGAAAAGTACTCTCAGGTAACGTTATTTTGCCATGAATAAGCCATTCTGTAGCTGGTTTTTCTGCCACTGTGAATGGTAACTTTTCCAGTTTTTCAATGCTCAGCACTGTATACTTTGCTCCTCTTTGTGCCAGTTCGATCTGTTTATCAGTGAGATTGTATTCTGCAAACAGAGCCGTTGTGTTGATGAAACGCCAAGGCACATAGCCCGCTCGCAAAGATTGCAGCGTCCAGCTTAATAACATAATAGAACGTAATTGAGATTGGCCTTGTTGTAACATCGCCAAATCTTGTTCTAGTATGTCGATAGCAGAGGATACAATGCCATCCAATGAATATATTCTGGAGGACAAAGTTGTTAACCCATTGTCGACCACAGAGAGTGTTTTCTCTAAATTAATACGATCAAGTTCAAGTATTCGTTCTGCGGCCTTTATCTGTGATACCTTCCAAGCTTCATTATAAGCAGCATAAATGCTGGCATATATGAAACATTTTTGACGCGGTTTTCTTGGTCCAAGCAAGAAATCCCTAAGATCTGCGTCCTTTTTAAGTAAGGTTAAGTGTTGTTTCACATCCTGTAGTGTAGACATATGCAGCCAATCGAGGCATAATTTACCTACACTGTATGTTGTTACTACCCCCGGATGTTGTCTTTGGACATATCTTGGGTCTGGCCTATGAATAGTAAAGCCCTGAGTTTTATTCAGGAATCTTTCCTGACAGTTATTCGTGTCTGTGGGCCAGATCAACCATTTTTTCCGAGTAGGATTAGATCTGTTGAGTTGTAGTATATTGTCAACTGTCACCACTGCCTTTGTATTATTTTCACTGGCAGGTGTTGGTACAGAAGGTGTGTTCATCTCTTTTATCTTGGCTAATCCAAGACAAGATGTTTGTTGGATAGTTTCATTCAAAAACATTATTTGTTCAGGGATGATGCAGGCTCTAAATAAAGCTTCTATCCCCTGCACTTGCCAATCTTTAGTACCCCACACAGTTTTTGTGTCAATTGTGTCTTTCCAAAAGTCGAAACCCTGTCTAGACAGTTGGGCATTAAAAAACGCAGAATAAATCTGTTTTGTATTTGTTAACATAATTTTTAGTCCTGTCCTGTTTACATTTTTATAGTAAAACATTTCTGGATCAGATGTATTGTAACCTGAAAAATATGGAAACTTAATAGCAAATGTTTTTGAACTACCTTTAGGTGGTGTAGGACAATGTTCCCATTGGTTAAACATAAACACATTTCTTGGATATGCAGATTTATGCAAATAATGATGACCATAGTGATTAAAACAATACATTTGTTCATAGTCTGATGAACCCTCTAAATATTCATGTTTAGAAAATGCAGCAGATTTTTCTAGGTCAAACATTATGTCGTTCACAGTCACAAAGTCGCAATCATCAGAATAGGTACTGGACGTAATTTGATCACTTAGTGAAATTTTAAACAAATGTGGAATGTTCAATTGTTCATTCGGGCCGAAGATATCATAATCTGTTTTGTCCCACACTATACCATCCTGTATAGGAACAACTGTGATGTTCACTGATGATAAGTCTCTTGCTTCACGATGGGAAGATTTATGAGGTTTCAAAAGTACGTTTACGTCTTTTCCTTCAGTGTTCACATGGATGTATCTGCCACTTATAAGCACGCTTACACTTGTTACCAAAGCTAGCCGGAGCAGGAAAACAAAAAGTCCAGATGTAATCCAGAGTTCAATCCATGGAGAAACCAAATAAGTCTTTTTCAGAAAGTGAAGAAAGTCTTGTACTTGCTGCTTGAATTTCAATGACACTGCCGTCGTTTCAGGTTCACTCGGATCTTCTGAGAACGTATCAAAGTTAATGAAGTAGCCAGAAGCAGTTCTGTCAATTGTTGGAATTGCATCAGGATTTGTAGAAATCACTGGAACCAGTTCATCACTTGTTACGTTGGTGTAGACAGGTGTATTTGGACGAACTGTTACTTGGTGTTCAAGAGGGATGAGTTCCATAGCGTTGTTGCATAGTCCTCCGTCTGTTACAGCTGAATTCTCGATTGTTATCAGTCTTTCAGTCTGAACCTCTTGGATAGTAGCGAGAGGAGTGCGTCTGCTACTATGTCGGAGTCCACGAGGCCTACTATTTAGTATTGGCCACATACTGTGGTTTGATCAGGTCGATGGACACAAATCTTTTCTCCTTTCTTCCAGCAAGGGGCGGCAGAAGTACTGTTCTTGTTCCTTGAACTGCTAGGACAGGTACTGGTTGTCTGTAAGAAGGTCCAAATTCCTTCTTGTCCGCAATTTTTCTCTGACTAGATCCCCAACTTTTGGAATCCAGACAGGCCTTGCTGGGACAGCCGGTTGATCCCCAGTGGTGGTTGACTGTAGGAATACGTTGCTTTGTTTCGTTCTTAATTTGTTTAAGTCCTGTAAAACAGCCAAACGATCTTTGATATCAAATGGTTTATTTTCCACCACTGTGCCTACGTGTTCTAGGTCTGGTACCCACATTCTTGTCCCAAATAGGATCTCATATGGAGTGACCCCCCTAGAGAACTTCTTGGCAGATTGTTCATTGCGCGCTGTACGCCACTAAGGTGTTTGACCCACCCATCACCCGAACCTAATACCCTAGCTGTTATAGACTGCTTTATGTCCCGGTTTTTCCTTTCCACAACCGAATTTCCCTCAGGATGGAATGGAGAGGAGTACTGCAATGCAACGCCCAGACTGGCCATGGCTTCTTTGTAAGCCCTAGAGCTAAACGCAGGACCCTGGACAGAATGTAGCGTGCCTATTGCGTATGTGCCGATAAAGACTCGCAAATCTTTTATAACAGTTCGAGCGTCAGCCGAGCGCTGAGGCCATAACCATAGGAACCTAGAGCATGAATCCACTGCAACCAAGATGTATTTATAGTTACCGTCCCTTTGCAGGGGACCGCAGTGGTCAAGGTAAACACAAGCTAATGGTTTATCTGAAATTAACAGGGGTGTCTGCGCAGGACGTTTCACTGTGGAGACTTTCATCTGTTGGCATATATCACATTCTAAAACATAGTTCTTTGTTTGTTTTCGAATGCCAGGCCACCAATATCTTTGCTTGAGTAAAGATACTGTTGCAGAAACACCTGCATGGGCAGGAGCTATCCCTTCGTGTGCTGCTAGGATTAGTCCTAATCTGCGTTCCTTGTTTGGTATTACCCTATCCCCCACTCCAGGGATTAGAGCAAAAGGAACGTTGTTCGCATCAATTACATAAGAGTACTTGAGTGGAAACTTTTTTGGTAACGCTGCACTGCTGCCTTTGCTTGATGCATTGACAGCCAACATTATCTCACCGTCTATTTTTGTTTTGGAACGAGTGATCGCAGCTACGGAAGCCGTTTGCACAGCCCCCTTTGCGGCTTCGTCAGCCAATTAATTCCCTGCAACGTGAACGCCATCACGTTGATGACTCAGTGTGTGAATCACGTGAGCCTTTGGTAGTTCGTTTTTCAACTGAACTACTTGTTCCCAAAGCATTTCATGCTTTATTGTGCCACCTTTCGCATCTTTGAAACCATTTTCAAGCCAGTTTTGTATATAGTCATTATACGACTGAACACAGTAAAAGGAATCGCACACTATTAGTGTGGGGAATTCTCGATCTGTACTTTCAAGTGCCAGTTTGAATGCTTGTAGTTCAGCTCGCTGAGCTGTACAATCCCCTAGAGATTGAGTTTTTGTGACCATAGGTCTGAAGATGCCATCTCGCATGCGACCTTTAACGATTGCACACGCTGCACTGTAAGCTTGCTTACCCCCTGTTGCGGGTTGTGTGGATCCGTCAGTGTAAATTATAAATTCGTACTGATCAAGAGGCAGAATTTCAGTAGGCAGAGGACATTCTTGTTCATATTGTAGGAATGCTTGTGTTTTTAAATCTGGATCAAAAACATATTCAACATCTGTTGCAGCAAGAGAATTAACCAATTGTATCCATCTTGGATGTAATGCTTTAGCATATGGAATGCTCGCTTTTGTAACAGCTTCTAAAGCCGGTACTGGGGTTACGACAATAATGCGTTTCCCTTGGGCTAAGGCTCTTTCTTTTGCTACAGCGGTTTGAACTGCTGTTAGAATTTTTTCAGTAGAACTGAAGCGCATTTCCGGTTGTGTGTACAAATGGGATTTGTATGCAATTGGGATTTTGTCACCCTCATTGAAGGTTAAGTAGGTGAATCCACATTGACCCGAAATTATTCGGATCACCAAATTACGTTGACTTACACGTGTTTGTAAGTGATTTGTTGCTAACATGTTAGCCTGGAGTGAACGTAACATTTCTGTGTGTTCCTGTGTCCAGTTTTTGATTGAAAAATCAGGTTTGATTAATGCGTAGAGAGGTTTAACCCTTTCTGCATAATTTAGAATGTATGTTCTTCCAAAATTTAGGAAACCCAGGATGGATTGTAAGTTTTTTAGCGTTTTTGGAGGTTGGAGCAGCGCACACTTTTCTAAAAAGTTAGCTGCCAAGCTCTTGCCTTCACTTGAAAGCTCATATCCTAGAAATAGGTCATTGAGATGGGCAATTCTGGACTTTTTAAAGTTGAACTTGTAGCCCTCAGAGGCGAAACCCAGTATAATGGTGCTCACCCTGTTCAAGTGTTTGTCCAGGTCATCGTCTGTCAGATATATGTCATCGACATAGGACAATGCCTCATTGTCATAAATTTGTAATAACTCCGTTACCCTCGCTGAGAATAAACCTGAGCTATTTTTAAACCCTTGTGGGAGTCGACAAAAGTGACGCTGGGTCCCCATTATGGAGAATGCAGTTAAGTACCTGCTTTCAGGTGCTATGTTTTGACAAAAGAAACCATTTGAGATGTCTAATGTTGTTTTATATTTTTTACGCACAATGTTATTCATTAATGCTGTGCTAGGTGCATTTTGCACTACAAAAGTTTTAGAACAAGTGTTTAAGTGTCTGTAATCCAAAACTAGACGTTATGTATTGTCTGGTTTGGAGACAGGAATCAAAGGATTGTTCATTGAGGAGGTGCATGTTTCAATCACCCCTTGATATTCAAATTGATCTAAGATCTCCCTGACCTGTTTTTTAGCTTCTTGCTTTATTGGGTACTGCCATTGTGCAGTTGGTTCATGTTTCAGATGTATTTTATGGTGAGGTGAGTCCTCATCCCATCCTACATGATTCTTATATAATGCTGGGGCCTGGGCCACTGCCCATTTCCTGGCATATGTATATTTTAGATGAATTGGAATATGGTTGGAGAAGGCAGGCATAATAATGTCCTCGCCATGTGGGCACTCCCTGACAAATTGTGGTGGCCAGTCCTTTTCTGCTAGAAGTATGTCATAGCCTCTTGATAGACTTTCCCAAAAAAGTGCTTTCACCTGTCTAGGTTTGTCTCCCTCCATCCGTAGTGTTATTTCATATAACTTTTGTGGAGTACTAACCCTGGTGTCTACAGTCTCGACTGTAATGTACTCATTCAAGTCCACTATCTCCAGAAGTTCCTTCACGGTCTGGCAAACTATTGTGACTTCTGCTGCACTGTCCAGCATGGTCTGAGCCCATTCTCCGTTCTTGAGTTGTGTTCTCAGTATTCTCGGCATCACTGATCTTCAGACCTGCTACCTTCTTTTTGGAGAATTGAGGTTTTACTTTGGTTTTTGAAGCGTGTTTGTCATCTGTCGATTTCACGCGTTCTTCTCTATGTTCTGTTCGTCCTCTTCTTTCCGAAGTCTGTGGTGAGATCTGAAAGGGACGAGAGGAACGTGTATCAGTATCTTGATACCTGTCAGGTTTTCTCAAATTATCCCTATTCCTGAGGTTATACCTCCTTTCAGAGGGCTCCTTTTGAGGAGACCTACCTCGGGATTGAGAACGTTTCTCGTTTGATTTTTGTTTAGTAGACTCCCACTTCTTTTTAGAAGATGTAGGAGTTTGTTTTATTGAGTCCTTCTCAGGACTTTCAGATAGTTTCGGTTTCACTGGTCTTCCACCCAAACTATCTCTGCCTAATTCTGCATAAGATTGTTATATTATTCTGGGTAGCTCAGTTTGATGTTCTGTAACATCGAATTCCCTCAATTTTTGGCGGATCGCCACTGCTGCTGCCTCCCTTTAATATTAGACAATATTATTGTTGAGACCTGGTCGAAATTTTTCAGTAATTTCATACCTAAATTTAGAGCAGGCTCTGCTCCGTATTCGTTTTGAATTTGTTTTAGGACATCAGGTATTACCGCAATTGATGGAATACCATGTGTTTTAGTGTAGATGGCAGCAAAGACTGAGCCCCAAGTGGTACAGTCTTCCAGTTGTGGTGTGATCCCCATCGGTAAACTGATTGTTAGGATTCTGTGTTTCTCATGCGGGCTAGTATTTGGAAATACTGCTTCGATTTGAGTAATTTTTTGAGCTATCCAGAATGGAATTTGCTCACGTTTTGTGGGCATTTTACCCATGACTGCGTATAGAGTCTGTGGCGTAATTTTTAGTGTATTCCCCTGTTGGGGAGTTGGATTTGGATATGTCAATGGTGGTCGGACTGTAAAAGTCTGCATGACATATTGGACCAATTGTCTGTAAATTTTTATTAACTCTGTGAGTTGAGTACGTAACTCCTCATCTGACATTTCTTCAATGTCAGGATGAGGTGTGTAGCCGGCTAAAATCGGCCATGTTGCTCCTGGTCTACCTAGTGGACCGAGCCTGGTAATGTTTTTGTGATGTTTTAGGGCGCCTTTAAACCAGAGCTGATGCTCCTGGTATGTTAATGGAATTTCTATATCCTCGAAAGGACTGTATTCCTCTGGTGGTTCATCTTCTTTGTAGAAGTGAAACATGTGTGTTATTGGATTGGATTCAGGAAATATTACCCATGAATATAATACCTCTGTCTGAAAGGATTCATGTGCCTCTATCACGAAAACTGCTCTACCGCCTCTTGGTGGTAGGCCATGTTTTATAAGTTTTAGAGTGATGGCTCTTCTTAAGTTTTGAGGGATGTCTATAACACCCTCCTCGGTTTCATTTAAACCGGTAAAGTAAAAAACTGCTGGTAGGGCTGGATCAGCCACAGCTACACCGTCTCCGGCTTCTTCAGTCATTTTGTTTTTTGCAAAATGTGGAACAAGTTTCAAGGAAACAAAGATAAGGTGCACAATATTGTGGAACATTCAACGTTGAGCAAACCAAACAGCTAATATATAGGGTGCTTCCCTATCTAGCCTTGGTGGATACTTAACCCTGCCCACTCCAGACGTCTTTTGGAGTATATGGGTAGGGGTCTTGAGAGAAAAAGCACGGCTGAGTTACTCAGTATCTAACGTTGAATTACTGCCTAACCAAACCGTTGGGCGCCATGTAGTGTAGCTCCTATTTCCCTAATAGGCTCTGCGCATTGGAATAATATATCCTATAGGTTTGACATAGGACTAAGGTCAGTATGTCCCTATCGAGTATATTAAACTTAATTACTTGTGCCAGCTAGCTCAGAGGCCACTAGAAACTCCTTGACAACAAGAAGGGAGTAGTTTCTGGCAGCCGCAAAACATGACCACTGTGTTTCCCTTTAGAATCAGAACGTGTCCCAGAGTCGTGGAAACAATAGATAACTATTTCACTCAGCTCAGTCGTGCATGCTTAGTTTTCTCCAAGTTACACAGAAAGAAATAGACGGGCGTTTCAATAAAGGATTTATTGAACAGTCTTGTTTCTGGTGTAAGTAAAATGTGCTGTTACGATCACAAGACAGTATGCGAGATAAATAATGTACAGGGTGAGCAGTAGAAATAAATAATACTGCGATAGCATTATCTTTTAGTACATATGCTGTTACATAAATAACACAGACTAAAAATGCGAGTACTCATACGATGCATTGCTAAGCTAATTCTACCCCAATGTACCTAACCTAACCTAGGTGTAGGAAGAGGGAAGAAGTAGGTGAAGTATTCCTTACTATGGTATACTAAGAGTATGTTAAGTCTAGTATGCCTAGTATGCCAAGAGTCCCTCTAGGTTCTAGTCAGCTCCATACCTGAAGAATGAGAGAGGTAGGAATCTCTTTGCCAGACTCGAACTCCAACACCCCGCAAGGGAAGTCAGATCACTGGAAGCTGGAAGCTGGGCTCTCTGCGTGCAGGGAATGGCAGCGTCTTCTCAGTGCGTCAGGCCTGGAAACGGGCTCCTCTGAAGTCGAGGTCTCCTCTGGTTTACAGGGGCTAGGGAAGGTATATTTATACCTGAGAGCACCTAAGCATGTTAGCATTGACGTGAGTTGGACAGCGAAAGACGTCATGAATGAACCCCCTAAGGAATAATGGTTCATGCATAATATATGAGTCCTTGAAGAAATCAATAGTCCTGGACTAGGGAAACTCCCGCAGGCTAAGGGTCTGTTCTTCATGAACTCGTTGTGACGTTAGGGTGGACGGATGTCAGAGACCATGCCTGTATTTGGAGTGCATGGTTTAATGCCTAAATAAGGGCTGGGATTTTATGCCTATATAAGGGCAGGGCGAATTGTGCCTATATAAGGACATGATACTGGAAAGCCCGTTTATGGATAACCTAAGAGGAATACAACAGTACCAAACCATATATTAAGAAAGTGGTATAAGAACCATGACTTAAGTAGACACAAGGCCTAGAGCCTGTAGAATCGCTGGGACCCCAAGGAACCACCCAAGGTAGTGACACAGGGGACCCACGGGGGCTGTGTGCAGTGTGTGAACACAGCTGCAAGCTCCGTTGAAGTCTATGGGAAAGTCGCGGTAAGAGTTTTGGAGTTTAAGGACACTTAGAAATGGACTAGGACCAAACCCTCTTGGACTTAGACAGTTCTAGGGTTAACACCCACGGGAGCACCAGAGTACTCGAGTTACCTCACCCAGGGAAGCCGGGTGCATAGGTGTCGAATGGTGTCTGGTCGCGGCGTCAATTTCAATGGCAGCCTGCCACGGAGTGCTGCTGCCGGGAATATGCAAAGTGTCCGAAGAGATCCAAGCCTGGATCCGGGATGAGAAGAACCTGAAAGCAGAGGGGACAGAGTCTGGGTCACTTGCCAGTGACCAGGGGCACGATAGTCGAATGCCCACCGATGTCGGGTGCTTCAGGTGAAAGAGGTGAAGCTTGACTCTTCAGCCACGAGGACCAGGAGGTGTCGATGATGACCATGAGCTGGATTCCAGCTGTCCCGCAAAGGATGTCGAGTGCTGCAGTGTTGGTGTCCGGATTTAACACAACAAGCCTTGGCAACAGCAACCCAAGCAGAAAAGAGAAAGATGCTTCGGAGCAGACCAGCAAGGTCTGAGGGACTCACCACTTGGTGGGGAGTTAGGACACATCTGGAGCAACCAGAAACGCCGAAAGAAAATCAGAGTTGCCTTCACAGGGACCCACCAGTCGATGAACCAGGGATTGCAAAGGAGCCCCAAGCGGAAATGCAGGAAGCAGGCCCACGGAACACTCGTTGAGTGTAGGCTCACAATCTTCTAAGCGAATGGTGCTCGGGGCTTGGGATACCAGTAACTTAAAGCAGGAATTCAAGAGTTGTCGAGAAGTTAATGCACTAGCAAATGTGTATGGTGACCAGGAGTTCCAGTTCCACGCTACTCACGAGGGCTGTGGGTCTCAGCTTTGCTGGGGACTCGGGTCGGCCTCTGAGATTTCTGGAAATCCTCTTCTTGGGCTGCAATTACTTCGGAGTCCAGCGGGAGCTTCGGAGATGCAGACTGGCAAATGCTTTGTTGGTGCCTGCCAAGCAGGGGAGTCACTCCTTGACCCCAAGGGAGATTTCTTCAGTCCTCTAGTCTTTAGTAGAGCGTCGAAGTTCCAGGATTCAGTTGCAGAGTTTCGTCCAGGGATATCTAAAGTCCTGTTGCCAGGGGTTCCTTACTTAAATCTAAGAAAGGGGTTGGACTAACTCTGGGGACCCACCTATGGGAGGGTTTGGAAAGAGGGGTGGCTACACGCATTTCCTTTGTCCAGTGTCGCTCCAGAGCAGGGGCTGGCATCCCCTGCAACCGGTTTGAGCTGGGGTATGCACGAGGACACCAAATGTGCCACCAGTGCAGGACTTCAAAGCACACTTGGAGTGCACCCACCCAGCCCCAATCCACTAAGGCCTGTCTGGGAGGTGGTCACTCCTCCCTGTGACAAGAAACCTATTGTCCAGGCCTCCCCTGCCGGAGTTTCGGTCAGCAGCAGGAGGCCAGACTCGTGTATGTGGCTGCAGCATTCATTTTGTGATGCCAGGGCTCTTTAAGGTTTCTACCGGGTATACCGGTGGGGTCATGTCTCTCCCTCTAGAAGGGTGGAATTCTACCCCCGCCGCCAGGACTGGCAGGGGGGGGGGGTAGGATTCCAAGGTGTTTGACACCAAACACGACATGTTTCTGTTTAGCCAGTCCAAACTTAGCATTTTACCGCGAGGTTATAATGCACATAAGAGTATATGGTCAGGCTGCACCACAGACAACCCCGGAGGATATATTCCGAAGGCTGCAGGGGTGCTCTGCTCATGCATGGGCACCCTCTCACATATAACCAAGCACCCTGCCTTCAGGATTGATAAGGCCTGCCATAGGGGTGACTGATAGGTTTCTATGTGCAGTGATAGGTGAGATATAGTGAACCTATATCTCTGTAAGGGGTGCATGCACCAAATCACTCAGGCTGCAGTAGCAGTCCTGTGGTGTCATTTTGGATGGCCTTCCAGGGGTGGCACAATACATGCTTCAGCCCCTGGTAGGCCTCTGGGGTACCTATGCCCTGGGTACATAGTATACCATATACTAGGGACTTATAGGGGCACTCCAGAATCCAATCTGTGATGTACCTAAAGTACATGGAATCAATTTAGAGAGGAAGCAGCTAGGCTGGGGTCCTAAATAGCAGGGCCCCAGCCAGACTAAAGTCGAAAAACAGTGAGACATCAGCAAAAAAGTGGGGGTAACCATAAGAGGCAGATCCTACTCTCCTACAACAAGGAGATGGCTGGACTGCATCAGTAGTGCTCAGTAGAATGTAGCAGTGCATGTGTTAGTGCCTGGGTCATTGCATGAGTACATGGGTAGTGACTGGATGATTAGAGTACTACAAGGAGAGTGCATGGTGAATTTATAAGTGCTTGTGTTTTGTCGCAGTGATTAGATAAAGACATGGAACTGGCTGGGTGATTGGAGGAGTACATGGGTAGTGACAAGGAGATGGCTGGACTGCATCAGTAGTGCTCATGGGATTTTAGCAGTGCATGTGTTATTGCCTGGGTCATTGCATGAGTACATGGGTAGTGACTGGATGATTAGAGTACTGCAAGGAGAGTGCATGGGGAATTTATATGTGCTTGCGTTTTGGCGCAGTGATTGGATAAGTACATGGAACTGGCTGGGTGATTGGAGGAGTACATGGGTAGTGACAAGGATATGGCTGGAGTGCATCAGTAGTGCTCAGGGGATTGTAGCAGTGCGTGTGTTAGTGCCTGGGGGCATTGCATGAGTACATGGGTACTGACTGGATGATTAGAGTACTGCAAAGAGAGTGCATGGTGAATTTATAAGTGCTTGGGTTTTGGCGGAGTGATTGGATAAGAACATGGAACTGGCTGGGTGATTGGAGGAGTGCATGGGTAGTGACAAGGAGATGGCTGGACTGCATCAGTAGTGCTCAAGGGATTGTAGCAGTGCATGTGTTAGTGCCTGGGCCATTGCATAAGTACATGGGTACTGACTGGATGATTAGAGTACTGCAAGGAGAGTGCATGGTGAATTTATAAGTGCTTGGGTTTTGGCGGAGTGATTGGATAAGAATATGGTGCTGGCTGGGTGATTGGAGGAGTGCATGGGTAGTGACAAGGAGATGGCTGGACTGCATCAGTAGTGCTCAGGGGATTGTAGCAGTGCATGTGTTAGTGCCTGGGTCATTGCATGAGTACATGGGTAGTGACTGGATAATTACAGTACTGCAAGGAGAGTGCATGGTGAATTTATAAGTGCTTGTGTTTTGGCACAGTGATTAGATAAGGACATGGAACTGGCTGGGTGATTGGAGGAGTGCATGGGTAGTGACAAGGAGATGGCTGGACTGCATCAGTAGTGCTCAGGCGATTGTAGCAGTGCATGTGTTAGTGCCTGGGTCATTCCATGAGTACATGGGTACTGACTGGATGATTAGAGTACTGCAAGGAGAGTGCATGGTGAATTTATAAGTGCTTGGGTTTTGGCGGAGTGATTGGATAAGTACATGGTGCTGGCTGGGTGATTGGAGGAGTGCATGGGTAGTGACAAGGAGATGGCTGGACTGCATCAGTAGTGCTCAGGGGATTATAGCAGTGCATGTGTTTGTGCTTGGGTCATTGCATGAGTACATGGGTAGTGAATGGATGATTACAGTACTGCAAGGAGAGTGCATGGTGAATTTATAAGTGCTTGTGTTTTGGCGCAGTGATTAGATAAGGACATGGAACTGGCTGGGTGATTGGAGGAGTGCATGGCTATTGACAAGGAGATGGCTGGACTGCATCAGTAGTGCTCAGGGGATTGTAGCAGTGCATGTGTTAGTGCCTGGGTAATTGCATAAGTACATGGGTACTGACTGGATGATTAGAGTACTGCAAGGAGAGTGCATGGTGAATTTATAAATGCTTGGGTTTTGGCGCAGTGATTAGATAAGGACATGTAACTGGCTGGGTGATTGGAGGAGTGCATGGGTAGTGACAAGGAGATGGCTGGACTGCATCAGTAGTGCTCAGGGGATTGTAGCAGTGCATGTGTTAGTGCCTGGGTCATTGCATGAGTACATGGGTAGTGACTGGATGATTAGAGTACTGCAAGGAGAGTGCATGGTGAATTTATAAGTGCTTGTGTTTTGGCGCAGTGATTAGATAAGGACATGGAACTCGCTGGGTGATTGGAGGAGTGCATGGGTAGTGACAAGGAGATGGCTGGACTGCATCAGTAGTGCTCAGGGGATTGTAGCAGTGCATGTGTTAGTGCCTGGGTCATTGCATAAGTACATTAGTACTGACTGGATGATTAGAGTACTGCAAGGAGAGTGCATGGTGAATTTATAAGTGCTCGGGTTTTGGCGGAGTGATTGGATAAGTACATGGAACTGGCTGGGTGATTGGAGGAGTGTATGGGTAGTGACAAGGAGATGGCTGGACTGCATCAATAGTGCTCAGGGCATTGTAGCAGTGCATGTGTTAGTGCCTGGGTCATTGCATGAGTACATGGGTACTGACTGGATGATTAGAGTACTGCAAGGAGAGTGCATGGTGAATTTATAAGTGCTTGGGTTTTGGCGGAGTGATTAGATAAGTACATGGTACTGGCTGGGTGATTGGAGGAGTGCATGGGTAGTGACAAGGAAATGGCTGGACTGCATCAGTAGTGCTCAGGGGATTCTACGAGAAGGAATGGGTCTGACAGATGAGGTGGGATCGGTGTTGTCCCTGTGCTGACTGATCGGTCTGATTTTTTTTGCACCGAAGAAGAGGATGGTGGCATGGCACTTTTCTGCAATGAGGAATAGGTGGGTGGGTCGGGCGGGGCTAGTGATGCAGTGCTTTATTGTCTTTTGGTGGCTTCTGAGCAAATAACTACATGAGCGGCGTACGCAGGCTCCAGTGGTGCATGAGGGCCCTAACGCTCCAGGGGGCCCTAGCCAGAATATCTGAGAGATATTGGAGTCTCTGGGGCCCTTCTTCACATTCTGCTGGGGGCCTCATCATTTTGCGTTACATCACTCACTACACACTCCTCTTAATAAGGTTCTGTTCGTTGTTATTTTAGTTGTGTTGCAATCTGATAATTTTTGGCCTATGGCAGTGTTCGGTGTGTTCTGCTTGGCTACACCCTGCACCCAGTCTCCATGCCCCCACAGTCCGCTGGGCAGAGTATGCCCTTCGATTACTGCCTGAGCCCAGATGCCCTGCCCCTGGAGTCTGCAGGGCTAGACCTGTGGACACGCTCAACGAACGAAACTCAGGACAAGCTTTTCAGACACGTTCTGCATTTAATACCAAGAAGTCTTCTGGGCATAGCCTTAAGAAATGTCCATTGGTACCTGGGCTCCGGGGATGACCTTCGGCCACTACTGCAGCCAGTATCCAAAGAGCCATGCTTATTGACCTCAGTGGTCATTTGCGGCAGGCATGGCCTTTGGTCATGATCTGCAGGGGCTCCCCTGAATGGCCTCAGGAACATTCTTTGAGTTCTCACAATAAAATCAACAATAGAAATGTAAATGTAAACAACTTGTGATACTCTCTTTTAACGTCCTCCCTCTAGTCTCATCTAAATGCAGCATTCCCAGGTCAAACTTAGGAGGACATATGTCATTGGTAACTCTAGAATGGGCTAGTACCAACTGGTACTGGGGAGAGGGGAGAGGGGATCGCGCTCTGTGGAGTAGTTATGGTGTTGGTGCAAATGTCGGGATTGGGTTACAGGATAAAGATACATTAATGCCATCTCACACAGTGTGCAGCCGATAAAATAATGCCCACATTATCCCCGCCCCGTGGGTTTTAGGGTCCCCCTTCATTCCCCCCCAAATGTCCCTGGTACCTTTTAGGCAATACTGGCTCGAGACCTGGTGTTTGCTAAAAGCTTACATCATGCAATGGCAGACTGGACAAAAAAGGCACAAATGTTTGACCCTATCATCGTTTGAGCTTTCAAGAAATAGTGCACACCTCGTAAGTGTATTAGTCAATTGAGTATTCACCCAAAGCCACAAACGTTCCTTTTTCAATCCTGTCAAAAATGACAAATGATTTAGACAAAATTGGCCCAGTGACCCCACCCCTACATGGGTGGATTAAATCTGCCCATTAGAGAGCTTTGTTACAGAGCCTACAATGGAAAACAAGACTTTCACATCACCCAGTTTACTTTCTGCCCTCTGGAACATTAGAAATAAAGAAACAACAGGAGTTACAAGCAAATGGAACACCAATTTCCTATGAGAAGCGCAAACCCAGAGCTGCTAATACCGCTTCTGCAACAAACAAATACACAATACAACACAACATACACAATACAATCCAGCACCAAAATGAGAAGCACTTGGTATATGACATCTGGTGAACAAAAGGCTGACCAGACTCCAAGCTAAACCTGTAGGTAACCTACATAAGCATGTAGCTATGCTGCTACGCATCAACACAGAGAGCTTTTATTAACATTAAATCCGTTTTGATCCTTTTAGAGACAGACACCGATACAATAGGCACTCACCCGCTGGAATTTTGGTGCCGAGTGCTCACTGGAGTGGGTGAGATTGAAAATGAAGGTGGCTGACACAGAAGGACTGATTCGCAAAGCTTTTTCTATGAGTAGGTGTAAACTACTCCTGGCTGAGGAATAAACTACTCCAGGCTTAGGAAAGAGTTGCACCAAACTAAACAGGCCTAATGCACAAAGCGTTTTTAAAGAGTAGGTGTTACTCCAGGCTTAGGAAGGAGTTAAACTGGACTATCTTCACAAAATATTTTGTATGAGTAGCTGTAAATTACTCCAGGTTTAGGAATGAATTACTTCTGATTTAAGAATGAGTTACACCTGACTATCCAGGGCTAATACACAAAGCATTTTCAAAGAGTAGATTTTACTCCAGGCTTAGGAATGAGCTACACCCAAATATCCATGCAGGATTCACAGAACAATAAGGAGTAGGTGTTAGCCCATGTTTAGAAATGAATCACTCTAGGTTTAGGAATAAGTCACACCAGACTATCCAGGCCTGATACACAACGCTTTTTCTATGAACAGGTGTGATTTACCCCAGGTTTAGGAATGAATTACTCCAGGCTTTGGAATGAGTTGCACCAAACTTAACAGACCTGATACACAAGGTGTTTTCAAAGAGTAGGTGTTATTCCAGGCCTTTTTTAAACATTCCTCCAGGCTTAGGTTCAAGTTACATCGGACTATGCAAGCCTGGTTCACAAAGCATTTTCTGTGATTACGTATCAATTACTCCAGGCTCTGGAATGAGTTACACCAAACTAAACAGGCCTGATACACAAGGTGTTTTTAAAGAGTAGGTGTTATGCCAGGCTGTTTTAAAACATTACTCAAGGCTTAGGTTCAAGTTACACCAGACTATGCAGGCCTGGTTCACAAAGCATTTTCTGTGATTACGTATCAATTACTCGAGATTTAGGTTTGAGTTACATATGACTGTCCAGACCTGATTTAAAAAATGTTTTCTAAGAGAAGGTGTTACTTCAGTCATAGGAAAGAGTTGCACCCGACTTTCCAGGCCTGATAAAAAAGAGTTTTTGAAAAGACAGGTGTGAATTTTTCTAACGTTAGTAATGAGTTACATCTGAGCATCTGTTCCACAAAGCATTTTCAAGGCGGATGTTACTCAAGGCTTAGAAATGAGTTACTCCCGACTATCCAGGCCAGATTCACAAATCATTGTTAGGTGTAGGTGTAAGTTATTCCAAGCCTAAGTGAGACTGTTCAAGACGTATTTACTCATGGTGTCTGTGAGTAAGTATGTCTTACTTCCGTTAAGTACTCACACGTGATAGTGTGTGAATCATACCTGGATATTGAGTGTAACTCACACCTATGCCTGGAGTTCGACACACCTACTCACAGTAAATACATTCTGAACTGGACCTTACGGGCTCATTGCTGCTATGGCGCATGCGCAAGCGAGCCCCGTTGTGGCCTTCGTTACTGGGTCTAGCAAAGAAAAGAGCCAAGAAGCAGGTGTGGTAGCCCCGTGGGGCTACACCTGCAACCAGGACTCCCAGACTATCCATTTCCAGCCCTCCCAGTACAAAGCCAGGGTGGGGTGGCTCAGACAGCCAGCGGGGCGCACCCGCCCCTCAGGGACCCAGGTCTGCGTGACATGGCCCACCTTCGGAGTTCGACAGAACCCCCCAGTCCTCAAAGCCAGGCTACGTGAAAAGAGCACCATCCCAAATATAGGGCGACCAGGCGTTCCGGATTTGCCGGGACAGTCCCGCCTTTGCACCAGCTAGACAAAGGGTTTAAAAACAGACGTTTGTATTTATTCCCCGAGTGCCTCGTCTTTCTTTCTGTATTGATTAGCGCTGTCATTCTGTGCCCGTCGGATGATCTTGACTTAGTCGAAATGTCCCGGTTTTTGGCTTTCAAAATCTGGTCACCCGACCCAAATACTGACAGGGTTTCCCATCATTTTGAGTAAAGCTGTACCCTCATGCTTTCCGGATTTACAAAAATATCCCCCCCCACAAAAAAACTGCATTGGGTGAACCCCTGACCACCGGGGAGGCTCAGAAACAGGGAGAGGCTAATTTCTCTCTTTAACCAGGGTCATCGTCCACCTCTCCTCAGAAAGATGAATGGCTGAGTCAGCCCCCTTTCCGGTGCTACCGTGTGAGTGAACGTGAGGCACCCCACCAGTGAGAAACCTCTGGCTCTCTCTGGTCAGGGCAACCGTCCAACTCTCCTCAGAAAGATGAATGGCTGAGTCAGCCCCCTTTCCGGTGCTACTGTGTGAGTGAACGTGAGGCTCTCCACCAGTGAGAAACCTCTTGTTGTCTCTGATCAGGGCCACCGCCCTTCTCTCCTCAGAAAGATGAATGGCTGAGTCAGCCCCCTTTCCGGTGCTACCTTGTGAGTGAACGTGAGGCTCCCCACCAGTGAGAAACCTCTTGCTGTCTCTGACCAGGGCTATCATTCACCTGCCCCCAAAAAGACGAAATGCCAAGTCAGACTCTGCAGTTTTCTACTTTGAACCTACCAAACACCTTGAGGTGACTGAGCCCTGTGACCTGCAGGTTACTCACACATTTCTGTAGCTCGTGTCTAGTCCTGGTCTATTAACTTTCACCAGGATTGGAACCTGTGTGGATTCATCCTTCTCAGCATCACGTCCATTAATAATTGTGTGTTACCTTACTTGACAAGTACCAAGAGACCTGCGGAGATCTCTGCGGCACGAGCATGGACCCACTGAATTAGCCGAATATGCCTGGAAGCCGTGGCCTGTCGGCTCCCTGCAGCTGTCTGCAGCAGGCGCCTGGACCCGCTGAGCTGCGGTGATGTCAGCACCAGGTGCCCCCATTACTCAGTCATTCCTGGTGGCGGTGGTGCGGGGTGCTGGCTCCGCTGTGCGTGTTTACAACCACAGCGCCTGGGTGTTTGCAAACACAGCCTTCGCCTCAGCCCTGTGCACCAAAACACTCATTAGGGCTTATTTATAGCCGGAGAAAACACGGGCGCGGTGCCAACGGCAACATCTTCTGTGCTGGCAACACGGGGCGCAGGCTGCTGCATGGTGCCAACGCGCACCAGTGCCAACATGTGCTAACGTGACACACACACACCGCCCGACCAAAACCAGCACCGCCGTGGGGCACACGCGCAACACGAGCCGGCAACACAAAACACAAGGCACTACACACAATGTAGCAACAACCAGAAAGTGGTGCAGAACGTAACGAACAATGCGGAAGGAATAAACCGTATAAAATAAACCGTGTAAGCCACCTGTATCAACAGCTGCGGAGCTCACGGCAACACACACAACCCTCGCCTAGTGCCAGGTGTGAACAGGGAGGAAAGTGCGCAGACACCACGGGGGTCTGTCTTACTGTATAGTTAACACCCCCCTTCTCGCACTTGTATCAGGAGTAAAGTGCCCAGAAACCACAAGGTGCCGATATCGGTGCGTACGCACACTTCCGCTGACACATTTTACTTCCGGTCCATGCCTCAGCCGCGGATGTGTAGCCCCCGTCCCCAATAAATATCTAAGGATGGGATGTCTGGTTGGGAGGCGTG
Source organism: Calotriton arnoldi (assembly GCA_963921515.1). Lineage (NCBI taxonomy): Eukaryota > Metazoa > Chordata > Amphibia > Caudata > Salamandridae > Calotriton > Calotriton arnoldi. The sequence goes on from CAWUFW010001250.1 coordinate 2,825,741, forward strand.
GGGCATTGGAAGAGAGTCCTACCCGTAAATGTACAAACAATTAAACTTAAGCATTCATTCATTGCTAGTGACAGATTAAAAAACATGCCCCGGGGAGGTGGCGGTCCCCGGGGCTGCGGGAGGGCCGCGTGCCCTCCTGCATATAATTTACATAGCCCTGGGGAGGTGGCGGTCCCTGGGGCTGTGGGGGCCCCACTACATAAATAAATTGCCCCCGGGACTTGGCCCACCCGGCGGCTTTGAAAACGAAGCGCTGGAGACCGCGCTTCGTTTTTTTAAATTTTCAGACGCATTTGTGCACCCGGTGCTACCCCGCCCGATAATGTAAAAAAAAAAATGCTTTTTTGGGGCCTGGGGATCCCTGTGGGACCCCCTGAGCAGGCCTGGGGGGTCAGGGTGTTTTTACCCTGCCCCCTTATCTTGTTTTTTTACCTTTATTTTCCCTTTTTCTTTCTTCCTTGGTCCAAGGCACAAGATGGCTGCCAACACTTCCTCGTTTGAAGTGTTGGCAGCCAATTAGAGCCAAGCTCGTGCTCGGGGGGTTAGGCTCCGCCCAGATATTGAAACTTTTTATTTTTTGAATTTCTCAGGAACTACTGAACAGATTTACACCATTGAACAAAAAGGACTCTTTCTGAACAAAGGGCTACCTTTTTGCCAAATTTGGTGTAATTCCGTTCAGCAGTTCGGGCTGTACCTTTGTCTAAAGTTTCCTATGGAACATAACATGGGGAAAACGCGTTTTGGGACCCCCCTTTTTTATCGGCCCCCGCTTGGCGAATCACCCCGAAACTTTCAAGACAGGAGCTGACCGGAGCTGATCACTAGTTTTGAAAATTTCGCGAAGATTCGTCAACCGGCGCCAAAGTTATTGGGAAAACAAAAAAACGCTTTTCCTATGGAAACTAGGTCCTAACCATAACTACCTACTGGCGACCGCCAGTAGGTTATATATATATATATATATATATATATATATATATATGTAGTTATAGTTAGGACCAAAGTCTCCATATGAAAAGCTTTTTTGTTTTGAAAATAACTTTGGTGCCGCTTGACGAATCTTCCCGAAATTTAAAAAAACGTCCCCTTTTTGATTTAGCTGCTGTGTTGAAGCTTGAGTTCTGGAGTGATCCGTCAATTGAGGGTCATTTTTGAACAAGACTACAGCCCGAACAGCTGAATGGAATTACACCAAATTTGGCAAAAGGCTAGATGTTGGTCCAGGCAGCTTGCTTTTTGTGATTTGGTGTAAATCCGTTCAGTAGTTTCAAAGATATTTAAGTTTAAATAATATAGATATCTGGAGCCCAACAGCCTACGAAGACCCTACTGAAATTTGATTGGCTGCCAACACTCTAACCAGGAAGTATTGGCAGCCATCTTGGGACTCGGCTTGAAGGCAAGTCCCACAGCAAAACCAAAAAAAAGAATATATATAGCGATGTCATCAGTGATGTCACTGACCATGTCATGAGTGATGTAATATGTGACATCATCAGCAGGGCATTGCGGGGGCGCGAGTTATAGTTAGCGCAACTAACTATAACAGCCGAATTTCTCTGGTTTTGTACGAGTGAAATGTCAAACTAACTATAACGTTCCTGAAACCTGTGTTTTTTTCAGTGAATTTCTAAGGTTTTTTAAATGCTAATTTTTAACTATAACGTCCCTGAAACCTATGTTTTTTTCAGTGAATTTGAAAGGTTTTTTAAATGCTAATTCCTAACTATAACGTCCCTGAAACCTCTGGTTTTTTCAATGAATTTCTAAGGTTTTTTAAATGCTAATTTCTAAATATGCCCACATAGGTAGGACATGTGCAGAAAGTTGAAGAAAGGAGCAGAAAGAAGCAAGAGAAGTGCAGAAAGAACCAACAGAGGTGCAGAAAGAGGCCTACTTTGACTGTACCTTACAACAGACTCATACAAAGTAGCCTAATCACTAATCCTTCTCCCAAGATGTCTTAAACCTTACTTTTCTCTTGAAGGTTCACTAATAATCGACTGCTCAGAATTTTAGGCCTACCTACCAAATATAAAACAACAATCCTAAGCATATAACTATTGTAAGTCAGACCAAGTTTGTGAAGGTATGCATGCGTTTCTCTGCTTTTACCGAGTGACATGTTACATAAAAATAAACATAGATATACTTGAATACCTGTGTTTCAAACAGCATACTCTGTAAATATGTGTAAAAAAGGTGTATGTATTTCTTTCTGAATCAATGAAAAGAAGGGGGGACCAGGAGCCAGTTATGGTCCAGTGCCTGTGCTCCTAATGTTAAGACGTCTATTCAAAACAAAGTGGCACTGTTCCAAAGGAGGGGTGTCATGTGTCGCCCACTAAATACAGAAACGAGAGGAAAAACAGGGGAGAGGGAGAAAAAACGAAAGACAAGGGTGTCCTAGGTGCTAGGACCCACTAGTTAGGCAGACGTATGGACGGGGTAGGTGGACTCGAGCTGGCACCCGAAACTAACTCCCGGTAAGGTGCGGGTATCCTACGTTCCCTAGCCTATGGAACATTACTCCCACAATTGTTAGGTCTTGATCAGGAGCGGTCTCAACTATTTAGTTGTAGCCACACTGTAGGGTACACAGCAGCTGGCCCGCCCTGACACCCGTAGAGGGTACCAATTATGTATTCACCTTATTTTCACGTGCACTTTACCTTTGTCTTCTTGGTCCTGAAGAAGCGCCAGGGATCTTTGACCACATAGGCGCAAAACATGTCGACCTCTTTAGCTTTTTAGTTACCAGGGCACATTGAGCCTATTGGGGTAACATTCTAACCTACAGGGTTTTTTACTCTGTCAGGGGAACCTTCACATTAAACACTTTTTATGGTTACCCCTAGACAGTTTTAACCCACATTGCACGCATGTCACCGCCCTCCATATAGGACCCACCCCACACACCTGCATGCATCATACGACATTTCTCTAAAAAGATCTCTGCCAAAGCGACCCTTCGGGGGACCTGTAGGGCATTGCAGCGCCGGCCCAATGAGGAGCACTGCCCGATGATGAAGCAAGCCATCCTTCGGGGTGTGTGAGGGCAACAAGAGGCAAGACTTGTTCTTCCCTCTAACTAGTGGGTCCTAGCACCTAGGACACCCTTGTCTTTCGTTTTTTCTCCCTCTCCCTCTCTCGTTTCTATATTTGGTGGGCGACACATGACACCCCTCCTTTGGAACAGTGCCCCTTTGTTTTGAATAGATGTATTTCTTTCTGCTCATAATACAGGGCACATGGGTATTCAGTAGTATATTTGAGGGGCTCTATAACACCTTTATACATAAGACATGTCTGCCTGTGCAACTGAATGACAGAGCAGAACTGAGAACATTGAACCACCTATAGAAGAAGCTACAGGCTTTTTAAGCCACCATCTTCAGATGCATAACACATATGAGAATACATATACAAGTAGACATATACCTCAGTCACAAGAGCACACAGACCTTTAAACTTGACAGCTTGCACTTCACATTTGAGTACAGAAAGAGGCGAGAGAAGTACAGAAAGAAGCAAGAGATGTGCAGAAAGAAACAAAAGAAGTGCAGAAAGAAGGAACAGAGGTGTAGAAAGAGGCAAGAGGGGTGCAGAAAGAGGGAAGAGGGGTGCAGAAAGAGGTAAAAGGGGTTCAGAAAGAAGCAAGAGAGGTGCAGAAAGACGGATGAGGGGTGGAGAAAGAGGCAAGAGGGGTACAGAAAGAAGCAAGAGAGGTACAGAAAGAAACAAAATAAGTGCAGAAAGAAGCAACAGAGGTGCAGAAAGAGGCAAGCGGAGTGCAGAAAGAGGATAGACGGTTGCAGAAAGAAGTAAAAGGGGTGCAGAAAGAAGCAAGAGAGGTGCAGAAAGAAACAAAAGAAGTACAGAAAGAAGGAACAGAGGTGCAGAAAGAGGCAAGAGGGGTGCAGAAAGAGGCAAGGGGGTGCAGAAAGAGGGAAGAGGGGTGCAGAAAGAGGTACAAAGGGTGCAGAAAGAAGCAAGAGAGGTGCAGACATAAGCAAGAGAAGTGTAGAAAGAAGCAACAGAGGTGCACAAAGACGGATGAGGGGCTGAGAAAGAGGCAATCGAAGTGCATAAAGAAGCAATAGAGATGAAAAAAGGGGGAAGAGGGGTGGAGAAAGAGGCAAAAAGGGTGCAGAAAGAAGCGAGAGGTGCAGAACGAAAGAAAAGAAGTACAGAAAGAAGTAACAGAGGTATAGAAAGAGACAGGAGGGGTGCACAAAGAGGGAAGAGCGGTGTGAAAGAGGCACGAGGAGTGCAGAAAGAAGCAAGAGGAGTGAAGAAAGAAGCAACAGAGGTGCAGAAAGAGGCAACAGGGGTACAGAAAGAGGGTGGATGGGTGGAGAAAGAGGCAAGGAGGTACAGAAAGAAGCAAGAGAGCTGTAGAAAGAATCAGAAGAAGTGCGGAAAGAAAGAACAGAGGTGCAGAAAGGGGCAAGAGGGGTACAAAAAGAGAAAAGAGGGGTGCAGAAAGAGGCAAAAAGGGTGCAGAAAGAAGTGAGAGGTGCAGAAAGGAATTGAGTTGCAGAAAGAGGCAAGAGGGGTGCAGAAAGAGGGAAGAGGGGTGCAGAAAGAGGTAAAAGGGGTTCAGAAAGAAGCAAGAGAGGTGCAGAAAGACGGATGAGGGGTGGAGAAAGAGGCAAGAGGGGTACAGAAAGAGGGAAGAGGGGTGCAGAAAGAGGTAAAAGGGGTGCAGAAAGAAGCAAGAGAGGTGCAGAAAGTGTCATAAGGTTTCTGCACATACACAGAGCTATGCACAGGATAATGGGACCCCGGAATACAGTGGTTTGCCTACCATATACCGTAGCACCCAAAAACCCCAACCCAACTAGCTTAGCATCCCATTAGCACCCAAGTACCAATGATTGGACAACCCAGAACACGGTATCTTTATCTCAGGACTCGCAGAAGCAAGAACACTCTTTCGTCACTCACTCGTACTTGTCCACAAGGTGCGTAGGAAGAGACACTGGATAGGTTAAAATGTTTATTCCAACTTACGTGCTCTAATGTACAGTACACGTGTCAGCACTAATAGCATAATGCATATGACTAATATAAGCAGCATGGTTACAATTCCATAGAATACAAACGGGGAAAGCATTTCATAACTCAGTGGATAAATGTCTAAATAACATTACCACCCTCCCCGTGCAGTAAGATAGTTTATTATAAAAATAGAAGACCTCTGGGCTTTGACTAGCGAACCCTCATACCTCGGTCTCTAGATGCAGAACTACATCAGCAGACAATCACAGCTCTTCTCCCTGGAAAGGATTCCTCCAAGTCTTAAGCGCCAGTAAAAACTGCAGTATTAAAGGCACACAAAGTTTCATGGCATTTGCGCCTAATGTTATGTCTGGGTGCGCGAGACTGGCCATATCAGGAAGAACCGAAATACATTGTTATGCGACCTTGTACATGTTGTGCAGTCTGAGCCCAAATCGAAAAAGAGAAAAGGTGAAAGACAGAAAATGCAGACAGCGCAAAAGAACTTGGCAAGAGCAAAGGGCGAGGGAGCCCTGGCTCAGTGTAACGTGTGCAAAGAAAAGCAGCATGGCAGCTAGGCCTAGGCCAACATAACAAGGCAGGCAACAAACCACAAGACACCCTCCCTGGTCAGTCCGGCGGCCAAGACAGAGATCCAATAAAAAATCCGGTGCAGCACAGGGAGCGCCCAAACGGCGAAAAACAAGTCAATCCATGAAAGTGTAAGTGCAGAAAAAAGCCATACCCTCCAAAAGGGCATCATTGGAATCGTCGAAAAACATAGATGCCATCCAATCCATGAGATCAAAAGAGCAGGAATGCTCCTCAGCAGAGGGAGCATCCAAAAGCAATGCGGGACAACTTGCGTGATAAACGAAACAGCTTTGTTGTAGGAGATCCTGGGCAGCTGCCCAGATATCCCATTGCGCCAAAATCCCCAGTGCAGCCGCACGCGCCATACAGCCGGCAACGGAACAGTCCTGCTCATGGGCCTCTAAGGGACCCATCAACTGAACAAAATCCGGAACAGACAATGACGAATTGGAGAGGCAATAATCCAAGGTCCAGGTGAAAGGACAGCGGATGCAAGTCATTACAGGTTGCACGCAAGTGAAATACGCAAAGCGAAAGGAAAGAGTATATGACACACTCAGTGTCGCCAATGGCAAGACACCAAAACCAGCCAAAAGGCGCTCACGGAGCAGCTGGAGGCGTTCTGGATTGAGCAGGTCCCATCGGGGAGCAGCCATTGCGCATAAAACAAATTAATAACAGGACACCAGCCGCCAAAGCGATGATCAACGGGAAACCGCCAAAGACGCTGGAAAAAATAGAATGAATAAAAGCCGGGATGACACCAAAAATAGTTTGGAAGGAGGACACCAAACCAGACCCCACGACTTTAAAAAAGTGTACTAGACCCTCTGTGTTAGATGCGTTAAAAATACGATGAATTAACTCCCCAAAATGTTGGGGGAGATTAGTGTTCAAAAGGGCCTGTATTTCACTGTGGGTACTCGCCACCTGGAGAATGAATGTCTCCCGGGCGGACGTGAGCATAACTTCCTCGTTCAATAATAGTGCCTTTATTCTGCTTAGTCTATTGAAATCTGCCTCCATGGTAGGGATGGAAGGCCAAATAGAGATATCAACCTTGCCATGAGGGGGAGGAAAAAGCACATTTTTGCAGCAGACAACCCTGTGCGAAACTGTTACAATGTAAGGAATGCCAGCCTGCAGGCCACAACAGTTTTCGTTATTTAAAAGTAAATAACTACCATTGGAAAGGAGAGTGAAAGTAGGAGAAATAACAGGAGCAGGAATACCTTTCAGCACACAAGCAAGATTAGGAGCGGAAACGCTACATGAGCCATGCAATTTAATGTGTTTACAAATAAGCGAATGACCCATAGTCGAGTCGCAGGACTCCCCGTGAGAAAAACTTCCTTGCCGTCCCGAAGGCATTTATACATGAAAGGCAAGGACCAGAGTTCATGCAGGAAAGCACTGCCCAAGGGCTGGTAACGGCCCACAGGATAATGTTTCATGCACGAGTCAAATTCAAACAAGGAAAAAGGTAAAGCGATAACCCCATGAACTAGCCACACAGCAGAATCGAGTTCTGCAACAGAGAACGGCAAAGGATCCATCTTTTCGATATGTAATAGAGTGTAAGTTGCATCTTTCATGGACATGAATTGCTGTTTGTCAGTTAAATTAAAAGGTAGAAACAAGGCAGAGGTGTTCAAAAAATGCCAAGGAACTTTACCTAACTTGAGCGTTTGTAAAGTCCATGCAAACTGCATAACTGAGCGCAATTGATTCTGACCATGATATAACACAGAAACATCATCTTGTACAATATCAACAACAGAGGACATAATATTCTCTAAAGTGTAAATGCGAGAAGACAGGGTATTAATACTATTGTCAACAACAGCAAGCACCTTTTCCAAATTTGCTTGATCTATTTCCCGAAGACGGGAAGCAGCTTCAATTTGTGATAGCTTCCAGAGTTCATTATACGTTTCATAAATGAATCTCTTAGGTCGGGGACCACGAGGTCCCAAAACAAAGTCGGACAGATCAATATTGCCTGAAAGGAGGGACAAATGTTGTTTAACAGAATCAAGGGACGAATGTTGCAGCCATTGTTTGCATAATTTACCAACAGAATATGTAGTGACAGTACGGGAAGCAGTAAATCTCGGATCAGGCCTTCCCTGTGTGTAGCCAGTACCTGAGTCATGAAAACGCATTTGACATGCATTAGATGATATAGGCCATACCAACCAGGGTGACTGATCCAGTTCGGAAACATTAAATGAATTATTCTGTAACAGAGCCTGTAGGGTCGTCAGGGACAGGTTAAAACGTGAGCTATCATTGGGAAAACTCGACAGGGATGGAATTGAGGGCGAGTTTAATTGTTTAGTGGTAGCTAAGCCCCAACACGTAGTCTGATAGATGGAAGCATTTAGGAACATAATTTGGGTAGGGATGAGGCAAGCACGATTCAATGCCTCGGTTCCCTGTACCTGCCATGGTTTGGAGCCCCAAATAGATTTCAAATCTACTGTAGTCTCCCAGTACTCATAACCACCCACAGCTAGGGCACTTAAAAAGGAACCCGAATAAAGCAATTTGGTGTGTGTTAACATAATTTTCTGAGTTGATGTGGTATTAAGTCTAAAATAATAGGATGCAGGGTTCGACCGATTAAAATCAGTAAAATAGGTAAACTTATTTCGAAGAGTTTGTGAGCTACCTGGCAAGGGGTTTGGACAATGTTCCCATTGGGTGTAGTTAACAGAACTACGCAGGGCACTTGGTTTATGGAGAAAATGATTACCCCAATGTTGGTAACAATACAAATTGGCATAATTCGCAGAATTCATATATAAATCTTCAGCATTAAAAGATGCATAATATTTTAAATCGGCAAACAATGCTTCAACGGCATGCACATCCCAACCATCAGAATGAATGTTATTTTGTACTACATCACCCATTGAAACACGAAGGACATTAGGTACATTAATAATTTCTGTCGGACCATGGATTTGATAGTTCACTGCATCCCATACGATGCCATCAGCAACTGGAAAAGCTGAAATGTTCACAAATGTGTGGTCACGCTTCATGATGTGAGACGAGGAATGAGGAGCCAAAGTTCCAGAAACATAGTCTACAGCAGAGCGTTCAGGTAAATAGTGACCATTGATTAGTAGAAAAAACACTGTGACAAAGCCAATGGACATGAACAGAAAAATCAAGAAAAGTACCAACCAGATGTATGTCCAGGGTGGAATCAAAAAATTGTCTCTAAACCAGGATACAAAAACACTGAACTTGGATGGGACTTTTGAAGATGTAGAATCCGAATCAAAGGAATAACGAGTCGGGCTCAGTGGCGTTATTGGTTGATGTGCCACCGATTCAGATGCAGGATAAGTATACTCGTCCTCGTCGATATTGGTGGAGAGTTGGGGATCAATTGTAGTTTCAGGCAAATCAACCATCTCAATTACAGCATCAGCGACCGTTCGAGTAGATGGGCCACGAACATATGTCCGATAAATGGCAGGACAAGAGACCGCTGGTGTGACACTATTCAGGATCGGCCAGGCGCTGTAGCTTGACATTTTCCACTGAGATGTATCTGTTCTCCTTGCGACCAGGAAGCGGTGGTAAAATGACTGTACGTGTTCCCTTCAAGCCCAGAACTGGAACCGGTGCACGAAAAGAGGGGCCGAATTCTTTTTTGTTTTCAACCTTCTCTCGAACCAGTTCTCCAACCTTTGGAAGCCAGCCGGCTACCGGAATCTGCAACGCAGGGTCTGTGGCTGAAGGCAAATGTGTAGTTGCAAGTTTGTCTCGGGCTTCTTGTAAGTCCTGTAACATAGCAGAATGGTTATCTACATCAAACTTGGCGGATTGCGCCGCGATGTCTGGACCCTCAAGGTCAGGCACAAACATTCTTATGCCAAAGAGCATTTCGTATGGGGTCCGCCCACCCAGAGGTCTTCTAGGGAGATTATTAAGTGCACGCTGAACGGTATACAAGTGGGCCAGCCAGTTCCTGCCAGTACCTATAACTCTAGCTGTTAAGGATTGCTTTAAGTCACGGTTCATTCGTTCAACGATAGAGTTGCCCTCAGGCCTATACGGAGACGAAAATTTCACCCGCACCCCAAGCGAAGCCATTGCATCCTTGTAAGCCCTAGAGGCAAACGCTGGACCTTGGTCCGAATGGAAGGTGCCGCATGCGAAAATTCCCACAAAGACACGCAAATCCCTGATTACATTTCGAGCGTCAGCACTACGTTGTGGCCAGACCCAGAGGAACCGTGTGCACGAGTCCACTGCTACTAAAATGTATTTATAGGCAGTGTCTGATGAGAATGGACCGCAGTGATCCAAGTAAACACACCCAAAGGGTCTGTTAGCAATGCAGAGCGGGGTCTGTGGAGGGCGTGTTACCGTGGAAGGCTTAATCTGTTGACAAACATCGCAAGAAAGCACAAAAGCACGGGTGTCTTTATACAATCCACGCCACCAATAACGCTGCTGCAAGATGGAAACTGTAGCTGACACACCTGCATGAGCAGAAGCCATGCCTTCGTGTGCAGCTGATATCAAGGCACTCCTGCGGTCCGCGTTGGGGATCAGCCGATCTCCAACGTCAGGTATTGTTACATAAGGAACCTGTTCGGGACTTAACTTGTAAGAATACTTGGAAGGAAAACCTGTAGGGTAATTAACACCTTCCTTTGTTGCAGCAATAGCTGCTAGAATAACAGAGTCAATTTTAGACATGGACCTGGTAACCGCTGCTACTGAACACGTGACTACTGCTGAACGGGCAGCTTCATCTGCCAGATCGTTACCAATAGCGTGTGCGCCCACCCGCTGATGGCCTAAGGTGTGTACCACCTGTGTGAGGGGCAGACGTTGTTGCAATTCTGCCACTCGAACCCAAAGCATTTTATGCTTAATTGTGCTCCCTTTGCGTCTTTGTAGTCGTTTTTCGACCAGAAAAACAGATTGTCATTGTAAGATTGTACACAGTAGAAGGAATCACATACAATAAGAGTGGTCTCATCCTGAGAAGCGAACTCAAGTGCAAGTAGCAATGCATGCAGCTCGGCCAATTGTGCGGTACTATCTCCAAGTGTGCGAGTATGCACTACAGAGGATTTGAACTTTCCATCTACAAAGGAACCCGCAACAATAGCACATGCAGCTGAATAAGCGTGCTTGGACCCAGTGGCCGGTTGCGCCGAACCATCGGTGTAGATCACACATTTGTAATCCTCAAGCGGTAGTAAAAACAAAGGAGGAGGATGAACGAATTCATACTGCAAAAACTCCTGAGTCTGAAGAGAAGAATCAAAAACAAAAGTGACGTCCGAAGACGTCAAGGATGTAGCCCATTGTATCCAACGGGGATGCATTGCTTTTGAGTTCGGTACACTTGCCTTTGTTACTGCCTCTAGGGCAGGACAGGGTGTTACCACCAGAATCCGCTTTCCCTGTGCCAGTGCGCGTTCTTTTAGAATCGCCATTTGCACTGCAGTTAGAACTTTTTCGACAGATGTAAAGCGTAATTCAGCGGAAGTGTACAGATGCGACTTGTATGCGATGGGTACTGTATCACCTTCATTAAAGGTTAAGTATGTGAATCCCACCGCCCCGGAATTATTCTAATCACCAAGTTTGTGTGGTTATCACGAGTCAAAAGATATTTAGACTCCAATAGGTCTGTCTGCAAAGACTGCAGAATCGAGGTATGCTCAGGCAGCCAGCAAGACCTTGAATAAGTAGGTTGTATCAAAGCATACAAAGGCTTGATACGCTGGGCATATTCGGGAATGTAAGTACGCCCGAAATTCAGGAAACCCAGCAAAGACTGAAGTTTCTTCAGAGTATTTGGGGGCACAAATGTGCACATTCTTCCAAGAAATGGGGGCTAAGCCCTTACCTTCGTTATTGAGCTCATAGCCCAAGAACAGAACGGTAAATTCAGCAATGTGTGACTTAGCAAAGTTAAATTTGTAACCCTGCTCCGCAAATTCAAGAATAATGCGGTCCACTCGGGACAGATGCTGATATAACTCGTCGTCTGTCAGATAGATGTCATCTACGTACGAACATGCGTCTGGATCAATGTCATTTAACAAAGAAACAACACGGGCGGCGAATATACCCGGACTATTTTTGTAGCCCATGGGTAAACGCCAGAACTGGAATAATTTACCACCGGAAGTGAATGCGGTCCATTGACCACTCTCCGGGGCTAGGTTGTGCGTGTAAAAACCGTTTGAAAGGTCAAGTGTCGTTTTATATTTTTTACGAACAAGACTGTCTACAAGCGCAGAACTATGTGTATTCTGTACCGCAAAGTTCCGACAATGGGAATTTAAATGCCGGTAATCCAAAACTAAGCGGTACGATCCATCGGGTTTAGAAACCACGAAAAGGGGATTGTTCATAGGTGATACGCATGGTTCGATTACTCCCTGATATTCCAACTGTGTCAGAATTTCGGAGACGGGGCCTTTTGCCTGCCGTTTGATGGGATATTGGGGTTGTGGCTGCGGTAGTGACCGCAAAGGTATTGCATGAGGAGGTGATTCTTCATCCCATCCCACATGGTTGCGGTATAACGCTGGTGCCAGGTACACAGCCCACTCAGCTGCAAGTGCTTCAGCTTTGTCTTTTGGGACATGCCGTGAAAAGCTTGGAAGGATTACCTCCTCTCCTTTATGTGCAGCTAAAACGAATGGGGGTGGCCAATCCACCTCTGCTAACAAAATGTCATATGAAGAGGTTAGATTTTCCCAAAAATCCCTTTTATTTCACGCGGTATGTCACCTTCAATTTGGATGACTATGTTGTAAAGTCTGTCAGGGGTGCCACTCTCGTGTCAGCTGTCTCTACAGTAACGAATGTTTCAGTTGCTGTCGCCTCCATATGAGGACGTAGCGCCTCCCGCACTATGGTAACTTCCGCGGCGCTGTCTAGGAGGGTCACTGCCCACGTCCAATTCTGGAGTCTCGTTCTCACGGTCTGTGGCATATTTCGCTGTTACAGCGGCAACTTTTTTCTTCTGAAATTGCGGTCGAGAAAGGTGAAAGTCTTCTGCTTTCCCTCTGACTTGTTGTCGAGGTTGGTCTCGCTCCTGGGGAGCCTCTCGGCCCCTTCCTCTATCTTGCCGTCCTCCTCCACCAGCCTGTGACGACGTCTGGGCCTGTGAAGAACGAGGAGAACGTGTATCAGAGCTCTGAAACCTTTCTGGTGATTTAATTCTCGACCTATCACGTAAATCATAAGTACGTTCAGAAGAAACCGAAACTGGGGAAGCGCCTCTCGACCCCGGCTTCTTTTGTTGCTTACCCTGTTTTTTCTGTCTCCAACTCTTTTTAGTGAAGACTGGTCTATCATCTTTCTCAGATGTACTTTTTGTTTGTGTAATTTGTGGTTGCGATTGAGTTTGCATTTTTACAAAAGGCTTGTTGCCTAGGCTATTTCTTCCAATCGTTTTATAAGCCCAGGCTATAATTTTCGGTAATTCGCGGGGCCTGTCCAACTCTGGGACCAAAGCCAAAGCATTCGCTACTTGAAAGTTCATAGCATCGCCCTTGACATTTCCAAGGATCAGTTCAGCTACTACATCAAACACTCCCACTAGTCTCATCCCTAATTCCACAGCCGCTTCAGGGCCATGTTCGTCCTGTACTTTTTTAATTACAGAGGGTAGAACCGTCATGGAAGGAGTACCAAAACATTTTGAATAAACTGCTGCGAATACCTTACCCCAATTTTCACATGATGTCAAATCGGGGATTAAGTCTTTTGGCAAACTTATCGTAAGGATGCGGTGTTTATCCACTGGGGACGTATGTGGAAACACCGCTTCTATCTGATCGAACTTTTCGGCAAGCCAGTAAGGATAATCATCCTTACTTTGTGGACGTTTGCCCATCACAGAATTTACCATGACAGGACTTATGGTCACTCCAGCTGCAACAGCTGGTTGGCCAGCGACTACAGGGGCAGCTCCATGTAGGCTACCTGTAACGTATGTCACTAAGGCTCGATGCACTCGCACCAGTTCGGTATGCATAGTGCGCAGTTCCGCAATCGGTAATGCCAGATAATTTGGATGCGGGGTATACCCGGCCAATACAGGCCAAGTGGCCCCCTGAATTGATAAGGGGCCTAGACGAACTGCGGTTGTTGGTTGTGGGAGGGCGCCATTAAACCAAACACGGTGCTGCCAAGCCGTGAGAGGCACTTCAAGATTGGTATAGGGTCGATAGGCAGCAGGAATAGCGGTGGGTTTATATTCATGAAACAGTTTATCACCTGCATCCACCGCCTCAAAAGTGATCCAAGTGTAAAACACTTCAAAGTGATAAGCCGGATCGGCTTGAACCACAAAGACCAACTCGACCCCAGCATCGGGCACTCCGTATACACCTAGGTGTTCTCGGAGTGGTCCTCGGCTATGTGCAGCTATCGCCACACCAGCCATAACTAAACAATTGTATTCGACAACCTAACAGGGAGCACAAAATGGGTTATTTATGTAACCTTTTTTAATAACTTCAAGCTTGAAAGAACCTATAAAGCGTTCAATATAGGAGGTATCACCGTCACTTACGCCTCCGGAAGCGTACGTGAGGGTTTTGTGGACAAGCACAAGTACTACTCAAGCATCTCGCAGATAAGCAGCCCCACGGTGGTCGCGCCATGTCATAAGGTTTCTGCACATACACAGAGCTATGCACAGGATAATGGGACCCCGGAATACAGTGGTTTGCCTACCATATACCGTAGCACCCAAAAACCCCAACCCAACTAGCTTAGCATCCCATTAGCACCCAAGTACCAATGATTGGACAACCCAGAACACGGTATCTTTATCTCAGGACTCGCAGAAGCAAGAACACTCTTTCGTCACTCACTCATACTTGTCCACAAGGTGCGTAGGAAGAGACACTGGATAGGTTAAAATGTTTATTTCAACTTACGTGCTCTAATGTACAGTACACGTGTCAGCACTAATAGCATAATGCATATGACTAATATAAGCAGCATGGTTACAATTCCATAGAATACAAACGGGGAAAGCATTTCATAACTCAGTGGATAAATGTCTAAATAACATTACCACCCTCCCCGTGCAGTAAGATAGTTTATTATAAAAATAGAAGACCTCTGGGCTTTGACTAGCGAACCCTCATACCTCGGTCTCTAGATGCAGAACTACATCAGCAGACAATCACAGCTCTTCTCCCTGGAAAGGATTCCTCCAAGTCGTTAAGCGCCAGTAAAAACTGCAGTATTAAAGGCACACAAAGTTTCATGGCATTTGCGCCTAATGTTATGTCTGGGTGCGCGAGACTGGCCATATCAGGAAGAACCGAAATACATTGTTATGCGACCTTGTACATGTTGTGCAGTCTGAGCCCAAATCGAACAAGAGAAAAGGTGAAAGACAGAAAATGCAGACAGCGCAAAAGAACTTGGCAAGAGCAAAGGGCGAGGGAGCCCTGGCTCAGTGTAACGTGCGCAAAGAAAAGCAGCATGGCAGCTAGGCCTAGGCCAACATAACAAGGCAGGCAACAAACCACAAGACAAAAGAAACAAAAGAAGCGCAGAAAGAAGGAACAGAGGTGTAGAAAGAGGCAAGAGGGGTGCAGAAAGAGGGAAGAGGGGTGCAGAAAGAGGTAAAAGGGGTGCAGAAAGAAGCAAGAGAGGTGCAGAAAGAAACAAAAGAAGCGCAGAAAGAAGGAACAGAGGTGTAGAAAGAGGCAAGAAGGGTGCAGAAAGAGGGAAGACGGGTGCAGAAAGAGGTAAAAGGGGTTCAGAAAGAAGCAAGAGAGGTGCAGAAAGACGGATGAGGGGTGGAGAAAGAGGCAAGAGGGGTACAGAAAGAAGCAAGAGAGGTACAGAAAGAAACAAAATAAGTGCAGAAAGAAGCAACAGAGGTGCAGAAAGAGGCAAGCGGAGTGCAGAAAGAGGATACACGGTTGCAGAAAGAAGTAAAAGGAATGCAGAAAGAAGCAAGAGAGGTGCAGAAAGAAATAAAAGAAGTACAGAAAGAAGGAATAGAGGTGCAGAAAGAGCTAAGAGGGGTGCAGAAAGAGGCAGGGGGGTGCAGAAAGAGGGAAGAGGGGTGCAGAAAGAGGCACAAGGGGTACAGAAAGAAGCAAGAGAGGTGCATACATAAGCAAGAGAAGTGTAGAAAGAAGCAACAGAGGTGCACAAAGATGGATGAGGGGCTGAGAAAGAGGCAATCGAAGTGCATAAAGAAGCAATAGAGATGAAAAAAGGGGGAAGAGGGGTGGAGAAAGAGGCAAAAAGGGTGCAGAAAGAAGCGAGAGGTGCAGAACGAAAGAAAAGAAGTACAGAAAGAAGTAACAGAGGTGTAGAAAGAGACAAGAGGGGTGCACAAAGAGGGAAGAGCGGTGTGAAAGAGGCACGAGTAGTGCAGAAAGAAGCAAGAGGAGTGCAGAAAGAAGCAACAGAGGTGCAGAAAGAGGCAACAGGGGTACAGAAAGATGGTGGATGGGTGGAGAAAGAGGCAAGGAGGTACAGAAAGAAGCTAGAGAGCTGTAGAAAGAAACAGAAGAAGTGCGGAAAGAAGGAACAGAGGAGCAGAAAGGGGCAAGAGGGGTACAAAAAGAGAAAAGAGGGGTGCAGAAAGAGGCAAAAAGGGTGCAGAAAGAAGTGAGAGGTGCAGAAAGGAATCGAGTTGCAGAAAGAGGCAAGAGGGGTACGGGAAGAGGGGTGTGAAAGAGGCACGAGGGGTGCAGAAAAAAGCAAGAGAGGTGCAGAAAGAAGCAACAGAGGTGCAGAAAGAAGGAAGAGGGGTAGAGAAAGAGACAAGAAAAGTGCAGAATGAATCAACAGAGATGCAGAAAGGGGGAAGAGGGAAGGAGAAAGAGGCAAGAAGGGTGCAGAAAGAAGCAAAGAGAAGTTCAGAAAGAAACAAAAGAAGTGCAGAAAGAAGGAACAGAGGAGCAGAAAGAGACAGGAGGGGTGCACAAAGAGGGAAGAGGTGTGCAAAACGAGGCAAGAGGAGTGCAGAAAGAGGGATGAGGGGTGCAGAAAGAGGCACAAGGGGTACAGAAAGAAGCAAGAGAGATGCAGAAAGAGGCTAGAGAAATGCATAAAGAAAAAAAACAGAGATGCAGAAAGGGGGAAGTGGGGTGGAGAAAGAGGCAAGAGGGATACAGAAAGAAACAAGAGAGGTGCAGAAAGAAACAAAAGAAGTGCAGAAAGAAGGAGCAGAGGTGCAGAAAGAGGCAAGAGGGGTGCAGAAAGAGGGAAGAGGGGTGTGAAAGAGGCACAAGGGGTATAGAAAGAAGCAATAGGCATGTAGAAAGAAGCAAGAGAGTTGCATAAGGAAACAAAAGAAGTGCAGAAAGAAGGAATAGAGGTGCAGAAAGAGGAAAGAGGGGTGTAGAAAGAGGGAAGAGGGGTACAGAAAAAGGCACAAGGGTTGCAGAAAGAGGCACAAGGGTTGCAGAAAGAGGGAAGAGGGGTGCAGAAAGAAGGGACAGAGGTGCAGAAAGAAGGAAGAGAAGTGCAGAAACAAGCAACAAAGGTGCAGAAAGAGGGATGAGGGGTGGAAAAAGAGGCAAGAGAAGTGCAGAAAGAAGCAACAGAGATGCAAAAAGGGGGAACAGGGGTGGAGAAAGTGGCAAGAAAGGAGCAGAAAGAAGCAAGAGAGGTGCAGAAAGAGGCAAGAGGGATGCAGAAAGAAGGAAGAGTGGTGCAGAAAGAAGCACGAGTGGTGCAGTAAGAAGCAAGAGAGGTGCAGAAAGAAGCAACTGAGGTGCAGAAAGAGGTAAGAGGGGTGCAAAAGGAGTTAAGAGGGGTGCAGAATTGGGCACAAGGAGTGCAGAAAGAAGAAAGAGATGTGCAGCAAGAAACAAAAGAAGTGCGGAATGAAGGAACAGAGGTGCAGAAAGAGGCAACAGGGGTGCAGAAAGAGGCAACAGGGGTGAAGAAAGAGGGAAGAGAGGTGGAGAAAGAGCCAAGGGGGTGCAGAAAAAAGCAAGAGAACTGCAGAAAGAAACAAAAGAAGTGCAGAAAGAAGGAACAGTGGTTCAGAAAGAGACAAGTGGGGTGCAGAAAGAGGAAAAAGGGGTGCAGAAAGAAAGAAAAGAAGTGCAGAAAGAAGGAACTGAGGTGCAGAAAGACGCAAGAGGGGTGCACAAAGAGGGAAGAGGGGTGTGAAAGAGGCACGAGGAGTGTAGAAAGAAGCAAGAGGAGTGCAATAAGAAGCAAGAGAGATGCAAAAAGGGGGAACAGGGGTAGAGAAAGTGGCAAGAGGGGTGCAGAAAGAAGCAAGAGAGGTACAGAAAGAAACAAAAGAAGAGCAGAAAGAAGGAACAGAGGTGTAGAAAGAGGCAGGAGGGAAGCAGAAAGAAGACAGAGGGGTGCAGAAAGAGGCACGAGGGGTGCAGAAAGAAGCAAGACACGTGCAGAAACAAACAAAAGAAGTACAGAAAGAAGGAACAAAGGTGCAGAAAGAGGCAAGAGGGGTGCAGAAAGAGGGAAGGGGGTGCATAAAGAGGCACAAGGGGTACAGAAAGAAGCAAGAAAGGTGCAGAAATCAGCATAAGAAGTGCAGAAAGAAGCAACAGGGGTGCCGAAAGACGGATGAGGGGTGGAGAAAGAGACAAGCGAAGTGCAGAAATAAGCAACAAAGATGAAAAAAAGGGGAAGAGGGGTATGGAAAGAGGAAAGAGGGGTGCAGAAAGAAGCAAGAGCGGTGCAGAAAGAAACAAAATAAGTGCATAAAGAAGCAACTGAGGTGCAGAAAGAGGCAAGAGGAGTGCAGAAAGAGGGATGAGGAGTGTGAAAGAAGCACAAGGGGTGCAGAAAGAAGCAAGAGGCATGCAGAAAGAAGCAAGAGAGTTGCAGAAAGAAAAGAAGTGCAGAAAGAAGTAAAAGAGGTGCCGGAAGAGGAAAGAGGGGTGCAGAAAGAGGGAAGAGGGGTACAGAAAGAGGCACAAGGTTTGCAGAAAGAAGATACAGAGGTGCAAAAAGAAGCAAGAGAAGTGCGGAAACAAGCAACAGAGTTGCAGTAAGAGGGATGAGGGGTGGAGAAAGTGGCAAGAGGGGTGCAGAAAGAAGCAAGAGAGGTGCAGAAAGAGGCAAGTTGGATGCAGAAAGAGGGAAGTGGGGTGCAGAAAGAAGAACGACTGGTGCAGAAAGAAGCAAGAGAGGTGCAGAACATAGCAAGAGTAGTGCAGAAAGAAGCAACAGAGGTGCAGAAAGAGGCAAGAGGGGTGCAAAAAGAGGTAAAAGGGGTGCAGAAAGAGGCAAGAGATGTGCAGCAAGAAACAAAAGAAGTGCAGAAAGAAGGAACGGAGGTGCAGAAAGAGGCAACAGGGGTGAAGAAAGAGGGAAGAGGGGTGAAGAAAGAGGCAAGGGGGTGCAGAAAGAAGCAAGAGAGCTGCAGAAAGAAACAAAAGAAGTGCAGAAAGAAGGAACAGAGGTGCAGAAAGAGACAAGAGGGGTGCATAAAGAGGAAAAGGGTGCAGAAAGAAAGAAACAAGTGCAGAAAGAAGGAACATAGGTACAGAAAGAGTCAAGAGGAATGCACAAAGAGGGAATAGGTGTGTGAAAGAGGCACGAGGAGTGCAGAAAGAAGCAAGAGGAGTGCAGAAAGAAGCAACAGAGGTGCAGAAAGGGGGAACAGGGGTAGAGAAAGTGGCAAGAGGGGTGGAGAAAGAAGCAAGAGAGGTGCAGAAAGAAGCAAAAGAAGTGTAGAAAGAAGGAACAGAGGTGTAGAAAGAGGCAAGAGGGGTGCAGAAAGAGAGAAGAGGGGTGCAGAAAGAAGCACGAGTGGTGCAGAAAGAAGCAAAAGAGGTGTAGAAAGAAGCAAGAGGAGTGCAGAACAGAGGTGCAGAAAGAACCAAGAGGGGTGCAAAAAGAGGGAAGAGGTGTGCAGAAAGAGGCCCGAGGGGTACAGAAAGAAGCAAGACACGTGCAGAAACAAACAAAAGAAGTACAGAAAGAAGGAACAAAGGTGCAGAAAAAGGCAAGAGGGGTGCAGAAAGAGGCACAATGGGTGCAGAAAGAAGCAAGAAAGGTACAGAAATCAGCATAAGAAGTGCAGAAAGAAGCAACAGAGGTGCAGAAAGACGGATGAGAGGCAGAGAAAGAGACAAGCGAAGTGCAGAAATAAGCAACAGAGATGAAAAAAAGGGGAAGAGGGGTGGAGAAAGAGGCAAGAGGGGTGCAGAAAGAGGCAACAGGAGTGCAGAAAGAAGGATGAGGCATGTGAAAGAGGCACGAGGGGTGCATAAAGAAGCAAGAGGTGTGCAGAAAGAAGCAAGAGAGGTGCAGAAAGAGGCAAGTTAGATGCAGAAAGAGGGAAGAGGGGTGCAGAAAGAAGCACAAGTGGTGCAGAAAGAAGCAAGAGAGGTACAGAACATAGCAAGAGTAGTGCAGAAAGAAGCAACAGAGGTGCAGAAAGAGGCAATAGGGGTGCAAAAAGAGATAAGAGGGATGCAGAAAGAGGCAAGAGATGTGCAGCAAGAAACAAAAGAAGTGCAGAAAGAAGGAACAGAGGTGCAGAAAGAGGCAACAGGGGTGAAGAATGAGGGAAGAGGGGTGAAGAAAGAGGCAAGGGGTGCAGAAAGAAGCAAGAAAGCTGCATAAAGAAACAAAAGAAGTGCAGAAAGAAGGAACAGAGGTGCAGAAAGAGACAAGAGGGGTGCAGAAAGAGGAAAAAGGGGTGCAGAAAGAAAGAAAAAAGTGCAGAAAGAAGAAACAGAGGTACAGAAAGAGGCAAGAGGGATGCACAAAGAGGGAAGAGGGGTGTGAAAGAGGCACAAGGAGTGCAGAAAGATGCAAGAGGAGTGCAGAAAGAAGCAACAGAGGTGCAGAAAGGGGAACAAGGGTAGAGAAAGTGGCAAGAGGGGTGGAGAAAGAAGCAAGAGAGGTGCAGAAAGAAACAAAGAAGTGCAGAAAGAAGGAACAGAGGTGTAGAAAGAGGCAAGAGGGGTGCAGAAAGAGGAAAGAGGGGTGCAGAAAGAAGCACGAGTGGTGCAGAAAGAAGCAAGAGGAGTGCAGAAAGAAGCACAGAGGTGCAGAAAGTAGCAAGAGGGGTGCAAAAAGAGGGAAGAGGGGTGCAGAAAGAAGGAAGAGGGGTTCAGAAAGAAGCACAAGTGGTACTGAAAGAAGCAAAGAGGTACAGAAAGAATCAAGAGTAGTGCAGAAAGAAACAACAGAGGTTCAGAAAGAGGCAAGAGGGGTGCAAAAAGAATGGAAAAGGGGTGCAGAAAGAGGCACAAGGGGTGCAGAAAGAAGCAAGAAATGTGCAGAAAGAAACAAAAGAAGTACAGAAAGAAGGAACAGAGGTGCAGAAAGAGGCAATAGGGATGCAAAAAGAGATAAGAGGGGTGCAGAAAGAGGCAAGAGATGTGCAGCAAGAAACAAAAGAAGTGCAGAAAGAAGGAACAGAGGTGCAGAAAGAGGCAACAGGGGTGAAGAAAGAGGGAAGAGGGGTGAAGAAAGAGGCAAGTGGTGCAGAAAGAAGCAAGAGAGCTGCAGAAAGAAACAAAAGAAGTGCAGAAAGAAGTAACAGAGGTGCAGAAAGAGATAAGAGGGGTGCAGAAAGAGGAAAGAGGGGTGCAGAAAGAAGCACGAGTGGTGCATAAAGAAGAAAAAAAGAGGCCTAGAAAGAAGCAAGAGGAGTGCAGAACAGAGGTGCAGAAAGAACCAAGAGGGGTGCAAAAAGAGGGAAGAGGGGTCCAGAAAGAGGCAGGAGGGGTACAGAAAGAAGCAAGAGGAGTGCAGAAAGAAGCACAGAGGTGCAGAAAGTAGCTAGAGGGGTGCAAAAAGAGGGAAGAGGGGTGCAGAAAGAAGGAAGAGGGGTGCAGAAAGAAGCACAAATGGTGCAGATAGAAGAAAAAAAGAGGTGTAGAAAGAAGCAAGAGGAGTGCAGAACAGAGGTGCAGAAAGAACCAAGAGGGGTGCAAAAAGAGGGAAGAGGGGTCCAGAAAGAGGCAGGAGGGGTACAGAAAGAAGCAAGAGGAGTGCAGAAAGAAGCACAGAGGTGCAGAACGTAGCAAGAGGGGTGCAAAAAGAGGGAAGAGGAGTGCAGAAAGAAGGAAGAGGGGTTCAGAAAGAAGCACAAGTGGTGCTGAAAGAAGCAAAGAGGTACAGAAAGAATCAAGAGTAGTGCAGAAAGAAACAACAGAGGTTCAGAAAGAGGCAAGAGGGGTGCAAAAAGAATGGAAAAGGGGTGCAGAAAGAGGCACAAGGGGTGCAGAAAGAAGCAAGAAATGTGCAGAAAGAAACAAAAGAAGTACAGAAAGAAGGAACAGAGGTGCAGAAAGAGGCAATAGGGGTGCAAAAAGAGATAAGAGGGGTGCAGAAAGAGGCAAGAGATGTGCAGCAAGAAACAAAAGAAGTGCAGAAAGAAGGAACAGAGGTGCAGAAAGAGGCAACAGGGGTGAAGAAAGAGGGAAGAGGGGTGAAGAAAGAGGCAAGGGGTGCAGAAAGAAGCAAGAGAGCTGCAGAAGGAAACAAAAGAAGTGCAGAAAGAAGGAACAGAGGTGCAGAAAGAGAAAAGAGGGGTGCAGAAAGAGGAAAAAGGGGTGCAGAAAGAAAGAAACAAGTGCAGAAAGAAGGAGCAGAGGTACAGAAAGAGGCAAGAGGGATGCACAAAGAGGGAAGAGGGGTGTAAAAGAGGCACGAGGAGTGTAGAAAGATGCAAGAGGAGTGCAGAAAGAAGCAACAGAGGTGCAGAAAGGGGAACAAGGGTAGAGAAAGTGGCAAGAGGGGTGGAGAAAGAAGCAAGAGAGGTACAGAAAGAAACAAAAGAAGTGCAGAAAGAAGGAGCAGAGGTGAAGAAAGAGGCAAGAGGGGTGCAGAAAGAGGAAAGAGGGGTGCAGAAAGAAGCACGAGTGGTGCAGAAAGAAGAAAAAAAGAGGTGTAGAAAGAAGCAAGAGGAGTGCAGAACAGAGGTGCAGAAAGAACCAAGAGGGGGCAAAAAGAGGGAAGAGGGGTCCAGAAAGAGGCAGGAGGGGTACAGAAAGAAGCAAGACACGTGCAGAAACAAACAAAAGAAGTACAGAAAGAAGGAACAAAGGTGCAGAAAGAGGCAAGAGGGGTGCAGAAAGAGGGAAGAGGGGTGCAGAAAGAGGCACAAGGGGTGCAGAAAGAAGCAAGAAAGGTGCAGAAATCAGCATAAGAAGTGCAGAAAGAAGCAACAGAGGTGCAGAAAGACGGATGAGGGGCGGAGAAAGAGACAAGCGAAGTGCAGAAATAAGCAACAGAGATGAAAAAAAGGGAAAGAGGTGTAGAGAAAGAGGCAAGAGGGGTGAAGAAAGAAGCAAGAGAGGTGCAGAAAGAAACAAAAGAAGTGCAGAAAGAAGCAACAGAGGTGCAGAAAGAGGAAAGAGGAGTGCAGAAAGAGGGATGAGGCGTGTGTAAGAGGCACGAGGGGTGCAGAAAGAAGCAAGAGGCATGCAGAAAGAAGCAAGAGAGCTGCAGAAAGAAAGAAATGAAGTGCAGAAAGAAGGAATAGAGGTGCCGAAAGAGGCGAGAGGGATGCAGAAAGAGGGAAGAGGGGTACAGAAAGAGGCACAAGGTTTGCAGAAAGAAGGGACAGAGGTACAGAAAGAAGCCAGAGAAGTACAGAAGCAAGCAACAGAGTTGCAGAAAGAGCGATGAGGGGTAGAGAAAGAAGCACGAGTGGTGCAGAAAGAGGCAAGAGATGTGCAGCAAGAAACAAAAGAAGTGCAGAAAGAAGGAACAGAGGTGCAGAAAGAGACAAGAGGGGTGCAGAAAGAGGAAAAAGGGGTGCAGAAAGAAAGAAACAAGTGCAGAAAGAAGGAACAGAGGTACAGAAAGAGGCAAGAGGGATGCACAAAGAGGGAAGAAGGGTGTGAAAGAGGCACGAGGAGTGGAGAAAGATGCAAGAGGAGTGCAGAAAGAAGCAACAGAGGTGCAGAAAGGGGAACAAGGGTAGAGAAAGTGGCAAGAGGGGTGGAGAAAGAAGCAAGAGAGGTACAGAGAGAAACAAAAGAAGTGCAGAAAGAAGGAACAGAGGTGTAGAAAGAGGCAAGAGGGGTGCAGAAAGAGGAAAGAGGGGTGCAGAAAGAAGCACGAGTGGTGCAGAAAGAAGAAAAAAGAGGTGTAGAAAGAAGCAAGAGGAGTGCAGAACAGAGGTGCAGAAAGAACCAAGAGGGGTGCAAAAAGAGGGAAGAGGGGTCCAGAAAGAGGCAGGAGGGGTACAGAAAGAAGCAAGAGGAGTGCAGAAAGAAGCACAGAGGTGCAGAAAGTAGCAAGAGGGGTGCAAAAGAAGGAAGAGGGGTGCAGAAAGAAGGAAGAGGGGTTTAGAAAGGAGCACAAGTGGTACTGAAAGAAGCAAAGAGGTACAGAAAGAATCAAGAGTAGTGCAGAAAGAAACAACAGAGGTTCAGAAAGAGGCAAGAGGGTGCAAAAAGAATGGAATAGGGGTGCAGAAAGAGGCACAAGGGGTGCAGAAAGAAGCAAGAAATGTGCAGAAAGAAACAAAAGAAGTACAGAAAGAAGGAACAGAGGTGCAGAAAGATGCAATAGGGGTGCAGAAAGAGGAAAGAGGGGTGCAGAAAGAAGCACGAGTGGTGCATAAAGAAGAAAAAAATAGGTGTAGAAAGAAGCAAGAGGAGTGCAGAACAGAGGTGCAGAAAGAACCAAGAGGGGTGCAAAAAGAGGGAAGAGGGGTCCAGAAAGAGGCAGGAGGGGTACAGAAAGAAGCAAGAGGAGTGCAGAAAGAAGCACAGAGGTGCAGAAAGTAGCAAGAGGGGTGCAAAAAGAGGGAAGAGGGGTGCAGAAAGAAGGAAGAGGGGTGCAGAAAGAAGCACGAGTGGTGCAGATAGAAGAAAAAAAGAGGTGTAGAAAGAAGCAAGAGGAGTGCAGAACAGAGGTGCAGAAAGAACCAAGAGGGGTGCAAAAAGAGGGAAGAGGGGTCCAGAAAGAGGCAGGAGGGGTACAGAAAGAAGCAAGAGGAGTGCAGAAAGAAGCACAGAGGTGCAGAAAGTAGCAAGAGGGGTGCAAAAAGAGGGAAGAGGGGTGCAGAAAGAAGGAAGAGGGGTTCAGAAAGAAGCACAAGTGGTGCTGAAAGAAGCAAAGAGGTACAGAAAGAATCAAGAGTAGTGCAGAAAGAAACAACAGAGGTTCAGAAAGAGGCAAGAGGGGTGCAAAAAGAATGGAATAGTGGTGCAGAAAGAGGCACAAGGGGTGCAGAAAGAAGCAAGAAATGTGCAGAAAGAAACAAAAGAAGTACAGAAAGAAGGAACAGAGGTGCAGAAAGAGGCAATAGGGGTGCAAAAAGAGATAAGAGGGGTGCAGAAAGAGGCAAGAGATGTGCAGCAAGAAACAAAAGAAGTGCAGAAAGAAGGAACAGAGGTGCAGAAAGAGGCAACAGGGGTGAAGAAAGAGGGAAGAGGGGTGAAGAAAGAGGCAAGGGGTGCAGAAAGAAGCAAGAGAGCTGCAGAAGGAAACAAAAGAAGTGCAGAAAGAAGGAACAGAGGTGCAGAAAGAGAAAAGAGGGGTGCAGAAAGAGGAAAAAGGGGTGCAGAAAGAAAGAAACAAGTGCAGAAAGAAGGAACAGAGGTACAGAAAGAGGCAAGAGGGATGCACAAAGAGGGAAGAGGGGTGTGAAAGAGGCACGAGGAGTGCAGAAAGATGCAAGAGGAGTGCAGAAAGAAGCAACAGAGGTGCAGAAAGGGGAACAAGGGTAGAGAAAGTGGCAAGAGGGGTGGAGAAAGAAGCAAGACACGTGCAGAAACAAACAAAAGAAGTACAGAAAGAAGGAACAAAGGTGCAGAAAGAGGCAAGAGGGGTGCAGAAAGAGGGAAGAGGGGTGCAGAAAGAGGCACAATGGGTGCAGAAAGAAGCAAGAAAGGTGCAGAAATCAGCATAAGAAGTGCAGAAAGAAGCAACAGAGGTGCAGAAAGACGGATGGGGGCGGAGAAAGAGACAAACAAAGTGCAGAAATAAGCAACAGAGATGAAAAAAAGGGAAAGAGGTGTAGAGAAAGAGGCAAGAGACGTGAAGAAAGAAGCAAGAGAGGTGCAGAAAGAAACAAAAGAAGTGCAGAAAGAAGCAACAGAGGTGCAGAAAGAGGAAAGAGGAGTGCAGCAAGAGGGATGAGGCGTGTGTAAGAGGCAAGAGGGGTGCAGAAAGAAGCAAGAGGCATGCAGAAAGAAGCAAGAGAGTTGCAGAAAGAAAGAAATGAAGTGCAGAAAGAAGGAATAGAGGTGCCGAAAGAGGCAAGAGGGATGCAGAAAGAGGGAAGAGGGGTACAGAAAGAGGCACAAGGTTTGCAGAAAGAAGGGACAGAGGTACAGAAAGAAGCCAGAGAAGTGCAGAAACAAGCAACAGAGTTGCAGAAAGAGGGATGAGGGGTAGAGAAAGAAGCACGAGTGGTGCAGAAAGAAGCAAGAGAGGTGCGGACAGAAGCAAGAGTAGTGCAGTAAGAAGCAACAGATGTGCAGAAAGAGGCAAGAGGGGTGCAAAAAGAGGTAAGAGGGGTGCAGAAAGGGGCACGAGTGGTGCAGAAAGAAGCAAGTGATGTGCAGCAAGAAACAAAAGAAGTGCAGAAAGAAGGAACACAGGTGCAGAAAGAGGCAACAGTGATGAAGAAAGAGGAAAGAGGGGGTGGAGAAAGAGGCAAGGGGGTGCAGAAAGAAGCAAGAGAGCTGCAGAAATAAACAAAAGAAGTGCAGAAAGAAGGAACAGAGGTGCAGAAAGAGACAAGTGAGGTACAGAAAGAGGAAAAAGGGGTGCAGAAAGAAAGAAACAAGTGCAGCTAGAAGGAACAGCGGTGCAGAAAGAGGCAAGAAGGGTGCACAAGAGGGAAGAGGGGAGTGAAAGAGGCACGAGGAGTGCAGAAAGAAGCAAGAGGAGTGCAGAAAGAAGCACAGAGGTGCAGAAAGTAGCAAGAGGGGTGCAAAAAGAGGGAAGAGGGGTGCAGAAAGAAGGAAGAGAGGTGCAGAAAGAAACAAAAGAAGTGCAGAAAAAAGGAACAGAGGTGTAGAAAGAGGCAAGAGGGGTGCAGAAAGAGGAAAGAGGGGTGCAGAAAGAAGCACGAGGGGTGCAGAAAGAAGAAAGAAAGAGGTGTAGAAAGAAGCAAGAGAGTGCAGAACAGAGGTGCAGAAAGAACCAAGAGGGGTGCAAAAGAGGGAAGAGGGGTCCAGAAAGAGGCAGGAGGGGTACAGAAAGAAGCAAGACACGTGCAGAAACAAACAAAAGAAGTACAGAAAGAAGGAACAAAGGTGCAGAAAGAGGCAAGAGGGGTGCAGAAAGAGGGAAGAGGGGTGCAGAAAGAGGCACAAGGGGTGCAGAAAGAAGCAAGAAAGGTGCAGAAATCAGCTTAAGAAGTGCAGAAAGAAGCAACAGAGGTGCAGAAAGACGGATGAAGGGCTGAGAAAGAGACAAGCGAAGTGCAGAAATAAGCAACAGAGATGAAAAAAAGGGAAAGAGGTGTAGAGAAAGAGGCAAGAGGGGTGCAGAAAGAAGCAAGAGAGGTGCAGAAAGAAACAAAATAAATGCAGAAAGAAGCAACAGAGGTGCAGAAAGAGGAAAGAGGAGTGCAGAAAGAGGGATGAGGCGTGTGAAAGAGGCACAAGGGGTGCAGAAAGAAGCAAGAGGCATACAGAAAGAAGCAAGAGAGTTGCAGAAAGAAAGAAATGAAGTGCAGAAAGAAGGAATAGAGGTGCCGAAAGAGGCGAGAGGGATGCAGAAAGAGGGAAGAGGGGTACAGAAAGAGGCACAAGGTTTGCAGAAAGAAGGGACAGAGGTACGGAAAGAAGCCAGAGAAGTGCAGAAACAAGCAACAGAGTTGCAGAAAGAGGGATGAGGGGTAGAGAAAGAAGCATGAGTGGTGCAGAAAGAAGCAAGAGAGGTGCGGAAAGAAGCAAGAGTAGTGCAGAAAGAAGCAACAGATGTGCAGAAAGAGGCAAGAGGGGTGCAAAAAGAGGTAAGAGGGGTGCAGAAAGGGGCACGAGTGGTGCAGAAAGAAGCAAGTGATGTGCAGCAAGAAACAAAAGAAGTGCAGAAAGAAGGAACATAGGTGCAGAAAGAGGCAACAGGGATGAAGAAAGAGGGAAGAGGGGGTGGAGAAAGAGGCAAGGGGGTGCAGAAAGAAGCAAGAGAGCTGCAGAAAGAAACAAAAGAAGTGCATAAAGAAGGAACAGAGGTGCAGAAAGAGACAAGAGGGGTACAGAAAGAGGAAAAAGGGGTGCAGAGAGAAAGAAACAAGTGCAGATAGAAGGAACAGCGGTGCAGAAAGAGGCAAGAAGGGTGCACAAGAGGGAAGAGGGGTGTGAAAGAGGCACGAGGAGTGCAGAAAGAAGCAAAAGGAGTGCAGAAAGAAGCACAGAGGTGCAGAAAGTAGCAAGAGGGGTGCAAAAAGAGGGAAGAGGGGTGCAGAAAGAAGGAAGAGGGGTTAAGAAAGAAGCACAAATGGTGCTGAAAGAAGCAAAGAGGTACAGAAAGAATCAAGAGTAGTGCAGAAAGAGACAACAGAGGTTCAGAAAGAGTCAAGAGGGGTACAAAAAGAATGGAATAGGGGTGCAGAAAGAGGCACAAGGGGTGCAGAAAGAAGCAAGAAATGAGAAGAAAGAAACAAAAGAAGTACAGAAAGAAGGAACAGAGGTGCAGAAAGAGGCAATAGGGGTGCAAAAAGAGATAAGAGGGGTGCAGAAAGAGGCAAGAGATGTGCAGCAAGAAACAAAAGAAGTGCAGAAAGAAGGAACAGAGGTGCAGAAAGAGGCAACAGGGGTGAAGAAAGAGGGAAGAGGGTGAAGAAAGAGGCAAGGGGTGCAGAAAGAAGCAAGAGAGCTGCAGAAAGAAACAAAAGAAGTGCAGAAAGAAGGAACAGAGGTGCAGAAAGAGACAAGAGGGGTGCAGAAAGAGGAAAAAGGGGTGCAGAAAGAAAGAAACAAGTGCAGAAAGAAGGAACAGAGGTACAGAAAGAGGCAAGAGGGATGCACAAAGAGGGAAGAGGGGTGTGAAAGAGGCACGAGGAGTGCAGAAAGATGCAAGAGGAGTGCAGAAAGAAGCAACAGAGGTGCAGAAAGGGGAACAAGGGTAGAGAAAGTGGCAAGAGGGGTGGAGAAAGAAGCAAGAGAGGTGCAGAAAGAAACAAAAGAAGTGCAGAAAGAAGGAACAGAGGTGCAGAAAGAGGCAAGAGGGGTGCAGAAAGAGGAAAGAGGGGTGCAGAAAGAAGCACGAGTGGTGCAGAAAGAAGAAAAAAAGAGGTGTAGAAATATGCAAGAGGAGTGCAGAACAGAGGTGCAGAAAGAACCAAGAGGGGTGCAAAAAGAGGGAAGAGGTGTCCAGAATAAGGCAGGAGGGGTACAGAAAGAAGCAAGACACGTGCAGAAACAAACAAAAGAAGTACAGAAAGAAGGAACAAAGGTGCAGAAAGAGGCAAGAGGGGTGCAGAAAGAGGGAAGAGGGGTGCAGAAAGAGGCACAAGGGGTGCAGAAAGAAGCAAGAAAGGCGCAGAAATCAGCATAAGAAGTGCAGAAAGAAGCAACAGAGGTGCAGAAAGACGGATGAGGGGTGGAGAAAGAGACAAGCGAAGTGCAGAAATAAGCAACAGAGATGAAAAAAAGGGAAAGAGGTGTAGAGAAAGAGGCAAGAGGGGTGCAGAAAGAATCAAGAGAGGTGCAGAAAGAAACAAAAGAAGTGCAGAAAGAAGCAACAGGGGTGCAGAAAGAGGAAAGAGGAGTGCAGAAAGAGGGATGAGGCGTGTGAAAGAGGCACGAGGGGTGCAGAAAGAAGCAAGAGGCATGCAGAAAGAAGCAAGAGAGTTGCAGAAAGAAAGAAATGAAGTGCAGAAAGAAGGAATAGAGGTGTTGAAAGAGGCGAGAGGGATGCAGAAAGAGGGAAGAGGGGTACAGAAAGAGGCACAAGTTTGCAGAAAGAAGGGACAGAGGTACAGAAAGAAGCCAGAGAAGTGCAGAAACAAGCAACAGAGTTGCAGAAAGAGGGAGGAGGGGTAGAGAAAGAAGCACGAGTGTTGCAGAAAGAAGCAAGAGAGGTGCGGAAAGAAGCAAGAGTAGTGCAAAAAGAAGCAACAGATGTGCAGAAAGAGGCAAGAGGGGTGCAAAAAGAGGTATGAGGGGTGCAGAAAGGGGCACAAGTGGAGCAGAAAGAAGCAAGTGATGTGCAGCAAGAAACAAAAGAAGTGCAAAAAGAAGGAACATAGGTGCAGAAAGAGGCAACAGGGATGAAGAAAGAGGGAAGAGGGGGTGGAGAAAGAGGCAAGAGGGGTGGAGAAAGAGGCAAGGGGGTGCAGAAAGAAGCAAGAGAGCTGCAGAAAGAAACAAAAGAAGTGCAGAAAGAAGGAACAGAGGTGCAGAAGGAGACAAGAGGGGTACAGAAAGAGGAAAAAGGGGTGCAGAAAGAAAGAAACAAGTGCAGATAGAAGGAACAGCGGTGCAGAAAGAGGCAAGAAGGGTGCACAAGAGGGAAGAGGGGTGTGAAAGAGGCATGAGGAGTGCAGAAAGAAGCAAGAGGAGTGCAGAAAGAAGCACAGAGGTGCAGAAAGTAGCAAGAGGGGTGCAAAAAGAGGGAAGAGGAGTACAGAAAGAAGGAAGAGGGGTTCAGAAAGAAGCACAAGTGGTGCTGAAAGAAACAAAGAGGTACAGAAAGAATCAAGAGTAGTACAGAAAGAAACAACAGAGGTTCAGAAAGAGGCAAGAGGGGTGCAAAAAGAATGGAATAGGGGTGCAGAAAGAGGCACAAGGGGTGCAGAAAGAAGCAAGAAATGTGCAGAAAGAAACAAAAGTAGTACAGAAAGAAGGAACAGAGGTGCAGAAAGAGGCAATAGGGGTGCAAAAAGAGATAAGAGGGGTGCAGAAAGAGGCAAGAGATGTGCAGCAAGAAACAAAATAAGTGCAGAAAGAAGGAACAGAGGTGCAGAAAGAGGCAACAGGGGTGAAGAAAGAGGGAAGAGGGGTGAAGAAAGAGGCAAGGGGTGCAGAAAGAAGCAAGAGAGCTGCAGAAAGAAACAAAAGAAGTGCAGAAAGAAGGAACAGAGGTGCAGAAAGAGACAAGAGGGGTGCAGAAAGAGGAAAAAGGGGTGCAGAAAGAAAGAAACAAGTGCAGAAAGAAGGAACAGAGGTACAGAAAGAGGCAAGAGGGATGCACAAAGAGGGAAGAGGGGTGTGAAAGAGGCACGAGGAGTGCAGAAAGATGCAAGAGGAGTGCAGAAAGAAGCAACAGAGGTGCAGAAAGGGGAACAAGGGTAGAGAAAGTGGCAAGAGGGGTGGAGAAAGAAGCAAGAGAGGTGCAGAAAGAAACAAAAGAAGTGCAGAAAGAAGGAACAGAGGTGTAGAAAGAGGCAAGAGGGGTGCAGAAAGAGGAAAGAGGGGTGCAGAAAGAAGCACAAGTGGTGCAGAAAGAAGAAAAAAAGAGGTGTAGAAAGAAGCAAGAGGAGTGCAGAACAGAGGTGCAGAAAGAACCAAGAGGGGTGCAAAAAGAGGGAAGAGGGGTCCAGAATAAGGCAGGAGGGGTACAGAAAGAAGCAAGAAACGTGCAGAAACAAACAAAAGAAGTACAGAAAGAAGGAACAAAGGTGCAGAAAGAGGCAAGAGGGGTGCAGAAAGAGGGAAGAGGGGTGCAGAAAGAGGCACAAGGGGTGCAGAAAGAAGCAAGAAAGGTGCAGAAATCAGCATAAGAAGTGCAGAAAGAAGCAACAGAGGTGCAGAAAGACTGATGAGGGGTGGAGAAAGAGACAAGCGAAGTGCAGAAATAAGCAACAGAGATGAAAAAAAGGGAAAGAGGTGTAGAGAAAGAGGCAAGAGGGGTGCAGAAAGAATCAAGAGAGGTGCAGAAAGAAACAAAAGAAGTGCAGAAAGAAGCAACAGAGGTGCAGAAAGAGGAAAGAGGAGTGCAGAAAGAGGGATGAGGCGTGTGAAAGAGGCACAAGGGGTGCAGAAAGAAGCAAGAGGCATGCAGAAAGAAGCAAGAGAGTTGCAGAAAGAAAGAAATGAAGTGCAGAAAGAAGGAATAGAGGTGCTGAAAGAGGCGAGAGGGATGCAGAAAGAGGGAAGAGGGGTACAGAAAGAGGC
Source organism: Calotriton arnoldi (assembly GCA_963921515.1). Lineage (NCBI taxonomy): Eukaryota > Metazoa > Chordata > Amphibia > Caudata > Salamandridae > Calotriton > Calotriton arnoldi. The sequence goes on from CAWUFW010001250.1 coordinate 2,857,360, forward strand.
ACAAGGTTTGCAGAAAGAAGGGACAGAGGTACAGAAAGAAGCCAGAGAAGTGCAGAAACAAGCAACAGAGTTGCAGAAAGAGGGAGGAGGGGTAGAGAAAGAAGCACGAGTGTTGCAGAAAGAAGCAAGAGAGGTGCGGAAAGAAGCAAGAGTAGTGCAGAAAGAAGCAACAGATGTGCAGAAAGAGGCAAGAGGGGTGCAAAAAGAGGTATGAGGGGTGCAGAAAGGGGCACAAGTGGTGCAGAAAGAAGCAAGTGATGTGCAGCAAGAAACAAAAGAAGTGCAGAAAGAAGGAACATAGGTGCAGAAAGAGGCAACAGGGATAAAGAAAGAGGGGGTGGAGAAAGAGGCAAGGGGGTGCAGAAAGAAGCAAGAGAGCTGCAGAAAGAAACAAAAGAAGTGCAGAAAGAAGGAACAGAGGTGCAGAAGGAGACAAGAGGGGTACAGAAAGAGGAAAAAGGGGTGCAGAAAGACAGAAACAAGTGCAGATAGAAGGAACAGCGGTGCAGAAAGAGGCAAGAAGGGTGCACAAGAGGGAAGAGGGGTGTGAAAGAGGCACGAGGAATGCAGAAAGAAGCAAGAGGAGTGCAGAAAGAAGCACAGAGGTGCCGAAAGTAGCAAGAGGGGTGCAAAAAGAGAGAAGAGGGGTGCAGAATGAAGGAAGAGGGGTTCAGAAAGAAGCACAAGTGGTGCTGAAAGAAGCAAAGAGGTACAGAAAGAATCAAGAGTAGTGCAGAAAGAAACAACAGAGGTTCAGAAAGAGGCAAGAGGGGTGCAAAAAGAATGGAATAGGGGTGCAGAAAGAGGCACAAGGGGTGCAGGAAAAAGCAAGAAATGTGCAGAAAGAAACAAAAGAAGTACAGAAAGAAGGAACAGAGGTGCAGAAAGAGGCAATAGGGGTGCAAAAAGAGATAAGAGGGGTGCAGAAAGAGGCAAGAGATGTGCAGCAAGAAACAAAAGAAGTGCAGAAAGAAGGAACAGAGGTGCAGAAAGAGGCAACAGGGGTGAAGAAAGAGGGAAGAGGGGTGAAGAAAGAGGCAAGGTGTACAGAAAGAAGCAAGAGAGCTGCAGAAAGAAACAAAAGAAGTGCAGAAAGAAGGAACAGAGGTGCAGAAAGAGACAAGAGGGGTGCAGAAAGAGGAAAAAGGGGTGCAGAAAGAAAGAAACAAGTGCAGAAAGAAGGAGCAGTGGTGCAGAAACAGGAAAGAGGGGTACAAAAAGAGGGAAGAAGGGTGTGAAAGAGATACGAGGAGTACAGAAAGATGCAAGAGGAGTGCAGAAAGAAGCAACAGAGGTGCAGAAAGGGGAACAAGGGTAGAGAAAGTGGCAAGAGGGGTGGAGAAAGAAGCAAGAGAGGTGCAGAAAGAAACAAAAGAAGTGCAGAAAGAAGGAACAGAGGTGTAGAAAGAGGCAAGAGGGGTGCAGAAAGAGGAAAGAGGTGTGCAGAAAGAAGCACGAGTGGTGCAGAAAGAAGAAAAAAAGAGGTGTAGAAAGAAGCAAGAGGAGAGCAAAACAGAGGTGCAGAAAGAACCAAGAGGGGTGCAAAAAGAGGGAAGAGGGTTCCAGAAAGAGGCAGGAGGGGTACAGAAAGAAGCAAGACACGTGCAGAAACAAACAAAAGAAGTACAGAAAGAAGGAACAAAGGTGCAGAAAGAGGCAAGAGGCGTGCAGAAAGAGGGAAGAGGGGTGCAGAAAGAGGCACAAGGGGTGCATAAAGAAGCAAGAAAGGTGCAGAAATCAGCATAAGAAGTGCAGAAAGAAGCAACAGAGGTGCAGAAAGACGGATGAGGGGCGGAGAAAGAGACAAGCGAAGTGCAGAAATAAGCAACAGAGATGAAAAAAAGGGAAAGAGGTGTAGAGAAAGAGGCAAGAGGGGTGCAGAAAGAAGCAAGAGAGGTGCAGAAAGAAACAAAAGAAGTGCATAAAGAAGCAACAGAGCTGCAGAAAGAGGAAAGAGGAGTGCAGAAAGAGGGATGAGGCCTGTGAAAGAGGCACGAGGGGTGCAGAAAGAAGCAAGAGGCATGCAGAAAGAAGCAAGAGAGTTGCAGAAAGAAAGAAAAGAAGTGCAGAAAGAAGGAATAGAGGTGCCGAAAGATGAGAGAGGGATGCAGAAAGAGGGAAGAGGGGTACAGAAAGAGGCACAAGGTTTGCAGAAAGAAGGGACAGAGGTACAGAAAGAAGCCAGAGAAGTGCAGAAACAAGCAACAGAGTTGCAGAAAGAGGGATGAGGGGTAGAGAAAGAAGCACGAGTGGTGCAGAAAGAAGCAAGAGAGGTGCGGAAAGAAGCAAGAGTAGTGCAGAAAGAAGCAACAGATGTGCAGAAAGAGGCAAGAGGGGTGCAAAAAGAGGTAAGAGGGGTGCAGAAAGGGGCACGAGTGGTGCAGAAAGAAGCAAGTGATGTGCAGCAAGAAACAAAAGAAGTTTAGAAAGAAGGAACATAGGTGCAGAAAGAGGCAACAGGGATGAAGAAAGAGGGAAGAGGGGGTGGAGAAAGAGGCAAGGGGGTGCAGAAAGAAGCAAGAGAGCTGCAGAAAGAAACAAAAGAAGTGCAGAAAGAAGGAACAGCGGTGCAGAAAGAGGCAAGAAGGGTGCACAAGAGGGAAGAGGGGTGTGAAAGAGAGACGAGGAGTGCAGAAAGAAGCAAGAGGAGTGCAGAAAGAAGCACAGAGATGCAGAAAGTAGCAAGAGGGGTGCAAAAAGAGGGATGAGGGGTGCAGAAAGAAGGAAGAGGTGTTCAGAAAGAAGCACAAGTGGTGCTGAAGGAAGCAAAGAGGTACAGAAAGAATCAAGAGTAGTGCTGAAAGAAACAACAGAGGTTCAGAAAGAGGCAAGAGGGGTGCAAAAAGAATGGAATAGGAGTGCAGAAAGAGGCACAAGGGGTGCAGAAAGAAGCAAGAAATGTGCAGAAAGAAACAAAAGAAGTACAGAAAGAAGGAACAGAGGTGCAGAAAGAGGCAACAGGGGTGAAGAAAGAGGGAAGAGGGTGGAGAAAGAGGCAAGAGGGGTGGAGAAAGAGGCAAGGGGGTGCAGAAAGAAGCAAGAGAGCTGCAGAAAGATACAAAAGAAGTGCAGAAAGAAGGAACAGAGTTGTAGAAAGTGTGAGAAGTTGGCCTGGCATATGCTGTCCACTAATTATAGTGGGCACCTTGCACCAGTCCAAACAACCCCTTATTGGAGATAGGTTAAAGACAACCTTTATTGAAAGCTATCCTAGTGGTAGCTATGGAGAGCAGCCTTCAGGCTAAGTCTTGAAGGAATGTAAAGCAGCTTGTTTTACCAGTCTATAATCTCTTGAGTGACCAAATGAAATTCAAAATATATGTATTTATTACTAAACACACCCCTCTAGTCTCTTTATGAGGCTAGAGTTCGAAGTACATACGTTACGAGTTAGTTATCCACAGTAATAGCACAAATACACGTTTGAGCCCCAGGGGCGTACCAAACCATATACCAATAAAGTGGTATAAGAACCACGACTGAGCTAGACACAAGGCCTAGAGCCTGTAGAAGTGCTTGGACCACAAGGAACCACCCAAGGCAGTGACACAGGGGACCCACGGGGGACGCGTGCAGTGTATGAACACAACCGCGAACCACCGTTAACTTCTATGGGGAAAGTCGCGATTAGAATTTAAAAGAAAAGGGACACTTAGAGGAGGACTTGGAGCAAACCCTTTGAGAACTAGGCTGTTCTAGTGTCTGTACCCATGGGAGCACCGGAGTACTCGAGTTACCTCACCCAGGGAAGCCGGGTGCATAGGTGTCTTTCGGGGTCAGGTTTCGTCGTCGCTTTCTATGGCGATCTGCTGCAAAGTGCTGCTGGCGACCAAGTCGAAAGTGTTTTCGGGTAGATCGAAGATCTGAAGAACCTGAAAGCAGAGTGTACAGAGTCTGGGTCACTAGCCAGTGACCAGGAAGGCGATGAGCAGATGCCCACCGATGTCGAGTGCTTTAGGTAGGTTGACAGTCGTCTTGACTCTTTAGCCACGAGGTCCAGGAGGCGTTGACGACAACCAGGAGCTGGATTCGAGCTGTCCCTCGGCGACCGGATGGGACCCAACAAGCCTTGGCAACGGCAAGTCTCATGGAAAGCGAAGAAGGACGATGTTGCAGACCAGCAAGGTCTGGGGGACTCACCCAGCAAAGATAAGTCAGGGCACACCTGGAGCAAACAGGGAGCCCAAGCAGAAAAAGATTGGCCGTCGGGAGGGCCTACTAGCCAACGGACTAGTGACCGCGAAGGAGCCTCGAGACGATGCATGTGGAGCTGGTTCACAGGACACTCGTGGAGTGGGGGCCAGTAATCTTCGGTGCAGTTGGTGCTGGAGGCTGGGGCTACTCGGAGCCCAAAGCACGACTTCGTGGGAGACCCAGAAGAGGATACACTTGCAAATGCGTTCGGTGTCCAGGGGTCACGGTTTCACATTACCCACGACAGCTACGGGCCTCAGCTTTGCTGGGGACTCAGGGCAGCCTCGGGGAAGTCGGCAAATCCACCTCTGGTGATGCAAAGACTTCGGCGTCCGACAGGAGCTTCAGCAATGCAGACCAGACAATTGCTTCTTTGGTGCCTGCCAAGCAGGGGAGTCACTCCTTGACCCCAAGGGAGATTCTTCAGTCCTATAATCTTAAAGTAGAGCGTTGAAGGTCCAGGATTCTGATTCAGAGTTTCGTCCAGGTAAATCTAAAGTCCTAAGGACTGGGTTCCCTTACTTATACTAAGGTAGGGGGTTGGACATACTCTGTGACCCCCCCTATGGGAGGGTCAGGGCAGAGGGGTGGTTACACCCCTTTCCCTTTGTCCAGTTTCATGCCAGAGCAGGGGCTGGAAGCCCCTGAGCCGGTTTGAACTGGGGTATGCACAGGGACACCAAGTGTGCCCCCAGTGCAGGACTTCAAAGCACCAGAGAGTGCTCCCGCCCAGCCCCAATACACACTATCTTGTCTGGGGAGGTGGTTACACCTCCCTGGGACAGGAAACCTATTGTCCAGGCCTCCCCTGCCGGAGTTTCGGTCAGCAGCAGGAGGCCAGACTCGTGTCTGTGGCAGCGGCATCCATTTTGTGATGTTAGGGCTTGGAAAGTCAGTACCGGGCATACCGGTGTGTACATGTCTTTCCCTCTAGAATGGTGGAATGCTACCCCCGCCGCCAGAACTGCCTATATCACAGTAAGGGGTGCATGCACCACCTTACCCAGGCTGCAGTAGCAGACCTGTGGTGTCAGTTTGGATGGCCTTCCAGGGGTGGCACAATACATGCTGCAGCCCCTGGTAGGCCTCCGAGGTACCTATGCCCTGGGTACATAGTATACCAAATACTAGGGACTTATAAGGGCACTCAGATTCCAATCAGAGATGTGCCTAAGGCACATGGAAACCATTTTAGAGAGGAAGCAGCTAGGCTGGGGTTCTGATTAGCAGGGCCCCAGCCAGACTAAGGTCGAAAAACAGTGAAGCATCAGCAAAAAGTGGGGGTACCCATGTGAAGCAGATCCTACTCTCCTACACAACCCCCAAACGTAGGGACATTAAACTAACCTTGCCCAGTTAAGTCTTCATGTTCTAAGTGGAAGTACCTAGAGAGTCCATCTGCATTGGCATGGTTACGCCCAGGTCTATGTTCCACTGTGAAGTCCATCCCCTGTAGGGAAATGGACCACCTAAGCAGTTTGGGGTTTTCACCCTTCATTTGTTTTAGCCATAAGAGGGGCTTATGGTCTGTTTGAACAAGGAAGTGAGTACCAAACAAGTATGGCCTCAACTTCTTCAGAGCCCAGACCACAGCAAAGGCCTCCCTCTCAATGGCTGACCAACGTTTCTCTCTAGGGGTCAGCCTTCTGCTAATGAAAGCTTCTGGCTGATCCTGACCTTCATCATTCAATTGTGACAGTACAGCCCCTACCCCCAATTCAGATGCATCAGTTTGAACAATGAACTTCTTGGAGTAATCAGGACTCTGTAGAATGGGAGCAGAGCACATGGCCTGCTTCAGGTCATCAAATGCCTTTTGACAGCTAACTGTCCACTGAACCTTTTTGGGCATTTTCTTGGAAGTTAAGTCATTCAGGGGTGTCACTATTGATCCATACCCCTTGACAAATCTCCTATAGTACCCAGTCAGGCCTAAGAAGGCTCTCACCTGAGTCTGGGTAGTTGGAGCAGTCCAGTCCATGATGGTCTGGATCTTGCTCTGCAGTGGTTGAACCTGGCCTCCACCCACAAGGTGGCCCAGGTACACAACCTGAATCTGCCCTATCTGGCACTTGGTGGCCTTGATAGTTAGACCTGCCTTCTGCAGGGCCTCCAAAACAATTCTGAGGTGGACCAGGTGATCCTCCCAGGTGGAGCTAAAGACAGCAATATCATCTAGATATGCTGCACTATAGGCTTCCAGACCTGTAAGGACTGTATTCACCAACCTCTGAAAAGTGGCAGGTGCATTCTTCAGACCAAAGGGCATCACCACAAATTGATAATGCCCACTAGGGGTTGAGAATGCTGTCTTTGGCTTTGCATCATCAGCTAGTCTGATCTGCCAGTAGCCAGCTGTCAGGTCAAATGTGCTTAGAAGCTTAGCTGAGGCCAAAGTGTCTATTAGCTCATCTGCCCTTGGTATTGGATGGGCATCAGTCCTAGTGACTGCATTGAGACCCCTGTAGTCCACACAAAACCTCATCTCTCTTTTCCCACCACTGGTGTGAGGATTTGGCACAAGGACCACTGGACTAGCCCAAGGGCTATCTGAGGGTTCAATAACCCCCAAATCCAACATCTTCTGGACTTCTGTCCTGATACAGTCCCTGACATGGTCAGGTTGCCTATAAATCTTATTTTTAATAGGCAGACTGTCCCCAGTGTCCACTTCATGAGTGCACCAGGTAGTCTGACAGGGTGTCAGTGAGAATATGTGTCTGAACTGATTGAGCACCTGTCTGCAATCAGTCTGCTGCTGGGTAGTGAGGCTGCCTGCCAAGGCTACACCATCCACTGACCCATCATCAGGGTTCTGTGAGAGCAGGTCAGGGAGTGGGTCACTCTCTTCCTCCTGTCCCTCATCAGAAGCCATGAGCAAGCCCATGTCTGCCCTGTCCACATATGATTTTAACCTGTTGACATGGAGAACCCTGTGGGGACTCCTGGGTGTTCCTAGGTCTACTAAGTAGGTAACCTCACCCTTCTGTTCAACAATGGTATGGGGTCCACTCCATTTGTCTTGGAGAGCTGCAGGGGCCACTGGCTCCAACACCCATACCTTCTGTCCTGGCTGATAAACAGTCAGTACAGCCTTTTGGTCATGCCAGGCCTTTTGAAGTTCCTGGCTAGCCTCAAGGTTTTTAGTTGCCTTTTTCATATACTCAGCCATCCGGGAGCGGAGACCAAGTACGTAGTCCACTATGTCTTGCTTTGGGGGCTTGAGAGGTAACTCCCATCCTTCCTTCACCAAGCACAGTGGACCCCTGACAGGGTGACCAAACAAAAGTTCAAAGGGGCTGTAGCCAACCCCCTTTTGAGGCACCTCACTGTATGCAAATAAAAGGCAGGGCAAGAGTATGTCCCATCTTCACCTAAGCTTTTCTGGGAGCCCTTTAATCATGCCCTTCAAGGTTTTGTTGAATCTCTCAACTAAACCATTGCATTGTGGGTGATAGGGTGTGGTGAACTTGTAAGTCACTCCACACTCCTTCCACATTGCTTTTAAGTATCCAGACATAAAGTTTGCATCCCTGTCTGATACAACCTCCTTAGGGAAGCCCACTCTTGAGAAAATTCCCAGGAGGGCCCTTGCCACCACAGGTGCTGTAGTGGTCCTAAGGGGAATAGCCTCTGGGTACCTGGTGGCATGATCCACTACCACCAGGATAAACCTGTGCCCAGATGCTGTTTGGGGATCCATGGGACCAACAATGTCAATCCCCACCCTTTCAAAGGGAACCCCCACCACAGGTATTGGTATCAGGGGGCCTTTGTAGTGCCACCTGCCTTGCCACTGGCCTGGCAGGTTACACAGGAGCGACAAAACTCCTTGGTGTCTTCAGACATGTGGGGCCAGTGAAAGTGAGGGACAATTCTGTCTCAAGTCTTGTTCTGGCCCAGGTGACCTGCTAAGGGAATATCATGGGCTAGGGTCAATAGGAAGCCCCTGAACCTCAGAGGTATAACCAACCTCCTGGTAGCACCAGGCTTGGGGTATCTACACTCTGAGTACAAGAGTCCATCATCCCAATACACAGTATGGGGACCACTAGCTTTCCCAGCAGCCTCAGCAGCAGCTTGCTGTCTGAGGGGTTCAAGAGAGGGGCAGCTCTGCTGCTCCTGGCTCAGATCTGCCCTGGAAGGTCCCCTGTCCCCAAGAACTCAACCTGTTCAGGTTCAAGCTCCTCTGGGACAGTTCCTTCCTCAGGACTGAGATCATCCCCCTCAAGGGACTGATCTTCCTTCTGAGCCAAGGGGAAGGCACTGCCTTTACCCTACTACTCCTCTTCTTGGAAGGCACTTGGTCCATTATTCCAGAATCCAAGGCCTGTTCAGTGCTAGACATTTTGGCTTGTGACCTGGTCACAGCAAACACATCTGCAGGGATCCCCAGCATTTCTGCATGGGTCCTGAGCTCCACTTCTGCCCAAGCTGAAGTTTCTAAGTCATTGCCAAGCAAGCATTCAACAGGTAGGTCTGCACTTACCACAACCTTCTTAAGGCCAGTTACCCCTCCCCAGGAGAAGTTAACAACTGCCAGAGTATGGTCTGTTCTGACGTTGCTAGCATTGGTCACTTGGTACATCTCACCAAGTATAATCTGCCCAGGATTCACAAGGTCTTGTGTCACCATGGTGACACTTGCCCCTGTGTCCCTAAATGCCAAAGCCTCTCTTCCATTGATTAAAGGCTGTTGTCTGTACTTGCCCAGATTACTGGGACTCACAGAGGAGGTCATATCCATGCCTCCATCACAGACTAGTACAGCCTGAGTGAGTTCTCTGACTAGGTCAGAGCTCATCTCTTTACCCAGGGTCAACCCTACTAAACCCTTGGCTTGTGTAGTCCCACCACCAACTGTAGCTGCACTAGGGGGAGCAGGTGCCTTAGGGGCATTGGTGGGGGCTGGAGTCAAGTCTTTGGACTTGGTGCAATCACTGGTCCAGTGGGTCTTTTGCTTACAGACCTTGCACCATGGTTTTCTTTGGCCTTTCCCTTTGGTAGACTGTGAATCCCCACCTGAAGAAGATTTTTGGGGGCCTTGTGAAGACTTTTGATCTTTACCCTTCTCCCCACCCTTATCAGAGGTTTTCGAATCTTGCTTCTTAGGGTCACCACCTTGGTTCTGTACCTTCTGCTTTACCCTGGTTCTGACCCATTTGTCTGCCTTCTTTCCCAATTCTTGGGGAGAGGTCAGATCAGAGTCTACCAGGTGCTGATGCAACAGCTGATTTTGACAGTTATTAAGAATCTGCTCCCTCATTATCAGATTGTACAATCCTGTGAAGTCACATACCTTACTGCCCAGTAACCAACCTTCCAGAGCCTTGGCAGAACAATCAACAAAGTCCACCCAGTCTTGTGTCTGTGCTTTTTGGGTATCCCTGAACTTTAACCTGTATTGTTCAGTGGTTAGGCCAAACCCATCAATTAGAGCACTCTTCAAGACTTTGTAATTATCAGCATCCTCCTCTCTAACAGTGAGGAGCTTGTCTTTACCTTTGTCTGCAAAGGAGAGCCACAAGATTGCTGCCCACTGCTCCTGAGGGACCCTCTGTACTTTACAGGCCCTCTCTAGAGCAGTTATCCATTTGTGGATATCATCCCCACTCTGGTAGGGAGGGACAATCTTGCTCAGGTTTCTATGGTCATAAGACCTTTCCCTATCTTTGGGGAAACTGCTGCCACCATGGGACTCTAGTCCCAACTTTTGTCTCTCTCTATAGAGATCTAGGGACTCCCTGTCTATAGCCAATTGCTGTTTCCTGAGTTCAAGTTGAGCTTGCTCATATTGAATCAGTCTCTTTCTCCTCTCATGAGAGGATTCCCTCCTATGAGAGGAGACAGAGAGTCACTATTGAGGTGTCAGAGTGGTTAGACTCCTGAGAAGGAGACCTAGACCTTCTGGGCACACTCAGAACTCTTCCTGGGGGACAAAGGGGAGGTCAGTCTGATCCTCTCCCTCCTCCTCCTCCACAGGAGGAATTGGATTCTCCAGGACAAGGTCATTTTCACCTTCCTGGCCAGTTTCAGAGGGGGGCCTGGGTTTCTTCACCCCTGGCCCCTTCCTCATCTTCTGCCCCACCCTCCTTGCCTACCCCTTCAGACCCTAGGGGCCTGCTGAGATCATCAGCTAGTAACACCTCCCTGAGGTGTTGGGTGCTAGCACTTTTGCCTGTCTTCAACTTCCTAGTAGTGCATAAGGCTCTCAATTCCAAGAATGGGAGTTTATCATACTTGGAGGGAAGAAGCCCACTGGCTTCTGGCAAGGACTCACTGGGTCCTGGCTTTGAAGACATCACTAGTGAGGTGTGGTGTATGCACTACCTACTCTAGTGTGGCCTACTAAACTCTCTTGTGTTGTAGAAAGGGTGTGCTGTCCCTTAACACACAACTCTAAGTTCAGTAGAACTTACTGTATTACTAAGCTTGATTATATGTACCTTAGGTACCCTTAGTGGTTTTCAGTTGATCAATTCAATTGAGATTATCTGGTAAAACAATAGCAAGCTGGAATCCCACACGCTGCACACCAATGTGAGAAGTTGGCCTGGCGTATGCTGTCCACTAATTATAGTGGGCACCTTGCACCAGTCCAAACAACCCCTTATTGGAGATAGGTTAAAGACAACCTTTATTGAAAGCTATCCTAGTGGTAGCTATGGAGAGCAGCCTTCAGGCTAAGTCTTGAAGGAATGTAAAGCAGCTTGTTTTACCAGTCTATAATCTCTTGAGTGACCAAATGAAATTCAAAATATATGTATTTATTACTAAACACACCCCTCTAGTCTCTTTATGAGGCTAGGGTTCGAAGTACATACGTTACGAGTTAGTTATCTACAGTAATGGCACAAATACACGTTTGAGCCCCAGGGCGTACCAAACCATATACCAATAAAGTGGTATAAGAACCACTACTGAGCTAGACACAAGGCCTAGGGCCTGTAGAAGTGCTTGGACCACAAGGAACCACCCACGGCAGTGACACAGGGGACCCACGGGGGACGCGTGCAGTGTATGAACACAACCGCGAACCACCGTTAACTTCTATGGGGAAAGTCGCGATTAGAATTTAAAAGAAAAGGGACACTTAGAGGAGGACTTGGAGCAAACCCTTTGAGAACTAGGCTGTTCTAGTGTCTATACCCATGGAAGCACCGGAGTACTCGAGTTACCTCACCCAGGGAAGCCGGGTGCATAGGTGTCTTTCGGGGTCGGGTTTCGTCGTCGCTTTCTATGGCGATCTGCTGCAAAGTGCTGCTGGCGACCAAGTCGAAAGTGTTTGGGTGGATACAAAGGTGGATCGAAGATCTGAAGAACCTGAAAGCAGAGGGGACAGAGTCTGGGTCACTATCCAATGACCAGGAAGGCGATGAGCAGATGCCCACAGATGTCGAGTGCTTCAGGTAGGTTGACAGTCGTCTTGACTCTTCAGCCATGAGGTCCAGGAGGCATCGACAACAACCAGAAGCTGGATTCGAGCTGTTCCATGACGTCTGTCGACTGCAGGGGTATCGGTGACCGGATTGGACCCAACAAGCCTTGGCAACGGCAAGTCTCGTGGAAAGCGAAGGTGGACGATGTTGCAGACCAGCAAGGTCTGGGGGACTCACCCAGTGAGGATAAGTCAGGCCACACCTGGAGCAATCAGGGAGCCCAAGCAGAACAAGATTTGCCTTCGGGAGGGCCTACTAGCCAACGGACTAGTGACCACAAAGGAGCCTCGAGACGATGCACGTGGAGCTGGCTCACAGGACACTCATGGAGTGGGGGCCAGTGATCTTCGATGCAGTTAGTGCTGGAGGCTGGGGCTACTCGAAGCCCAAAGCACGACTTCGTGGGAGACCCAGAAGAGGATGCACTTGCAAATGCATTCGATGTCCAGGGGTCATGGTTCCACGTTACCCACAATAGCTATGGGCCTCAGCTTTGCTGGGGACTCAGGGCAGCCTCGGGGAAGTCTGAAAATCTACCTCTGGTGATGCAAAGACTTCGGTGTCCGACGGGAGCTTCAGCAATGCAGACCGGACAATTGCTTCTTTGGAGCCTGCCAAGCAGGGCAGTCACTCCTTGACCCCAAGGGAGATTCTTCAGTCCTCTAATCTTAAAGTAGAGCGTCGAAGGTCCAGGATTCTGTATCAGAGTTTCGTCCAGGTAAATCTAAAGTCCTAAGGACTGGGTTCCCTTACTTATACTAAGGTAGGGGGTTGGACATACTCTGTGACCCCACCTATGGGAGGGTCAGGGCAGAGGGTGGTTACACCCCTTTCCCTTTGTCCAGTTTTGTGCCAGAGCAGGGGCTGGAAGCCCCTGAGCCGGTTTGAACTGGGGTATGCACAGGGACACCAAGTGTGCCCCCAGTGCAGGACTCAAAGCACCAGAGAGTGCTCCGGCCCAGCCCCAATACACACTATCCTGTCTGGGGAGGTGGTCACACCTCCCTGGGACAGGAAACCTATTGTCCAGGCCTCCCCTGCCGGAGTTTCGGTCTGCAGCAGGAGGCCAGACTTGTGTCTGTGGCAGCGGCATCCATTTTGTGATGCCAGGGCTTGGAAAGTCAGTACCGGGCATACCGGTGTGTACATGTCTTTCCCTCTAGAAGGGTGGAATGCTACCCCCACTGCCAGAACTGGCGGGGGGGTAGTGTTCCAAGATGTTTGACACCAAACACGACATGTTTCCGTGCTGCCATCCCAAAGTTAGCATTTAACGCGAGGTTATAATGCGCTTAAGAGTATATGGTCAGGCTGCACTACAAACAGCATCAGAGAAGGGTCTCCGAATGCTGCAGAGGGGCCCTGCTCATGCAGGGGCACCCTCTCACATAGGAACCACGCACTCTGGCTTCAGGATTGATAAGGCCTGCCATAGGAGTGACTTATAGGTTTATATGTGTGTATGTATATAGTGATATAGGTAGCCTATATCACAGTAAGAGTGCATGCACCACCTTACCCAGGCTGCAGTAGCAGACCTGTGGTGTCAGTTTGGATGGCCTTCCAGGGGTGGCACAATACATGCTGCAGCCCCTGGTAGAGCCTCTGAGGTACCTATGCCCTGGGTACATAGTATACCATATACTAGGGACTTATAAGGGCACTCCAGATTCCAATCAGAGATGTGCCTAAGGCACATGGAAACCATTTTAGAGAGGAAGCAGCTAGGCTGGGGTTCTGATTAGCAGGGCCCCAGCCAGACTAAGGTCGAAAAACAGTGAAGCATCAGCAAAAAGTGGGGGTACCCATGTGAAGCAGATCCTACTCTCCTACAGAAAGAGGCAAGAGCATGCAGTAAGACCACCAAACACGTCATCAGGCCCTAGGTTTCTGAGATATAAATTGCACCCCACTGGCAGATCTAATGGATATAGGATTGTCATTTCTATGAAAACATGCCATTAAATACAATTCAATTCCAAACTCATTATTGGGACTTCTGATGCACTTTGATTCTGCCCATTTTGAAATGTGATCTATTAAAATATAAATCTTCTCCTGAGTATATCCTTCTTATGGTTCTAGCAAATCAACAAATCATTTGCCAAATCCTCTGAGCTTTTGAAAATTCAGACTATGCTACAGATATTTTATGTTGTTAGAAGGTTGTGTCAGAATTGAAATACTGTGCACACCACCAATAATCTTCCAAGACTTTTTTACTTTTTTACAGCTGTATCGTGCTGATGCCCTAAGTATGCTAGACTACTAATTCGGAACAAATCAATCCCCTTTTTAATATTAGCTCTCCTGTTGCCGTAATATAATTTTTCAAATTCCAAAATACCAGTAATTTGGAATTAAATGTTTTTCCTTCAGGTACCCCTTCATGACAAACTCTTTCACATTCTCCAAAATAGCATCCTACTTCATGTCCTCTTTCCAATCCTCCTCAGAGATCACCTGACTCAATTCCCCAATGGCATGTTTGACTGTGTGAAATAAACCTTCCTCTCCTGGCTGATCCTCTTGAAAAAGAGACACTTATGCTTCTAACATGAGAAACAATAAATTGTCACATTACCTCCTAGAAAATCTATGAAAGCCCAAAATGATATTCATATAATTTGGACTGAATTCTGACCATCATAGGTGTCTTTATAGCACAAGCCAAACCCAAATAATATGGAGCACTTTATGAACCATGCTATGTTACACATTCTATTTTCTTTTTTGTAATGCATAGGGAGATTAAATGATTTGAACAGTATCACAGGATATTAACCCCTTCGATGCTCATGACGAGCTGGACTCGTCATGGCACACAGTGTTCGTGTGCTCATGACGAGTCCAGCTCGTCATGGGACTCAGCACAGGAAATCCCTCTGGTGCGGGCACCAGAGGGATTCCCTTTCTCCCCTAAAGCCTCGGGAGCTGGGGAAGAGCTTCCCAGCTCCCGAGGCCCCCTGGTTTCCCTGAAATGACGATCGACGCGCACGTCGCGCTGATGTCATTTCAGTGAAACTGAAACTGAAATGAGCCAAGAGGCTCATTTCAGTTTCGAGCTCTACGTGCTCAGGGGGCTATCTCAGCCCCTGAGCACGTAGAAACTCAGGAGAGGTATCGTTGGAAAGGGGAGAATCTCCTTTCCAATGGTACCCCTCCTAGTGGATCCTAGCTTGGGATCCACCCACTAGGCACCAGGGAGGGGAGCGGCCCCTTGGGCAAGGGCCTTTGCTCCCCCATAACATTTTTGGCATGATTAGTCTTTCTGCCCCCTGGGGGTAGATGGGGACAGTAGCCCTAATCTGCCCCCGAGGGTAGAAAGCCCACTAGACACCAGGGATTTTTATGGGATGTTTATTAGGGGTGGGGGCTGCCCAAAACGGGCATGCCGATGCCCCCACCCCCGGCCACAAAATTAGTCTTTCTGCCCCCTGGGGGCAGAAAGCCCACTAGATACCAGGGATTTTTTTTAAATTATAGTTAGGGGTGGGGTTGCCCAATATGGGCATGCCAATGCCCCCACCCCACCCCGCCGCAAAGTACAGTCTTTCTGCCCCTCCTGGGAGGCAGATGGGAGCAGTAGCCCCCAATCTCCCCGAGGGGCAGAAAGCCCACTAGATACCAGGGATTTTTTTAATTATAATTTGGGGTAGGGGCTGCCCAATATGGGCATGCCAATGCCCCCACCCCGATGCAAAGGTACAGTCTTTCTGCCCCTCCTGGGGGGCAGATGGGGGCAATAGCCCCAATCTGCCCCCGAGGCAGAAAGCCCACTAGACACCAGGGTTTTTTCCCCTCGATACATTTAGGGGTGGGGTTGCCCAAGATGGGCATGCCAATGCCCCCACCCCCCACGAAATTCCAGTCTTTCTGCCCCCGGGAGTTCAGAAACACCCTAGATGCCAGGGATTATTTTTATAGGCCCAGTGTGGGGCTGCCCAGAATGGGCATGCAAATGCCCCACTCTACCCCCAAAGAAAAAAAAGACTTTCTGTCCCCCAGGAGGCAGATGGGGGCAATATCCCTGATCTTCCCCCGGGAGGGGCAGAAAGCCCACTAAGCGGCAGGGATTTTTTTATATAGGTAGGGGTGGTGGCTGCCCAGAATGGGCATGTCAATGCCCCCACCCCAAAAAATGCTACAGTCTTTCTGCCCCCTGGGAGGTGCAGATGGGGCAATAGCACCTTATCTGCCCCCGGAGGGCAGAAAGCCCACTAGCCACCAGGGATTTTTTTTTACAAAGTTCGGGGTGGGGGCTGCCAAGAATGGACATGCCAATGCCCCCACCCACCCCAAAAAAATGTCACTGTCTTTCTGCCCCTCCTAGGAGGCAGATGGGGGCAGTAGCCCTGATCTGCCCCCAGGGGGCAGAAAGCCCACTATGTGCCAGCGATTATGCCGGCTTTTTATACTCAGGGGTGGGGGCTGACCAGAATAGGCATCCCAATGCCCCGACCCCCAAAAGAATAGCCACAGTCTTTCTGCCCCCTCGGGGAGCATATCGAGGCAATAGCCCTGATTTCCCCCTCCCCAGGGCGGCAGAAAGCCCACTAGGCACTGACTTTTTTCGGAATGTGCCTACCTGTTGAATTTGGTTCCTAGCTCTGCCGGCACCCAGGTAAACCTAGCAAACCTATACATTTTTTAAAACTAGACACCCAGGGGAATCCAGGATGTGCTGACTTGACTGGCTCTCACCAGGTTCTGTTACCCAGAATCCCTTGCAAACCTAAAAATGTGTCCAAAAAAACACATTTTAATCACATTTCTGTGGTGGAAAGTTCTGGAATCTGCGTGGATCCACAAAATTCCACCCACCCTGCGTTCCCCAAAGTCTTTCGAGAAAAATGGTACCTCACTTGTGTGGGTAGAACTAGTGGCCGCGACAGGAAACGGCCCAAAACGCAACATGGACACACCACATTTTCACAGTGAAAACGGACCCTTTTTTGCAAAGTGCCTAGCTGTAGATTTTGAACCCTAACTCTGCCGGCACCTAGGAAACCTAGCAAACCTATACATTTTTGAAAACTAGATACCCAGGGAATCCAGGATTGGGTGACTTGACTGGCTCTCACCAGGTTCTGTTACCCAGAATCCCTTGCAAACCGAAACATTTGTAAAAAAAACACATTTTCCTCACATTTCTGTAGTGGAAAGTTCTGGAATGTGCGTGGATCCACAAATTTCCACCCATCCTGCGTTCCCCAAAGTCTTCCGAGAAAAATGTCACCTCACATGTGTGGGTAGGCCTAGTGCCCACGACAGGAAACGGCCCAAACGCAACATGGACACACCACATTTTCACAGTGAAAACTGACCCTTTTTTTGCAAAGTGCCTAGCTGTAGATTTTGAACCCTAACACTGCCAGCACCTAGGGAAACCTAGCAAACCTATACATTTTTGAAAACTAGACACCCAGGGGAATCCAGGATGGGGTGACTTGACTGGCTCTCCCCAGGATCTGTTACCCAGAATCCCTTGCAAACCTATAAATATGTCCAAAAATACACATTTTCCTCACATTTCTGTGGTGGAAAGTTCTGGAATCTGCGTGGATGTACAAAATTCCACCCACCCGCGTCCCCCAAAGTCTTCCGTGAAAAATGGTACCTCACTTGTGTGGATGGGTTAAGTACCCGCGACAGGCAAGGGCCCAAAACCTATTGAGGCGATATCAAAATTACCTATCACAAACCAACCTGGTTTTGCAAGGGGGTCCCATGAGTTTTTGGCCCCGGGCTCAATGGCCATCTAGGAAACCTACCCAACCCACACATTTCTGAAAACTAGACACCCAGAGGAGTCCAGCGAGGTATGGCTTGCGTGGGTCCTCCAAAATTTTCTTACCCAGAATACCCTGCAAACCTCAAATTTAGCTGAAAAAATCACGTTTTTCTCCAATTTCTGTGTGGGAAAGTTCTGAAATCTACGTGGATCCACAAATTTCCTACCACCCAGCTTTCCCCCAGGTCTCCCGATAAAAATGATACCTCACTCGCGTGGGTGGGTCAAGTACCCGCGACAGGCAAGTGCCCAGAACGTATTGAGGAGACATCAAAATTACCTATCACAAAACAACCTGGTTTTGCAAGGGAGTCACCTGGGTTTTTGGCCCGGGCTCAGCGGCCATCTTGGGAACCTACCAAACCCACACATTTCTGAAAACTAGACACCTGCGGGAGTCCAGCGAGGTATGGCTTGCATGGGTCCCCAAACGTTTTCCTACCCAGAATGTCCTGCAAACCTCAAATTTAGCAGAAAAAAATCACTTTTTACTCAAATTTCTGTGTGGGAAAGTTCTGGAATCTGCGTGGATCCACAAATTTCCTACCACCCTGCGTTCCCCCAGGGCTCCCGATAAAAATGGTACCTCACTTGTGTGGGTAGGCATAGTGGCTGAAACAGGAAATGGCCCAAATCGTATTGTGGAGACTTCAAAACTACCTATAACAAAACTACCTGGTTTTGGGGGGCACCTGGTTTTGGCCCGGGCTCGCCGCCATCTAGGGAAACCTACCAATCCCACACGTTTCTGAAAACTAGACACCCTGGGGAGTCCAATGAGGTATGGCTTGCGTGGATCCCTCAACGTTTCCTACCCAGAATCCCCTGCAACCCTCAAATTTAGCTGAAAAAACCATATTTTCCACATATTTTTGCGTGGAATCACCGTGCTTGCACAAATGTCCTACCACCCAGCGTTTCCCTTGTTCCCCCGAGTAAAATGATACCTCACTTGTGTGGGTGTCCAAAGCAGAACTGGCTAAAAACTTATTTTTAAAAAAATATAACGCTTAGAATTCTCGGTGCTATACCCTAAATCCCTATGTTTTGGGCTCTTCCCAGTCACAGGCCTTTGGCCCACCCACACAAGTGAGGTATCATTTTACTCGGGAGAACAAGGGGAACGCTGGGTGGTAGGACATTTGAGCCAGAACGGTGATCCCACGCAAAAATGTATGGAAAAAGTGATTTTTTTCAGCTAAATTTGAGGTTTGCAGGGGATTCTGGCTAGGAAAACGTTGTGGGACCCACGGAAGCCATACCTCGCTGGACTCCCGGGTGTCTAGCTTTCAGAAATGTTTGGGTTTGGTAGTTTCCCAAGATGGCCGCCGAGCCCGGGGACAAAAACCCAGGTGACCCCTCTTGCAAAACCAGGTTGTTTTGTGATAGGTAATTTTGATGTTGCCTCAATAGATTTTGGTCCCTTTTCTGTCGCGGGTACTTGACCCACCCACGCGAGTGAGGTATCATTTTTATCAGGAGACCTGGGGGAACGCTGGTTGGGAGGAAATTTGTGGATCCACGTAGATTCCAGAACTTTCCCACACAGAAAGTTGAGAAAAAGTGATTTTTCCAGCTAAATTTGAGGTTTGCAGGGCATTCTGGGTAGGAAGACGTTGGGAGATCCACGCAAGCCATACCTCGCTGGACTCCCGGGTGTCTAGTTTTCAGAAATGTGTGGGTTTGGTAGGTTTCCCAAGATGGCCGCCGAGCCCGGGGCCAAAACCCAGGTGACTCCCTTGCAAAACCAGCTTGTTTTGTGATAGATCATTTTGATGTCTCCTCAATACGTTTTGGGCCCTTGCCTGTTGCGGGTACTTCAACCACCCACACCAGTGAGGGTTTTGGCCCTGGGCTCGGCGGCCATCTTAGGAAACCTACCAAACCCACACATTTCTGAAAAGTAGACACCCGGAGAATTCCAGGGAGGTATGGCTTGCGTGGATCCCCCAACGTTTTCTTACCCAGAATACCCTGCAAACCTGATATTTTGCTGAAAAAATCACTTTTTTCACACATTTTTGTGTGGTAAAGTTGTGGCATCACGGGGCTGACACAAATTTCCTACCACCCAGCGTTCCCCCAGGTCTCCCGATAAAAATGGTGCCTCACTCGGGTGGGAGGCCCAAGTACCCGCGACAGGCAAGGGCCCACAACGTATTGAGGCGACCTCAAAATGGATAAATATATAATGAAATGGCAGGCTAAACTTGGGGTCTCGGCTGAAACTGTCCACCACTCCTTCATAAAATATCAGTCCTGTTTAATGTCTATTAAGTTACAGGCTCAATATTATAAAACCTTTTTTTTATACTATACTCCCTATAAAATTGCTAAATGGGGGACGGGGAAAGGAACTACATGTCCTAGATGTGCATTAGCCGAAGCTGACAGCATACATTTATTCGCTTCCTGCACAGTATTAACAAATGTATTGAATGATATTTCAGCCTTTTTATCAGAAGTATTTAACGCAAGAGTAGAAATCCTCATTGATGAGATTATGTTAGGTGTATCCAATATTGACCGACCAAAATATATGCGAGGGCTGATATTTGTCGCTATGGCGGTCTTTAGATTATGTATTGCGTCAGCATGGCTGGACACAAACTCACCCGTGTTTCAACAGTGGAGATCCCGATTACTGGCTACCTGTAGTTTAGAGGTAGCAATATATAAAGAAAGGGACGTGGTAAACGTAAAAAGGACTGGCAATATGGGATCCTCTATTGCAATGGTCACAAAGACAAATAGACAATACTTAATTAATACATGTTAAATTTCTAATATAGACTCGAATTGTCTAGGCCTTTGTATTAAGTGAAATCTCTTTTATATCTTTTCTCTTTTTTCTCTTTTGTTCCCTTTTTTTTTTCTTTCTTTTCTACTATAATACTCATGATGATACGCAATGAAATGAAATATTGTTTGTATTTGGTAATACATGGCAGGTCTGAGCTCTGGGTGGGGTGGAGGGTGGGTTATTTGTGGGGGTGTAAATGTAAAAGTCTTTAATAAAGAGTTTAAAAAAAAAGAAAAAAAGAAAATGTGGTGCGTCCACGTTGCGTTTTGCGCTGCTTCCTGTCGCGGGCACTAGGCCTACCCACACAAGTGAGGTACCATTTTTTTGGAAGACCTTGGGGAACGCGGGGTGGGTGACATTTTGTGGATCACGCAGATTCCAGAACTTTCCACCACAGAAAAGTGAGGAAAATGTGGTTTTTGCCAATCTTTTAGGTTTGCAAGGGATTCTGGGTAACAGAACCTGGTGAGAGCCAGTCAAGTCACCCCATCCTGAATTCCCTGGGTGTCTAGTTTTCAAAAATGTATAGGTTTGCTAGGTTTCCCTAAGTGCCCGCAGAGCTAGGGTTCAAAAACTACAGCTAGGCACTTTGCAAAAAAGGGTAATTTTTCATTGTGAAAATGTGGTACGTCCACGTTGCATTTTGAGCCATTTCCTGTTGTGGGCACAAGGCCTACCCACACAAGTGAGGTACCATTTTTATCGGGAGACTTAGGGTAACACAGAATTGTAGAGCAACTGTTATTACCTATTGACTTTAGATGCATTTCTGCCTTCCAAATGAAAGACAATGTGTAAAATAAGTCATTTTGAAAAATGACCTATAATTCTCATGCTAGTATGGGTACTCCCAATTTCGTAAATGTGCAAATATCTACTGTTTCTAAAATCTACATTTTGTTCCCATTTCAGAAATACATAGGTGTCTTTCATAACCATTTTTCCATGTATACATTTTCCCAAAATAATTGCTATATACCCGGTACATAATAAAAACCATTGCAAGATGCTGCTCAGTTATTGGCTCTGGGTTCGTCGGGTTCTTTGTGAACCTACAAGTCCTATATATCCCCACAACCAGAAAGGTCCAGCGGATATAACGGTATATTGCCTTCAAATAGTTGTCATAATTAGAAGAAGTTACAGGTGAAAACGTTGACACAAATGGCTGTTTTTTTCAACTAATTTTCAATTTTCCTTTATTTAACTGTTAGTTTCTATAAGGAAAACTTTGAGGATCTACACAAATGACCCCTTGCTGAATTTAGAATTTTGTCTACTTTTCAGAAATGTATGGATTTCCAGGATCCATTATTGGTTTCATACCCATTTCTACCATTAACTGGAAGGAGGTTGAAAGCACAAAAAATAGCAAAAATAGGCTATGTCCCAGAAAAATGCCAAAACTGTGTAAAAAAGTTGGTTTTCTGACAAAAGTCTGCTTGTCCCTGAAAGCTGGGAAGATGGTGATTTCAGCACCACAACCCCTTTTTGATGCCATTTGAAGGAAAAAACAAGACGCTTTCATCTGTAGCCCTTTTTACGCATTTTCCCAAAAAACCCATAATTTAGCTGTATTTTGGCTAATTTCTGGGTCCCCTCAGGGGAATCCACAAACCCTGGGTACCTTTACAATCCCCATGATGTTAGAAAAAGGACGCAAATTTGGCATGGATACCTTATGTGGTCAAAAAGTTACAGGGGCCTAAGCGCGCACTACCCCAAATAGCCCAAAAAAGGCTTAGCACAGGAGGGGGAAAAGGCCTAGCAGCGAAGGGGTTAAGCTGAGGACTTTATTTAAACCTGAGCCCCCATGTTCCAAAATTAGCAGCTCCAGCGCTAGGCCTCATACCCTTGCATTGAATAAAGCCAGTAATGGTATGTGATCAGTTTTAAGTTAAAGTTGTATCTCCACAGGTAGCATCTGAAGTGTGCCACACTTCATCCACAAGCTAATACCTCTCTAAGGTGGGCCATCTGCATTCCGATTTTCACATACTATTTTGACTAAACACATAAACCAAGCTTGAGCAGCTAGTGTCTGAAGCCAGCATGCGTTTAGCCTTGTGTGACTATGGAGTAAGTAAGACTTATTAATTACTATATTTAATTGATTAAAAGCCCTTTCGTGTTCATCCATCGAGTTATATTTATTACCTAACTTCAAAAGTGTTCTCAGTGGAGCCGCAATCTTCATTGTGTTATTTACAAATATTAAATAAAACTCACCTTGACCTAGAAATTACCTCAATTGTCTTTAAGTTGGTTAACTAAATCAATTGCTTGTAACAAATCATTTTCTCAAAATTCCCTCTCCTGAGATTCTATGACCTCAATATTCTACTTCAGACAACAGGAATGTACTTCTTTCTAACTGTAACATCGTGCTCCTCTTGTGCTGAATTGAAAATACATGTTCTAGATTTCTTTTATGTTTTCATTTAAAGTTTATTGTTTGATTAATTAAAATCTTACAATATATATGCAGTAATTCTTACTTAAAATCCAGTTATAAAAACATAGAACAAAGATAAAAGATATTGGACTTCAAGTTCATTGTACTATTTACATATTATATACATCCTACATTACATTCTATTTGTTTTTGGTAATCTAACTTAACTCTCAGTCGCATTAAGAACTTTACAAAAGCTGAGGTTAATATTATATCGTCAGTATGGAGGCATCTTATCAAGGCTTGTCTGCAACTCCTTATTCCTTGAACATTAAAATGTCTCTTAAGAATAGATATTCTTTCAACTTTCAGTTCCGGACATACACAAAGGAGGTGCATAATATTCTCTTCTCCGAGTTTATATAAGCAACAGGTCGTTGGTCCCTCTGTACTCAGCCATGGCATTAGGTGACATGAGCCCGGAAATACTCCAAAGCGAGCTTTTATGAATATTTGTTTGTGCTTCACAGACCAAGGAATTTCAAGGTATGGTTGAACTTTTACCTTGGTATAGCCATTCATTAGAGGCCATGCATGTTCATAAATTGGACTTCCATGGATTAAGGGGCACATGCATCAAGCATTTTCGGCCCATTTGCGAAGGCAAAAAATGCTTTTGTGATGCAGACCCTATTTTGTGATTCGGTAACCTGTTACTGAATCGCAAATTGGGTTTGCGGTTCGGTATTAGGAAGGGGCGTGTCTCACTAATAATAATCGCATCGGTATGTAGGAATGTTTTGTGACCAAAATGGGGTCGCAAAGCATTCTCATTTTACCACCTACTTTAAGTAAGTGGTAACCCTTTGTGAATGTTTGTTACAGTGTTTTTTAAGAGTAGGCAGTGGTCTATGGGACCACTGCCTACTCTTAAAAAATGAAAAGAAAACTTTTCATTTTTGTTTTTGAAATGCATCCCATTTTCCTTTAAGGAAAAGGGGCTGCATTTCATAAAAAATAATTGCTTTTTTTTAAAAGCAATCAAAGACATGGTGGTCTGCTGACCCCAGCAGGCCACCATCCCTGTGATTTTTGCTATTCCTAGAGGGTCGCAAATTGCAAGCTACCTCATTAATATTCATGAGGTAGATCATTTGCGGACCTAGAAATCGCAAAAAGTGTTCACCACACTTTCAAGCATGCAGTTTTGCGATTTCCTAATTGCGAATCGCAAGGATTCACAATTAGGGTATCGCAAAATGGTTTATTCATGCATCTGTAATACACTACTAATAGTTCTATAACTCCAAATGAATTGTGCCTATATCTCTAGAATATGAGG
This sequence comes from Calotriton arnoldi, assembly GCA_963921515.1. NCBI lineage: Eukaryota > Metazoa > Chordata > Amphibia > Caudata > Salamandridae > Calotriton > Calotriton arnoldi. The sequence goes on from CAWUFW010001250.1 coordinate 2,881,327, forward strand.
TGGCAAAACCCTGTAAAAATAGCATTCTCCATATAGCTGTAAGCCCTTCTGCTACAGTGAAACCATGTGACAGTTCAGAAATAATAGAAAGAGATTTGCTTACTTGCCTCACTTCATTGAGACCTTCTTTAAATACCATGGCTGGGAAAATATCCTTTTGTCCCATCCTTTTCAAAAACATTCTTCTGAGATTTGATACAGCTGTATCTAGTAGAGTAAAGAATTGACATGTTTTACCACATTTTTAACAAGATTCTTTCCAAAAAAGAAACCTGTTATTTTAGCTACAGTGCCAATAATGAGGAATTCACAAAAAATGCTTCTTTCTGCCAAAAGAGTGGCAATTATGTAACCCAAAATGCAAATCTCACTCTGTTATTAATCTCTCAAGATATTTAAATCTAATCTTACCTCTCCTACCCTAGCTTCTTCAGCTATAGCAAAACTACAGGCAAACAGGCTAAGCAAGTCCAATAATTTATCCTGCCACATTATTTTTCTTTTTAACTTAGGAGCAGGCTTTCAAGCTTATCGAGGTGGAGTCCATGCAACATCAAATACGTTGTCTTCTAAATTCATCTTCAATCCCAAGAGACTAGAGGAATTAAAGATTTTGGAGGAGAATTAGAAATGTTACCTTCTGATGCTTGGGTAGTGCAAATTCAAGGGCTTCTATTAGTATTTGGTGGCAGGATCAAATTACTCTTGCAGAATTAGATTGTCAGGAAATGATGAGGAAAGGTGCTGTTGTTCAGGTGCATGTCCTATTCTTTACTATACTTTAGCAATAATTTTCTGGTGAAAAATAAGATGAAGGTTAAGAAGCATGTAATACATTAATGTTCATTGAACAGATCGGTGATTAACCACTGTTTTAAAATGGAGGGCATTCATGTAGTGATGGGTTTGTTCCTTCTGTTGGATTGGTTAGTGGGATTAGTTATCAAATATACTTATTTTTCTATTCCTGTTCTCCCTCTTTCTGAGCCTCATATCCAGTTTTCATGGAACAATCAGAAGTGGCCAGTTCACATACCTACCTTTTGAATTACCCTTGACATCATTGTGTATTACAAAGCTATTGAACTACTAGTACCTTGCATAAGACCATGAGGCGTGTACTTGATCATTTATTTTGAAGGCATTTTATTTATGGCTCAGGAGAGGATGTTTTAGAGGAACATTTGTGAGTACTTCAGAAATGTTCAGTTTGGGATTTGCTATGACGAAGGAAAAGTCAGTCCTAAAATCTGCTCCTATTCAAAGGTTTTGAATTTTCAGTTGGAGACAATGAAGTCTATACTTTGTGCACCAGACAACAGTAAATTGATAATCAAAAATAATATAAATGGTCAGTATCAAAAGGCAAGTTTTACTTTACACTTGCTGATAAGGATGATTGGCGCTGTCTTGATTGATTCAAGCTGTATTTACAGGAGCCTTGTTTAACAGGGCTATGCAACAATTAAGGAAAAGGGTTTAGGCATGAGAGCAAGTTAGGTTTCGATAAGGAATCTACAAGAGAGATATGGTGATTGACAAATCCTGGGTGTTGCGAGTGCAGAGCAATATATTTACTACATTTCTGGATGTGTGGTGGAATCAGAGAAGACGATTCACATTAGTCTTTATAACTCCTTTTGGAGGTCCAATTCTTGCTATACAAGTCTATTGTAGGTGAGTACAACTGAGGGAAACTTTTCTGTTGATATCTAACAGGAGTTGTTAGTGGAAACCACAGGAGAGCGTTGCAACTATTCTTGTTAGTATGGCCATGTCTTTTAACTTGGAGAATTCCAGGGAAGCCTGAAATGTCTTTTCCGGGGCTTTATGGAAAAAACTCTTGAGTTGTTGTAGATTTTTAGGCTCTCGGAATGGGGTGCTATATTTGTTTTTATGCTGGTCGGATAATGTTTTTCAGCTGAGAAACAGTTGCCTTAGAACATATGCATGTTGTTATGTTTAGTATCTTTTAGAAGTGTCTTGTATGATTAAACGTTGGATGTGTCAGGGAAAAATGTTATTTCTAAAAGGGATAGGTTTTATCTAAAGAGAAAAGCTAAAACGCTTTTACTTCTATATTTTACCCACACCTATGCGAATATCCTTAGCTTTGCATGGTAAGATCTATGAAGGCATATGAGTTAATGTTATAGGAGTGGAGACTAGTTGGGGTGGATCAGTTGTTTTATCTAGTGACTACCTTTATTTTGGTGAGATTGGCAAGTATGGTTAAGAATGATTACGTTAGCGGCTGGTGTATTTATTTCTACAAATGGGGTTCCTACAGCGGGAGGCGCTATGATATCCAAGGTGCTTCAAAAAAGAAGACAAAAGGCATCCCCTGTTCTGACATTATATAACAATTGCCCTAGCATTGTGACCGCAAAATCAAGATTTAAGACACATGTATAATTTACTCCATTCTTATATCACTTATGAAGTACAACATACAACCTGTAGAGATTTTTGGTACTGATCAAAGAAGACTAAGCAGATAAAGGACTAGTAAATTTATTTAGAGTTTGGTGGACTGTATACTCTGTCACTAATGGGAGGGATATCCATCCACCATCTTACAAATACAATAGATTATCATGCACTTGCAATACAGGAGACGGGCATTTGTCATATTTGTGATGGAGTATCCTTACAGCCAAAGTCTAAATAAGACCCTAAGCAGATAGAATTCTAAACAGATGCCCCCTAAAGATGGAGATTAAACACCCATTTATTTAATTTCGTATTTAATTCAAGCAGGTCAAGTGAATCTAGTTTAGACACTTTTACAGGAAGCCAACAAAACATTAATCCCAGGATATTAATTATTCAAGTAATGGTCCATCAAAATGTATTTTTTTTGGATCCGTGATGCAACAAACCTACTGACTCCTAAGTAATCTAGATCAGCGTTCCCTTGGACCAGAAACAGTGTTTTAATGCTTTCCCGTGACAGTCAGTCAGGTCTGTAATCACACTGATGTGTCTCTCTGGAATCACACATGTTTTTCATGAGTAACTGAAGATTATTAAAAACAAGAGGAATATAGTGTCTTATTCTAGGCTACACGAGAGAGATGGAAGTAAAATTTGATTTCCAGAGTGCACACAATATAGCTAACACTGAGCAGACAGCCTTATTGCGTCAGACAGAAAGCAGAGTCCATCATTTCTGTTTCAGCTGAGTTAGATTTCCACAAGCTAGATACCATCCACATATCACCTCCTTCACACACTTTCAAAATCAGTCTGCAAAAGATTTTATGCTGCCTTGTAGATGGAGAATTTTCTGGCTGTTGTCAGCTTACACATAGGATAAGAAACCAGGGGTTTAAAATAATCTGTACAACTTCTCCATATAAATACTAAAAAGGTTGTTTGAAAGTGCTAAGTGGTGTGAAACTCTGTACTGTACCTTACGCACCTAAAAGGCAATAGGAGGAATATTTCTTATCTACCCCCTCGCCCGCCCCCTCGGAAACAATCTAAGCCAATTTAGGATGATCTTAGGCAAACATATGTCCTCAATCTATTCAAAAGTATCATGTAAATGACATTGTCAAATGCCACCAACATGTATAATGGGATCAAAGTATTCACACCACCATATTTCACTGTCCTAAACTTTGTCTCACACTGTGAAAATGATAAGATTATTACTGTGGCAAGGGTGGAAGTGTTCCTTGGCTCCAGACATGGTCTCAGATAGTGGTTAATCTAGGTTACCAATATTTTTGAGACAGCCAGGAAAAACTAAACCAACCAACCATAAATTTGTCACAACAGTAAGAACAGAAACCAGTTTTTTAATAAGGGTTTGACAAAAGCAGAAAGCACACCTCAGACAGAACTATGCAGGGTCCCGGTGATAAGTTCAGGGCGTTCATGAAACAGTGGTCAGTTATATTGCATTATTGTTCCTCAATTCATGTGGGACAAAGATATCCTAGTGAGCCAGAGTGGAGGGCTTTCAGAGCATGTCTCACATTGGCTTCCATTAAGGCTGAAAGGCACACCAATTGATTTTCTGTTCTCTCTTTGATTCTGATATCAAAGCCTGAAGATATCCTGAGCCTGCTTTCTGATATCACTTGCATTCTTGCTGAGGCCTTTGCTGAATTATTGAAGAGAGTTGGCTCGAGACTGACAGAGAAGATCATGATAATAATAATGAATGTTTCAAAATAGTATTTCCTATTACTTTGCTGCCAGTTGTATGCATTATCATTGATAAGTTAAATAACTAACCAATTTACAAACCGAGGAAGACTGAAAGGCAGACCTAGGCCTGAGGGGAATTTAACTCATGATCTGCATATCAGAGAAGATAGCACAAGCAAGCATTACGCATTCAAAGCCATCTTTCACTAATCTCTTTTCCTTTTTGTGCCTTCCCTCTCTCCTTCTCTTCCCACGTCTCTCTCTCGACTTCCGTCTCGTGATCTCTTGTTCGCTCTCAACCTCTTCTTTACAGCTACTTATTATCTACTGTCTCCTTTCTCCATCTCTCCAGCAATCTTGTATCCAATCTCTCTCTCTCGCTCTCTCTGTTTTCTACCTCTATGACACTACGGGGCATATTCACAAGAAATGGCGATAACTATCGCTAACGCTAGTTAGCGGCAGTTTCTTATCGCCGCCTAACCCTGAAAACTATCACCATGTTAGCGGCGTATTACCAAGCCGCCGCTACATGGCGATAGTATCAGGAGTTAGGCGGTGAAAACTGCCGCTAACATTAGCGCGATGGCGATAGGAATTCCGGCGTTAGCGGGCGACATCCAGCGATAGGCCCATTAGCAGCAAGAAAACTCATGTTAGTCAGCCAAACGAGAGCTTTCTTGTCTCTAATCAGTCAACCCCCAATAGAAAATAGGCATACAAAAACAATAACATGCAGAATGGAGCAGCCAGGGCCAAGTGCAGCACACATCAACAACCCCTGCAAGCCAGCCAACATCCAGGATGACCAGCATGTGAGCCTTGATGCCTCACTGGACCTGCGTCTGGAGCCTGGATGCCTCACTGGATGCCTCGCTGGACCTGAGTCTGGAGCCTGGATGCCTCGCTGGACCTGCGTCTGGAGCCTGGATGCCTTGCTGGACCTGCGTCTGGAGCCTGGGTGCCTCACTGGACCTGCGTCTGGAGCCTGGATGCCTTGCTGGACTTGCGTCTGGAGCCTGGATGCCTTGCCAGACCTGCGCCTGGAGCCTGGAGTGGGATGTGGAGTAAGCCTGGGCGTAGTTCACGAAGTAGCGCTACGCGAAGCTATGCAAAGTGCAGTTCGCACTACGCGAGCTACGCGTAGCACTACGCGAACTGCGTAGTGCACTGTTCGCAATGATTGCACAGTGCCGGATGCTTGTCCGCACTGTGCAATCATTGAAAACGGCATCTTGCACAGTGCGAGCTGTCTTTTACTGCCGCTCGAGTAGATTTTTACTCGAGCGGCAGCTTTCTCAACGCGGACTGGTAGTTTCTCATCGCGAGCGGTCGCGAGCATACGCGACCACTCGCAATGAGAAACCTGACCTCCCGCGTTGAGAATCTCGCCGGGAGGTTTATTTTCCACGCTCGCGATCGGCAACTTGATGTTGCTGATCGCGAACGAGAGAAAAAGTCTCGCCGGGATGTCATTTTGCTTGCTCGCGGTCGACAACTTGACATTGAGGACCGCGAGCAAGCAAAAATGACCGCTGCACTACGCTACGCGTGTTTGCACTGTGCTACGTGCAATTCGCGTTGTGCGAGTGAGCGCAAACTTCGCAAACTACTGCGAGCGTAGCGTAGTGCTTTGCCCAGGTTTAATGTGGAGGAGCTGTGGAGTCGATGAGCCGTGGCAGTAGACATTGAGCCGTGACGATCGCCCGTACCTGCTGGTGAAGTCTGGCAGGTCACATGGAGACACGTTGCTGACCTGTGTGAGAAGACCACCTTGCGACCCTTGGAGCTGTCAATGGTAGAGGCGCTCCCTGCGCACCAACGTGGTGAGTTCCGCATCGCATACTATGATCCACCACTACCCCGAGGTGCACGAAGGGGATTACCAACGCTGTGTGCCGTCTCCTGCATCACAGGTCCCATGATGTTGGACTGGCCATATGCTGTGGAGGGTGAGGCCCCTGTGCTACGCCGAACTTGTGTGTCGTGAGCGCTGCAACTTCACGCCTAAGGGGCTCTGCTGCGTCAACTGCATTGGGAGATCCACCAGCGGACTATGCGGCGACTGCTGTACCCAGCCTAGTGAAATCACACCGGGCTGAGGCTCCTGCTGGCTAAGTCACAGATTTGGAGAGAGTGCAGTGGAGTGCGCCACGGTGTCAATGTCCAGGTAAGGAGAAGGTGGGACGCGTAGCGCAGAAGGGCCGGGGGCGAGTCGCTCAGGCCTATCACACGTAGATGACGCACCCCCAGTGGGGGCACTACCACAATGGCGGAAGAGCATTGCCCCACTGCCTCAAGCAGACGCGGGAGAGCAGGAGCTACGAAGACATGGGACCCGGCTTCGAGGTAAGACTTCCCTCATTGAAATATTTACAACACCCGCTCGCACACACATCCCCGCGTACACGTCCCATCCAGTATTCTTTCCAGGCGTTTGCCACCTCACAGCCTTCCCGCCCCCAGCACTTCTCAATGGCGGCCGTTGTGTGCACATGCACAGCGGGCGTACCACTAGTGTGCCAAAAGCACATACGTAGTTACTGACGCATGACATAACATCGTATTCCATTCCAATGCATACTAATACTAGGCACATTGCAACAGTAGGGTAGGTGTTGCATAGCGGAGACATAAATATCACTATTCCCACGTCAGTGAAGTGCAACCCAAAACTGACCTTTGCACCCCAAACTCAACCGTGAACCCTGGAATTTCTTTTTTAGACCCCAAAACACACCCCAAATTATATATTTTACCCCAAATGCACACCCCAATTTTCATAATTTACCCCAAAACACACCCCAATCTTCTTATTTTACATCCGAAACCCATGCCCACCCGATAAACTTTAAATTACCCCATTACTGACCTCACAATGCGTTGTAATCAAATGCGATGTAAAGGCACCTGCGTTGTCAAAGTTGCGTTGTTAACGATGTACTGCCTGCGTTGTCTCCCGTGCCAAAGGCAACCCATAGGCTACGCCGTTTGCGTCTGTCTGCCACTGGACCACGCTCAGCACCAAGGAGCCTTCCTCTTGGACACTCCACTGCTACAACGCACAGCACCCTCCTCGCCATCAACCCTGGACGCCACCTCGCCTGCCAGGACCAACCTCTGCTCCGGACCGGACATCGCCATCGCCATCACTGACGGCTGCAGTATCACATGCAAGGAGCACCCCGACCATCAAGGAGGAGGCATTGCCATCACCTACAGAAGCAGACTCCGACTGACCACGCACACTAATGATCCAAGGGTGACCATGGACCAGCTCAACTCCCAGATCCGGACCAAGCCCAAGCACATCCTCTGCGGCACCCTCATGTGCAGGCCTCCCAGGCCATGGCCCCCATTCTCCAATACCATTGTAGACCTCATTGCACCCCAGGGTCTCCCATCCACCAACGACATCCTATTAGGTGAACTCAAGTTCCACCTGGACAACCCTAGTGACCAGGACACCACCCCGTCCTGGGGAAGGACCCCTGCATCAGACACAAGCAGCAAGTCACCTCAACATGCCACATGGCAGGACGCACGGTCGAGCACGTCACCTCCGCCAGCAGGAACTTCAACTACAGCCACAACACTGGACTCTCCTGGACTCATCATTGGTAACATCACATCTTCACCGTGCTCACCGGTCGCCACCGCCATCATCGCACCCCCTTGCAGCTGGATCAAGACCACCGAAGAATGTCTCGTCATCTCCCTCCGCACCAACACTCCACCAATGCTTCCAAACGATGACACCGCAGCGCGTAACCCCCACCGATGGATCTCCAACAGCACCGACATTCGGGCACCCCTCATGAACGGCACTGCGTCAGTACCTTCCACATGCCTGATGGCAGGCGTGTGGGTGACGCGAGTGCCACAGGGATAGGCTGGCCCCATGCATTGCTGGAGTTGCGTCATGGTTGTGACACGACTGCAGCAATGCGTGTGTTTAGCACAGACAGATACGTCAGGATTCCTGACGTATCTGTCATTACTTGCGTCATGGAGCGCTGTCCAGTGAATACAGCGCATCCATGCTGTTGCAAGAAGGGCATAGTGAGAAGTGTTGCAACGCTGTCTTGTCGCAGCGCTGCAACACTTTTCATGACTGGGGCCCAGGAATGCGCACTATCTTATTGATGGTGCGCATTCCTGCACTGTGGTTTTGTCGCAGGGCAGCGGTGCAACATTGCTTACAGCGCTGTCCAGCACCAAAACCTGCTGGGATGTGGCCCCAAGTGTTGTTGCCATTTTAAGACCAGCTATTTTCTGGTCTTAAGTCCCAGCAGCTAATGGGCCTTAGCGGCTGTTTTTTAACGTATCGCCGGTCCGGGCGATCGTTGAGAATATCGCGAAAATGGGGTTAACGCCTACATTGCATTAGTTGTCGCTAACATCGTTGGCTATGTTATTAGCGCCACTATCGCCAGGAAGCTGTCGCTAACGGCTGTTAGCGACAGCTTGTGAATACGGCGATAGAAATATCTCCGCTTTAGCTGCAGAAAAGTGCCGCTCACCGCAGCGCTATTGCCTTGAGAATATACCCCGTCATTTGCTGTCTTCAACTTCGTGTCCAATCATTTTTCTATGGTTAGTCATGTTTTACTAATTAATTGCATTAGTGGATATCTCAGTCTCTTTATGATCACTTTTTCTTCTTTTTTATATTTCGCGTCCTTCAAATAACTGTATTATGTACTGACAACATTACAGTTCTAGCAAACGTTTTCTCTCTTGCATAAAATGTCACCATATCCATTAGACCACATCAGTGTCATTTTAATCGGGCATTAAAGCGTTTGACGCTGTGCTCACGGAACGACCCAGCCTTTAAGTATATACCGAGTGCACTGTTGCTCGGAATGAATAACAATACTGGATCAATATTTGATGATATATTAATATTATTTCTGCATTTGTGCTGTGATTTCATCTTTCATTTGCATGCATTTTGAACTCAGTTTAATGGATGTCAGCAATGCAACAGAAATATAGGGCTTTGTTAAAACTTTGACAACTTTTTAGAACTCACATCTCATAGAATGTGACCTGCCCATAAAATACGCTCATTATTCTTTGTCCAGACATGCTCCCTTTTATTGGCAAACGTCCCAGGATTGTGCTATTCCCACGTTCAATTATATTGCACATTGTTTTTCTTCAAATGTTATCAACAGAAGCACTATCTCCCAAAGTGCCTAATTAGGCCAATAATGGCATCTTCGGATTCTGTTGACTTAATCAGCTGTCACGTCAACAGCACAGATTCCTCACAACTGCAATTAAAATCTTATTACAACATGCCGTTTAGTGACTGCTCGGTCTCCCTCTTATTAGACACATGCTTGCTTTGGGATACAAGAGCTTTTTCCTCTGAAGAGAAAATTATAAGAAATTAGAGGAAACCTTGCATTATTGAAGGTCCTTTTTTCAGCTAAGAATAAGATGAGATTATTTCAGTTGTGTGTGGCAAGTTGGTGAAATTCAACACGTTTTCTCCTAAGGGATTTATTACTAAATTCCCCTTTTTCCTTCAGCTAAACATTGTAGCATTTCTTCAGTATGGGTGGCCTATCATTTAAAGACTGAGAAATAAGGAAATCCACATAATGATGTCATTCATCAATTGAGCTAATGTCAGCAAGTTTTTCGTATCCATCCATCCATGGCTAACCACATTTACATATAGTATTTGTAGTCTGCCACATGGTTTGCTGCAAGTAACCAACCTTCATGCAGACAGCCATAAGCTTCACATGCAGTTTGCAAGTTGAACCCTATTCTGGTACCTTGGTTTTTGTGCAAATCCATTAAACTATGCTAAAGTTATCAACAAATCAAAGCTTTTTGCCCTCTAGATTTTGCACCTCCTCCTTGTCAGATATGCATGAAACCTGGAAAACCCTGAACTGGACTTAATGTAACATACAAAGAGAAAACAAAACATGTAAATCCCTGGTGAATTTTGTTGAGAATTGTTAAAGGTGGCAAAGCTATTAGCAAATAGTCACTTTTACCCTCGCGCCCCAACCATGCCACCTGCTTGAAAGATATCATGGGCATCAACATATAAGAAAAAAGCTAAACATGCCAACTATATACCAAATTCCATTCAGATCGATGAAATGGAAAAACAAGGAGTTATTGACCCCCACTTTACTTTTTCCTCCTCCCCTATCAGATTTAATTGAAACCGGAAGGCCATGCACTGGGCTTAACTGGCTAACAGCCTGCAACTTTTCATCAGGATTGATTAAAAAGCATGTGTTGCCACCAAAAATAACAGTTTTCTGACAAATGTCATGCTAATTTATCAGAGGATCACACTTATTAGAAAGTGAACACTATTTTAAACCAGTGTACCTCTGTCCCCACCTTGGCAGAGTACACAAATTTAAAACTACCAAGAGTAAGTAAATTATACTGCTAGCCTTTGTCAAATCCTGGGTGATATTGCCAAACTGTGCTACATTTATGGGCAAACAAAAAGACATATTCATTTTCAAGCAATCTCTATGTTAAACCTTTGAAACATACCCAATACCTTTTACAAACACTAATGGGAAATAGCATCTACAATGCAGTCAGAACCGCGCATGCCATTACAATGCAGGCGTTACAATGCATGTGTCTTTACCAAATATGCCTTTACCACACATAGTTTTACCATGACTTGCCTTTACAATGCATGCCTTTACCACAAAAATGTAAGTATTTTGCAGGTAAGTGTATTACATATAAATATATATTTACTGAAAAAAACAAGGTTACAGGGACGTTAAAGTTTTGGCTCAGATTTCACTCGTACAAAACCAGAGAAATCCAGCAGTTATAGTTACCTGAGCTAACTATAGCATACACACCCCCCAAATCCACTGCTTATGTCCTCACATATTACATTACTCATGACATGGTCAGTGACATCACTGATGACATCTCAAATGAAAACACTGATGACTTCATCCTTTGAGTGTAAGTGTTTTGTAAACGTTTCTGAGACTTAAAGATATATACTAACCTACTGCACAAGTTACATTATTATTCATTCTGTACATCTATTAAGTGATACTATTTGTAACATATGTCATCTGATTGGTTGTGTGACTGTATGCCTGTGTGAGTGGTTGTTTGGGTGTGTGAGCGGGTGTATGAGTGTCTGTATGAGCGAGTGAGTGGGTGTGTGAGTGGCTGTATGAGTGAGTAAATGGGTGTGTGCGAGGCTGTATGCGTGAGTGGGTGGCTGTGTGAGTGGCTGTATGGGTGAGTGAGTGGTTGTATGAGTAGCTTTATGGGCGAGTGAGTGGCTGTGTCACTGGCTGTATTGGTGAGTGAGTAGGTGTGTGAGTGGCTCTATGAAAGAGTGAGTGAGTGTGTGACTGGCTGTATGGGTGAGTGAGTGGATATTTGAGTAGCTGAATGGGCGTGTGAAGGGTTATGTGAGTGGCTGTATGAATGAGTGAGTGGGTGTGTGAGTGGCAGTATGAGTCAATGAGTGGGTGTGTGAGTGGCTGTGAGTGACTGTATGAGTGAGTGAGTGGCTGTGTGAGAGGCAGTATGAGTGAGTGAGTGACTGTGTGGGTGAGTAACTGGTTGTGTGAGTAGCTGTATGGGAGAGCGAGTGGGTGTGTGAATAGTTGTATGGGTCTGTGAATGAGTATGTGAGTGGTTGTGTGGGTGTATGTGTGGGTATTTGAGAGGTTGTATGAAGGTGTGAGTAGGTGTGTGAGTGGTTCTGTGGATGATGTCATCAGTGATATAACTTGAGATGTCATCAGTGATGTCTTCAGTGATGTCATTGACCATGTCATGAATTTGTCTTTTGATACTGTAGATATTCTTTTTTTACAAAATATTTTTATATGTTTAAAAGTATAAAAATCACATATTTACTTAATGTAAAGTAAAAGAAGTTTTTGCAATGTAGTCAAATAAATATTATTTCTTTTTAAAAATATTTTTGAGGAGCCACAGTACCTACGCGGTTCCGAAATATAGACCGGCTACTACTTAATTGTTTTTACAACCAATCGTGATCGGAACGACAGCGCGAGTCTAAATCTGCAGATTCGATGAAAATTTAAAATTACTGCCCATATGTACATTTCTCCATTGTCATTAATAACATCAGTGTGACATATTTACAAGTATATATAAACCACCTATATATCGGTTTTTCAAAAACGTTACCCATTTTACCAGTTTCGCAACTCTGCAAATTTACAAGCTGGATTCCCGAATTCACCCGCAAGCCCACCCAAACCTTGCCCTCTGATTGGATACATTAAGACCCCACCCTTCCACATGGAAAAGCACACCCAAAAGCATTTACTTCTCCAGTGAAGTCTCTAGAAGGAGGATTGAGAAGCAGGAGTGTTGTGCTTTTAGACAATGGCTGAAGCTACATCGTCTGCCCAAGATGGTGATCCATAACTACCTCGCAGAAAAGAAAGTGATGTGTGGAAGCACTTTACTATACCTTCTGAGGAAAAGAAGGTATCACCAAAATATATCAAGTGCACAATTTGTGGCAAGCAGTTATCCAGAGGCACTTCAAAGAAATATTTGCATGGGACAAGTTCTATGTGGAAGCACCTAAAACAATTCATGAGAGGGTGTCCAACCAGATGATGTGAGAGAAAGCAGGTGAAACTGGACAGACAACCTCTACAGCAGCCTTGGGGAATCATCTTTAGCTGCACTCCTTACAATAGCAGCTGACTGTGAGGAATTGAGGGACATGGTTATTCACTGCACAAAATGTCACATGCTAGTCGCTGTAAAGATGTCTTCTGTGGGTGAATTCTAGGATACAGTGAAGAAGCATCGCTGTTAGTTTATTTGTTTATTTTTGCATTCAAAGACTACAAAATGTTTGTTGAAGAGCGAAGCTAATTTCTTCTTTGCATTTCCCCATCCTTACCCTTTTTTACCACCTTGTTTACTTTTTGTTAAAAAAAGAAGACTTTTAAAAAAATCTGTTAAAAAACCCTTCTAGAAAAAAAACGGTTCTTGTTAGAACCATCATCTACTCAATAAAGAGACAACTCTGTGTTTTTTAATGTGTCACTGACTCTATCGGTGTGAGAGTGGGTGTATCAGTATGTGCACGAGTGTTTGCCTAGGTGTATTAGAGTATGCATTAGTGAGTGTCTGGGTGTGTTAGTGCATGCCTCAGTATGTGCCTCGGTGTGTTATCATATATATCAGTGTGTACCTAAGTATGTTATTAGATGCATTACTGTTTGGCTGAGAGTGTCAGTGTCTGCATTGCTGTATGCCTGGGTTTGTTGGTGTCTGCATTGGTATGTCCCTGGGTGTGTCAGTGTATGCATCAGTGTATGCTTGGGTGTGTTATTGGATGCATTAGTTTTTGGATGGGTGTATCTGTGTCGGCATTGCATTGCTGTATGCCTGGGAGTGTTAGTGTCTGCATTGGTAAGTCTCTGAGTGTGTCAGCGTAAGCATGAGAGTAGGCCTGGCTGTCTTATTGGATGCATTATTGTTTGGATGGATGTGTCGGTGTCTGAATTGTTCTATGCCTGGTTGTGATGGTGTCTCATTGGTAAGTCTCTGGGTGTGTCAGTGTGTGCATCAGACTGTACCTGGGTGTGTTATTGGATACATTACTGTTTGGCTGGGTTTCTCAGTATCTGCATTGCTGTATGCCTGTGTGTGTTAGTGTCTGCATTGAAAAGTCCATGGGCGTGTCAGTGTGTGCTTGGGTGTGTTATTGGATGCATTACTGTTTGGCTGGATGTGTCAGTGGCTGTATCAGTGTGTTGTTGGGTGTGGTGTCAGAGACAGCATTGACGTGTGTCTAAGTGTGTCAGTGACTCCATCAGAGTGAGCCTGTGTCTGTTAGTACCTCTGCCCGTGTGTAGCTGGGTATGTGAGTTGCTGTACTGATGTGTGCCTAGGTGTGTTAGTGACTGTAACAGTCTGTCCTGGTGTGCACATAATCAAAATCTAAAGTTATGCAACAGCACTGCAAGAACTAATTATTAAAGTACATTGCTCTAATATATGGTGCCATTGATCTGCATAGAAAGAAAAAACTGGAATATTTATTAGTTTTACAATTAATAGAATTACAAAAGTAACTTACAATTTCAACAATGCGTAAAGACACACTTCTAAGAAATACCTAGACATTTCTCATACTGTAAAGGTACATATTTAATATGAATAAGAATTTCATTTTCCCTTTTTACTGTTCTCAGCTTCTTTACACATACACCACAAACAATGTACTTTTTAAGGAAACATCATAGAACAGTGGGGAAAAAACAATCATTAAGATTGTGGAAAAAACAAATATGCACACTATCTCATTGGAATTAAGGAGCGCAACGATTGCACTCACTACAAATAAACATAACACAACTTATTTAACTAGTATTAACCATTATTAAATATTTACAAATATAGGGGCATATTTACAAGAATTTTACCGCTGCCGTTCATCAATTCCTAACGCTATGTTTTCAATTTATTTACAATACAGCGCTATGTGGCATTAGGAACAGCTATAGGCCGGAAAAATGTCGCTAACACTAGCGACAAGGCGTTAGAAAACTACACGTTAGTGTGAAAAAGTGTCAGTCAACCAATTACGGCAAGAAAGAACGCGCTAGTCAGCCTAAACCCACATTTCAGCATCTAGTGGGAAAAGAAAACTTACAAATGCACCGCTAAGGGTAAAAAACCTGAAAGCAGAATGGAGCATCCAGGACTAAGCTTAGCAAAGGATAACTACCCTCCAACCCCACCAACAGCCAGGATGACCAGCCAGAGTCCAAGGGGAAGAGGAAGAGGACATGCAGGTTCAGTGAGGAGGAGAATGAGATCCTGATTGCGGAGTTGATGGAGAATCAACACCAGCTCTTCGTCAGCTCCAAGGTCTCATTGCAGAAGTCATGAGGACAGTAATGGACTGCAAGAAGCACTGGCATGATGCCAAGCACAGAACTAAGCAGAAACTGTTAAGCAAATTAGGGCTGCTCACTTGCTCTATATAAAATTCACTTGATTTCACAGTGTTGTTTGTATGATCCAAGTCATTAGCCAGGTTCGAGCCACTCACTTTCTCTCTATTTGACTTGCTGATTTTATCACAGTTATAGCACAAGTCTTGCCTATTCACATCTAGATTGCACACACCACACAAGTTAGTAATAAACTTTACCCATTCATCTTCCATAATATTGATACTGTAAGCCCTGTTGCCTCCCCTTTCAAGATCGTTGATGATCTCCCAAAATATTTTTACATTATTTAGTCTAGAGGCATATAGCCCTGTTTGATAGCGTGATTTGGCCAACCAAACTTCTTGCCTATATAATCTTCCTAGAACCGTCATTTTATCTTTAAATGCATAATAAGATTGCCGGTATCTACGGGAAACAACTTCCCGTACAGCTTAATTAAGGGATCATTTTAATTTAGGTAACTGAAATGTATACCATTTATTAGGGGAGATTAATATTGGATTTGTTTTTCTTTGATTTTGTGCTGGAAATTTTCCACCAAGGATGAGGTAATATAATTCCATTTATCTAGCATTGAACCTACCCCCACCTGGCACTGATCACTATCCTTTATTATTGCTTCGGTAAACTTTATTATTTCTACTTGTTTATCCGATTGCCATACCAGTCTTTTCAAGTTGTATGAGGAATGGACCATATTGATAAGCTCATTAGATTTAGGGTTACAGCTTATTGGCAGATGTAGTATAACTATCTGAGGGTTATGGTCACTTTTGAGTTGAGGAGTCACCTTACATTCAACAATTGTTGGGTGCAGTTTTTCTGAAATAAAGGTGTAATCAATAATTGAGCCATGCTTGGACTGTTTAAAAGATGGAACTGACCTTAATTTGCACAAGGATCTTTCTTTTAGCAAGATTAGCCCAAGTTGGTGCATATTGTCACAGCCACTCATTTGTGATACTATTACTCTTTCCACTTGTATCAGGTATGTGTTGTCATCTCTTTCATACCTTGCCCTTACTTTACACTGACGTGTAAATGTCCAGACATATGATGAGAAGTCTACTATGTTTGCTATCAGGGATGTGTGGTCACATAAGTCTGTGAATTGCACTGCGGTCACTTGGGCAATTCCATGGCATTTTCACAATTTGTCAGCTCCTCAAGCATATTTGGTACATAACCTAGACAGGGTGTAGTGTGGTTGTGTTACATACTTCAGTGTTAGGTACTAATAAAGGAGAAACAGACATTACACCATGCTATTCATACTTTGGTGCACATTAACAATCACCATATTGCCAATGGAGCTTCAATTTTTGAATGGTCAGGTGGCGATGCATCATGTTCAATATTTACAAGGTGGAGCAGTGCCACTTAGAGTGAATAGGGCCACCTTGTAAATTTGGCCCTTACCACTGCAGTCTGCTACAGCAAAAGGGACGGCCAATTGGTGTTGGGGTGGGCAGTCTAACACAACACCCATTGCTTTTGACACTGCCCCAGGTTTTCAAGTCTGTGGCAACCCCAAATCTAACAAATCCAAGAAGGAGGTGTTAAGGTGGCGATACAAGGAGTAATGTTAACATTTCTCCATGTATTGCACTCTACCTATGCATACTTCATTCTGAAGCACACATGGAAGCATGAAATCACAGTGAGATATTGTTTTTGTGCAGGAAGGTGTCCCTTCCTACACAAAAACAATCATCTCTGCCGCACAGGCACCTTCTGAACATGGCAGCAGGGTGCCTGTGCAGGTGCTAGACAGGTAACTTAACACAAGCCCTATGGGAGGCACATGGGTGTATCTTCTCTCATATCCATGGAGTGCATCCCTGTGCTGTAAACATGGTGCACTGCAGCACTGGCAAATTTGGCACAGCTGCACAGTCGCCGACTTTCAGGTACATATGCCCCTATGTTTAGTATGACATGACACAACACATTGCCCATATCTATTAGCCACAGTAGACATGGAGTTTTCAGGCTGTTTCCCACCTGACATATTAACATTGTAATATGTTGCAAACATAGGACACACAGTGTGAAGGCAGACAAAATGTTCAATACGTACCACCTTATCTGCCAACGATGAGGCTCAGGTTGTCCAGGAGCTCGTCCTCCTGCCCAATGCAATCCTGCGAGCGGTGCTTGAGTTGGTGGACCGTCCTCTCCAATCCAAAGTTGCACTGCATGTGCCTTCTGAGACGTTCCCAACGCAAATTCCGTACCTTGACAGGGTACCCCACCAATACACGTCCTCTCTCTCCACCATCCTGGGGAGGTAAAAGTTGGCCAGCCAGAGAAATGTCCCAAATGCATCCTCCAACATCTGCACTTCCCTTCCTTCACCAAACATCTTTCCTCACAGTCCTTTGCATTCTAAGAAATGAAAACCAACCCAAAATGTATACTAACTACCCAGTGAACAACTATACTCCCAGTAGACAGACACCCAACAAAACATGAGTACAAACAACACAAAATACACGACAATTATGCAACACAGGACTTGATATGGACAGTTGGGCCAGCAGACTATACACAACAACTACACTTAAACCACACAAAATCACCAATCAACTCCAAACACAATTCTCAAAGGACACTAACAGTGTGAGGAAAAGTGAAAGTGGTATAGCACAATTCCTGGGTACAGGATACATGCTTACATCACTTCCTGTGAGTTTGCTGCACGTTTTTGGAGTTTGAATGAATTTTTTTCCCGCTAACTGTCTAAAGTCGATTTTCCATTGACAACTCATGTACTTCACAATTTGTTTGGATTCCAGCAATACAAATTCAACGCTAACATGTAATACGGTAAAAAGAATTCTTGCTAAATGGTATTTGACATGAAATTGTACAATGTTTGTAGCTGTTGCATGCCTGGGAACAGTCTATAGCTATGGCAAGTGACATCTGTTGTGTATGTGGCTTATCTTGGCAGATGTCATTGGTTTTTAAATTGACTAGGCTCTCAACATGAAATCTTTCATTGATTCATGCTGCGCCATACATCACAATGTTTGATTGGCAATGCATGCAATTTTACAAGTTATGCCATATTCCATATGTTGTATGTGTGCCTATATATGTGGCAAGTACTTACCCCATTCCAGTAAGGTGTGTACCACTGTCATGAGGTGGAGACACGCACATATGTGACAACCAAGCATTTACTACATGTGCCAAATATTTGGGGGTATGCTTAAAAGGCACAAATGCCACTGGAGCATCACTTTTATTTATGGTCCGGTGGTGTTAAAGCCATTCCCATAATTACAAGGTGATGCTAAGCCACTTAACATGGATTAATGCCACCTTTTTCATATTACTCTTGCCACAGCAGTCCGCTACAGCATAGGGGCGGCAAATTGGTGTTGGGTTGGATGTTCCACCGCAACAATGATACCTTTTGATGCTGCCCAAGATTTACTTGTCTGGGGTTGTGCCAAATTTTACACCTCTGAAAAGGCAATGCTAGACAGGCAAAAATAGGAGTCATGTATTAAGTTCTCCTGCATTTCTGTTCTTTCCATGTGTGCTGCATTCTGCAGCATATACGGATAGGGCGATTCGCCTTGCAAGATTATTTATGTGCTGGAGATGGGTCCCTTTATGCATCAAAAAAATCACCTCTGCAGCGCAGTCACCCTTGCAAGATGGCCCAAGTGTGCATGCGCTGGCACTACCCTGAAGTTTTTCCACCAACGCAAGGGTACACACAGGGCTGCCCCAAAAAATATAGTAAATGTGGCTCATCCCTTTGTGTTAAGACAAGACAGAGCAGTGTTACCAAATTTTGCCTAACACCACCCTCAAACCTTTCTTTATAGATTACCCATTAAAATTCTGAAAGGCAATTTGCTGTTTCAATGTGTGCTGCAGAATTCATCACACATTGGATGACCAAACTATGAGTAAAATGCAATGATTTATCCTTGTATCACCATTCTTAAGCCTCCTCTTCATAGGCATTACATATTTTGGCGCATCCTCAGACTTGTAAATCTGAGGCAGCATCATGAGGCTAAGTGTGTGGCAGCGGAACACCCACTGCAACACCCATTGCACGCCCCTTTCATGCTAAGTGGCGCATGTACATGTGCCTAAAGTTCAATGCAGCATTGAACCACGTTAAGTGGCTTAACGCACTTTGTAAATCTGGAGAAGGGGAGATCGCCACCAGAACGTCACTAAACTTGATGTTCTGGTGGCGGTATCCCCTGGTAAATATGTCCCTAAGTAGTTTCCACAGATTAGACATGTCCTTTTACATATGGACATAAGTAGATTTGTGTCCTGCATGTTGTTTTTTTGGGCCCATATATGTGTGGATGTGTGGGGAGATGGTAGCATAGGATGATGTGACACCCATGTGATATTTGTGTGTGTTTATATGTGTTGTGCAGATTCTAGGTGACGCACAATACTATGTAATGAAAACAACAAAAGAGTGTACCTTCTCAGGAGAAGAGCACCTTTGCTCTTAGAGTTACGGTTATAGTGCACTTTGAAGAGCACCAGAGCATGAGAACTTTCTGATAACAAACGCGCAACTTGAATAATCCTTGTTTGTTTTCTCTTTGTGTATTTGTTTTTGTTCGTCTTCCTGTTACAGGTGCAATTCGGTTTCTCTAAATAGAGGAACACCTTACTAATAGGATTTTAATTTTTCACACTTATAACCTCTGGTTAGGGTGGGCCTTAGCGTGCCCATACCGCCGAGGTTCACACTTTGGTCCTGAAGAATGCCTGGCAAATAGCATCATATAGGCTGAAACATGTCGACCTCGCACAATGGGATATAGCTGAACAATCTATCCAGTTTCTACATCCCACACCCCGTTTTTAAGTGTGTCAGATTGGCCAATAAATACATCGTTTTTGGCCACAATCTAGGCATTTTTTAACCACTACACTCTCACCTTCACTTGTCACTCAAACAAATAACCTGCTCCGCAGTAATTCTGACGTTGAAGCACACCAGGGAGGCACTCAGCCTCTCCTGGTGGGGCCCGATGATGAAGCATGTCACCAACCAGGTTGGTGAGTGAGGGCATCTAGAGAATCAAGTTAGATTCTTCATGCCTGCTCTTCTCCTGAGAAGGTACACTCTTTGTTGTTTTCATTACCTAAGTTGGGGACGAAGAGTGCTCCTGAAATAATTTTCCCTCTCTCTCTTGTTGATATTAGGCACAATACTATGTGACATGACCATTTCCTAGGAGTGCATCCTTTTACTTCTGTTTAACTATGCAGGTAAATATATAGATATATTGACAGGTGTAGTGCTAGCAAGTACCTGGATTACCTCCAGAACCGATCAATGCATACATTGGTTGTGTTGCATTTTGAGCTAGGTGATGCCTCTTCATTGTGGTACCAGTTGCTTTTGGATATTTCTAATCACATTGTATTTGCCTTTGGGGTTGTAAAACGGTGTATGTCACCTCGCATGTATTGCCCATGCTTATGACTCGCATCAGTTATTTTTAGAGTGACACACACAGTAAGTGTGCTCTGATGAGGATAGCTACTGTTAGCACATTTGAGTGCCATTGCACATCATGGTAGTAGCCATATGACATCCACACATTGTCATCATTGCATTGTTATACTATTTGGGTTAGGTACACTTTAGTGATCGCTGTTGCTTTCTCATTTATCACATGGATAACCTATGTCGAGAAATTATGGTTCACAAGACCATGTCTGGGGGAACATGTTGGCCGTCTAAGGAAATGGCCGCAACCTCTCGTCTCTCCAGCGTCTCCGCTTACTTAATTCTGGACGAAGCAGGCAGGATTTGATAACCGGGAACCTACAAACTGCACCGCGGGACCTCCGGAACACCAGGAGCCACTTACCTTGCTTTTCCTTCCCCAGGGGCGTCCCTTCCTTCCCCGTGGCAACGGGCACTTTGAGGACGTCGAAGACACTGTAGCGGCTCCCGCCGCCATGGTCGGTGGAGCGCGGATCCTCGGGGCCTCGGAGCACCGGGAATCAGCTCTCCGCTGCTTCTCCTTTCCTGGGGCAATCTTCCTTTTCCTGCAGCGGTGGGTGCGTCTGTTTGACAGCCGGGGACGCTGAAGGCTCTGAGGACGCCACTTGCACCGCTGAATGGCCTAGAGTGGTTTCGTTTTCCCGGCCGCAGCATCTTCGCTTGTTTCTCCCCTTCTGGGTTACCACTTCCTTCACCTCAGTGGGGGGGTGTTTGCCTGCAACGCTGCTGCCATAATCCCCATTGCACGGCCAGCTACTTTTGGGTGCTATCTCAGAGTGCACTGCTCTCTGCCTTTTTCTGTTCTGGTTGTTGCTTTTCCCCCTGCGGCACCGCTGGGGGCTGCTTGGCATGCTGCCATCAGAGGTGCTTCACAGTGCACGGCCAGCCATGCATGGGTTCCTGTGGTTCCTGGCTGCCCTCCAGCTATGCCAGTATCAGCAGCCTGCCATAAGAATCATTCTGCGTGGTCAAAGTGGTAAAGTCATCCCAGGTGCACAGCAAACCTCTACACAACCGCTCCAGGATCAGACAGTGCCTGGCTTTCCTCGGCACATGAGCCCCAAAAGAGTGCCCATGTCAGAAAAAGAACTGAAGCCATTAGGAAGACCACCAATGCTAAACTATCTCAGAGGAAGAAATTGTAGGACAAGCAGTCATCATCATCATCCGTGGAGCCGAAGGCACAACGAGCTAACAGGTACACATTGAGAAACCAATGTATGGATACTGTTGAACCCTATGTAGCGTAAAATGATCAGAGTTGTAGTGGCAAGGCTTCTCTGCCAATTATCTCCCTAAACTCCAGGCCCCCATTCTCTTAACAGCAGCACCTCGCAAAGACCACACTCCTAAACACCAGTATAGGAAAAAACGAGGTGCTAACATCCCAGCCTAAGCAAGGGGGTCCAGAATTAAAATAACTCATTCACTAAGGTCTTTTTTAAGGTTAGTGGGAGTACCAACGCACCTGCCAGTGACACAGGGGCAATGTACCTCCCGGGTGGTACAAAAACCAGGAGCCAGCAAATGGCAGAAGAGTCCCAGCAGCTGCCTAGCTTACCCCTGGCCAACAGGTATCTAGCCCTGGAGGTGGATACCTCACCTCCCAATGTGAATGAGTCCGTGCCGGCTGCGTCTTTGCCGGCTGAGGGGGCACTCACGCATATCCCGAGGCAGGAAAATGTTGGGGACTTACTGCAAACACTATCTGAGGAAATTAAAAGCAGATTTGCAATGTCAGAGGTGAACCATGCTAAAATCTGTGATGCCTGTGAGAATCTCGAAAGAAAACTCACTGACCTGACGGACAGGATAAGGAACCTTGAGACTTCAACTGAGGACATGAGAAGGGAGATAGTTGATATTAGTAAAGAGATCCAACAATGTAAGATCAAAGAGAAAGCCCTCCAGGAGAAAATGAAAATGTTAGAGAACAACTCGAGAAGAAACAACCTAAGGCTCCTCAATGTGCCGGAGGGGAAGGAAGGGTAGGATTTGAAAGGATTTTTCATAAATTTAATCAAAGAAATAATTCCAGAATCCAGGGATCTAGACCTTTTTCAGGACATTCAGCGAATCCACAGGGATCCTTTCAGGCGGAATCCCAACAGAGATAAGCCCAGGAAAATACTCAATAACTTCAACACATATTCTGTTAAAGAAAAATTCTTTCTGAGGCATTGAAAGTTGGATCTTACACTAGAGATGGCTGGTCTTTCAGAATACGTTCTGACATTGCAAAAGAAACTCAAACACGTCAGTGGGAATTAGGTAGGCACATACAGGAACTGAAATCCCTAGGAGCCACTGCCCAAATTAAATTCCCTGCCAAACTAAAAATAATGTGGAATAACAAAATGCACACCTTTAAGGACCCTGAGGAAGTAGAAATCTTTGTCAAGCAAATAAGGACATAAATAGGCCAAGTCCACAGACACAAACAAGACATTCAAGTCTGGAGAGACGAGGGCAGTAGGGCAGATTCCATGCCCACTTTGGTTAAAGGGAGGGTTCCCCTGGGTATAGGGGATGGGGGTAGTGAGATTAGGTTTAGGATGTTCTTCACACACTATGTAAATAGCACACGGGGATGGGAGCATTGGGAGAAAAAATATATATATTTGGTCCTCATATGCCAAAATCAAACATACAGAAGGAAAGTACGGGAAGCACGCCACCGTAAGAAAATGGTGAATCTAGACAATAAACACATCCTCAGGATACTAAGTTGGAACATAAATGAGTTGAGAGTAGCAGGCAGAAGACGGTTAATACTCCAATTTTTAGACAATCGAAGGGCGACATAATACTGTTGCAAGAAACGTACCTGCGACAAACAGAATGGGAGGCTATGCTTAAGGGACATAAATGGATTCAACAATATACATGCACCAATCAGAACTGCAGCATTAAAGGGGTAGCAATTTTGATAAAAAATACGGCTCATGCAAAAATAGTTAAAGTAGTTTCAGACCCTAAAAGAAGATGGGTAAATGCTATAGTCAGGATTCATGGCATAACTTATTCCATGATAAGTTACTACGGTCCAAATATCGATGACCCATCACCATTACATGACCTGTTTCAACAAATATTGAATGATGATAACCCCATTATAATGGCAGGGGGATTTTAATACTTTGCTTGAGCCTGAATTAGATAAATCTACCCCAGGCCAACAGTTAATGCCCCAAAGATGCGGGCTCTTATACAGAATATCATGCAGAGCCTGGGGCTGATAGACCCCTGGAGACAGAGAGCTGGTAGAAAAAAAGAGTTCACACACCAAAATATGAAATATGGTCATGCCTCCCGGATAGATTACTTTTTAATTGACTCCAGACTCAGCAATAAGGTTAAGGCGGTTATACATCAACCCGCCCATTTATCCGATCACTCTGCGGTCAGGCTTGAACTACTTCTAGAGCATGAGGTCCCAAAATCTAGATGAACAATGGATAGGTCCCTTATTGGCGAACAGGAAATCCAAATAAATTTGAAACGATATATACCCAAGAATACTTTGAAATAAACGCAGGTTCCTCTTCCTTACGGGTCATTTGGGACGTGTATAAAGCGTACTTTAGAGGGAGAATTAGAAGTTATGCCATGTATAGGAAGAGAGAAAATGATAATAAAGTTGAGGGGATAGAGAAGAAAATAACCGCCCAGCAAAGAGATCTCAATGACACAGATGACCCTGAAGCAATAAATAAGATACTAGAACAAATCGATGAGGGAAAAAAAGAATTGGTGGAGCATCTAGAAGGCATAGTGAAGAAAAACTGGCTCGCCAGTAAGCTTGCGCACTACGAGTATGGTGAGGGATGCGGAAAATTATTAGCATGGAATACCAGAAGGGAATTAGTACGGAATACAATAAGAGAACTGGTTTTGGAGGGGCCGGGTGAAAGCTGCTATGACGAACAAGATATTGGGAGCGCTCTTCACAGCTTTTTTCAAAACTTGTATAAGGAAGAGACATTATTGTCTAAGAAGCAGTTGCCCACCTGGCTCCTAGGTTACCCCCTACCTAAACTTACGCAGGATAAGGAATCCCTCATTAACAGCCCAATAACATCTGAAGAGGTATCCCTAGCAATAAGAAACCTAAAAATGGGAAAGCCCCTGGGCCCGATGGAATCCCTTGCGAAGCTTATAAGGTCCTGGCAGATGAAATCACCCCCTCATTAACCTCATTATTCAACTCAGTATATATACAGGAAGAGGCGGTCCCGGACTCCTGGAATGAAGCCACAATAACTCTCATACTGAAACCTAACAAAAATTAAAAAGAAATGCGAGTCTTACAGACCAATATCCTTATTAAACAACGATTATAAGCTATATGCAAGTATACTGGCTAAATGATTAGATAAAGTGTTAGGAGACCTAATTGGGTCCTCTCAGAAAGGGTTTATGAAAGGCAGACAGATAAATGACCTTACACATGACTTGGTGTGCGCCATAGATCTGGCCACAGATAGAAATCTCCTATTAGCTGTTTTGACTGTTGACGCCGCCAAGGCATTGGATAGGGTCAGTTGGCCTTTCCTGTATGCCGTGATGGGTCACAATGGGTTTGGGGGTAAATTTCAGAATGCCATAAAAAACATATACACATGTCCTTCAGCAAGGATTTTAATTAATGGTTCCCTCACCCAACACTTTAGGAAAGGTAGAGGCACGCGGCAAGGTTGTCCCCTCTCCCTCTACTGTTTAATTTATATATCGAACCCCTAGCCAGGAGGATTAGGGAAGACCTGAGGATCCGGCCTTTTCAGCATCAAGGCTGGGCTAAGAAAGTGGCTCTCTATGCCGATGATTTAATGATATACACAGAAAACCCCATAGAATCATTCCCGATCATAATACACATATTAAAAGATTTTGGTAAGGTAGCAGGTTACCAAGTCAACGAAGAAAAACGGAGATACTGGCCTGGAATGTACAACTTGGTGCCACCCTGGAACAAAAGGTGATAAGGGAGATACGATATTTAGAAGTTCAGGTGGTCAAAAGTCTGGAAGAAACCGCCCAGATAAACTTTTCGAGGCTTATGAAAGAAACCAAAAGACTTTTGAAAATGTGGTCTTCCCTACCTGTATCGATTATTGGCAGGGTAAACTTGATAAAGATGATGATTCTCCCAAAGTTCACCTTTATTTTTAATGCCCTATCATTGCACTTCGAGACAAAGTGGTTCAAGAAACTACAAGGTAAGTTAGCAAGTTTTATCTGTGCCAGCAAGTCCTCTAGAATCGCTTGGAAAAAGCTACGCAGAAAAAAGATAGAAGGTGGACTTGCTTTACCAGACTTCCAGCTATATTGTTGGGCCTTCCAGTTAAAAAACTTCAGAACATTGTTAACCAAAAATCGCTATTCAATCCGGCCATGTTACGGAGCGTTGACGAACAACCTAGCTGACTAAGGCAGTTACTTTTTGTTCAAATTTGGACATTCTACATTTTTCAAAAAGGTCCGTTTAAAGTTTTGAGCGCGGCGTGTAAGCTTTGGAGCCAGGTCCAGAGAATATTGAACTTATCCTACTATAGTCAACAGTCCCCAATTTGGAAGTCACCCGGGATCCCTTTATGTTTACAAGACTCATTATCCACACCACTCATGGGTGCCGCAATCGAGAAATGGGGCCAACTAACGGACGAGCAGAATAAAATCACTTGGGACCACCTATCGAAGAAAACCAACAATCAGCTGTCTAGATTCAAATTCCTACAATTAACAAACTGGGCCCAAAGCCAAGCAGCTGTAGGAGTCCCGAACAAGTGGGAGACAACGCTATGCGGCAATCTTCCTCAGACAAAAGAGACGGCCAAATGGTATTGGATGATGGTTCAGGAGGAAGATCTCCATAATACGCCACTGGAGGAAAAGTGGAAAGATGCCCTACCCAATGCCGACTTAACAACCCTTTGGCAAGTATCTTTGAATACATTTTGCTTGTTTGTTAAATATGCCCCATTAAAGAAGAATCATTTATTCACTTTACATAGGGTATACTGGTCCCCTAAGAAACTGTCCAGAATAGGAGGGGAAACCAGGTGCTGCCCGAAGTGCGGACTGGCAAAAGCAGATGATGTACACATGTTCTGGCAATGCCCTGGAGTATATACTTACTGGCTAGACGTGGGTAAAGTATTTACGGCTATGTTTAAAAGGAAAATAGGAAAATATCTCTGATAATTTTTGGGACTTTGGCTAACATTGGCTTTATTGGGAGGAATAGGAAATCACTAGAGCAGCTGCTGTTAATCTTGATCATGCCTGCAGGAAAATATGCATTAACTGGACTTCTAGTAATCCGCCCTCTTGCACAGCTCGGTTAAACGCGGCTAGGCGATTTGGTAGGTTAGGACTGCGTAAACGGCTCAGAGAAGAGAATCAGCACTTGGGAACCCATTGTACTCCACAACTCAAATCCTACTCAGTAATAGACGACCAAGTGGTCCAAGGATTAAGATACTCTAATCCATGGGGAGGTGAGTGGGGGCAACCTCACCGCCTTGAAGAAATGGTTGAACGTAGGTGTAGTAGGGGCAGGAAAACATCCTACAGGATGTGGGTGCACACGTTGATCCCAGTTTCCCGAATGCACTATAACACACACCTTTCACTGGATTATCGCATATGAGGACCAAAAAAAAAGGCTAACCTATGTCTATGTCTAATATCTTCAGTGTTTGCAATGAGTGTTGTAGGGCAATTTAAGGTTAGTACAGTGTGGAAAGAAGAGTCATACACAGTGTTTGCATTTCAAAACATTTCACAACATATATTAACAGTGACACATTTGCGAGGAGTAGTGGAAGTATCATCTGCAACAACGGACATTATGTGAAGAACTGGTGAATTATGTTGTCCCTCCACTGTATTGCTGCAACAGTTGGTCTGGTTACATTATCCTATTCTTCTTCACCCTCCCCTTCTTCCAGGTAGTCCTGCTCACCATTGTCATGTAGCCATGGGACATTTGCCCATACACATATTTTAGGTAAGATGCAGCACAACAAGATGATTTTACACACCATTGGCAGTGAGTAAAGCAGTCTGCCCCCAAATAAATCTATGCACCTGAAGCAGGATATCTGGACTCCTGAATTCCACCCAATTATGGTGCTGCATAGGGCACAACACACCAATATCATAGTAGTTCTCAATGGTGCCCCATCTGCATTTTGGAGTTGGCATGCACTACAAGTTTACTAGTATCAGGTCATTTCATAGTTAGTATCATATACTCTGCTAGATGATTAGTCTGTGTGACATACATGACTGGATCAAAAACAGTATGCCAGAAGTGTAATGTACAAATATGATATAAATGCTTACAAGATGTTAGTGTTGTGACTGTTTATTTATATACATACTGACATTTTTCAATTTACCACATTTTGATATCATGATTTATGTAATATGTTAGTCTGTGAAGAAATTTGAGATGATTGTATCCCTCAACCGTGTTGCTGCTGATGGACTAGCAGGTTGCCTCAGCTCATCTTTGCCTTCCTCTCTATCCTCTGGAATTTCAGGAACGACAATGTCTTCTGGCAATGGTACATTTGTCCGTACACATATGTTGTGGAGGATGCAACATACAAGGATGATCTTGCACACCAGGTGTGGGGAGTATAACAATTGACCCTCAGCCTTGGTTAGTTGAAAAAAAGGAAAAAGTTGTTACATTGGTCAGCAATCATGATGTGCGTGAGAAGTACATTGCTCACCATTGTGTCCGGTGTCCAGCTTTCTACATTCACCTTGCACAGGTCATGTACATGCCATGAAACAGCATCAAATACATACAAGTGTCAATTGGTAATGGCTTACACATTACTACACAGCCAAATGCATTGTTCCCTGTGATACCTCAACTTTTTCAGAATCAGCTAAGTGGCAATGCCTTGTAGGATTTGATTAGTCACCAATGACAACATGTAGTTTGACATTTATTAGGCAATTGTCTAACAAGCTTTGATTGTGTGGATATATAGGTACCATTCCAAAATGTGAATCCTCATCCTTACAATTACGTGACACATGACAGTAGCTGTTGGAGTTTCTTCCTTCTGGTACACATTTTTGTTGCAATGTTTTAGTGCATCTACATTTTTCTATGTGTCAGACATGGACATGAAAGTGGATGTATGTGACCCTGTGAGATGTTTATCTACACATGGTGGTGCACAGTGTCCACTGTAGGGACACTATACAGAATTTAGTAGATGTGTTGTGAGGTTGAACAGAACCTTTGAACAAGTAGACTGCGTACACTGCAATGCAAGACACCTTGGGGACAGTGTAGGCCCTAGCTTTGAAAGTAATTAGTATCCATTCATTGTGTGTCTTCGCTGGCAGTTGCAGTGCAGATTTCCTCTATGACACTCATGATATGCCCTTGGAAACATTGTTGTTAGCTGTCATAGGGAATGTGGTATGTGCATGAGGGGGCACCTTGCTGCACAGCCTGGGCCCTTGGATGAGAGCTGTGGTGATTCAGTCACCGCAATTATTTACATGTTGTGTACAGTGGTTGTGATGTATGTCTTTGATTTGTGATGTAATGCTGCATTGTTGAGAATAACTATTGCAGTATTACTGTATGCCCATGTTTTGCAATCTCACAGTAATATGTTGTCTTCTCTCCTCTTGGCCATGGACATGACTTGTGGGACACAGAGTTCACACAGGGAATGCCTTGCTTTCTCAATATCTATTTGTATTTGATAATTACAATGTATTGTTACATGAGTAAAAGATTTTGATGTGCACATGGGTCCTCATGTTGTTTTTCTGCCACTGTTCATCGATGAGTGTGGAAAAGGCTGAGCTAACCTGCATTCAAAGCGAAGCGGTGTTCTGTGCTTTTCTTTGACATACACAACATTCATGTTGTTCTATGTTCAGTTCATGACAATATGGTGCTTTTGGCAAAACGAGCAGCCACCATTGCCCAATTGTTCACATGTGTCATCTTGTTGTCTGGACATTACGGTAGGTTATGTATTATAGATTCCAAAAGCATTGTCTTGGCATCTGTGGTTCTCCCTCTTACAGTGTATGCTACAGATTACTGATCCTAATCATATTGTAGATGATAATGAGCCCTATGCTTATGTATCCTCTTTTATGATTCCCCAGGGTGACACACCACTTGCACACTGTCACATGGTTCCTGTACATTGGATGTGTGTAATCATGTTGTAGTCTACTCTATTCTTGACTGGGAAGGGGTAGCACATTGACCATGGTTTGCAGTATTGACATTTGAAAAAATGTGTGATGTCCTGCCTTACTTCATACCTATTAGTCCTTGCAAGGTTCTGCAGACATCTTTCACATTACCAGGTAGACATGAAATGGCCATGTGCTCCACCATAGCATCATGATAGATGACAGTCCCTCATCCATTTAGACTGGTTTATGTGGGCCACACTGGCTTTGTAAGTGTTGACATGTGCAACTTGTTAACTATATATTGTACTTTTGCCTTATATGTTTCAAGGGAAATAGTGCCACAGCAGCAATGTATGCACAGTGGCTTCAGTACATGACCAATTTGACATTGTTTTCCAACATGATTGAGAGCATTGTGGTCTGTCATGTGTTTGAGTTGTACTTACCAACAAGCAGGCCATTCCCATAGGTCCCATTCTGGAAATGCTGATTGGCGGAAGATGCATGAGTCATGCACACTGCCAGGGTACTTTGCAATCACATTTATGAATAAGCCAGATGGTCCACAATTGCCTGCACATTCATGGAATAGGTGTGCTTCCTGTTGTGGTATGTATGTGATGTTTCCCAGGAGGCACAAGTTGCACATGTGTGCAGTCCATTGTCCCCAAAACATGCGGGAATCCAGTAATGCCATAAAAGCTGTGCTTGTTGTCCTGTTGTTCTTGTACAGTGTTGTGGAAATAGAAGCACTGTGGCATGAGGCTTATGATGGCATCCAGAACTGTGGGGAGGAACCTGGACAGGATGCCTGGGATACTACTGCCACTTTGGCGGTTGTGGGTTGAAAAGTTCCTGACAACAGCATGTGTAGGACAGCGAGTAGCTTGGTCTGCGGAGGGATGTTGGTACAGTGCTGGGATGTGGGCTGCAGCCTTGGTGCTATCTGGTTCAGTAGGCAGACAATGGACCCCTCTTGAGCCTGTAATGGGAAATTACCTCTTCTTGCCTAAGGTCAATGAGGCTGATCCTCTGATGGTATATCCGCTCCCTTCTCCAGTGTTGCCTCTGTGGTGGTTCTGCTGGTGGGGTGGTCTCCTTGGGGCTCCTAGCTGCAATCGAAGTAGATCCATTGCGTAATTGAGCTTTCCAAGGATGATTTGGGAGTGTTTTACTTTTATATAAGTGCGTTAGCGTCATTTTTAAGACCAGGTAATTCCTAGTGGTAAAAATCTGCAGCTAATGAGACTTAGCAGCAGTTTATCTTTTTTTGCGACGTACAAGGAAATCCTTGGACATATGGCATTGTGTGTTTTACCACGTAAACACCTACCTTGCATATTATTTTCTGTAAGTCATGCTAACCGAACTGGTGTTAAAATTTGTCGCTAACTGTGTGAAAATGTCGCTAAAGGGACTTTGAGAGTCTGCGACACTTTGTAAATATGGTGATAATAAAAAGCTGCTATAGCTACGGAGGTGTTACATCCTTGTAAGTATCCCCTTAATTTTCTACACAATATTTTCAAACACATGCATGTATATCTCTACAACAGCACAAAAGAAAGTGATGTTTGGAACCACCTTACTATACCTTCTAGGGAAAAGAAGGTAACAGCTAAATTTGTGCAGTGTAAAATTTGCGGCATACTGTTGCCCAGCAGCACTGCCAAGAAGTATTCACATGGGACAAGTTCCAATTGGAAGCACTTAAAAGCAATTGATAGAAGGGTGTGCAACTGAATAATGCACAAGAAATGAAGTGCAGCAGAATATTCCACCAGTAGAGGACATTTGGGAGAACGTTCATCAGCTGCAGTCTTCAGAATACCAGCAGCCTGCCAATATTTGAGTGAGATGATTACTCACTGTACAAAATGCCACATGTTTGCCAATGTAAAAATATCTTATGTGGCTCCATTTTTCCCACTACTGTACCTGTGTGAAAGACTGAATAGGTGTGTGAGTACATGTATGAGTACCTCTATGGGTCTGTTTGTGACCTTTACATTAACTTAATGATGTAAGACACTAGCTCTCTATATAGTGCACTAAAACAAAGTACACTGTGCAGAGAGTCCAGTGAGACCCAAGTTGGTATACAGAGTCAAAAGTAGATAATACTAATGTTCTATTTGTGGTAGTGTGGGTGAGCACTTAGGCTTATTAGACGGTAGTACTAAGCATTTTTTGAACTCACAGAGGCAATAATAAGACACACAGTCAAGAATAAATCTGAGACCAATTTGTAAAAAATAACATACATTTTAATACTTTTTTAGATTAACATTTTTAAAGTTCGCAAAAGAAATCACTGTTGTGCACAATTACGCACAATAGAAGTCAATGGATAGAATGTAGGAAAAATGCATAGAAAATCACACACTGGGTTCTCGAAATTTATCTTCTGGATTAGCGTAAGTAGCAAGACCGGGTCCAATGTTCCAGCAGCAGAAGTTTGGGAGCGTCCCGGATTCAGCTGGGAACATGGTGCTAAGGTCATTGTTAGCAGGAGCTACAGAGAAGGGGGCCACCTGAAAACACACTGCAAAGGAGAAATTAAAAGTAAGTCCAAGGGCCTTGAGACAATGGAAGCACAGCTGATTGGTCATTACCCAAGCTGGGCGGACTCGGTGCAAATCAGATAGGGTAGCCAACCATCATGCGTCAAGATGGTCCCCATGGTCAGGGGCAGGCAGTTTCCTGAGGTGATTTCCCAGACAGCTGGAACCCTCACAGAGCGGGTCTCAGGGGTCTCGAAGTCTCTCAATGGGTGTCTCATCCTGGGTCATTGAATTCCAGATTGGACTCTTTCTTCTCTGACTTAGGTGTGGGGGTCTGATACCCCAGGTATTAGTACGGCATAGCTCTAATGGGTCCAGGTGTCCTCCCACTTAGTGGAGGGACAGATCTGACCTTTCAGGGCAGATGTACTTCTTCTTGCTAGGAGGCTGCGCTGGAGTCGCCAGGGAGAAGCAGATTGGTAAACTGGACTGAGCGGTTCAGTACCTGCAGGCTGCAAGGGAGTAGCTCGTCTACTCGAAGAGATGTTCTGGCAATTTATCAAAGGCTGGAGGTGCTGTGAGGTTCTTGGAGGCCTCACAGTTGCAGGACGACACCGCAGACCACGATTGTTGAGTCCTGGAAGCAAGTGGCAGGGTTTAGCACCAATATTCTGCAGCAGGTCTTCGGTTCTCGGGTCAGCAGTTCTGCTTTGTCCATTGCTCTTCTTGCGTCCATTGAGTCTCAAGTTCAGTGTCCAAGGATGCCACCTAAATACTACATTTTGAGGTGTTAAAGGGGGAGAAGCCAATGGGCTACTACCTTTAGGGTGTCTATACCCTCTAAGTGAACACTTCCTGTGGGAATGGGCACTACCCTAGCCCTGATAGTTTGTTTCCTACTATCAAAAGATGGAGGATTTACAAAAGTAATGTCCATATTGCCTGCCACACCTTAGGGGTGGTGCTGGCTGAATGTGGGCACACCTCCTCATCTAGCTAATTTTCCTGCCTTCCCTCCTGCCAAAATGGGGGCAGGAAAGGGGGGTTGGCAGGTAGAAGCCAATGGGATATCTACCTTTAGGGTGTCTACACCCTCGAAGTGACCACTTCCTCTGGGAAGGGGTACTACACTAGCCTTGATAGGTTGTTTTCCTACTATCAAAAGATGGAGGATTTACAAAAGTAATGTCCATATTGCCTGCCACACCTTAGGGTTGGTGCTGGCTGAATGTGGGCACACCTCCTCATCTAGCTAATTTTCCTGCCTTTCCTCCTGCCAAAAGGGAGCAGGAAAGGGGAGTTGGCATCCTCCACTATCTGGAAATGCCCGGGTTGCATTTCAAAAGAGGCTTCACCTTTGAAACTTCCCTTCTCTGAAGGCCATCCTGTCCTGGGAGAGGTGTGTAGCACCTTTGCCTATATCCAGCTTTGTTCCTGGCCACTGAGAGCACTGGCCCTCATCCCATGAGGTCAGAAACATGTCAGGTGGTGGCAGACTGGCTGAGTCAGATACCACACCAGTACTTGGTAGGTTTTCAGGGGACCCTTTAAAGGGTATCCTGCAAGCATTTATTAATAAATCCAACAGTGGCATCAGTAAGGATTTAATAGGATGAGATTTTTGGTACCAAACATCTTAGGGTAGAGTGAAGTCATCAGTGAGCTAGGGAAATCATGATGACAAGTATCCAGCCCATGTACTTGTTCCCTGTGCACTTACAATATCCAAGAATGGACTTGATATTGTAGGGTCATATATTTGCATGGTCTTGGTGAGGGGTCTCTAGGGTGGCACAATTTGTGATGCAGCCCCAGTGGACCCTCTTCAGTACAAGAGGTACCATTTACTAGGGACTTACAGGGGTGGCAGAAGTTGTGCCAATCATGGTACAGTTTTGGGAAAGAGATCTGACACTGGGAACCTGGCTTGCAGGACCCAGTGCACTTTCAATTCAATATCATATCAAACATCAGGCAAAAAGTGGGGGCTAACCATGTAAAAAGCGGTACTTTCCTACACATAGCTACTCTTAGACTCATGTACCCACTCACAGACCTACTGAGAGACTCTTGAACCTACTCACAGACCCACACAGACACATATCAACTGACAGACCCACTCAGATACTCATACACCCACTCACATACCAACTCAGACTCTCATGCACCCACTCACAAAATCACTCAGACACTCATGTGCCCACTGACATACCCACTCACAGACGTATGCACCCACCCACATGCCTATTCAGACACTTATGCACCCACTCACAGACTCATGTACCCACTCACATATCCACTCAGAGACTCATGCACCCACTCACAGACCTGCTCAGAGACTCACACACCCACTCCACAGACCCACTCAGAGACTCATCAACCCACTCACAGACCCATTTAGAGACTCACGTGCCCAATCAGAGGCCCACTCAGACACTCACAGACCCACTCACAGGCCAACTCAGACACTCACAAAGGCACTCACAGACCCACTTAGAGACTCACACACCCACTCACAATCCTACTCACAGACTCATGCTTCCACTTTCAGACCCAGTCAGACACACACCCACTCGCAGACCCACTTAGACACTCATGCATCCACTCACAGATCTACTCAGACACTCTCACACGTACTCAGAGACCCACTCAGACACTCACACACTCATCCACAGACCTACTCACAGAGTCAAGTACCTACTCTCAGACCCACTCAGACACTGACACACCCACTCACACATCTACTCAGAGGCTCATTCATCCACTCCCTGACCCACTCATACACTCATGCACCCACTCACAGTTCCACTCAGAGACTCATACACCCACTCCAAGACATGCTCAGACACTCATGCAACCACTCACAGAACTACTCAGAGAGTCATGTACCCACTCCCAGACCCACTCGAGCACTTATGCACCCACTGACAGACCCACTCAGGCATTCATGCACCCACTCACAGATCCACTCAAGCACTCATCTACCCCTCACAGACTCACAGACCCACCCACAGACCTACTTAGAGACTCACACCCATTCAGTGACCCACTCAGACACACACAGACCTACTCACATACCCATTCAGACCCTCACAGAGCCACTCTCAGACCCACTCGGATACTTACATACCCACTCACAGACCCACTCAGACACTCATGCACTCACTCACAGATCCACTCAGATACTCTCACACACACTGAGAGACCCACTCAGACACTCACCACCCACTCAAAGACCCAGTCAGAAGGTGATGCACTCATTCTCAGACCCGCTCACATCCACTCAGAAAGTGGCATATGCACTCATGGACCCACTGTCAGACTTTTGCACCCACTTACACATACATTTAGACACTCACATAACTACTCACAGAGCCATTGTCACACTCAGAGTTGAACAGAGTTATAAATGTTAAAGATGGTGTTGTGCATTAAATTCCTGCTTTTGCTTTGGGGATCCACAATGGAGTCGCAACTCTGAATTTTTCTTTTGGGAAAAAAGGTTTTAAAATTAAAATCATTTAGTGTTTGGTACTAGGGTGGCTCTTAGAAGAGCCTTTGGGTTTAGTGTGTGTAGATGATACCTACACATAAAACAGGATGCAGTCTTTCAAGTTGTTAATGAATATCCTGTTACCTTCCTCAGAGAAATGTATTCCATCATTTCAATATATAACCTCAATATCAAGGCGCAAGTTGTTCTAGATGGAGTCCATGTTGTAGTCTCTAAGGGAGCCTTGTGCCCATTTGTTCTTCTACTCCAGGCTTCTGACTTCCGACTTCCGTTAACTCCGTGAGGGCAGAGCGTAGTTGCAAGCTGAGCTGTGCTGCTCTGTGAAGGAACTTTCTGCAGCTGCGACTTATGATGGCATTACCGTTACTGCTGCCGTCTGCTGCCATTACTGCTGCTGCCAATGCTGCTGTCATCTACAGCAGACTCGAGAAACAGATGTCAGGTAAGTGGCAGCAGGAGTGAAGCTCTTGAAAATGTCTCCCAACAACTGCTGCAGGGCCCTAGGCAGCGGGTCTCCCATCACCCAAACCATCATGACGCCACCTGCCACAACCTGCATGGCTGCTCATGGTCCTCGCTCCTCACCGCTCCCACAGGACCGAGGTAGGGGACAGGAGCAGCAAGAAGCAGGAAGTCCTGACCTCCGAAGCAGCCTGACAGGTGGGGTGAGGCTTGAGAGCCAGGAGCTCTGTACATTAGCATAAACAACCAGCGTCAGACCAAACCTACAAAAAAATCACCCCTGTATATTTTCTCTACTCTTGCCAAATAAAGCTGCCACAATTTCCAGTCAAGGAGCAGCGACTTTCACCTCCTCACTACTCCTCCCCTGGTGACAGCCTGTGGCCTGGTGGCGTTCTCTGGAGGGGAGAGGCCAGGAAATCAGTTAAACCAACTATAACTATAGAAGTTCAAGGACCAACTCAGACAGCCAGCGTGCTCGTGTCCCCCCACCACTATAGTGACACCAGGAAGCCTTAGTGGGGGTGTAGCAGTGCTGTTTCCCCAGACACAGCAGCCAGACTATCTGCCCTTGGAGAAAATCCTACTCAAACGGGCAATACTCAACCCACCAGTGCGCTTGTGGCCACCCTCTACCATCATAGCAACACACAAACCCACAGAGGTGGTGTGGTGACACATCATTATTGACCTCCCGCACAGGCCCTCGGACAGAAGGTCAAGACAGTCACAGCAAGAGTCGTCCAGACCTGGCTTGCGGAAGCAGATGGATCGGCTGGGTGCAGCTTGCAAGACGGGCACAGCACACTGATTTGAGATGTAACAATAGTACCAGATTTTGGGCCTCAGTTAATCAACTTCTTCAACCTGGTCACAGTGGCATCTTGCAACTCCCACACCCCTAAAATAGGCATCAAGGCAATATCCAGCTTTCTCACCACCCACAATGTGGTACTGGTTAGCCGCACTCAGGTGGGGTTCCAGCACCTGTTAGCCAACACGAAGGCCTACTCTCTGGCCAACGGTCTGATGATCAACCTTGGCAAAACAAAAGCCATGGCTTACAACAACAAGAAAACTCAATCACAGTCATGGTTTTGGGGAGGAAGCCAGATAGCAGGCACAGATGAACACAAATACCTTGGGGTCATCATTGATGAGAACGGCACCTTTATGGCCAAGAAGGAGGTGACACAAAGGAAAGGGCTGGCTGTAACTCTTAAGTATCTCAACAATAAATTGGCCTGATCTTCTCTGATGCCCCTTCTTGAAGTAGTGCCAGCAAAACTCCTGCTGACAATCACCTATGGGAGTGAACCCCTAAAAGACCGGGACACAAGTGTCCTAGACACCTTAATGGTTCTTGCTTACAGAATTATTTTTTCACTGCCAATCTTCAGTTCACCGGCACAGATCGTGTTGGAATTCAGTCTGATGAAACAGGCGCTAGCCTGGCGTGGTGCAAACTTAACATGCTATAACAAGATCCAGAAAGCAGAACAAACCACATTGAGCCACATGCTACGGAAGGAGCTACAGGAGTGCGAGATGTCGCCAGCGAGGGCTTACCTGCAATAATCACTCAAGCTCACAGGGCTCACACATCTTTGGGACATGCCCAACAGCCACCGCATATTCAAGCGATCAGTTTGGAAGGCCCTCAAAACTCGCTCTGTCACTGAAGACAAGGCCACACTATCAAATAGAGCGCGTAGGTGGATGACGCTCAACAACTATAAACCTTTTCCCTTCATAAATATTTTACCATCCGATAGCCAGACACCATCAAGTTGCAGTTTTTAAGATACCCCTGGTCGTATTACCTGTAAAAGACCATCTTCCACCCTGGCTATGGGGAAGACTCCCTGACACATGCTGCCTGTGTGGGTCTGGGAAGGAAGTCCTCCTCCTTCTAGTCTGCTCATTTAAAGCAGTACAGGGTGAAAGGAGTCAACTACTGGTAAAGGCCTTCAACCAAAGAGGAATTCACTCGAGAAGGCAGGCGGTGCTTGCTTGCTTTGACCCAGGGCATACCCAGCTGAATTGTCGCTTTGTCAAATTTCTACTGAAGGCTGAGAAAGACTGCACCACAGCACACCTTTCCCAGGTTTTCTGAGAAAACTTGCCACTTAGAGTATAGGAACAAACCACTTTCCCTTCGTAGAAACAATTTAACATAATTCAGGCTGCTGCATTTGCACTGTATTTCATTTTCTTCAATCAGGAAATAGTTTGGCACACCCCCAGGCTACGTCGAGACTGAAGCCGACCATGAAACTTAAAATGTTTTATTTACCAACAAATTGTTATTTTAAATACACATTTAATACCAATTCTTAAATTATGGATTTTAAAAAGTTTTATGTTGCAACACAACATTTACATATGCCTTGAGCATTCAGCCTCAGATCATTCTAATAAACAAAATGTACAATGTGTTTTAAAATTATTATTTTTTATTGCAATGGTTTTAATTAACTAAGCAGTTATTCAATAAACTAAACTAAACTCTAAGGAATCCAGAAACAGTTTTATTAACAGGATTTCTGGCTTTGTCTATCAGTGGACAAAATTTGTCCGATCATTTCCATTTCTGCCTTTGGCAAATATTGGAGAACACCAAGGCAGTGCAAGGGAAAACTGCAATTAATTGGTCAAAGGTCTCCTTCATTGCGATTTCCAACCCTACCCTAGTAAGAATGCCTAGTTTGGTGCCACCACAGTGCACAATTAAGAGGTCTGGTTGTTGGCAATCTGCAATGCTCTTAACCAAACCCAGCAATTGCTGCCACTTTAACCCTCTCTGGCCTATCCAAGTAATGTCAACATTAGGCAAACCTAAGTCCCTGTCAATGCCACTCTTTCTAGCAGCTTCTCTGTAGGAGAGTAGGATCTGCTTCACATGGGTACCCCCACTTTTGCTGATGCTTCACTGTTTTTCGACTTTAGTCTGGCTGGGGCCCTGCTAATCAGAACCCCAGCCTAGCTACTTCCTCTCTAAAATGGTTTCCATGTACCTTAGGTACATCTCTGATTGGATTCTGGAGTGCCCTTATAAGTCCCTAGTATATGGTATACTATGTACCCAGGGCATAGGCACCCCAGAGGCCTACCAGGGGCTGAAGCATGTATTGTGCCACCCCTGGCAGGCCCTCCAAAATGACACCACAGGTCTGCTACTGCAGCCTGGGTAAGGTGGTGCATGCACCCCGTACTGTGGTATAGGCTACCTATATCACTACCATTGCACACACATATAAACCTATAAGTCACTCCTATGGCAGGCCTTAACAATCCTGAAGGCAGAGTGCTTGGTTTTTATGTGAGAGGGTGCCCTACATGAGCAGAGCCCCTCTGCAGCATTCGGAGCCCCTCCTCTGATGCTGTTTAGTGGTGCAGCCTGACCATATACTCTTAAGTGCATTATAACCTCGCGTTAAATGCTAACTTTGGGATGGCTGCACGGAAACATGTTGTGTTTGGTGTCAAACATCTTGGAATACTACCCCCCGCCTGTTATGGCGGTGGGAGTAGCATTCCACCATTCTAGAGGGAGAGACATGTACACACCGGGCTGCCCGATA
This sequence comes from Calotriton arnoldi, assembly GCA_963921515.1. Lineage (NCBI taxonomy): Eukaryota > Metazoa > Chordata > Amphibia > Caudata > Salamandridae > Calotriton > Calotriton arnoldi. The sequence continues at coordinate 2,921,256 of CAWUFW010001250.1, forward strand.
TTAACTTTACAGAGCCCTGGCATCACAAAATGGATGCTGCTGCCACAGACACTGGTCTGGCCTCCTGCTGCTGACTGAAACTCCGGCAGGGGAGGCCTGGACAATAGGTTTCCTGTCGAAGGGAGGTGTGACCACCTCCCCAGACAAGATAGTGTGTATTGGGGCTGGGCGGGAGCACTATCTGGTGCTTTGAAGTCCTGCACTGAGGGCACATTTGGTGTCCCTGTGCACAGCCCAGTTCAAACCGGTTGCAGGGGCTACCTGCCCCTGCTCTGAGCGTGAAACTGGACAAAGGGAATGGGTGTAACCACCCCTCTTCCCTGACCCTCCCATAGGTGGGTCCCCAAAGTATGTCCAACCCCTAACTTGGTATAAGTATGGGACCCCAGTCCTTAGGATTTTAGATTACCCTGGACGAAACTCTGAAGCCGAATCCTGGACCTTCGACGCTCTACTTGAAGATTAGAGGACTGAAGAATCTCCCTTGGGGTCAAGGAGTGACTCCCCTGCTTGGCAGGCACCTAAGAAGCAATTGTCCGGTCTGCATCGCTGAAGCTCCCACCGGACGCCGAAGTCTTTGCAACACCAGAGGTGGATTTCCAGACTTCCCCAAAGCTGCCCTGAGACCCCAGCAAAGCTGAGGCACATAGCTGTCGTGGGTAGCGTGGAACCATGACCCCTGGACAATGAAAACTTTTGTAAGTGCATCCTCTTCCTGGCCTCCCATGAAGTTGTGCTTTGGGCTCCAAGTAGCCCCCGCCTCCAGCACCAACTGCACCAAAGATCACTGGCCTCCACTTCACGAGTGTCCTGTGAGCTAGCTCCAAGTGCGTCCACTTGAGGCTCCTTTGCGGTTGCTAGTCCGTTGGCTAGTGGGCCCTACCGAAGGCAACTATTCTTCTGCTTGGGCTTCCCTAGTTGCTCCAGAAGTGCCCTGACTTACCCTCACTGGGTGAGTCCCCAGACCTTGCTGGTCTGCAACAACGTCCTTTCTTTGTTTCCATGTGACTTGCCGTTGCCAAGGCTTGTTGGATCCAATCCGGTTGCCAACACTGCAGCAATCGACAGACATCATGGGACAGCTCGAATCCAGCTCCTGGTTGTCGTCGACACCTCCTGGACCTCGTGGCTGAAGAGTCAAGATGACCATCAACCTACCTGATGCACCTGACATCGGTGGGCATCTGCTCATTGCCCTCCTGGCACTGGCTAGTGACCCAGACTCTGTCCCCTCTGCTTTCAGGTTCTTCAGATCTTCGATACACCCTTGGATCCACCCAGACACTTTCGACTTGGTCGCCAGCAGCCCGCTGCAGCAGATCGCCATTGAAAACGACGACTAAACCCAACACCAAAAGACACCTATGCACCCGGCTTCCCTGGGTGAGGTAACTCGAGTACTCCGGTGCTCCCATGGGTATTGACTCTAGAACTGCCCAGTTCTAAAGGGATTTGCTCCAAGTCCTCCTCTAAGTGTCCTTTCCTTTTAAAAACCTAACCGCGACTTTCCCCATAGAAGTTAACGGTGATTCGCGGCTGTGTTCTCACACTGCACGTGTCCCCCTTGGGTCCCCTGTGTCACTACCTTGGGTGGTTCCTTGTGGTCCAAGCACTTCTACAGGCTCTAGGCCTTGTGTCTAGCTCAGTCGTGGTTCTTATACCACTTTATTGGTATATGGTTTGGTACGCCCCTAGGGCTCAAACGTGTATTTGTGCTATTACTGTTGATACGTGTGTTTAAGACTAAATACGTATATTTTATATATATACCTGGTCACTCAAGAGATTATAGACTGGTAAAACAAGCTGCTTTACATTCCTTCAAGACTTAGCCTGAAGGCTGCTCTCCATAGCTACCACTAGGATAGCTTTCAGTAAAGGTTGTCTTTAACCTATCTCCAATAAGGGGTTGTTTGGACTGGTGCAAGGTGCCCACTATAATTAGTGGACAGCATATACCAGGCCAACTTCTCATACTCTCTAGCCCAAACAACATAGCTGTGACCCACAATCTACACTCTAACCATTTTGAAAGAAGGAGCAGTAGCACACATGACAAGAATGCATCTGAATGTGACAGTTGGTAGAATTAAAGGCAGTTAAAATGGAGGAGTGGCCCTGGTTTAAGAAAAGGGCATATTTGATTGAGTGGTGTAATTAATTTGGTAATTGGAAATAGGTAGTGATTCAATAGGTAAAGTAAGTAGATCTGTGATTGGCCCTGGATAAGTGTAAGAGAATTTACGCTATTGTGGATATGCTTACATTTTCAACAGTCAACCACACCTGCTACATTTGAACTTGGAGCTGGTATGCTGCAGTTAGAAAGTGGTGTGAACTTTTGACTTACTGGTACAGTAGAGTATTTCAAACAAGGTTGCTATGGGAAGTGAGGTGAAGCAGTGTGTGGGAAGAGTTGTAAATACACAATAGTTTGAAACCACAAACTAGAGTACTTTAGAGATGGTATATGTTCTGAAATGGAAATGTTCCAATTCAGTACTGTGATAGGATGTAAAATGTAGTTGAAAAATTGTAGTACTATTATTGTCAATAATTTTATGGACTCCCGTATAGATTTGCGACTCTGTCGTGAAGTTACACGGGGGGCCATGCTGGACATCGCAACGGAGTTGCAAATCCACCCACAGACACTACCAGATTGGGCTTCTTATCAGGAGATTAATAAAGGATTTAAAAAAAATGACCAATGAAAAGTAGTATAAGAACAGGAAAAAATTAACGGAACATTTTGATTTGCTAATTACATCAGTATCACTGGAAAAAGAGAGGGCAAATTGCCATTACTGGTTTATTTATTGGTTACGTTGGGTTTGCTATTCTAACTTGACAAAGGCTGTTCCAGCCGAAACGCATTGTTTTTATTCGAATAAACACTTGTGGATGGAATTGGTGTGCCGCTTTCCTTGTCGTCTGTGAAGGGGTTTTCTCCGATATTAGGTGGCTTCTGCCACCACGCTGGCACCAGCACACAAAGGCAGGCGTACGGCGTTTCGGGCAGTCACAAAAATTTTATATATATATATATATTCACTGAAAAAACCATAGGATTCAGGCACGTTATAGTTAGAAATTAGCATTTAAAAAACCTTAGAAATTCACTGAAAAAACCATAGGTTTTAGGGACAGCTATAGTTAGTTGGACATTGCACTCAGTACAAAACCCGTGAAATTCCCCGTTATAGTTAGTTCAGCTAACTATAACTTCGCACCATGCAATGCACTGCTGATGACGTCACATATTACATCACTCATGACATGGTCAGTGACATCACTGATGACATCACTGATGACATCTCAAATGACATCACTGATGACATCATCCAGTGACTGTGTGTTTCTGTAAAGTTTAAATATGTTTAATATATATAGGGAAAGGCATATTGAAGAATGAGTGGGTGTATAATTGTCTGAATGGATGATTTAGTAAGTGCGTGACTAACTCCATAAGTTAGTGATTAAACATATCTTACTGAATGCATGGGTTAGTGACTAAACTGTGTGAATGTCTGTATTCGTCTGTCTGTTGGTGTGTAAGCGGCTGCATGGCTTTCTGAATAGCTACATGAGTGTCTACATGGGTTATTGATTGGTTGTCTGAGTATCTGTATGGGTGCCTGAGTGTTTGTGTAGGTGGGGTGTGTGTGACTCTGTGCATAGATGTGTGAGTGGGTGATTCACTGGGTGCATGGTTTCAAGAGTGCATCTGTGATGTACTGTATGGGTGGGTGAGTGTGTGTATGGGTGTGTTAGTGAGTGAATGTATATCTCAGTGGTACATGTGTGAGTAACTACATATGTTAAAGGCAGTATATATGTGTGTTGGAGTATATAAATGGCTATAAGTGAGAGTGTGTGATTGTGAGAGTGGCTGTATGGATGAGTGTGTACTTGTATCAGTGATTGTATAAGAGCGTAAGAATGTGCTAGTATTTGTATGAGTAAGTGAGCTGGTGTGTGTATAACTGTATAGGTTAGTAAATGGCACTGTGATTAATTATTTGCATGACTGACTAGGTGTGTGAGTACCTCTATGGATGAGTGGCGGTGTGTGAGTGTCTATGTAGGTGTATGAGTGCATATGATAGTCCTGTACTGAGTGACCGTAAGTATGAGTGACTGTACAGGTGAGTGAGTGGATGTATGTGTAGACCTAAGAATCAGTGAGTGGGTATGTAGTTATTGGTGTTGGAGTGTCTATGGTTTTGCGAATGGCAGTCTGTAATTTAGAGTGGGTGTATCAAAGGTTATATTAGGGTGTGAGGAGGTGCATCAGATTATCATGTGGATGATGTCATCAGTGATGTCATTTGAGATGTCATCAGTGATGTCATCAGTGATGTCACTGACCATGTCATGAGTGATGTAATATGTGACGTCAACAGCAGATCATTGCGGGGCGCGAGTTATAGTTAGCTGAACTAACTATAACGGGGGAATTTCACGGGTTTTGTACGAGTGCAATGTCCAACTAACTATAACTGTCCCTAAAACCTCTGCTTTTTCAGTGAATTTGTAAGGTTTTTTAAATGCTAATTTCTAACTATAACGTGCCTGAAACCTATGGTTTTTTTCAGCGAATTTCAAAGGTTTTGTAAATGACAATTTTTAAATGTATTAATTGTTATATTTATTTTTTTGATACTGAATTACTACATTTTTTTAAACTATTTATTTTTAGATATTTTATTTTTTAAATTACATTGTAATTACATTATACATTACATTACAAAATATACTTTCTCAGAATGAATTACTTTAGTTTAAATACTTTGCAAATAGGCAATAGACTTTTAAGTACAGTAGTTACAGTTGTTGCAATGGGCAACACAATTTCAAACACAATGCAACATTGAGCTCAATGTGAATTTCTAGTTAAATGCAATTAGTTACTTTATGGATTACTTTTCTAACCACAGGACTGGATCCTAGATTCAGTCCTGGGACATCTCCTGTAAACAGTTGAGTAAAAGCGTTTTGGTTACAGTAGTGATTTTTAAGGAATATTATTGTATTTTAAAAGTTGACAGAAACTTTTTCACATAGAATCACCAATGTTATCCTATGGGAGGAAATTCACTTAGCAGGTAAGTAGTGTTATCGTTACTTTTTCTTACTCAGTGGTGGATCCTGGATCCAGCACTGGTGTATCTCCTGTAAACAGTTGAAAGAATGCGTTTAAGTCATACAGGCGATTTTTAAGGAATATTTGTAGTTTGTGAAAATCGACACTTTGAAACTTTTCTGCTGAAAACCAGACAATGGATTCCTATGGAAGGAAATACAAGTTACTAGTAAGTACGGTTAGAATTACTTTTCAGGGTCAGTGTTGGGCTAAAAGATGCAGCACTGGGTTCTCTCCTGATAACAGGTGAGTAAATCGGAATTCGTAGTTCGGCTGATTTTAGAGGAATAGTATAAAGTTCCAAAACTCCACACTTAGAAGAATTTCCAAGTGAAACCAGTCAATGTTAGCCTATGGAAGGAAATTCATGTTACTGGTAAGTACGGTTAGAATTACTTTTCAGGATCTGTACTGGGCTCAAAGATGCAGCACTGAGGTCTCTCCTGATAACAGGTGAGTAAATCGGAATTCGTAGTTCGGCTGATTTTATTCATTCAGGGTATAAATTAAATACCGACAAGACTCAGATTTTCTATTCTGGAATGGAGTCTTTTCCGGACTTGCCAATTGTGCCAGTAGCAACATATCTCGGGTAAAGCTTACTGTAGAGGTTGATCAAATCCCTGATATAAATATTGGCCCCATGATCGATACAACTAATCAGACACTGGAAAGGCTAGACCATCTTCATTTCTCCATGTATGGGCAAAGTAATGTTATCAAAATGACGGTATTTCCAAAATGTTTGTACCTGTTCAGGACTATTCCCTTAGAATTTCCCACTTCATGGTTTAAAAGGATCGAAAGGATGTGCTGCAGGTTTTTGTGGAGCTATCATAGATCCAGGAGAGCGGCCAAGTGGTCGACCCTCCCAAGACTGCGAGGCGGTTGGGCCATTCCAAATTTTCTGCTTTATTATTGGGCATGTATGTTGCAACATATGGGGGTACTTTTAGTCGGAGACAGGTCCCAATGCTCAGAGGCTGCCAGACCAACTATTTATGAAATAGCTATGGGGGATAATGCTAAACAATGTCTGGTTAAGGTTTTAGAACCTAGTTATTATAAAAAGACTAGATTTAAGATAATCGAGGCCGCCTATCTGATTTGGAGAAAGATACGTCGCAGATTTCAAATCTCCAATATCAATAGATATACCCCATTTTCGGCCATTGGGATCTTACCGGCAATCTTTCAAGATCCAACCGCATATAGATGGGGTAATTTTGGGATTAGTACGGTGGGGGATTTGAGCCATGATGACCAATTAGCCTCCTTTTCCTTTCTTCAAGGAAAATATGGCTTGGACAAACGAGATTTCTTCAAATTTTTACAGATTTGTAGCTTTTTAGATAGTAGAACACAAGGCATGGTTTTAAAATATGGGAAGGTACCAATAATCGAATCAATTCAAAAGAAATCTCGGATAGGTGGAATTTATCAGACTCTGTTGGAGACTCTCCCTGATGATCTATTAATCCAGAATGATAAATGGGATCGGAAATTTGGGAAGGAGGGTATTAACATTGAGGATTCACTTGTATTAGCCAGCCAGACTCTTCTAGCCGGAAGCCATCGGAGTCAACATTATATGTCTATTTTCGATCTTTATTATACACCGGCAAAAATTGCTAAATGGGGAGGGAATAAGGGCGGGTCATGTGGTAGGTGTGGTTTGCTATCAGCAGATACTGTTCATATGTTTTTTTCTTGCCCTATGTTAGCGACATTTCTACAGAATGTCGAACATTTCCTAACAAAAGTCTTAGGACTTCCAATTTCTATCACTCCAGATTTGGTTATTTTGGGAGTAGCGGGCAATATGAGCTGGTCGCGGGCTATCACTGGGTTTGTTTTTATATCAATGGCCATAGACCGGCTGTGTATTACTTCCCATTGGATCAGTCCTGACCCCCCACTTTTTGTAACTGGCGCTCCCGGCTTCTTGCAGTATATAATCTTGAAATGTCAGCTTATCGGCTGAAAGGGCGAAGGAGACGGGAAAAGGGAAAAAGATGTGGGCCCTATAACAGATTGGCTACAGTAACATGCGTAGCAACTAAATATCAATCTGTAGGCATCTCTCCACTCGCCAATATGCAAATATGTTACCATCTTTAGTCTGGTGCTTCAAGTTTTCATGATTATAACTATGATTTCGATTTTCTGGCTTGTAAACAGTTAAAAAATGTGTAAAGTGGATCAATGTGTAAATATTTGTGTAAATATGCATATCCATAATGTGCCAGTATGAAATGTGGATCTATGTTCTTTTGTTCTGTTTCCTTTTTCTTCTTCTGTGGCTTTTTCTTTTTTTGTTAACAACAACAATAAAATATTTAAAAAGTTAAAAAAAAAAAAAAAGGATCAGTACTGGGCTCAAAGATGCAGCACTGAGGTCTCTCCTGATAACAGGTGAGTAAATCGGAATTCGTAGTTCAGCTGATTTTAGAGGAATATTTGCACAATGGTGAAGGAAGGGGGTGGGGCCTGAGGTGACATGTCTGCAAACACGCCCTGTGGCGCGTTTAAGTTGGAGAATTAATTCCTCCTCAATCCCGAGGGTCCCTAGGGGCCAACTAGCCCACCAGATACCTCCAGTATGCGCCAGAGAGCTGCGTTTCTGAGAGGTGTTCAGAGGCCACGCCCCTTTTGCACCTCTCTGCAACGCAGCTCTGTGGCGCTTTTGGGACGTACCTGGTGGGCTAGTTGGCCCCCAGGGACCCTCAGGATTGAAGAGGATTTAATTCCCCATCTTAAAACGCGCCACGGAGCCTGTTTGCACACATGTAACCTGAAGCCCCACCCACTCCCTTCACCACTGTGCAAACGCGCCCCGTGGCGTGTTTTAAGTTGGGGTATTAAGTCCCCTTGAATCATGAGGGTCCCTGGGTTCCAACTAGCCCATTCTGTACCTCCAGTATGCGCCAGGGAGGCTGCGTTGCAGAGAGGTGTTCAGAGGCCACGCCCCTTTTACACCTCTCTGCAATGCAGCTCTGTGGCGATTTCTGAGCGTAACTGGTGGGCTGAGTTGGCCCTCAGAGACCCTCAGGATGAAGGGATTTAATTCCCCATCTTAAACGCGCCACGGGGCCTGTTTGCACACATGTCACCTAAAGCCCCGCCCCTCCCTTCACCACTGTGCAAACACACCCCGTGGCGCGTTTTAAGTTGAGGGATTAAGTCCCCTTGAATCCTGAGGGTCCCTGGAGTCCAACTCGCCCACCATGTACCTCCAAAAGCGCCACAGAGCGGCGTTGCAGAGAGGTGTAAAAGGGGCATGGCCTCTGTACACCTCTCTGCAACGCAGCCCCTGGCGCATACTGGAGGTTCCTGGTGGGCTAGTTGGCCCCCAGGGACCCCCAGTATTCAAGGGGAATTACTTCCCCTTCTTAAAACGTGCCAGGGGGCGCATTTGCAGACTGCTGCAGGGAGGGGCGGGGCCTCCGGCACGATGCCGGTCTTTTTTTCTTCTTTTTTTTGTATGGGAGGGGGCTGCGTGGCCCCTTCCCTCAGCCTCTTTGGCCCCGGGGACCCCATCCCCGGGGCATGCCCTCTTTTTTTAAATTAAAATATTTTGAGGGGGGGCTGCGTGGCCCCCTCCTCAGGCCATTTAAGGCCCCAGGGACCCCATCCCTTTACGTTGTTTTTTTCAAATTTAATTTGTAGAGGAGGGGGCCATGTGGCCCCCTCCTGGGCCACTACTAGCCCCGGGGACCCCACCCCCGGGGCTGGCCCTCTCCGTTGAGGGACCGTGGGGGGTCCCCAATCCCCCACGGTCCCGGCGGCTCCCCGCATCCTTCGGGGAGCCGGCATTGCTTTTCCACATGGGGAGCTGCTAAGATGCAGCTCCCCGTGTGGAAAGCAATCAGCTTTGGTTTTGGAAGAGAGAGCAGGTTTCCTGCTCTCTCTTCCAAAACCAAAGCAGTTTGCTATGACAGGACGGAGCCGCGAGGCTCCCGTCCTGTCATAGCAAACTACAGTGTTCCGGGGTAGGCACCCGGGACACTGCAGGAGCCGGCCCTGGGTGGTGGTGGTCCACAGGGCCATCAAGGGCTCCAGGAGGGGGCCGCGTGGCCCTCCTCCCAGCCAATGCACAGCCCCGGGAGGTGGTGGTCCCGGGGCTCGGGGTCCTTAACAGACCCCTAATTTACATGTTAGAGCCCTGGGGAGGTGGCGGTCCCCAGGGCGTGTGGAGAGGCTCGAGCCCCGACACACATGTTAGTTTATTTTTAAAAAAAGAAGCCCCGGGGGGTGGCGGTCCCCGGGGCTGCGGGAGGGCCGAGAGCCCTCCCGCACCATTATTTTTTAAAGCCCGGGGGTGGCGGTCCCCGGGGCTTGGGGAGCCTTAGAGGCCTCCCACACATAAATATGAAAAACCCTGCATGCCCCCGGGACTTGGGCCACCCGGGGGCCAAATAGCATCAAAGCTGCCAACACGTCCTGGTTTGGAGTGTTGACAGCCAATTAACATACAGCTCGTGATCGGGAGGGTGCGCGGATCCTCCGCGGCCATAGATATATATGTGTTTTTACTTTTGATTTTCTCAGCAACTACTGAACGGATTTACACCATTTAACAAAAGGGTTCTTTCTGAACCAAGAACTACCTGTAATTCCGTTCAGCAGTTCGAGCTGTAGCCGTGTCTAAAGTTTCCTATGGAAAATTGCATGGGGATACAGACATTCACACAGTTTAGTCACTAACCCATGCATTCAGTTAGATACGTTTAATCACTCACTTATAGAGTCAGTCACAAACCTACTGAATCATCCATTCAGACACTTATACATCCACTCTTTCTTCAATACGCCTTTCTCTATATATTAAACATATTTAAACTTTACAGAAACACACAGTGACTGGATGATGTCATCAGTGATGTCTTCAGTGATGTCATTTGAGATGACCATGTCATGAGTGACGTAATATGTGACGTCATCAGCAGTGCATTGCGGGCGCGATTTATAGTTAGCTGAACTAACTATAACGGGGAATTTCTATGGTTTTGTATGAGTGAAATGTCCAACTAACTATAACGCCCCTGAAACCTATGGTTTTTTCAGTGAATTTCTAAGGTTTTTAAATGCTAATTTCTAACTATAACGTGCCTGAAACCATTGTTTTTTAAGTGAATTTCTAAGGTTTTTTAAATGCTAGTTTCTAACTATGCCTACAGAGGTAGGACATGTGAAGAAAGAAGAAAAAACGCACAGAAAGAAGCAAAAGAAATGCAGAAAGAAGCAACAGAAGTCCACAAAGACGAAGAAAAGTGCAGGAAGAAGCAAGACATGTGCAGAAAGAAGCAACAGAGGAGCAGAAAGAGGCCTTGTTGCAAAATCATCCTGTGCCCACAACTTTTCAGACGGGTACTGGTGGTAACTGACTCTGACTAACCAGGCCTAGAGCCAGTGCTATGCTAAAAGACACTTAGAATACAGTGAAAACACCTACATACACTAGGGAACACTATGCGTTGGGGTACCCCTGTGATTAGCATGACCTCCTCTATAAGGCCCTAGTACATAATAGGGCAGGGGATTAAAACTACCTCTAAGTCAGAGGTGCAGAAATATGCTACTTTAACTAATAGTCGCATTTGCAGAGTGGTGGAAAAGGGTGCTGGGCGTCCAACCAACGCTCAGGAATTCCGCTGTGTAGGACTTACAGGAGGTACCAGGAGGGATTCTTGGCCCCCATCTCCCTCAGGACTAAATTGGACTTCTTCCCCATCCCGTAGTCTGCCACGAGGCACGTTTGCAGAGTGGTAGAAAGAGGGGCCATGGCCTCCGAAGACGTCTTAGCAATCCCACTGTGTGGGACTTACTGGAGGTAACAAGAGGGGTAGTTGGCCCCAGAGGACATCCTTGGGGTGCCAACTTCCCAAACTATTACCTCCAGTCAGTCCCACACAGCAGCATTGGTAAGTACTCGTACCAGGCCACGCCCACTTTGCCTGCCACTCTACAAACGCGCTCCCTGGCATGCTGTTGGATGGGGATTGAAGTCCCCTTCACTGCTGGGGGTCCTTTAAGGGCCAACTAGCCTACCTTTACCTCCAGTAAGCTCCACGCAGTGCGATTGGTGAGAGGTAGACAAAGGCCCCGCCCCTCCCTTTACCACTGTGCAAACGTGCCCCGTGGCACGTTTTAGGTTGGGGGATTAAGTCCCCTTGAATCCTGAGGGTCCCTAGGGTCCAACTAGCCCACCAGGTACCTCCAGTAAGCGCCACAGAGCTGCATTGCAGAGAGGTGTAAAGGGGCGTGGCCTGGGCCACCTCTCTGCAACGCAGCCCAGTGGCACTTACTGGAGGTACCTGGTGGGCTAGTTGGCCCCAGGGACCCTCAGGATTGAAGAGGAATTAATTCCCCAACTTAAACCACGCCACAGGGCCTGTTTGCACACATGTCACCTCAGGCCCCGCCCTCTCCCTTCACCACTGTGCAAACGTGTCCCGTGGTGCGTTTTAAGTTGGGGGATTAAGTCCCCTTGAATCCTGAGGGTCCTTGGGGTCCAACTAGCCCACCAGGTACCTCCAGTAAGCGCCACAGAGCTGCATTGCAGAGAGGTGTAAAAGAGGTGTGGCCTGGACCACCTCTCTGCAACGCAGCCCTGTGGCGCTTACTGGAGGTACCTGGTGTGCTAGTTGGCCCCAGGGACCCCAGTATTGAAGGGGAATTAATTCTCCAATTTAAAACACACCACAGGGTGCGTTTGCAGAGTGTTGCTGGGAGGGGCGGGGCCTCCAGCACGATTGCGGTGTTTTTTTAAATGATTTTTTTTTTAGAAGGGGGCTGTGTGGCCCCCTTATTTTACTTTTGGGGCCCTGGGGACCCCATCCCCAGGGTCTGACCCCCATTAAAAATAAAAATAAAAATATGAACGGGAAGGGGGCTGTGTGGGCCCCCTCCCAAGGCCAAATCCGGCCCCGGGGACCCCATCCCCCGGGGCATGGCCACATATATATTTTTTTTATGGAGGGGGCTGCGTGGCCCCCCTCCTGAGGCCTCTTTTGGCCCCAGGGACCCCATCCCCCGGGGCCGGTCTTTATTTTTTATTTTTTTATTTTTTTGGAGGGGGCCGCATGGCCCCATCCCGGGCTCACTTCTAGCCCCAGGGACCCCATCCCCTGGGGTAGGCCCTATCCGTTGGGGACCTTGGGGGTGCTCCAATGCCCCTACTGTCCCGCCGCCTCCCCGCGTCCTGCAGGAGCCGGCATTGCTTTTCCACAAGGGGAGCTGCTGACATATAGCTCCCCGTGTGGAAAGCAATCTGCTTTGCTTCATTGAAGCGAGAGCAGGTTTCCCTGCTCTCGCTTCAATGAAGCAAAGCAGTTTGCAATGACAGGGCGGGAGCTGCACGGCTCCCGCCCTGTCATTACAAACAGCAGTGTCCCGGGGGTGGGCACTCCAGGACACTGCAGTAGCCGGCCCTGGGGGTGGCAGTCCCAAGGGCCATCAAGGGCTCCAGGAGGGGGGCCGCGCAGCCCCCTCCCACATAATGCACACCCCCGGGGAGGTAGTGGTCCCCGGGGCTCGGGGGTCCGTAACGGACCCCCGCATTTGAATATTAGTGCCCCGGGAGGTGGCGGTCCCGGGGCAGCGGGGGGCTATGTGCCCCCACAAAATAATTAATAAAAGCCCTGGGGCTTGGGGGGCCTTGGAGGCCCCCACATTAGAAGCTCCGGCGGGTGGCAGTCCCGGGGCTGCGGGGGGCTGCGTGCCCCCGCAACTCATTAATCTTGCCCCGGGGAGGTGGCGGTCCCCAGGGCAGTGTGGGGGGATTGGGGCCCCCACACATTTTTCACTGGGACCTGGCCCACCCAAGGACTTCAATACAACAAAGTGCGGGAGCCCGCGCTTCGTTTTTTTAAATTTTCTCGGCCGGATTCGTGCACCCAGCGCAAATTCGGCTGATTTTTAAAAACAAAATGCTTTTTGGGCCCTGGGGTCCTTGTGGAACCCCTGAGCAGGCCTAGGGGACAGGGTGTTTCTACCCTGCCCCCTTTTCTTGTTTTTCGCGTTTGTTTTTCTCTGAACCGAGTCACAAGATGGCTGCCAACACTTCCTGGTTTGGAGTGTTGACAGCCAATTAGAATAAAGCTCATGGTCGGGAGGGTCCGCAGATCCACCGCGCCTCTAAGTATCGAAACTTTTATTTTTGATTTTATCATCAACTACTGAACGGATTTACACCATTTAAAAAGGCGCTTTCTGAACCAAGCACTACCTTTTTGCCAAATTTGGTGTATTTCCGTTCAGCAGTTCGGGCTGTAGCCGTGTCTAAGTTTCCTATGGAAAATAACATGGAGAAAACACGTTTTGGGACCCCCTTTTTCTCGGCCCCCGCATGTCGAATCACCCGAAACTTTCAAGACAGGAGCTGACCGGAGCGCCCCACGCGTTTTGAAAATTTCGCGAAGATTCGTCATCCGGCGCCAAAATTATTGGGAAAAGAAAAACGCTTTTCCCATGGAAACTAGGTCCTAACTATAACTATCTACTGGCGACCGCCAGTAGATAATATATATATATATATATATTCACTGAAATATCCATAGGTTTCAGGGACGTTATAGTTTGAAATTAGCATTTAAAAAACCTTAGAAATTCACTGAAAATACCACAGGTTTCAGGGATGTTATGGTTAGGCTGACATTTCACTCGTACAAACAAGAGAAATTCGCCCGTTATAGTTAACTGAGCTAACTATAACTCGTGCCCCGCAATGCACTGCTGATGACGTCACATATTACATCACTCATGACATGGTCAGTGACATCACTGATGACATCACTGATGACATCTCAAATGACATCACTGATGACATTACTGATGACATCATCCAGTGACTGTGTGTTTCTAAAATGTTTAAATATGTTATATACATATATGCCAAGGTATTTTGAGGAATGAGTGGGTGTATGAGTGTCTGAATGGATGATTTAGTAGGTGCGTGACTGACTGTATAAGTGAGTGATTAAACATGTCTTAGTGAATGCATGGGTGAATGACTAATCTGTGTGAATGTCTGTATCAGTCTGTCAGTTGGTGTGTAAGTGTCTGCATGTGTTGCTGAGTAGCTACATGAGTGTCTATATGGGTTAATGATTGGATGTCCAAGTACCTGTACGGGTGATGAGTGTCTGAGTTTCTGTGTCTTTGTGTGACTCCCTCCATGGATGTGTGAGTGGGTGATTCACTGGGTGTATGGGTTCATGAGTGCGTGTGCGAGGATTGTATGGGTGAGTGAGTGTGCGTATGGCTGTGATCGTGAGTGAGTGGATATCTCAGTGGTATATATGTGAATAACTACATATGTGTAAACATATGTGTAAGGCAGTATATGTAAGTGTTAGAGTATATAAGTGACTATATGTGAGAGTGAGGATTGTGAGAGTGACTGTATGGATGAGTGTGTGCTTGGGTCAGTGATTGTATAAGAGAGTAAGTATGTGTTAGTATCTGTATGAATAAGTGAGGTGGTGTTTGTATAACTATATATGTAAGTAAATGGCAATGTGATTTATTCTTTGCGTGACTGACCAGGTGTATGAGTAACTCTATGGGTGAATGGCAGTGTGTGAGTGTCTGTATGGGTATATAATTGCATATATCAGTGGCTGTATAGATGAGTGACTGCGCAAATGAGTGACTATATGGGTGAGTGAGTGGATGTGTGCACACCTATGAATCAGTGAGTGGCTATGTACTAACTGGTATTGGTGTGTCTATGGTTTCGAGAATGGTAGTCTGTATTTTAGAGTGGGTATATCAAAGGTTATATTAGGGTGTGAGGAGATGCATCAGATATTAAGTGGATGATGTCATCAGTGATGTAATCAGTGATGTAATATGTGACGTCATCAGCAGTGCATTGCGGGGGCACGAGTTATAGTTAGCTCAGCTAACTAGAACGGCCGAATTTCTCTGGTTTTGTACGAATGGAATGTCATCCTAACTATAAAACCCCTGAAACCTGTGTTTTTTCAGTGAATTTCTAAGGTTTTTTAAATGCTAATTTCCAACTATAATGTCCCTGAAACCTATGTTTTTTTCAGTGAATTTCTAAGGTTTTTTAAATGCTAATTTCTAACTATAACATCCCTGAAACCTATGTTTTTTTCAGTGAATTTCTAAGGTTTTTTAAATACTACTTTCTAACTATGCCTATATAGGTAGGACATGTGCATAAAGAGGAAGAAAGGTGCAGAAACAAGCAAGAGAAGTGCAGAAAGAGGAAGAGAGAAGCAGAAAGAAGAAGAAAGGTGCAGAAAGAAGGAAGAAAAATGCAGAAAGAGGCAACAGAAGTCCAGAAAGAGGAAGATAGGTGGAGAAAGAAGCAAGAGAATTGCAGAAAGAACCAACAAAGGTGCAGAAAGAGGCCTACTTTGACTGTACCTTACAACAGACTCATAAAAAGTAGCCTAATCACTAATCCTTCTCCCAAGATGTTTTAAACCTCACTTTTCTCTTGAAGGTTCACTATTAATCGACTGCTCAGAATGTTAGGCCTACCAAATATAAAACACCAATCCTAAGCATATCACTGTTGTAAGTCTGACCAAGTTTGTGAAGGTATGCATGCGTGTGTCTCTGCTTTTACCTAGTGACATGTTACATAAAAATAAACATACAAATACTTGAATACCTGTGTTTCAAACAGCATACACTGTAAATTTGTATACAAAAAGGTGTATGTATTTCTTTCTGCTCATAATACAGGGCACATGGGTATTCAATAGTATATTTGAGGGGCTCTGTAACACCTATATGCATAAGACATGTCTGCTTCTGCAACCTGAATGACAGAGCAGAACTAAGAAGATTTGACCACCTATAGGAGAAGTTACCCGCTATTTTAAGCTACCATCTTCAGATGTATAACATATACGAGAATACATGTTCAAGTAGACATATACCTGAGTCACAAGTGCACGCAGACCTTTAAACTTGACAGCTTGCACTTCCATTTCAGTACAGAAAGAGGTGAGAGAAGTTCAGAAAGAAGAGAGTTGCAGAAACAGGCAAAAGAGGTGCAGAAAGAGGGAACAGGGATGCAGACAGAGGCAAGAGAGGTGCAGAAAGCTGGAAGAGGGATACAGAAAGAGGCAAGAGGGGTGCAGAAATTTGCAAGAGAGGTGCAGAAAGAAGCAAGAGCAGTGCAGAAAGAACCAATAGAGGTGCAGAAAGAGGCAAGAGGGGTGCAGAAAGAGGCAAGAGAAGTGCAGAAAGAAGCAAAAGAGGTGGAGAAAGAGGGGTGCAGACAGAGGCAAGAAAGGTGCAGAAAGAAGAAAGAGGGGTGCAGAAAGAATCAAGAGAAGTTCAGAAAGAAGCAACAGAGCGGCAGAAAGAAGCAACAGAGGTGCAGAAATAAGCAAGAGCAGTGCAGAAAGAACCAACAGAGGTGCAGAAGGAGGTAAGAGGTGTGTAGAAAGAGGCAAGAGGGGTGCAGAAATTTGCAAGAGAAGTCCAGAAAGAAGCAAGAGCAGTACAAAAAGAACGAACAGATGTGCAGAAACAGACAAAAGGGGTGCAGAAAGAGGCAAGTGAAGTACAGGAAGAAGCATCAGAGGTGCAGAAGGAGGCAAGAGAACTATGGAAAGAGGCAAGAGAGTTACAGAAAGAGGCAAAAGAGGTGCAGAAAAAGGGAACCGGGATGCAGAAAGAGGCAAGAGAGGTGCATAAAGAGGGAAGAAGGGTACAGAAAGAGGGGAGAAGGGTGCAGAAAGAGGCAAGAGGGGCACAGAAAGAAGTAAGAGAGGTGTAGAAAGAAGCAAGAGTAGTGCAGAAAGAAGCAACAGAGGTGCAGAAAGAGGCAAGAGGGGTGCAGAAAGAGGCAAGAGAAGTGCAGAAAGAAGCAACAGAGGTGCAGAAGGAGGCACGAGAAGTGCAGAAAGAGACAAGAGAGTTGCAGAAACAGGCAAACGAGATGCAGAAAGAAGCATCAGCAGTGCAGAAAGAACCAACAGAGGTACAGAAACAGACAAGAGAGGTGCAGAAAGAGGCAAGAGAAGTGCAGAAAGAAGCAACAGAGGTGCAGAAGAAGACAAGAGAACTGCAGAAACAGGCAAGAGAGTTGCAGATAGAGGCAAGAGAGGTGCAGAAAGAGTGAAGGGGTATAGAAAGAGGCAAGAGGGGTGCAGAAATTTGCAAGAGAGGTGCAAAAAGAAGCAAGAGCAGTGCTGAAAGAACCAACAGAGGTGCAGAAAGAGGCAAGAGGGGTGCATAAAAAGGCAAGAGAAGTGCAGAAAGAAGCAAAAGAGGTGGAGAAAGAGGCAAAAGGGTTGCAGACAGAGGCAAGAAAGGTACAGAAAGAAGGAAGAGGGGTGCAGAAAGAAGCATCAGAGCTGCAGAAAGAAGCAACAGGGGTGCAGAAATAAGCAAGAGCAGTGCAGAAAGAACCAACAGAGGTGCAGAAGGAGGCAAGAGGGTGCAGAAATTTGCAAGAGAAGTCCAGAAAGAAGCAAGAGCAGTGCAGAAAGAACCAACAGAGGTGCAGAAACAAACAAGAGGTGTGCAGAAAGAGACAAGAGAAGTACAGAAAGAAGCATCAGAGGTGCAGAAGGAGGCAAGAGAACGGCGGAAAGAGGCAAGAGAGTTGAAGAAACAGGCAAGAGAGGTGCAGAAAAAGGGAACCGGGATGCAGAAAGAGGCAAGAGAGGTGATGAAAGAGGGAAGAAGGGTGCAGAAAGAGGGAAAAGGATGCATAAAGAGGCAAGAGGGATGCAGAAAGAAGCAAGAGATGTGCAGAAAGAAGCAAGAGAAGTGCAGAAAGAAGCAACAGAGTTGCAGAAAGAGGCAAGAGGGGTGCAGAAAGAGGTAAAGAGAAGTGCAGAAAGAAGCAACAGAGGTGCAGAAGGAGGCAAGAGAAGTGCAGAAAGAGACAAGAGAGTTGCAGAAACAGGCAAAAGAGGTGCAGAAAGAAGCAAGAGAAGTACAGGAAGAAGCATCAGAGGTGCAGAAGGAGGCAAGAGAGGTGCATAAAAAGGGAACCGGGATGCAGAAAGAGGCAAGAGAGGTGCAGAAAGAGGGAAGAAGTGTAGAAAGAGGGGAGAAGTGTGCAGAAAGAGGCAAGAGGAGTGCAGAAAGAAGCAAGAGAGGTGCAGGAAGATGCAATAGAAGTGCAGAAAGAAGCAACAGAGGTGCAGAAAGAGGCAAGAGAAGTGCAGAAAGAAGCAACAGAGGTACAGAAGAAGTCAAGAGAACTGCAGAAATAGGCAAGAGAGTTGCAGATAGAAGCAAGAGAGGTGCACAAAGAGGGAAGAAGGGTGTAGAAAGAGGCAAGAGGGGTGCATAAAGAATCAAGAGAGGTACAGAAACAGACAAGAGAGGTGCAGACATTTGCAAGAGAGGTACAGAAAAAAGCAAGAGCAGTGTAGAAAAAACCAACAGAGGTGCAGAAAGAAGCAAGAGGGGTGCAGAAAGAGGCAAGAGAAGTGCAGAAACAAGGAAAATGGGTACAGAAAGATGCAAGTGAAGTACAGAAAGAAGCAACAGAGGTGCAGAAGGAGGCAGGAGAAGTGCAGAAAGAGACAAGAGAGGTACAGAAACAGGCAAAAGAGGTGCAAACAGAAGCAAGAGCAGTGCAGAAAGAACCAACAGAGATGCAGAAGGAGGCAAGAGGGGTGCAGAAAGAGGCAAGAGGGGTGCAGAAATTTGCAAGAGAGGTCCAGAAAGAAGCAAGAGCAGTGCAGAAAGAACCAACAGAGGTGCAAAAACAGACAAGAGGGGTGCAGAAAGAGGCAAGAAAATTGCAGAAAGAAGCATCAGCGGTGCAGAAGGAGGCAAGAGAACTGCAGAAAGTAGGTAGGAGAGTTGCAGAAAGAGGCAAGAGAGGTGCAGAAAAAGGGAACAGTGGTGCAGAAAGATGCAAGAGAGATGCAGAAAGAGGAAAGAATGGTGCAGAAAGAGGGAAGAAGGATGCAGAAAGAGGCAAGAGGGGTGCAGAAAGAAGCAAGAGAGGTACAGAAAGAAGCAACAGAGGTGCAGAAAGATGCAGAACAAGCCAGGAGCCATGTTTGCAGAGTGATGCAGGGAGGGGCAGGGCCTCCGGTGAGATGCCGGCTTCTCCTTTCTTTTTTTTTTTAGAAGGGGGGCTGTGTAGCTCCCCTTCTCTTAATAGTTTTGGGTCCATCCCCTAGGTCCTGACCCATCTTTTATTAAAATAATTTAAAAAAAACAGAAGGGGGCCACACGGCCTCCCTCCCGAGGCCAATTACGGCCCCGGGGACCACATCGGCAGGGGCATGGGCACTAGTTTTTAAAAAAAACAATACATTTAAAGGAGCCTTTTTCGGCCCCGGGGACATCTTTACCAATTTTTTATTTATTTATTATGGGAGGGGGCCTCATGGCCACCCCTTCCTCCCTTCCCTTGGCCACTTTTTGCCCTGGGGACCCCATCCCCGGGGGCCTGGCCTCACAATGGGGGACCACGGGGAGCCCCAATGCCCCCGCGGTCCCAGCCGGCTCCCCGCCTCCTGCGGGAGCCAGCATTGCTTTGGACAAGGGGAGCTGCAAACATGCAGCTCCCTTGTCCAAAGCAATTTGCTTCCCTTCATGGAAGCAAGAGCAGGTTTTCTGCTTTTGCTTCATTAAGGGAAGCACAAGTTTGCAATGACAGGGCGGGAGCAGTCGCCCGCCCTATCATTGCAAACTGCAATGTCCCAGGGTGGGCACCCTGGGACATTGCTGGAGCCGGCTCTGGGGGTGGCAGTTCCCAGGGCCATGGAGGGCCGCGTGGCCTCCATCCCAACATGTATGTAGCCCCGGGGAGGTGGTGGTCCCCGGGCCCTGGGGTCCACAATGTACCCCTGTATTAACATAATTAGTGCCCCGGGGACATGGTGGTCCCCGGGGCAGTGTGGGAGGGCCAGGAACGCCCCCACACTTCTTTAATTGTATTAGAGCCCCTGAGAGGTGGCGGTCCTCTGGGCTTGGGAGCCTGCGAGGCCCCCATGCCCTTAATTTCAGTGTGCCCCCGGGAGGTGGTGGTCCCGGGGCAGTGTGGGGGCAGGAGCCCCCACTTCTTTAATTGTATTGGAGCCCCGGGAGGTGACAGTCCCCGGGGCCTGGGGGCCTGCAAGGCCCCCCACCCTAATTTCAGTATGCCCCAGGGAGGTGGTGGTCCCTGGGGCAGTGTGGAGGGCCAGGAGCCCCCCACACTTATTTATTTCAATTGAAGCCCCAGGGAGGTGGCGGTCCCTGTGGCTTGGGGGGTGCCCGGACCTTGCCCGGGACTTAGCCCACCCGGGGACTTATTAAAATGAAGCACGGGAGCCCGCGCTTTGTTTTTTTAAAACAATTTCGGCCGGATTCGCGCACCCAGCACGAATCCCGCCAAAAATATATTTTTAAATGCTTTATTTGGCCCTGGGTGTCTCTGTGGGACCCCTGAGCAGGCCTAGGGGTCAGGGTGTTTCTACCCTTACCCCTTTTCTTATTTTTTATATTTTATTTTCTTTCACCTTTTTTTCTTGTGACTCGGTTGAACCGAGTCACAAGATGGCTAGCAACACTTCTTGTTTTGAAGTGTTGGCAGCCAATCAGAGACAAGCTCCTCATCTGGAGGGTTCGCGAATCCACCACGGCAGCCAGATATATATTTTTTTCATTTTTGAATTTCTCAGGAACTACGGAACGGATTTACACCATTTAAAGCAAAGAGTGCACTCTGGACAAAGAGCTACCTCTCTGCCAAATTTGGTGTAATTCCGTTCAGCAGTTAGGGCTGTAGCAGCAACAAAAGTTTCCTATGGTAATTTCTTTGTAAGAATGTACCTCAGTGCTGTAACTCTAGTAGGATCTGTAAATTATATACTAGTAGACACATTCTACATCTGCAACAGATTCAGGAATTCAAATATAAGGAAGGTATGCTACTGCAAAACCAGTGTCTGCATTTAACACTGCTATGTTGACTAATATTTACATGCTTTGCAAAGTCTTCAACTTACCTTCAGTTAAATATAAATCACCCCTGAAGTAAGCTGTAGGTAGTTAATAGTGGAGGAAGGTATGCGTTTAAAAGGGAAAGCATGTAGTTTCAAGTTTTAGTGAGTTAGAAACACACTTACAGAGCAATAACTCACTGAGATATCTATTTAGAAAAACACAGACCCAGCAATACACCCAGTGTGACAGTTTCAGAGGCACTCTCTTAGCCATACTGCAAATTACATACCTATGTGTAATAGCATAGAGCCACTTATACACACAGTGAGAGACAGAGGCCCTAAAACATTCACTCACACACACATGTAACTCTTATGAATCCAGCAGTAATGGAGGCAGTTGCACACACAGTTCAGTACCCCAAAATCCAATAACACAGCCAGCAAGCAATTCATGCAGCTCTTTTGATACACATTGAGAGATCCATAGATTAACTACGAGAGTCAGACATATGTCAACATCAGGGTGATTTCTCCATTAGGGCTGTGGGGCTGCGCCACTCTGAAATTCCTACACATTTCCATAACAACATATTAAATAGATCGATTTATTTAGAGTTGCAATCATATCTCTAAGTAAATCAATGTATTTAATTCTGGGCTGGGCTTTGTGTTTCAGGCTGCCTTCCTGGCCTCTCTCTGAAGCAGGAGACGGAAGCCAGGCAGTATATCAACTTTCGGAACCGTGATGCAGGACACAGAGCTTTCTGTTTTAAAGCCCTTCATTGCCATTGGATCTATGGTTGCATGCACTCTGTAGGCCAGTGACACAATTAACGTCATGGTTTCGGGATTGGGAGACTTCATCCCTGCTTGACTTCAGACGTCGATCATTCAAAGGCATAGATCCTACCCTTTCGTCATACGTGAGAGTGGATGCAAGCACGTCTGAGCCGGTGCCTTGTTCTTGGTAATGGTAAGTGTTTGCAAGCTGAAGTTTTGTTATGTATATTGTGCTGAGATCCCTCATCATGCTAACCACCCCCACTGTGACACCCCAGGCCCTGACTGCACGTCGCTGGCCCCGTTAGAAGTGGAGCTGCAGCATTTGTACCACCGCAAAATGGATCCAAATAACGAGCAGGGTTCGTTCTTGTTTCCTTTCCGGAGTCAAGCAAGGCGCTTTGCAGTGTCTATAACTACATTGGTGCTGTAGTGACTGTTGCACGCATTCAAATATAGCCAATACCCAAGAGTTTTCAAGTGATTCAGTGTGCTTTCATAGGTCGTAGTTTTGGGTGTCATGGAGGTTCTCCCTTTAAGACTCATCATCATTATTCTGCCCTTGGAAAGAGTTGTTGACTCCTGTTCCTTTCAAACTTACCTGTCCCTTCACGGTCCTCATGCGCCAAGCACGGCCTGTACGTAATTAATGAGGGGAAGTCTACCCAGGAAATATGTACTGTTCAGCTGTGCTGTGCCCAATGTGCCATTTCTGTTCATTAACATATGCACCATGCGGTCGGTTTGAATTCTGCAGACCCTCATTGGTCAGATGTGTAACCTGTGGATCTCCCTAAACCTTGATACAATTGTTTTGCGGTCTCTAAACCTCAGAGAATAAAATGAAACATTTAATAAAGCTTTTTTCCATCAATATTGCTCACATAAACACAGGACACATTTATGCAAATTCAATATATTCCATTACTGTTGAATTTAATAACAAAAGGGGTTTTATGTTGGTCTAGCAAGACTGTCGCTTCCTTCCCCGATGCATGCTGGTATCTGTAGTCACAAACTATCTTTTACTTCCTGTAGAATGCTGTTGCTTGCCTGGTGAAGTGCATCCCAGTGCTTGATCATCCTTGAGGGGCAGGTCTTGCTGCTGTGCTATTCTTGGATTAGTACCAGCTCAGCTCCCAGGTGCTAACCCCGGGATCTCCTGGGAAGCTGTTGGCTTTGTTTCTGGATCCCCGGAACAGCACCTGGGAGCTGAGCTGGCATTAATCCATGAATAGACCAACATCAAGCACTCCTCTGATGTGTGACTTTAAAACTGCCAGTGGCTTCATGCCCCTAAGTTAACACTGACGCCAAAAACATGGTTTGACTTGCAAACAATGAATGTTAAAAACGTTGAGAGAATGCATTTCAGTGATTTAGGGCCATATGTATGAAAGTTTGGTTTTGCGATTCTCAAATAGCGAATTTTAGAGAATTGCTATTTGAGAATCGCAAAACGAGATGTATGTAGGATTTGCAATAAATTTTGCGAATCCTTCATATTCCTTAATTGCGAATCGCAAATTGCGATTCGCAATTAAGGAATACCTCCCCATTCATTCCTATGGGCCTAGAGGCCCATAGGAATGAATGGGAAGACATTCTCAATTTGCGATTAGCAATTAGAGAATCGCAAATTGAGAATGCAATTTCAAGGGTGCCAGGGTGTCAAAAGGACACCCTGTTGCACCCCTGAAATGTGCATGTGTCACATGTGGCACACATACATGCCCTAAGGGCATGTATGTGCGCCACATGGCACTTTAAAAAATGCAAAAAGTGAATTTTTAAGTGAAATCGCAAGTTACCACCAACTTGAAGTTGGTGGTAATTTGCGATTCCTTAAGCCCAAATTGCACTTTTTGTGCTTCTTACATTGCATTTAAGGAATCGCAATTAGCGATTCCTTAAATGCAATCGTAAAATAGGGAATCGCAAAATTTGCGATTCCTTATTTTGAGAGGGGGTTTCAGTGTGATACATTGCACACTGCTAATTTACGATCGCAAACGCCGAAATTCTGCGAATTTCGGCGTTTGCGATCGCAAATTGGCTTCATACATATGGCCCTTAGTTCCTCTCTTATTTCTCATACTTTACTTAATCTTGCATTCCCCAAGAGTTAGCTATTTTATAATGTTGTTGTTTATCTGTATTTTTGTTCTGTGCATAGTTTGAGGCTTGAGCCATGCCAGGTGTTTATGAGGGGCTTTGATTAAGCGCGCAGGTGCTAAGGCTGAAGCCAAATAAAGTGCGTGTCAGTGGGTTGGTCTCTCTGCAGAGCACATAGAATAATGTTTATGTATTCCATTTGCAACTGAAATTTTGTGGATGTGTGTGTAAAAGGGGTATACAGATGTCAAAATATTTGCAAGGCAAAAGTAAGAGAAAATAAAGTGCTTAAAGTTGGGGGAGTGCAGTGTATGCTTGGGGGCAGTGAAGTGACAAAGATGCAAGGAAGTGCATTCAGGGAAGAGTGAAAAGAGGATGTTGAAAAGGAAAGAGAGGTGGTTGAAGATGTGCAGATGGACAAGATATGCAGAGAAAAAGAGGATACATATCTAACATAAAACACATATACTTGAAGGCCAAAACTTCTTTCACTGGCCTCAATGCCATTTAATTCACAGACTCATTATTTCAGAATTGAAACATTTCTAATGTTAATTATTTATAACAAATCATTGTTACTCATTTATTTTAAACAGCTAACACCCATTGACAATGCCAATTGTAGTGAAAGGTTTTAGGTGTAGATCAGTTGTTATGTCATTTATTTGGATACAATTACAACTCAGAGAGAAACCAGTAAACCAAAACACTGGTTGTTTGGCACACTATGGGAATCACACAAAATGTATTTGACATGTTCCTTTATAGAGAGCCCCTACTTTTTTCATCCCACTTAAAGACCTGTCTGCACATATTTCTATATGACTGGTTGCCGCCAGCAGCTGTGGCTGCTTCTCTAAGCCTGGTGGTTAGCGCATTTCTTTCCAAAGTTAATGCTGCATGCAGGGCAAGACAGTAGGCAAGCATACTTTTTAAAGTGCAAAAATTGGCAAGCTGTACAATTTGCACATTACATTAACTACTCAACATATTAATGCAGTAAGATATGGAGCCATTTTTAATTTGTTTAATATTTCAAGACTATACTTCCCCACTGCTTTATAAGCTTTGCGATATCGCTACATTCATTTGCTTTGAAATGTACCATTTGGCAATCTTTATTTCATTTTTTTCTTGGGGACGGACCCACCCTGGATCCCAGGTTTGTCCATTAAACCTGCTCACGTCGCTCGCTATATAAAAGTCATGCCCAATGTTTATGCCCACCACTTTCAAATGTCACCAGCCGCCACTGGTCAACATACTTACTTAGATGTCCACTGACATACCATATAGGTACTCACACCCTTATTCATGTATGTAGTGAAGAAGTGACTGCGATAAGTCATCCATGCAGACAAATAGGCCTTTAAACATGTTTTGGCCTGCTACATTACAGCATGTATATGCATTTCTCCTGTTAGACCGAGTTGACATTCAAAAGTTTTTAATTAAAGTACGCACTGCTTATCTACAGAGGACTACAGAATCAAATATATCATGTGTAGTAACAGCACCAATTGGATTAGCTGCACGCAACATTAAAGGAATTACTTTACGCTGACTACTTATGCTACCAGTTAAACATGACAATAAGGCTGGGATACCAAAAGTTACCTGTAAAAGCTTGTCATGAGATATCAACAATTTTTAAGAAAGTGAAGCTTTTGATCATCAATGAGTTGAGCATGGTTTCATACTTAATGCTTTCTTTGTACACTCAAGAATGCAGTAGATTTTAAAAACAGAGTATGAAGTGCTCTTTGGAGGAAAACTTATCTGCGGGGATCTACTCAACTCACCCCTTAAAAGGGCAGCCTGTTTGCAAGACACTTCTCCATAATTAAGAAAGTAACTCTTTGGGAAGTATTGGCAATGTAATTATCTGGTTATACTTAGAATGCAAGGAACTAGTGAAGAATATGCATTGAGCTTCTGATGTGGAATACAGAGATCTCCTAAAAGACATTAGAGAGTGAGTTCTGACAAATGAGTGAAAATGTGCTTTGGAAAGTTGACTTATCAAGAAACTATTTTCATCTAACAACACAGCAGCAGAACTTATGTACAATTTCTTTGAAAACCACAAATCCATAGTCTGCTTAATGTCTACATTAGAAAGAGTGCTCTAACTTCAACGAACAATCACTGAAGCTAGAGAAAGGAAAACATTTGGAAATAAAGCTATCAATAAAATGGGAAACCAGCGAGTAACAATACTACTAATTGAGAATCTACAAGCAAAATTGGATGCTTTGGAGAAGTCTATGTCAAGGATTGCGGGATTAGAAAAGTGTGTACACGCATGCAGAAAGTCTCAAATAGTTTTGTGGCATATTTTAAATGCGGATGAAGAATTAGTAAATGGTGCTATGGGCAAAGTGATTAATTTCATTTATTTTCCAAATAGGGATGAGGTTGAGTTCTTAGTCATAAAATTTGATCAGATTGATGGCGTGAAGCAGATTGGTCAATGTATTGTATGTTTCTTTCTTATGAAGGACTTATATGTGTGACAGCAACAGTTCCTAGTCTCTCCAGCATATGCTGTAACTTTCCACAAATCTCAAGGTTTAAGTGTAAATGCAGCCTTTATTAATATTTAAAGAAGGTGTCTCGTATGTAGAATTATCCCAAGTTAGAACATTGTCCGCTTTGCTTTAGTTCAATTTCATGAAAAAAAGTTAGTGCTGATGCAAGCTGTGTAAGAGAGTACAATTGGTTAAGAAGCCCATATGCTCTTCATTTAGGAAAGTATCCTATTTATGAGAAAAGGGTAAACTGTCCAAAGTGGAAGCTTACAAAACAGTTGGCTG
This sequence comes from Calotriton arnoldi, assembly GCA_963921515.1. NCBI lineage: Eukaryota > Metazoa > Chordata > Amphibia > Caudata > Salamandridae > Calotriton > Calotriton arnoldi. The sequence goes on from CAWUFW010001250.1 coordinate 2,948,012, forward strand.
ATGATTAAGAAAAGAAAGCAAACCAGCATAAGCTAGAAGGCGTTAAGAAGAACAAAATGGAAAATGAGGAAGATATTGTAGGATATAAGTTGGAAAAGAGTTCAGGTGTCAACTACTATGCAAATGTTATTCCCAATGTACTTTTTCATTCACCATATCTTGTAAATCTAATTGAAGAAAAACCAGATAAGAATTGTGTTCTGCACTATATCAATTGCTCCAACGTTTACTCAGTGACAGATCTCTAATACAATCTGCTTCAGACATTCGAGACCTTTTAGATATATGTAGTGGATCACTAATATTTACTTTCAACAGTCAAAAAGATGCACAATAATTTATAATGGTCATGCTTCGAGTTTTAGAAGAAGGAGTACATATTAATGGCTCATTTGGACTGAGTTACAAATAGAACCATGACTGTGAAGATTTCTCATTTACATCCTCCACTGAAATAAATTCTGAGCAATATGTATACTTAACACTACCAGATTACAAAACTGTGCCTTTCGACAGATTGATTAAAAATGCAAATCCAAAATATGTCCTGCCTAAATTGTAGATCAGATCTAATGTCTATATTGCATCTAAAAAGAATTGGGAAACACCTTATATTAATGTTACAACGATGCAGAGCCGATGGATCTAAACTGGAAACTGAAATTACAAACTTCAAAGCTATGCAAATATCAATTTCTAGAAGAACTTATAGTACTCTAGCTGTTATCTTTTGTGAAGGACTTAACATTACTTCTGGACACTATGCTGTCTATTTAAAGACTGAAAGTGGATAAAAGGAATGCAATGACAGCAACCTTAATTTCAAACCAAAATTGCCTTTCAGGCTACGAAATTCATATCTCTTATTTCTTCAACCAAAGTTCGAAGGAGTATTTTTTTGAAAAATAATATATGGTGTTTCTTTTACATGGATCGTCAATGTTTTTGACATCATTCGGCCTAACAGAGGTGATGTCTACAAAAAGTTGTCCAATATTCAAATATTCAACAGTGCTTTTGTATTACACTAAGGAGATAATATAGTATGTGGATAATACACTCTCTAATAAAACTCTGCAATGGAACACAAGGACACAATAGAGACAATGGAATCTCAGCAGCCTTCAAGTGCCACCAAAACTGTCATTCAACCTTCAAATTTGTCACCTCTTGTGTCTTCAAGCAAACTTCTATGAAGTATTTCAGAATAAAAAAGTAAGTTAATGTATTTTATCTATTGGCCAATCATCATTCTACATATACTACATATGCGTGTACTATATATAGGTAGTTATAGTTAGGACCTTGTTTCTATTCAAAAAGTGTTTTTTCTTTTGCCAATATCTTTGGCGCTGCTTGACGAATCTTCGCGAAATTTTCAAAACTAATGGTTCACTCAGGTCAGCTCCTGTCTTGATTCATCAAGCGGGGGCCAAGAAAAAAGGGGGGTCCCAAAACACATTTTCCCCATGTTAATTTCCATAGGAAATTTAGACATGGCTACAGCACGAACTGCTGAACGGAATTACACCAAATTTGGTAAAAGGTAGGTCTTGGTTCGGAAAGTGACCTTTTTTTTTAAATGGTGTAAATCCGTTCAGTAGTTGCTTAGAAATTCAAAAAATAAAAATATCGATATCTGAGCACCGAGGAGGATTTGCGACTCCTCCAGAGCACAAGCTTCATTCTGATTGTCTGCCAACACTCCAAACCAGGAAGTGTTGGCAGCCATCTTGTGACTCGGTAACCGAGTCACAAGAAAACAGTAAGAAAAAGATGAAAAACAAGAAAAGGGGCAGGGTAGAAACACCCTGACCCCCTAGGCCTGCTCAGGGGGTCAGAAGGAACCCCAGGGCCCAAAAAAGCATTTTTTTAAATCAGCCGAATTCGCGCTGGGTGCGTGAAACCAGCCCCAAATTTTTTTTTAAATGAAACGCGGGCTCCGGTGCTTCGTTTTCTATAAGCTCCTGGGTGGGCCAGGTCCTGGGGGGCAATGTGTAATTATGTAGCGAGGGCCCACGGGGCCCCTGCAGCCCCAGGGACTGCCACCTCCCCGGGGCTAAAATAATGAAATAGCGTGGGGGGGCTCCTGTCCCCCACGCTGCCCCAGGGACCACCACCTCCCGGGGCATTTTTACATTTTGGGTGGGGGGTCTCGTGGGCCCCCAAGCCCTGAGGACCGCCACCTCCCTGGGGCTTCGATGTTTAAATGCAGGGGCTCCAGCACTCCCACACTGCCCTGGGGACTACCACCTCCCCGGGGCTTACACAGTAGAAAACGGGGGTCCGTTGGGACCCCCAGCCCCGGGGACCACCACCTCCCTGGGGCTATACAAATGTTGGGAGGGGGCCGTGTGGTCCCCCTCCTGGAGCCCTCCTTGGCCATGCGGACTGCCACCCCCCAGGGCCGGCTCCTGCAATGTCCCGGGGTGCCCAGCCCCGGGACATTGCCGTTTGCTATGGCAGGGCAGGAGCAAGGCTCCCGCCCTGCCATAGCAAACACTACTTGCTTCTTGGAAGCGAGAGCAGGAAACCTGCTCTCGTGTAGTGTGGATTGTGGCCTCATTGTCGACATTGCTAAGTTAGCTTAGGCCCAGCTGCCATGATGCCTCCTTTGCACACATTCCTCTGTGACTTTGTTTTTCCAGACTCTGCTTGTGACCGTTCACATTAGAACTGTCTGCCTTTTTGCCTTTCATCTTTTCTCCTGTTCTCTGTGGTTTTCGTCTGCACACAATGTACAAGGTCAAAAACAACGTCCCTTGTTTTTGCTGTTCTGGTCAGCCCCTCGCACTTAGACATAACATGACATACAGCTGCACTGGAGAAATTTGTGTGCTTTTAATATTGTGAACTCGCTGCTGAAGGCACTTGGAGAAAAGCCTTTCCAGGGAGAAGAGCTGTGCTTGTCCGATGATGTAATCCTTGCAGTTCTTGAGGTATGGGGATCCCCCTGACAAAGCCTAGAGGTCTTCTATTTTTATAATAAACTAGTTCCTAGCACGGGGAGGGTGGCAAGGCCTTTTAGTTCTATATCTACTGTCTTTATAAAATGCTGTCCCCGTTTGTATTCTATGGAATTGTAACCATGCTTACTGTTTTAACTTTATGCATTATGCTGCTAGTACTGGCACGTGTACTGTGTCTTAGAGCACGTTAGTTGAAATAAACATTTTAAACTATACTGTATCTCTTAATACGCACGTTGTGGACAAGTATGAGTGAATAATGAAAGAGTGTTCTTACTCCCGCGATTCCTGAAAGAGTCTGTGTTCTGGGATGTCTAATCATTGGTAGCTTCGCTGTAGTACGGAGAACGAATGTGACACTATAGCTAGTCGGATTGGGATTTTGAGTACTAAGGGGTATGGTTGGTACACCTCTATACACCGAGGTCCTGTTTTCCTGCGCATAGTTCTGTATATGTGCAGAATCCTCGCAACATGGCGCCATCAACGTGGTGGGCTTCTTATCTGCGAGGCGCTTGAGTAGTACTTGTGCTTGTCCACAACCTCCTTCAAAACTGTTTCCGGAAACATATGTGAGGGTGTAACCTCCTATATTGATGTTTTTATAGGTTTATTCAAGCTTGAAGTTATTAAAAGGTGTTCTCTATAAAATTAACCCTATATTGCGCTGCCAAGCACTAGGTTGTTTTTCGTTCTTGGTCTTAAGGGCTGAGGATATAAATATCCCGGCACATAGCCGCGCTGCGCTCCGTGCTCATTTGACAGCGTATGGAGTGCCTTACACGGGTGTAGCCCTCATCTTTGTGGTCCAAGCCGATCCGGCTTACCACTTTGAGGTGTTTTACTCATGGGTCACTTTTCCGGCGGTGGAAGGAGCTGACAATTTGTTTCACACTTACGCAGCCACCGCCCTTCCTAACATTTATCGGCCTTATCAGGCTCTTGAAGTACCGCTCACGGCATGGCAACACCGTGTTTGGTTTAATGGCGCCCTCCCACATCCGATCACCCCGATTCGTTTAGGCCCCTTATCGATAGATGGGGCCACTTAGCCTGTTTTGGCCGGGTATACCCCTCATCCACGTCATTTAGCGGTTCCAATAGATGAACTGCGTGTGTTGCATGCGTCTTTAATCCGTGTGCACAGAGCTTTAGTACAATATGTTACAGGCAATGTCCAGATAGCCCCTCCTGGAGTTGCGGCGCATCCAGCTGGACATGGCGGAGTGACCATAAGTCCCGTCATGGTTAATTCGGTGCTGGGCAAGTACCCACAGAATAAGAATGATTTGCCTTATTGGCTTGCAGAAAAATTTGACCAGCTGGAGGCGGTGTTTCCAAATACCTCTCCTGTGGAAAAACACAGGATTCTGACTATTAGTTTGCCAAAAGACTTAATTCCCGAGTTGACAGAATGCAACAACTGGGGCAAGGTATTCGCAGCAGTGTATGCGAAATGTTTCGGCACTCCATCCATGACGGTCCTCCCTACCGTAATTAACCCTGGGTGGTGAACTACGCTACGCTCGCGGAGTTTGCGGAGTTTCGGTAACTTCGCGATTCGCGTAGAGCGCGAAGTTACCGAGCACTACGCAATTTGCGGCGTAGCGTAGCTGTTTTTCTTCTTCGCGCGCTCAATATGCGTTTTCGCGCGCGCGGTAACGACCTACCGTGATTCTGCATTCGCCGACGCGATTTCCTATCCATTCGCGGGCGCCACGAGGTTTGGAATCCGGCAGCACGGTCCCGCGAGAGTGTGCGAACGCGAACACGTCATTCGGACGCGCGATCTGACATCCGGTGGCAGTGTTGGTAAGATCGCGATCCCGAACACGAAGAAACTACAGTCTGGCGAAGAATATCTCTCGAGCATCATAAAACCTTCTCGAAAATGATTCTTTTGCTCAAAAAACTCCTCAGATTGTGATTTGACTGTAGTTTTTGTGCAAGGAGTCCATTTTCTTTTTTACTTTTTTTTCAAGAGGAAGGAAATTCCCTGAGTCTCAAACTTCCTGTTCCTGTCCAGCAGGCTCCTCCCAGTGCTTTGTCCATCTGCTGTACACTTTCATTTGGATTTGGAGCTGGAAGGATCTCTTTTTGTGTCTGTTTGCTGCATCATATCATTGGATTGGATTTGAGGACTTTTGGATTTGAGATTTTACAAGTAAGTTGGAGAATTGGTGTACTTGTTTGTTTGATTGGGGCTTGTTTGTACCTACATTTTTTTGGGATTTTCATTGTTTTTAAAATGTATTGTTGTGGCCTGTAGTTTCAGTAGGGGCCTAGTTGTTTTTCATTGATTGGAATTTCAGCCAGTAGGCCCAGAGGTACCCATGGGTGCATGTTTCTGTGGTGTCTGTTGAATTTAAACATCATGTAGGGCATGGATGGATTTGGATTGAATTGGTAAATGTGGTTTTTGGGGTGTATTTCACTTTTTGGGTGTGTGTTAATAAATAAATACCTTTGTTGGATGTGTGTGTGTGCTTGTTGTGTAACTTTCCAACCTTTCGTAGCCCTGTGGATTTTTGTTTTTGCATTTTTGTATTAAAGCTGTGTTGTTTAGCAGGCCTCCTTTGTCTGGTCATATTATAGGCCTGCTTGAGTTCATTGTTTTCCATGGCCTGTTGTGACTGTGAGTGACCTTGTGGCTTGGGGCCATTTTGTGGTGGTAGTTTAGTAGTGTGCTGCTTTTTCCATATAGGCCTGCATGACTTTTCTTTGTTCCCCTTGGCTTATGCTTGTTGTTGTTGTGGCCTGGCCATGTGGGTGGCGGCCATTTTGTGAAGGCAGGCAGTGTGCTTTTGCCATAGGCTTGCATTGTCTGTCTTCCATTTCTTTTTGTTGAGGGTGGCTAGCGGCCATTTTGTGGAGCCATCCAGGCAGTGTGCTTTGCCATAGGCCTGCATTGATTGTCTGTCTTCACTTTCTTGTTATTATTTGTGGGTGGCCTGGCCATGTGGGTGGCGGCCATTTTGTGGAGCAAGGCAGTGTGCTTGCTTTTGCCATAGGCTTAAGCTTGTGGCCTAGTCTGCCAGTAGGCCCAGAGGTAGTCATCATGGGTGCATAAAAACTGTTTCTGTGTTGTCTGTTGATTTTAACATCATTTAGGGCATGGATGGCATTGGATTGAATTGCAAAATGTGGTTTTTGGGGTGGTATTTCAGTTTTTTGGTGTGTGTTAAATAAATAGGCCTTTTCAGCCAGTAGGTAACCCTGGGCGTTCAGCTCGCAGACTTTGGGCAACTCTGCACTGCGCGACAACGCGGACTTACACTTTTTATCTTCTTTGCGCGCTCAATATACGTTTTCGCGCGCGATAACGACTTTTTGTGACGATCGCGATGCCGAACACGCAGAATTTACAATCTGGTGAAGAATATCTCTCGAGCAGCATAAAACCTTCTCGAAAATGATGATTTTGTTCATTTTGCTCAAAAACTCCTCAGGTTGTCATTTAGATGTAGTTTTGTGAGCAAGGAGTCACTTTTTTTACAATTTTTTTAAAGTGGAAGGAAGTTCCCCAGAGTCTCCAATTTCCTGGTCCTGTCCTTTGTCTTCACTTTCTTGTTATTGTGGGTGGCCTGGCCATGTGGGTGGCGGCCATTTTGTAAAGCCAGGCATTGTGCTTTTGCCATAGGCCTGCATTGTCTGTCTTGTCTTCCTTTTCTTGTTGTTGTGGGTGGCCTGGCCATGTGGTGGCGGTCATTTTGTGGGACCAGCCACTGTGCTTTTGCCATAGGCCTCCAAGCTCGCGGCCTAGTCTGCCAGAAGGCCCAGAGGTAGTCATCATGGGTGCATAAAAACTGTTTCTGTGTTGTCTGTTGAATTTTAACATCATTTAGGGCATGGATGGCATTGGATTGAATTGCAAAATGTGGGTTTTTGGGGGAGTCTATTTCACTTTGTGGGTGTGTTAAATAAATGCCTTTTTTGCGTGTGTATGTGTTGTTGTTGTGGTTGTTGTCTAACTTTCCAAACTGTTTTTAGCCATGTGGATTTTAGTTTTTGCATTAAAGCTGTGTGTGTTTTATCAGGCATCCTTTGTCTGGCCATATAGGCCTGCTTGAGTTCATTGTTTGCCGTGCCTTGTGCCTGTGAGTGACCATGTGGCTGGGGGCCATTTTGTGGTGGTAGTTAGTAGTGTGCTGTTTTTGCCACATAGGCCTGCGTGTCTTTCCATTGTTCCTCTTGTCTTACTGCTTCCAAATCCATCCCCATTGCCAGCTGCAGCTCCCTGATGCTGCATCCATCCCACGTGATGCACAAATTTAGGCCAAACAGGCTCCACTACATTTTAGTTTTTGTTCTTTGCTATTCTTATTCTTCCTGAGTGTACACACTACACAGTACACCAGGAAAGCCCTGGCCTTGTTGTCAAAGTCTCATAAATGGCTACACTGTTGTTGTTCACTGAGTTTCTAAAATTTAATAATTGAGACAACCACACACTAAGTTATATATTATATTAGTTTGATTTCTGCTATCGTTTGACTGATGTTCTTCTGGCTTTTTTGCTTTTAGGTGCACAAAAGACTGAGGAGGAGGTGTATCATCATTGCCCGTTGTACTGCCAGACAGACATCCTGCTGCTGTACACAACGTGACGTGTGACCTGACCAGACATCTCTGCAACTTGTGCAACTGAGTGCTGCTGACATCTGAAGAAGATGGGCCCAAAGAAAGCAGGTACCAGGTCCTCCAGTACCAAGAAAGTTGCTATTGAGAAGAAGGAACAGAAGAAGGAAGTGACACTTAAGTCTAGTGTGCCGCCCAATACCTTTTTGGGAAAAAACAAATTATGCCTGCAGCAGCGGTGTCCGGGGGGCAAGCTGGGGGTAGCACCTCCGCATCAGTGGGCCCAACCCACCAACCCAGTCCCAAGCACATGAGTAACCCTGGGCAAAGCACTACGCTACGCTCGCGTAGTTTGCGAAGTTTGCGCTACTTCGCACAACGCGAATTGCACGTAGCACAGTGCAAACACGCGTAGCGTAGCGTAGTGCAGCGGTCATTTTTTGCTTGCTCGCGGTCCTCAACGTCAAGTTGGCGACCGCGAGCAAGCAAAATGACATCCCGGCGAGACTTTTTCCTCGTTCGCGATCAGCAACATCAAGTTGCCGATCGCGAGCGTGGAAAATAAACCTCCCGGCGAGATTCTCAACGCGGGGAGGTCAGGTTTGTCATTGGGAGTGGTCGCGTATGCTCGCGACCGCTCGCGATGAGAAACTACCAGTCCGCGTTGAGAAAGCTGCTGCTCGAGTAAAAATCTACTCGAGCGGCAGTAAAAGACAGCTCGCACTGTGCAAGATGCCGTTTTCAATGATTGCACAGTGTGGACAAGCATCCGGCACTGTGCAATCATTGCGAACAGTGCACTACGCAGTTCGCGTAGTGCTACGCGTAGCTCGCGTAGTGCGAACTGCACTTTGCGTAGCTTCGCGTAGCGCTACTTCGCGAACTACGCCCAGGCTTACACATGAGTGTGGAAGAGGTAGCCAGCCTAATGGTGGAAAGCAGTGATGCTGAGCCTGAGATAAACTTATCACTATCTCAAAGTAGTACCCAATCAATGCAGGAGGAAACACAGCAGATAAGTGGTCAACAACAACAACAGCCGCAACCACCGCACGCAATAGTAGTTGTTGTTCCTCCCGAAGTAGGGGCAGTTCAGGAAATTGAGCCTCATGCAGAGGTAGAAGAAGAAGCCACTCATTCAGAAGATCCATTGTCTTCCAAATCTCCAGCAAGGAAAAGGAGCGGTAGTCCATCAAGTTCTTCGCCAAGCCCCCCTTCTGATGATCTAGATGCCACTTGGAAGCCACAAACTGAGTCTGAGAGGGAGACACGTCCCAAGACCAAGCTAGGGAAAAGGAAGGTTCCAGAAAGCCTTACACTTATGGAGGTCGATGTAGAACAGCATGATGATGATGATGAGCCAGTCATCACGAACATCACTCCCGGCCCCGAGGAGATGGAGACCAACATTATTACCCTATCCAAAATCGCTGCGAGGGATGTAGCACGCATACCTCCACAGGTAACACCAACACGACCTACAGCTTCCATATTTGCATTAGCAAAGGCCCGGCAGCGACCTACATCCAGCACAACCACCACCTCAGTATAAGTAGGTATTGGTACAGCACAGAGTCAAATTCAACACACACCCTCCAGTTCATCCGGCATTGGAAGTGGCACCTCCAGCAGGAGGCAAAAGTTAAGCTCCCCAGTTTGGGACTTCTTTACGGTTAGCGAAAAGGAGGAGAACATTGCTATATGCTCCATTTGTAATACCTCTGTTAGCCGTGGTAAGCTTGGTACAAACTATGGTACCGGAGGCCAAATAACCCATCTGAAAAAACACCACTTGATCAGCTGGGAGAACCACCATTGCGGCATAAAAACTGCAACCATTGGTGTTGGTGGGGATAAAGGAGTAGAAGATCCGATCACGGTGGAAGAGGAAGGACAGGGAGACATTCTCTCTGGTAGTGGTACACAAAGTCTCCCTGTCCCCAGCAGTGCAGTGTTAACGTCGCCCACATCTTCAGCAACATCTCAGTGGCACAAGAGTAAGAGTCAGCCTGAGACAGCAAGGAGTACCGCAATGAAAAAAGTGCGTTGTTGAGCCTAAGAGAAAGGAAAACCATGCAGCCTACCATTATCAGCATGTTTGGGGGAGGGGCAGTACGAACGCAACCACCCAATAGCACGTTTGTACAATGCGAAGCTGGCTAAAATGTTAGCACTGGACCTTCTCCCTTTTTCTTTTGTTGAAGGGGTGGGTTTTCTGGAATTTGTGACAGCCATCTGTCCAAAATGGCATGTTCCCAGCCGCTACTATTTTGCCAGAGTTGCTGTTCCAGCACTACATCCCGACGTGCTGGAATTGCTTGGAAAAGCCTTGAAGCAGAGTGCTGTTCAAGGTATCCACCTGACAACAGACATGTGGACTAGTTGCCAAGCCACAGATTACATGTGCATCACTGCACACTGGATCTCTTTGCGGGGTTAGCGAACAGATATCTGCTGGTGTTGATGCTGCTGAGATTTTTCATGCCACTCGCAAACATGCAACTGTAGCCATGCTTGCCATGGAGAAATCTCATACTGCTGCAAACATTTTGGAAGAGTTTAACACCAAGGTCTTTGAGTGGCTGCGCCCAAGAGGGCTTAAGATTGGTTTTGTTGCCACGGACAATGGCAGTAATGTAGTTAAGGCCATGGGCGATGGTGGCTATTTCAAGGTCCCGTGTTTGGCACACTGCATTAATGTTGTTGTTCAAGACTTTCTGAAAAATGAATCCAAAGTCAGCAACTTACTGGCCTCCTGCAGAAGAATATGCACACATTTCAGCCATTCTTTTAAAGCCCGGAAGCAGCTGAGGGTCATTCAACGTGAGCATAAAATGCCAGTCAAAGCACTCATCCAGGAGGTGCCAACACGTTGGAACTCAACTTATTACATGCTTGATCATCTGTTTGACCTGTACATACCACTCAATGCTTATGTCATGCAAAGATTAGGGAACCTACTGTGAGAGGCATGACCGTTGAGATGGGTCAATGGGACCTCATTAAATGCCTGACAGAGATGCTACTTCCTTTTGAGATCTTCACACGTGAAGTCAGCAGGGAGGACTGTACTATGGGCCAAGCTATCCCATTGTTGTACATGCTAGAGCAACAGCTGAAGGAGGTGTCTGAAACGTACGCAAGTGTGGATGACAAACAAGACGCATATCATTTGGCGGAGTCCTTAGCCGCTCGCTTATCTGAAAATACAAGGATTAAAAATAACATTGTGTCAAAACAACATTACATTACTGCCACAATTTTGGATCCACGGTACAAAGTATTTCTGAACAGTAAGGCAGTAATTCCTTTTTGGAAGTGGATGTTGCCAACTACAAAACTTTGTTAGCTGAGGAAGCCACTAAGTTCGAAAACGAACGGCTGGTAATTACAGGCCCCCACCCCAGGCCATAACAAGTACTACAGGGCATCCAGAGTCAAGTTCTACTTCGGAGCCTGAGGGCAGTGCGTTTGCCTCCCAGCAGTCACCGACACCAACACTACCAATAACATCAACAACAGCAAGAACAGGATCATCCACAGTACAATCGGCAACTGATTGGTTTCTACGGCAGGGGTATGGTAAGTCGAGTGCTGATGCAAAGGCAAAACAGGCCGAGAACATCGGAGCACCCCTGAACATTGAGCAGACGGTCCAGGCCTATCTGGATGACCCAACAGAGGTCTTCATGGATCGAAACCCATTGGTGTATTGGTATGGGAAAAGAAGCCAATGGACAGTGCTCAGCAGGCTGGCGATAAAGTATCTGGCTTTCCCTGTCGCAAGTGTCTCTTCTGAGCATGTTTTCAGTGCTGCTGGTGCCATTGTAACATTGAAAAGGACCAGTCTCTCGCCCAAAAGCGTGGAGAGGTTAACCATGATCAAAATGAATCAGCACTTTATACCACCGTATTACAAAATACGTGAATCACAGCAGGAAGAGGAGAGCGACTTTGATGACGTAAGTAGTGGGTTACAGGACCTACTTCTGTCCGAACCAGCAGAGTTTGAGGACGAGCTCCTCTTCCCTGACAACTAGGCTTTAAAATTGTTACTTTCTTCCTTCATTTATTTGTCTGTGTATCTGTCTTTCTGGTTCAAATCAAATCACAACAAATCCATCACCACCGTCTTCTCTTTTTATTTCCCTATTGGAGTTGCACGTCTGTGCATTTAACTGTCCACTCTTCAGAGTCCTGCTTCATCTTCCTGGCACGCCCTAATTACATTTCCATCAAGCCAGACATTGGAGTACAAGAAATGTTGCCTTTAACAGTCCCTCCATAAGAAGTGAAACGTGACTATAGCTATCCTCCGTTTTGTTTCCGAGCCGAAACTCATCACTGTCCGAAGGCTACCGCCTCTGCAGGCATCCACAACTCTTCACTGTCAGAACTTGGGCAGGCATCCAAAAGTAAACTCATCACTGTCAGAAGGCTACAGCCTCGGCAGGCATCCAAAGCTCATCACTGTCAGGACAGAAGGTACTTGGCAGAGAAAGACAAGACTCTTTGAAGAAACTTGCTGACATTTCTGCAAACTCAATTGACCAGCTGTAGTGTAGCTCCTATTTCCCTAATAGGCTCTGCGCATTGGAATAATATCCCCTATAGGTTTGACATAGGACTAAGGTCAGTATGTCCCTATCGAGTATATTAAACTTAATTACTTGTGCCAGCTAGCTCAGAGGCCACTAGAAACTCCTTGGATAACAAGAAGGGAGTAGTTTCTGGCAGCCGCAAAACATGACCACTTTGTTTCCCTTTAGAATCAGAACGAGTCCCAGTGTCGTGGAAACAATAGATAACTATTTCACTCAGCTCACTCGTGCATACTTAGTTTTCCTCAAAGTTACACAGAAAGAACAGACGGGCGTTTCAATAAAAGATTTATTGAACAGTCTTGCTTCTGGTGTAAGTTAAATGTGCTGTTACGATCACAAGACAGTATGCAAGATGAATAATGTACAGCGTAAGCAGTAGAAATAAATAATACTGCGCTAGCATGATCTTTAGCAGATATTCATTTACATAAATAACACAGACTAAAAATGCGAGTACTCATACGATGTGTTTCTAAGCTAGTTCTACCCCAATGTTCCTAACCTAGGTGTAGGGAGAGGTATGAAGTAGGTGAAGTATTCCTCACTATGGTATACTAAGAGTATGTTAAGTCTAGTATGCTAGTATGCCAAGAGTCCCTCTAGGTTCTAGTCAGCTCCATACCTTGAGAATGAGAGAGGTAGGAATCTCTTGCCAGACTCGAACTCCAACACCCCGCAAGGGAAGTCAGATCACTGGAAGCTGGACTCTCTGCGTGCAGGGATGACAGCGTCTTCTCAGTGCGTCAGGCCGGGAAACGGGCTCCTCTGAAGTCGAGGTCTCCTCTGATTTACAAGGGCTAGGGAAGGTATATTTATACCTGAGAGGTACCTCACAATGTTAGAATTGACGTGAATCGGTCAGTGGAAGACGTCATGAATGAACCCCTAAGGTATAACGGTTCATGCATAATAGATGAGTCCTTGAAGAAATCAATAGTCCTGTGCTAGGGAAACTCCCGAAGCCTAAGGGTCTGTTCTTCAAGAACTCGTTGTGACGTTAGGGTGGACGGATGTCGGAGACCATGCCTGTATTTGGAGTGCACGGTTTAATGCCTAAATAAGGACTGGGATTTTATGCCTATATAAGGGCAGGGTGAATTGTGCCTATATAAGGACATGATACAGGAAAGCCCGTTTATGGACACCCTAAGAGGAATACAACACCCACTCCACTTTCGTGTGTACGATAATACTAAAATGCTAAACATTTAAAGTGCTAAACATTAAATGGAGTACCGCATATTAAAAAATATTTCTTAAAAGCATTAAAAAACATAGTAAAATGCAAAAGGTACTGTACATATTAAGCAATGCTTTTCATTTCCGGCATAAAGTTAGAAATTAAATGCAATTTGAATTAAATAAGCAGTAATATTTACATGTGACAGAAAATGATCGATAAGTTTTTCAAAATCAAAGTCATTTCATGTCATGAAAATTCATGAACTTTTTTAGACACACAAGATGACTAAGTGTCCGTGGAAGTACCGCGAAGTCTGTACTATAAGGCTAGTTCTACTTTAAGCAGATTGAAGTGCCATTTTAGTTTGAAAAATGGGAAAAAGTTCAATTTTGGAAGAGTTCCAAGTTTTTTGAAAATGAAGGCCAAATTGTTACTGCATCTCTGGAACACTGTATGCTGAATTAGAGTCAGTTCACGGGTCTGGTGTAAACATGAGATCATCTATTTCTGTAGACAAAATATCGTCCACTGAAGTTGGTGTCAGTTGGAACACCTCGTGTAGTAGATTAATTGCACAGAGATGTGAAGCATCGCTTTCAGCATAGGTTGCTGCAGCAATGTTCGCGTCCGTTGTTACCTGTGTGCCTGTAGATCTTTCTCGTACCTCAGCAGCAGCCGGAAGCATCTGTGAGATCTCAATGAATGCTGACATCAGGATTGGTAGCCTCTGCGGACAACACAGAGCATAGGCCGTTATCGGGACCAGCAGAGTATCGACATCCGTTGGCGTTGCTGATGGAAATGTTAGACAGGTGTCCAACACGCATTCTTCACCGCATAGCAGGCATCGTAGAACAGGTAAGATGCAATCTTGCCAGATTGGTCTGAATGACAGGAACCACGTGGTATTCAGGTCCCGTAGACGAGTCATGCCCAAAGCTGTACTATTCGCTCACGGCACTTTCGTTCAAGGAGAGCTTTCTCCATTTCGCTCGGAGTGATGTCTGCGAATAGGCTGGCCATAGCGTAATAGCAGGAAGAGAAATGGAATTCCGGCAACAAGTGCTAGAATTAATGGTATGCCACCAAACACCGAATGTGCAAAGTTCGGGATTATTCAGAGTATTGCCTGGAAAGGTGCTAACAGACCGGAGCAGATGCTCTTAAATACATGTACAATTCCGGTTGTATCAGACATGTTAAAGATACGTGTTATCATTTCTACGAAATGTATAGGGCAGTTTGTACCTATTAAAGTCTGTATCTCAGCCGAAGTCCTTGCAACTTGTAGATCATAGGTTTCTTTGGCCGAGGTCAAAGGCACTGTTTGCTGTAAAAGCATGGCTTTCATTCTGCTCAAAGTATCAAATCTTATAAAAGAGACGTTCAGTGAAGGCCACAAAGGCGACTCCCTGACTGTGTCTATTGGGGGAAACAATACTTGCATACAGCAAGTGACCCTGGAGTTGACCGTTACTAGATATGGGATGCCTGGCAACATGCCGCAGCAACTCTGATCATTCAACATGAGGTAACTCCCATTAGAAAGTTGTCCAAACGTTGGATTAATCACAGCAGCTGGTGTACCCTGCTGATGGCAAGACAAATTTGCCACAGAACCATTGCAAGTCCCGTGTAAAGAAATGTCCTGACATATAAGTGAACCGCTCAGTGCACGTTTACAGTGTGTACCGCTCAAAAACACTTCACGATCCCCACTCCAACATCTATATGTATACGGTAAATCCCAAGATGTCTTAATGTATTCCTTACCCAACCTTTCATATTTGCCTGCTTGCATTTGTCTGAGGCAATACTGAAACTGAAAAGTAGTCACAGGTAATGTTATTTTGCCATGAATGAGCCATTCTGTAGCTGGTTTATCTGCCACTGTGAATGGTAATTTTTCCAATTTTTCAATGCACAGCACTGTATACTTTGCGCCTCTTTGTGCTAGTTCGATCTGTTTATCAGTTAGATTATATTCTGCAAACAGAGCCGATGTGTTGATGATACACCAAGGCACATAGCCCGCTCGCAAAGATTGCAGCGTCCAGCTTAATAACACAATAGAACGTAATTGAGATTGGCCTTGCTGTAACATCGCCAAATCTTGTTCTAGTATGTCGATAGCAGAGGATACAATGCCATCCAATGAATATATTCTCGAGGACAAAGTTGTTAACCCATTGTCGACCACAGAGAGGGTTTTCTCTAAATTAATACGATCAAGTTCACGTATTCGTTCTGCGGCCTCCATCTGTGACACTTTCCATGCTTCATTATAGGCAGCATAAATGCCGGCATATATGAAACGTTTTTGATGCGGTTTTCTTGGTCCAAGCAAGAATTCCCTAAGGTCTGCGTCTTCTTTAAGTAAGGATAAGTGTTGTTTCACATCCTGTAGTGTAGATTTCTGAAGCCAATCGAGGCATAATTTTCCTACACTGTATGTTGTTACTACCCCCGGATGCTGTCTTTGGACGTATCTTGGGTCTGGCCTATGAATAGTAAAGCCCTGAGTTGTATTCAGGAATCTTTCCTGACAGTTGTTCGTGTCTGTGGGCCAGATCAACCATTTTCTCCAAACAGGATTAGATCTGTTGAGTTGTAGTATTTGGTCAACTGTCACCACTCCCTGTGTATTATTATCACTGGCAGGTGTTGGCACTGAAGGTGTTTTCATCTCTTTGATCTTGGCTAATCCAAGACAAGATGTTTGTTGGACTGTTTCATTCAAAAACATTATTTGTTCAGGGATAATACAGGCTCTAAATAAAGCTTCTATTCCCTGCACTTGCCATTCTTTAGTACCCCAGACAGTTTTCGTGTCTACTGTGTCTTTCCATAAGTCGAAACCCTGTCTAGACAGTTGGGCAATAAATGCTGCAGAGTATATCTGTTTTGTATTAGTTAACATAACTTTCAGTCCTGTTTTGTTAACATTTTTATAGTAAAACGTTTCTGGATCAGATGTATTGTAACCTGAAAAATATGGAAACTTGTTAGCAAATGTTTTTGAACTACCTTGTGGTGGTGTAGGACAATGCTCCCATTGGTTAAACATAAACACATTTCTTGGGTATGCAGATTTATGCAAATAATGATGACCATAGTGGTTATAACAATACATTTGTTCGTAGTCTGATGAACCCTCTAAATATTCATTTTTAGAAAATGCAGCAGATTTTTGTAGGTCAAACATTATGTCGTTTACAGTCTCAAAGTCCCAATCATCAGAATAGGTACTGGACGAAATTAGATCACTTAGTGAAATTTTAAACAAATGTGGAATGTTCAATTGTTCAGTCGGGCCGAAGATATCAAAATCTGTTTTGTCCCACACTATACCATCCTTTATAGGAACAGCTGTGATGTTCACTGATGACAAGTCTCTTGCTTCACGATGGGAAGATTTATGAGGTTTCAAAAGTACGTTCACGTCTTTTCCTTCAGTATTCACATGGATGTATCTGCCACTTATAAGCACGCTCACAGTTGTAATCAAAGCTAGCCAGAGCAGGAAAACAATAAGTCCAGATGTAATCCAGAGTTCAATCCATGGTGAAACCAGATAAGTCTTTTTCATAAAGTGAAGAAAGTTATGTACTTGCTGCTTGAATTTCAATGATGCTGGCGTCGTTTCAGGTTCACTCGGATCTTCTGAGAACGTATCAAAGTTAATGAAATAGCCAGAAGCAGTTCTATCAATTGTTGGAATTGCATCAGGATTTGTAGAAATCGCTGGAACCAGTTGATCACTTGCTACATTGGTGTAGACAGGTGTATTTGGACGAACTGTTACTTGGTTTTCAAGAGGGATGAGTTCCATAGCGTTGTTGCCTAGTCCTCCATTTGTTACAGCTGAATTCTCGATTGTTATCAGTCTTTCAGTCTGAACCTCTTGGATAGTAGCGAGAGGAGTGCGTCTGCTACTAGGTCGGAGTCCACGAGGCCTACTATTTAGTATTGGCCACATACTGTGTTTTGATGAGGTCGATGGACACAAATCTTTTCTCCTTTCTTCCAGCAAGGGGCGGCAGAAGTACTGTTCTTGTTCCTTGAACTGCTAGGACAGGTACTGGTTGTCTGTAAGAAGGTCCAAATTCCTTCTTGTCCGCAATTTTTTCTCTGACCAAATCCCCAACGTTTGGAATCCAGACAGGCCTTGCTGGGACCGCCGGTTTTTCCCCAGTGGTGGTTGGCTGTAGGAATACGTTGCTTTGTTTCGTTCTTAACTCATTCAGTTCCTGTAAAACAGCCAAACGATCTTTGATATCAAATGTTTTATTTTCCACCAGTGTGCCTACGTCATCGAGATCTGGTACCCACATTCTTGTCCCAAATAGGACCTCATATGGAGTGACCCCCCCTAGAGAACTTCTTGGCAGGTTATTTAATGAGCGCTCGACCCCATTGAGATGTTTGACCCACCCATCACCCGAACCTAATACCCTAGCTGTTATAGACTGCTTTATGTCCCGGTTTTTCCTTTCCACAACCGAATTTCCCTCAGGATGGAATGGAGAGGAGTACCACAGTGCAACGCCCAGACTGGCCATGACTTCTTTGTAAGCCCGAGAGCTAAACGCAGGGCCCTGGTCAGAATGTTGCCTGCCTATTGCGTATGTGCCGATAAAGACTCGCAAATCTTTTATAACAGTTCGAGCGTCAGCCAATCGCTGAGTCCATATCCATAGGAACCTAGAGCATGAATCCTCTGCAACCATGATATATTTATAGTTACCGTCCCTTTGAAAGGGACCGCAGTGGTCCAGATAAACACAAGCTAATGGTTTGTCTGAAATTAACAGGGGTGTCTGCGCAGGGCATTTTACTGTGGAGACTTTCATCTGTTGGCATATATCACATTCTAAAACATAATTCTTTGTTTGTTTTCTAATGCCAGGCCACCAATATATTTGCTTGAGTAAAGGTACTGTTGCTGAAACACCTGCATGGGCAGAAGCTATCCCTTCGTGTGCTGCTAGGATTAGTCCTAATCTACGTTCCTTGTTTGGAATTACCCTATCCCCCACTCCATGGATTCGAGCAAAATGAACGTTGTTTGCATCAATTACACAAGAGTACTTGAGTGGAAACTTTTTTGGTAACGCTGCACTGCTGCCCTTGCTTGAAGCATTGACAGGCAACATTATCTCACCGTCTATTTTCGGTTTTGAACGAGTGATCGCAGCTACGGAAGCTGTCTGAACAGCCCCCTTTGCGGCTTCATCAGCCAATGAATTCCCTGGAACGTGAACGCCATCACGTTGATGACTCAGTGTGTGGATCACGTGAGCCTTTGGTAGTTCGTTTTTCAACTGAACTACTTGTTCCCAAAGCATTTTGTGCTTTATTGTGCCACCTTTTGCATCTTTGAAACCATTTTCAAGCCAGTTTTGTATATATATTAATTATACGACTGAACACAGTAAAAGGAATCGCACACTATTAGCGTGGGGAATTCTCGATCTGTACTTTCAAGTGCCAGTTTGAATGCTTGTAGTTCAGCTCGCTGAGCTGTACAATCCCCATGAGATTGAGTTTTTGTGACCATAGGTCTGAAGATGCCATCTCGCATGCGACCTTTAACGATTGCACACGCTGCACTGTAAGCTTGCTTACTCCCTGTTGCGGGCTGTGCGGATCCGTCAGTGTAAATTATGAATTTGTACTGATCGAGAGGCAGAATTTCAGTGGGCAGAGGACATTATTGTTCATATTGCAGGAATGCTTGTGTTTTTAAATCTGGATCAAAAACATATTCAACATCTGTTGCAGCAAGAGAATTAACCCATTGTATCCATCTTGGATGTAATGCTTTTGCATTTGGAATGCTTGCTTTTGTAACCGCTTCTAAAGCTGGTACTGGGGTTACGACAATAATGCGTTTCCCTTGTGCTAGGGCTCTTTCTTTTGCTACAGCGGTTTGAACTGCTGTCAGAATTTTTTCAGTTGAACTGAAGCGCATTTCCGCTTGTGTATACAAATGAGACTTGTATGCAATTGGTATTTTCTCACCCTCATTGAAGGTTAAGTAGGTGAATCCGCATTGACCTGAAATTATTCGGATCACCAAATTGCGTTGACTTACGCGTGTTTGTAAGTGATTTGTTGCTAACATGTTAGCCTGGAGTGAACGCAAGATTTCTGTGTGTTCGTTTGTCCAATTTTTGATTCGAAAAATCAGGTTTGATTAATGCGTAGAGAGGTTTAACCCTTTCTGCGTAATTTAGAATGTATGTTCTTCCAAAATTTAGGAAACCCAGGATGGATTGTAAGTTTTTTAGCGTTTTTGGAGGTTGGAGCAGCGCACATTTCTCTAGAAAGTTAGCTGCCAAGCTCTTGCCTTCACTTGAAAGCTCATATCCTAGAAATAGGACATTGAGATGGGCAATTCTGGACTTTTTAAAGTTGAACTTATAGCCCTCAGAGGCGAAGCCCAGTATAATGGTGCTCACCCTCTTCAAGTGTTTGTTCAGGTCATCGTCCGTTAGATATATGTCATCGACATAGGACAATGCCTCATTGTCATAAATTTGTAGTAACTCCATTACCCTCGCTGAGAATAAACCTGGGCTGTTCTTGAACCCTTGTGGGAGTCGACAAAAGTGACGCTGGGTCCCCATTATGGAGAATGCTGTTAAGTACCTGCTTTCAGGTGCTATGTTTTGACAAAAGAAACCATTTGAGATGTCTAATGTTGTTTTGTATTTTTACGCACAATGTTATTCATTAATGCTGTGCTATGGGCATTTTGCACTGCAAAGGTTTTAGAACAAGTGTTTAGGTGTCTGTAATCCAAAACTAGACGATATGTATTGTCTGGTTTGGAGACAGGAAACAAAGGATTGTTCATTGAGGAGGTGCATGTTTCAATCACCCCTTGGTATTCAAGTTGATCTAAGATCTCCCTGACCTGTTTTTTAGCTTCTTGCTTTATTGGATACTGCCTTTGTGCAGTTGGTTCATGTTTCAGATGTATTTTATGGTGAGGGAGTCCTCATCCCATCCTACATGATTTTTATATAATGCTGGGGCCTGGGCTACTGCCCATTTCCTGGCATATGTATATTTTTGATGAATTGGAATATGGTTGGAGAAGGCAGGCATAATAATGTCCTCGCCGTGTGGGCACTCCCTGACAAATTGTGGTGGCCAGTCTTTTTCTGCTAGAAGTATGTCATAGCCCCTTGATAGTCTTTCCCAAAAAAGTGCTTTCACCTGTCTAGGTATGTCTCCCTCCATCCAGATGGTATTTCATATAACTTTTGTGGAGTACTAACCCTGGTGTCCACAGTCTCAACTGTAATGTACTCATTCAAGTCCACTATCTCCAGAAGTTCCTTCAGGTTCTGGCGCGCTATTGTGACTTCTGCTGCACTGTCCAGCATTGTCTGAGCCCATTCTCCATTATTGAGTTGTGTTCTCAGTATTCTCGGCATGTCTGATCTTCAGACCTGCTACTTTCTTTTTGGAGAATTGAGGTTTTGTTTTATTTTTCGGAGCGTGTTTGTCGTCTTTCGATTTCACGCGTTCTTCTCTATGTTCTGACCATCCTCTTCTTTCAGAAGTCTGTGATGAGATCTGAAAGGGACGAGAGGAACGTGTATCAGTATCTTGATACCTGTCAGGTCTTCTCAAATTATCCCTATTCCTGAGGTTATACCTCCTTTCAGAGGGCTCCTTTTGAGGAGACCTACCTCGGGATTGAGAATGTTTCTCGTTTGAATTTTGTTTATTAGTCTCCCACTTCTTTAGAAGATGTAGGATTTTGTTTAATAAAGTCCTTCTCAGGACTTTCAGATAGTTTCGGCTTCACTGGTCTTCCACCCAAACTATCTCTGCCTAATTCTGCATAAGATTGTTCTATTATTCTGGGTAGCTCAGTCTGATGTTCTGTAACATCGAATTCCCTTAATTTTTGTCGGATCGCCACTGCTGCTGCCTCCCCTTTAATATTAGATAATATTATTGTTGAGACCTGGTCGAAATTTTTCAGTAATTTCATACCCAAATTTAGAGCAGGCTCTGCCCCGTATTCGTTTTGAATTTGTTTCAGGACATCTGGTATTACCGCAATTGACGGAATGCCATGTGTTTTAGTATAGATGGCAGCAAAGACTGAGCCCCAAGTGGTGCAGTCTTCCAGTTGTGGTGTGATCCCCATCAGTAAACTGATTGTTAGGATTCTGTGTTTCTCATACGGACTAGTATTTGGAAATACTGCTTCGATTTAAGTAATTTTTTGAGCTATCCAAAATGGAATTTGCTCACGTTTTGTGGGCATTTTACCCATGACTGCGTATAGAGTCTGTGGTGTAATTTTTAGTGTATTCCCCTGGTGAGGAGTTTGATTTGGAAGTGTCAATGGTGGTTGGACTGTGAAAGTCCACATGACATATTGGACCAATTGTCTGTATATTTTTATTAACTCTGTAAGTTCAGTCAGTAATTCCTCGTCTGACATCTCTTCAATGTCGGTGATGAGGTGTGTAGCCGGCTAGAATCGGCCATGTTGCTCCTGGTCTACCTAGTGGACCGAGCCTGGTAATGTTTCTGTGATGTTTTAGGGCGCCTTTAAACCAGAGCTGGCGCTCTTGGTAAGTTAATGGAATTTCTATATCCTCGAAAGGAATGTATTCCTCTGGTGGATCATCTTCTTTGTAGAAGTGAAACATGTGTGTTACTGGATTGGATTCAGGAAATATTACCCATGAATAGAATACCTCTGTCTGAAAGGATTTGTGTGCCTCTATCACGAAAAGTTCTCTACCACCTCTTGGTGGCAGGCCATGTTTTATAAGTTTTAGAGTGATGGCTCTTCTTAAGTTTGGATGGATGTCTATAACACCCTCCTCGGTTTCATTTAAACCGGTAATGTTAAAAACTGCTGCTTGGGCTGGATCAGCCGCAGCTCCACCGTTTCCGGTGGCATCGTCGGAGTCAGGCATTTTGTTGTTTGAAAAATGTAGAACAAGTTTCAAGGAAACAAAGATAAGGTGCAGAATATTTTGGAACACTGTATCCTTCAACTTTGAGCAAACCAAACAGCTAATATATAGGGTACTTCCCTATGTAGCTGTGGCGGATACTTAACCCTGCCCACTCCAGACGTCTTTTGGAGTATATGGGTAGGGGTCTCTGAGAGAAAAAGCACAGCTGAGTTACTCAGTATCTAACGTTGAATTACCGCCTTACCAAACGTTGGGCGCCATGTAGTGTAGCTCCTATTTCCCTAATAGGCTCTACGCATTGGAATAATATCCCCTATAGGTTTGACATAGGACTAAGGTCAGTATGTCCCTATCGAGTATATTAAACTTAATTACTTGTGCCAGCTAGCTCAGAGGCCACTAGAAACTCCTTGGATAACAAGAAGGGAGTAGTTTCTGGCAGCCGCAAAACATGACCACTTTGTTTCCCTTTAGAATCAGAACGTGTCCCAGAGTCGTGGAAACAATAGATAACTATTTCACTCAGCTCACTCGTGCATACTTAGTTTTCCTCAAAGTTACACAGAAAGAACAGACGGGCGTTTCAATAAAAGATTTATTGAACAGTCTTGTTTCTGGTGTAAGTTAAATGTGCTGTTACGATCACAAGACAGTATGCAAGATGAATAATGTACAGTGTAAGCAGTAGAAATAAATAATACTGCGCTAGCATGATCTTTAGCAGATATTCATTTACATAAATAACACAGACTAAAAATGCGAGTACTCATACGATGTGTTTCTAAGCTAGTTCTACCCCAATGTTCCTAACCTAGGTGTAGGGAGAGGTATGAAGTAGGTGAAGTATTCCTCACTATGGTATACTAAGAGTATGTTAAGTCTAGTATGCCTAGTATGCCAAGAGTCCCTCTAGGTTCTAGTCAGCTCCATACCTTGAGAATGAGAGAGGTAGGAATCTCTTGCCAGACTCGAACTCCAACACCCCGCAAGGGAAGTCAGATCACTGGAAGCTGGACTCTCTGCGTGCAGGGATGACAGCGTCTTCTCAGTGCGTCAGGCCGGGAAACGGGCTCCTCTGAAGTCGAGGTCTCCTCTGATTTACAAGGGCTAGGGAAGGTATATTTATACCTGAGAGGTACCTCACAATGTTAGCATTGACGTGAATCGGTCAGCGGAAGACGTCATGAATGAACCCCTAAGGTATAACGGTTCAAGCATAATAGATGAGTCCTTGAAGAAATCAATAGTCCTGTGCCAGGGAAACTCCCGAAGCCTAAGGGTCTGTTCTTCAAGAACTCGTTGTGACGTTAAGGTGGACGGATGTCGGAGACCATGCCTGTATTTGGAGTGCACGGTTTAATGCCTAAATAAGGACTGGATTTTATGCCTATATAAGGGCAGGGCGAATTGTACCTATATAAGGACATGATACAGGAAAGCCCGTTTATGGACACCCTAAGAGAAATACAACACAGCAATGATCGCTACCCAGGCCGCGGCCCATCACAGCGCTGACCATGTGAAGCAACTTAAACTGCGACAAAGTGCCACAGATGAATAAGACGAAAACCGAAACAGCGACTAACACTCAAAATGAATGTGGAGTAATAATGAGGCCACTGCCTCATTAAAAAAAAACACACACCTGTCAGAACTAGGCATCTGATGATCTGACAGCCAAAGAGAAGAGCAAGACAGGTAATGATGGCATGCATTGGATGCTTGCTGAGCGATTGCTGTTGTTTGTTGTGTTGATGTTGTGCATGAAGTCAAACTCTACTAGTTAATCTACAAAGTGAAAGTGACTCAAGTGACAGTCAATGTTTCCCTTCTTGTTGTTTAATAACCAAATTGTACTCCTACTACTGCAGGTGCAGGCCAATATCTGTTGCAATTTTTTAATATGGAATATGGACTTAATCGGAGTCACTACAGACTGAGTTGCGTTGGACAACACGTACCACACCATGATGATGACCATACTATCTTTGCACGCAGTCAGTCAGTTGGATCAGAGATGATTGAAGGAATAACTGCGTTTCATGAAGTGGCATAAAAGGTAAACACAATTCAACAAGAAAGTAAACACAGCAGACCTACATGTCCATGTAGTGGAGGAGTCGAGTGTAGTCATATGACTGACAGCGGCGCATTGATTTAGTCACTTAATTTTGAAAATGCTAGGTTGCTGTATATGCCTTTTGTCTGGCTCTGTCAAAATTTAAGGTAAATGGAGGTTGGGTCACGGGCTGGTGCTGTGGTGGGCCTGTTCTGTCCTGTTGTTGTTGGAGCATAATGCTGTAAACAGAATAGACACAATATATCCAAGCCGCCTCAGTCTGAAAGTGTTCTCTCTTCTCTTCTTGGACTCCACCGTAATTGATGCTTTTTTTGTATTCATTGATTTTTCAATACCCCTTTTGTTTTTCCATCTACACTTACAGGCCGGCCTTTACCCTGTGCTATACTGGGAGAAACAACTCACACTTACCTTACCAATTCGCATCAGGCAGGCAGTGGCACCCAAGATTGATGTGTGGAGCGTCCATGGAAGAAAGGACCAAGAGGAATGACGAGATTCAACTCCACAATTTGACCAGGATAATACAGTAACTTTAGTATCATTCATCATTCGTCTTTTAATTAATTTGATTCTTTTTTCTCTTCAATCATTACGACTGTGTGTTGTGTTGTTGTTTGTTTGCTAATTGATCCCTACAACTATTTTTTAATTTTCTTTGCTATCTTTAAAAGTAAGCCCGGTACGACATGGAATTTGGGTCTCTCTGAGGGCATACAGGCAAGGCAAATTGCATAGAATATACTGCTGCCCTGTACTGTCTAATTGTCTAGTAGTAGTTAGTAAGTACTACTCATTAACCATCAAGTTATCTTCATCATCATGCATGCATTTCCTTTTTCTCCCTTTATAGATTTATTGGATAAGATCATGGTCGTCTGCCAAGATTGCGCTTTGCTTTTGTTGTGTCTATGCGTACAGTTTTTCTTTGTCAAACCTTTCCCCAAACCCCCCTTCCCATCCATTCATCAAACCCTAACCCTCTTCCCCCGTGCTGTGATTTATATTGAGGTGTGATGTGACTACATTAAATGTACACCAATTGATCACACACTTGCTGGGGCATATGTGGTGAAAGCAACACTAATTCAATTTCAAGGCAGGGCGAGGATCTTCTTCTGCTTGCCCACCCATGCTCAGTCTATGTGCAAGCCAATTTTTTTTCCAAAGGGACCGTCACCTAATACATTATAATTAATTGCCAGCATTGATTGGATTCATCATCAACATCCGCTACCACACAGCAGTAAAGGTTACGAATTACGATTGTGTTAAGTTAAGTGACTCACTCGACACAACTACAGTTTGTAACTTCTTGAACTAGGCTGCCCCCACCACCATTATGTTTTATTTTACTTTAGCAGTTGCAATATTGTTTGTTTGGCAGTCTTCTTCTGTACTGTACTTTACTTCGTTCTACTACTCCTCCCACAGTCGCTCTCAGGCAAGTGACTGTCTCTTTTTTATTTTTTTTGCAAATGCTACTGCCAGTGTCTACTAGTACCACCACAACCATGGCATCTTCTCCATTCTCTTGGGAAACCATGCAGTGATCGCTGTGCCGAACTTAATCATCATCAATCACAGGTAAGACTAGTTTGGTGGGAGGTATAATGGACTAGGAGGAGAGACTGACAGTACTAGTAGGACAAATAACTCAGTGAGGGGTACCGCATCTATCTGTTTGTGTTACATAATCAGCAGATTATTTAAATCAAACACTGGCTGCGGCCCTGCAGCAGCAAGGAAAACATGTGACGTAAATTCGTAAAACAGTAACCCCCCACAAAAAATTAACATCGTATGTTTAAGTATAAGTATAATTTATTACCCTAACAAAAATAAACTATCCCACACCTGACCCACCCCTCGCCCTAACCCCAACCAATGTCCAAAACAAAAAAGTCCAAACAATGTCCATAAACCCCAACGCCCAATTCCCACCCACCAACAAAAGGAATAAAAAGGGGCAATAGAACGGGGTCCTATAGTTCTTATATTCGGCGGGCTTTCAGGTGTTTGTCCACCAGGATCTTCACCCGCTCCTCTAGTTGCTCCTCTAGGCGTGAAATCCGGAGGAGCATCTGGCGGCAAAATGCCCTGCAGTGGCATCCAGAGTGGGGGGCAGCAGTGCTGGCTGTTAATGAATTGCGGCGGCGGGCGGCTGCCTGACCGCGGCGACGTACCACTGGAGGTGGGGCCTGGCTGGGGCCCGGGGCATCAGAGGAGGTTGCAGCTGCTGCCGCCTCCTCCTCCTCCTCTGCCTGAGCCACCAGCCGCCGGTACTCTTCACAGATGGCCTCCAGTTTCCGGTGCCGGGCCCTGGCTGCCAACTCCTTCCGGGATGGTTTTTCTTGGGAAGGAGGAGCTATATCAAGAAAGAAAAATAATATTGTTGTAACCAGTACTCTTAGCAAAACAGTAACACAAAATTAATTCAACACATAGTGGCACAGTAGCACTAGCAAATAGCACAGTACATAACATTTGTGGTAATAATCTATCCTCCCACTTCCTCGGCCTCTAACATTTGTGGGAGTTTCAGGCATTATACTAGCACTATGGACTCCAGTACACAGTACACCAGTCTTCTTCTTATCTCTAGTTTAGCGAAATTACATAACCTGGTTGTAGCCGGCATGCCAGCTCAGTCAGCTATGCTTGCACCCAAGACAAACATACAAGTCATGACGCAGACACACGTTAGTTTTATTTACTACTGTCTGCAGGTGGGGAAGCTCGTATATGGGATGACGACATAAGGTCAGTAGCGGTCGGTGGTGGGAGTGCTGCCGGGCGGTGACATGGGGAGGGGCAGGGTGGGGGGGTAGTAAACTATGGATTATGGCCAATTACAGGTAAGTAAACATATAAATAAATAAAACTAATTTTGTTGCGCGCACTGCATCGCATTTGGCGGTGCAGTGCGCACAATGAAATTTGCTTTATTTATTTTTATGTTTAGTTACCTGTATTTGGCCGTAATCCATTGTTTACTACCCCCCACCCTGCCCCTCCCCACACATCACCACCCGGCAGCACTCCCACCACCAACCGCTACTGCATAAGGTACTTTGTTTTGATTGACTGTGTAACCAACAGATAGGCCACCCTTTGCAGGCTGGCTGACACATTCGAAAATAAATTAACATAGGGAGGGAGTGGTCCTTGGAGTCCAAGGAAGGCGCTTGATAACTAACTATACACAATATATATGATGTGCTTGCAAACTACTGTGAGTCAACTGTATTCTGAAAATACAACTTGTATTCTCCTCGGCTTTGCTACTCTGGCACGGTTTATTTTACATGCCCTTCAAACTAAGACTCTGCATCCCGTGACAGTCTCCACCTATGCTGTCTATGATGAATACATACAGGCATCCATCCATTCTAAGTAAATGTCTATCATTCTTCTTAATCTCTCCACAAACCTTAGTTTGTTTTACCAACAACCACCCATGCGTCCACTCCTTCCTTGCTTGCCTTGGCTGTGAGTTTCACCCAAACACCGCTGATGATTCTTGCTATCCACAGTATCCACCCATACTGTGTCGCCCACCCAGGCAGGCATCCATTCTTCTTTCACCTTCCACCCATCCTTCAACAACACATGCATCTGATTCCTATCAGCCACCTATGCATGCTTCCAACGTATCCTTCTCTGCCAGTCATATTACATCTCGCCTGTCCTTCCTCCTTCCACCCTTCTTTCCCTTTTTGTTCAACACATCCATCAAGGTCATCTGATCTGACTTTTAGTCTTCTCCATAAAACTTTCACAGCTGAGTTGGAGTCTGATAGAAGAGGCCATTGGTTACTCAACTCACGCTGCTAATGCTATTGCTAATGCATTGCTAATGCTAAGTAAAGGGTGTCTTCTTCAACCGTTGTATAATGTTCACTACAACTCAACAGTACAGTGACTGTGAGTGAAGTGAACACCCTTCCAGCTAGTGCAATATCAATAAGTAATGAATATAACTTACCACCGCCCGCCACTGCTGCTGGCTCACCCCCTGTAGCTCCTGCAGGTGCCACATCTCCTGCCTCCTCCGGAATGGCCGCATCGCCATCGCCGTTGGCCCCGCCGGCACTGGTGGTCGGTAGTACGCCTCGAAAAAAACATGACACATTTTTAGATGCCTGTACACCTCCCCCTATTTATTCGTTTTCACTAGCAAGATTGAAAAAAAAGTTAATACATACATATACAACATACATCACTAGTCCAAACTCCAAATCGGGTAGAGTAGAGTCAGTAGACACTAGTAGTGTTATGGTCCCTAGGGTCATTATTATAGTCTACTCTACTCTTTGCCAAGTTAGCCTGAGCCAAGCAAACCATTTTTCGCTTCATGTCTTTTGTGCATGTTACCTCGCAGCTTGTTGTGCAGTAAGACGCCTTTTTGAGCCCACATGAGCTCATACAGCTACTGTCTGAGCGTTGCGTACAAGAGGTCGAAAAACAAGCCACTTTGTTATGGAGTTCGGTTAGTCCGTATTGGTTAGCCATAAGTCACATGTTACACTTTTTGGCATGACTGAGAAATGCTTGCATTATACTATCTAACGTGCACCATTTTTCTCATAACAGGCAGAAGATTCCCTTCTACGAACCAGAGATTTGCAGAGCTTATGAATGATGCATGATGCATGTAACCAGTACTTCTACGTTCTACGGTGAGGGGTCTCCCAGAATTCGCACAGATCTTTTGTCTTCTATCATGCACTTGTAACAATGTTTATTGTTTTAATCTTATGCATTTTGCTGTTGGAGCTGGCTGTAGTACACTGAATTTTATAGAACAACATACAGAGCTTTTTAGCTGAAAATAAACCTTTTGAACTTACACATAGACTCTGTGGTATTTGGTGTGGTGGTGGTGGTGGACTTACACGAGTGAGTGAGCGAAAGGGTGTTATGTTCTGGGTTGTGTAATCATTGGGTATCTTCGGGTGGGGGTTCGGGGACCTAATGAGACACTATAGCTAGTCGGTCAGGGGATTGTGGGTTCACTTCTGAAGGTCCAACCTCCCATCACCAACATCCTATTTTCTTGTGCATAGTTCTGTATGTGGCTGTGCAGAATCCCCACAACAGTAGTAGTATGTACTATATCCTATCAAAAATAGTCAAATATCTGGTTGGGCATTTTGTTGGTGGTAATTGTCAAAGCCTCAAGATTAAGAAGACCAGAAGAGGACAACCCAAAGGACTGGACTCAGTGGCTAGAGCTATTGGTCAATCTGAGTTTTATTCAAAACCGTAAAATAAAGAGTGGCAAACTGGGCAAGCTTAGCTACAGACAGACTAATAGTAGTAGTACAGAGAGTCATAGCAGAGGCAGTTTGAACTTAGAGGCAGGGATAACCAGAATTTAGAAACAGATAGTCAAGTCAAGATCAAAGAAGCTTTTGTAAAAAATAGAATTAGGAAGTGGAACCAGAATTAATAGTTCGGAAAAAATAAGGTGCAGTAAAAGTTAGGGAAATATAATTGTTAATATTAACCACTGGAGGACTTACTGGGGCCAGCAGCAGGGCCCGCGGTAGAGGAGCGGTCCTCTGGTGGTTGTCCTGCCGACTCAGACCCCGTCTTCTTGCCCCTGGGTGCTGCAGATCAGTGATCATGTAAGATATAATAAAGAAAGAGACAAACATTAATGAATGCTGTGAAACAAATAAATTATCTAAAAAAACGCTCAAAAAACGTTTTAGGAAACAATAATTGCAATAAAATTGACCTATCTAATCCGATCGACTACTGGCTTGCGGGATTCACGGACCGTCTACTTATTTATGAACACTAATCCAGTGTTCCATTCTGATTGATTCGAATCCAGAACACTAACTAAGCCTAAGTACCACCTGACCTAGCCCACCTATTCCAGACGGGCCAATTGTTCACTAAGTCTGCATTTCCATTTTTTTAGCCCTCAAAAATGCATAGATGAGATGGAGGACACATGCATAAATTTGTGCATACACCAAATTGTTGGTTGGTTGGGTCTGATGTTCTGCTACTGACTGACACTGCTAAGCCTACCACTCACTAAACAAACTACAAAAGGTTCTACTAAGGACTGGGCTAAGCAGCACTCAGTGACAGAGGATGCGTCACGCAGACCGCTAAAAAATTATCAACTAATACTAACTAAACCTAGTATCAATCCATCCACCACTATTTGATAGGAGGACAAAGGAAGGACTAGAGTCTCTCTAGCAATAGCATTACCTAACTTAAGTTCTCTAAAGTAAACTCTTACATAATAATCAGGCGAAGCGAGCACAAAGTTGCAAACAAGTAAGAGTAGCGCCGAGCACCTGTGTCCTACAATCACAGAAGATTTTCAAACGTAATTTACCTGCAATGTAAGCAGCAGTATTCTTGTTATTCGTAAAAAAATTCTACACAATACTTATACTACTATATATATTAGCTACTCACCAAGCCCCACGACCTCGACACCTAGCAGGTCCAACAGGTCCTGCTCCCGGTCCAGGATGTCTGACCACCAGTTGGCCAGCTGGTTATGGATGCGCCGGACCCCTGAGCAGCAAAACACTGCCCGGCGCACCTTCACCCACCGGCGGTGACGCTCCTGGGTAGGATACCCGGAGCCTGGCCTGCCGCCTGCTGCCAATGTCAAAGGGAGGTGGCGCTGCACAAAAAAAACAAGGGCGGCCACCTCCGCCTCGCTAAAAAGCTGCCGGGCTGGCACCCCTGCAGGGCGCAGTCTGCCGCAAGGCAGGCGGCTCTTGGGCGCACGCGCCTTGCCCTTGGAGCCGTTAGTGCTGCTGCTACCCTTCGCCATGGTTCTGGGGTGTGTGGGAGGAGGCGGAAAAGAAAAGTTAGAAGGGAAAAATAAAGTTAGGGGAAGAAGTAGGAGCTTAAAGAAGAAAGTAATATAAAACAGTAGAAAAGTAAAAAAAAACACAGTAAAAAGTAGAAATAAATGCAAAACATAGACTTAGGCACAGAGAGAGATAGATAATAAATAAAAAAAAAATGAAAAACAGTGTAAAAAACTAAGGATTGCAAAGATTGAGGGAGGATAGAAAAGCAGGCCCAGAACCATAGCATAGAGTGAAAAACAAGATGGTCGCGCCCATCGCCACCACGTGGG
Organism: Calotriton arnoldi; assembly: GCA_963921515.1. Lineage (NCBI taxonomy): Eukaryota > Metazoa > Chordata > Amphibia > Caudata > Salamandridae > Calotriton > Calotriton arnoldi. The sequence continues at coordinate 2,979,515 of CAWUFW010001250.1, forward strand.
TAAGTTCGCGCGATATTTCTCCCCGAGCACGCAAAAAGCATCGCAAACACGTACGACGTATTCCCGAACATGAAATGCGCATCGCGAGCACACTATACGCGACCCGGAACAGGAAATAAGGCATCCCGAACGGGCGGGACAAGTGAAAAACAAGATGGTCGCGCCCATAGGCGACCGCATGGGCAAGTTCGCAAGATACTATCCCCCGAGCACGCAAACAGCGTCCCAAACACGCACAACGCGTTCCCGAAGAAGAAAAACGCATCGCGAACGGGCACAACAAGCAACTACGCACGCTCGCGTAGCTACGCATAGCGCTTTAACGTCTTTGAGTAGCTTCGCGTAGCGCGACTACGCGAACTACGCCCAGGGTTAACCGTAATTAAGCGTGTGCAAGATGAGCATGGTCCTGAAGCGGCTGTGGAACTGGGGATGAGACTGGTGGGAGTGTTCGATGTAGTGGCTGATCTAATCCTTGCGAACGTCAAGGGTGATGCAGTCAACTTTCAAGTCGCTAATGCTTTGGCTTTAGTCCCAGAGCCGGACAGGCCTCGCGAATTACCAAACATTATTGCACAGGCTTATAAAACCATTGGCCGCAATAGTTTAAGCCTTTTGCTAAAACGCAAGCTCACAGACAAACACAACCACAATCTCAGTCTGATAAAGACGAGAAACCGTTCTTTTCTAAAAAGAACTGGAAGTTGAAGAAGCAGGGAAAGCAACAACCAAAACCAGGGTCGCGTGCTGCGTCACCGGTTTCCGTATCTTCTGAACGCACTTATGATTTGCGCGACGAGCGAGAATAAAATCTCCTTATAGATTTCAGGTTCCTGACCAGCGTTCTCCTCGTTCTTCGCAGGCACCATCAACCTCACAGGCTGGTGGAGGAGATCGCCAGGAAACAGGCAGGGGTTGTGACGCCCCACAGGGATGAGACCAACCTTGACAATCTGTCAGAGGGAAACAAGAAGAATTTCCCCGTCCTCGCCCGCAGTTTCAGAAGAAAAAAGTTGCCGCTTTAACAGCGAGATATGCCACAGATGGTGAGAACGAGACTCCTGAATTGGACGTGGGCAGTGACACTGCTAGACAGCGCCGCGGAAGTTACCATAGTGCGGGAGGCACTATGTCCTCATGTGGAGGTGACAGCAACTGATGCTTTCATTACTGTCGAGACAGCTGACACCCGAGTGGCACCCCTGACAGACTATTTAATATTGTCCTTCAAATTGAAGGTGACATTGAGCGTGTTATTAAAGGGATTTTTTGGGAAAATCTGACCTCTTCTTATGACATTTTGTTGGCGGAGGCGGATTGGCCGCCCCCATTCGTACTTGCTGCACATAGAGGGGAGGAGGTAATCCTTCCGAGCTTTTCTCGTCATGTCCCCAAGGACAAAGCCGAGGCTCTCGCAGCTGAATGGGCTGTGGCTTAGGCCCCGGCATTATACCGTAATCACGTGGGCTGGGATGAGGATTCACCCTCCCATGATATACCATTGCGGTCTCTGCCACAGCCTCAAGCCCAATATCCCCTCCGGTGGGAAGTTAAAGGTCCCGTTTCCGGCATTCTGACACAGTTAGAATATCAAGGAGTAATTGAGACATGCGTGTCACCAATGAATAATCCCCTTTTCACAGTTTCTAAACCCGATGGGTCGTACCGCTTGGTATTGGACTACCGGCATTTGAACTCACATTGTCGGACCTTCGCGGTGCAGAATACCCATAGTTCTGCGCTCAAAGACAGTCTTGTTCGTAAAAAATATAAAACGACACTTGACCTTTCCAATGGTTTTTACACCCACAATTTGTCCCCGGACTGCAGTCAATGGACCGCGTTCACCTCCGGTGGAAAACATTTAAAATTCCGGCGTTTGCCAATGGGCTACAAGAACAGACCGGGGGTCTTCGCCGCCCATGTTGTCTCTTTGTTGGACAGCATAGACCCAGATGCGTATTCATACGTGGATGACATTTATCTGACAGACGACGAACTATGGCCGCATCTTACCCGAGTAGATCGCATTATTCTCGAGTTCGCGGTTTTAGGATACAAATTTAATTTTGCCAAATCACACATCGCAGAATATACTGTGTTGTTTTTGGGCTATGAGCTCAACAATGAAGGTAGGGGCTTAGCACCCCACTTCCTGGAGAAGTGCACACTTTTGCACCCTCCAACAACTCTGAAAACACTTCAGTCTTTGCTGAGATTTTTGAACTTCGGGCGCACTTACATTCCCGAATATGCCCAGCGTATCAAGCCTCTCTATGCCCTGATACAACCTACCTTTTCGAAGTCATGCTGGCTTCCGTAACATTCGCTTATACTGCAATCTTTGCAGTCTGATCTACTTGAATCTAAGTTCTTGTTGACACGTGATAACCACACGAACCTGGTGATCAGAATAGTGCCAGGGGCAGTGGGTTTCACTTACTTGACGTTTAACGAAGGAGACACAGTACCTATTGCCTACAAGTCACATCTTTACACTTCTGCCGAGTTGTGCTTTTCAACTGTGGAGAAAGTTTTGACTGCAGTGCAAATGGCGATTCTTAAGGAACGCGCACTGGCACATGGAAAACGCATCTTGGTTGTCACCCCCAATCCTGCCCTTGAAGCAGTGACAAAGGCAAGTGTACCAAACTCTAAGGCTTTACACCCCCGTTGGATACAATGGGCTACTTCTTTGACATCTTCGGATGTCACCTTCATCTTTGATTCCTCTCTTCAGACACAGATGTTCTTACAGTATGAATTTGTTCATCCTCCTCCTCTGTCTTTGCTGCCGCTTGAGGAGTACAAATGTATCATTTACACCGATGGTTCGGCGCAACCGGCCACGGGTTCTAAGCATGCGTACTCAGCAGCATGTGCTATTGTGGCAGGTCACATGGTGAACGGGGAGTTCAAATCGAGTGTTGTGCACACGCAGGCACTGGGAGACAGTACCGCACAATTAGCCGAGCTGCGCGTTTTGGTGCTAGCACTTGAGTTTGCGGATCCAGATGTGACTACGCTTATTGTATGCGATTCTTACTACTGTGTCCAGGCTTTTAATGACACCTTATTCTTTTGGTCTCAAAACGACTATAGAGATTCTAAAGGCAGCGCAATTAAGCATAAAATGCTTTGGGTTCGAGTGGCAGATCTTAAACAACGTCTGCCTCTAACACAGGTGATTCACACTCTTGGCCACCAGCGTGTGGGCGCACACGCGGTTGGTAACAGTTTGGCGGACGAAGCTGCCAAATCAGCAGAAGCCACGTGCTCAGTAGCAGCCGTTACAAGATCCATGACAAAAATAGATAATGAGATTTTGGCAGTTATTGCTGCAACTAAGGAAGGCTCCAACTACCCACAGGGTTTCCCATCCAAATACTCTTATCATTTAAGTCCCGACCAGGTTCCTTATGTAAGAATTCCAAACGTTGGGGATCGGCTGATTCCCAATGCGGACTGCAGAAATTCGTTGATAACAGCCGCACATGAAGGCTTGGCTTCGGCCCATGATGGCGTGTCTGCAACTGTTTCAATCTTGCAGCAGCGTTACTGGTGGCGTGGTTTATACAAACAGACCCGTAATTATGTCCTTTCCTGTGACATTTGTCAACAGATTAAGCCCTCTACGGTTACACGTCTGCCACAAACACAGTTCTGCATTTCTAATAAACCTTTTGGTTGTGTATACCTTGATCACTGTGGTCCATTTTCTTCTGACACTGCATATAAATATATCTTAGTTGCAGTTGATTTGTGCACACGTTTCATCTGGGTGTGGCCACAACGCAGTGCTGACGCTCGAAATGTCATCAGGGATTTGCGTGTCGTTGTGGGAATTGTGGCACCTTCCATTCCGACCAAGGTCCAGCGTTCGCCTCTAAGGCGTACAAGGACGCGATGAGGTCCATGGGGGTGCTGGTGCAATTTTCGTCTCCATATAGGCCTGAGGGCAACTCAATTGTGGAGCGAATGAACCGTGACTTAAAGCAATCCTTGACAGCTAGAGTCTTAGGTACTGGCAGGAACTGGCTGGCCCACTTGTATGGCGTGCAACCTGCACTTAATAATCTCCCTAGAAGATCTCTGGGTGGGCGGACTCCCTATGAAATGCTCTTTGGCATACAGATGTTTGTGCCAGACCTTGATGGTCTAGACTTGGCGGCGACTGCCGCAATCTTTGACGTTGATAATCATTCTACTGTGTTGCAGGACTTACAAGAGACCCGTGACAAACTTGCAAACAAACATTTACCTTCAGCCACAGACGCTGTGTTGCAGATTCCGGTTGCTGGCTGGCTTCCAAAGATTGGAGATCTGGTTCGAGAGAAGGTGGAGAATAAGAAAGAATTTGGCCCCTCTTATCGTGCACCAGTTCCAGTTCTTGGCTTGAAGGGTACTCGTACAGTCATCTTACCACCGCTTCCTGGTCGCAAAGACAATAGACACATCTCAGTGGACAATGTCAAGCTACCATCTGGCTGATTCTGAATAGTGTGACACCTGCTGTCTCATGTCCAGCAATTTCAAGAAATCCTGTTCGTGGCCCTCCAGTCTCCACAAGCGCTGATGTTGCCATTGAGATGGTCGCTTTGCCAGATCGCCTGCTCAACCTCCCGGCTTCTTCCTGCAACAAGGAAACCGAGTATATTTACCCCGCAAGTGAGTCAGTGGCTCATTTGCCTACAACACCACTGAACCCTACTCGCTTTTCCTTTGATTCGTCTTCCACCTCATCATTTGTCCCGACCAAATTCGGTATTTTTGTATCCTGGTTCAGAGACAATTTTTTGGTCCCTCCATAGACATACATCTGGTTGGTGCTATTCCTGATTTTTCTGTTCATGTCCATTGGTTTTGTGACAGTTTTTTTCTTACTCATCAATGGTCACTATTTGCCAGAACGCTCTGCAGTGAACTCTGTGGCTGGAACTTTGGCTCCGCATTCTTCTTCGCACATCATGAATCGTGACCACACTTTTGTGAACATTTCCGCCTTTCCAGTTGCAGATGGCATCGTATGGGACGCAGTGACTTTCCAAATTCATGGACCAACAGAAATTATTAATATTCCTAATGTGCTTCGTGTCTCCATGGGTGATGTGGTAAAAAGGAATATTAATTCGGATGATTGGGATGTGCATGCCATTGAATCGTTATTTTCTGATTTGAAATATTATGCTGCCTTTAACGCTGAGGATTTGTACTTAAATTCTGCTAATTATGCCGATTTGTATTGTTACCAGCATTACGGCAACCATTTTCTGCATAAACCCAGTACACTTCGTGGTAGTTTCAATTACACCCAATGGGAACATTGCCCAACCCCTCTGCAAGGTAGCTCTCGAACACTAATAAATAAATGTACCTACTTTACAGACTTTGACAGATCTAACCCAGGGTCCTATTATTTTAAATTGAACATTTCTTCGAATCCAAAGGTAATGTTGACCCACACCAAATTGCTATATTCCAGTTCCTTTCTAGACGCATTAGCTGTAGGTGGCTATGAGCACTGGAAAGACACCATTGACTTAAAATCTATTTGGGGCACTAAATCTTGGCAGGTTCGCGGGACGGAGGCTTTACATCATGCTTGCGTTATCCCCACACAAATATTATTTTTAAACAGTACTATATATCAAACAACCTGTTTGGGTTTGGCAACTTCCAAACAATTGAATGCCCCTTCCACTCCTGCATTGTCTTCCTGGGCGAACGGAAGCTTGCATTTAAATATTTCCCTTGAGGGTTTGCAAGCTTTGTTTCAAAATAACTCCTTTAATGTCTCTACATTGGATCGCTCAGACTGGTTGGTAAGGCCCGTTGCCTCTAATGCCTGCCAACTGCGTTTTCATGACTCTGCTCCTGGTTACATACAGGATAGGCCAGATCCACGTTTTTCTGACTCACGTACAGTTACAATTTATTCAGTTGGTAAATTATGTAAACAGTGGTTGCAGCACTCTAGTTTAGATTCAGTAAAACAACATTTATCTCTCTTATCAGGCAACATCGATCTGGCTGACTTTGTCCTAGGACCTAGAGGTCCGAGACCTAAACGATTTGTTTATGCGACTTACAATGAAATCTGGAAGCTTTCACAAATAGAAGCTGCTTCCCGTTTACGGGAAATAGATCAGGCAAATCTAGAAAAAGTGCTTGCTGTTGTCGGCAATAGTATTGACACCCTGTCTTCCCGCATTTACACATTAGAGAATATTGTTTCATCTGTTGTTGATATTGTACAAGATGACGTGTCTGTGTTATATCATGGTCAAAATCAATTGCGTTCAGTTATGCAGTTTGCATGGACTTTGCAGACATTGAAAATGGGCAAGGTTCCATGGCATTTTTTAAACACATGTGCCTTGTTCTTGCCGTTTAATTTGACTGAGAAACAGCAGTTCATGTCCATGAAAAATGCAACATACACTCTTCTACATATCGAGAAGATAGATCCTTTACCATTCTCTGTGGCGGAGACTGACTCTGCAGTGTGGCTAGCACACGGGGTTATTACTTTGCCTTTTTCTTTATTTGAATTTAGTTCTTGCATGAAACATTATCCTGTTGGCCGTTTCGAGCCTTTGGGCAGTGCCTTTTTGCATGAACTCTGGTCCCTACCTTTCACATACAGATGCCTTAGGGATGACAAGGAGGTATTTCTCACAGGAGAGTCTTGCGATTCTACAGTGGGTCATTACCTTGTTTGTAAAAACATTAAATTGCACGGCGCTTGTAATGTTTCTGCCCGAATCTTGCTTGTGTTTTAAAGGGCGTTTCTGCTCCTGTTATATCACCTACTTTCACTATGCTTGCTAATGGTAGCTATCTGCTTTTGAATAATCAGGATTGCTGTGGTTTGCAGGCTGGCATACCCTATATAGTAACAGTTTTGCAACACGTGGTGTGCTGCAAGAATGTGCTTTTTCCGCCCCCGCTTGGGAAGTTAGAGAGTTCCATTTGGCCTTACATACCAACTTTGAAGGCATATTTCAATAAATTGAGCAGAATAAAGGCGCTATTATTAAACCAGGAGGTTATGCTCACTTCCGCACGGGAGACCTTCGTTCTCCAGGTGGCCAGTGCCCACAGTGAGATACAGGCCCTTTTAAACACTAACCTCCCCAACATTTCGGTGAACTGATTCACCGTATATTTAATGCATCAAATACAGCAGGTCTTGTACACTTTTTTAAAGTTGTGGGCTCTGGCCTTTTAACCTTCTTTCAGACTATATTTTGTGTAATCCTGGCTTTTATTCATTCCATTTTTTCCAGCGTCTTTGGCGGCTTCCCATTGATCCTAGCCTTAGCTGCTGGCGTATTGCTTTTACTTTGTCTGTGGCGCAATGGCTGCACCACTTGTGGCCCTACACAACCCAGGGCGACTGCGGATGCTCCGTGACTGCATGATTGACTGCTTCGGCGTCCTGCAGCTGGCAACCCTCAGCGTGTCTTATAGACTATCTTTCCACTTTGCGTATTTCACTTGCATGCAACCAGTGATGTCCTGCTTACGATGTCCGTTTTCTTGGTCGTTGGATTTTTGCCTCTCCAATACGTCTTGTTCGGACCCGGATTTCGACCAGTTGATGGGCCCCTTAGTGGCCCATGAACAAGAATGTTCCGGTGCTGGATTAATGGCGCGTGCGGCTGCACTTGGGGTCTTGGCACAATGGGATATCTGGGCAGCTGCTCGGAATCTCCTACAACGAAGTTATATCGAGTATCACGCAAGTTGTCCCACAATGCTGATAGCTGCTCCCTATTATGAGGAGCATGAATGCAGTTTTGATTTGTTGAATTGGATGGCATCCCTTTTTTTCGAACAGTGACAATTATGTCTTTTTGGAGGGTGTTGCGGTTTTCTGCGCATACACTTTGATGGATTAGTTGCGTTGAATCTCCATGACCTGCATTACTGGATTTTTTTTGTCTTGCAGTGACATTTTGTCTGGCACCATCTCAGATTTTTTTTCTGCCATCGTTTTTATATATTTTTTTTCTTTTTTTTTACTCTCCCTCGATTTCCAAAGGACATTTCCCACCTACGGACGTTTCTGTTCTGCTCCATCGATTCGAACTCTGTTTTCATCCTATGTCTTGCCGATGGACTGACCAGGGGAGGGTGTAGTGTGGATTGTGGCCTCATTGTCGACATTGCTAAGTTAGCTGCCATGATGCCTCCTTTGCACACGTTCCTCTGTGAATTTATTTTTCCAGACTCTGCTTGTGACCATTCACATTAGAACTGTCTGCCTTTTTGCCTTTCACCTTTTCTCCTGTTCTCTGTGGTTTTCCTCTGCACACAATGTACAAGGTCGAAAAACAATGTCCCTTGTTTATGCTGTTCTGGTCAGCCCCTCGCACTTAGACATAACATGACATACAGCTGCACTGGAGAAATTTGTGTGCTTTTAATATTGTGAACTCACTGCTGAAGGCACTTGGAGAAAAGCCTTTCCAGGGAGAAGAGCTGTGCTTGTCCGATGATGTAATCCTTGCATCTAGTTCTTGAGGTATGGGGATCCCCCTGACAAAGCCTAGAGGTCTTCTATTTTTATAATAAACTAGTTCCTAGCACGGGAGGGTGGCAAGGCCTTTTAGTCCTATATCCACTGTCTTTATAAAATGCTGTCCCTGTTTGTATTCTATGGAATTGTAACCATGCTTACTGTTTTAAACTTTATGCATTATGCTGCTAGTACTGGCACATGTACTGTGTCTTAGAGCACGTTAGTTGAAATAAACATTTTAAACTATACTGTGTCTCTTAATACGCACGTTGTGGACAAGTATGAGTAAATAATGAAAGAGTGTTCTTGCTCCTGCGATTCCTGAAAGAGTCCGTGTTCTGGGATGTCTAATCATTGGTAGCTTCGCTGTAGTACGGAGAACGAATGTGACACTACAGCTAGTCGGATTGGGATTTTGGGTACAAAGGGGTATGGTTGGTATACACCGAGGTCCTGTTTTCCTGCGCATAGTTCTGTATATGTGCAGAATCCTCGCAACACTTGCTTCCAAGAAGAAAAGCAGAATTGCTTTTGGGCAGGGGGAGCTGCATGTTAGCATCTCCCCTTGCCCAAAAGCAATGCTGGCTCCAGCAGGAGGCGGGGAACTGGCAGGGACCATGGGGGCATTGGTGCTCCCCCCACAGTACCCAACTTGAGGGCTGGCCCCAGGGGATGGGGTCCCAAGGGCCAGAAGTGGCCTGGGAGGGGGGCCACGCGGCCCCCTTCCTTTTGAGGTTTTAAAACAAAACAAAAAAAAAATAAGGCCGGGCACCAGGGGATGGGGTCCCCGGGGCCATAATTGGCCTCAGGAGGGCGGCCATGTGGCCCCCCTCCCGCCAAAAAAACAGGCTGGCCAGGCCCTGGGGGATGGGGTCCCCGGGGCTAGAAGTGGCCCAGGGGAGACGGGCCACACAGCCCCCCTCCTGAAAAAAACTTTAAAAAAATGAGGCAATGCCCCGGGGGATGTGGTCCCCGGGCCAAAAAAGGCTTCAGGAGGGGGGCCGTGCGGCCACCTCCTTTTATTAAAAAAATATATATTAAAATAGAGATATGGCCATGCCCCGGGGGATGGGATCCCCGGAGCCGAAATCGGCCTCGGGAGGGTGGCCGCGCGGCCCCTTCCCATTTTTTTTTTTTTTTTTAAAAAGACATAAAATATGTCAAAGGCCCTGGGGGATGGGGTTCCCAGGGCCCACAAAATATTATGAGAAGGGGGGCCACACAGCCCCACTTCTAAGAAAAAAAACGAAAAAAAACCTGGCATCTCGCCGCAAGCCCCGCCACCTCCCTGCAGCACACTGCAAATGCGCCTCCTGGCACGTTGTGGGTTGGGGGATTAAGTCCCCTAGGTCCTTAAGGGTCCTTAGGGGCCAACTAGCCCACCAGGTACCTCCAGTAAGCCTCACACAGTGGGATTGCTGAGAGGTGGTCCGAGCCCACTCCCCTTTTTACACCACTCTGCAAACGCGCCTCTTGGTGCACTGCTGGTGGGCGATGAGGTCCAAATGTGTCCTGAGGACTTCAGGACTAAAGTGGATTTCATCCCCCGAGCAGCAGTGCGCCAGGAGGCGCGTTTGCAGAGTGGTGTCAAAAGGGGGTGTGGCCTCAGACCAGTCTCAGCAATCCAGCTGTGTGGGGCTTACTGGGGGTACCTGGTGGGCTAGTGGGCCCCCAGGGACCCTCAGGATTCAAGGGGACTTAATCCCCCAACCCAGAACGTGCCAGGAGGTGGGTTTGCAGAGTGGTAGAGAAAGGGGGAGTGGCCTGTGTCCACCTCTCAGCTATCCCACTATCTGGGGCATACTGGAGGTATCAGTTAGGGTAGTTTGCCCCTAAGGACCCCCAGCAGCAAAGGGGACTTTAATCCCCATCCAAGAGCGTGCCAGGAAGTGTGTTTGCAGAGTGGTGGGGAAAGGGGGCGTGGCCTGATATGAGAACTTAGCAATCCTGCTGTGTGGGACTTACTGGAGGTAATAGGAGGGGCGCGTTTGCACAGTGGTGAAGGGAGGGGGCGGGGCTTCAGGTGACATGTGTGCAAACGCGCCCCGTGGCGAGTTTTAAGTTGGGGGATTAAGTCCCCTTGAATCCTGAGGGTCCCTGGAGTCCAACTAGCCCACCATGTACCTCCAAAAAGCGCCACAGAGCTGCGTTGCAGAGAGGTGTAAAAAGGGGCATGGCCTCTGTACACCTCTCTGCAACGCAGCCCCCTGGCGCATACTGGAGATTCCTGGTGGGCTAGTTGGCCCCCAGGGACCCCCAGTATTCAAGGGGAATTACTTCCCCTTCTTAAAACGCACCAGGGGGCGCGTTTGCAGACTGCTGCAGGGAGGGGGCGGGGCCTCCGGCACGATGCCGGTCTTTTTTTTTTTTTTTTTTTATGGGAGGGGGGCTGCGTGGCCCCCCTTCCCTCGGCCACTTTTGGCCCCGGGGACCCCATCCCCCGGGGCCTGAGGATTTTTTTTTTTTTTTTTTTAAATAAAAAAAACGGGAAGGGGGCCGCGTGGCCCCCCTTCCCTGGGCCTCTATTGGCCCCGGGGACCCCATCCCCCAGGGCATGCCCTCTTTTTTTCTATTTAAATTTTTGGAGGGGGGCTGCGTGGCCCCCCTCCTCAGGCCAATTAAGGCCCCGGGGACCCCATCCCCCGGGGCATGCCCTCTTTTTTTCTATTTAAATTTTTGGAGGGGGGCTGCGTGGCCCCCCTCCTCAGGCCATTTAAGGCCCCGGGGACCCCATCCCCCAGGGCCTGGCCACTCATTGGGGACCGTGGGGGGGTCCCCAATCCCCCCGCGGTCCCGCCAGCTCCCCGCGTCCTACGGGAGCCGGCATTGCTTTTCCATAAGGGGAGCTGCCGACATGCAGCTCCCTTATGGAAAGCAGCTCTGCTTTGCTTCATTGAAGCGAGAGCAGGTTTCCTGCTCTCGCTTCAATGAAGCAAAGCAGTTTGCTATGACAGGACGGGAGCCGCGAGGCTCCGTCCTGTCATAGCAAACTACAGTGTCCCGGGGGTAGGCACCCCGGGACACTGCAGGAGCAGGCCCTGGGGGGTGGTGGTGGTCCCCAGGGCCATCAAGGGCCCAGGAGGGGGGCCGCGCGGCCCCCCTCCCTCCATTGGCAAAGCCCCGGGAGGTGGTGGTCCCCGGGGCTCGGGGGTCCGTAACAGACCCCCATATTGAAATATTTAGTGCCCCGGGGAGGTGGCGGTCCCTGGGGTGTGTGGGGGGGCTCGAGCCCCCCCACACAGGTAATTTTTTTTTTTTTTAAAGAAGCCCCGGGGGTGGCGGTCCCCGGGGCTGCGGGAGGGCCGAGAGCCCTCCCGCACCATTATTTTTTTTAAAGCCCCGGGGGGTGGCGGTCCCTGGGGCTTGGGGGGCCTTAGAGGCCCCCCCATATTATTAAATAAACCCCCCATGCCCCCGGGACTTGGCCCACCCGGGGGCCAATTAACCACGAAGCGCGGAAGACCGCGCTTCGTTTTTTTTTTCTCGGCGGAATCCGCGCACCCTAAGCGCATCCCGCCAATTAAAAAAAATAATAATAATTTTGGGGGGCGCTGGGGGTCCTTGTGGGATCACTGAGCAGGCCTAGGGGGTCAGGGTGTTTCTACCCTGCCCCCTTTTGCGTTTTGCGCACTTGTTTTACTGATTTCTTGTGCCTCGGTTCTACCGAGGCACAAGATGGCTGCCAACACTTCCTGGTTTGGAGTGTTGACAGCCAATTAGCATGCAGCTCGTGATCGGGAGGGTGCGCGGATCCACCGCGGCCATAGATATTGAAACATTTATTTGGGATTTTCTCAGCAACTACTGAACGGATTTACACCATTTTTCAAAAGGCTGCTTTCTGAACCAAGCACTACCTTTTTGCCAAATTTGGTGTAATTCCGTTCAGCAGTTTTTGCTGTAGCCTTGCATAAAGTTTCCTATGGGAAATTGATTTTTTCACTCTTATTTTTTTAATTTCTCCGCAACTACTGAACGGATTTACACCATTTAAAAAAAAGTCGCTTTCTGAACCAAGCGCTACCTTTTTGCAAAATTTGGTGTAATTCCGTTCAGCAGTTCGGGCTGTAGCCGTGTCTAAAATTTCCTATGGGAATTAACATGGAGAAAACACGTTTTGGGACCCCCCTTTTTTCTCGGCCCCCGCTTGATGAATCACCCCGAAACTTTCAAGACAGGAGCAGACTGGAGCGCCCCACTAGTTTTGAAAAATTTGCGATGATTCGTCAAACGACACCAAAGTTATTGGGAATAGAACGTTACGAATTTACTATGGATAATAGGTCCTAACTATAACTATCTACTGGCGACCGGCAGTAGATAATATATATATATATATATACATTGTGATCAAGCTTGCGGAGACGCAGGCGAAACGCGTAATGCTGGGCACTTGCCATAAGAAAGATTGTTATGGAATGAATCAATCACCGAAATAAAGCACTTATTGGAATCTCTCCGTGTGGTCCGTACCTGCTAAGTTGCTGCTAAGTGGGCGCTTTAAGGACTTTTGGTTTCTCCATATATATATATATATATATATATATATATATATATATATATATATATATATTTATTTATGTATTTAGTGTTCTATATAGCGCGAACGTGACCCGTTAGGGTGTCAGAGCGATTAACAGAGATATAGCGGTCCTGAATGCGACCAATAGCAAGCAACATAAACTTACGCATGAAGATAATATAAAACAGTATAAAAACAGTGGACAGTAAAAGTTCTCAGGACTTACAATAAAATCTGAGACTGAACGAATACGTCAAATTACAAATTATCTTTTACCATCAAAAGACATAGGGGCCGATTCCGATTCAGGCCGGAAATCACTCCGACCGAGCCGGACCCGGAGAGATTTCCGACCGAATCGGACTCTAGCAGTCCAACCGAACGAGTACGATGCGTACGCATGCAATCGGACTCGATTCGGTCGGACTCCCATTGAACTCAATGGGAGCCGGTCGTACAACGCGTACGCGGGCTCCCATTGACTTAATGGGTGCGAGGCGAACAAGGGCGCCCCCCTACAGCGGGTATGCGTTGATGCGACTCGCGCCGTACATGCACAGGTAGGGGGACCCATGGGTCCCCCTGTGTGCGACTCGCGCGGCTCACGCGTACAGGGGGTCCGACACGGACCCCCAAAGTCCGGCTCCGACTGCTCTTTGGAGCCGGATGGCACGAGTCGGTCGGACTGCTCGAGGCGCGCATCGTACTTGCCCGGCCGGGGAACGTCTCCATTGCGCGGTGCGAGTCGTGTCCGTGCGAGTCGGTCGGAGCGGTTCGGACCCGCAAACGAGTCGGTTGGCAATTTCGCTTGCGCTCGCATCGTACTCGCTCGCCCGGACGCACGTTCGAAGCGGTCGGGAAAGAGGGCTCCGAATCGGATCCGGTAAAGCCGAATCCGATTCGGTGCCCTACCGTCCGAGATCGGAATCGGCCCCTCAGAGTTCAAAGTTTAGCTGAGCGATTCGTCTCAGTAGCTTAATGAGATTGGGGACCCAGGAAAGGACTGTGTAGATCCCAATGCGAATCAGTTCATGAAGTCATTGTGGGGCCCTCTGATCTATAAATCTGTAGCGAATGGAAAGGTGATTCGATCGACAGGTGAATTAGTTGGAAGCATGGTGGTTTCAGCACAAGATCTTTTGCGCCTCTGGATTTCCTGCCTCCTCCGGATATCATCACTTTCTGGGCAAGGTATGCCAGTTTTTTTGAGTTTAGCGCCTTATGTGTGATACAGGCCAGTTTGAGTTGTACTCTGGCTTCGTATGGTAGCCAGTTCAGAGCTTTTAAGTGTGGAGAGATGTGATCAAATTTTCTAGATGCAGTTATGAGTCTTGCGGCTGCGTTGAGACATGCTTTTAGCGGCGCTGTTGAGGTCTTGGGCAGGCCAGATAAAGTTGAACATCCGTATTCGATCCCCGCAATGACCAACGCCTAAATCGCCATTTTGAGGTCTGACATTTCTAGGAATGGTTTCAGTTTTCTAAGACAACTCAGGTGGTACCGGGCATTTTTAGCCATCAAGTTGATGTGGCTTCGCATGTTCAGATACTTGTCCAACGTGATTCCTAGTGATTTGGCTGCGTCCACTAAGGTCGGGGTGCAGTTAAGCGCGGTGATCAATGTGGTCCATTCCTTTATTTCAGAAGAGATTTGGGGGGGAATTAATAAGAATTCAGTTTTTTGCTAGTTTAGTTTAAGCTGATTACTTGTTAGCCATTGAATGGTCATTTTTAGCACTTCATTCATTGACTTGATCTCCTCCAGTGACGAGACTTTAATGTAGATCTGTGTGTCGTCAGCATACATATGAAACAAGATGTTGGTGTGTCATCAGTGATGTCATTTGAGATGTCATCAGTGATGTCATCAGTGATGTCACTGACCATGTCATGAATGATGTAATATGTGACGTCATCAGCAGTGCATTGCGGGGGCGTGAGTTATAGTTAGCTGAACTAACTATAACACCGGAATTTCTATGGTTTTGTACAAGTGAAATGTCCAACTAACTATAACGTTCCTGAAACCTATGGTTTTTTCAGTTAATTTCTATGGTTTTTTAAATGCTAATTTCTAACTATAACTTGCCTGAAACCTATGGTTTTTTCAGTGAATTTCTAAGGTTTTTTAAATGCTAATTTCTAACTATAACGTGCCTGAAACCTATGGTTTTTCCAGTGAATTTCAAAGGTTTTTTAAATGAAAAAGTCTAATGTACCTCAATCCTATGTTTTTTTTTATTTTATATATATATATATTCACTGAAAAAACCATAGGTTTTAGGGACAGTTTTAGTTACTTGGACATTGCACTCGTACAAAACCCGTGAAATTCCCACGTTATAGTTAGTTCAGCTAACTATAACTCGCGCCCCGCAATGCACTGCTGATGACGTCACATATTACATCACTCATGACATGGTCAGTGACATCACTGATGACATCACTGATGACATCTCAAATGACATCACTGATGACATCATCCAGTGACTGTGTGTTTCTGTAAAGTTTAAATATTTTTAATATATATAGGAAAAGACGTATTGAAGAATGAGTGGGTGTGTAAGTGTCTGTATGGATGATTTAGTAGGTGCGTGACTGACTCTATAAGTGAGTGATTTAACGTATCTTACTGAATGCATGGGTTAGTGACTAAACTGGGTGAATGTCTGTATCCGTCTGACTGTTGCTGTGTAAGTGGCTGCATGTGTTTGTGAATAGCTAAATGAGTGTCTATATGAGTTATTGAATGCTTGTCTGAGTATCTGTATGGGTTCCTTGAGTGTTTGTGTGGGAGGGGTGTGTGCAACTCTGTGCATAGATGTGTGAGTGGGTGATTCACTGGGTGGATGGTTTCAAGAGTGCATCTGTGATAGACTGTATGGGTGGGTAAGTGTGTGTAAGAGTGTGTTAGTGAGTGAATGTATGTCCCAGTGGTACATGTGTGAGTAACTACATATGTGAAAGGCAGTATATATGTGTGTTGGAGTATATAAATAGCTATAAGCAAGAGTGAGTGATTGTGATAGTGGCTGTATGGATGAGTGTGTGCTTGTATCAGTGATTGTATAAGAGTGTAACAATGTGCTACTATTTGTATGAGTAAGTGAGCTGGTGTGTGTATAACTGTATAGGTGATTAAATGGCAGTGTGTTTAATTATTTGCATGACTGACTAGGTGTGTGAGTATCTCTATGGATGAGTGGCGTTGTTTGAGTGTCTATATAGGAGTAAGAGTGCATATGATAGTCCTGTACTGAGTGACCATAAGTATGAGTGACTGTACGGGTGAGTGAGTGGATGTGTGTGTGTAGACCTAAGAATCAGTGAGTGGGTATGTAGTTATTGGTGTTGGAGTGTCTATGGTTTTGCGAATGGCAGTCTGTAATTTAGAGTGGGTGTATCAAAGGTTATATTAGGGTGTGAGGAGGTGCATCAGATTATCACGTGGATGATGTCATCAGTGATGTCATTTGAGATGTCATCAGTGATGTCATCAGTGATGTCACTGACCATGTCATGAGTGATGTAATATGTGACGTCATCAGCAGTGCATTGCGGGGCGCGAGTTATAGTTAGCTGAACTAACTATAACGTGGGAATTTCACGGGTTTTGTACGAGTGCAATGTCCAAGTAACTAAAACTGTCCCTAAAACCTATGGTTTTTTCAGTGAATTTCAAAGGTTTTTTAAATGCTAATTTGTAACTATAACGTGTCTGAAACCTATGGTTTTTTCAGTGAATTTCAAAGGTTTTTTAAATGCTAATTTGTAACTATAACGTGTCTGAAACCTATGGTTTTTTCAGTGAATTTCAAAGGTTTTTTAAATGCTAATTTCTAACTATAAAGTGCCTGAAACCTACGGTTTTTTCAGTGAATTTCAAAGGTTTTGTAAATGACAATTTTTAAATGTATTAATTGTTATATTCATTTTTTTCATACTGATTTACTACATTTTTAGAAACAATTTTTTTTACATATTTATTTTTTAAATTACATTGTAATTACATTATACATTACATTACAAAAAATACTTTCTCAGAATGAATTACTTTAGTTTAAATACTTTGCAGATAGGCAATAGACTTTTAAGTACAGTAGTTACAGTTGTTGCAATGGGCAACACATTTTCAAACACAATGCAACATTCAGCTCAATGTGAATTTCTAGTTAAATGCAATTAGTTACTTTATGGATTACTTTTGTAACCACAGGACTGGATCCTAGATTCAGTCCTGGTACATCTCCTGTAAACAGTTGAGTAAAAGCATTTTGGTTACAGTCGTGATTTTTAAGGAATATTATTGTATTTTAAAAGTTGACACTTAGAAACTTTTTCTCATAGAATCACCAATGTTATCCTATGGAAGGAAATTCACTTAGCAGGTAAAAACTGTTATCGTTACTTTTTCTTACTCAGTGTTGGATCCTGGATCCAGCACTGGTGCATCTCCTGTAAACAGTTGAAAGAATGCGTTTAAGTCATACAGGCGATTTTTAAGGAATATTTGTAGTTTGTGAAAATCAACACTTTGAAACTTTTTTGCTGAAAACCAGTCAATCTTAGCCTATGAAGGAAATTCAAGTTACCGGTAAGTACGGTTAAAATTACTTTTGAGGACCAGTACTGGGCTGAAAGATGCAGCACTGAGGTCTCTCCTGATAACAGGTGAGTAAATCGGAATTCGTATTTCGGCTGATTTTAGAGGAATATTTTAAAGTTCCAAAACTCCACACTTAGAAGAATTTCCAAGTGAAACCAGTCAATGTTAGCCTATGGAAGGAAATTCAAGTTACTGGTAAGTACGGTTAAAATTACTTTTCAGGACCAGTACTGGGCTGAAAGATGCAGCACTGAGGTCTCTCCTGATAACAGGTGAGTAAATCAGAATTCGGATTTCGGCTGATTTTAGAGGAATATTTGTATGTTTCAAAAATCAACACTTAGAAACTTTTTCAGCAAAAAGCAGGCAATGATATCCTATGGAAGGAAATTCAAGTTACTGGTAAGTACGGTTAAAATTACTTTTGAGGATCAGTACTGGGCTGAAAGATGCAGCACTGAGGTCTCTCCTGATAACAGGTGAGTAAATCTGAATTCGTATTTCGGCTGATTTTAGAGGAATATTTTAAAGTTCCAAAACTCCACACTTAGAAGAATTTCCAAGTGAAACCAGTCAATGTTAGCCTATGAAGGAAATTCAAGTTACCGGTAAGTACGGTTAAAATTACTTTTCAGGACCAGTACTGGGCTGAAAGATGCAGCACTGAGGTCTCTCCTGATAACAGGTGAGTAAATCGGAATTCGTATTTCGGCTGATTTTAGAGGAATATTTGCACAATGGTGAAGGGAGGGGGCGGGGCCTGAGGTGACATCTGTGCAAACGCGCCCCGTTGCGCGTTTTAATTTGGGGGATTAAGTCCCCTTGAATCCTGAGGGTCCCTAGGGGCCAACTAGCCCACCAGGAACCTCCAATATGCACCAGGGGGCTGCGTTGCAGAGACGTGAAGAGAGGCCACACCCCTTTTTACACCTCTCTGCAACGCAGCTCTGTGGCGCTTTCTGGATGTACCTGTTGGGCTAGTTGGCCCCCAGGGACCCTCAGGATTGAAGGGGATTTAATTCCCCATCTTAAAACGCGCCACGGGGCCTGTTTGCACACATGTCACCTGAAGCCCCGCCCCCTCCCTTCACCACTGTGCAAATGCGCCCCGTGGCGCGTTTTAAGTTGGGGGATTAAGTCCCCTTGAATCCTGAGGGTCCCCGGAGTCCAACTAGCCCACCATATACCTCCAAAAAGCGCCACAGAGCTGCGTTGCAGAGAGGTGTAAAAAGGGGTGTGGCCTCTCTACACGTCTCTGCAACGCAGACCCCTGGCGCATATTGGAGGTTCCAGGTGGGCTAGTTGGCCCCCAGGGACCCCCAGTATTCAAGGTGAATTCGTTCCCTCTCTGCAAACGCGCCAGGGGCGCGTTTGCAGAGTGGTGAAGGAAGGGGCGGGGCCTGCGGGCCCGATCGTTTAAAAAAAATAAAAAAAAAATTTGTCCCTTGAAGGGGGGCTGTGTGGCCCTCCTTCCTTTTTCCTGTTTTTATGCCCTGGGGACCCCATCCCCCAGGGCCTTACCCCTTTTTTTAATTTTTAATTTAAAAAAAAACGGGAAGGGGGCCGCGTGGCCCCCCTTCCCTGGGCCTGTATTGGCCCCGGGGACCCCATCCCCCGGGGCATGGCCTTTTCATTTTTATTCTTTGGAGGGGGCTGCGTGGCCCCCTCCTCTGGCCATTTAAGGCCCCGGGGACCCCATCCCCGGGGCCGGCCTTTCCTTTTTTTAAATTTTTTAAATTTTTCATATTTGGGGAGGGGGCCGCGTGGCCCCCCTCCTGGGCCACTACTTACCCCGGGGACCCCATCCCCGGGGCTGGCCTCTCCGTTGGGGACTGTGGGGGTCCCCAATCCCCCACAGTCCCGCCGGCTCCCCACGTCCCTTGGGAGCCGGCATTGCTGAATCCACATGGGGAGCAGCTGACATGCTGCTCCCCATGTGGAAAAGCAATCGCTTTGAATATTGGAAGAGAGAGCAGGTTTCCCTGCTCTCTCTTCCAATATCCAAAGCAGTTTGCTATGGCAGGACGGGAGCCGCGAGGCTCCCGTCCTGCCATAGCAAACTACAGTGTCCCGGGGGTAGGCACCCCGGGACACTGCAGGAGCCGGCCCTGGGGGGTGGTGGTCCCCAGGGCCATCAAGGGCTCCAGGAGGGGGGCCGCGCGGCCCCCCTCCCTACATCAGCACAGCCCCGGGGAGGTGGTGGTCCCCGGGGCTTCGGGGGTCCAAAACGGACCCCCATTTTAATTTGTTAGTGCCCCGGGGAGGTGGCGGTCCCCGGGGCGTGTGGGGGGGCTGGAGCCCCCCCACACAGGTTATTAAATTATTTTTAAAAAAGCCCCGGGGAGGTGGTGGTCCCCGGGGCTGCGGGAGGGCTCAGAGCCCTCCCGCACCATTTTTTTTAAAAAAGCCCCGGGGGGTGGCGGTCCCCGGGGCTTGGGGGGCCCTTTGAGGCCCCCCACACATTAAATTATCCCCCCCCACCATGCCCCCGGGACTTGGGCCACCCGGGGGCCAATTAACGGCAGGATTCGCGCACCCTGAGCGCATCCTGCCGATTTAAAAAAAAAAAAAATGCTTTTTTGCCCAGGGGGTCCTTGTGGGACCCCTGAGCAGGCCTAGGGGTTAGGGTGTTTCTACCCTGCCCCTTTGTGCGTTTTGCGCACTTGTTTCTTTTTTTTCTCGGCGGGATACGCGCACCCTAAGCACATCCCGCCGATTTAAAAAAAGAAAAAAATCTTTTTCTGCCCAGGGGTCCTTGTGGGACCCCTGAGCACACCTAGGGGGTTAGGGGTTTCTACCCTGCCCCCTTTTGCGCTTTGCGCACTTGTTTCTGTCCCTCGGTTCTACCGAGGGACAAAATGGCTGCCAACACTTCCTGAATCGGAATGTTGACAGCCAGCTGACAGCCAATTAGCATGCAGCTCGTGATCGGGACGGTGCGCGCAGGGTGCGCTGAGGGTACGCGTATCCAACACGCCCATAGATATATATGTACTTTTACTTTTGATTTTCTCAGGAACTACTGAACGGATTTACACCATTTAAGCAAAAGGCACCATTCTGAACCAAGGACTACCTCTTTGCCAAATTTGGTGTAATTCCGTTCAGCAGTTCGGGCTGTAGCTGCGACTAAAGGTTCCTATGGAAAAATGAATGGGGAAAACGCGTTTTGGGACCCCCCTTTTTTCTCGGCCCCCGCTTCACGTATCACCCCGAGACTTTCAGGGTAGGAGCGGAGCGCCCCAACAAGTTGGAAACTTTCACGAAGATTCGTCAACCGGCGCCAACGTTATTTCAAATAGAATGTCGCGGATTTCCTATGGATAATAGGTTGTAACTATAACTATCTACTGGCGACCGCCAGTAGATAATATATATATATATATATATATATATATATATATATATATATATACACAATTCTACGCTGAATTTGCCAAAACAGCAGCCGCGGACACGTGACCAAGTCCCTTGATCACGAGTGATCAAGGGACTTGGTCCCGAAACGCGTCGAGAGGTGTCTTGAATCTGCCAAATAAATAATTTTGCTGAAAGCTTTGGTGTCCGCGGCTGCTGTTTTGGCAAATTCAGCGTAGAATTGTGCATTTAGAGGCTCGCTCCCTCACCGCGGACCGCCGTTGCAAGGAGGAAGGGGAAAGGCGTTTCGGTGCTCACACGCCGAGGTTGAAGTGATATATATATATATATTTAAAAAAATTGTGAATAATTTTTAGTTAGGAAAACTATATTCTTCTTTTTTTTTTTTAAAGTATTATACAGAAGTCGCGCACCCTTCGCGCACCCTTCGCGCACCCTACATGATGGCTGCGCGCATTCCGGTAGCCATTTTGAAAAGTCACGCTGGTGTCACGACTTCGGCGTAATTTGTAAAGTATGAATTATCTTTAAATTAATTATAAATAAAAGTTTTCCTTTAAGTATCTATGGCCGAGTAGGGTCCGCGTACCCTCCCGATCACAAGCTGCATGCTAATTGGCTGTGAAGTGGCTGTCAACACTCCAAATCAGGAAGTGTTGGCAGCCATTTTGAGGGACAGAAACAAGTGCGCAAAGCGCAAAAGGGGGCAGGGTAGAAACACCCTGACCCCTAGGTCTGCTCAGGGGTCCCACAAGGACCCCTGGGCAGAAAAAGCATTTTATTTTTTTTTAAATGGCGGGATGCGCTTAGGGTGCGCGGATCCCGCCAATTAAAAAAAAACACACAAGAAACAAGTGCGCAAAACGCACAAAGGGGGCAGGGTAGAAACACCCTGAACCCCTAGGTCTGCTCTGGGGGTCCCACAAGGACCCCCTGGGCAGAAAAAAGCATTTGTTTTTTAAAAAATGGGCGGGATGCACGTAGGGTGCGTGGATCCCGCCGATAAAAAAAAATCGAAGCGCGGTCTCCCGCGCTTCGATGCTAATTTGCCCCTGGGTGGCCCAAGTCCCGGGGGCATGCGGGGGTGGGTTTAGCTTTTATGGGGGGGGCCTCTAAGGCCCCCCAAGCCCCGGGGACTGCCACCCCCCGGGGCTTTAAATAAAAAATGGTGCAGGAGGGCTCTCAGCCCTCCCGCAGCCCCGGGGACCGCCACCCCCCGGGGCTTCTTTTTTTTAATTTTTATGACCTGTGTGGGGGGGCTCCAGTCCCCCCACACGCCCCGGGGACCGCCACCTCCCCGGGGCACTAACAAATTTAAAATGGGGGTCCGTTTTGGACCCCCATAGCCCCGGGGACCACCACCTCCCTGGGGCTGTGCAATTCAAGGGAGGGGGCCGCGCGGCCCCCCTCCTGGAGCCTGTGATGGCCCTGGGGACCGCCACCCCCCAGGGCCGGCTCCTGCAGTGTCCCGGGGTGCCTACCCCCGGGACACTGTAGTTTGCTATGGCAGGACGGGAGCCTCGCGGCTCCCGTCCTGCCATAGCAAACTGCTTTGGTTTTTGGAAGAGAGAGCAGGAAACCTGCTCTCTCTTCCAAAAACCAAAGATGTTGCTTTTCCACACAGGGAGCTGCATCTTAGCAGCTCCCCATGTGGAAAGCAATGCCGGCTCCCAGGGACGCGGGGAGCCGGCAGGACCGTGGGGGGATTGGGGACCCCCCACAGTCCCCAACAGAGAGGGCCAGCCCCGGGGGATGGGGTCCCCGGGGCAAGTAGTGGCCCGGGAGGGGGGCCACGCGGCCCCCCTCCCCCCCAAAAATAATAAAAATAAAGGGCTGCCCCAGGGGATGGGGTTCCTGGGGCAAAAGGAGGCCTGAGGAAGGGGGCCACGCAGCCCCCCTCCATGAAAATTAAAAAAAAAATAAGGTGGCAATGACCCGGGGGATGGGGTCCCCGGGTCAAAATTGGCCACGGGAGAGGGGCACACGCGGTCCCCTTCCCGTACCTTTTTTAAAAATAAAAATAAAAGGGGGTAAGGCCCTGGGGGATGGGGTCCCCAGGGCCCAAAATAATTACAAAGAAGGGGGGCCACACAGCCCCATTTAAAAAAAAAGCCCCCCAAAAAATCCGGCATCGCGCCGGAGGCCACGCCCCTCCTTCTCAGCACTCTGCAAACGCGCCCCCTGGCGCGTTTGCAGAGGGGGAACGAATTTCCCTTGAATACTGGGGGTCCCTGGGGGCCAACTACCCCATCAGGAACCTCCAGTATGCGCCAGGGGGCTGCGTTGCAGAGAGGTGTTCTGAGGCCACGCCCCTTTTTACACCTCTCTGCAACGCAGCTCTGTGGCGCTTAATGGAGGTAGCTGGTGGGCTAGTTGCACCCCAGGGACCCTCAGGATTCAAGGGGAGTTAATCCCCGACTTAAAACACGCCACGGGGTGCGTTTGCACAGTGGTGAAGGGAGGCGGGGCCTGAGGTGACATGTGTGCAAACAGGCCCCGTGGTACGTTTTAAGATGGGGAATTAAATCCCCTTCAATCCTGAGGGTCCCTGGGGTTAACTAGCCCACCAGGTACCTCCAGTAAGCGCCACGGAGCTGCATTGCAGAGTGTTGTAAAAAGGGGCGTGGCCTCTGAAAACCTCTCTGCAATGCAGCTCTCTGGCGGATACTGGAGGTATCTGGTGGGCTAGTTGGCCCCTAGGGACCCTTGGGATTGAGGAGGAATTAATTCTCCAACTTAAAACGCGCCACAGGGCGTGTTTGCAGACATGTCACCTCAGGCCCCACCCCCTTCCTTCACCATTGTGCAAATATTCCTCTAAAATCAGCCGAACTACGAATTGCGATTTACTCACCTGTTATCAGGAGAGACCTCAGTGCTGCATCTTTGAGCCCAGTATTGATCCTGAAAAGTAATTTTAACCGTACTTACCAGTAACTCAAATTTCCTTCCATAGGCTAACGTTGACTGCGTTTCACTTGGAAAAAGTCTTCAAAGTGTCGAGTTTTGGAACATTACAAATATTCATCTAAAATCAGCAGAACAACAAATTCCGATTTACTCACCTGTTATCATGAGAGACCTCAGTGCTGCATCTTTGAGCCCAGTACTGATCCTGAAAAGTAATTCTAACCGTACTTACCAGTAACTTGAATTTCCTTCCATAGGCTAACATTGACTGGTTTCACTTGGAAATTCTTCAAAGTGTGGAGTTTTGGAACTTTATAATATTCCTCTAAAATCAGCCGAACATACGAATTCCGATTTACTCACCTGTTATCAGGAGAGACCTCAGTGCTGCATCTTTCAGCCCAGTACTGATCCTGAAAAGTAATTTTAACCGTACTTACCAGTAACTTGAATTTCCTTCCATAGGATAACATTGACTGGTTTTTGCTTGAAAATGTCTTCAAAGTGTCGATTTTTGGAACTATACAAATATTCCTCTAAAATCAGCCGAACTACGTATTCCGATTTACTCACCTGTTATCAGGAGAGAACCTCAGTGCTGCATCTTTGAGCCCAGCACTGATCCTGAAAAGTAATTCTAACCGTACTTACCAGTAACTTGAATTTCCTTCCATAGGATAACATTGACTGCGTTTCACTTGAAAATGTTTCTAAGTGTCGAGTTTTGAAACATACAAATATTCCTCTAAAATCAGCAGAACTACGAATTCCGATTTACTCACCTGTTATCAGGAGAGACCTCAGTGCTGCATCTTTGAACCCAGTATTGATCCTGAAAAGTAATTTTAACCGTACTTACCAGTAACTTGAATTTCCTTCCATAGGCTAACATTGACTGGTTTCACTTGGAAATTCTTCTAAGTGTGGAGTTTTGGAACTTTATAATATTCCTCTAAAATCAGCCGAACTACGAATTCCGATTTACTCACCTGTTATCAGGAGAGAACCCAGTGCTGCATCTTTTAGCCCAGCACTGACCCTGAAAAGTAATTCTAACCGTATTTACCAGTAACTTGTATTTCCTTCCATAGGCTAATCCATTGTCTGGTTTTCAGCTTAGAAAGGTCTTCAAAGTGTCGAGTTTTCACAAACTTACAAATATTCATCTAAAATCAGCCTGACTATGACTTAAACACATTCTATTCAACTGTTTATCAGGAGATGCACTCAGTGCTGGATCATTCAGGATCCACCACTGAGTAACTGAAAAGTAATGATAACACTTCTTACCTGCTAACGTGAATTTCCTTCCATAGGATAACATTGACTGGTTCTCACTGTGAAAAGTCTTCTAAGTGTCAAGTTTTTAAACTACAATAATATTCATCTAAAATCAGCTACTGTAACCAAATTCGCATTTACTCACCTGTTTATCAGGAGATGTCCTCAGTGACTGAATCTTCAGGATCCAGTACTGATGCCTGAAAAGTAATCCATAACCGTAACTAATTGCATTTAACTTGAAATTCACATTGAGCTCAATGTTGCATTGTATTGAAATTGTGTTGCCCATTGCAACATACTGTCAACTACTGTACTTAAGAGTCTATTGGCTATTTGCAAAGTATTTAAACTAAAGTAATTCATTCTGAGACAAGTATATTTTGTAATGTAATGTATACTGTAATTACAATGTAATTTAGAAAATACAATATCTAAAAATAAATAGTTACAAAAAATGTAGTAAATCAGTATCAAAAAATAAATATAACAATTAATACACTTAACAATTGTCATTTACAAAACCTTTGAAATTTCACTGAAATAACCATAGGTTTCAGACATGTTATAGTTAGGAATTAGCATTTAAAGAACCTTTGAAATTCATTGAAAGAACCATAGGTTTCAGGCACGTTCATAGTTAGAAATTAGCATTTAAACAACCTTACAAATTCACTGAAAAACCATAGGTTATTAGGGACAGTTATAGTTAGTTGGACATTGCATTGCGTACAATACCCGTGAAATTCCCCTGTTATAGTTAGTTCAGGTAACTATAACTTACGCCAGTAACTGCATTTCCTGATGACGTCACATACTACATCACTCATGACATGGTTTCACGTGACATAACTGATGACATCACTGATGACAGTCACTGATGACACTTTGAAATGATATCATCTAATGACATCAGCCGAACAACTTTTTTTTTTTTTTAAACTTGTTTTTATTGGCATTTGTGATATGCAAAGACATATTGCTTCAAGACATTTTCGAATCACTTGCATCCTTTGCAGTTTACAGCATTATACATTTTTCATTGTACATTATATGGATATGTATCCTGCCGTTATTAATATCTAATGTTAAACTATTCCTACGTAGAACTGGGATGTAGAACTGGGGGAGTATTCATGGGTTCCTGGTAACTAATGTTGCGTGGGGTATCGGGGCGACATGTGTCACGTGTATGTCTATGCGTCTCTGGGGGTGGGGGAGATCTGGTCGGTCTTGCTCCAGCGTCTGGTCCTCGAGTGTCATGTGATCTGTGCTATGAATTGTGCGCAATGCTACGCGTATGCTGCGGGTGGATATCTAGTGTACGTGCCTGCGGTTTAGGTTTGTGGATGCGTGACCGTCGGGTTGTGCGAGGGGTCATCTGGGTCGTCTTGAGTAGGTGGCTGTTTGAATTGGTGCAGCAGCATGGCCCATTCCATGGAAATGGGGTATTTGCGTGTCCCCCTCACCTCCTCCTCTCTTAGTATGTCTTCCTCTGCCGCCGCCCATTTGTGTACTGCTCCCGTCCATGCCGCAGTCGATGGGCCTGTGGAGGATCACCAGTGCATGGCTATGCTCCTATTAGCTAATAAAATTGCTAGGGAAACAAATCAGGTTGGCACTTTGTGTTGCTTTCGTTTCCGAAAAATACCTAGCGCACAGGCCTCCCATGTGTTCAGTTGTGTAAGCCCTGTAAGATCTTCGAGTGATTTGTGGACATTGTACCAATATGGTTGCAGCGTGGGGCAGCTCCAAAACATGTGATGAAAATCTGCCGCTGGTGAGCCACATCTGGGACAGAGGAACCGGGTGTCGGGATAAAATCTTTGGAGACGTGCTGGTGTTAAGTATGCCCTGTGTAATATGTAGAATTGTATATTTTTAAACCGTGCGTTTCTAGATACCTTCTTGGGGTATTCGAGGGCCATCTCCCATTCTTTCTCGTGTAGTGGGCGTCCCAATTCCTCCTCCCAGGTAGCCCGCAGGGCCTCCAGGGGTCTATTTGCAAGTTCTCATATGGCTTTATACAGCCATGTAGTCAAGTGTTGCCCCGCTCCCATATGCAAGATTGTGTGAATGACCGGGTGGGTGGCCGCCTCGCCCGTCGATAGGTCATGGTGCGGTCGAAAGCTTTCGAGGAGTTGGCGGTGAAGTAGGAATTGGCCAGGGGGAGATCGTATTCGTCCATAAGTCGTTGGAACGGTTTGAGCTGTCCGTCCTCAAATAGGGATTCCATTTCAGTGAGACTGTTGGCTGTCCATACGTGGAGCATGTTAGGTGTATAATAGTGTTTACGTTTGGAGCCAGCCGACCAGCGGCATCAGCGGGGAGTAAAAAGGTTTCCCTGGTGACATACGGTGTATCCGTTGCATGCACTTGCGTGCCACTACGACATGTATGGGATATGTGCGCCTCGGCTTAGTGCCTGGTAGTAATAGGCGACATATTTCTGGGGTGGGCACTCGGCCGGTTGTGGTGTATGTTTCTCCTATATGTCTGCCTGCCGTCCAGTAGGACAGCCACTGTAGCTGTGCTGCCAGGAAATAGGATTCGAATGACGGAGCGCCCAGTCCCCCTTGCGTGGTGGGCAGTTGTAACTTCGTTGGTGCTATCCTACGTCTGCCGGATCCCCATATTAACAGACCAAGGAGAGAGTCTAAGTCTCTGAAGAATGTTTTGGGTGGTATTATCGGTAGATTTGTGAAGTAGTAGAGCAACCGTGGGACTATTATCATTTTGGCTATAGCCACTCGGCCGATCGGGGCCAGCGGGAGGTTCTTCCAGAATCCCACTGCTGATCTGATGCCGGCCAGTGCTTTGCGGTGATTACCGTCAAATATGTCGGACGGAGAGTGGTAGAGACGGACCCCGAGGTACCGAGGGGCCTCCGCACTCCAAGCCACCCTCTGGTCACCCAGCCAGATATCGCGAGGGGGGAGATTCGGGTGTAGCGGGTAAACTGTGGATTTGTCCCAGTTTACTTTTAGCCCGGAGGCTTCTGCGAATTCCGTTAATGTTGTCCAAATAGGCGTGAGGTCCTTGGCAATGTCTCGAACATAGAGGAGGAGATCGTCGGCGTACATGGAGACGCTGTGCACGGCATCCGCTATGGGGATGCCCCAGTGTTCCCCCTCTCGTCGCAGCCGTATAGCTAGGGGTTCTACCACGAGGGCGAAGAGAAGAGGCGAGAGCGGGCAGCCCTGCCTCGTGCCCCTGTGGACCGCGAGCTCTGGCGATATATATCTCCCTATGCGAATACGTGAGGTGATTTTGGTATATAGAAGTTGTGTATACGCTAAAAGGGTAGGACCGAGTCCTGCTCGTCGTAGGACCGAAAAAAGATACTGCCATGTGAGGGTATCGAAGGCCTTCTCGAGGTCAAGGATAATGCAGGCTGCTCTGGGGAACGTGTCGCCCACTTGATCTTGGATATGAAATAGTCTGCGAATATTTTGGGACGTATTTCTGCCCGGGACAAAACCACACTGGTCAGGGTGAACCAGGGGTCGTAGGATTTGTGTGTATCTGTCAGCTAAAATCTTGCCTAGGATCTTACAGTCAGCGGATAACAGCGTAATGGGGCGGTAGGAGGCCATTTGTTGCGGGTCGCGGTTTGGCTTCAGGAAGGTCACAATAACCGATTCCCGGAGGGATCTCGGCAGCTCTCCCTCTCCAACGCCGTTGCCAACATCGTCACCAGGCGGGGGACCAGCAGGGGGAGAAGGTTGTGTAGTATTCTAGGGGGAGCCCATCGAGCCCCGGTGCTTTGTTACGCGCTAGAGCGTGTAGGGCGTGGATAACGTCGGCAGATTGTATCTCTGTATCTAATGCTATTCTGTCAGCCTTCGTGATTCTGGGGATGATCAGTGGGTCTAAGAATTGGTCTAGAATGTCCTGTCCGATCGGTTCCGGGCTACGATAAACCCCTGAGTAGTAGTGATGGAAGGCCGCGAGAATCTCGTCCTGAGATCGTACCAGGTTACCGAGGGGGTCGAACACTTCAGTTATGGGCTTTACTTCGGTATCTTGTTTAGTTAGCCATGCCAATAGTGTATCTGTTTTATCTCGATCCTTGTGCATTCGAGTTGTGTACGCCCTGAAGTTGTATCGACGGAGGTCGACGCAGGCAGTCTGGTACTCTGTTTTGGCTTTGGCCACCTGTGCCTCCGTTTCGTCCGTGAGGTCATTGCGTTTGGTAGCGGTGGCTAGTTGCGTTTCGGCTTTTGTGAGTGCCTGTTCTAACGTCCGTTTTACCCCTATTATTTGCTTGATACATTCTCCCCGTGCCACTACTTTGAAAGTGTCCCATTCCACTAGTGTTGAGGACACTGTCCCTGCATTGTTAGCGAAATAATCCTGTATGCTTTGTCCCTGTTCGTGTTTGAAGACTTGGTCTGTCAGGCAGTCCCGTGGTAGTCGCCAGGTGGGGACCGGGGGTGTGGGGGTCTCCAGTTTAATCGTAAAATATGAGCATCGTGGTCAGAGATGATCCTACCTAGGTAGTCTGTGTGTTGAATTTTGGGTAATATTGCTGTTGAGCATAAGAATCTATCTAGTCTGACTCGTAGGTTATGTGGTATGGAGTGAAACGAGTATAGTCGAGTCTGAGGATGGCGCATCCTCCATGCGTCTGTGAGCGTCCATTGTGTAACCCAGGTTTTGAACCGTTCTGTTTGGTTATGGGCTGAGGAGTGTGCGTGTGGAGGATGAGAGCGATCTAAGGTGAGGTTTAGCATGCAGTTATAGTCGCCCCCTAATATCCATGGTATGGAAGCAAATTGGGACAACACCTCTGTGAGGCGATCCCAGAACCTGTCCTGCTCAGTGTTCGGGGCGTAGATACTGCCCAAGAGTATTGATTGCCCATCTAGGATTCCCTCTAATAAGGCGTATCTACCCTCCTTGTCCACCACCCGTCGAATTTCCTGAAATGGGGTCCCTGGTCGCACCCAAATCAGAGCCCCACGCGCGTATGCGGAGTATGACGTGGCACATATGGTTCCGCGCCATTTGGACTGTAGTTTGCCTATCTCGGTAGTGGTGAGATGTGTCTCCTGTAAAAACACGATCCTAGCGTTCTTTGTATATGAGTATACAGCGTAGCGCTTGCTCGGTGTATGGAGGCCTCTAGTGTTGAGTGTTAAAATGCTGATGTCAGTGTTCTGTGTAGTCGTGGCCATATGTTGCTGTTGACGTGTGTGTCAGGTTGGCCTGTGTCAGCCGGAGCCTAGCGATCCGTGGGTCCCCTGTAGCGTGTAGTGCGCATATGATACCCCATGTCGTCCATTCGCGCGTTGCAGACACCCTTTTGTGTGAAGTTCCATGAGGGGGTGCGACTTTTGAAACGGGGGTTGTAAACTATAAACTGGGGTCGGGAAACTGTCCCAATACCAAGGACCCATCGCTGGCTGCGATACGTCCAAACCAACTCTCAAAAGTCCCGAGAGTATAACAACATGTTGTGGGGGTGGCGGTGTGTGCGTGCGAGGCGATTCGCCGGTCGGGCCTTTGTAGGATCATTGGGCGTCGTCTGGAGTGCGCTTACTCTTGTTTGTACTGCGTGTGTTCAGTGCGTGAGCCTTGGTTACATAAGTCTGTGCCGAATTATCTGTCAGCTTGTCTCATGCCGAGAGAATGTTCGTTTGTCCATCCAGTAAGGCGTCTGCTGTCTGGGGGGTGACTAGGGAGGCGTAGTTGAATCCGTTCCAGATAGTGTCCCATCGCTGTCGTTCTCTCCCTCCGACGTGAATATGTGTGGGGCTTGAGCCGTTTCCTCCACAAGGGGGAGTTCTGTAACTCAGTCACTGCTCGCAGGACCTCCCGCCGTTCCTTCATGATTTGCTCCAGGTCCGGGGGTCTTGGGTGCGCGTCCCGGTTATCTTACTTATTCCGCTGCGTTGCTGTTTCGGGTTGCGTCTCCTGGTATGTGGTGGTTTGGAGCCAGGGCCTCGTGTGAAGTCTGTCCTGGATTGTTGCGCACAGTGTTGGTCTGCCCAGTCGTGCGCCTCCTCGGCGTTTGTGAAGAAGATGGTAGCGCCATTATGGATAATTTTGAGGCGGGCAGGAAAGAGCAGGGAATATTGTATAGTGTTCACCCGCAAGCGACGTTTAACTTCCAGGAACAGAGATCTTTGTTGCTGCACTGCACGTGCGTAGTCGGGAAATATCATTATCTGTTTGTTGTCGACATGCAAGGGGCCTGCTTGTCTGGCGGCTCGAAGTACTGCATCACGATCACGGTAGTGTAAGAATTTCGCCAGCATCGGTCTGGGTGCGGATCCCGGTGGAGGTCTGCGGGCCGGGACCCTGTGGGCACGTTCTAGAGAGAAGAATGCTGTCCGGTCAGCTGCGGGAGTGAAGGATTTCACCCATGTTTCCACGTATTCCAGTGGGTTCGTACCCTCAATTCCCTCCGGGAGTCCCAGCACGCGGATGTTACAGCGCCGTGAACGTCCTTCTAAATCGTCTGCCCGCTCCTCCATGGTGGTCAGTCGGCGCTGGACGTCCTGGAGCGCCGCTTGGTGGGTCCTGATGGTGGGTTGGAGGTCGGCCAGCGTCTTCTCCCCGTCCTTCACTTTGTCGGCCAGTTTCCTATGGTCATCCCGGACAAGGTTGATATCTGTCGTCAGGGTGCCAAGTCTCTCCTCCATGGACACCCTGGAGAGTTCGATGGCTGTCAGTACCTGATCCAGCTTGTCCGAAATTGATGAGTCGGCTTGCGATGTGGTTGTCTTGGCCCATGTCCTGGTGTTCGGCATGTTCTCCGGTGCGGTCTCGGGTACTGTGGTATGTTGTGAGGCTCTCGGCTTTCCCATCACGGTGATTGAGGGGGGGTCTCCACGTCGTGGGCCTCGTCAGTGGTAGCTCACTGTTGGCGCGGCTCAGTGCCCGGCCCGCGTGTTCCCCGGGCAACCTGCGTCCACCAGATGCCGCGTGAGGGTTGCAGCGGGTCTACCAGAGTCCAGGCGGGAGGGCACCCACGCGCCAGCCGTTCCCCGAGCAGGCCTCCCCGCAGTTTTGGAAGAGGGCGGATGTCGCCCGGAGGGCTGAGACTCGTGTGCTTTATGCAGGTTCGTAGCAGGGGTCGCCGGCGCCCCCCACCCCGGGCCGGGCCCGCAGGTCCACGCAGGCAGGGCGCGGGATACTTGATCACCGAGCCGCTACGCCACTGTCCGGCATCATCTTTCCCAGGTGCGTCCAGTTCCCCCACCTCTGTCTCCTTGTCGTTTTGTGCTCTGGTGGCTCAGGCGATTTGGTTGCTCAGGATTAGTCCCAGTGCCTGCCTCGGTCTCCGGACGCCATTTTAGGGTCAGGCGGCACCGGCTGTGGATCGCTCCGTGAGCTACAGTAGGGTCGGGGGAGGGGTGGCTATCAGTCGCCACTCACCTTCGTTTCACCGGTTCTTTGTATTCTGGTGGTTCCGGTGACTCCGCGACTCGGCACCAGCCCCGCCGTCCGCTTCAGTCCCCGGACGCCATTTTGGGGTCAGGCGCTCCGAGACTTGCTGCAGGGTCAGGGGGGCGGCGATCTATTCTCCTCTTCTGGGTTGCTGGTCGGGGCCGGGGCTCGTGGGTCGGCACCCTCCGGTCCCGCTCGACCGCGGCGCAGGCCTGGGGGCCCGTCCAGACAGGATCACCGTGGCCAAGATGGCGGGCCGTTTCCCGTCGTCGCCGCTTGGGCTTGCCTCTACGTGCTCCCTCGGGGTGGGCGCCAACAGTCCTCGCCGCCACCTCTATCTCGGGCTGGTCGGTGCGCCGCACTTGTCTCCGGTGCGGGACTCCGGTTCGCGTTCCATCAGTCCGTCGTCAGGAGTGGGCAAGCGCCATCCTGCCTCCGAGGTCAGGGGTCCCGATATGTTGGTGCTCCGTCGGTAAGACCCTCATTTGTGGGAGGATTGAGGTGCCACAGGGTGTTGTGGATGTTCCCACACCTGGATATGGGCTCAGCGGTCCATCACAACGCATATAAAAGGGCGGTGTGTTGACCCGATCGCGGAGCCTCAGCAAGACACGTCCGCCATCGCAGCCTGCTTGGCCACGCCCC